>JAMJFZ010000736.1:2895000-4095000 GCA_026225945.1 Cricetomys ansorgei
GAACAAGGCCAACTATCTCCATGAGTTGGGTATGGAGAGAAGAATGGGTAAGACATTTGGTCCCCTGTGACACCCCGATGCCTTAGAGTCTTGTAATCATTCTCTAGGTGTTAGAAGCTATTCTAGAGCTGAGAGTATAGCTTAGACAGGGAGTACTTGCCTAGCATGCATTAGCAGGAGGCTCCAGTTCTACCCACAACACCACTAACTAGAAAACCACTGTAGGGCTGAATATGGTGGTCCATGCTTTTAGTTCCAGCACTTGCAGGCAGAGGCAGGCAAATCTCTGAGTTCGAGGCCAGCCTGGTCTACGGAGCAGAGCGAGTTCTAGGACAGCCAGGACTACACAGAGGAACCCTGCCTCAAAAAAGAAAGAAAAAGAAGACAAAAGAAAGAGAAAATCATTTCAGAATATTCCCAGTCATCTCACAAAAGACAGTTCCTTTTCTTTATTTGTCGGTCTTTGTTTTTGTTTTCCTTTGAGACAATTCTAGAACTCTCTCTGAAGATCATGGCCTGAAACTCCCTGATATCCCTCTGCCTTCCCAAGTGCTGGGATTAAAGGTATGCACCCCCACAATTAGCTTTTACTTAAACATACTCAGGATTCTCACACTTTTGATCATGAATTTTGGCTGATGAAACAATCCTGGATTTTGAAATTGAGAGGGGATTGCATGTATTAATGCCACAAATACGCATAAGTACTCACTCGAGGTAATGTACTCCATATATGAGGGGGACCACATAGGAAGGAAGGCACAGCCTTGGCCCAGAGGTCTTTTCAGGTAATGCTAATCTAGTCGGGTTGCTATTAAAAAAAAAAAAAAATGGCATTGACTTGGGAATGGGGATGGTGCTGGTTTGAATAAGAACGACCCCCAAGGCTCACGCATTTGAATGAATGCTTAGTCACCAGGGAATGAAACTGTTTGATAGGATTAGAAGGATTAGGAGGTGTGGCCTTGTTGGAGGAAGTGTGTCACTGGGGGTCGGCTTTGAAGTTTCAAAAGCTCATGCTAGATCCAGTCTCTCTCTCTCTCTCTCTCTCTCTCTCTCTCTCCCTCCTTCTATCTCTCTATTTCTATCTACTATCTGTCTATCTATCTACCTACCTACCTATCTGCCTATGGTTCAGGATGTAGGTCTCAGTTACTATCTCAGCATCATGCTTTCCACTATGATGATAATGGACTGACCCTCTGAAACTGTAAGCAAGCCCAAATTGAATGCTTTCTTTTATAAGACTTGCCTTAGTCATAGTGTCTCCTCACAGCAATAGAACAGTGACTAAGACAGAGGGGTTAGGGCATACATTTTTTTTTGCCGAAGTTCTAGACACCAGAAGTCCAAGACCATGGTGTCTGTAAGGTTGGGTCCTCCTGAGGCCTCTCTCCTCAGCTTATAGATTTGTGTATCATCTTCTGTCTGGACCCTCAGATGGTGTTTCCTCTGGGCCAGAACCTTTTTAGTGTCTCTGTGAATCCAAATTCCCTCCTCTTATAAGCACTCTAGTTAGATCGGATTAGGATCCACCTCCCACCCTCATTGCCATGTCACAATCTTTATGTTTTTATTTTAAGTGTGTGTGTGTGTGTGTGTGTGTGTGTGTGTATGTGTGTGTGTGTGTATGTGTGTGTGTGCTGTGCATGTATATTCTTATGTGTGTGGTCACATGTGTGTAGGTACACACACACTTGGATGCGTGTATGTATGAAGGCTCTAAATTAATGTCAGATGTCTTCTTCAGTCGCTATTTATTTATTTATTTATTTATTGACAAGGTCTCACTATAGAGCCCTGGCAGGCCTGGAACTCACTATGTAAACCAGGCTGGCCCAACACTCAAAGAGATCCATCTGCCTCTGCCTCTGCCTCTGCCTCTCAAGTGCTAGAGTTAAAGAAATGTACCACCACACCTAGCTACTTTATTTTTTGAGGCAGGGTCTCTCACTGAACCCAGAGCTCACCAATTTTGGTTAGTTAGTTTAGCGAGCCAGCTTGTTCTGGGGATCCTTTCTGCCTCTTGAGTGCTAGGATTATAGGCAACCACTATACTTTCCTGACTTTGACATGTATTCTAGGGATCTGAAGTCTGGTCCTCATGCTTGCTAGACAAGCACGTTTTCTACTGAGCCATCTGCCCAGCACTCATCATCTGTTTAAAGTCTCTCCATCCAATTATGGTCCCATTCTGAGGTTAGTGTTTCAATACCTCTAGTTACAGGTGAATACACACAGACTATTAGGGGTGAGAACCGCAGGTGATAGAGTCCAGTTCATCAAATAGTCACTTCTTTCAACTCCCTCTTAAAGTGTATGCTTCCCTGTCCCTGGACTTTGACCTTGACTGTATGACATGCTTTAGTCAATAGACTACGAGCAGGTGTGTTAGCAGAACAAGGCTATATACATGCTTGCTCCATCTGGCCTGCCTTTTGCTCTCTAGGGATCTGCCCCAAGAAGAGAATGCACCACCGTGGAGGCAAACGCCTATGATTCTGGCACAGGAGGTGGAGTCACAAGTATCATGAATTTAAGGATAGCCTGAGCAACATGGTAAATTTGAGATGGTCCCGGATTGCACAGCAAAACTCTGGGGGAGAGCCAGGGGGTGCGTGTAGAGCTGCCAGCCCAAGGTGAAAAAGAGAGGGAACTGGGCTGAGTTCAGCAAACTCCCAGCTACTTACACAGCCAGCAAGAGGAAATCTAAGGCTCAGTTTGGCTGCGCTAAAAACTTCTGATACGCAGCATTACTGCCACAATAGCTGACTAGTCTGATAAGTACTTAAGTAAGAGAGTACCGCTTAGACAAATCTAGGCTGAATTGTATCTTACTAAAGATTTAGGAGAGATATAATTGCTCCCCACCCCCCCCCTTGATGGCAAAAACAGAGCAGGCATAAATTCTTTTGATTATGAAACCTAAGGAATGTGACGGGGAGGGGAAGCTTTCACCAGACACGTTGCAAGGATTTGCCTCGCAGAGGATCGGCACTGTTCCCCAGGAGTCAGCAATGTGCTAAGTGCTGCTGGGATCCCAGGAAACAAGGCTCATGCCCAGAAACCTCCACAGAGTCACCTAAGGACCACGAAGCACATGAGGTCATAAGCTAAGAATTTCTTCAGGACCTGAAAGGATTGTGAGCAATTAGGTAATTATGCCTGTAATTAGAAGCCCTGGTCCACATAGCAGCCATGACAGGTATGAGTTTCTAGATTTCCCAACTGAAATGTCTCAGAGCTTGTGTGGCCCTGGCATGTCCAGTTTCTGATTTCTAACCCCAGGAATCCGATCCCCCTGTTGGAAGCATGCCTTCCGCCCCACAGAGTTCAAATCTAGTATCAGCATTTAGCCATTCTTAGTTTTTCTGATAACCTGCCAGGAGGCAAGATTTATAATCAACCGCATGGTATTTTGAACATTAGTTGAAATTACACTTGATATGGGCTCGAGATCATGTTTCATTTAGCCGGGCTCACCCGTTTCCATTGCACCTAGAAGCAGAGGTCACGACCTCTTTTGAAAAGGGCTCAACGGAAGGGAAAATCGCGAGTCTCCGTGTTGAAGTAAAAGAATTTGGTTCATAAAATAAAACTAAGGCGACAGAAGGCAAAGGGAGTTTCCGCTGTTTGAAAAGGGGCTTTCTCAGCACAAGCTTGGAAAAAAAATGTTGATGATTTATGCAAATGAGAGAGGAAATGTGCCCCGAGGGATCTTGGCATAGAAGCTCAAGTCGGAATTCTGGATCCGAGGCTGGCTGTGTGTCTGATTCACTTGGGGACTGGGGCTGAGCCATTTAACCTCTCTGCTTTGGAGTCCCCTCATCCATAAATGCAGCCTAACAACGCTGTTCTTCTTGCCCCTGAAGGGGAGGCAGTAAAAATGAATGAAATGTCGGGGAATTCCTTCTAACAGCCATCGATTAGAAATAGAGCATATGGTCTTAATGACTGCTTGTTTCTGCCACAAATTTTTCCCTGTTCCTTCTGATCACTCCAGCTAGTATGCCACGGACATCAACTTCTCTCTTGGGCTGGCTCGGGATGGGGGAGGGGGGCAACTCTCCATACAACAGTGGTCCTTAAGGCAATGTCTGCCCATTCTGGGGGTTCGTAATGAGAGAGTGGTTCTTGGCACTCCCTCCCCGCCCCCGCACTGCCCCCACAACGGAACCACACTGCCCTAATCTTCCAAGACAGTGGGGACTTAAAATGTTCTGTCCCATGTGTTGAAATGTGTCGGATCACGTGTCCTGATCATTGCTTCAGAAAATACGGTCACTCACACCTTCACAGGAAAGGAAGCATCTGCTTGGTGCCTAAAGTCCTTGGGAATGTTTGAAAA
Organism: Cricetomys ansorgei; assembly: GCA_026225945.1. NCBI lineage: Eukaryota > Metazoa > Chordata > Mammalia > Rodentia > Nesomyidae > Cricetomys > Cricetomys ansorgei. The sequence goes on from JAMJFZ010000736.1 coordinate 2,899,349, forward strand.
TAGGCAATAAAGCTAGAGAGACTCACTGACTGATTGAGCACTAGGTAGAGAAAGATGAAGCTGTATATGGGGGTGATGGGGGTGAGTTCACTACTTATAAAGTACCAACGTTTATGCCAGGAACTGAATTAAACTCTGAGGGTCCCTGATGCTGGGGGGAGGGGGGTGCAGAAAGGACAACATCCCTGACCTTTGTGGCTTGCAGTCCAGTAGGGGACAGACAGGTAACCAAAACAGCAGCCTGATTTTGTGCTGTAATGAGAACAATGAGAGCTGTGAGAATCAGGGAAGCTTTCGTCCAGGTCATAGTGCTGTAACCAAGAACCAAAGGATGAGCTAGAGCCAGGGTACTAAGAAGGGCAGGCATTCAGAGCAGAGGGAAGATGGCTGCAAAAACCTTGGAGGAAAGGTAGGAGGTGTAGCTCAGTTGGTAAAGTATTAACCTAGTAAGAACCAAGAGGGCCTGGATTTAACTCCCAGCACTGCATAAACCGGGCATGGTTGACACTTGCCTAGAATTCCAGCACTTTGGAGGTAGAAAAACAAGAGCATGAGTTCAATGCTATTCTCCACTACACAGGGAGTTCAAGGCCAGCCTAGGGTACAAAAAAAGAAAGACATTGGAGGAAACTTTGTCGGCCCTACTCATATCCTTACAGACACCCTAAAAGGCACCCCTGAGACTTTCCAAATATGACGAGGACTCAGGCAACTCTGATTCACAAGCATGTTCAACTGACCACCATTCATGGGGAGGGGTAGGTCCTAAGCGTTTGACTTCTAGAAATACCCAGAAGGACTGAGAGCAATGGCTTGTAGGGGCGGGGTACTCATTCTGGAAAGCGGTGGGACTATTTCCACCAGAGAAGTGGGCAGGCACTACAAAGTGGGCTTTGTTGCCAGTGCTACCTCCCAAAAGGTTAATTTCCAACTCCCTATTGGATGGGAGGTGGTACGTAGACACACATAGCGTTGCTTCCCTGACTCTCGCTGGGACAGTCTCGAGAAGTGTGCTACAAGTGTGTCGGAAGGTCACCAGCAGAACTGAGCCCCGGAGGGCCCATCTGCAGGTAAATTCATGCTTTCGTGGGCACCCTCCTACCTGGTCTCTTGTACCACTTCTCATCGTATTCCTGGGTCAACCACTCTTACATTCCCAAATCCTTTGCTCTGTGTCAACTTTTAACTCTTGTTTTATTTATTTATATTTTTGGAGGCTGGGTCTCACTATGTAAGCCTTTGGTTGTCCTGGAAATCGCCACATAGACCAGGCTGGTCTCAAACTCATAGTGATCTGCTTGCTTTTGCCTCCCAATTACAGGGATTAAAGAAGTGTGCCACCACCCCAGGCTCTGTCAGCTTTTAAAGGTACCCACATTAAGATGGCGTGCTACTGAAGGAAGACAGGTACCCTGCGTTAAGATAAAGCACCACATGCAGGATGGTAAGATTAATCAAGGACATGGGCCTAGGGACTTCCTTAAAGTCATAATCTCAGGTACTTAAAATCGTGAATTCAAGGCTTTGATTGGGCTATAAAATGAGCTCACAGCCACCTCATTGCAAGACCCTGTCCTAAAAAAGAAAAAAAAAGACTGGGATTGTAACTCAATGGTATAGCACTTTAGCATGCATGTAAGACTCTGGGCTCAATACCTAGTACCAGACACAAAAAGAAAAATTGTTAGTGTTTCAAGGTCTTAAAAGAATTTATGGACTGTGGGCATAGCTCAGTTGGCAGAATGTTTGCCTAGCAGGTCCCAGTACCTCATTAAGTGGAGCACAAACTTCTAATTCCAACACTCAGGAGGTAGAGGTAGGAGGATCAAGAATTCAAGGTTATCCTTGGCTATACAGTGAGTTTGAGGCCAGCCTAGGTTACATGAGACCCTGCCATAAAGAAATAGATAAATAGATAGATAGATAGATAGATAGATAGATAATCAAACAAACAAACAGGGGCTAAGAAGATGGCTCAGTGGTTAAGAGCACTAACTACTCTTGCAGAGGACCCAGGTTCAATTCCCCAAACTCACACAGCAGCTCACAACTGTCTGTAACTCCAGTTCCAGGGATTCAACATCCACTTCCAACCATACACATAAAATGAAATTGAAATTTTAGTCAGTTAACATTTATTTATTGGCTTTCGACACAGGGTTTCTCTGTTGTGACTCTGGCTGTCCTGGAACTCACTCTGTAGACCAGGCTGGCCTCCAACTCACAGAGATCCGCCTGCCTCTGCCTCCTGAGAGCTGGGATTAAAGGCGTGTGCCACCACGACCCGGCTTGAAATTTATATTTTAAAAAGTAATAAAATATATGAATAAATTTGTAAAGAAGCACAGGAAGATTGGCAAGATCAAGTCTGCATTTTAGGAAGATCACACCAGAAACTGAGACAAATAGATGACAAAGGAGTAAGACTGGAATGAGGAGAAGGAAAGAGGAGGCTGTAAGGAGCCAGAAAGGTGTCAATCTTTTGTTGTCCTTGTTGCTGTGACAAGTACCTGAGGAAAGCTACATGAAGGGGGGAATTGTTGACTTTGGCTCAGGATCTTGGAGGTTTCGTGTGAGGCCCAGAGGACCTGGTAGGACAGAGCAGTTTACACTATGACAGCCAGGAAGCAACAAGAGACTACATCTGCACTTCAAGTTGTCTCCTTTCGCCCACTGCTGTATTCTCTCTGTGGCTCTAGTCTATGGAATGATGTCACCCACATCCAGGATGATAGCCCTTCCTCCTTTAGTTAGTCCTTTCTGAAAACACCTTCACAGACTCACCCAGAGGGGTGCTTTACTGATCTCTCAACCACTTCTCGATGCAATCAAGTTGACTATCGAAATTATTCATCCAAGAGGAATGATGAGGATGACCAAAAACAAACAGACAAAAACCACCAGAAAGCTGAGGAGGTCACTCAGTTGGTAAAGCACTCATCTCAGAAACTTGAGGACCTGAGTTTGGATCTCCAGAACCCCTGTAAAAAGCCTGGCACAGTGGCTGGAACCTCTAATCCCAGCAATAGTGAGATGAGATAGCAGAGATGTCAGATCCTGGAAGCTCATGGGCAAGTTAGCCTGGCTTATGTGGTGAAGCTCTAGGTCAATGAGAGACTCTTATCTCAAAATGAAACATAGGACTGACACCCGTGCTAGTTCTCTGACCTCCACACATGTGCCATGCCTCGGAGTACATTACGTATGCGTGCACGTACACTCATATGCACAAATGCACATACTGGAAGTGGCACACTCCCGTAGGGCACAATGCAGCACTGCTTGAACACTGAGCTCCGAACACAGTGACTTCGCAGGAATGGATAGGTGAAGAGCAGACTGGGGGAAAATGTCCAAGGAAGAGGAGGATAGGTTAGCAGGGAAGGCATAGTGCCTTTCTGTAGCTTGCTCTCCCTTGGGGCTTCCTGCATCCCTTGCAATGATGATCAGGATGAGCCCTCCCATTCATGCAATTGTATCTCTCCTCCCTCCCCTGCATTAAAGGCACAACCACACATTATTGCTCTGCCATGAAAGCTGGTCTCCAAAAGCGCTTCATGGTCCATGTCTGCCAGTCTTCTTTATACAGTTCTGTTTTTAAATCTGAGTGTGCTCGTGGGTCTCTGAATGATGTCCACATCAAGGCTTATATGGCCTCCATGGAGTGCCCTGCCTAAGAAGGTCATGTCATGATTCTGGCAGGGATGCCCTGGCAGATGAGGCCCCCTAGGCCAGTGTTGGGTGAAGGCCCTGACCACTCTGGAAGTAGTTGGCAGCACGCTGGGAAGTAAAGTTCGTGTTTCCCTGGCTGTGGTGAAAAAGTGAGAGATCAAACTCCCAAGAAAAGAGGAAGAAGAGCATAATAAGAAGGGGAGGGGAATGGAAGGAAGAAGGGAAGGGGAAGAAGAAACACTTATATGGAAGAGAAGAGGGGAAAGAGGAGGAGGCCAAGCTAAGTATAGGATGCACTGCAACTGGAGCTCTGTCAATGTTGTGCCCACCCTCGGCCAGAAGAAGGACCCCAGTGTTAATTGCTAAGTCCCATGGAATCCTGGCTTTCCCTAATAATGTCACATTGCCCAAGCAAAAGAAAGAGAGAGGGGACACAGGGAGAGTAGGAGGTAGGAAGAAAGTAATGAGAAGCCAAGCCAGATATAGTGGCGCATGCTAGTCCCAGCACTCTGGAAGTGGAGGCAGACCAATCAAGAATGTGAAGTCAGAGCTGGAGAGATGGCTCAGGGATTAAGAGCACTGACTGTTCTTCCAGAGGATCCAGGTTCAATTCCCAGCACCCATGTGACAGCTCCAACTGTTTGTAACTCCTGTCCCAGGGGATCTGACACCCTCACACAGACACGCATGCAGGCAAAAGACCAATGCACATAAAATAAAAATAAATGAAATATTAAAACAAGAGCATTTGAAGAAAAAAATGTAGAAAAAAAAAAAAGAAAGAAAAGAAAAGAATGTAAAGTCATACTTATTTACCTAGTGACTTTGAGGCCAGCCTGAACTACAGAAAACCCTCTTTCCAAATAAATAAATAAATCTTTTAAAAAATAAACTAACAAGAGAAGGCAGTCATTTTACATCAAATTTTCTGGATGACTTTGTGCCTTTAATTTTTCTACCAAGGAGAAAGGACATAAATGGAAACATTTTCATAGCAACCTGCAGTGCGGGAACTATGTCTTGTCCGGTGACCTTTTGTTTTGCTTTGTTTTGTGCTGGAGATGGAGCCTGGAGCTCTGCTCAGGATAGGCAAGCGCTTTGCCACTCAGCTCCAGCCCCAGCCCCAGTAGGCTCCTAAGGCTGAAGAAGTGAACGTTCATACAATGTGGTCTCATCACTCCGGAGGCTAGAGCAGGAGAATCCTCATGAGCTGTATAGATGGGCCTCAAATCCCAATGGTTTGTATCTCTCTCTCTTTCTCTCTCCCTCTCTCTCTCTCTCTCTCTCTCTCTCTCTCTCTATATATATATATATATATATATATATATATATATATATCTTCTCCCCCCCCCGCCCCGTGTGTGTGTGTGTGTGTGTGTGTGTGTGTGGTGAGAAAGAGAGAGAGAGAGACTTGTATAAAGTTCAGCAGTAGACGGCTTTCTGGAATCAGTTTGATCCAGGGATCAAACTCAGGTTTGCCTGGCTTTCTAAGCAAGCATCTTTTTATTTTGTTTTGTTTTTTAATTTTCACATTAAAAAAAAAAAATGTTTCTTCTCTCATATAGTATATCCCAACACTCTTCCTTCCCACCCTCCATTCCTCCCAGCTCTAACCCCACCCCCCCACTCATCCCCAAGCAAGCATCTTTATCAGCTGAGCCATCTTGCTAGCCTATGGCTATTTATTTATTTAGGTTGAGGAACTTTCTCTTGTCAATTAAGGAAATTCACCCACAGTAACACAGGAACAGAAGGAAATTAACTAGAAACTAGTAGAACACAGAACAATAGAGCAGCTAGGCCTCTGCTGGGGCAAGACCCAGTCACTGAATCTGCCGCGGCCCCCTGCGCCCCACCCCCACCATACACACCAAGGGGTTTCAATATGGCACACAAACTTTACGGGAAACACCCTTGGGGCAACCTCACTTTGGGAGGTGGGGCTGAACAAAAGGTAACTGGGAAGTGAAGGCTCAGCTCTCAGGAATGAATGGAAACGTTGCCTTGGGTGGCTGTGAGTTAGTTACCACAGAGGAGCCTTGTTCCAAATCAAATTCTGCCCCCCCTGCTCACCTGTACTAACCTACCTTTTGTGCTCCCTGCTCACTTGGGGTATTGCAGCACCGAATCCCTCACCAGACGCTCACACCTTGATCTTAGATTCCCGATCCTATGGAGCCCTGAGCCAACACACACACAGGCACACCCACATGCACATGTGTGTAACAAACAAACAAAAAAAGGGTTTTTTTTGTTTGTAAATTGTTTTGTTTTGTTTTCTCGAGACAGGGTTTCTCTGTTGTAACTCTGGCTGTCCTGGAACTCACTCTGTAGACCAGGCTGGCCTCGAACTCACAGAGATCCACCTGCCTCTGCCTCCTGGGTGCTGGGATTAAAGGCGTGTGCCACCACACCACCCTGTTTGTTTGTTTGTTTAGGTATTTGCTGTCATATGGGCAGAAAACTCTGTTATATAGTCCCTGTTTAAACAGAGGTGGCCAGTTGCCCACAACAATATCCATACCTCTTTCCTCCAAATCAGAGGTAGCCAAGTGCCCAAGCACAAGTGTCTTTTAGACATCTTTTCTCAATGCTAAGGACTGAATACTGCCAGCCCTTCAAAATCCATGCCAAAATTCCTATCCCCTACAGTCATGGCGTTACAAAGTGGAGACCCTGGGGATGAACTGATCACAGAGTGGAGCCCTCGTGGATAGGATTCTTAAAGATAGATAGTTTGCTTTGTCTCTCTGCTCTCTACCACAGGAGTATGTAATGAGAAGACAGCCAGGAAGTGGTCCCTCAGAAGACACCAAACCTGCCAGTGTCTTGACCTTGCTCTTCCCAGCTTGCAGAATTGTGAGGGATAGATGGTTTTAATTTAAGTCCTCCCAACCTATAGTAATTTGTTAGAAGAACTCTCTAGGAGTGAAATACGCAGCCTCTTTCTGGCAGCCAGTGAGGCAAAAGAAAATGCCGGGTTGAACTTCTGAGAAATCTTTTCAGAAAGAGCTGGTTCTGCTAGGAGGTGGTCTCCCTTCTCTTCCTTTTTAAGGGGTCCTGGGGATCAAATTCAGGGTGTTGTGCATGCTAAGCTAATACTTAACCAACGGAGCGGCACTCCCCAGCTCCTGTTACCTTCCTTTCTTGCAGTTCCCAGTGCTTAAGGTTTAAAGCAGTGAATGGCACAGATACTGTTTTTTTAAAACACAGTCTGGGGTTGGTAGAGTTGGCCTGTAATCCCAACACTTAAAAACATCAGGAGTTCAAAGTCACTCACAACTATGTATCAAGTTCAAGGGCAGCCTGAGTTACCTGACTCAAAAACAAGACAAATTAAAACCAACAAAAAAGTAAGAATGGGTTGAAAATTAAGATGGAGAGCCACAAATTTGAGACAATTCTAGCATAAACACATCTTGGAATATACAGCAGAATTCTAGGACAGCCTGGGTCATACAGTAACAAAGTAGTGGGTGCTATAATTAGAAGCAGATTTTTTAAAAAATGATTATTTACTTTTATTTTATGTGCATTGGTGTTTTGCCTGCATGTATGTCTGTGTGAGGGTGTCAGATCCTCTGGAACTGGAGTTACAGACAGTCATGAGCTGCCATGTGGGTGCTGGGAACTGAACCTGGTCCCCTGGAAGAGAAGCCAGTGCTCTTAAACGCTGAGCATCTCTCCAGCCCCCCGATTATTATTATTATTATTTTAATATCAAGAAGAGCAAAGTATAAACTGGGTGGTGGTGGCGCACGCCTTTAATCCCAGTACTCAGGAGGCAGAGGCAGTGTGGATCTCTGTGAGTTCAAAGCCAGCCTGGTCTACAGAGTGAGTTCCAGGACAGCCAGAGTTACAACAGAGAAATCCTGTCTCGGAAAACAAAAACGAAAGAAGTAACAGGGGCTAGATGTGGTGGTTCATGCCTACAATCTCAGTACCTGAGAAACTGAGGTAGAATAGCTTCAGGTTCAAGGCTGGGCTACATAACAGGACCAGCCAGCACTACTCTCTATCTATCTATCTATCTATCTATCTATCTATCTATCTATCTATCTATCTATATTTTTTTTTAAAGACAGGTTCTTCCTCTGAGCCCTAGTTGGCTGGGAATTCACTATGTAGACCAGGCTGACTTCAAACTCAGATCTACCTTCCTCTGCTTCCCAAGTGCTGGGATTAAAGGTGTGTGCTATGATACCCCACAAGACCCTGTTTTGGAAGAGAAAGTAAAGGTCAGAGAAAGAGGAGGAGGGGTTGTTATGAAGGGATGGGGGGGCAACAGGGTGGCCCAGCTGATAAAGTTGCTGACAACTAACCTGGGTTTGATGCCTGGGACCCACCTGAGAGGAGACAACCAACTGATTCTCATTAGTTGTCTTCTGACAACCACTTGAGTGTTGTGCTGTAGACACACACACACACACACACACACTGAGATGTGAAACTTTTTTTTTTAAGAGACTGGGGGATTGTTAGTGGAGTTGAGGATCGAGCTCAGTAGTAGAACATGTGAATTGTAAATACAAGGCCCTGGCTTCTGTCTTCAGCATGAAAATAAAACAAAATAATGAAGGGGGAAATTTATTCCAGTGCTTCCATCCCCAGCAATGAATTTAAAAAAGACGGAGGAGGAGGAGGAGGAGGAGGTGGAAGAGGAGGAGAAGAAGAAGAGATGAGTTTGGAGAGAGGGTTGTAGTTGTATAGCTACTGTGCTTGCTCAGCAAGGAATACACGAAGGCACATTCATAGATGTAAACCCTGACAGACCTCAGCAGAGGGAAACCACCATCACGGCAAGCACCATACTGAATAGTAGAACCCTGGTAGTCTCATCTCTGGGATTTTTATTGACATGGAAGCTCTTTATGTATTCTCTTGATAGCACATGCAGATCATGAACAATCAAACATCTTTTACATAAAGCCAACACCTGCAGACCAAACAAAATGTCAAGGACTAGGCGGCCCTTCACCCAACAGTGCATAAAACCACCATTTTAAACATAACCAAAAATAAACTTCTGCAAACAGAGGGTCAAATTGTTTGTGTTCTGGAGGGTCAGATGCCAAGGCAGGAGGATCTATAGGGTTTGATGAGCAGGATTATAGCCTGCATCTCTTGAAAGCACAGGGACTGTGTCTCTTTTGCTCACCACTGCACACCCAAGCCTGGTACAATGAGCAACTAATAAATGTCCAATAAATGAAGGAAGAATAATGAGGGACTTTTGGGAGGAGGCATGTTGCATAGTGGTAGAGAGTTTCCCTAACATGAACAAGGTCCTGGGGTCCCTCCTCAGCACTCAAAATAAGATAGATTTAAAAAACAGATTTACGGCTAGAGAGATGGCTCAGCAGTTAAGAACACTGGCTGTTCTTGCAGAGGTCCTGAGTTCAATTCCCAGCAACCATGTGATGGCTAACAACTGACTGTAACTTCAGTTCCAGAGGATCTACACCTTTTCTGGACTCTTCCGACACCAGGCATGCACATGGTGTGTAGACTTACACGCAGGCAAAATACCCATGCACATAAAAGAAAAATTTTAAAAAATCTTTCTTTTTCTTTTCGAGACAGGATTTCGCTGTATAACAGCCCTGGCTGTCCTGAAACTGGATTTGTAGTCCAGACTGCCCTCAAACTCACAGGGATCCACCTGCCTCTGCCTCGCAAGTGCTGGGGTTAAAGGCATGCGCCACCACTGCCTAGCTTCAAATCTTTAAAAAAAATGATATTTTTTTTTATTTATTGGTGTGTCTATGCATCCTGCTGCCTGTCTATTAGGTGTATCCAAACGCTGTGTGTGTGGGGGTGCTCAAGCACGTGTACAGATGTGGAAGACATAATGAGGCACAGGGTATGCTTGCCATCACTCTGCCTAGCCCTGGGAGGCAAGGTCTCTTCCTGAATTTGCATCTTGACTTGCATCTTGGCTAGGCTGGGAGGCAGCAAAGCCCTAGTCATCCTCCTGCATTTGTGGAGATCCTTGATTTGTAATACGGTTGTTCGATTCAGAAATCTAGTCCTCATGATTGTGGAGCAAGCTCCCTTCTGAGTCACCTCTTCAGCTGCCCCCCAAAAAAGATTATTAAAACAAAACAAAACAAGAAACAAAGAGTGAATGAAATGTGCCTATAAATCCACTGTCAGCTTTGTCCCTTCCTAATCAGAACCAGACTCAACAGCTCAAGAATCATCCATAGGACCTTGGGGACCCTGGTCCCTGGGAAATGATTTTCAAGTATGGCTTCTCTTGCTTCATACCAGCTGTATGCACCCCATAGTCCCCATGGTCCCCCATGCTCAAAGCCAGCTGAGGTTTTCTGGGGCTTGGATCAGTAGGGCCATGGAAGTGCCGCCACCTTGCCTAGAGGTTTTTTTCAACTCCTGCCCGATGGATGTGGTTTGCTGGCCAAGTCAATGCCACTGTTTCCACAACATCACTTCCTCTGCAGCGTGAGAAAAGAGGAAGAAAAGTGCCTCTGTGACTCTCCTCTTCCCCAGGGAAAGCACAAAGCTGTTGGAAACAATCAAAGCAGCCCTGTGTGCAGGGGAGACTTTTGTCTGTGCAGTCAGGGGTTGCTGAGCCTGCGACTTCCTGCAGGGACAGTCGGCAGCTTTGCAGATAAATAAACGCTCACATTCAGAATGACCAGCCTAGAACACTTTTATGAGCCCTTCTCCTCCCCAGGCTGTACACAGATAATAAATCAAATTAGCATCTCGAACCTCCGGTTCAGTGCTCACCATCGTCTGTTTCTGCTCAAGGGATGAGTGAGTTTCTGAGAGGCTGTTTTCAACTACTATCGTCCGTGAACTCCTTGGAAATTTTCAGACACTTGCAATGTCGGATAGGCCTCAGACTGAGGTTATAGGGTCCTGCTGGCCATTCCAGACCAGACTGTAAAAGAGGCAGCCAGAACCCCAGCCTTGGAATCCAGATTGGGTTGTTAACTTAGAGAGAAAATACACATTTTCATTTCTCGGTCAATAATCATAGGAACATGAGCCAAAATAGACAACTGTCAGAAAGAGAGGGAGGGGTGGGAAGGGAGGGTGAGATGCGGAGGAGGAGGCAGGATTACAGTAATAATCAGAAACAGAGCAGGCATCTTTCCCACTCCCTTCTCTGTTTCGTACGTGCTGCAGGATAACATTAAATAAAGGAGAAGGTTTTCTTTCAGATAACCAGAGGGAAATCTGCTCAATTTCATGGTTACCAGATTGTGCAATGGAAGGGTTAACCGCTTAGATTTAGGGGTGTGATACGGTATAAAGATGCATCCTACTGCATTATCTAAATATGAGAGTGTTTTGGAATTGCATCCTGTCTTGGGCCACCGGAAGGAACAGGAAAGCATCGAGTACCCGTGGCAGCTCTCCAGATCGCAGATGTCATCCCATTGACTCGCACTGCGGCGCTGTCTGTTAAAAAGTGCATGACTGCCTTCCTGAAGATGTGACCTCTCAGCTGGTGAGAACTGCCACTCTGAAGCAAGCTGTGTAGTGCGGCCCTTGAATTTAAAAAATAAAATAAAATAAAATAACCATAATCTAGAGAGATGGCTCAGCAATTAAGAGCTCACCAGTCTGAGGACCTGAGTTGGATTCCCAGCACCGTACTGGGAGGCTCCCTAACACCTGTAACTCTGAGGGATCTGAAGACTCCTCAGCCTCTGAGGACACCAGCACTCATGTGCGTATAAACACACACACACAGAGACGCAGAGACACATAATTAAAACTAAGAAATCTTTAAAACAAACACACATGCACAGAGAGTGGTAGTTCAGGACCTATTTATAATTCCAGCACTTGGAACTGTAAGGTAGGAGGAGAGTTGCCGTGAGTTCCAGTCCAACCTGAAGCTGCAGAGGGAGATGGCCTCCACAAAACAAAACAAACAAAAAAAACAAAAACAACAATATAATAAAATAACCCCAGAACTGCAGCATAAGGGTAGATTTCCCAGCTCCACCCTATTAGAAGGGAAGTCAGTGAATTTTGTTTGGTGGGCGTACCCTCCACTCTTGTAGCTGTAGTTTTTTCCTGTCCCATAGTCCTCAGTGTGGAAAGTCTATACAGCAAAATAATAAAGTGTGTTTATTGGGGTGGCGGGGGGAGGGGGGTAGGCTGAGACCAAGCAGCAGCAACTTCGGGAATGTGCCTTCAATTGCTTGCCAGGGTGACTTAGTGGGGCAGGGGTGGGGGCAAGAGTAGGGGATTAATTATATTTTTTAATAAGATTTCCTGTTACCTGGAAACATTCAAAAAAAAGAAAGAAAAGAAAAGAAAGGGAGAAAGAAAAGAAGAAAGGAGGAGAAAGCTACAGGTTCTATTCAACCAGGACAATCCTCTTAGGAAGAACAATGGTTAGTGCTTTCTGTAGAATCACTTGCCAACAATGAGATTGTCAATCATTTATTCAGACACCCATTCTCTCAGTACTTATCAAGTGCCTACTATAGGCTAACCACAATGCTCCATGCAAATATACAGGCGTCAAGTGAACACTAAGTTCTCTAGATTAGTCTGTACTTCAGATAACAAGGTGACTGTTGCTACAAGTGCTTAACCAATCTGGATTTTGAGGGACTCAAATTTTGAGGGTTCACATTCGCACATCTGTGCCTCAGTTTCATGCTCTGCAAAGCAAGGCCCCAGCACAGAGCGTGAGCGTGAGAGCCATCAGTATTACCGCAGTCACGTCACCCCAGTACTCTCTGGTCCACAGACCACAGCTTCGTGGTATTTCCGAAGCTGGCTAGGCCCTCTGCCGCTGACCCTGGAAATCGGGGTCACAGTAGACAAGGCGGGTGTGCAGGGAGCAGAGGGAGGGGTCCTTTGCGCGCGGCTACTCGAGTTTCCCTAGCGCCGCCGGACAGTCTAAAAACTCACTTCGGAGGAAGAGAAAGAGCATGAAGTGGCTCTTTCGATCTGAGACACCCTCTCTCGGAGACATCACCCCCTCCCCCAGCCAGGCGCGGAGTGAAATCTTAGAAGCCGAGGCTGCCGGGTTTGAACGGAATGCCGGAGTCGGTGGAAGTCGGAGCTAGTCCACCCCGAAGGTCAGCGAGTTGTTTTGAGTTCTCGTACCGGAAGGGGGGCAGGGAGGGGAGGACGCCAGGGCCCGAGAGACCCGCGTCAGAGCAGAATTGTTTGTGCTCCGGAACAGGCAGCTCAGCGGAAGCCGAGACGGGGCGGGTCACGTGCGGCGGTGGCGGTGCAGCTGGCGGGGGAGCCAGGTAGGACAAGGGCCCAGCCGGGCGGGGTGGTGCGGGGCGGCGGCTTTCGCAGCCCAAGGTGGAAGCTGAGTAGTCGGAGGGCTCCGGAACGAGGGGAGCCCGGAGCTGGAGCTCCGGAGGCGCGCGCCTTAAGGAGGGGCGGTGTGGGGGAGCTCCGCGTGGTGCGGAGGAGAACGATGATGGTGGGGGGGGGGGGACCCCGGCGGGGCTCCCTCCTGGAAGAGAGAGTGAGATCCACCGGTGATTGCGCGAGTGTCTCAGACCCGAGCTGGGAGGCGCCGCTTTTGCAGTCACCGGCCTTATTTTCTTCTCTCAGGCAAATCCCGGAACGACCGGAACTGCCATCCCTGCCTGAGTCCCAGGGGCGCCCCACTACGTTTGGGGGGAGGGTGCGTCCTGCAGGGCTACCCCCCCTCCCGGGGTGGGGCAACAGAGGTGGCTTAGCAAGGTGTGAGTCGGTATTGCGCACGAATTCACACCGCCGACCCCACCAGTAGAGAGGAGGAAAGCTACTCAGGGCCTCCCGAGGAGTATTGCGAGGGTGGAGGGGGTACTGGAGAGAAACCACCTGCACCACAGCAGACAGGGGGTGGCCCTCTCTGTCTGTGGAGTGGGTATCACAGTTGCCCGAAGTGGCGCACAGTACTCTTACGTGGGAGGGTTAAGGACACAAACTTGGCCATCTGCCAGAACCCTTGGGAACTCTCTACTTCGGTGTAGCCCTCATTCTCCAGTGGCCTTGAATATATTCCCCTTTTTAGGGGAGGTCCACGAGGCTCAGGTCTGAGGCCTGGGAAGAGTGTCGTGTGGGCTGGCTTGGGACGGACGAGAAAGCCACCTCTGTTCCTCTCGCGAAGGCATAGAGCAGTTGTCTTGCAAAGTTTCCTGTACTCCTCCCTACACACCCCAGTTGAGGAAGGGTGGCTCTTCCGGAGGTGAGGGGCTGAAGGAATAGCCTCGAAGCTAGGACTAGTGGGCTAGTCCCTTTAACTGTGACCCTGGAGCTCGAGGAACACCCGGGCCCTAGCCTGTTCATGTCTCCAGACGCTGCACTTCAGTTCGCCGCAGCGTCTGCTCTTGATTGCGGCAGCGGGTGCTGGGCAGAGTGTGGAACGACAGGAGACGCCATTTGCATCCCCCCTCCCTCCTGCAGTTGGCGGGGGCGGGGGTGTCGCCCTCCGCGGAAGCGTATTTCTGGCAGTGACACTGATTAGATGCTGTGCCGCTACGTGCACGGAATCGGGGTGGGCCTTCATCTATCTCTCCTGAGCGCCACACACTTTTCTGGTGGGAAAGTTGTGGGTTCCCCCACCCTCCTCTGTCGCCGCACAGCTGCTGTCTCTGGGGGCGGAATTAGGAGAGCACGTTAACTCAGCCTGGGGGAGAGAGGATCTCGCCGGTCCGGGGAAGCCGCCGGGCCTGGGCCTCGAAAATCCAGCCCTGGCTTTGCGTCGAGCTGCCGAGCGCGCGCCCGGCCAGCCGAGGCCTGGTTTCCATCTGCCCCCTTTGCCTCTGTGTTTAAGTTCGCCGGGGAAAACCCAACGATCCGTGCAAAGCCCCTCGGAGGAGCGCTACCCCCACCCCAGCCTGATCCTGACCGATGGAAAAAATGACAGTATAGGTCAGAACAGGCTGCCCGGGAGTATTAATGTGGCTGCCTCTGTTCGCGGTGCTAGGGGAGGATGGGCACCTCGCCAGAAAACCTCCGAGGGAGGAGCCATGAGGGCCTCCTGCCCCTATTGAGGCTAGGAACCGTAGATTCTCAGAGGGACCTGACAAATGTGGTCAGACAGCTACGGGAACTTATCCCAGTTAAATATGGATTCACCGTGTATATTTCAAGCGACACCCCTTCCCCCACAACCAAGTACACGGAGTAGGTTAAGATAGGATGAGAACAGGTTAATCTGTAGATGTGAACCTTGCTGTCTACTTAGCATTAAACGTGTCTTTTGGAGGGTCTGAGCTGAACCTCATTATCTTGGTACGGTCAATGTGTCCTAAGAAAGTGAGGTCCCCGTTGCGCTCCACCTTCGAGAGCCTTTAATTAATAGAACTCAGAAAGACTATTTTAGTTGTAGTTTCTATTTGAGGCTGATTACTCCTCCTTGCATACTCCTGCCTTGGGTTGTTTGTACTTCGCTTTTACAGCCCACGTTTTTCTTTTGCCTTTCTTTTCCTGCATCTGTGTTGCAGGGTGCGGGCAGGAGGAGGCCACCGAGCTGTGCCGCTGCAGCCCGGGCTACCCTTCGACTCTCACTTGCGCACCACGCGGCCTCGGAGGAGGGGAAATGTGAACTCTCCGGGTGGCGCTCGAGAACGGGAATTCTGATTTGGCTCTGAATTGTTTCAGAGGCAGGCTGGCCATAGCTTGTTGGGGGTTGGAGACTGTTCAGGGCAAGCGCCAGGGGTGACCCAAGCCCTCAGGAGCAAACCTTAGAGGCTTCTGTGTTCTTTGTCTTTCGCGGAGCTGGCAGCCTGGCATGCACAGCTCAGATAAAGATCTACTAAGAGCCACAGCCCATCACCAGCACTTTTTAAGTGATTAGTCTACCGACGGTAGCCACATATAAGAAATGCCTTGTCTTCGAAAAAGAAAAAAAATCAACCACATGTTAGGAATTACAGTTGGCCCTTCAGGCCTTCTTTGCCACCGTCAACCCCCATCTCCCTATCATGCCAGACATAGATAGTAAGGAGAACCTTTCTTAAAATAGGATCTGGCCAATTCTGTGCACATAAACAGTTCTTATATTTGGGTGTCAGTAAAATGTGGTTCACCAATGGCAGAGGACATTGTTCTTGGCATCTCCAAGAACAAGGTAGCCTTGAATCATCAAAAGGCTGGAAGACGCATGCTGTATCCCCTAAGATTTCAGGGAGAGTGTGGATATGGTGTCTGATCCCTGGCTAGATCTTGACATTAATCCAGACTAAATGAATGCCATTAAAGAGCACTCTCACAGGGTGTGGAGGCTCACCCTTGCAATCCTAGCACTCAGGAGATTGAGGCAGAGGATTGGTTTATTAAACCCCAGGCCTACCTGGGATAGAGTGAGATCCTATGAGGGGTGGGGGCACTCTTCCACACCACCCCTTCGGGCCTTTAAGGTTAAGGTGTCAAGAGATAGTTTGGGAACATTTTGGGTTAACTTTTCTGGGGACAAAAACAACGTCCTTTCCACTTCCTCCAAATATGCCTCTGAAATAGACCTGGGGGAACTTTAACATGGAGGTGTTTCTTACTGCCTCCCTACCCAGGAAGGGAGTACCAAGACCTAGTAAGCACATCCAGCACTGCAGGAGTCTGGGCACTTATTTGTGGAAGCAGGGCCCCTCAGAGCAATTCTGTTATGAGTGGACACTAAGACTGCTTTCCTAGCCAGGCAGTGGTGACATACGCCTTTAACACTCAGGAGGCAGAGACAGGTGGATCTCTGTGAGTTCGAAGCTAGCCTGGTCTACAGAATAAGATCCAAAACAGAAAGAGAGAGAGGGAGAGAGCCTGCTTTCCTTGTCTTACACTTGAGGCCACTGAGGCCCAGGACTGTTAAGCAGCTTGCACAGAGTCCCAACCTTTGGAAAAGACCCTGGATTGATTAGAAAGAGGGCTGTCGCCTCTCCCATGCTGTAGTCTATGTGATTTATTTAAGGGAGTGTTTCAAAGGGGCTGCTTGGACCTCAACCCTCCAAAGGAAAATGTTGTGGCTTGAGATGCCCAACATTTTTGGCTATTAGTTTCGCATAGGAAAGCTCCAGAGTATGGTAACAAATTCTACCGTGACTCTGCAACACAGAAAGGGCTAAAGGAAGGCAGTGCAAAGGCCTTTAGCCCACCTAGCCGCATAACATCCGGCAGTCACGTCCGCCGGAGGTGACTAGGGCCTGGGGGTAGCCGATTGCCTAGGAACTCCTTATCATTCCATCCTCAGTGGTCCTGTGCGGCTTAGCTAAACGGCCGCCCGCGGTGGTGGCTGGCTTGGGCAGGTCCCCTGTCTCCAGGCGAGCCCCTAGGCTCCTCCGGTGGATCTGGCCAGATGCCTAGTGGCGCCTCCCGAAGCTCCGGGTTTCTCTCCACTTGGGGCGCCAGCTCTGGGTTAAGCTTAATCGCTTAGGGCTGGAGAGCCCAGTTCCTCAGTCCAGGTTGTGCCGGCTGGCTCCAGTTGCTCTCATTCAACCCCACCCGGCTCACCACCAGCTCCCGAACCCCTCACCCCAGCTCCCGCGCGCGCACAAGCACGCTTTCCAAGCGCGCCCCGGACCACCACTTTCCCTTCCCCTTCCTGGCTCGCTGAGGCACTTCGAAAGCTGGCGGCGGCGATTGTTTGCTTCGAGGAGTCCAGGTGGGGAGGCCGTGCTGCCCTATCCCCTAGCCCGAGTGTGTGCACACACGGCGAAAACCTGGGGCGCACAGCCAGGCCTATGGATCTTCTTGTCCTCCGAGAAGTGGCAGCTGCTGGCGAGGATCTATTCTATCCGTGCTTCGGAGTGACCCTGTAGTAAAAATAGGAGACCTGGCAGTGGGGCCAGTGCCTGGATGGGGGAAGGGAGGAGTAAATCCCATCTTCTACGAAGGATAGTAAGTCTGTCCTACACAGCCTTTGTTGACCACAGCGTGACACCCCTGTGTGCCCTGGAGAGGCTGAGCGGCCTTGGCGCACTTGGGGGCTTGGCGGTTTCAGGAGCACAGGGAAGGCGGTCCAGGCAAGGGAGGGAGCGCGGGAGCCCTCACGCCTCAAGGCAGAACACCTTTCCTGGAACCTTGAAACCCAGGGGAACTGCTGCCATCTTCGCGTGACGAGCAGCGGGACACTGGTGATCAAGTGTTTTCTTTCAGGCTCCTTCCAGAATTGCGGCTCTCCTGCTTTTCACAGGACTATGAAGATAAAACCGGAGGTGGTGGGGGGGCTCACACATCTGGGCTCTCGACTTTGCTCACCAAGTTCAGTGTTGACCAGGAGTGTGCTCCCCCGCCACCCCCCCCCACCCCGCAAGCCACACCTCGCTGGGCCTCGAGGGGGCCTGTTTCCATCTTCGTTGGCTCAAATCTTTAGTTTCACAGAGAGGGGCACACATTGTCAAAGCCACCCCCTCCCCAACTCCCTTAGGGATAAACCTAAACACAAGATTCCTACACCAACACCCCGGACTAATCCTTCCTCGCCTCCTGGGATTAACTGGACTCACAGGTCCATAAAACACTTCCGGGCGGGGCCAGAGGGTCTGTCTGCAGAAACACTTTAAAATAGTCCTCCTTGGCCAGGAGTCGGAATTGACTGGGTGGGGGAAAGTGAATAAACAGACAATCCTTGAGTTTTTTAGGTTGTGAAGGGAACCATGTCAAGCGGTAGAAGGGTAGGCAGAATCCAGAAACCCGTGCGGCATTTTACCAAATGACACCGACCCGTCATTTAGGGTGGATAATCAACAGGAGCAGAAGGGTTTCACCAGGCTTCTGAACTCACTTCAATGATGAAAACAAACACTCTGAAACTTGGGGGTTGGTGGAGGCAGTTTTCTCATCTGTAAAATGGGAATATTAACATACTGTTCCCCTTAGGTGGGTTTAAGAAGATGGAAGTGTTGAAAGTACTTTGCAAATGCATCTTGGCCAGTCCATTTCGCTGTGGTCAGTGTTCTGTGTCTCTCCCACACATGGAAAAACCAGTGCTTTGTTGATTTACGGTGGTAGAACTAAACCCGCCCTCAAATCCATGCAAGAATATGGAAGACACAATGAATCTGAAAGCACCTTCATGTTTTGAACCTCTCTTTTACACCACTTCAAATTAAGCTTCTGAAGGATGGGAGAATCTTTGGAATGCTTTAGGAAAATTCTCTATTAAAATCTGAGGTTAATGAGAATGAGAAGAGTCCTTTAAAATGGATTAAATCACATTTTAAGAAGAAAACTGGAAGAATAGCTTCCTGGCCTTGTCCCCTAATGTGGGTATGGAGAGCAGATGCCCATAAATAGCTCACCCACCACACACATACACACATACACACACACACACACACACACACACACACACAGGGCCCCGGAAGTAGGGCCTAACAGGACAGATTTGAACAGCTAACTGCAAAGTGATGTAGAGGAATGCTGGGTGAAGACCAGGAAGCAAGGCGATGACTTGCTTAAAATGAATATCAAAATAAAAACTTAGGCCCGCTTCTGTTTCCTGAAGGCCCCTAGCTTCTAAAACTGAGGAGGTAAGGGGCTCCCTGTAATCCTCCCTGAAGGATTCAAGCAACCTGACTGGCCCCGGGTGGTGACCAGGTGCACAGGGGGATGAAGACCCAGAATGAGCATTAACCCATTCTCTTGAATTTGATGCGGGGGTGGGAGTAGGGATGGTGTTTTGGAAAGACTCCCGGTGATCTCCACAGGCCTTCCTCTCACTTCTTGGCTCCGCGACTTCTGGCTAGGAATAACCAACCTCCCCTCGGTGCCCTAAACCTAAGCCCTAAGCCCTCCCCGCTCCCCAACCCCAAGCCCAAACTAAGATCTCCAGGCCTGCCCTGCCTGGCAGTCTCGGCTTTTCCCTTTCAGGTTTCATTTAGCAGCGGTTCAGAAAGCCTGTTTACCTCGGCAGCCTTGGGCGAGTCGATCCGCGTAAAAAAGCCCCTACGCCAGTGCCGACCAGTAGGGGGGGATTGTCTTATAGATTATTTTTCCTCCTGGTTTTTGTTTTGTTTTGTGTTTTTTAAACCAGAAGGCGAGGTTGGAGAGGGGGTGGGGTGGCGTGTTGCTGCTGTTTTCGAAAACACTGTATTTGAAAGAGAAACAAAAGCCGTTTAGGAGGTGGCAAGGCTGTTTTTACATATAAAAAACTGCAACGAACACCTAGGGGCCCCAACAGTGAGAAACTAAACGCTCGGCGGATTTCGACAATTAGCAGTTAATCTGTTATCTGCGGTCACCAAACAAGTTTTAAGGCTCTGAAGATACTGAATTCCTGTTCCAGTTGAGCCCGGATCTGTTGGGTACATCCGATGCCCATAGTTTGTCCCAGTGCAAACCCAGTTCTGCAGAACTGGATTTCCAAGGTTGGGGCACAGATTTTGCGCCGCATTAGACTTTCTCTGGCAGCCGAAGATCCTCTGTTTGCATCGCCTCGCGGAATCTGGCCTTGTCTGTTTGATTCAGAATTGTCCAAAATGCACGTAGTAGGCCTCCAAAATGAAAAATAAAAAATTAGTAACGAACGGTAGAAACTAACGTAAATCTCTAGGCCTAGAAGGTAGACTGATACACAATCTCGTCCTGGGAAGCCCATTCCGGTGCCCAGACCTCCCCCAGGGCCGTTGCAGCCTACGTTCATCTTCGGCCTCCGCGGGCCAGGGCGGGCGGGGGAGGCCAGAAGGCACGAAGCGCCTGGAGCCTGCACGATGATAAATATTGCGCAGACAGCCCATAAATAATTTGCATTATGTTCAGCTGACAACGCAGGGCGATTAATTTTAATAGCTACATATTTGCCTGGACTGCTGCTTTCGTAGGCTCGGTAATGAAAGGCGAGAGGCCGCCCTGGCTCCGTGCTCGTGGTCCCGGAAGGCAGCCCGGGAAGAAGGAGCGATGCGGTGTCTCCTCCAGGCAGTCCCCAGGTATCCCCAGTTCCTGGGCCCCCCTCTTGTCCTCCGCGCAGTGTAGAAGTGGGGTGCGCGAGCGGCCCAAGCAATCCCGAGGCCTCAAGCAACAGGAGTCACCATAATGACACTGCAATTTGTCTGGGTGGGGAGAGCCACTTGTGGACAGGGAAACCCTGCCGGGGCCATGCGCCCCACTCAGACCAAGCCCGGAGTAAATTCGGGAGGGAGGGCGTATCACAGTTGTCTTTGGTCTCCGGGAAAGTGCTGGTGTTCAACACCTATTTGCCACTGGGCCTTAAGCTTGGCGGGGGCTTTGCCGACCTCCGGGCAAGGGCAAAGGGCAAAACAAAGCCGTGGTGTCCACGCATCTCTCCTGTTTGGATCAGAGCCCTCTTTGCCCAGCCTGCACCCCAAGGGAAGCCACCCCCCATCCCCACCCCCACCCCCGCGCCACTGCTCCTGACTGCAAAGCACGGCCCATCTAAAGGATAGAAGAAAGGGTCCCGAGTAGCTCTTTAAAAGAGGGGGGATGGGAAGAGAACGTGGCGAGCACGGACACAGCACAGCGGCCGCCGTGGTCCCGCGGTGGCCCGGTGCGTGCGTGTGCGTGTCTATGTGTGTGTTGCGATGACAAAGCCCCGCTGCCGTCAGCAAGCTCCAGGCTGCTAGAGCGTGGGTGGGGGAGGGGAAGAGAAAGTAGTGGGGGGTGGAACCCTCGCTCGCGTAGGTAGCAGGGATCCAAAGCTTCTCTGGAGAAAGAGTTCATTCATGAGCCGCAGGAGTCTCCCCGGCCCGGCCAGGTGGAGCAGGCTGAAGCCCGCACCTGTGTATTTGCCTTTTTGGAGACAAGCAAGCGCATCGATTATTACCATATTTTAATTGCCTTTCTCAAAGGTCATCTCTAATTACAGGGTGCGAGAAGGGTTGGCTAAGGGGTCTGCAACCGTTTAGTGTGTGTGTGTGTGGGGGGGGTGAGAGGCCTCTGAGACAATGCTCCTAGTTCAGATCGAAATGCCAATCCGAAGGTGTCCGCGAACGCCTGCAAGACGGTCACGACGTGCTGGATCCACGCAGACCCGGCTGTGTGCACAATAAAAGCCGAGCAGGCGGCAGAGGGCCGTGCAGACCCACGGGTTTTCTTTTTAGAAACGGTGGTGCGAAGAGACTTGACAATAATAACACGCAGCAGGATTAAATCAGGGCGGGAAGAAGAAAATGCATTTTCGTTTCTAGGACCGAAGACTGTGTTTAACCCATCCGATCCCCCAAGAGCTTTTTTATTTTTATTTTTATTTTTTTTAATACCCACACAGACAGGTGCGGGACACACAGCGACTTGGGAAAGTCCATTTTTTCATATTAATCTCTTCCCTTCTTTGAGCATGGTTGTCAATTACAGTGAGAGGGAACATTTTTAATGTCTATTCTTTTGTTTTATGGAAAATGATGCCCAACAACTGAAAAGGAGAAAGAATGTTGAGTGTGTGTGTGGTTTTTTTTTTAAACTTTTGTAAAGCGTACGTTCTTCCTTAGGGTGCTTTCTCCACGCCTCCCCCTTTCTTCTTTTAAAACCACTTAAACTCTTGAGGCAAAAGAGAGAGAGGAGCAGAGGGGTCGGGGGTTCTTGGGACACGATTAAAATGGGTAGAAATCAGTAAAGAACTGTCGAATAGGGGTGGGCCACAGTCACACTGAACTTGACTTTCTCAGAAGAGCCTGGCATCTCTGAGCCACCATACTGTTTTCTGGGAATCCCGCCTGATGGAGCCAGCGCCTGCATCAGACACCTTGGAGAGCTGGAGGGTCTTTCACTGCCTCTGCTTCCTGCCTGCCCCCACACCTGGCCTCCTGGCCTCACCAGCAGCCAGCTCTGCTAGGAGGAAGGCAGAGCCAGATGACTGGTCCAAACCCCCAGAGACCTCCTGGCTTTCTCCTCCCCTGTAATCGTAACCAGATGCATTTAAACGCCTTTCATCAGAGGAAGCCCGAAGCCCTTTAACAGGCTGCAATGAAAGCCTTGGAAGGGCCTATCAGCCTGCCTGGTGTTGGGGCCCCTGAGCCCATTTCTCAACTAAGTCAGCCCAGCCCGGAGTTGCCAGACAGTCAGTCTAGCTTCTCCTTTGGTACCCCAGAGTCCAAGAAAGCCAAGTCAGTTGGGGGTGCCAGGATTCCTGCTGGGCGTGTGGGTACAGACCCCATAGAAACAGGCACAGGAGGGAAGCCAGCAGCTAGAGCTGAAGGAAGGACTAAGTGTGAGAGGCTTAGAAAGTAGGGTAGAGATGTTTAGAACAGTTCCCAAGGTACTCAGACTATCCCCCTATGCCAAGGCACTGTAATCTGTCTCCCCTACTGAACTCCAGATTCTTCAAGAGCAGCAACTGTTTTATTTACCCGTAGGCCCCGATACAAAGTAAACCATTCAGATGTTTGGACAATAATAGCTGTGGTGGAAAAGCTCTAGCGCAAGATAGTCTTCTCATAGGAGTTCTGCCCCAGCAGTGTTTAATCTTCCTGAACTTCAGGAGACCCCAGTCCTCATCTGTAAAATGGGCACAAGAATGCCTATGTTCACAACATTAAGAAATATCAGATGAAGGAATTGTACAGAAAGTTCCAGGGAGGTCATAATAAACTCTCAGTAAATACACTGTCTTGGTTCTTGAAGGAAAGGGAAGATTGGGCTTGAGCGTTTGGAAGTGTCCCTTCAACACTCACCTCTGCCTGTCTATCACAGTTGTATTTTATCTTTGACATTAGGTGAGGTTAGGGTGCTTCCTGCTTCCCTTTACTGCTGCTCCAAATTCCGACTCCCCGCTTCATATCCTCCCCAACCCTATTCCCGCCAGACACCCACAATTCCACAACTTAGTCATTTTTTTTTCCTCCTCGTTGTAGGTTGTAACTTGCAACACTGGGGATCAAAACCAGAGCCTGACAAGAGTCCACCCCTCCCTTTCTTTTGTAGTGATGGGATTCAATTTTATGCATGTTAGTCAAATGATCTACCGCTGAGCTACACCCCCAGCTTGTTTGAGTGCCCCCCCCCGCCTTTTTGTGTGTGTGTGTGTGTGTGTGTGTGTGTGCGCGCGCGTGCGCTTGCAGGCGCGCCCAAGGTTGATGTCTACAATCATCCTGGATCCTTGACTACCCACTGCCCTTCAACCTTATTCACTGAGCAGGGTCTTTTAGTCAAAGCTAAAACTTGCGGATATGGCTAGTCTTAGTAGCCAGTTTGCTCTGTCTCCTCCTTAGGAGGCTAGAATTACTTGTGGGCCTGCAGGCTCACTGAGCACTCGCATGGATTCTGGGGATCTGAACTCCAGCCCTTACAAGAGCTTTCACCATGAGCCACCTCCCTAGTGCCCACTCCTCCATTCCCAAAGAAAAGACCTTTCTAGGTAGCTCAAGTTGGTCTTGAACTTCTGACCTTAAGGGATCCTCCTACCTCAGCCTCCTGAGTCATGTGGTTCTTGTTCGTAACTCCTTATCTGCTCGGCTTGTAGCATTTTTAGGAGAGAAGATATTCTCCTCTTCAGTCTTCTACATTCACTGTCTTGCAGTAGTCCTCTTCTCAGGAGGACAGCCTGAAGACCAAGGTTACTGGGCTGCTGGTCTGGGGGAGGATGGGAGGAGCAGAGGCCCCTTGGAGTGATTCAGCAGGAGGGCCTAGCCTTGTGAATGGAAACTCATTTGGCTGGGGTGTGGCACCAGCTGGATTGTTGGAGTCAGGGGATGGGAAGACAGGGGTTTGAAAAGGAGTGAGGAAGGAAGTCCCCTAAACTGGCTCCCCTGCAGTTCCAGTTCATCTCAGAAATGCAGAGGCAGGCATCTTCATCTAGCAGAAGACAAGAAAAGCTTGGGGCAGGAAGAGAATAGGTGGAAAGGCAAAGCTAGCTGGTGGAGGTACTGGCTCTCTGCTGCTTGCCTTAGCAGCCAGTGTAGATCAGGAGGGAGCAACAGGGTCTTTGGTAAAGCTCCTTCCAGGGGAGAGGCAGTGTGAAATCTAGTCTAGGAAGACATAGGTCACTGTCCTACGGGGATTTTCTAAAGATCACAGTGCTGGGAGCTGGGCAAGGTGGCATATGCCTGCAATCTAAGCACTTGAGAAGCACAAGCAGTAATTTTGTGAATGTGTTGGACTATAGCCGAGGCTACTTATTGAGACTGTTTCAAAGCAAGCAAAAGGAAAGAAAAATAGTAACACCACAATTTAAAAAACACTTTTAGAAACATTTCTTATGATATGAGTGTTTCTTTAAGTGTATGTCTGTGTACCATGTGAACGCCTGATGCCCTCATAGTTGTCAGATGCCTGGAACTAGAGCTACAGACTGCTGTGAGCTGTCCTGTGGGTGCTGGGAATCAAACTTGGATTTTCTGAAAAAGCAGCCAGTGCTTTTAACCTCTGAGCCATCTCTACACACACACACACTTTTTGGCCAGGTGGTTATGGTGGTGTTGAGACAGGGTCTCACTATGTAGCCCTGGCTGTCCTGGAACTAACTATGTAGACCGGAGTAGCCTCAAATTCATCAAGATCCATCTGCCTCTGCCTCTCAAGGGCTGGGATTAAATAAAGGTTTGAACCAAAGATTGTATTACTAAAGGCGTTAGATTCGCTGTCACACACATTCCATCCTCCCTCCATTTTAGATATGCCCTCCTTTGTCTTTTTGTAGTGCTAGAGATGGAAACTGGGGCTTTGTACATGCTAGGTGAGCTCTCTACCACTGAGCTACATGTCCAACAACACTTTTTTTAAATTGCGTTCTTATTGTGCGTGCCTGTGCGTGTTTGTGTGTGTGCGCGCATGCGCAAGCATGCACAGGCACGCATACTCACTTGGTGGTAAGAAGGTGTGGAAGCCGGAGGGCAGCTTTCGGGTGAGTGTTCTCCCTTTCCACTGTGAGCTCTAGGGATGGAAGGCAGGTCCTCGGGCTTGCACGGCCAGTGCTCTGATGTGCAGAGCTATCTCATTGGCCCTAATACTTTTGTTTGTATAGTTTTATCTATTATGTGTGCTTTATCTATTGCACACACACACATACACGCCATGATGTGTGTGCAGAGGTCAGAGGACAACCTGCTGGGGGTTGCTTCTCTCCTTCTACCGTATTGGTTGAGAGGTTGAAGTTCAGATCCTCAAGTTAGGTGGCAGGCATGTTTATCCTGTGAATGAGCCATTTAGCTGGCCCCCACTCTTAGCTTTAATCCAGCTCCCCTTCCTTTACAGATTTAGCAAGGTGCTGTGGAATAGATCTTCCCTGTAGCATGCAATTTGCAGGGAATGTTCCGAACACAGAAGCAATTTAATTCTGCTCACAGATTTTGTAGGTCTGAAATTTGATGGAAAGACCCAACAGCTTGGAGGCTTGAATCATATGGGAGCACCCCTCCCCCCATTTACATCTGGCTGTTCACTGGGCCTTGAGTTACACCCTATACCAAAAACTCAAAGCTCCACTGTAGCCCGAACTTCCTCACAATATGGTGGCTGAAGTGGGTAGTAGGTAGGAATGAATTACTTGGGTACCTTAGGTACTGAGAACAAGCACTAGTCTGGCTGTGGTGGCCCACACCTTTAATCCCAGCACTCAAGAGGAAGAGGCAGGTGGATCTCTGAGTTCAAGGCCAGCCTGGTCTACAGTGTGAGTTCCAGGACAGCCAGAGTTACAACAGAGAAACCTTGTCTCAAAAAAACCAAACCACCAAAAACCAAGACAACAACAGCAACAAAAAGAACAAGTACTCCAGCAATAAGGCTGAAACCTAACCTGCTCTCAGGAGTCAGGCTGTGTCACTTGTGTCATAATCACTAGTTGCCATTGGGGTCACAGCCCATGAAAATTCAAGGGGAAGGGACATAACCATACCCCTCAGGAAGAGTGGCAAAGAACTTGTGACCATGGGGGAAGGGGGAATGTCACGGCAAGCACTCTTGAGAGCTAAGCTTAATTAGCAGTGGCTCTAAACAGAATAGTCTACGTTCTAATAGATACTTATACCCTCCAGAGGCCTCATAAATTATACGGGGGCAGGGGAAGCAGAGAGCTAAAATTAGGCCAGGGTAAAAGAAATACAGCTATAAGGCAAATATGGATTTTATGAAAAATAGAAAATATCAAAAGACAGCTCTCTCTATGAGCTTGTCAGGCGTAGGAAGGACTGGGGAAGAATTGAGTGGTAGGTCAGACAGCTTTTTGGCATTTCAGCATTGAAAGGGAAATAGGTAATGGATGAGACTGCCTATGTCTGCTGCTATCTTTCACCTGCCATTTGGGGTGCAATGTGCAGCAATCCTCCATTGTTCACTGCAGCATTGTCACTATTGCCTTACAAATAACCCCACACCCCAATATACAGATACCTTCATGGTACCAAGCTAGGAATATACTCAACGTATTTCCTAAAGTGTACATGGAAAAAAAAAAAAAAAGAATAAGAAATTACTTGAATACTTGATGCTTGTGCCCCCACCCCCGGTGTGGTTTTAAATACCCAGCACGGATAGTGTTGTGACTGAAAGGGGCTGGGTACATCTCCAGGGCCCCAGGTTCCCATTATCGTTGTCTCTAACCCCTGAATGGAGAGTTTGACTTCTAATTTCATGCTAGGGGTTTCACAGGCAGCATAATTGTATTTGCCTCTGCCTTTGATCTGCTGTTTCATTGTGGCTCTGACTAGGAGACAGGGATAAAAATGTGGTGGAAAAACATGATTTTGTTGGCTTTGGAATTTGTGGTTATTATTTTCTCTGGTTCCCTTAAGATGACACACCTTCCCTAAATCCAAAATGGAAACCATTTCCCCCATTTTTTTTTTAACATCTAAAGGTTTCCTCCTGGGCTGCTTTTCCCTTCTTTTGTGAAGATACCATAAATTTTTTTTTTTTCTTATGTGTATGGGCATTTTGCCTGCATGTATGTCTGTGTACTATGTGCTTGCCTGGTACCATCATAGGTCAGAAGAGGGCATTGGAGCCCCTGGAACTGGAGTTATAAATGGTTGCATGTGGCCATGGGGTGCTGGGACTCAAACCCAGGCCTCTGGAAGAGCAGCCAGTGCTCTTAACCACTGAGCTGACTCTCCAGGCTGGTAAAGATAATGTTTTCAGCAAGGCTGTGGGGTGAGCTTTGTTGCTCATGTTGTAGATCTCAATGTCCCTACTGAGAAGAGGAGCCATAGATGAACTCTGATCCCTTTTTGATGCCCTCACCACCGCTTAACAGTATGTATCTGGTTTTCCACAGCTCCTTTAAGGGGATTGAGGTCTGCCAGGCTAGTTCTTATGCTGGAAACCAAAGAAACTGAGATTCAGCAGGAACCTTGTGGGTCAGGACTAAGCAACACTTAAGGGCTGAAACAGTTGACTTTTCAGGCAGGGTCACCCTATCAGGTCGTGTAATTTGTGTGCTGCACAATGATCCCCAGCCAAGACAAAGAGTGAGGGCTGGAATTCAGCCTTAGGGGTACCTTTGTCTAAGAGTTACCAAATAGGCACTAGTGACTCACTTGGGGAGAAAGGAGAAACCAACTCTGCCTCTGATCAAGAAGAAAAGAGACGGTGACATAGGGCAAGATGGAGGGCAAAAGGGCATCCTAGGAACACAGTGGTCCAGCCTAAGGCTACAAGCCAAACCAATGTTGGCCCTCTCCTTGGAGCAGTAGGCCCCTACAGTTGATCTTTGTTTGGTCATCTCTCATCTGAAGCTTTGGTGTTCTTAAGTTACTGGAACCATTCTAGGTTTTTTTTTGGGAAAGGGGCAAAGATAGGTATATCTTTGTATATGTATGTATGTATGTATCATACACACACACACACACACACACACATCTATATAGGTCTATCATTGTACCTAAATGTCTTGTTTTGAAAGGAAGGTGTGGTGCAGATAGTTTCTTTGGTTTTAAACATGAAGACTTTAACTTGTGCTGATGACAGCCCTTTGTATACTTGGTATAGATGTTTGAGGATAAGACCTTACAAGGTGGTATACTAGAGCTTGATATCCTTACAAACTCCCTGTAACCCAAGAGTCACATTAAGGAGCCGGAGTAGCTTAGGGAGTGCTAGATTGCCTAACGTGCAAAGCAGTAGGTTCTGGCCCCAGAACCGGCAGTGGGAGGAGCAGGAAGTTCATTCATATACTTCATGGCTTTCCTCTCCCTTTCCCCACATTGTGCTGAGGATGCAAGGATGCCCTGGGCTTCTTGCATGCTAGGCAAGCTCTGTACTCTGAGCCATAGCACCAGGCTGCCATTCTGTACTATGGACAAGCCTCCCTGCCAGCTTTGGGCGAGTTGAGTGCGGCATGTTGAAAGTACAACAGTTAGGTCACTGTGACTGGGAATTCTTAAACTTTTACTATTTTACTACTATTCTGGGATCGAACCCAGGGCTCCATGAATACTAGGCAAGAATTTCACCAACTAAAATGCCTCCCCAGGTTGGCTATTATTTGGTTTTTGTTTTTGACAGGGCATCATGTATTCTAGGCTGATCTTGAGCTTCTGATCCTCCCAAATTTTTATTCGACTTAAAAATATCATATTTTTAAGGAAAACATATTTACCTGAAGCTTATGAAACCAAATTATAAGAAAAACCTGGGTACAAAAAGTAGTCCCTTTTGGGTATTCCCCTAGTTTACTGGCTGTTGAGCATCATGATATCCCTAAATAGCCTGGCCTTCTTGAGTAATCCATATCAGCTTCATCTGTTGATGTGTCTTATGGTGGTAAAGGAAGATTTTAATTGTCTGTACTTTTTCCTGTCCTTATTACAGTGTGAGATCTTAATATCTTATTAAATTTGTTCCAATATTTTGTAAAAACAATCACATTTTGTAATCACGTAGAAAACATTCATTGCTCAGACAAAAGAATTTTCCTTCCTTTCTTTCTTTTTTTCCTGAGACAGGATCTCACTATATAGCTCTGGCTGTTGTCCAGGAATTCACTGTGTAGACCAGGCTGACCTCAGACTCACAGAGATCTGTCTGCCTCTGCTCCCAAGTGCTGGGATGACAGGCACCACTTTGCCCTACTTCCCTTTATATATGTATTTAAAGATTTGGTGCTGGGGAGATAGCTCAGTGGTTAAAGAGCACTAGCTGCTCTTGCAGAGGGCCCGGGTTTGAGTCTCAGCACCCACATGGCAGCTCACAAGCATAGGTAACTCTAGTTCTAGAAGATTTCATATCCTCTTCTGGCCTCTTTGGCACCAGGCACATGGTACACAGACATGCATGCCCTTAATATACCTGTATACCTGAGATACATTTGAAAAATATTTTTTCGAGTGTGTGTGTGTGTGTGTGTAGGAATGTGGGTTCAGGTGCCCACAGAGTGCAGAAGAGGACATCAGAACTCCTTAGAGTTGGAGTTGCGCTGGGAATGAGTGCTGGGAACCCACCTCCAATCTTCTGAAGAGCAGCAAGTTCTCCTAACTGCAGGGCTATCTCTCCAGCCCCATCTTGTGAGATAACACTGCTCCCCACCCCCACCCCAGTGGAATGAATATTTGCATCTTTGTCTAGCCATGTAGCTCCTACTGTCCTAGCAGTCGTTTTATAGATGAGACTGACCTTCAACTTGTCAAGATCCTCCAGCCTCAGCCTCTCAAGTACTGGGAATCACGGGCTTGTGCCACTGAATGCCATGTTATTTTTATTCTCTTAAGACTTATTTTTAATGAAATGGGGTGGGAGTTTTAATGATTTCAAATGGAATGTTTTGGTTGAAAATGGCTTCTTTACCACCCACTTAATGTCAGGAGCTATGCAATGAATCCAGAGTTTCTCATTCTTCGTGTTTCCCTTAAATAAACTTTTATCCATTTTCCTTAAACAGCAGCCCTTCAGAAATAATGACTATTATTCCCTGGAACCTTGGAACTATCCTCTGTGAGTTTAAAAAAAAAAAAAAAAGACAGCGTTTCTCTGTGCGGCTTAGCCCAGGCTGACCTGGAACTTCCTTTGTACCAGGGCTGGCCTCGAACTCACAGGCCTGCCTCTACCTCCCGAATGCTGGGATTGAAGGCCTGCGCCACCACACCCGGTTTACCGTTAGCAAATTCTTATCCTCCTTTCCCAGCGCTGATCGACACTTACAGAAATAAAGGCTATTTTAAAAATAATTTAACGGATCCTTCCTCCAGGCCTTTGATTTATGTCGATCTCAGATGCCTTTTATTTGTGTCTAGACATTTGCAATTCGGCCTTTCCACGAAGATTGTAAATTGCCAGAAGACCCGAGGTGTCTTTTTAAAAAATTCACCTTTGCCCTTCTGTATTCCCCTAAACCCTTACAAGTTTTCCTTCAACGAATTTTACATCTCTAAAAAAAAAAAAAAAAAAAAAAAAGACACAAAGTTCCATCCAATCAAGAGCCCTTGTAAAGGTGGTAACTTTCACATCCTCTCCCGTCCTGACAGAGCGTGCCTTGGAAAGCCCTTGAATGCCAGGGACTGCGTTGCAGGCCTCACATCTCCTCCCCTCCCCCGCAGCTGTCTCCGCAGACTGCAGTTGAGGACAGAGGGCCAAGTTCCGGGGTACGCGGAGCAGCTTGCTAAGGTGCTGGCCGTCTCAGGAATCCGAGCAACCAGAAGTGGCTAAGCCGGAATCAAAACCCGCACCAGCGACTCGGGGAGGGAAGCCGCGGCTGCACCGAGGGTCGCCGCTCTCTCTGTCGCCTGTGGGGAGAGGGTCCGCATGGCCCGCGGTGGGGAGTGGGTCCCAGAGAGAGCGCAGGCGGCAGGCGGCAGGCGGCAGGCTTCGCAGCCCCGGGCAGCTCGCGGCCGGCCGCGAGGTCCCTTCCGCCGAGCCAGTGGCTCCGCGCAGCCACCGCCGGGGGCGGCGCGGCTCGCGCCTCCCGGTCAAGATGGCGGCGGGCGCGCAGCCACGCGGGCCACTGGCGCCTTTCGAGAGGTGGCTGCATCCCCCTGCCCGGCGCAGCCGCGCGCGCTGCTCTCAAGCGGGAAGCCGCACCTACTCCGGCTGGAACGACCCGGGGACTCAGCTCCTCCACTTCCTCAGACAACCCCACTGCTCAACCAGAATACTTTCTCACACCCCCACTACGGCCTGGGAGACTCCCGGCTGATGGAACAAGGAGTGTGAGACTGTATTCCAGGTTACGAATGGTGGACGGAGACCAGCGGGGACCACTGGGTGTAAGCTCCACGCCCCAGGCATCTCCTCCAGCCTTGGAGCACAATTCCACAATATTCATAGACACCGAATAGTACCCTTTGTAAGACACAGAACCTAGAGCTGTTGAAGTCATTAGAAATGTCTTGGGAAAGCCATAGGATTATCTTGTAAAAGCAACAGAATAAGTGCCCCCCCCCCCACACACACACTTGCTCTGACTTCGGTATGCGCGCTGTGTAGGCTGCCTTCCTCCTAGGACACTAAGAAACCTTAGGTCCAATTTACTAGAAATGGCATTGATGAATGCGGTACATTCTGAGTGATCTCCTGCAGGGCTCAGGTTGAGAGGTCAGGAGCCCCTCACCCCCACCCCCACCCCCACCCCCAACCAGAGAGCGGCTGATGCAGGTAGAATCTCAATGGAAGGGACAGAAGTACCCGGAAAAGCTTCCCTATTACCTTTTGTAAATTGTTGGCTGACACCTCCTACCACCTCAAGGTTCTGTCTAAAGTTTGCACGTTGCCTATCAGTTCGGGAAGAGAGCCTGAAAGTGAAGTTTTGGGTTTTGTTTTGATGAAATGAAGTCATTCGGCATAACATTTGCACTGGCTTGTTATTCTGAAGGAAAACACTTCCTCCACCCACCTTCGCAGCAGCCACACTAGCTACTCTTTCCTTCTTCTGCAGTTCCCCTTTTAATTAACTCTCTCTCGCCCCAATTTAGGCGGCCCCCGGCACTTTGTTCAAGTACAGCAATAAACTCTAGGCTAAGCCTAATCCTCTCTGGTCCTGACCTTCCCCGCAGTGGGCCTGGAGTCAGGCTGGGCCTCAGGTCTCCTGCTTGATTAGAATCAATGATGCTGCTAGTTGTGTTCTAAGTGTGCTTTCTCCCCTCTGTGCACTTAATGCTTTTCAGATGGAGTGCTTCCCCCAACTTAATTAATTAATTAAAGTGCATAAAAACATTTTTCAAACACAGCCCACGAATGAGTCTGACCTCTGAGTTGGTTCATGCCACCACTGGAACTAACCATTGGCTTTTTGTTGTTTTGTTTTTTGAGACAGCCTCTCGCTATGTAGTCCTGGCTGTCCTGGAACTTGCTTTGTAGACCAGGCTGGCCTCCAACTCCCAGAGGTCTGTCTGCTTCTGCCTTGCAAGGGTTGTATAAAAGTTGTGCCCCACCATGCCTGGCTCAAACATCGGGTTTCTAAGGCTTTAACAGAGCCAACACATTACCGCTGACCTCACACTTACTGATGCCTCTCCTAGCATCGGTTCAGGTGCCTGGGACACCTCACCTACACCACCATCCTTAGTCACTGTCCTGCCCAGGCCCTCTCTGGAAGCACTGTAACCTTAAACATCTAGACAGGCTGCCAGCCGAGCTGCTTTCAGTGACTCTCTGGAGACAGCAGCCTGGAGCAGCAGGCCCCATCTGCAGCACAGCTGAACGAGTTAAGCTACCCCAGGGGTGAGTGGTCAGGGTAGGGCTTGGAGCTGAGAGAACAGGCGGGAGCCCCAGGCAAGCCTGCTCCTGGGGGGGTCTCTAGTTGCAGGATCTGAGTCCTTCCTCCAAAAGGGCTCCTTGAGAGTCCCAGAAGACCTATACCTTGGAGATGACCTCCTAAACCTGGCCTAGAGTGAAGACAGCGACAGGAGGTCAAAGGCTTCCTGGATCGTGAAGGGGCTTTGTGTACCTAGCAAACTTCTAAGACCTGAAACATTAGACTCTCTGGTTCCAGTGCCAAGAAGGGGCCATGATGTAGGCTGGCAAGGGAGGCTCAGTTCTCTGTGTTACCCTAGGTGAGCTAAGGTTTCTTCAGACTTCCCAGAGATCGTGCCCCCCAGCGAGTGCCAGAACCCAGGGCCTCACATGCTACTGCTGGCTCAGCCCCACCCGGCCCCGTGTGGGCCTCACAAAGGCTGTGTGGGGCCTTGGCCGACCAGAAGCGGCCAGCACTCCCAGATCTTTAATTACACTCGGAGACCCTTCCCTTCCCCCACCCCATCGCCGGCTTTCAGCCCTTTAATCAATTTCACGATATTAAATATTAATTTCCCGCCAGCCACGCTTTCTTGAAGGAGGGGGAAGGGGACAGGCAGGACAGAGCCAAGAAAAGGATGATTTTTGCTGGGTGTGACCAGAGTAACTGGGCGTGGAGGACGCACAGGCTCCTAGGTGACTGTGCTCGGAACTCAGGAGTCATCGTGTTTGCAGTCTGCAGCTGGGGAACTTGGAGAGTTATGAACACCAAGGTGTATGTCTCCAGGAAGGGCAGCGAGGTGCGCAGAGTTCGGGTGTGCTGGGTGACCGCCTCCTGCTCTGCGGCCCCCTCCCCACCTCCAGCCGGGAGTCAGGCTCACACGGGCCTGCGGCGCGCTGCGATGATGGATCGCGCCTGGCGGGGGTGATTTGGTGTTGATCGCACATTATCACTGGCAGGTTGGACTGGTTGCTGATGGACGACTTCTAGCGGCGGCGGCGGCGGCAGCGTCTTCAGACACCGAGCGGGGATTCGCTCGCTTTACGAGGGTTTTTTCCTCTACCACCTTCCTTACCACCTACACATGTTGAGAGAATCTAGGAGAGAGAGTGGGGGTCTCCTCGTCCCCATGGCCACCCACCTCGGGCTAGGACCGGTGTGGGCCGCAGGCCGGGCGAGGAGGGGAACCAAGACGTCTCTCCCACTTCCTCTTATTTCTCTTTCCCTTGCTGCCTGCCCACCTTCCGCTTCCCCATCGGAACACGAAGGGTCTAGGTCATTTGGCCGGTGATTTCCTTGCTGCCCAGCCCAGTCCGCCGGGTTACAGGCTCTTTCTCCCCGCCGCCCACAACCCCTCTCAGGGCTTCCAGCAGCGGCGGCGCTGGGGTGAGCCCCTCCTTGCTTCGTTTTCTAAAGTGCCTGCAGATACAAAAGCGGTTTCGTAATGCCTTCCGTCTGCGAGAGCCGGAGGACCTTGGCTGACCTTTCGGAAACTGATTGCAACTGCCTGTTAACAGCCCGTACTGACCGCACTGAGCGGAGCGGAGCGGAGGACAATCATTTAAGTGACAGACGGCGAGGTGGCCCCGGTTCAGTCGAGCGGCCTGGTTAAGCCCGCCCCTCCCCCCCAAGCTACTCCCCCAGCCCCGGGTGCACTGCGGGCCATGGCCGGCGCTCCGGCGAGCGGGGAGGGCGCGCAGTACGCGCGTGTGAGTGTGTGTGCGTGTCTGCGATTATGGACTGAAGGGTTAACCCTTTGCGGAGCGGCCGGGCCCCTTTGAAGCCGAGCGCTGCCGGCTTAATCTGCCATTTGCAAAAAAGAAATAAAGGGGCCACCTTGTCCGACATTCCCTAATGGGTAAACTGTACCCTCTTAGCGTGACCCAAGCTATGTCCCTACTGCTGCTGAGGAACGATCTCGACCCTCTCTGCCACGGCGCTATGTAACCTCTTTGCGCTTTCCTCCTTTTCCTCACGGAAACAAGGAATAGCACGGGGACAGCGCAAGGCGTCCAAAGGCTCGGAGGTTCGCGATGGAGTGGACGTGGGTGTTCCTGGTGTTCTCTGTTTTGGAAACTGGAAAAAGGGGAGGTGGGCTCACGGCGGGAAGAACAGGTGGGGGAGGGGAGGCTGGCGATAGGGCACCTCGGCTCTCTCTCTCTCTCTCTGGAGAGATCGCCAGCTGCTCTCCAACAGGCAGCGCCCTGAAATCTATTTAAAGAGAGGGAAAGGGGAGGAGAACAAAGGGGGAGGAGGGGGGCGGCGAGCGGAGCCTGGGCGAGAGCGAGCGAGCAGGGAGGATCCGCCGCTCCGCGGGCACATCAAGCGCTCACATCTGTACACTCCGCGATCGATGGGGAGAATGGATAATATTTGTCAGCTGCAGACCTTTCTCTTCCCGGTTCCCAGGAAGGGGAGGGGGTGAGGGAGGGGGAGGGGGGAGGGAGACCAGGCGGGAGAGGCCGCGTCAAGGACAGCGCGCTTCCCGTTGCAGCCACACGGAAACCTAGTGCCAAGAAAGCCGGCGGATTTTTCTCTTATTATCATTATTAATTATTTTTTATTATTCCACAGCAGCCAGCGAGTGCTCGGCTGCGCCCCTCCCCCGCTCGCCTGCCGCCTCCCTTTGTTGATTCTCAGCGGCAAGCGTGGCGGGCCCGAGCCGCCGCCGCCACCACAGCGGCGGAGCAGGATCTGCTCTTGCGCCCTGGGTCGCAGCTGAGGCCCAGGAAGTCAGAGCTGTGTCCCTGTCCCCCCCCCCCCCCCCAGGCGCGGCAGACCCTGCACTCTCTCCCTGTGGCCAGCCTTCACTGCGGCTTTGAGTCCCCAAAACCCAGGCGCTGTGTGCCTTGACCTGGAGCCGTGGGCCGTGAACCGGCCTTCACCACCCCTTTTCCCCGCGGCTGTACGCTGATGCCGCCATCCTCACACATGGTCTTCATTTAGCACACTAGCGGCTTGCTTCCTCTCTGCTCTTCTCCTCGGGGCTTTTCGGAGCGAGGAGGGAGGTTTAGAGGAAGTTAGAAGCCTTGCGAGCCCACGGGGAAGGGGGAAAACCCTCGTTCGCAGTCTGAGCTTCTGAGACAGAGGGGAGCGTCCCACGGGGGATGGAACAGAGCCTAGGTGCCCTCCTACCCTTGAATGTGGGGAAGGCTAAATGAGAGGTGGCAATCAGGGAAAAGATAGCAAATTTGCCTTGGCTTGTCCTTTTGCCTGTTATACTAGCTAATATCACTAACCTGGTAGTACCCTCGGTTAGGAGGAGACGGGGTGGGAGCTATGGGACAGGCAGTCAACGAATGACACCTAAGATATCTCAGACTGACCAAATCCTAATCTCTGGTCAGCTCACTAGACCTTTGCCTTTCACCTCAAATTGAAAGCCTAAAGCGGATGACCCACTAACTGGCCTTGGTCCACTGTGTCTCAGATGATGGGAGACACACTGTGCAGAGAGGTTCGGGGTTTATTTGTATACCCTCATCCTCCTGCGATACCAAGCCAGCCAGAGGTGGCGTCCCTGACTTCTCTGAGGTCCTGGGCTGAGCAGGAAGCTGGCGCGGCCGCGGGTTGGGCAGGCACCATTTGGCCTAGCCCGCTGTTCGCTGGAACTCTCGAAGCACCATCACGCTGAGTTGAGTTCCCGAGACTCCAGCTCAGTCACCCTGAGCTGCTTTCCTCCCACGTTGTCAGTTGGCCTCTCTCGGAAGTTTCCCAGTCTCCTCCCGCCTTCGGCTTTTCCCTTCCTTGGCCGATCTCGGGAACTCCGAAATGCAGTCAACCGCCCTTTCTGAAATTCAAAAGGAAGTTTTGTGTTTCCCTGGGGGCAGCAGCCCAATATGCTTACCCTGCTTTCCGAAACAAAGCAAGTATTCAACGGGGAGGGGGATAGGCTGCAGGCTGCCCCCCCCAGCACCCCGCGCCTCTGCAGGTTCCGAACACTCTGCAGATCCAGGTGGCCGGGGGTGGGGGATGGGGAGCTTCCTCTCAGTTTCTGCCACAGAATCCTCACCGGGACCTGAGAGGACACTCGGTGCTTGGGTGAGGTTCCCACCCCGGGCTAGGAGGGTGCGCACGCGGCTGTTTACAGTGTGTCTGCAGCGGGAACTCACTTGCCCACACTTGACGCGCGGGGCACCCTCTGGCTGCAAGTCCCTGGGGCACTGCGTCCGAGGCTTCCCCAGCACTGGGGCCAGGGTGAGCCTGGAAAAGTGAGAGGTTGCTTCCAATCTTGTGTTTTTGGAGTCCACAGACCCTTTTGCCCCCAACAATAGCCTGGATCGGGTAGGCTATCAAAGGAGTTGGCGAGGAGGGGGGCGGGGGGGGGGAGAGGAGGAGTCAAGAGCTCACGGGGACTCAAAGCAGTCCTTGGGTTCCAATTAGACAGCCTAACCTCCCCTTCTGGAGTGACTTCTCAGACCCGGGTGCACTCTGGACTCCCCTCGTAACTCAGAGATGCTTCTCCCTCTGGACAGCTCTACCTGCCCCTGCCACCCTACACGATAGCTTCTCACCCCAAGGCAGGAGGGAGGGCTACACTAGCTGTGGCGGGCGCGCCTCGGCCTTCTCGGCGGCGGTGCAGCGCTGCCTTAGATCCCTCTCCAGCTCTTCCCTTCTCCCCAGCCTGTGGCCGGCCCCAGGCGCCTCCTGCGCGGCCTGAAACTTGATCCCGTGTCGGAAGGACAGTGTGTAAACACCAGGCGCGCTCCGTGAGCCCGCGGGAGGGGCCGTGCGAGGGCCGCCCGGGCAGCTCCGAGGCCCCGCGCCCCCTCCTGCCGGCTCGCCCCGGGCACGATCGGCAGGGCTGCTGCCTCGCTCTCTGCCTTCCCTGTTGGCTCAGCTAATTGGAGCCGCCGCCACTGCGGCGGCCTCTTGTTGAATTTTCTAGATCGCAACCGTTCAGTCGTGGCTGCCTGTGGCTCCCTTCCCCTCCCACAGCTGTTCTCTTGGCCAGCAACTTGTTGGTGATGGGGACAGTCCCTCCACTGACCCTGGCCTAGGGCTCCCGAGTCACCTCAGTAGTTCCGGGAGTGGTTTTTGTTTGGTGTGTGTGAGAGAGAGTGGAGAAGTAGAGTCTTGGTGGAAGTGTGAGGATTCCCGCCAGGATTCGAGGCTCCTGGTGCTAAACCAGGGGAACCTCCTGGCAGAAAGCCTTTATTCTCACGGCCTTGCACCAGGAAACAGTGGCAGCCCAGAGGGCCTCCAAGAACAACTCCACTACCTTCTGTTCCTAACAGGAAAACAATACAGAAGGGTGAAGCAGGACAATAAATAATTCCTTCTCTCCTACCTTGTCTCCTACCCATGTTTACACCACAATCTGGGAACTGGTTTGTAAGTTCCTCCTGGCAGAGAGCTCCCACATCTTTAGGTCTAGACCACCTAAATGCCACAAAGCTGCTTGCACTGTGAGTTGAAGTACCAGGCAGATCTAGTGAAAAATAGCACTCTTTGGGTTCTGGAGGTGCAGTTCTCTCAAGCTGGGTCAGCTTCGAGCCTGTGGTGCTTCCCTTCCTCTTAGCCTCCCCTGGTCAGCCATTGCTTGCCCTAGCCATACATTTGTACTGGATGCAAAATGTGCATGCAGCCTGTAAACTGCAGTGGCCCATAAGAGGCCCAGCGTTTGGCCTTGTGGCAGAATAGGACTAGAAAGCAGTTTGATAGATTCGGGAAGGGATTGCTGATGGCAGCACAACAGTTCAGTTGCTTTCTATCCAACACGCCCATAGAATCACCGCTAGTGAATTTCTCAGGCCACGGGTCCAGTGTTGTAAAAGTAGACCCCCTAGCCAGGAAGTACATGCACATACACAGGCAGACTCCCAGGGGGGCTGGGTGAGTGAACCACCATCAGGGGAATCTTTCACAGCCAGAGAGCAGCTGCTTTTCCTGTTTGGGCTCTGAAAAGGGTGTCCGTTCCCACCCTGGCTTTGATCGTTCTCAGACAACTGTTAGGGAACAAAGACGGGAGGCCATAGGCTCATTATCATTTCCCAACAACTCTGGTCTTCACTTCTGACTTCTACCCAGATGACTATTATGAAGTTTTCCTGAGGTATCTTTCTGATGTTTATACTAGAGCAAGATTTCTTACTCGTTCCATACTGGTGTAAATGATGATGAAAAAGGAAAGGAATTCACAGAATTAATATTATGTCTTGATGTGCATGTAGGGTGGCATTTCAGTAGGTCAAGTTCACTTAGGGTCTTGTTTTTGTTTTTATCTAAATTCCCCAGACCCTTCCAAGCAGATAACTTAAATTTGTTGTTTCTTATTGTCAGTTTCTCTTCCATTTTTATAGCTGAGGGGAAAAGATTTCTTAAAAATGTTTTTTCTCCTTCATCTCTACCTAATCAGTCTGCAAATACCTTGTTCTTTTTTTTTTTTTTTTTTTAGGGTAAAGCATATTTCTATGTTTTGGTAAGGAACAGAATAATTGGTGTTCCTTTTCAGGCCTAAAAAGATAATTATGCATCCTGGGAGCTTGCTGTCCCTGACTGTTTAACAGATGATCTTGGTTCTGGCTCAGGAGCACAAGTGCTTTCTTGGTCCCTTCCCCCTATCATTTCCCCCCATCCCTTAGCCATCAACAGGCCTGAAGGTGATGGTACTAAGGAAGACCCTGAAAACAGGCATTCGTTTTTTTTTTTTTTTAATCATACAAAGAATATCCTGAACCATTGGAATTTCTGCTTCTCTCCTTGAAAGCTTATGCCAAGAGCTCCCCATGGGGCTTGTGGTGATGAATGTCTTGAGGCCCAGGAAAGGAGCCATCATGGTGGGAAAAGTTGAGTGCCTGAATGCAAGATTCAGACCTGAACCGAAGGAAGGTACAAGAACCAAACAAACAACTCCGTGCACCTGGTTGGCAGCCTGTATGGAAACAATGCTCTGTCCCTCCTCCATCCATCCTGCGTCTAGCAAAGCCCACAGGCATACCATTCAGTTGGCTTTGCTTTAGCTCACCTTATGAGTGGTACCCTTAAGCATATCAGGAAGCTGAGATGCAGCCACAACTCCTCACTTCCCTTGGCACCTGCCTTAGCTTGGCTGAACTTGCTGTTCCTGTATTTTTAGAGGAGCTAGTTGTAGTCTTGAAGCAGGATCGCACTGTGACACCTCCCCAGGGGTCCCTAGCTATTGATTTTTAATATCCGCATTCAATATTGTGTATTAAATATTGAATCCATGCATGAGAGGATGTGATGCAAATCACCAGCCGTGCCTGTGACTTTAATAGTTGTTTTATTGCCCGGAAACCACAGTTGGACGCAAGGCATCCTGCAGCCAAGGCTGGGGTGGGTGGGGGGGTGAGGGCAGGGATGGCAGACCGAGGGGAGGGCTGAGCAAAGCTGGGCCTCTCAAGGCTGACTTGAGACCTCTGGAATAACTCCTGCTGTAGGGATAGGGAGGCACTTCACGGTGTTTGCCCAAGGGCAGTAGGGTGGGGGCCCACTCCGTGTTTCAGTGGAAAGAGCTGGGATTACTGTGTGAGGCTTAGACAGAGGAAGAGGTGTGGAACTATGTCCTTCCTTCCGGCACTTCCCTAACTGGATGTCTGTTCCTGGCCAGTAGTCACCCTTCCTCTCTACACACTCACCCCAGACATGCACACAGGATTACCGAACTGTAGCAGGAGACCCTAGGCCTACTCTACCAGCTGAGCTCTGTAGCCTTAGTATCTAGCCATTCACCTCTTTTAACCTTTGGGACAGTTTACCTCCTCTGCCATCGCAGGCAATGCTGTCTGCTCTGTCTCTGGTATAGCTGGCTGGAGCCACTAGTGCAAAGGAGATAATATTCAGGGAAAAGGCTTTTCTCAACTGCTGTCCCCAGGTAGTCGGGCTGAGGGATTAGTGCCGGCTTTCCCTTTCTGCTTCCCCATCCCGAAGGTTATGACTCCCAGATGCCTTCTTTCTCAGACAGAGAAGTCCATTCCTCCTTAAAGGCCTTGTCCTCCACTCCTCAGGGGCCTCCACTTGGCCACCCAGACTCCATGATCCACTCCAGCCAGCTAGACAGTCAGGTTTTGGGAGGACAAACAACAGAGAGACAGAAAGGGCCAGAACAACCATGCCTGTATTCTCATGTGGTAGGGACAAGGAGCATGTGTGAGCAAAGCCAACAGCCTTGGGAAAGCACTCAGCTTCATTTCACGGAGGAGAGGCTGTTTTGCAGCCACTACCAGTGTAGCAGAGGCTGCTAGGCACTGGTGGGCTCAGTGTGCTCTGTCTAGCCAGAGAACCTTGGTACCTATCCCAAGATGTTTCTCACATTGCACTGCGCTGCTAGTGGCTGAGGGAAGCCCAGCGTGGTTCCTAATTTCTGCAAAGTCAGAGTGGGTAGTGTGCTCTAATGGTATTGCCATAGGAAGCCCAAATGGAAACTCAGTGGACCATGGCACTCTTGAGACCATGCTCCACCTCTGAGAAAGTGCTAAACCTGCTATCTTTGTCCCAAGCTCCGAAAAAGGTGGACACCAGGGGTGCTTGGTCTCAGGAAGACTACCCCAGAGACCCTTCCTCTGTTGGGAAGGCCCCCAAACACACCTGACCCACTCCTACCCCCCCCTCAGCCGACAGAGACCAACTCTGGCAGCAGGGCCTGCCAAGAGTGGGGTGCACGTTAGTCACTAGGCACTTGGATGGAGATATGCCAGACTAGGCCTGGCTGCGCACGCCTCAGCCGGGACTCAGGCTGCTGCCGCTGCCTGTGTTTCCGGGTCTGCGGCTGAGCCTTCCTGGCGTTCTCCTCTGGCTTTGTCTCACGGCCAGCTTCTAGCTGTCCTCACTGGACTCCTGGGTCCATGGGTCGCACTCTGCCTCCTGGAGTGCCCCTTTGCGTACGTGTGGCCACCTTCCCAAAATCTGCCCTCTTCCCGAGGGCTACTGGGCACACTGCCTTAGGCCCTGTTGTGTGTGTCCACTTCTAGAGGGTTCCCCAGTCTTTAAAAACTGTTTGCAGGACTACGAGACAGGAACCCCCGAGGGCTAGAGTTTGCTTCGTATGGCCCAGGGCGAAACTGGCCAGGGGGCTTTTATTCTACCTCCTATGGTGAGTCGAAGAGGCACACTTCTTCGGCTGACCTCGCTGTTTGTGGACCTCTCCCAACACTCGGGAGACTGTTAGTCGCCGTGAAAAAAATTGGGCACGCTGTTCTGCTGCGGATCCGAAAGTTGGCGGGCCGTGTGGGCTGGGGTCCGAGTACCCAGAGTTCACGCGCACGTGCCAAATGCTAGGATCCGCCGGCATGGAGTGACTGGGCTGAAAGCCAGCGAACACCTGGGAACACCCTAGGCCTCAGGGCAGGTGAAACCCTTCGGAGCCCCGACTCCCTCCTCCCGTACGCCCCCCTTCCCCGGCCCGCACGCGGTCGGCCTCTGCGGCGGAAACACGGTCCAACTCCTTGAAAGTAAACTTGCAGCGAGCTTCCAGGGCTGGGAGAGAGGGAGCGAGCCGGCGGGGGTGTCTGCATCGGGGAGGCCGGGAAGGCTAGTGTCAAGTTTCAGCCCCTAATGACAATCGATGGCGAGGTGCCAAGGCCCTGGGAACGGCTTGGGGGAGGGGGGAGTTAAGGGAGGGAAGGCGCGGGGTTGAGTGAGAGGGACCACGCCATAGGGCCCAACTTGCGAACCCCGGAGACGCGAGGCGCTCTACTAGGGCTGGGGGAGGTGGCGGGGGCGGGGGCGGGGGCGGGGGCGGCGGGCGGGGAGGGGCGCTCGAGGAGCCGCGGGAGCGGAGCGCAGCGCAGCGCAGGCATCTTCCGCAATCCATTCATGCACTGAAGCGCGTGCAGAGCTGCTGCTCGCTGCCATTGTTACTCGCGGGCGGTGTGGGAGCCGAGCCTCCACTCTGGCGAGAGATAAATGGCCTCTGACAGCCCCTCCTCGCCAAGAGAGCTCCTCGGATTTCACCGCGCGGCGGCTCTCAGGTCGGTGCCTTGCTTGCTTCCCGATGAGAACCTTTAAATCAGCCTCCTCTCCCTCCCTTCTAGCCCGGACTCTGTACCCCGCCCTCTCCGGCCCGGCCAAGGCCCCCGGGCGCTGTGCGCACTGGCTCCGGTCGCCTCCTTAGCCGGGGGTTACGAAGTGGAGGGCTCCCTCGGAGCCCGGGGGCTGTAGGTGGGGAGAAGCAGCTAGCGTCCCCCACCAGGGCTCCGTTCCTCCGCCTGAGCGCCCCGCCTCCGCGCCCACAAGATGGATCAGGCTACCGTGCGGAGAGCGGGCTGTAAATATTTTAAAAGTCTC
The DNA here is from genome assembly GCA_026225945.1 of Cricetomys ansorgei. Classification (NCBI taxonomy): domain Eukaryota; kingdom Metazoa; phylum Chordata; class Mammalia; order Rodentia; family Nesomyidae; genus Cricetomys; species Cricetomys ansorgei. The sequence goes on from JAMJFZ010000736.1 coordinate 2,942,751, forward strand.
TCGCGCGCCGGCGGTAATGGCTTTCGCAGTTGGAATGTGTGCTAGGAAAAGAGGAAGGGCGACGTTTGTGCTGTGTTGCAGGTTGGGGGAATTGTTCCTGTACCTTCTCTCTAGGTTCCGGGTGGGCTGTACGGCCAGGATCCCCTGTTTCCCGCCCCGCCGCGTCCCGTGATAGCATCAAGAACACCCGTCGTTAGGGAACTTGAGTATATAGCTGGGCGACAAAAGGCCCAGTCTAGGTGACCCCAGAGCCACTCTCTTCTCCTAAGGAGGTCTCTTAAGGTCTTAGGCTGGGACTGGCTCGAAACCTTGCGTCTTGGTCCACTTCTCACAGGTGATCCGGGGAGGGCGGGAAACGCACAAATAAGAGCCCCTCGAGTTTGCGTGGTCACTAAAGCCGGGGCTGGGATTTCTGCAGCGAGGACGGGTCCCGTTTGTGTCTTAGGTCCCCTTCCCAACTCTCCCGTAAAGCATCGAGCCACTCAAAAGGCGCCATCCGCTTCGCATTTGAATCTGAAAGTAGGTTTGTGGCTACTTAGGTTTGAAACCTGGGAGGAGGGACCGGGGAAAGGTTGCGGCGCGGAGAGGTTAATGCTCATGCTTGGTAGCAGTCACGTGTGGGCTTGGAGGGACTCGTTTGCTTCCTTGGTTAGTGTGGGCTTGGAATCTTTAAGGCCGGATAGGAGAGGGTGGGGGAGGGGATAGAGCCTTCCTGGTCGGGAGAGACTTAATAGGCCCACCACTGTGTGTGTGTGTGTGGGGGGGGTGAGGTGATCGCCTTTGCTAGCAGCAGCTCCCTGGCAGGGCAGGGGCGCCAAGTTGCATAAAACTGGGGCAGGCCAGGTACATACACCAGGTTCTCTCGGAAGGTTCCAGGAGTGTGGGCCTAAGCTAGGGCTGCTCATCTGCACCCTCTACCTTGCTCGCCCTCCCCCCAACCGGCCAAAGAGTGGGTACAGGAGGCTTGTTGGGGCGCGCCAGGGCTGCTCGTAGATGCGTGGAGCTCCTGACTCTAGCAGCTCCGCTTCCAAGGGCTTGTGTTGCGCCTTCTCGCTTGTTTGTCTCGTGTGAGCCTCGTAAACCGCCCTGATTTATTACCCAGACTAAATGCTTAATTTGTGAATATGAAACAGATTAAAAAGGGCGGGGGGGAGGGGGCTTGAGGTCGGCATATTTTAGCAATCAGACCAAAGCAACCCGGCAGATGTTTCAAATTTGTCGACATTTTCAGGCTCATGTGGAAAGCCAGTCAGAATGGTCAAGAGGTCCTTTTTCCTTCCTTCAACCTGAGAACTTGGCAGTGATCAAAAGGAGGTGATTAGTAGCTACAGAAAAAAGACACCAGCAGTCAAGGAGTTAACAGCGGCTGAGCTCTTCACCTCCAGGATTGGGGTGAAGGGGGTGCCCCCCCCCCCCAGGGTCACAAAGGCAAGCTGATCACAAAGCCTGGAGGGGGCCTAGCTAAAAAGGCCCAAGTATTAGAAGCTAACTCTGAGGAACAAAGTCGAGGGTCCATTAAAAGTTAATTCAGTAAATAAACTTCAGTGGCCATAAAACAAATAAGAAAGATGGCAACTTCAACTTAAAATAACCAACAGATAATAGAAATAAATAGCTTTGATGTGGCCTAACCATGTGCTTTCCCTTTAGGCAGGTCCGTCCCCACAGTGAGTGGTCCACGACAGACCTCTGTGGAGCACCCACCCTCTCTCTTTGAAAAGACCCCATGTGTACAGGCAGTGCTTTTTGGCATTTGTCATTTGGGAGCAACTTCACACATCAAAGGAGACCACAGTGTTCTTTTCAGCTCCCTGGTTCCAGCCGCCCAGTGAAGCAGATACAATTTCTATAAATTGGCCTTCTCCTCTGGGTTTTGATTGATCATCACCATATGAGATTATTGAAAGTCTAATGTCTTATTTCACTTTCTCCAAGGGGTGAGGAGGGGAACAGTTTATTGGAAGTCAGGCCACGTGAAGACTCTGTGTTGTGCAATAGTAATTTCCATTAGCCTGGATTTATCAGCCTCCTGAAACTCCCATGCTTTTCCTTCCTTCGGGTGCCTTGTCTCCCCCCCATCCTCTCCATACTCTCCAGGTCGGTGCTTCTGTGAGTGTTCACAGGTACAGGGTTCCATCTCCCCTTCCCCTCCAGGTCTGCTTCTGTGGCTGTTCACAGGTACAGTCCAAACTAGAACCTTCCTGTTGGGAAGGAGAAAATGGCTGTTGACTAAACATAAAGGAACAAAAGATGTATTTTAAAGCATATTTATTCCAACCCCCAAAATCTCTTCTTCAGCCTTTGTCTCCACTCCAAACTTTTTTGTCCCCCCCTTTGCCTGGATACGATCTTTCATTTTATTAAAGTTGATTATGGCTCCTCTGTCTTGTCCTGCGCCAGACAAAGGCTCAGGGAAAGTCAAAGAACGCGTTAATTATATGTTTCTTGTAAACTGACTTTTCATTTCCCCCTAACACATTTAGCTGGCTTGGTGTTTAGTTTAGCACTCAATTGCTGCAAATATGCTGCTTAAAATGCTGTCTTTATTAAAACAAATAAATGAATTCAAAGACCTTTCTAATTTCAACTTGCGTGGGCTAGAAACAGAAGAGAAAATGGAAGGAAAGAGCATAAGCTAGGGAAAGGTAGCAGGGAGGCTAGGGAGGGAAAACACACACATACACACACACTCTTAGAGGCTGCATTCCTTCTGCCATCCCTCCCTGCAGCCATGTTAACTGGTCCATACAATTGTCCCTGGCTGCGCCTTGCATCTTGCCAGCCTGCCTGGATTTTCCATCACTTGGTGCCTAAGGCGATCATTAGCTGAGAATGGACAGCCCTCTACCTGCTGGCCGCCAGTCACTTATCAGCTGGGGGGCAGAGGGGGGAGGCTGGCTACAGGCTCCTAGATCGTGCCTGGGTCCCATTTGTTCAACCTGAGAGGGGTCCTTGGTTTTTGCCCCTGGGTGAGTTGGTACCTAATTAAACTCTACCCAGGGCAGCTTCCACTAAATATACATAGGCTGAGAGGAAGCTGGCAGGAAAAGGCAGTCATTACTTAAGAAGGGAAAGTGACTTTTCTGAGAGAGGGAAAAAAGGGACTCCTCTGATCACTTTGTTTACCCTAAGCAGAGCTTCAGAGGCCACATCAAGGCCAACACCGAAGTAAGGAGAAATCGGAATGAGAGAGAAAATCCAGAGATCACACAGTCCCTAAACAAGGCCTTGTCATCATCTGGAGGCAAGGAGAGAGGTTCATCAGAGCACTAGACAATGCTGCCTGCAGAAGAAAAAAAAATGACCCAGGCGCCCTTGTGGCTTTGGAGTCATTGCTCATGTGCTACAGGCCCACGTACCCAGGAGCTGGAACTGTATAAACGGCTGTGGAGACAAAAAGGAACAGATGTGTCAAAGAGGCCAAGGACTGAGTGTGTATGGCAAAAGTTACACTGACCACAGAGGCACAGGAGACTATGCAGCTGAAGCCCAGGACCCCATTAGGGCCTGGGCCTAGGCAGGACCCAGATGATCAGAACTAGAGGTAAAATGACAGCCTGCAAACAAAGGTGGCTGTAGATCTAGAGAGGCCCTGGGGCTTTGAGCCCTAGTTAATTCAGCCGAGAAAATTGATTCAGAGGGTGAAAACATTAGGTCAGCCTGACAAAAAGTGACACCAGAATCCAAGTGTCAAGCACAGGTAAACAGAGTTAGAGGACTAAAGTGACTTCTGGTTGGAGAAAGGTGTTCTCTTTGGCCTAATGTTTTAGCCATTTAGCATTTATTAAACACTTGCTGTATGCAAAACATTATGTTGGACATCTGGGCCCACAAGTGTTAGAATCCTCAAATGACCCAGCAGGGGAGACTTTGCTTTTACCTGCTAGATAACAAAGGCCATAAAGGACTGTGGGTGATCTACTGAGGATGAGGAGAAGAAAGCCAACCATTCCCAGAGCGCCACTTTTCCCATTAGTCTTCAGCTGGGTTCCTGGAGGGAGGTAAGGCCACAGGTAGCCTGGGGCTCTACCTCCGACCTGAACCAAACCCTGCTGGGACTAAGCTCCTGGGCCTTCCAGATCCTTCTGTCTGGATGGTGGCAGAGGTCACATGGGCTCTTCACTTCCCCTTCCTTGGAAGGCCTGCTTGACTTTATTTCCCCTGGGGGGGCAGGCCAGAGAGATTTTGATGCAAATCAAGAAGGCAGCTTTTCAAGTCAGGACTAGCCTGCATGTTGCTCCAGACCAACAGAAAAGCATAGCTTGCAGCCCCCTCCCAACCCCCGTCCCCTCTCCCTCTCTCCCTCTCTCTCTCTTTCTCTCTCTCTTTCTTTCTCTCTCTCTCTCTCTCTCTGGCCAGTTCCAAGGTTTCACATTGTGAGGGGAGTCTCCCAGCAGAGAATTCTAACTGGCTTATATACATTCCCCTCCCCTGGGCACACTGCCTCTGTGGCCCCTAGATTCCACTTGCCCCTTGGGGTGCTCCAGTGTGATCACAGGTGCCCTCCTTTAAGCCATCTGGCCCGGGCCCAGCCTTTGCTCTTGGTTTCTCTAAGCACTGGCAGAACATGCTGGAACCTTCAAAGCGCATTCCTAAACACTACCGGGGAACTGTAGGGAAGTGCAAACAAAGAGGCTAGGAGTGCCGGAGCAGTTAGCTTACTGAGTCTGTGGGCCAACAGGGCTGGCCCAAGTTCAGTCAGACTCCTTGGCTCTGGGCCAGCTGCAGCTGGCAGTGTGCCCTCCCCAGCCCACTACTCAGACCTCATTGCCCCCAAATTCCCGCCCCCCCCCACCAAGCTAGCTTAAGTCCCAGGAAGCCCTACTGCTCCTCTGCGGACCTGTCAGAACACTACTTTCCCATTCAGGTTTAGGTGGATAGTTCCAGGCTTCTGTGAGAGCTTCCCTAGGGTGAATGAGTTGTCACAGAGCAGTGTGGCGTTGCCTATGGGGCTGGATATGCCCAGAGTTCCCTGCCCTGTAGCCTCAGGGTTTAAGTAGTTGTGACTACTTGGTAACTATGTGCCTCATAAAAGTACGATCGTGCTCTGTATTTTTCAAGGTCTGGGAGAAATTCCCTATACATACAAATAGGGGTGGGTGGGTAGCAAGTCACATGATTCTTCACGGGTGGTAAGCGAGAGTGGTTCAGTCTTTCGTTCACCAACCCTTTAGCTGCACTGTCTAGTCTATTCTATGGTATGCTAATGGCTCTTGCGAGGGAGGTGGGGGGGGGAACACCCCAGGTTTCCCGGAACCTGCTTCCTCTCTCACACAAAAGCTAGCTGAAAGCCTTTGTTTTTTTACTCAGAGACGGAGAGGGGGAGAAAAGAAGAGGGGGAGAGAGAGGGATAGAGAGAGAGAAAGAAAGAGAGAGAGAGAGAGAGAGAGAGAGAGTTTGAGACATGGTCTTAGCATGTAGCCCAACCTGGCCTGGAATTTGATTTGTAGCCCAGGGTATTCTTGAACTCCTGCCTAAGTCTTTTGAGTCCTGGGATTACAGCCACTGTGGCCAGTTCATGTGTATGTTTTGAAACAGGGTCTTGTGCTGCCCAGAGCTCCTGGGAGGGAGAAGGGCTCAAACACTTGTCCTGCTTCAGCTTGCTGTAGCTGGCATTCAGACTTGTGTGACCACACCTAGCTAGGTCTGTCTGTCTGTCTGTCTGTCTGTCTGTCTGTCTATCTATCTTTCTATCTCTTCTTATCAACTCCATCCAGTACTGGAAATTGAATTCAGAGTTTCTTGTCCCTCACTCTTACTTCCAGAGCCCAGTGTGGTAGCTTATGCCTGCAATCCCAGCATTCTTGATACTGAGGCAGGAGGATCTCGGTGAGTTTCAATTTCAGCCTGGGCTACATACAGACCAAGACCTTGCCTCAACCACCACCACAACAACAAACCCAAACAATAACAGGCACAGTGATGAATACTTATAATCCAGCACTTAGGAGGTAGAGTCAGGAAGATCACGAGTTCAAGATCTTCCTCACTCATCTCGTCGGTTCCTGGTCAGCCAGTGCTACACAAGACCCTGTGTCAAAACAAAAACAAAGATCAAAAAAATAAAAAAAAGGACGGGGGTGCACAGAGATGGCGCAGTAGGGAACAGTGCATGTTGCCTAGCTGTGTGACTAGGTAGGAGGTGCGGCTCAGTGGTAGAGTGGTACCTTATACTCAGCTTGTGTGAAGTCTTTGGTTCTATCCCCAGAGCTAAAGGTGTGTGTGTGTGGTGGGAGGTGTCAGGAGAAAAGGTCATGTGACTCCCACCATTCTATAGTCTGCCCAGCTGCTGGCCAGCTGATAGAACCATCTTAGAAGACAGGAGCTGCAGTTACACAGAGCCTCAGAAAGCCAATTCTCTTCCCTTAGGGAGATGCCTACGCTCCCAAAGGGGCTTGAGATCTCAAACTTGAGGGTTGGTGGAATAGTGCACACCTTTAATCCCAACAGTCAGGAGGCAGAGGTAGGTGGCTCTCTGAGTTTGAGAATAGCCAGAGCTACACAGTGAGAACCTGTCTCTGAAACAAGCCAAAAAACAAAAACCAAAGTTGAAGGTCAGATGGCGGAAACAGGTATGACTCTGAGAACCTTCTATTGTCCTACAAGTTAGAGAATTTTGTAGGGACCACCCCCCTGCACCTATAAAATTGTTAGGATATACTCCTAGGATATGGTGTATGGTGTGTGTCTTGAGAGCCCAAGGAAGAGAAGCCTGAGGAAAGACAAAGGGATTTGTTTAAAGGTGTATTTTGCTCCGTGCTAGAAAACATCTCACCTAATGTTAGGCTTCGAAGGCTATAATATGTGCTCTTGACATTGTGGTGTTTCTGCCATATAATTTAATTAATGTGTGATGCAGGCACATTGCCAGAGTCAAATGTTCTGACAGCTCTTGGAAGCCACCTAAATCCCTTTGAAGTCCCTCCTGACACCCCGGTAACACAGAAAAAGCCCCCGAGGTTGAAGACAGCCCCTGATATGGGATGTCATACTTTATCAGCATTTCCAACATTTGTAGCTTCCCTGATTTTTACTATTAATTTTTTCCTCTATGAAATGTTTTATTTTAGCTGGATGAGGTGGCATGCACCAACCAACGGTCCCAACTATTGGAGAGACTGAGGTCACTGAGTCTAGAAGTTGAAGGCTAATATAGGCAGTGTATGCACCCTTAAGACTATCTCTCTCTCTCCCTCCCCTCCCCCCTCTCTGTTTGACTGTCTTTCTCCATCTCTCACTCTTTCGCCTTTTGAGACAGACTCTCACTATTTATTATGGTTCAGATTGGCCTTGAATTTGCTATGTAACCTAGGCTGGCCTGGCGTTCTTTGACATCCTCCTGCCGCAGTCTCCCAAGCGTTAGTATTATAGGCATGGACCACCACACCTGGAAAGACCGAAACCCTTTAAAAAGAACATTTTCTTCAAGTTCACCTATCACAAAGTCGCCGAGCTTCACACTAGAACACAAATTAGATAAAAGACTTAATAAGGAGAAAGTGAATTATACCTATGCATCTGTGTAAAATTATTTAATGCCGGCCACCCTCCTACCAATGCTTTGGGCACTGAACAATATCTTGGATGTCATAAAATTTCATTTTACTGCACATGGAAAATAAATACATGAACAAAAAAGAGAATATTGCCACTTGTGCTAAATTAAGGAAAAAATTAAGAAGGGTAAGGGAATAGAGAGAGGTAGTATATTGTTTTAGAAGGTGGAGAGAGTACGTTGTGAGTCTTGGGGAGGCAGGGGAATATGCTTAGGTGGTGTCAGTCAGTTCTTGCTGAAATAATGGCGTGTAAGAAATCACCCAAAGCACAGATAAATCGCTTAATTTTTGTGGACTTTTGGTCACATGGGTTTGGTTGATGAGCAGAGTCTCGACCGGAAGTAAGAGCTGGGTCCAAATTAGCTCCGTGTGTCTTTCATCCTTCACAGCTGAGTGGGCTAGCTGGGGCAATGGCAAAATTGTAAGAGCTCAGGATAAGAAAGCGCTGGCTCTTCAGTGTCCTGCTCAGAACTTGTCACTGTTGCTTTTGCTTACATCCCATTGGCTTAAAGGAATTCTGTGATCTTCTGTCGGTGGGCTGGGGAAGTAAGCCTCACCTCCAGTGGAATGAGTTGCAGAGTCACCCTGATGCAGACAGGGAGGGAGTGCCGGGCAGGGGCCTGGGGGCTGGGTGGGGAGTAGCCCAATCTGAAACAGATGCCTCAAACCAAAACTGTGTGTCTCTAGCTATGACATTTATATATACAAATACATATATCAAATGATATATGTATTTGGTGGAATCTCGTGTTTTAGATTAAATTTAAATAAACCCATATGATAATTACACATCGGCATCCCTAAGGTGGCTTATGGTTGTTGCCAACCTCAGTAAACCTGGGAATGCAGGCTGCAGGCCTTGCCAATGCTGAGAAGTAGATCTTGAGGGAATTTTTTTACCTTACCTGCAGAGAACAGAGGTGGGGACAGACCAGAGGCCCCAGAGCCACTAATGCTGCTGCTGACCTCTGTGCATGTCTTGGAACGGCACTAATCTGTCCGTTGCTCTGCTGCCAACAAGCCCTTCAGCTGGTCTCCATGGCTGCCCAGGACCCAGGGCAGTGATGAAAGATTCCAGCGGCTCTTTGCAGCTCCCTGCCCCCTGCACCTACCCTGCCTTATCTTGCTGTCCCTGAGTAGTGTGGGAAGGATCCCTTCATGTTTTTTTGGGGAAGTGATCATTTCTTGATTTGGGGCCTCCCTTCAGTGAATTCCTCCTGGGCTCTGTAGCCAGCCAAAGCCCTGGAAGCTGGCCCTTCTCTTTAGGAAAGGTCATTGTTCAATTGATTCCCACAGCTAATGGAATCTAATCACCGAAGCCTGGAGTGATTGCAATCAGAGGAATCCACCTGGTGAAAAAGAACCTAAGTTTTCCTCTTGTAAGCAGGGAGAGTGAGGTACTGGGACAGGCCTAGGTTCTACCAGGTCCTGGTTTGGATTCAGACCATCTCTTCTTACTTGGGTGTTCGGACTCCTGTCTTCAGAGTCACTGTAAGTGATTGGTCTTCTGTGATGAAACCTAGCCTTGAGGTGGAAGTTGGGACTGCTTCGAAACCAGCCACCATTACAGTGAAGCATGTTGGGCATTCACACAGCTGCGATTTGATCTCTGAGCTCACTCGCAACCCTGGTGATTTCACTGGGTCCACCTTGAACTTACAGCTGTTTGAATCTCCCACTTATCTGGGTGTCATCCCCCGACTCCCACCCCAGTTTAAATCTTTTTGCAGTTCTTTCCCAGAGGTCCTCTTGTGCATTCAGTCTCCTTTCCCTATTAGATGCTGCTGTTGTTGCTGCTGCTGCTACTGCTGATAGGACTGGGAGAATATTTATTTTTAGGGAAACACAATAGCTGTGCAGAAAAGTGCATTCATCATTAGCATACATACAGCCACAGAACTGGAGTCAGATTCACCAGCACCACCAAAACCTCCTCAGGCCTCCAACCAAGGCACCTCAGCCTTCCTTAAAACACACTGGGCAAGCACTATTACCTCTGAGGCACAGATTGCTGATTGCTAATAGCATCAGTTAGCCTCCCTTGATTTGATACTTTGTAGAAATGAAATGTACAGGAGCGTACTGGCTTCTTTTCTGTGTAATGTCTGTGAGATCCGCACATATTATGTATAGATGGGTCCAGTTTTCTCCTTACTGTATCCTGTTCCGCTACATGAGTACACATTTTATTTGTTTACTGTGTCACTGTTGATGGCATTTGGACACTTTTGCTTTGGAGCCATTACTAAGAATGCAGCTGTGAATGTTTTGTGTACATATCTTGTAGCATCTACAGTCCTGCTGTATGTGTATAACCAGTAATTGAACTGCCAGGGCCATAGGTTCTGTCAGCTTTTGTTGTTGTTGTTCTTTTGTGGTACTGAGGATTGAACTCAGGACCTTGAGTTTACATTTTCTACCCTAGCCCTATCCTCATTCATTCATAGATACGCCTGAAAAGTGTCCCAGAGAAGATTTCAGCACTATGATGTGAATCTGTAATCCTAACATTCAGGACTGTGATTTCAAGGTCAGCCTGAGCTACGTAGTGAATTCCATGGAGGCTAGCCTGGAATACAGTGTGAGACTGTGTCTCAAGGGGTAAAAATCTTTTTCTATTTTTCTTCGTTTAAAATCCTGAGCCATCACGGCACTTGTTGCCAATCCAGGCCATTTGAGTTTGATTGCCAGGAGAGACCCAATTCCTGAAAGTTGACCTCTGACCCACACACACAAACACACACATCCATCCATATACACTAACCAACTAATTAACTAAATGCTAAAATTTTGTTTTTAAATTCTCTTAAAGTGTATGTGTAATCTCAGCACTTGGGAGTCTGAGGCAGGAGGATTGTTGTGAATTTGGTGCCAGCTTGGGCTGCTTAGTGAGTTCCAGACCACTTTGGGATAAAAAGTCAGACCCTGTCCAACCTCCAATTCCAGTAAACACTCCTACCAGGCGCGTTTTCTGTGAAAGTCTTAGAGAAACGTTACTTGATGCTCTGGGATACAGAAGACTGTGGTTTGGGAATTTTTCATTAAAATCAGAAACTTGGTCCTTGATCTTTAGTGACAGTAGCTTTTGGAATCAGAAATCCAAATCAACTCATGACTGTCATCTCAGCACTTGGGAGGTTGACGCAAAGAGATTGCTGTAAGTTTGAGGCAAGCCTAGGCTACAAGGTGAGTTCCAGGCTAGTTTTAGACACAGAGTAAGACTGTCTTTTAAAAAAAAAAAGGAGCCAGATCGAGTTAATCCCTCCATGACCTGGTCCTGCCTGGCGCCAATGCTCATATCCAGTTCATACCCACAAGACAGCACACCCTCCCTGTGCACTTCAGGCGCCCTGCTAGCTGCTGCTTACTTGGTAAAAGTCAATCCAGAACTCCACCTGGAGTGATAACCCTGCTCGCCTTCACTTCTTTTGTTGTTTGTTTTTGTTTCCTTCGCTTGTTGAGATGGGGTCTCACTATGTACCCTTGGCTGGCTTGCAACTCCAAGCTGTTCCCAATCTCACAGAGCTCTGCCTGCCCCCACCTCGGCCTCCCCAGTGAGGAGATTAAAGTTTTTTGCCACCGTGATGAGCTCACCCTGGTTTCTAACTCTGGGTATTACCTTCTCCAGGGAGTCCCTCCAGAACTACACCGGTATCCACCGTTCTGTCGAGTTCTCTCTATTATCTTTGTGCTGGTCGTCACAGTTACAAAACTTACCGCTACATTGTCCTGAAAAGGCCTCATATCTAAGCTCCTACTTTAGTTCAAGTGCATGGTTGGTCTGTTTGTATGTTTGTTTTTGGCTTTCTGACAGAGGCTGTAACTAAGTAGCAGAGCCAAGGCTGACCCAGGCTGGCCTTGAACCCAAAGTCCTCCTGCTTCAGTCTCTTAAGTGGTGGGCAGTTTTAGAAGGCAGGACTCATGGACCCAATGGAAGTGTTCACGCCAGTTCTGTCATGTGCCAGCCTGCCATGGTGGCACATAAACAATCCCAGCACTTGAGAGGTGGGAAGAGGAGGATCGTAAGTAGAGGCTAGCCTCCACTACTTAACAAGTGGCTGGGTTACCTGAGGCTCTGTCTAAAAACAAACAAAAACAAAAACCAAACAGGCTGGATAAATGGCTCAGCAATTAGATCGCTGGCTACTCTTGCAGAGGACCTGGGTTTTTGATTCCCAGCACCTACAACTGTCTATAGCTCTAGTTCCAGAGTATCAAACACCCTCTTCTGGCCTCCCAGGGCACTACATGCATGTGGTGCACAGACATATATGCAGGCAAAACATCCATATTCATAAAGTAAAACAAAAAAATAAACAAAATAAACGTTGTGTCTCTTAGTTGTGTAAGAGTAGAAAGGACTTCCCAGGTAAATTTTGTCATTTGTGACAATACACACTCATAATATCAGCTACGTGGGCCAGCCTGAGTAACACAGGAAGACTCCATCTCAAAAAGAAAGGGGGAGGGGTAGAAAAGAGAAAAGAAAAGGTTTCCATTTAATGTGATGAGCGTACCCATGAGTGGTTTTGTGATCCTTTTGGGTTGCCTTATAAATAACCTGGCTGAGCAGAAGGGCCCCAGGCTTGCTCGAGGTGCCAGTTTAGAGTGCAGAGTCCTGGTCCCATGCCTGAAAGTTCTGACTCAGTAGGCCTGGGGTGGGGCCTGGAACTCTCTATCTTTAACAGTCAGCACAGCCAACTCTGACTCTGACGCATGGGCAGGTTTGGAAACTTGGTTGAGTCTGAAAAGAATGTTCTCTTCTTGGAAGTGAGGAAATGGCAGGGGCCCTGATTTGGATCCAGAGATGAGGTTTGGATCTCAGGTATGTGATAACTTACACAACCCTCTGGGCCTCACTTTTCTGTGAAGTGGGAACCACACCATAGTTCTATTTGAATTACTAGAACTTCACCATTTAAGGCTTTTTTGTTTGTTTTGTTGTTTTTTGAGACAGGGTTACTCTGTGTGTAGTCCTGGCTGTCTTAGAGCTCACTCTGTAGACCAGGCTGACCTCAAACTCGAAGAGATCTGCCTGCCTCTAGATCCACCTGCCTCTGCCTCCTGAGTGCTGGGATTAAAGGTGTGCGCCACCACTGCCTGGGTTTTGTTTATTTTGTTGAGACAGGGTTTCTCTGTGTGTAGTTTTGGCTGTCCTGGAGCTAACTATGTAGACCAATCTGCCTCCAACTCACAGAGATCCACCTGCCTCTGCTTCCTGAGTGCTGGGTTTAAAGATGTGCACCACCATGCCCATCAAGACTTGACTTCTAAAAAAGTGAAATTGGGGGATGGCGGTAGGGGGGGGTAGGAGAACGAGAAAACCAGGAAGAAAGCATGCAGCTTTTCCTGGCTTAGTCATCATCTCACAGGGTCACTTCTGGTACATTGAAAGCACTCGGAAGCCCAGCTGGCTTTGAAGGTGTATGCCCCACCTCATGGTGAAAGACTGTGACAGCATGTAGGCGAGTCTGAAAGCAGCACGGTATGTCTCAAGCTGCCAGGCAGATTCAGTGAGGTCAACTGCTGACAGTCCTAGACTGACAGAACTTCTTCCAGACTGAGGCCTGGGAGCTCACAGCAAAGTCAGTACCAGGCGCCAGCTTTCCAGGTGGGGCCAGAGAGATGTAAAGAACGGTCAAAATTCCTTAGTTCCTGATTACCTTTAGTCACTTTGGATTAAAGTTCAAGGCAGTAGTGGGAACATCCCCTGATGCTGAACACCTTAGCTCCCAAAAGGGGTGCTCAGATCCACAAGGCATCTCTTAATGTGACCCCAATATCAGCGCGAGTGCGCCCCCTCCCCCCATGCCTAGTCTCAACCAGCAGTTCTTTGGCTTAGAATGGCGACTCCAGGCCATTTTCACGTCAGACACTGTGGGGACCCACTTGTGATGGGGTGACTACTAGAAAATAGCTTTGGTGGCATGGTTCTTCTGCCTCACTGATCACCCTGGGTTTGACAACACTGAGGGAAGGTCAGGCAGATACCTCTGGGGGCAGCTCCCAGGGAGGAAGGGGTGGCTGGTTTCTCAAGGTTCCATTCCCCAGGCTTCATGTGAGGCACTATGGAGAGAGCTGGGGCTCCGCAAAGTGCCAGAGTGGGCAGAAAGTTACCCTGAGAGGAAAGACAGCAGAGGGTGGGGCCATTGTGAGCCTATTCATGTGCTGGCATTTGTGAAGGGGGGCATTGACCTCTTCAAAAGGGGCAGAGAATAATCTCTGGTGCTCTGAGGAAACTGCTCTCCCAGACCTTCCTGCTGGGGTTCTTGGCTGCTCTGTCAGCACTCCCTCCTTTCCCCCTCCCCATAGTTCATATGCCTTGTATTTAATGGGGCAGAGCCCTGATAGCTGGGTATGGTTGCATTGTGTGTGTGTGTGTGTGTGTGTGTGTGCGCGTGCGCACGTGCATGTATGTGTGTGCTTTTGTTTTTTTTTTTTTTGGAGACAAGGTCTCATGTAGCTCAAGTTGGCCTCAAACTTGCTATGTAGCTGAGGTTAACCTTGAACTTCTGATCCTCTTTCGGAGACTCTTTCCTCAGCCTCTTGAATGCTGGAGTTATGACATGTACCACCATGCTTGGTATTTTTGGTCTTTGTTTTCTCTCTCTCTCTCTCTCACACACACACACACACACACAAAGTCTCTGTCTCTCTCTCTTTCTCTCTCTCGTGTGTGTGTGTCTGTATGTATGTATGTGCACAGATGCCCATGAGTTGTTCATTAAGAGATATCCAGGTTTTAAATTTTTATTAATTATTCTTGTCTGTGTGGGTGTGAGTGTGGGTGGGTGTGTTCCAGGGTGGATGTGTAGATCAGAAGACAGTTTTGTGGAGTCAGTTCTCTCCTTCCAACTTTATATGGGTTTAGGGGATCCAACTTAGGGTTCCAGGCTTGCGTAGCAAATGCCTCACAGGCTGAGGCATCTCATTCCTTCTTCCCTTTTTTTGAGACAGAGTCTCTTACTGGCGTAGAACTCCTCACCAGTTACACTCAAAGTGAGCCATGGGGATCTGCCTGTTTATGCCATTTATGCCATCTCTGCTAAAATGACAAGCCTGCTGTCTGTGCATGCGTGTGTGCATGTTTTCATGTTCATTCTGGGGATCTAACTTAGCTCCTTATGCTTGCCTTGCAAGCATTATACCTCTCCAACCCCCATGCTCAGTTTTAAGCAATGTTGGGGACTGAACCCAGGTATTTGTGCATGCTAGGCAAGCGTTCTACCAATTGAGCTGCATGCTCAGCCCTCTGTGTTGTCACTGATAAACACCCCAGGAATCCATTGCAAGAAAGGGAGGTCAAGGAGTGGCCTCCCCAGGGCAAGGAAGGAGTAACAGGACTGGGCCACAGGGCAGGCTGCCTATTCTCATCTCCATGCTTCGGTTTCCTTATCTGTAAAATGAGGATAAGGAGGTGCCCTTCTCATGAGGAGAAAGTGAGGGGTGTCCTTAACCAGCTTGGTCCCCACATGTTAGGGATTGTAGTAAGAGACCAAAGTCATCTGGAAGAAGTCAAGAGGCCGGGGTTGGGAACTCTATTTAAGCACCCTCCCTCAGCATCATATGTAATGCAGAGGAAACACTGTGTAAGAGTCTACTAGCTCTGTGACCTCAGGATAGCTACTGAATCTCAGGGTCTCTCTGTCTCTGTTTTTGAGTAACTGGTTCAATAGGTAGCCCAGGGTGTCCTTGAACTCCTGTATGGCTCTGGCCGGCTTTGAATTTTTTTTTTTTGTTGTTGTTACTTAATTAATTAATTAATTATATTTATTTATTTATTTATTTACTTTTGAGACAGGGTTTCACTATGTAACTTTGGCTGTCCTGGAGTTCGCTATGTAGACCAGGCTGGCCTCAACACACAAAGATCCACCTGCCTCTGCCTCAGGAGTACTGGGATTAAAGGTATGTACCACCACGCCAGGCTTGGCACTGAATTTGTGATCCTCCTGCTTTAGATTTCTGAATGTTGGGATTACAGGTAGGAGCCATTGTGCCTGACTTAAGCCTCAGTTCTATCACCAGTAAAATAAGGTCCTAGCCATGCCTTATTTTGACCATACGTTCATGAAAGTTACACAAAAGAATGCACTAACTGTACTTCTCATAGTTACTTGCCATTGTAGTGGCATAAATGACGTTAGTAAACAAGTGAAGGTTCTTTCCCTGCTGGCTCACGGCTGTGCATCTGGAGGGGTGTTTGCTGCTGCTGCTGCTGCTGCTGCTGTTGCTACCATCCTGGGGCGTGTGTATACCCAGCAACTGCTTTACTACTGAGCTTCGCTCCTGAGACAGTGTCCTATTAAAAGATATCTGACCGACATAGGCAGCTGCCACCCTTTAATCCCGGCACTCTGGAGGCAGAGGCAATCAGATCTCCGTGAGTTTGAGGCCAGCCTGGTCTACATAGAGTTCCAGGATAGTCAGGGCTACATAGAGAGACCATGCCTCAAAAATAAATAAATACAAATATCAATAGATAGATAGATAGATAGAGATAAATGGAGCTCGCAAGTGTTGCTGGAGAGAATGGCTTAGTGATTAAGAGTGATCAGTACTCTTCCAGAGGGCTGAGGTTTGGTTCCCAGCACCCACATAGCAACTCAAAACTGTTTCACACACACACATAACTAATTGAATCCCCCCACCTGCATATTCATTCTCATTCTCATTCTCTCTCTCTCTCTCTTATAAGATAATGTCTCACTGTGTAGACCTGTCTAGCCTGGAACTCACTCTGTAGACTAAGCTGGCCTTGCACACAAAGAGATCCACCTGCCTCTGTCTGGAGAGTGCTAGGATTAAAGGTGTGTACCACCATGCCCAACTTTGCTTCCATTCTTTAATATATCCCCTGACCAAAAGCATATTGTTATAGCAACAGAAAACAGACTAATACAGGGACACATCCTCACAGTTGGGTGGTTGTCTGGTCAGTTCCTCCACTGGATACAACAGGGCTAGCTCATAGAGCTGTAGTCATTGACAGAAGAATCCAAGATGGCCTCCAGAACAGTCCGATCAGTGGGTCCCCATTATCAACTGGGAAGAAACTATAGTGCTTCTTTCGGTGGCTTCCAGTCCTCTAGTATATGAGCCTGGCTTTGTTCGTGTGGCAGTCTTAGAACTGCCCCAGAAGGCAAAGTAAAAAGCTACAGAAAGGCCTCATAAGGTGTCAGTCACCTCAGAAGTCACACAATATCACTTCAGGAACATTCTGTTGTTCAGAGCAAGTGATTAGGCCTGTCCAAACTCTACAGGGAGGGGCTACAGGTTTTTCCCTTACTACTCTGCTCAGACTTTGATTAACAGAGGACCTGGGTGCTGGTGGTATAACAATGGTTTTGTGGTCTAGAAGTCAAATCAGGGTGTCAGTGGGGGTGGCTCTTTGCGAGGTTCCTGTCCTTGGCTTGTAGATGGCTACCTTCTCACTACGCCCTCACGGGTTCTCTTCTCTGTGTCCTCGTCCTAACCTCCTCTTCCTGGAAGACAGCAGTCAAAGTAGATTAGGGTCTACCCTTGTGACAGCATTTTAGCTTAATCACCCCTTTAAGGGCCATGCTTTCAAATAAGGTCACATTCTGAGGTCCTAGGGCATGAACATGAAAATATACTTCCCTCCCCACCTCAGTGGGAGGTGCTTTCAAGAACCCACGCCTGTGTTTGATGGGCTCTGTGATGACCTAGTGCCTCACCTTGGACAGAGTGCAAACAGACCAGCTGTTAATACAACTGTTATGCTGTTGTAGCGTCTGCTCACCTGGAGGTTATCGAGGAAGAACTCCAACTAAGCCCTACCCACCACCCTCCATTTTTCAATTTCTCCCACAAGCAGGCATCTTCCACAGCCAGCTGCTGAAGTGGCTGCAGTCCCTAAGATGTCTGCTGGGCCATCTGTCTGACCCTGCCCCCATTCATCTCACCTTAAATGGACTATGTGGGTGGTCCTCCCAGAACTGGAAGGGAGAGGCTAGCCACACCTGCCTTTGTCACCTCCCAGGTACAGCCCTCCATCTTCCATCTGACTTCCTTTCCCCCAGGGTATCAAGTGTCTTTCCAGGACAGTCTCCTTGGAGAGAGAGCATCTCTCTTGTCCCCAGACATGTACATAAGGAATGTTCAGAAGACAGTTCTAGAACAGAACTCATTTCAGAGTCTTCATGGTCGCTTCAGGCCCTAGTTGAGAAGCCTGGAGTCCTGAATTTCAAAAGCCCTGTTGTTTTGTTTTTTAGTTTATTTATTATTTTCTCTGTCTCTCTCTCTCTGTCTCTCTCTCTCTGTCTCTGTCTCTCTCTCTCTCTCTTTGTTTATGGTGTGGTCACGTGTGTGCATGATGCTTCTGTGGGATTCAGTTCTCTCCTTACATCATGGGTTCTGGGGATTAAACATCAGGAGTATGCAGTAGGTGCTTTTACTGGCTGATCCATCTCTCTGGGGATTTTTATTTTCCCATCAGAGCCTCCCTTCAAAGGCCCTGCCCCTTCCCCATTCCACAGCTGCTCATTTAAATATTTTATTCAATAATAATAACAACAGCAACAATAATAATTGTTGCTGTTGTTATTATTTTGAGACAGGGTCCCTCTCTCTGTAGCCCTGGCTGTCCTGGAACTCTATGTATTCCAGGCTGCCCTTGAACTCAGATATCTGTCTGCCTCTGTCTCCAGAGTGCTGGGATTAAAGGTATACACCACCATGCCTTGCCAAGATTTTATTTTTAATTACATGTATCTGTGTGTGAGTGTGTGTATGTGCATAGGGGTGCCCTCAGAGGCCAGAGGAGTGCCTCTGATCCCCAGTATCTGGAGTTACACATGGTTGTGAACTGCTAGTGTGGGTGGTGGGAACGGTACGCGGGTCTTCTGGAAGAGCAGCAAGTGCTCTTAACTGTTGAGCCGTTTTTCCTTACTGTGTCCACCCTCGACGACACAGGGTTTTGATGTTGAATCTTTCACCTGCCATGGATTGGAGTGAGGTAGAAAAGTGAGGTAGCTTTCCTGTTGTTCTGTTTTGAGTAGCTGGCCTTGAACTTGCCATCCTCGGCCTTCCTCCACTACCTGGGCACTGTAATAACGGGTATGAAGTAATTACAGGCAGCTGGTGAGCTGTACCATTTCTGCTTCGCTCATACCTACAGGCAAATCACCCCCCCCCCCCAAAAAAAAATTTGTACCTCATCCAAGCCTCCATCTCCTCCCACATTTTGCTCTGGCTCTTCTGGAACCAGACAAATCAAGGGCAGATACCACCACCCCAAGAGAAATGAGAAAGGGGGAAGGAAACGAACAAACATAAACAGCATGAAGTAGGGGTGCCCCCAACTTCTAGAAGCTCTGGGTGCAGCTCAGGGAAGAAGCTTTGGTGGCACCACCACCAACAAAGCTGACAAAAGCCAGTCTGGTCCTGCACAGCTCAACTTCTGTAGGGCGGTTGGCTTCCACGTGGATTCTCTCTGAGCTCCATTAGGCTTCAATAGCAGCTCCACAGAAGACAGAAACCTTCCTTCTCCAACATGCTCAGCTGGCTGGAGCAAGCCACCACTCTCTCCTTGCTCCTCCCACAGCTCCGTCTCTAGAGCACCCCCACAGATGCAGCTTAATGGCAGGCCACACATAATAGTCCCTCCACAATGGGTAATGAGAGTTCTGTCCGGATGGGGAGTTCATGGGGTGGGGGTAGGGGCTCTAAGGAGAGGACCAGGCCGGGGATTACTAATGTCCACACCCCTTATTGAGCATTGCTGTTTGACTCATGGTGGGTATCTTTAAAGTAAGATTAGTAAGCGTTTGAGACATGCAGACCCCAGAGTTGCCTCAGGCCCCAGGAATGAGGTCAGACCTGATAACCGCTGCGCTGTGGCCAGAGCTCCCACCATGCCATGCCTCTCTGCTAAACCACAACATGTTTTCCAAACAGTCTGGCCAGTCAATCAGGCCCAGGGAGTGGTGGGTAGCAACAGGCTAAGTGTGTCGCTGGGCTGTTCCCCAAAGCTTGGGCTTCCTAAATCAGCACGTTCCCTGTCACTCCATACTCTTGACTTCTGTGCCTGGAAATAGAAAGTTCCCTGCCCTGGCGGGGAAAGAGCTAAGCCCTAGTGACAGGGGACTTTGAATTCTCAGGACGGTGACAGAAGGCTGCTAAGAATATCCAACCTGACCACAAGCCAGTTGACATCCGATGTGGTGGCTTCTGTTGTCCTTCGGGCATGGGAGGGAGGAGGTTCCTATGAAGTCCCAGCTCATGGGTTGTCCTGCTAGAGGTATATAGACATGGAAGTGAGGAGGCAGGAGGCATTAAAAAGTATCCGCTTGATCCTGCCTTTAAGGAATATAAAACTTGAAAAGTGTAGACCTATTGCCCACCTCTTATAAAATCAAGGCCAGCTATCCAGAGGGCACCAGAGGCAGCATACGAGGGAGCACCAGCAACTAGATCGGGTGTATCCGAGGCCTGGCAGCTGGATGACAAGAGCCAGGCAGACTCTGGACACACATGCTCCAAACAGCTAGCCCTGTTTCTTCTCCTGATGCAAAATCAGGAGTTTGGGTTTAGCATTTCACAAATATCTCACAGGCCTGTAGTCTCACAGGCTCTCTGAAGTAGAAAAGAGGCTGCATGTGCAAGAGCGCTGTTTATACTTCAGTTTCAGGGTTGCCTAGACCGTCCAAGGATGTCAAGTAATGGCCTCAGCTTGAGTTTAGGGCTTAGGGTTTGTTCCTGGAGACCCGCAGAGGGATGGAAAGAGCTCCTGGAGAAAGTGGATTGAAGACTGAGCAGGAAAGTGACTCTGTTAGTAGACTGGTTGCTGTCTGTTGTGCTGGGGGTTTGATCCCTCGCAGCACATACACCAGATGCGGTGGTACACACCTATGATCCAGCACTAGGAGGTGCAGTCACATGAATCAGAAGTTCAAAGCCAGCTTGGGCTATGTGTGAACCTGTTTCAAAAACAAACAAACAAAAACCTCAACTAACAAAACAAAACAAACCCAAAAACCAAACACCAAAAAAGAACAGAACCAGCAATATGTGTGCCTTCAGAGTCTGAGAGTGGAGCTTAGAGGTAAAATGCATGCTTAACATCTGTGAAGCCCTTGGTTCCATCCCCAACCAAATGTAAGTTAAAAGAACAGGACAGAAATACATATGTATGTGTGTTGTTTGTGTGCACTGTATGTGGGGGGGCGGGCAGAAGTTGGCATTGGACATCTTCGTCTTCTCTCTCTACATCCCTGTTTTGTTTTTTTGGTTTTTTGAGACAGGATCTCACCACATAGCCCTGGCTAGGATTTTAGGTGTGTGCTACCACACCCAGCCTTTCATTTTTTAATTTATGTTTAATTTATGTTTTATTTTTATTTTATTTTTGAGATTGGGGGTCTCATTATATTGCTTTGGCTGACCTGAAACTTGCTATGTAGACCAGGCTGCTCTTGAACTCAAAAAGATCTGCCTGCCTCTGCCTCCCAAGTGCTACTATACCCATCTCCTATCCACCTTATTTTTTTGAGACAGGGTCTCTCAGTGAACCTGGATCTTGCTGGCTAACTAGTTCCAAAGATCCCCCTGCCTCCATCTTCTGGGTGCCTGGATTACGTGCGCATAGCCACATGTGACTTTTACATGGGTTCTGGGGATCTGAACTGAGGTTCTCATGCTTTTCATAGCAAGCATTTCCCCCAGAGCCACCTCCACAGTCTTCATGTCTGTACCTTCTTATTCAACAGATGCAGTGTCCATCAACCGTGAGCTAGTCTGAGTATAGACCCAGCCACACACAGAATGCGAAGGGCTTTTGGGTCTGGGGCTGTGGAATCACCATCTTAGATAGAAAGACTCATTCCAATTCCAGTCTAGCTTTAGGAGCTGCCCTTGCTTCCTCAGAGGAAGCTGTCTTAGTTAGGGTTTCTGTTGCTGTGATGAAACCAAAAAGCAAAACCAAAAAAGTTTATTTGGTGTACACTTCTGCATCATAGTCCATCATTGAAGAAAGTCAGGGCAGAAACTCAATCAGGGCAGGAACCTGGAGGCAGGAGCTGATGCAGAGGCCTTGGAGGGGTGCTGCTTACTGGCTTGCTCATCATGGTTTGCTCAGAGTCTGCTTTCTTACAGATTCCTGGACCACCAGCCCATGGGTAGCACCACCTACAGTAGGTTGGACCCTCCCTTTATCAATCACTAATTAGGAAAAGGTCTTACAGGCCTGCCTACAGCCCGATCTTATGGAGGCATTTTCTCAGTTGAGGTTCCCTCCTCTCTGACTCTAGCTTGTGTCAAGTTGACATAAAATTAGCCAGGACAGGAGCCAAAGTCAGCTGTCCTTCAGGGCCTGTGTACTTGGAGTTTGTCTAACCCCAGAGCCATCCTTGCTGTTGGTGCCTTTCCAGCCTCTGGTTATTTCCCGAGTGAGACCTCCTGAGCCACCCTGAATAAGCTGTGACCTGGGTCAGTTGTGTAAGCCTGTCTGCCATCTTCCAAAGCTGTCTTTATTTGCTTTCTGTGTATCCGGTCTCCTAGAGATAGGGACCTTGATGGTCCTGGTCACCACTGGGCCTCTGGCACGCAGGCTAGCCCATTGTGCCAAGGAATGAACCCTCAAACATACCACAAATGGGGTGAGACCATCATAGGATCAGAGGAGCAGGGCTAAGTTGCTACCTGCTGAGAGGAGGGAGACTTTGGGGTGAAGGGAAGGGGACAGTTTGAAAATGATGAAGCCCTAACCTGGGGCCTGGGTGGGGTTCTGGAGAAAGGCTCTTGGGAGCAGATGCTCTCAACAGACTTCTGGGTGAATGGGCAAAGGGGGCTGGGGAAAACGAACAGAAGCAGCTTCCGGTTAGGCCTCAAGGTGAGTAGGGGCTGAAAATGACTCTAGATTGAAGGTCTGAGCATGCCCAGGTGAGCTGGCTGACGCTGTTAATCTTTATCTCCACAACGAATGCCCTGAAGCTCCACAGAGTTCTGACCACAGGACCTGCTTCCCTTTACCCCTGATCCTTTGTCCTACTGTAGTTTAGCCATGCTAGGATCCTGTTTTTCCCTCTCCTACAGAGCAAGAACCCTCCTTCCACAGGACCTTTGCACTGCCTGTGCCTCTGCCTCTAACACTCTTCCACTTCACTTCCTTTCAAGTGTTTCTACCATCTTAGGTCTCAAGACAGCCCTGGGCTGGTGAGCTGTTTCAATGTGTAATGGAGCTTGCCGCCAAAGCCGGTGACAGCCCGATTTTAAACCCTGGCAGGAGAGAACAGACTCTGGCAAGTTGTCCTCTGACCTCCACACATGCACTGTGACACACATGTGTACCTATACACTCTCACCCACATGGGGCTTTCTCTGGTCACCTTGAAATCATGCGGGCTCCTGCCCACACTCTGCTTCTTGGATGCCCTTCGCCTGCTCTCACTTTTCCTATTGTGTCCATTGTCCACCATCTTGCATCTCTGTATGACCTGTTACCGCGATTGTTTAGCAGCCATCTGTCCTGCTGGAATACCGGTGTCCTGAGGGCAGCCATTTGGTTTGTTCCTGTAAGGGTATGCAGTGCCTGGACTGGCCTGTGTACACAGTGAGTGTGTGTCTTGCAGGTGGGGTATAGCCGCAGGCTGCCTTGTGGGGAGAGAACAGGGATGGGGTGGGGGTGGGCAGGAACAGATGAAGGGAACCAGGCAGACTTGGCCACAGCATTGACAAGAGGCTATGCTGAGCATGCAAGGCACTGGATGACAGGCAATGGATGAGTCATGCTATGGAGAGCAAAGAATGCAGAGTTTGGTGATTGAGGGGCAGTAGAATGATCTGGCAAGAGCAAGGATTCCTGGGATGCGTTATTAGACAGGTGGTGGAGGCAGGGGAAAGTGGAGACTCCAGGGCCATTTCCTGTTGCTACACAGCATTCTGGAGACCAGGTGCTTCACAATAGAAATTTAAGCTAGGCATGCCGAGGCATGTCTGTAACCCCAGCACTTAGAAAGCGGGAGCCTGAGAACCAGGAGTTCAAGGCCAACATGAACTCTATAGCAAATTTGTAGCCAGTCTGAGGTACATGAGTCTCTATCTTGGGGGAAACTAAACAGGCCCCAAGATGGCTCACCTGATAAAGGCACTTGCCTGAGTTTGATTCCTGGGACCTATGTCACGGAAGGAGAGAACTGACTTCTGAAAGTTGTCTTCTGACCTCCATACAAGGGCCACAGAGGGGACACATACACACACACACACACACACACACACACACACACACACACAATGAATGAGTGAATGAATGAATGAAATGTTTTTTAAAGATAAAGAATACAAATGTAAGCCGGGGTGATGATGGCTCACACCTATAATTTCAGCACTAAGGGAGTAGAGACATGGAGTTTTCAGAAAATACTTAGCCTGGTCAGCTTGGGCTATAGTGTGTGTGTGTGTGTGTGTGTGTGTGTGTGTGTGTGTATGGTGGTGGTGGTTCTGAAGGAGGGAGTAGGCAAAGAAAGGAAAGAGAACTAACCACTACAAAAATAAGACAGGGAGTGTTGGGGGAGAGGGAGCATAGAGGTTCTCAGCTTACTGTTCTGAAGACTGGTAGGTACAAGAATGAGATGGGGATCTGGTGGACGTCATTTCCCAAAGGCCCACCCCCAAATAGTACTAACAATTGTGACTAATGGGGGTTACATTTCCAGTATATGGACCAAAGCATCTGGGCTGCAGTGGATGGAAGTCTCTGTAGAGAAGGCAAAACCGGAAGAAAGACAGGACAGACATAGCATCCTGTCTAGAGCAGAAAGCTTCCAACACCATCTGCCTGGCATACCATTAGAATCAACCAGGCTGTACTGTAGAGAAGAAAAGTTGTTTCTGTTCACGAGATTTTGGGGTCTATTTTTTCTTTTCTGAGACAGGGTCACACATTGTGTGTAGCTCAGACTGGCTTTATAACCACTATGGAACCTTAAGCTGGACTTGAATTTTCAACAATCCTGGCTCAACTTATCAAGTGCTGGCTTGCATGCATGGGCCACCATGCCCAGCTTTCTCAGGCAATTTATTTATCATTGGTATTATTTAAAAATTAAAAAAATTATTTTTATGGTATTATGGTATTATTTAAAAATTAAACAAACAAACAGCCAGATGGTGGTGGCGCACACCTTTAATCCCAGCACTCGGGAGGCAGAGGCAGGCGGATCTCTGTGAGTTCGAGGCCAGCCTGGTCTACAGAGTGAGTTCCAGGACAGCGAGAGTTACAATAGAGAAACCCTGTCTCAAAAAAACAACAACAACAACAAAAAATGTTTCTTGTTACGGAAGGGGTGCCACATGAAAGTGGGGACAACTCTGTGGCGTTTGTTCTCTCCTTACCCCTCTATGGGAGCCATCTTGCCCAGATTGGGCATGAAATTTTCTACTTTATCCTCCAAATTTTATATCTTATCCTCACTCAGTTAGCTTATTTTTAAATATTTAAATATTAGGGAGAAGGGGAAGTGGACAGCTCTAGGGCATCCAATACTCTCTTCTGGCCTCCACAGGTATCCACATTTACATACATACAGCAGCAAATAAAAACGAAATGAATCTGTTAAAAATCCATTAATTATATTTTGAATTTGTTGCCATTTTATTGGGATATGGCACACAAAATGCATACATCTATGTAACCCACATCCAGATCAACGTGCAGAATAATGCAGAAGGGGAAGTCCTAGTCCAACTTCTAATACCTCAGCTCTGTCCACTTTCAGAAGGGACAGTGGAGAAATCGTGCAGCACCTGTCTCTGGGGACAGACTGCCTTTGTGCCACATTTCATCTGTTGGATGCATACATGCTGTGTGTGCTTGCGTTTTACACAACAGCCACCGAGCAGTGCTGAGTCCCAGCAGCTCTGTTCTGTGGGATGCACTGAGAAAAACTTGGAAGGTGGGGTAGAGGCAGCAGTGGGTCTGTTGTGACTTTGAGTGCAGCAGAGAGAATTAGGTGCGGGCCCTCTCAGGCTTGTCTGAGACTGGCTCTTACTTTGTAGCTCAGGCTGGACCTGAGCCCTGATCTTCCTTCCCGTTTGCCTCTTCTTTCTCTCTAGTGCTGGGATTGCAGGTGTGTCGCCATGCCTGGCTTCCTATCAGTGTTTTTAAGGAGGTGATAGGCTGAGCTTTGTGTTAGGGGCTGCTTGAGATTTTCAAAGTGGAAGATGTGGTTAGGGAGAGCGAAGAGGAGATAAGCCTGTCTCTGAAGTTTACTGCACTGTGTAAGCTGCCATCCTTTGCCTCTTCTCTAAGGGATTTCTTTCATGCCATTCTGACCTAAGGATGGGGAGTGGAATCATTGCCACAGGATAGGAGACAATTCAGGTTCTACCATCTGGGTCATCTGAGAATGGGGGAGGGACAGAGAGACACAAAGAGCAAGAAATGAACTAGAGAGACTGACTTCTGGGCCCAGGGGTTGTTTCTTAAATACAGTTCTTATTATTGCCCCTCATGCTAGAGGAGCATTGCTGTTTTCTGTCTCCCTCACCCAAGGGCACCTCCAGGTTCAGAATCCAAGGTCCAAATGAATGCTATGGCTTGGTGTGGTCTGAATCTCCCCCCCCCATCCCCCCAATACACACACACACACACACACACACACACACACACACACACAAGGATTCTCGTGCTGGAAGCTTGATCTCCAATTCGGTGATGTTGAGATGGTGGCAACTTTAAGTGGTGGGATCTAGTAAGAGGCCATTAGGTGAGTGGGTCCTAACAGCCCTTCTGAAGAGGTTAATGAAAGTCTCACTGGAGTGGATTAGCTTTCCTGAAATTGGGTTGTTGCAAAGTCACTACCCGACTCTGTCTTAGGGGACAGGGGAGCTATCTCTGCTTCTCTGCCATGTTGTCACACAGCCAAGGGTCCCTCACCAGGACACCAATGCCATGCTGTTGGAAACTTCCAGCCACCAGAATTGTGAGCCAAATAAACCTCTTTACTTTATGAAATGCCCAATCTCAGGTATTTTGTTATGCCAACACAGACAGCATGTCCAAGATCACACACCGAGATAACCAGCCTTATAAAACAGACCCCTTGTCCTCTCCAAGCTCTTTCCAGACTGTATAGCACCCTTTCTCTTGACAAAGAGCCTAGTGTTGCCACCAGAAGAACTAAATTACCTCATTTTTGAAAGGCGTTGTGAATTCAGCTCTATTATGTTGAATGGGCAAAGATGTCTCGAGCAGGCATGACATTGTAATTCATGTCCCACTCCTTCTATTTATCCTTGCTTGGGTTTGTGTATCTTTGGTAGCAGCCTTAAATCATTATTGGAACAAAGTAGGGAGAAAAATAATAATATATAATTACAAATGAGGAATATACTGTATGATCCTATTAATTGCCTTCCCTGCGATCTTTATTTCTGGCATTCTGAGAATAATTAAAGGATTAGGCTTCAATTGGTGGCAGTGACAGGTTAGCCTTGAACTCTATAAACAGTAGCAGTACCTCCTATAGGAGTGATCTGATGCCATCTGCCACCTGGGATCCTGTCAAAGCAGCACTAGGGTTGTGCTCTGCCAGTCTGCTCTGAATATTTACCCTGCTCTGAAGAGAAACCGTGGCAATGGTTAGAAAACAAACCCCAAAACAAGGAAGAAGCAGAGGAGAGGGGAGACTGCACGCAGCATTAATCATCGCCAGCAGACCTAGAGAAGAGGGCCGTAGCTAGTTCAAGGAAGACAGAAGCTAAATTATCTTCAAGATTGATCTCTCTTGCAAATTCCCTGTACCAGCAAGCAAGCCAGGAAGGTCCCAGTGTAGCCACTAGCATTGAACCCATGAAGGCATCCACAGACTGACTGCCCAGCATGCTTTATCAAAGAGCAAGGCAAAGCTTACCACCCTCTGTCTGTGGATCCTTCTGGGGTTTCTGCCAGCTTCATCCTTGGCTTTACAAGCCACAGGAGGGGGGAAAAAGCCCTCCCCTAGGGACCTGGCAGATAAATTCACTGCGGGACAATGATGTCCTTAGGGGACATCATTTGCATGCCAGGACGCAGTGAAAACCATTGTAGTCAGAGCCCAGTTGTGA
The DNA here is from genome assembly GCA_026225945.1 of Cricetomys ansorgei. NCBI lineage: Eukaryota > Metazoa > Chordata > Mammalia > Rodentia > Nesomyidae > Cricetomys > Cricetomys ansorgei. Next base: position 2,970,371 of record JAMJFZ010000736.1, read on the forward strand.
TGAGCTCAGGGAATTAGCCAAAGAATGAGGCTGTCCACGGGTCCTAGAAAGTATGAAATCTACTTACCCCATTTCCCACAGGGGCAGAGGGAAAGATGACTTGGGTAGCAGTTGGGTTTGGGGGAATCCAATGGGAGTGTTAAGGCAAAGACAAATGGGCATGTTTAACTAGCCTCTAAGCCTCATTTCCTAATCTGTGAAATGGGGATGTAGTTTGCCGTAAGGAATAAGATCAGTGTTTATTGTGTTTGGCAGATAGAGAGAGCCCTTAGTAAACTCTAGCTATTGTTCTAAGAGCTGAAGAAAGCTAATCTGCTCCCTAGAACTCAAAACCTCTGCAGTTTCCTGAGAGGAGCTGGGTAGAAGGGGCGTGTGTGTGTGTGTGTGTGTGTGTGTGTGTGTGTGTGTGTAATCCTTTCCTATAGCATCTCTCTGTTTTTGGTGGTGGTGCTGGGGGCAGTTTGTTTGCAAGGCTAGAGATGGAACCCAGGGCCTCGCACATGCTCAGCAGGTGCTCTGCTATTAAGCCCCAAGAGTGATTTCCACCTAAGCTCAGAATCTGAGAAACTTACCCAGGAGTGAGAAAGGGCAATGTCATTCACGGCAGAGCCATACTTTAGAATCACTAGGAGCACAGAGAGATTTTCCAGCTCCAGGGTCTACTTGCTCTGTCTTGAGTTTCCTGGCCAAGCGTGTTTCCAAGGCTTACCTGGGAGGATGGTACTCTTCATGGAGATGATAAATGCCTAGGTTCCCATGGTGAGCAGGATAGATCAGTCGTCACCTGCTGATCCTGGAAAGAAAGAAACTCCTTGTATGATATTTACTGCAGTTGGCAAGTGGCCAGGATGACCCCAGAAGGATGTGATTGGAGAAGCTATGCAGGATTTGGCCCCAGAAGCACTTGGTGTGCGGGAACAGTGCAGATACATGACCGGCAAGCCATGTGCTCTATGCTAAAGTGTGCAAGAGGGGTGTGAAGTTAGGGGGATCCCTGTAGCTATACTTTACTAGATTGGCCATATATAGGTTTGGCAGTATTTTTGGGAGGGAGGCAACTCTAAGAGCTTCAGTTTCCTTAGCTGTAAAGTAAATGATAATACCTAACCCACAGGGCTGTTAGGGGGGAATAAGGGAGAGTGCATGGAAATGTACCTAGTAAAGAATTGGAAGGGAGCGAAGGTCCTCAATAAACAGTAGCTATTTTTATCCCGTACAAATTATTCAAACAGACTTGCTCGCTATGAAGCATAGCACAGTGACACAGTTCCTGTTAGGAGGTCAAAGGCGTGGAACTGGAAGAAAAGCTCAATTGCCCGGTGCCACTTATGATCAGAGCCCACATTTATGGTTCCTGAGGGTCTTGAGGAAAAAGCCTACATCTTTCACCACCGAGTAACAACTGAGTTAGCAGATCATGGTGGTGTGCACCTATGATCCTGGGCTCTGCAGTGAGACCATGTTTAGGGTGGTCAGTAGGCAAGGCACACTAAAGGGGGTTCTGCATTTGGTTTTGTCTTGCTCTTGGCTATGGACTTTTGCTGTCACCTCTTGGGAATGATATTCTGCTGCACTTGGGAGGACTAAGTCTTCTATGGCCTTCCAGAAACATACATACCCAAGTAAGTCACTTGGCTCCTCTCACCAAGAAAGAGCTGAGTATATCCATCTCACACTCCCGTGGGTCTTTCCAGATGGTATTAACTCTTCTTGCCTTGTACTTCACTTTCCTAGTTACTTCTGCCTCAGTCCCCACCAGAACCACAGATCCACTCCGGGCACATTAGCACCACCCCTACAGCTGTCTTACTCCCTTGAACTTGCTTCCTTTTCTGACTGCTACAGAATAAAAATGCATTGGATATTCAATCATTCATTCATTCTTTTTTGTTTTGTTTTTGTTGTCGTTTTTCGAGGCGGGGTTTCTCTGTTGTAGCTCTGGCTGTCTTGGAACCTGCTTTGTAGACCAGGCTGGCCTCGGACTCACAGTGATCCACCTGCCTCTGCCTCCCAAGTGCTGGGATTAAAGGTGTGTGCCACCACTGCCTGGCTTCATTCATTTTTTTTTTTTTTTTTTTGAGGCAGCCTCATAATGCTAGCCTGGAACTCACTATGTAGGCCAGGTTGAACAGAGAGACACACCTGCCTCTGCCTTCAAAGTGTACCATCACACTGGGGCTTTGGGGCTTTTGGGTCTCATGTAGCTCTAGCTGGCCTTGGCTCTCTATGTAACTGAGGATGACCTTGACTTTCGGATCCTCCTGCATCCACCTCTAGAGTGCTGGGATTACAGGAGTGTGCTCTCCCCCACTCCCCCAAATGTGTTGCTGGGGATAGCACTCGGGTCACAGTACCAACTGTTTTGAGACAAGGTTTAGCTATGCTGCCCTGGCTGACTTTTGAGCATGTTACATAGACCAGGCCGGCCTTGAACTTTTCATATCCCTATCTCTGCTTCCCAAGTGCTGGGATTTCTGGAGTGCACCTCCACTCTCTCAGCCTACTCCTTCCTTTTAGTATATATATCTCATGGTGGCTGGTGAAGAGAATCTGGAAAGACAACACCAACGAAAGGACCCATCCTGGAACTGATGGCAGGGCTGCTCTGGTGGCGAGGCAGACTGTGGCAAGCCATAAGATGGTAGAGAACAGACTGCTAGGTCAGAGAGTTCGGGTTGGTTGATTTGTTTTTAGAGACATGACCTCACCATGCAGCCCAACCTGGCCTGAAACTCAATATGGAGTTCAGACTGGCGTGAAACTAGAGGTCCTCCTGCCTCCTTCTCCCAACTACTGAGGTTCCAGATGTGACCACACACCGGACTAACAAGCTTGAGTTTTGTTTCAAATGTAATGGGAACTAGCGAGGTAGTGATGTGTGACATGCTGTTTTTTGGTTTTTGTTTTAAATTATATTCATTTATTTGTGTGTGCCCCTGAGCGCATGTGCAGCTCAGCCTGAGTGTGTTTGCCAGAGGATACTTTTCAGGAACCAGTTCTCTTTGCACCATGATGGTTATGGGAATACAAAAAGGTTGTTAAGCTTGACAGCAGGCACCTCTAGCCATCGAACCACCTCACCAGCACCTATGTGGTTCATTTTTTCAAAATAAGATTTTGCTATGTAGCCCAGCCTGGCTTTGAACTCATACCACTACCTCCTGAGGTTACAGGTGTTCACCACCAAGCCCAGAAGTGACATATTGTAAAAAAAAAAAAAAAAGCCTGTCTAGTTGCTGTGTGGAGGATGGATTGGAGGAGCATGAGAAGTAGTACCTGGAGTTAAAATCCTAAGTAATCATCTAGGAAAGAGAATGTGGTGGCCTGGCCTGTGGTTGATTCAAAAGTTTGAAGATTAGGTAGAATACTGAATAGAATCAGTTGTCTTTGCCAGAGTGCTACAGGGAAGCAAGGTGGGGGTGGGGCTTATTCTTGAGGATATTGTGTAGGGCTGTGTAGTGGGGGTGACTAAGAATATGGGACTCCAGACAGAGGGGTGCCCGGATTTGAATCCTATTGACACAAATTTCTATGAGTGTTCTGAAGTCCTTTACTTCAGTTTTTTTTCAACTGTGACCCATGGGTGGTGACTACCTACCTACCTTACAGGATAGTTGCCAGAATTTATAGACAGTTTCTACCATGTGCTTGCTTACCTGAAAATCACTGTGCAAATGTTAGCTATGGTTACTAAGCTGGATATGGATGCTAAGTTGAGATATCTGGTCTGCAGTTTGATTTGGGGGCCTGAAACTTGGTACACACTCACGGGGGCTGGGAGTGAGTGGGGGAGGTATTTTATAGCCATTAACTTAGATGAAGTTGTCAAGGAGGGGAGTATCCAGGCCCAAGGCCACTGGAGAGCTGAGAGAAGAGCCCAGAAGGAAACTGAAAGTGGCCCTCAGCCTGGACAAAATTACCTGTGTGTGCTGCTACTGGGAGGCCAATTAAAGGAACAATTAGGGATTGGGGTCAGAGGGGCCCTAAGGGCTTCTGGGAGGTTAAGGAAGGCAAGGATTGAAAAAGCTGGGTGGTAGGGGCACACCCTTGATCCCAGCACTAAGGAGGCAGAGGCAGGAAGATCTCTGTGAGTTTGACACCATAGTGAATTCCAACAGCCAGGACTATGTAGAGAGAACCTGTCTAAAAAACAAAACAAAACAAAAAGACCCTCTCCCAAGTGTGTGCAAGCACACACACACACTCAGCATAAAGGAAGTGACTGGTTCCCAGCACTTTTCAGATGCCTGGGGAGGAAGGATAAAATGGTGTGGCAAATGATATATTTACTAGTGAAGTTCCATGAACTTTGGCACAAGCAAGGCCCATTTCCTTATGCGGAAACAAAGTCATCTGCTGTTGTCTGTACCTGTAAATCCAACTGCTTAGGAGGCTGATACAGGATTGCTTGAGCTCAGAAATTGAAGCTTTGAAGCCAGCTTGTATAACCTAACCAGGATGCCCCCCACCCCCAAACCATTGGCAGCTGCAAGGTGAAGTAATAAGTTTCCTGGGTAAAGCACAGAACAGTTTATGCAAAGAAATTCAGGCCATGGGCACTGCTGGAAGTCTATAACCCATCCCCATGGGAAGCATGGGCTGAATGGAGGAAGCTCCATAACCCATGCTTTTTTCAAAAACAAAAATAAAAACAAAAAAACCCACAAAAACTGAAGTACAGCTATACACACACAAGACAGCCCCTTGCCTGTCCTGTTCCTTCCCTTAATCACAGACCCTGGAGTTCTTCCCTATCAGTAAATAGAGTAGAATATTTCCTGCAGGTGCTATCTAAATTCTTGCTGGACAATTACATTGTTTCAAATCCTGTGATTTTTATAAACAAAGCTGTGCTTAGCCAGTATCTTACCAAACAAAAATCAACAAAAAACCAAAAAACGAATCCCCTCAAAACAAAAAACAAACCCACCAACACACATACACACACACATACACACACACACACACACACACACACACACACACACCCACACACACACACACCAAAACAACAACAACCAACTTTGAAACCAGTAAGTAAGAGTAAGGAAATGAACATGATGTGGTGGACCACGCCTTTAATCCCTATACTTGGGAGCCAGAGGCAGAGGCAGTTGGATCTCTGAGGCCAGCCTAGCCTGGTCTACATAGTGAGTTCCAGGAAAGCCAGGGCTAAGAGAGACCTTGTTTATAAATAAATAAATAAATGAATGAATGAATGAATGAATATGAATGAATAAATGAATAAGTAAAACAAGTAAGGGAATGTTGCATGGACGTAATTATCTCTTTCAAGAGATACAGCTGTCTTGGAAAACAGATATATAAGAAGCAAATTTATGTAAGAGATGTTGCCACAAGAGATGCTTTGAGCAAAGGAACACAACACAGTCATAATGAAGAAGACTTCTTAGAATTGGAGATGGGCAGCAGCTAGGAAGAGACTGGAGATCATATACGCAAGTGTAGAGGGGACTTTAAAGCCACAGGAGGCTGTTCTTGGTGATGTGGTGACACCAGGATGGATGGTTGGTTTTCAGTAAGATAGGTAAGAGCTGCTCTCACAAAGACCTGCAATAGTACTAAGTCTGTCACTAAGGTACAGGATCAGGGAGCCTTGCAAGACTTTACCTGGGGGTGATGGTATTTGAAATTTGTGTATTTCTCCCCCATAAGGGTTAAATCACATATATGTCCTCGAAGGCTTTGGAAAAATTGAAAATAAATAAAAATCCCTGAATTTATAGTCTGGATGGTTTTGCTGATGGTCTTGTAAATTGTATATTTAATCAAAGGCACTCGAATCCCTCTTTTTTTTTTTTAACTATTGAAGAGCCATTTAAATGTCAACATAAGTGATTCCCTCCCAAATAGTGCTGTTTAGACATTAGTTCCTCTAATAGACCATAATGATTCATAAGGAGGCATTTCTCGACTCTAAATTGTAGGCCTATTGAAATATAAATTAAGATGATAAATAATTTGACCTTACCTGAGAGTACTAAGTATTTACACGTGTCAAATACGAAATTACTCTGAATATCACGGTCCCTAAAAAGGCAGCCTTCGTCTCAGTAAATAAAACGGGTTAATGAATTCCCCCTTGGAGAGCGTAGGGAAGGGAGAATACACACAAAAGACTTTGCTCCCGGGACCCGGCCCTCCAAACCCTCCAGACGTGCTGTGGGGCTGGGGAAGAGGAGCGGGCCAGGTTCCCCCGGAGCGCTAAGCGGGTGCTGGGCGTCCTTGGCGCTCGGCTCGTTCCCCTCTCCCCCTCCTTCCGCAACGCCGCCGGAGTTTCAAAACATGGAGTTTCCACAGGAACTTTGCCAGGCGGAGCTCGCAGCCCTCCCAGGTTCCTGCAGCGGGATTCGCCGCGGCCTCCCCGCTCCCCCTCCCCGCGGAGAGCGCTGACCCGGCGGCCACCCAGCGCTGCGCGAGGCTCATCAGCCGCGTTCAATCTCCGAGGAGGCGCGGAGCTTCCGGGGCTCAGCTCCCCTGCTCGACCCTTGCAGAGATGACTGTGCCTTTCGCAGGGCCCCGAGCCGAGCCCATCGGCTGATGGCTCGGGGCTTGGGACTCGGAGGGGCGGGAGTCGCCGAAGCGATCGAGGAGCCAACACCGGGTGGGCACGCCGGCTGCTCGCGCTTGGGGTTTGGTTTTGTTTTAAAGCGACGGCGGCGGTGGCGGCGGGGGTGTCGGGAGGGGGGTGTTGCACCTTGTCAATGAGAAATTTCCTGTTCGCAAGACTCAGCTTGCAGAGTTTCTGTCCTGCCCTTGAACTGACAAGTGGATCTCCGCCGCGAGAGTCCCGGAGAGTCTCGCCAGGCGCGCGCGGCTGTTGGGGGCGGGGGGCAGCTGCGCCGGGCTCCGGGAGCCCGGGCTGAGCTGGGCCGCCGCTTGCCCTCCTGTTTCCCCGGCGCACCCGTGAGCTCCGAGCGGAGCGGTGACTAATCTGTGGCTCCGGGCCTCTTGGCGCGCAGCCCGGGCTCGCCTCCCGCCCCCCTTGGCCCTCCTCCTTCCCCAGCCCCAGCACGCAGAGCTCCGCGGGGTGAATCGTGCGGGCCGCCGCCGCCGCCGCCGCCGCCGCCTTGCCCGCAGTGTGGGAAGCGGCTCGAGACCCGGCGATTCCGGGAGTGGTCTCCAGTTGGTCCCCCTCGACCCGGGCCCAGAGTGTGCGTGTGTTTCCTTCCTCGTAGGCACTTTGATCTGCATTTCCTCTGTGCAGCCCAGGAGCTAGGGAGAACTAGAGCTTTTTAACCCTTTGCGTGCCAGATCCACAGAGGGGGCTCCGGGGTGGGGGAGCATGCCTCTCGAGATAGGTTCACAGGATCAGCTAGGTTTGGCAATGCTGGACTCATGTGGATCCCGGCTGGGTCCCAGGAACTTGTTCCAGTGCCACACTCACACTCTCCTAGGGACAACAGGCCGCGAAGCCCGAAGTCAAAGGGCTGCGCAGTAACTCAACCTGCCGGGCGATGCGCGCTGCAGCTCGAAAGGCCTAGCCGGCTGAGGCTTCTAGAGGAACTGCCTTCAAGCACCCAGTTCGTTGGTCGGGGGATGCTTCTCAGCTCTGGGCAGGGGGCCTTGCTCTTGCCCCGAGCACTGGGCTCTGACCACCGCCCCCTACCTTGGCCTGGCCTCGCCAGTGAGTTAATGATTGATTTACTGGCTCCTAGAGGCCGGCTCTCTCCCAAGCTATTTGTCCAAGCTGAGTTGCTGGAGAGAGGCACAGAGGCCTAGCGAGCAGGACCGACAGGGGAAGCCGGGCTACCGACTGAAAGGAGCAACCACTTGGTTAGCTTCCACTGGGAGACTCTAGCCGTGTACGCGGCGAACCCGCGGGAGGCCAGGCCTGGGCTAAGAAGGGTGCATTGGGAAGCGCCACATGTAAATGGATTGGCAGCTGGTGATTAGGCCGCCCGGTTTTATGAGTCATAATAGGCCGCCCGCTTGGCCCTCAACCTGCCCGTTGTAGACTTGGTGTGCCGGGGCCCGAGCGATGCACTATGCCCAGTCGCTCAGAGGGGATGCTCCAGGGGGCCCTGGCCGCCTTTAGCGTTGCACAGGATTTCCTCTCATTTCTCGTAGAAGGCAACACAAACACCCTAAATCAAACTGCTCCGACAACCGGAGGCTCCACACAGACACATCAATAAGGATTTCGCCTCCCGCGTTCGAACGCACTGAAACACTTGTCCTATTTTTATGCAAATGACACCACACAAATAGATCTCGCAGGCCCAGGAGAGGGGCGGGAGGAGGAGGGACTTCGGAGCCCCACCAGGGGGCGGCGGGTGGGGGCGGCAATCCCGCACCTCAGGGCCCGCACTGGCTCGGGTGCAGTGGGGCTGGCAGTAGCCAGGAGGCCCGCCCCGCGTGCGGTGGCTCCCTGCCAGCGCCGCCTAGTCGGCCGCGTCCCGAGGCTGCTTGCAGAGGCGGATTAGGGAAGGAGCGAATCGAGCCTGTGACTAATCGCGGGGCCTCGGACCGGAGCACCAAGGCCATGTGCGACTGACAGGATCGACACTAGCAGAGGACACGGCGACGCCTCGCTTAATTGCAGGCTTAAAAAATTGCCGCCTGAGCAGCTCCAGTGCAGAAAGCCACAGCGTACGCGTGGGTCTAGGGAGGGCGCCCTTGGGGGAGGGGGTGGTCCAGATTTCTCGCCCGAGAGAGGAAGGTTTGGCATCTCCAGAACCGAGGAGGCTAGCTCTGGAGTCCCCCATTCTGCAGGGTCTTACCAGGAACATACTGACTGAATGTGGGTGAAGAGGCCAGCCACCAGGGTAGCTTTTTTTTTTTTCTTAAATCATTTGCCCTTTGAGTCCATGCTTCCCTCCTCTCGCCTTAGACCCTACAAAGGAGGCCTGCAGTAAAGTGTAAGATTCCAACCACCCCTTAAAAAATAAGAACTGCACGATAAACACTTTACTTCGCTCCTCTTCATCCACCGACTGAGATACAGGGCCCGAATGACCCAGGAAAGCTAAGTCAAGTAAAGGCAGCAAGGAGAAAGGTCATTGAGTGCCAAACGTCTGGGTTCACAGACAGGAACCCTGGTCTCTTCGAAGGACTGTGGTCACAGTCTCTGTGGCCCAGGCCTCCTTCCTGGAGCGCTGGGGCCTCTCAGGAGAGTAGCGTCGGCGGGGCGGCTGCTCTGTGAGTGGGGGTGGGGGTAGGAAGGCGGTGGCGGGGAACCCAGTGAGAGAAGTTTCCACCAAGCTCTGGTCTGTTTCTGCCAAAATCCCCTGGCCCCTCCCCGTCCGCACTGCCTTCCGTTGCCACCACAAGTTTGGTTTAACGAGAGGAGCTCGGGACAAAAGCAAACCTTTTCTATAGACCCCGAAAACAAAGGGGAAAGAGACGCGCGAGGCCGCAGAGAAGCGGCTGCTAGCGTAATGGTGCCAGGCCGAAAGCAGAGCATTAGAACTGCAAAAGCCGCGCGGGCGGGAGGAAGTGCGAGGCGGGAGGCGGGAGGCAGGCGGGAGGCAGGCGGGCGGGCGGGCGGGGGAGGGGCGCTGCGCCATGTTTCCGTGTCACCCGCCGAGTCGCCGGCGCTAGGCTCGGCCGCCGACTCCCGCCTGCCTTGGTAACAGCAGAAAGCGTGCGATTAGCAGCCAGACAGGCGGGGACTCCGGGCCCGCGGGGCCGCCGCACACGCGGCCCGCGGCCCCGGCCCGCGCTCCCCTCCCCCGCCCGCCGAGTAATCTTCCTCCTCGCTGCCGCGCTGTGTGCACTCTCATTAGAGCAGGGTGGCTTTTCTCTGCGCACTCGCTCGGCTCCCGCTGGCAAAACAACGCCATCCCCGGCCGGGCCCTGGGCCAGGGGAGTCGGGGAGGGCCGGACGGGGGGCGGGGTGAGACTGGGACAGCCACACAGGTTAGCTCCGCCACCCGACCGGGGCGCCGAGAAGATGGGGAGGCCCCTTTGGCCCTCCCCCCATGCGCAGTGGCAAAGCCGGAGGTCCGAACAAGACTCTCTGCCTCCCGGGAAAAGGGGGGTGGGGAGGATGCTGGTGCCATCCTGACCTACTGCCGTCCATGGCACGAGGCGAGAATGCGTGGGGCTGATGAGTGCGTCTGGGTTGAAGAGTGGGGGTGGACACTGGGGATTGTTTCCACAACTGGTTTCTGCTCCATGTGACTTGCGAACGATCTTTTAAGGCCAGAAGCTAGATATCAGGGGTTGAGGCCATAAGACCCTCGGGGAGACAAGTGCCCTCAGCGAGCCTTCTGACTTTGGGTTTGACCGCCCAGAGTGGGCGGAAAACGGGGGAGGACGAGGCTCCACTAGCTTTAGGAGCCCCATTTTCTATTCCGCGATCTCTGTACACAACAGTAGGCAGCTTCCACCAGCACCATGCGCCCAGCTGCAGAGCCCGGGAGCAGGTGTTCCTGCCCGGCCGGAGTGACGGCTCCGCGCCCCTCCTGTCCCAGCTGAGGGGCTGAGAGAGGAGGGAGGGAAGGCGTGTTAGTGGCTGTAGCTGAGGGGACGTCTCACTGGACCGCGGGGAGGGTCCCCCGGTGCTTAAATGGGGGGTATTCCAGGGCGCGGACAGTCTCCCGGAGCCAGGAGGGATCTGGGATGACAGGCAGCCACCTCCCGCCTGGAACTGCCCTGGGGGGCCAGCGCCGGCCGTTCGGGGCGGCGGGAGGGCTTCCGGTCCCCGTGACTGCGGCGGCGGGGCGGCTGGGAAGTTCCCGGCGCGGCCGCGAGGAGCACCCTCCCCTGGCTGCCACTGCCGCCGCGCAGCTCTCTGAGCGGCGCCCTTAGCAGCCTCTGGGCGTCTGTAGACATCTCCTCCACCTTGTGCGGAGATGGGGCTTCGGGGTGGTCCCCGCCCAGCTCCCCGTGGGGAGGCGGGGGTCGGGGACCCCGCGGGAGCTGCCGCGCGCCTCAAGGCCCCCCTCCTCGCCGCGCCTCTGCTATGGCGGGCACGTGAAGCGCAGCTCGGCGCCGGGAGCCCGCCAGGGAGCGGCCTGGCCGGCGGGCTCAGCTTCCCCACGGGTCCAGGAACGCGGAACCAAGTCGGGCCAGATCCCGTGGAGCTCGCTGCGGCCCCGCACCCCCTCCCTGCCCGAACTGGGCCTTGAGGCCGCGCCAGACGGTTCGCCCGAGGGGAACTCGAGCTGACTAATGGGACGCGTGTGGGCCTCCTGAGAGGCCCGGCTGTCAGCAGATGCCCGCTCGATCTGCGCTGACGCCGTGACCAGGCTCTTCGGGGAAGGGCGACTGGAGGGGTTTCCCCAACCGGTGGTTTCGGCTCCCTGGGGACAATCCGGCTGCGGCTAGCCCTGGGCTTTGGGTCCCGTAGCCTGGCCGGTGGCTGGCCGACTCGGGGCACCTGGCTCCAGGGTACCCACTGGAGAAAGTGTTTCAGAGCTCTGAGCTGGTGATGGGCAAAGCTCAGCCTGGCCTAAGGGTCTGGCCTCCTTCGGTGCTTTCGATCTGGGTCCAGCAGCTTGGGGCTGGGGTGGGGGTTGCAGGCCACTCTGAGGAAGATACCAAAACCTTCAACAAATAGAAAAACCCAGAAATCCCACCACAGTGAGAAAAGGATTGCTAAAACTCTGGGAGAGTCCTGTTTAGCGAGGAGTTCTCAGGGTCTGAGCTGTGTGCTTCCTTTTCCTCCCATTACAAGAACTTGTGAAAATCAGTTATTCCAAATAATATTCCTTATTATTTCCAATTAGCAGCCACCTCATTGTTGACATAGTCATATGACCTTCCCGAATAAAGCTACCTGTTTAGTTTCAACACATCAGCTGGATGGTGAAACACAAACAGACCAGTAACTAAAAGAAGAAAACTACCTTTTCGAGCTTATGTCAGATGCAGAATAAGTTCTTATCAGGCATCCCTGGTTTTATTCAGCTTAATTAGACTAGAAATCCTGCCCCCACTCCCCCCCCAAAAGCCTGAAGCCCTGTGGTAAAGGTGCTACTTTCTTGGGGAGCCTCCCCAATGGAGAGGGCCTGATGGTGGTAGGTTTTAAATGTCACTTTCAAATGAAAAACGCCTTCCTTCAGCTTTTTTTCTTTTCTTTTCTTTCTTTCTTTCTTTCTTTTTTTTTTTTTGATGCAGTTTTTCGAAAGGAGCATTTTTTCGAGATAAGTGACCGATCAAAATCGCCGAGGGGAGGTTGTAAGCAGCCGCTTTGCCCCAGCTTAGCCTTATCTTATCTTTCACACTTGCATGGAGGAAAAAAAATTGGCTTATCTTTATCCCCACCCCCTTCTCGCCTTAATTGCTAAAAAACACTGGTGTGTTAAACGGGCAGAAAGGAGGTCTCTGGATTGTCAGTAGAACAGGAAGATCTGAAAATGTGGGCTCCTGGGGGAAAGAAGGGGGACGGAGTTTATTCTTTCCCTTAGGCCTTTCTCGTTCAGTGCATAGGGTCCGGTCCCAGCTGGAAGGCACCATGACCAGATTTCTTTTTGTAAAAGAATAATTAAACAAAAACCAGTATTGCTTTGGCTTGGGCGGCTTCCCAAGGCCTTTTTTCTAAGCACCCTTTTTACCAAATTCTCCCCCTAAAACTGTCAGTAGGTCTCTGGTTGAGACCTCTCCTTTCATCCTCTCTCTTCTATACATATCCTCTGTTGGGGGGGGCGGTGGAGGCTGAGGCAGGCAGCCTGCTGGAAATCATTAAAATATATGCGGGTGTCTGCAAACACACACTTTTAAATCATGGCGTTTCCCCTCCACGCTGGTATATTTAAACTCCAGAGCGAGCTGGATCTCCTCCCTCTCAGTCGTTTGTCTGTGTCACCGACAGGCCGCTAATGGCCAGGCTTCCAGGCGCTGTGCATTATGCATTAGCCTCCTCCCACTGCTGCCCCACACAGAAGGTTCTGTCAGACCTTGGAAGGCAAACCACTCTGTATCCCCACCCCCCTGCAATAAAAGGCATGGGGTCTGTAGGGTCCCTAAGGGCTGGAGATTCTGGGGGTATGGGGTGAGGGCACAGCAGAGTAGGTTTGGAGGAGGAATGGGGTCAGGTAAAAATGTGTATCTGAACCCTTTGAACACCTCCAGCTCCGGGGGGTGATGAGGAAGTGGAGAAATGAAGCTGAATTAAAAATGCCTGGGGTGGGAGGCAGGTACCCTAGGTTCAACAGCAACTATCTGACAGTTCTCTAACCCCCTTTTCTTAACACCCCCCCAAAAGCAGGGTAACAATATGCACTAAAGGGCCTAGCTAAACAAGATGACACCTCCCCACCTCTACCTAGTTTGGACCTAATGTCAGGATTGACCTCTAGGAGCATAGGGCCTTCCCTTGTGTTTATGCCATCTGGTCAATACCCAGTCAACGTTTGGCAACAGTAGTATAGACTTTGAGATCCCAGAGTTTAGAGCCTGATATAAATGTAGCCTAGACCAAGAGGTTGTTTCTGTGAACCATGTTGGTTTTTTTCTTTGGGCCTTCCATGTCCAAACAGTCTATAACCCTAAACTTTTACCTGCCCAATCCCAAATCCAGCAGTTTTCTGCCCAGGAAGGCAGCTATCTTGAGATATTAAACAATTAGTAAAATCCTTAGAGCCATGGATAGGCCTCCAGTTGTTACTTCATTTGAGTTCTGAAAGGAAGACAAGAGGGTTAGCTAGATTGATCTCCCCCAACACACACACACACCTCAGCCTATGGATTTTTCTTTTTAAAGTGCCATTGGGTAAACCTAGAGTTCCTTTACCAAGTAACTGAAAGACTGGGACACCATGTGGTTTTATTTTTTTTATTTATTTATTTATTTATTTTTTTGGAGACAGGGTTTCTCTGTGCAACACCCCTGGCTGCACTGGAACTTACTCTGTAGAGCAGGCTGTCTTCCAATTCACATGGATCTGCCTGCCTTTCCTCCGGGGTACTGGTATTAAAGGTGTGGGCTATGTTTTTTTTTAAAGATAGTTAACATTAGCTGGATACCTCATCTTACATTAAAAAAGAATGTATCATTTTTTACCACTCAAATGTGGAGTATTCCAGTAACTCTAACATCTAGTCTCATAGGCCAGAAAACACCAGCTGAGGAGGCAGGCCTACAGAATTAGGATTTCCATTCTACATATACCTGTCGTAAATGAACCCCCACCATACACACCGTTGGGACCCCAGAGTACCCCTAAACTCGGATAGGACCTTATCACAGGATGCAAGGCCTTACCCCAGGCCTAGGGGTGGCCAGACTGGTAGGTCTGTAGTCAGCAGAATCCGAAAAAGGCAGGCGGGTTTCAAATTTGCTCTCAGAAGCTCCAATTTGCTTGCCCAGTGGAAGAGCCTGCCTAGAATCACAGGAGAAGGCCCGGGAGTCTAAAGTCTAGCCATATGTTATAATCACAAGACCTTTTCATGGGGGGATGAGGTTGGTGGGGGAAGGGCAGCCTTCACAGCTCCACCTTGGAGTACTTAATTTCTTTGCTGATTTATTTTTCAGCTGGCTATGTGCCCCCCCCCTTACTTGCTTGTCCACACCATCTACTCCTCTGTTTTCATTGAAATCCTCCTCTTTTGGGGTGCAGGGGATATTGGCCTGACACCCAGCTCCAGAGGGACTTGGAGGAGGGCAAAGGAGAGAGCCTAGTCTGAAGAGCCAGACCTTGAGCAGCTGAGGCAGACCCCAGGTGTGACTTCTCTCTTCAAAAGTCTGATCCTTGTCCTTCTCCATTTAGGGAACCTGAGGAAAATCTCACATTTTAATTCTCAGTGAGTCTCTCTCTCTCTCTCTCTCACACACACACACACACACACACACACACACACACACGTGCATGCCTCTTAGGACCCCCTGAATAAGACATTTTTAAAATCCCATGGAATTGGAAAATACATCCTAGGAGATGGAAGAGAAACTCTTTAATCCCACCAACCTATTGGAGAACACCATAGAGATCAGAGACTCCCTTAAAAGGGGGGGGGGGTGTCAGTGCCACAATTATGTCAAAGGCGAATTTTCTGGCCTGTTTGTCTCCAGCATCAAATTTCTCCAGCAGTCAGCCCTCTTGAAGGCCCCTTCGTGCTTACAGCAGCGCCCCCTCTTCATTTTAGCTCTAGGACTTAAAAGTTGGACGAACAGGCCCCTTTGTCTGCAGTCCTTGGAGGCCCTAGGATTCAGAGAGGCCTCAGGCTCCATGCTGGGCTCCTGAATTTTCCAAAAGTTCTGAACAGTTAATGTGACTAGGACTCTGGGAAAAGCTTGTTCCTGGGAGAGTTGGGAGGTGAGAAGAGGGGGAGAGAAGGTGGCTGGGCATGGAGCCAGGGCTTCTGCGGTGCGGCCTAACCCAGCCAGATGAGCCTGGCACTGCTCTGCTGCTCACCCAGGCCAGCCCTCCCGCCCAGCCTACAGCCGCACAGCCGCCTTTATGCCTGGAACCGCGATCAGAGTTTCCCCCACAAATGCCCTACTCCAGCCTTCCCGGTTATTTTAGACTTATTTTAGACTTGTTTTGAATAAAAGGAGTCACTTCAAAAAGCAATGTTGCTACAACACACAACCAGCGGCCTTTCCCCCAGCTGTGTCTGTAACTCGCATGCGTTCAGTCTAATAACTTTTAATGTCTAACCCTAAAACGTCTTTATAAAAAATATCTTTATAGCATAATAGTCCAGGTGTCTTTCTGCTTGTTACCGGAGATTAAAAAAATGTGTAGGTTAGCTTTCAGAGACGCCCACCCCCCAGAAAGACCAGGAAGAAAAAGGCATGCATTCCATTCTGCAGGCGCGGGTCCTGGAAGCATTAGCCGCCCAGCAGGCTAGGCACTACAGCTCTCTGGCCTGCCTGTCTTTTGCATCAGTTGTTACAAGCAACTCTGGAGCATGAAGATTTAATTCTGCTCGAAGTTTCGGGTTTCAAACGGTAGAGATGTTTCACTTCTGCTTTGAGAAGGACTGTAAAACTATGTACTGAGAACTAAAACAGAATGAATAAAATTGCACCTAATAATCAGTCCCACAGTCAGTAGTGGGTCTCATTTTTAAAAGGGAAAATATCTTCTAGCTAGAGATGATTTTGGCCTTGACCTTGACTTAGTAATCAACTTGAGATGCTTTTGATTATTTTTTTGGCATGTAGACGTTCCAGGATATTTAAAAACTTTCCATGTGGGTTTACTAGACACTTCCATTTCGGACTTAGGTTCTCATCAAGCCTGCACCGTCCTGTCCCTAGGCAGAAGAGATACTCCACCCTCTTCCCAGAATCAAAAGACCCCATCGAACCACCGAATGGGGTCACCTCTGGCCTCGGTGTCAGAGCTCCCAGCCTGGGTGCCCTGACTTCCACCCCTTCCCGCCAGCTTCACGAAGTGGAGCTGGGTTCGCCCCTGAGGCTCTGTGCTGGGGGGAGTCCGGAACCTCGCTTCTTGGCTTTCCCTTCTCGCCTGCCTGCCCTCCCCCCCTCTGGCGCCCAGAGCTGTTTCGGGTGCGCAGGAGAAGCTCAATACGTGTCAATTGAATTGAACTGCTGCGGGCGCAGGCTGTACGCCGCCGAGCCCGGATCAGCACGACATTACCGAGTGGAAATTTATGGGCTGAACGGTGAAGCCAAAAGTTGTTCCCGGCCAAGTAAAATAAAACGCGGGAGACACTCTCACGAGGCCGAGGTGAGAGATGAGGGCAGACCCTCCAGCCATCGGAGGTCCGGACCGTGAAATGTTCAAGAACTGGGAGAAACTCAGGCGCATCCCGGCTCCCTTTAGGTCCTCCTACACTCTTGCACCCCCCTCCCCCCAACAGCTCCCCTCCTCTCCACACAATCCCCACACAATCGAAACGTCCGAGGAGCAAGGGCCCTGAATTAGGGCGCGGAACGGCCACTGTTGCCCGTGGTGGTGTTTTCGCGTAGCTCTTCAGGAGGGAAGGGGAAGAAGGGGCGAGGTGGGGTGGGGGCAGACGCCCACGCGCACTCGGGCTCTGCTGGGCTGGGTCTCGGAGGGGACGCGAGGCCCCGAGAGCGCAGCGCTGGCGGAGAGAGGCGGCAGTGGCGTCTGCCTCTGGGGTTTGACAGCTTTGGCTGAGAGGAGTGCGAGGCGCTTTATGGTAATTGCGGTCCTCCACTGGCCTTCTGGGTAGCAAGGGGAGTCTCGGCTCGCGGCGGGGAAAGCCGCCCCCCCTTTCGTTGGGCTGGGGATCTGTTGGCCGACCTAACCGTCACCGCCGCCCGAGTCGGTCTTCCACTCCCCTAGGACGTGAGCCCCTGCTGGGCGTGAATAGCCAACTTGGCCGGAGCTGGGACAGCGAGGACTGAGGGCGGTGGAGTGGGGCGGGGAGGGGGGGGCGACGACGACACGACCCGCCACCCAGGTGGTTAGGGGTTCGGATGTGGCGAGGCCCCAACGCGCCCGGTTGGGAATCGGTGACGGCTGGGGAAAAGTCGGGCGAACCTTTCCCGGGGAATCACCCCCTCCCGAAACCCCACCGCGGAGGCGCCGCAGCGGAGGGTGAGCGGAGACTGGGGAGCTCAAACTTGCGAGAGCTGGAGGAGGCGGCGGGCGGGCGGGCGGCTGTCGCCCGAGCGCTGCGCCTGAGGGGGGGAGGGGAGGCGGCTGTTGGGAGGGAGGGAGGGCGGGCGGAGGGAGGGGGAGGAGGAAGAGGAGGGAACCTGGGAGGGGGGACGTGTTGGGATCGCGGCGTGCGGCGGCAGACGGAGCCCCGGCTCCCAGCGGCAAGGTGAGGCATAGCCGCGCTCCGTGCTGAACGGCGGCCGAGCTCTTCGGCCGAGGGGGAGACGCGCCGGAACCCAGACCACGACCGAGAGCGGGAGCGAGGCGGGCGGCGGAGGCGGAGCAGGCGAGCCGCCGGGCGGAGAGCCCGAGCCGCGCTGTCGCCGCGCAGGGACGACTTGGCCAACACACTCGCTCACACACACTCACACACACACCCAGCCCGAGCGGGCGCTCGCGGCGAACCGTCAACATGGCGCTGGGGCTCTTGCCCGAGCGCGGGCGGCAGCGGCGGCGCGGGAGCTGCTGAAGCTGACGGAGATCAGTCCAGCTGCGGGAGGAGAGGATCGCGCGGGGCCGTCGCCACCTGCCCTGAGGCTTGCTGCCCGCCCCGCCCCGCCCCGCCCCACCCCCCACGCAACCCTGAGCCCACCCCTCCACCGGGCCGACCCCGAGGGCAGCCGGCTGGCTGCAGACGGCGACTGAGGCGAGCGAGCGCGGTGTCGTGAGCAGGCTGCGGGCAGGCAGGGAAGGCAAACTTTGCTGCTCTCCGCGCTTCTCCGGCCCCGCTCCTTCTCCACTCCTTAACGTAGCCGCCCTCTCCCGACCCCGCACCCGTCCACCCACCCACCCTCCCAGCCACCCCCGGATCCTCTCGTCGCCTGGACTCCGCTCCGGTGAAAACTTCAAAGCGCCGGATCGAAGGCTCCCTGCCTACTTCCCGGCTGGGGATTTCAGGTCAGTGCCCGGAACACCTTTCCCGGGGGAGGCCGCGGGCGGGCTGGCGCGCCGCGGACCGCAGCCGACCCCTTCCCTCGGGACTCCCACCCAGACGGTTTCTCCTCCGACTCCGGTAGACCACCGTCGCGAGGTTTAGCTACCTTATTCGCTTTCGTTTTTACATCAGAGCTGTGAGTTATTAAAAACGCAGCCAGTCTAAGCGGCTCCCGCGTGGGCACCAGGGAGGAGGGACTCGACCGGGGACCTGCCGCCTCCCGAGGGCAAGGGAGGAGGACGGGGGAGTTCAGCGAGTGGAAGTTTGCAGCCTCCGTGTGTCTGCGCGGGAGCGCGGTCGTCGCCGAGCGTCGGGAGTCAGGCGGGTTGGGGGGGGGTTGCTGGGCTGGAAGCTAGGAAGCTCGGCTCCGCGTTACCTCGCTAGCAGGAAGGGGAGGGCGGCGGGTTCCCGTCTGCTTTCTTTTTCGACTCGGAAAAGAACTGTAAACCCCCCCCCCCCCAGCCGCCGCCGCCTGGTCTGGCCTCTCCGGGGGCCCGTGGTGCCTCGGAGTGGAACGACGGCTTGTGCGTGCGCTAGTGTGTGTGGCGGGCGCCTCGGACAGAGCCGAGCTCGACCTGCCGTCCTCGAACAACTACGGAGGGGAGTCCCGGGTTTTTTCTTGGCTTGCCCCAAACCGTGAATCACGTGGATTAAGGGTGAAAAAAAAAAAAAAAAACTACTAGGAAACCGTGGAGCGCCGGAGATTCGGACTATGCCAGCCCGCCCGCCCGCCAGGTCAGATGCTTTGTTTTGTAAATATTCTTTTAAGATTCTAATTCGACCCCCTTCATCACCTCCCTTAGGGAGACGTCCTAGGTAGGTTTTAAGTTCTGAGCCCCCTGGGACTGGTGTAGACTGCTTGTGTGGGAGCCCGGGCGGGGCGGGGGAGCCTGCGGAGCCCCCAGACCTCCGCGGGGCAGTGGGGGAGCCTTGGTGGGAAGCTCCGATGGGCGTGTGAAAGTGCGGCCCGAGGAAGTTGGTCCCACTTGGAGGGCGGGCGACTCTGAGGCTTTGGGCGAAGAGGAACTTGCGCACCGGGCGCGATCCTCGGCTGAGGCGGGGAGGGCGAGGCGGCACCGGGCCAGCGCTTGGAGCAGGCGGGAGGCTGCGCTGCAGAGCCACCAACAACCGGGGGCTCAGGGCGGTGGCGAAGAGCGCCTGCTGTTTACGAAGAGAGGCTTAGAGCGCCCTGTACGGAGTAGGGTGGCTCGTGGCACGTGTAGTCCCGGCGGACTTCTGGCTACCCGGTTGCTCACGGGAACACGTACCCACGTCCCGAAGACGATCGAGCCTTCGCCTTGTAGACCGAGGCCGAGCGAGGCATAATTTACTGTTAATGAATCTTTTCCAGAAAGTCTGCGACCTCCTGCTAGACGCTGTGAGTGCCCGCGCGCAAAGGCGCGCGCCGCCGGCGTCTAGAGGGTGGGGGTTGGGGGAATGGAGAGCAAAGAAGGAACTGGAGGAGGGTTATGTTTATTTAAAAACAAACCTTAAAAAGAAACTAGCGAGCTTCAAATAGGTATTCGTGCTGCCTGGTTGCGTCTAGACTAGACAGCCCGGGGGTTTTAACTGTGTGACCCCCCCTTCCCCACGCACCCTAATTCAGAAGGCTACGACTGCCATTTGGTTTTAAGGTTAGCCCTTTGGCGGAAAAAAAATCTTAAAAATGTACCGGGAGTGAAAAATGAGGAAATAGCCCACCCCAGAAGGCGGTGGGTGGCGAGCAGACAGACTTGGGTATTTCTAGCCATCTGACACTTCCTGTGGCATTGGAAACGGACACCACCAGGAGACATCGACCTGTTCAAGGTGCTGGATTCGGCTTTGCCAACCGAACTGCTTGTGTGGAAGGCATTTTAATTGTCGACCTCAGAGATGCCTGTATGTGGATACTTGGGGAATACTCGCTTCTTGACCCTTCCCGCTCCATCCCTGACTGGTTACCTGGTCTGGGTTGCCGTGTCGGCTCAGCTGTTTATTTGGGGTTGGATTGTGTCGTAGAGCTACGCGGACGGACGGGTGATGATTAATATGCCGTCCAGATTTAAACTGAGGTTCGGCTTCAGTGTGGGGGTGTACACCACCACCACGTACAGGAATTGCCTGCGGTGGTTAGGGGATCACGAGGGGTTCGGTCACCAAGCGCTTGGCGGGTAGGACTGGACTGGGGCTCGATCGGCCCTAGCGCTGTCCTTTGAGGCGCTGTCACCAGTAGGTGACTGAGAGTTAATTAGGAAGTGTTCTCTGGATCAATGGGCCGCACAGCTCATTAGCGATTCTCTCCAGCCCTTTGCAGAGCCGGCCTGGCCTCCGCCTCCCACACAGCCCGGGCCCCCGCGGTCCGGGCTGCGGAGAGCGCCGCTGGCAAGTGGGGAGGGGTGGTCAGTGAGGGACCGCGGGCAGGCCAGTAGAACTTCGCAGGGCGGCGCGTTGCGTGCGGCGCCGCGAGGTCCGCACAGCCCGCTCTTTCTTCCTGCTCGCAGTCGCCTCCACTGTGTCTTTAACTCGCTCTAGCTCGCTTTGCAGCCTGGCTGCTCCTCCCCGCCTCCCTCGCCTATCTCTTGTTCTCTAAGCACGACGCCTGTGCTCCCCGCCCAGTTTGGGATTAGACAAGATAAAAATAGGACTGCCCAGCGCGCAGAGCTGTGACTGTGCCCGGGTAGCCGGGCTGGTGCGAGCGCAGGGTGTAGGGTCTGGGTAGGACTATCAGGGCGCTCAGGGCGGCCAGATTCTCATTGGACCCTCACCCCCTGCCCCGCAGGCACCGTCACGCTCGCTGGACTACGTCCGCTGTGAACCGTGCGGGCCAGGGGGACCTGAGCAGGGTCTCCTCGCTCTCGCGGGTGTTGTTGGTGTGCGGGTGATAGATCGGTCTAGACAGGCATGCAGACTCCCTCCCGGCTGAAGGGGGGGGGTGGTGCGGTGGAGAAGGCAGCAGACTCCCGAGAGCGAGCAAGCAAGCTAAAGCTAGCCTGCGGCCCAGCGAGCAAGCTGAGTGGAAGGCAGGTTGCGGGGGTGGGGGGTTCTCTTAACCCTTTAAGTGCGGTAAAGAGTTTAATGAGGGAAGAGGGGCCACGAGTCTAGAAGAACTGACTGTAGGTCGAGTGGTCCGCAGGGGTGGGGGGCCTGAGATCTAGACCTACTAGAGTTTTCCCTTCTCTTCTGTGTGAATCCGCCGATTCTTTCACAGATCGTCTGCAGCTGCTAGCTAGACTGAGTACTAGCTTGACCCAGTACTTCTCATTGGGTGAAGCTGTGAACACAAAATGGGCACCCTCACTTAAGGATCTGAGTTTGAGAGCAGGCTATGTAGATCTCAGTGTTTCCTAGGGGAACTGCTGTGTTTAGGGGGGACTCAAAGTGAGAGAAGGTAGTTAGGCAAAGGCTCTGATCCAGACTGCTGCGGATTAAAGGCCCAAAGCCTGAGATGCCAGGCCAGTGAGTACGCACAGCATTCCTTGAGTTGTCTGTAAATTCACACTTTACCGTGAACTTGTGAACAGTTTCAATCAGGCATGTGCAGGGAGACCATCCATATCAAAGATAGTCTGGACACCTAAACAAATCTATCCTTTGTGTATTGATGGTCTAAGATTTAATACAACTCAACTTACATTAGTTCTTTTCAGAGGGTGGATCCCGCTATAGATAATTAACTTACTCCCTCTCCCTCTTTTCCCCTAAAAGATTTGTGATCTAAGGTTCTCTATTTACATTTAAAATGCAAAGCCATGCTGGTCTGGCCTGGAAACAACTGCCTTATAGGGATATCCAGAGAACCTTAGTAGGGAGGAATTCGAAGATTAAGATGTGCCCCAGCATGACATGTGCGGGGACAAATCAAGACACTTTAGTTTCTATGTCCTAATGGAGCAAGAGATACATAAGAGATAAAGAACTGGCCAAGAGGAATGTAAACATGGGTATGCAAATGCAGAAATGTTTAGTGATGTTCTAAAAGAAAAACTCCAGACATTATGAAGCTGGAAACTGGAGTAGAATTTCTATGTGCTCCAAAGACAAAAAAATCCATTATAGATGTGAAGGGGGTCACTTGGAAAATCACAAAAGGCATGAATATACACACATATCCGTGCTTAGATACAGGGGCCTAATTACCAAGACCTCCCCTTTGCCTAGTGATACTGATTGAAAGTAAAACCGTGCAAATACATTGACACACACTCTCGGGGGAAATAATGTGTCTGGGCAATAGAAAATGGCAAAGCAGCCTCCAAAACCGATGGATGGCCCTTGTTAAGGATTACTTCTAGGTAGTTCTTGCCCTGCTGACTAGGTAGTAGCAGGAATTCTGAAGAGACCGTGAGTTCTTGACCTTGGGTGGCTGGACGGTGAAGGAAAAAGCAGTAACTCTCTACTTTGTGGCAGGGAGAAAGATGTGAGGCTGATAAAGTCTTGTTGGTGAAGGTGGTTGGTGGACTGAGAAAGACTCGAAAGAAGTGTGCCCTCTGGGAGGAATAAAGGAGAGAGCGGTATGCTTTCATTTTGGTATGCTTTGTTATATATTTTCCCTCCCCTCTGGAGGAGACCATGCCTGGGACTGCCTGTGCAGGGTGTATTAACCGACGCCTCAGTGACCCCAGACGGGCATGTAAACTCCTGCTAGGATTTAGTTTGCTCGGGGCACCGATTTGCCTCGGTCCCCCTTTGTCTAAGCCCAGCCAGGAATTCCAGATTTTATTGGGAAGACCACAGTTGGGTGGAGCCCAGGCCAGGCAGGGCAGGGCTGGGCTATGTGGAAGGCTGGCAGTTTCCTAAAAAGGCCAAGTGCTGCCCCAACCCTAACACAGTCCACAGGAGCAACCAGTGAGCCCGTGCCACCCTAGTAACTGGAGGACTCTTGTCCAGACACCTAGCCAGGGAGGGTGGGGAATCGCATGGGTCAACCTCAAGGCCGCGCCCCGCCGCTCTTCCAAAAGGAGCTAGGAAGGCCCTTTGTTAGGCCCTGCTGTCTTGGGAATCGCTGAAGAGTGTAAATGCAGTGTTTTTTACCCAGGAGTCTCTTGGGCCAGTCTGGATCCAGTCTACTGGGGACCTCTTCCAGACTTAGGAAGGCTTTGGCTGGCCACCGTGGGAGTGACTAGGTCAGTGTTGATAGTCTGTGGGATTCCATCTGTTTGCCTCCCTGCTGAGACCTTGATGGTGGCACTGGGGAAATCCAAGCAAGCCAACAGTGGTGTATGACTTCCTCTTCCTACCTCAGTGGTAGCCTAGCCTAGCCCCTTTCAGCCTGAGCACTTGGCCCAAGGCATTCACTGGCCACTTCCCGAACAGCTTCCCAAACTTGCTCCCCAACTTGGAGGGGGTTAGGTCTAACATTTTGTGGGGTACTAGTTAATGGTGCTCTTATGGGGGTGTTTTCGAAGGTTCCCATTCTGACCTCAAACCCAATTCTGCATGTCCTCCTTCATCCAGATTCTTGTGGTACGACCCCACTTACTTCTTTTCAGAACCCAACTATCGCTAGCCAGCACCCACACGTTGAGCTCCCCACGATTAGACAAATGGAGAAGTCCACTCAGAGAAGATCCTGACAGCATAAAATATAATTTGTGATCTAAAAGACAGTTTCCAGTATAATCTCATTATGCACCACAGACTCCCGGTGTTATTTTGTGGAAGGCGGACAATGATCAATTTACATTGACCTGGGGCTGGGCGAGCTTTTAGATGGTAATTGCCATATTGATTTGCATGCAAAAAGGAGACCTGCTAAAATTAAAGACCGGAAGCTAAATTAAACTAAATTTATTGTCTAGGTGCAAACCAGGCGAACTATTGGGGGAGGGAGGTGAGTCAGGTTAGGTTGCCAAGGGGCAGAGCAAGGTAAGAGGCTCTCGAAGCTTGAGGGGCAGTTTACAACTTTCCCAGGTATCTTTGCTTTGTGATTTCAAAATGTGGGAAAGGAGTTTAGGGGAAAAGTTATAAAAGGGTACAATTGCAGTGAAGGCCATATGTCTTTTAATGCTAGTGATAACTATAAGGGAGAGGGGAGGTTTATAGAGTTATAGGGGTTCTTCCTGCCCCATTTCCGGTACTCCCCACCTCTATTTCTATTGTTCAGGCTCTTTGCTATGGTGCCGGAGACACCCAACTACTCAAGTCTGGAGGGTGAGGAGAGGCAGCCCTTCTGGCTTCCAAGGCTTTGCTTTTTCCCCTTACCCGCTGGAGCGGTAGACCTGGTGGAGGGCGTGAATGTGTTTAGAGGCTAAGGATGCCCTCCGCCTTCGCAAGGCCGGGTGGGTCCCCACAAGTGGAACTTCGGGCAATTGTCTCACTATGGAAGCTAAGATCATAGGCCTGGCTGGACAGCAGTTGATAGGGAAGCCGAGGACTCCAGGTGGCCAGTGTTAGGGGTGAGAGGTGGATTGGACTGTTGTGGGGGGGGGGGAAGAAGGTGTCTACTGGGGCTGCTGTCTAGCCTGCCTAGTGCCAGGGACAGAGATAGGGAGTGTCTTAAGAAGCTCTGGCATGCTTGGCCAGTTCCGAGCCTGCAAGAGCTGGAAACTCTCAGACAGCTAGCCAGGACTGGTAAGTTTTAAAAAGAGAAAGACAGCCACTTGCGGAGGGCTGGCTGGGAGCCAGGTCAGCTGGGCTGCCGGGCCACTCCTGCTGGTGAGTAGAGGGAGTGTGCAGTCCTTCTCTTCCTAGACCCTTTTCCTCCCTAGTGGTGTGCCCCGTCTATTTCCGAGGTCCTCATCGAGTGGAGCTGCTAAATGAAGCTGGCAGTGGTGACCAGGTGTCTGGTGCCTAAGTCAGTTCTCACTGAGCAAAGGTGAAGACTACGCCTTCAGTGTGCAACTTTCAAAAAGCAACTGAAAACTTGGGGTAAGCCTAGAAATTAGGTGGAGGTGGAGAGAGGATGTCAGGACATCAAGGTTTGGAAGCCATATCCTGGGAGGAAATGGTGGGAAAAGGAAATCTTCTAGCTTACCTTGGTGGTTGGCTTTTGGCGAGGACATTGGAATGCCCAATAAGACCTGATTGATGCCTTGCAAACCACTTGACTGTTACTTTCTCTCCCATTCCACTCTGGTCCCTAGGGTTTTTTCTATTGGAGCCTTAGGAGAGGTACATAGATATAGGAGTAACTTCTTCCAAAGGCCTTTTGCTCTTTCTAGAGAATCTCTTGCATTATGTGGCAAGTCTAGAGTCCCAGCCATTGGTCTAGTAGCCAGCATTTTCTCTGAGAATGGAGAAGCCAGGCCACCCATTTATGCTTGCTGTGGGCCAGCACCCGAGGGAAAGTGGCACCTTGTTGGCATCTCAGTGTGAGAGGATTGTAGTGTGTGGGGAATTGT
Organism: Cricetomys ansorgei; assembly: GCA_026225945.1. Lineage (NCBI taxonomy): Eukaryota > Metazoa > Chordata > Mammalia > Rodentia > Nesomyidae > Cricetomys > Cricetomys ansorgei. Next base: position 2,996,134 of record JAMJFZ010000736.1, read on the forward strand.
GAAAGCCTTTTCAGTGGCCTTAGAGATTGCTGTAGGGTTTAGGGGAAACTAAGAGTCTGGGCTTATACTGGATGAATTACAGAAGGCTCAAATATTGAGTCTTTACCTTGTATTTGATACACAAGGCCTTAGAAACCTTCCAAACTTATTTGAGGTGGAGACAATATGTGAAAATGGGAATTTTGAATGACACAATCAGACCAATAATTGGCTCCTCTCCACAACTCCAGGACTGAGTTTGACCATGGCCCATTTTTACTAGCTGTGTGACCTTGGGGGCAAGTTATTTATGGCTGCTGAGCCTCAGTATGTTTCTTCATTTGTATGACCGGGAATGATTATGCACCTTTAGGATCAAAGACAATGCTGGGCACATAGTAGGCCCAAAGGGTTAATAATTGACTTGAATGACTGGCCATGTTTCTGTAAGTCCTCTCAGTCCTCTATTGCTCCCGAGACCTGCTAGGCCAGTGTCTCAGGGACCAAGGATGTGGGGTCAGCTGCTCCCCCAGGAACATTCCTCTGGGTTGGCCTATGTAGGCTCCTCATTCCTTTTGTTAGAGTTCTTTGCCTTATGCTTTTAAGGGATTCCATATGAAATGACTTGGGTTTTTTCCCTCTAAGTGGGATCATTATATGGTTAGGAATTGATTCCAGAACTGGTATCTAGGTGCTGTTTGGAAACTTTTCCAGTCATTTTTACAGGGGAAGGGCAGGAGCTGCTGGAGAAGACCTAGTTAGAGGAGGTGAAGGGACAGCCTGCTGCAGAGGCCAGAGGTGCTGTGGTTTGATAGGGATTAAGTCCCAATGTTATGAAGGCTCAATGTGGTTTTCAATGAAGTCAGCCAGAGATTGCTTCTTTTATATCAATATGTATTTTAAAAAAATTACTAGCATTAGAAGTAAACCAGACCTGTATGGATCCAGGCCGGTAGTAAGCTACTATGATCAGGTTTCCTCTTCCACTCCCAGAGGGGAAGTCAGCTTTTGATTGAAGCTCCACTTGGTTCTTGACTCTCAGGGGATGCCTGCTCTGAAACAGGAGCCCTCCCCTCCTTCCCCCCCCCTTTCTTCCCCTAAAAGCCTTTGTGCTGAAAGAGCTTCAGTAGGCACGAATCCCTGGTCCCTCTAAAGAATGCCTCACAGCCTTTGCTGACATTGTTTTGTGAGCAGTGGGTTTTACCAGGCCAGCAGTTTTGCAAAACCCCCCCCCCCCCGTTTTAGCTCACTATTTTAGAGGTGTGTATGGACAGGATGCTCCTAACTGCAATGATGGCCAGCCATAGTGTGGAGCCCAGCTGCATGGAATCTGGAGGCTCTATAACCTTTGCCCTGGGGGCCCTTCAGGAGGGGGCAGAGGTGGGGAGCTTGAGGACCCAGGATTGTTTTCGAGGGTCTGTTTGTTGTCCGCAGCTCTGAGAGGCTGAGGGTGGAGACAGGCAAGAGTATGTTCCAGCTTTGAGTCTTGATTTAAAAACTTGGTTTAATTGGAGAAACTCCTAGGCATTTCACAGTTCTGTACAAATGCAAACTTGAAATAGCTTGAGACCTACGTCATTTAGGAAAGGATAAATGAAGCACAAAAATGTTCAAACTATGTAAATCCTTGGAGTTGTCTGCCCTCCCATAAACACATGACAAGTGCCAAGGCATTTCCAGTCAAAACACCCATGGACCCGGCAGCCTCTATCCTTTGTGTTTATTATTTTATTAACAGCATTTTACACAGCATTTAACAAGCCCAGACTACCCGCTTTGCACAGTGACTGGGGTGGAAAATGGGTGGGGGCGGGGAAGCATGGTCTACAAACCTAGAGAGATCTCTCCAGATGGAGAGGCAGTTTATTTCTATTGGCCAAAAAAGAGCCAAAAGTAGTGCTGAGGAGAAAAAAAAAAGAGCTCCCCTTCCATCCTAGGAGCACAGTTGGGCATCTATAATGTGTCTGTTCCCAGCTTTCACTTGAAAGGTAAAACAGGGTCTACTCCAGGCTACTCTGCCCTTTGCTTATTGGTGATCTTCAAAGAACAAATATTTGTCTGTCGTTATTCCATATCCTGGTGGAAAGTTTCTAACGAAAAGTAATGCCTTTCTTAAGTCATAAAATGAGCCTTGTATGATTATTTAATTAAAATCTATTTAAGGACCGATTAGGCGTGTAATTTGCGCTAATAATGACGATTATGGAAATGTTCAACTTAACCAAAAATCATAAAGGAGACATTTTGATCAGTGGGGCGACCAGTAAGTATTCAATGAGTTGGGCAATTTCTGAAAGATGAGAGGCGGACCTCTGTGGGCCCGCACAGAGTGAAGACCTGCCCAGCTTCTGTGGCTACCTGAGAGCACAGCCTCCCTGTCTCAGTCCCAGCCTGGCCACTTGGCCCAGTGCCATGGGAGTGTGAGCAGCCATCTCTTCCCATCCTACTTCCCCCAGACTCTACCAGAGGTGCAAACTCTGGAAGAGGGCTTATAAACCACAGTGAAGTCTCTGCGAAATGGCGGTGCTCTTGGGCTTTAACAAACTGCACCGAGAAATGCACGCTTCCTTGACTGGCCTTGGCTAGATCTCAGAGCGGTGGGGGGAGGTGGGGGGAGCCAGGGTCCCTTGTTCCGGAGAAACCTGCCAGCTGCTGGGCTTGGTGCGAAGGCGAAGGCAGACACAATGCTGCTGTTGTTGGTTTGATCTCTAACTGTGGATTGTTAGTCTGGCTTTAACTATGTGGTAAGGGGGGAATGTGAAGGCTGTTTACAGCGAGTGCAAATAATGTGACAGCTGTTGGCGCGCGAGCAGCACTGCGCCTCCTCGGCACTCACACAAAGCGCGCACTATGCAGGCCCCGCGGAGTTGCTGCAGAGGTGGTCACCACTTTGTGGCTGGTGCTTTCGGATGAGAGAAAGCTGGGCCACATCCCGGTCACCAATCAACCCCCAGCACACACCTTAAGGACTTCCCAAGGGTGGGGTGAGGGTGTGGAATGGTTTGTATGTTGTGGTTTAGAGAACTTGTTAGGCAGAGGTGCCAGGAGAAGGCGCACGCGCGGGAGGGTGGGGTGGAGGGGTGGTTGGTGTGTCACTGTCTGGAAGGGTTTGGCCAAGATCCATGGACCTGGGTCCTCAGCTGCTTGTAGCAGAGTTTTGCAAGATTTGGGGAAGCAACCAGCAACCTACTAGCTGAAAGCTTTCTGGGGATCCCAGAGACTCTGAAGGCTGTTCTTCCTCTTCTGCAGTTCTGGACACTGGGCATTGGGCACTGTTCCTCAGGACGAAAATACAAGTGTGGGGGTTCAGGATGCAAAGGGATGTGCATTTCAGGGAAAGGGGTTCAGGTTAACTTGGACTCACACATCTCATAACCTTCCCTTGTCAGAACACGTTGGTCTTCAACTACAGCCACAAAAGGCTTGCTGGCAGCACCACCATCTATGGACACCTGGGTGGGAAGAAGAGCAGTTGGTCATGGCCGTCACTTCCTCTAGTTCTAGAAGTGCATAGATGGTCCAGAACTTGGGTCTGTTTCTTGAGTGTCCTGGGGTGAACTGAGAGCAGAGTGTCACCCCTATCTCCCAGGAATCTCATGCCTTCTAAGCCCTGGCTGTCCCCTGGATCTTTTCAGGCTGACTTAATTCTACACTTCCCACCTTCTGTGCAACTTTGGCCTTTGGATGGGCAACCTACAGAATGTCTAAGTCTAGGTAGCCCCTCCCCCCAGGTAAACATTCCGAGATTTAATGTGGACTTGGATAGATTCTCCTAGGGAACTGGGAGTTGCTTCTGGAGTGATGCGTGAACTTCGGTGCCAGTTCTATAAGTTGGTCTCTCTTCATGCCGTGTGCCATTTTCTGTAGGAATGTTGCTTGCAGAACGAGTTTCGCCTGGAAAGGCGGAAAGATAAATAAGCCTGCGACGCCCAAACACTGGCAGTGTTTCCCTCCTTCCAGCTCTCTTAAAGCAGCCGGGCTGTATTTCCAGGATTAGGACTCAATGCTTGTAAGGAGGGACTCGGTTGGCTTTTTTTCCCCCCAAGCAAATGCAAATTAGAGAAAAATAATTTTCTTTCAACGATATGCAATGTATTAGTCACTTGTTATCGTGCTCCAAGGCAGGCCTCATTTGCGCGTCTGCCAGCTCGCTCACATCTGCTCGGCGCTGTTGGGGCATTTTAACCTTGGCAGTGTCATGTCTAGTGGATCAAGGAGGAGTAATTAAGCTCAGAACAGCCACAAAAATTTGTGGGTGCCCATCTATATGGCTTTGTTTTGGGGTGCTTTGAGTTCCAAGACTGCGTAGCAGACACAAATTCCTATTGTTCCTGTAGAGAAAGTGAAATCCCTCTCCTGATTCTCACCCCTAGTCTCCCCAGGACTTAGAGGCTCTCTGCACAGTCAGCAAGAAGCCTGCGCACAGATTTCAGGACCCTTGCGTTTTCCACATCTTAATTCCTTCAAAACTTCATCTGTTCTTTCTAGGGATAGCCTTCTCTGTAAGATTTTACTCTGTGCTGGTGCGGGGTGTGTGGCATTAGATGTGTTTTGTTTATACAAAGCCGTAGCGGAGACATGTGTACTACTGTGGCCTTGATATGGGTCATTTATTTAGGATTCCTTTCCAGGCTGTAGTGATTCTCCAGTGGGGGCTGAACTCTGTTGGGCTAGGCCAGTATGGGGGGCATGTAAGTCCTGGCTTTCTCCCCGAGTTTTGGGTGCTCTATCCACCTCCTTTGTCAGGAACTCTTGTCCAAGTTCCCCCACCTGCACTTTGGGCGCAAGTGTAGATAGATCACTGACTAGCTGCTGTGGTACAACCTGAAGGAAGGTGAAAGGGTCCAAAAAACCAGTCTCTGGCCATCCCTGCAGAAGGGGGAGATACCCATCTCTGTCCTTAATGTGGGAGAGATGACAAATCTGACCCCAGTAGCTGGGACTCTGCCTGGGGTACAGGATGCATGGCCAGCAACCCACTTTTGGTAGACTTTCAGGGTCAGCCCTACCCAGGGCTCCACACATGTCCCATTTTGCTGTAGCCCCCCCATCTTCCTAGAGGAGGCTCCAGAAGAACAACCCTCCAGTCCAGTGATTCTCATCGCAACCCTTTTGGGGGTCAAATGACCCTTTCAAAAGGGTTTCCTAAGACCATCCTGTGTATCAGATATTCACATTGCAGTTCATAACAGTAACAAAATTACAGTTATGAAGTAACAACAAAAATAATATTATGGGTTGAAGTCACCACAGCATGAGGAACTGTATTGCAGGGTCGCAGCATTAGGAAGATTGAGAACCACTGCTCTAGTCTGACTGAAGGGAGCCCACAGTGAAGGTCAGAAGGGTTTCCTGTCTTTAACGGAGGCTTGGGAACATTTTACTTGAGGGCTCAAATTCTGCCTGAACCCACTGAAATCTTTATTTTTATCCGAAATTTGCTGGTGAGGATCAGAGGAGTAGTGGAGGCTCCAGCAGAGGAACCCTGGAAGTTCTCATGGGAACACAGCGTCCCAGGGGTTAACTGGGGTCTTTCGGGAGGGTGGCTGCCCAAGGAGAATGGACAGAGTTTCTAGAAGGCTTAAAGAGACTCCTAGACAGTACTGCTACCCCTCTGGGCCGGGACCTTAGCAGAGAAGTGTGTGGAGGGTCAGAAGAAGCTAGTGAGTGCTGATCAGCCTGAATGTGTGCTGGGAAAGACAATGCCTTTGTTGCAGATCCATCACATCTTGTTCTGCAGAGGTATGGAGAGGAGTGCCCCTCCCTCCCTCTCCCTCAGCTGCCACTGGGGGCCACGTTTATTCCACACCCTAGTGGCCCTCTGTTGTGACCCAGGAGTTCCAAGAGGAATCTGGGGAGGTTCTGGATGCTGGGAAGATCGAGTCTATGCAAGCATTGTCCCCTCTCCCCGTTCTGCTCCCTTAGCCTGTTACTAATCCGGGGTGTGGGTATCCCCACCCACAGATCCAGTGGTTGTGGTGTGGAGTGTACACCTGGGCAGCCTGGATCACACCTTCAACCCCACACCTCAGATACTAAGATGGCTCAGGAGCAATTTGAGGGTCCCCTATTCTTCAGCTATATGACATCTGGGAAAGCGGCCCAGGAGGACCCGCCCTGTATTGCACATCCGGGAAAGCATTTTCTTTTCATTTCCCACCCCCACACAGGCCCTCCCCCCAACATTCTAAAATAGGAACTTCTTCCCCCTCCCTTCCTTGACACCCAGAGCGTGGTGCTGCTGTGACTCAGTCTGGGTTTGGAGCAACCTCAGGAAGGGCTGGCGCTAAGTTTAGGCTCGGTGAAATCCACACCAGTGTCTCCCCTAGGGGGAGGGTGGCCCCCTCTGCATCTCCTTTCTCAGTCCCTCAACCCATGAGAAAGACCGTGTGCCCATTCTGGGACTTAATATGAACAGTGTGTTTAGTAGAGTCAGATGCTGTTTGATGGGGTTAACCATGGCCAGCTCCAGCTATTGCCAGGTAAAACTCAAGTCCAGAGTGCAGCTGGAGCCTCTGAAAAACATGGTGCCAAATATTTACAGAGGGGACCAAGGTTGGCCACCTGCCCAGGGACTTGGGGTGAAGGAGGGTGAGAGTATGAGCTGGAAGACTATAATGACCATAAAAGAACCCCAAACCCCAGCCATGTGGGAAGGACAGACTGCTTTCTTCAAGAGGACCCCACCCCAGCACACAGAATGGGACCAGGCTATCTATGTCCCACCTGAGCTAGAAGCTGTTATAGCCTTGTCCAGTCCCTCTGGCCACTGCCCAGATAACTGCTTCCGGGATGGGGGCTGGAAGGACCTAGGGAGAAGCCCCCAAAGAAGGGACTCTGCCAACGTTTGAGTGGAGAGGTTTCATCTCTTCCTAGTCCCTGGGTGGGAGCGATAACTCTTCCTATTACGGGTGCAGGTGGCACCGGGAAATGGTCCACCATGGTGAGGTGGCAGTGGAGAGAACATAGAAGGTTAAGAAGAGCCTAGTGTTGTCTCTCCCTCCACTGCCCTACCCTTTCCTCAGCCTACTCCCTGTTGTCTGCAGGGGTGAATCTTACTTATGTGCCCTCAAAGAAGAAACAAGTAAGTTGGGTGTGGTGGTACATGACTTTAATCCCAGCAGAGACAGATAAATCTCTTGAGTTCCAAGCTAGCCAGGACAGTGAGACCCTGTCTTTAAAAAAAAGAAAGAGTATCCTTTTCCTGGACCCATGGTGCTGTTTTGACAGGGATCAATGAAGTGGTTTGAGTAGGTACTCCTTGGGGGAGGGGGTGTCACCTCATGTCTCTTCATAAAGGGTTTCGATGCTCCTCAGGGATGCCAGGCTTGGAGGGACAGCACCCTTGGTGCTTTCTGACCGTCTTCTGCCAATCAGGCCCTTCTCTCTGTGTCCAGGCCAAGTTTAGGTACTCTAGATACTCTAGACAGAGCCTTTGGCTCTGGAGCAAATGATTGCTCGAAGTCTGTCCAGGTGACTCCAGCGCTCTTGAGCCTCAGTTAAACACAGTGCCAAGAGCTTCGGCTACATGCCGCATGTACCTGTGACAATTGCCCCACCCCCGACCCGGCAGACACCACAGTTAGCAACTAACCCGTTCCATAATAATCAGATAGCTTTCCCTGCCCAGCTCTCCTCTGAGCCATCTCTTCTTTGCATTTCCATTCTCACCTTGTGTTCTTCTCCACGACTGGCAAAAAGGGTTAAAACCCAGAGCCAAGGGAAAGCTAGCAGCTCAGCCTGGAACAGGCTGGTGCCTGTAAAGTGCTTTTTCATGAGGGACTTCACACGGCTTGGCACTTCTGGAGGCATAGCCTGCATGTGGACGAAGGGGTAAACCAAGCCTCTTCTTTATATATAGCAGCCAAGTGCCTTGACTTTAATCCCAATTCTGTATTCTCCCCTGTACCCCACAGCCAAGGGTCAGCACAGTCAGTTCTAAAGCATTTTGCCTTACAGGTAGAAAGAAAAGCCCCAGATGTTTTGCTAGCACTTTCTAGAAACTGGGTGGGATAAGTGTTGTTCTCTTCTGCCTCTTGGTGTCTTTTTGGTTTTCACCCATGAGTTTGGATGATGGTAATTCCTGCCCTTCAGTGGTTTAGTGGAAGCAGGATGCTACTGTTGAGTGTTCCTGCTGGGGCTTGGACTGCCCTTGATTGTTACCCTGGAGAAGAGTCTCCTGCCAGTCTGGGCCCACACGTCCGTTGGCCCTTTCTACCCCGTTGTCTTTGGCCAGGCACCTGAAGGGTTAAAAGTCCTTGGCTTGTTGCAATGAAATTATGGCTGGCAGTGGCGCCGCTGTTTGTTCAACAGACCTCCACTTTTAAACAGTTCACAACAAGTTCACGGGGCAGCCAAAGATTATAAGTGTGTATACACGACTGCGTGCAAGCACTTGTGCACATACATGTATAGTCCCCAGTACAACTCCTCTTTGGTTTAGTGCCTCCCACCCCCACCCCTTCATACAGAGGAGACTGAAATGCACTCCAGACCTTAACTCCCATTCTGATCCTGTGTGTGATGCTTCATTCTGATGGCTAGTGCTGTTTAACTGTCACATTAATATTGAAAACCCTGAAGGATGAGCTCCAGAGAGAGGCTGAAGCTTCAGTTGTCCAGGCTATCCCAAGCATCTCACAGTCCAGGTGGCCTTCTCTGGAAAAGACCGAAGATGCTATTTGTGGGGAAGGTGTCAGGCATTCTCTAACTTGATTCTGATTGTCCTTGAGGTTTCCTGGGGTACTTTACCCGAGGTGAGCCACTTGGGAAGATGTGTAGGAGAGAGCTGGGCTTCAAGGCAAGGCCGCCCGAGGAACTGGAACCTGGAGGTTGGCGTTTCTCAGGCAGATTCCTCCAAACCTTTTTCCTGGGGATTGATCGTGGAGCCCTCCTGGTCCCAGTGGGATTTTCGCAGTTCATCAGTGTTCTGTGAGGGCATGTTGTGGTCCCCACTGCAGCCTGCTGTCCAGGACACCTGCACCAAGGAACGGTGCTCTACTTGATTGGCCACCCACAATGTCTTCCTTTGTTGTGAAAGTGGGCAGCAGATCCTCGGGAAAGGGACACTCTATGGAACAGGTCTTGGGCTTTTCAGCACTGGCTATGTGATGTTCCCTGTTTTGTTTCGTATATTGGAAGACAGTGAACAGCCCCCACACAACCTTCCCCAGTACCCCAGTCAGTTCCTCCATGCATTGTGGCTAGGCCATTGGGAGTTCCCCTATCTGAACGAAGAGACCCTTCCCAGGAAAACAGCTTCACCAAAGTCCATTCCCATGATGCCTTCACAGATTCCAGCTTCATTGTTGAGCTCTAACTGTGCGTGGTGTGTCGGTGCGTGTTGTTCTATGGTTGGGGGCCGGTGGGGGTTGCTGGTGGACAAAAGACCTAGTTAGGACAAAGAAAGGAGCATAACTGAGCTTTTGGATTCAGTCCACCCAAGCCTTCCCCACCCCCACCCCAGTCCCTGGCAGAAGAGTCCCTGGACCGGGTGCCTCCACCCAACCGACCTGGCAGTCTGCTTCTCCGTGTGCTAAAGTGTAAAAGCAAGCATTTGCATATTTTCTCCTGCTAACAAAGGAAATGTGTCGACTTAAGGGAACATTTGGGCTTTCGGAAACTGTGTGGGTGGGTGTGTGAGGGAGGAGAAAGAAAAGTTCCCCTGATGATCTATCTGCACACCAATTATTTCATACTCAGGTTTGGGTCCCGTGGAAAAATGCCGTGGCCTGTCCTGGACAAGGGAAACTGAGATGTGTTTGTGAGCAGGGAATTGCCGAGGGCCATCGGTCCCAGGCATTAAAGGCTCCCCTACTTATTAACCCAGCATTTAACAGCAGGATATGGGCTGAAGCGCAGTCAAAAGAAACGGCTCAACCTCCAAAGAGCAATTAAAATCCTGCACGAGGATAAATCACGCGCCGTGATAATCCTGTTAATAAAATGCAGCTTGTCCTGACCCTTCACTCATGCAGCAAACTAGAATGTGATGTGGGTGGGGGCAGTGGGCTGAGAAGGTAAGTGGGGGGAGGTGGTCTGGGCTTCTTCCCCCCACCACTTGCAGCCTCCCCCTTCCAGGAGGTGGAAAATGGGTGGCTTTTGCTTGTTCCCTGTGTGCCAGCAGCTCGGAGCCCATCAGCATCAGCTCTGGCTGCAAAGACTTATGCGCTAATGATTTCTTGTCCCCAGCGAGCAGGCGTCATTGAATTACTCAGCCGCCTCCCCCTGCAGCTCCCAGGCAAAACCACCCCGTTAGGTGCTTAATCTAATCCAGGGCTCCAGTGGAGAGGTTCACCAGCCCACTGGACTCTCCTTCACCGTCAATCTTTGGTTGTACACAGGACAGCTTGGAAATTGTCCTAACAGTGTGTCGCGATGAGCCCCAAACCTGCCACCACCTCCTCACTATTACTCCTTCTACGACCCCAGAAGGGATCACCGTGTCAGTGATCTAGGACCCTGTGTCTCTCTAGTCCCTCCTCAAATATGGCTTCTTTCTATGGCCAAAGAGTGAGCAAGCTCAGAGCTATGGCTTGGATGGGCTTCTTCCTGTTTTAGCTTTACTCTGTTCCCCTCTGTTACTGTGGGTTAGGTGTGTTCTTGGCTCATGGGGATTTGTAGACGGCCATCAGGCATAGGCTCTATCTCGTATGATTTGCCTTGAAAGGGGCCTTCTATGGTTCGCCAGTGCCCCTCCTTTACCTAACCTCGTGCCCCGCCCCCTTTTCTTTTTTTTTTTTTTTTAAAAACAGACTAGGCGCTTGAAGCCAAGCTGCCATCCAAGAAGACGACATGCTTTCAGCAACTCCCCTGTATGGGAACGTTCACAGCTGGATGAACAGCGAGAGGGTCCGCATGTGTGGAACAAGTGAAGACAGGTGAATGGTCTCCAGGGCCAGGCCTGGTGAGGGAGAACTCCTCCCTCCCACTCCTGAGCAGAGCCCATACCCAAGCCTCCTTGTCTTCTCAAAGCCAGAGAGGGGCCCGAAGGGTCTGGGCAAGAGAGCTCTCCTAGCTGGTGGCCCCTGATTTACAGTTTTAACAGGCAGCCTGGCTCAGCGAAGCATTGCCGCCCTTTAAAAGATTAGCCCCTAAAGCGGCCTTTCAGTGCACTTTCGTCCTTAATTTATTATTTCATATTTATGAAGGAGAATTAATCCCCGTCTATATGCTGCTTTAACTCTAAATGTCAGGAGTGTGGGCCCAGGTGGATCAGCATTTGATGTGCTTTTAAAACAAATAGTTTGCTTAGTAATAAATGAGGAGATGGCTACCCTTTCCTTGGGTACAGCCCAAGGTTTCAGGTTGCCCTCTGCTGCTGTTCCATGCGGCTGTTGGCCCTGATTCTGGTCACCGAACAGCTCAGTTAGGCCTTCTAATCAGTAATTTTGGATTGGGGCAGCGACAACTAAACAGTAGATGACTGAAGCAGCTTTGGAGCAATGATGAAACTTTCCCCCTGCTGCTTGTCAGCGATGTTATCCCGGGGATTTGGAAGTTGGCGTAGAATACTTTCTTTATCAGTGCTTTCTGATAACTAGTCCCAGGACAGCCAACAGCAGCCTGGCACAGATGTGTGGCTTCCTCTTCTGCCTGGAGTAGCTGACATTTCTCTGATACTATTGTATATCCACACACATCTCCACATTTGTTTAGGTGAAAGCCACTGAATATAACTTCCACTATCGCCATGGAAACTAGTCTCATGGATGTGGTCCCTAACTTTGGGGGAAAGTTCTGAAAACCTGCCCTCAGGGTTAATGCACATGTGGTGTATGAAGGGGCTGGCTAGCCTGTAGACTTTTAGCCCGCTTGGACCGTGGTCGTTTACTTAAGGGTTAGCTAGGACAGCACTTGGTCTCTGTAGGAAAGGTCACGTGAGAGAAGTATGCTTAATTTCTGGCTTGCCCACCTCGGGGACATATGTGTTATTCATGTCCCCACACATGAAAGGCCTGCCTTCCCTTTGTTCTGCCAGGGTAATATTGAATCACCATTTGGGAACCACTTTCACTATAGGTCATGGCAGGGAGGGTTAGGACAGTTCAAAAAAACAAATGAGATTAGTAGAAACTGGTCTGGTCTGGGGAAGTAGATGAAAGATAGCTTCAGCAAGAAATGTTTTCGTGAAATTGGTGTGTCCTTTTAAATAGGAAAATTCCTGTGAATGACGGTGACGCTTCAAAAGCCAGGCTGGAACTCAGGGAGGAGAATCCCTTGAATCACAACGTGGTAAGGGATGAATGGCTTCTCTTGATAGGATGGCTAAGCATCAGAGATCTGTAATCAACTATGCATTAGTTTGTGATTGGGGGGAGACACATGTGTGCATGCACATATGTAGTGTGGGGAGGGGAAGAGCGCGGTAAGGCCAGGCTAAGTAGTAAGCCTCTGGTCCAGGAAAGAGCCCCAGCCTGGCTATGTATTGCTTTTAACATACTCTGTCCCCACAGGTCCTTGTCCTTTAGTCACTGGTGGGAAGTGGGGCTTCCTTAAATCGTGTGCCCCCTTAGTGCTCCAAGCCCAGTAACTTCCCTGCATCCAAGTAGCTCCTGGAACTTTACTTTGCCAGTAAAATAAAAAACACTGGAATGTCTTTTCAGGCACCAGGGAAGGGAAGTCAAAAGATACAATTACACTTTGACCCCTTTCCCCTGTATTCACTTAGAAATGAGATAAACTAATATTCCCCCACACCCATGTTCTGTGGAAAATTGTTTCTTGTCCTGTTAAATGACAGCTTTCTGTGTCCAGGAAAAATAAGTGCACCCCCCTGCCCCAATCCAACCTAACGGGTTCCACAGGGGTAGTATGAGCCTTATGCACCATAAGAGTGGTGCAAAGATGGCCAGATGGTGGTGGCACACCCCTTTAATCCTGTCGCTCAGGAGGCCTAGGCAGGTGGATCTCTGTGATTTCCAGGCCAGCCTGGTCCACAGAGTGAGTTCCTGGACAGCCAGGGCTGTTACATAGAGAAATTCTGTCTCAAAAATCAAAATAAAATAAAGATTTTAAAAAAGGTGCAAAATGTCGTATTTGGTGTTGTCTGTGCTGCAGCAAAGATAGCATTTGCACAAATGAGCAGGATAATGTTATTCGCTTTAGTCCGAGTGGATCTTTCAGTGCTTGCAGGGTACTAGTTGAACAGAAATGAAAAATGAGGGTTCGGAGGGGTTTAGATGTGGGAGGGTGGGGCTCTGGACACAAGAAAGCTGTCTTTTAACTATTTTTATTGGGGTGTTAAGGGTGATATCATGTGACCCAACCAGCGGGTGGCCTTTCTTTAGGACAGGGCTGCTGCTGTGACAGGTGTCCCAAGTAACATATGTTGTTCTTTTACAAAGGTGGATACCAGTGGAGCCCATCGGATTGATGGCCTGGCAGCACTGAGCATGGAGCGCACAGGCCTCATCCGGGAAGGGCTCCGGGTCCCTGGAAACATCGTCTATTCTGGCCTGTGTGGATTGGGCTCAGAAAAAGGTCGAGAGGCTGCCACAAGCTCTCTTGGTGGCCTTGGGTTTTCGTCAGAAAGAAATCCAGAGATGCAATTCAAACCGAATACTCCTGAGACAGTGGAGGCTTCTGCTGTCTCTGGAAAAGCCCCAAATGGCTTCAGTGCTATATACAAAACACCGCCTGGAATACAAAAAAGTGCTGTAGCCACAGCAGAAAGCTTGGGTTTGGACAGGCCTGCCAGCGACAAACAGAGCCCTCTCAACATCAACGGTGCTAGTTATCTGCGGCTGCCCTGGGTGAACCCTTACATGGAGGGGGCCACTCCAGCCATCTACCCTTTCCTCGACTCGCCAAATAAGTATTCACTAAACATGTACAAGGCCTTGCTACCTCAGCAGTCCTATGGCTTGGCCCAGCCGCTGTATTCTCCTGTCTGCACCAGTGGGGAACGTTTCCTCTACCTGCCACCCCCGCACTATGTTAACCCCCACATCCCCTCCTCCTTGGCTTCACCCATGAGGCTCTCTACACCTTCAGCCTCTCCAGCCATCCCACCTCTGGTCCATTGCTCAGACAAAAGCCTCCCGTGGAAGATGGGCGTGAGCCCTGGGAACCCTGTGGATTCCCACACCTATCCCCACATCCAAAATAGTAAGCAGCCCAGGGTGGCCTCTGCCAAGGCAGTCAACAGTGGCCTGCCAGGAGACGCAGCTCTCCTGCTGCCCCCTTCGCCTCGGCCCTCACCCCGTGTCCACCTTCCCGCTCAGCCCGCTGCAGAAACCTATTCCGAGTTTCACAAGCATTATCCTAGGATCTCCAATTCTCCGTCAGTCACCCTGACGAAGCCATACATGACAGAGTTTCCCACGGCCAGGCTGTCCAATGGCAAGTACTCCAAGGCCTCAGATGGAGGTGAATGTGCCCAGTCCGTGCCTGGGCACACCCGGAAGACAACGGTTCAAGAGAGAAAAGATGGCTCACCACCTCTGTTGGAAAAGCAGACTGCTACCAAAGACGTCACAGATAAGCCACTAGACTTGTCTTCTAAAGTGGTGGATGTAGATGCTTCCAAAGCTGACCATATGAAAAAGATGCCTCCCACTGTCCTGGTTCACAGTAGGGCTGCAAGTGGATTAGTGCTCTCTGGAAGTGAGATTCCAAAAGAAACATTATCTCCTCCAGGAAATGGCTGTGCTATCTATAGATCTGAAATCATCAGCACTGCTCCCTCATCCTGGGTGGTGCCAGGGCCAAGTCCTAATGAAGAGACCAGTGGCAAGAGCATGTCGCTGAAAAACAAGGCTTTGGACTGGGCGATACCGCAACAGCGGAGTTCCTCGTGTCCCCGCATGGGTGGCACAGACGCTGTGATCACTAATGTTTCAGGGTCCGTGTCCAGCTCCGGACGCCCAGCCTCTGCATCGCCAGCCCCCAACGCCAACGCAGATGGCACCAAGACCAGCAGGGGCTCCGTGGATACTACGCCATCAGTCATCCAGCATGTGGGCCAGCCCCCATCCACGCCTGCCAAGCACAGCGGCAGCACCAGCAGCAAGGGAGCCAAAGCCAGCAACCCAGAACCGAGTTTCAAAGCGAGCGAGAATGGCCTCCCGCCAACCTCAATATTTCTATCTCCAAACGAAGCATTCAGGTCCCCACCAATTCCCTACCCTAGAAGTTACCTCCCTTACCCAGCTCCAGAGGGCATTGCTCTGAGTCCCCTCTCTCTGCATGGCAAAGGACCTGTGTACCCTCACCCAGTTTTGTTACCCAACGGCAGTCTGTTTCCTGGACACCTTGCTCCCAAGCCTGGCCTGCCCTATGGGCTTCACACAAGCCGTCCAGAATTTGTGACCTACCAAGATGCCCTCGGCTTGGGCATGGTACATCCCATGTTGATCCCTCACACGCCCATTGAGATCACGAAAGAGGAGAAGCCCGAGAGGCGGTCCCGCTCCCATGAGAGAACCCGTTATGAGGATCCAACCATCCGAAATCGGTTTTCCGAGATGTTGGAAGCCAGCAATGCCAAGCTACACCCAGAAGTCCCCACTGACAAGAACCTGAAGCCAACCCCTAGTTGGAATCAGGGGAAGACGGGAGTCAAAAGCGACAAGCTAGTCTATGCAGACCTTCTCCGAGAAGAAGTGGATGCTAAAACTGATGTGGTTGCATCCAAACCAGGCCTTGCAGCTGAGAATGTAGGCCAGAACACAGAGCCCACCAAGCCTGCGGCTGACCCGGTGATCCAGCAACACCGTGATTTCATCTCCCTCAGAGAGGAGCTGGGCCGCATCAGCGACTTCCACGAATCTTATGCTTTCAAACAGGCCCCAGGCCAGCCAGTGTTCAGCTTAGGCAAGGAGAGTGTTGCAGGAACCAACAAAGAGAACCTGGGGATGCCTGTGGCAACTCCGTTCTTGGAGACAGCTCTGGGCAGCGAGAGCTCTGCTGTGGCTTTTGGTAAAACCCAAGAGGATCCCAAACAGTTTTGCGTGGGCGGTGCCCCTCCAAGCATGGATGTCACCCCAGCCTATACCAAAGATGGAACTGATGAGGCCGAATCCAACGATGGCAAAGTTCTGAAACCGAAGCCATCCAAGCTGGCAAAAAGAATTGCTAACTCGGCAGGTTATGTGGGCGACCGATTCAAGTGTGTCACTACCGAACTGTATGCAGATTCCAGTCAGCTCAGTCGAGAGCAGCGGGCATTGCAGGTGAGCCCCCCCACCCGAATTTCACTAACTTTATCAAGTGTCAGTTTTGTAATGTACACAGGGGATTTGGGGGGCGGGGGGTGCGTGGTAGGGCAGAAGACCAGGCAGATTTGGTTAATGACACTTACGATAATTGGAATGTATGAAATGTGTTCAATAAGGGGACAGCTGTAGTAGCTTTTAGGAGGTTCATATGTCTGGATACTTTAAGCCATTCTGTAGATTATATGAGAACTCTACTGGAATGCTGATAACAAGTTGTAATTATTATGAAGGATGTCTAAAGACTGCATGACGTTTACCTAGCAATTGCTTTGATGTCTCTGCCTGTAAGATAACAAATATATCTAGAAGCGTTGCTTAGAATGCCTTATTTGATACTTGGTGGAGATGTGTAGCAGTTGCATGTCTGTGGGAATCGTGCAATTTTTTTCACCAAAAAGAAAGAAAAAAAATTCGCTTAAAGGGATAGAGTATGTATTTAATTTGCTAGTGAATTATGATAGATGTTGTATAGGAATTTCCTTAAGATATTTTACTTTTAATTAAAAGATGAATAAAGCCAAATTGTTTTGCAATGTTAAGAAAAAAATTGGTTTATGCTGATAAAAATGGATGAAGTTATCTAAATGATCCATTGAGTGCCCATTTTAATTACATAGATGGAAGGATTACAAGAGGACAGTATTTTATGTCTACCCGCTGCTTACTGTGAGGTCAGTTCTTCAAATTTTTATTACTAGAATCTTCCATAAACCTTTTGAGTTAAATTTCATTTCCAAATATACAAAGGGAAGTTTGTGGGCCATGGTCGTCTTTATTCATTGTACATTTTATTTCTTTTCTGTTGTGTTTTTCTTTTGTTTCCTTTGCGTTGTGGTTTTGTTTTGTTTTATTTATAACCTTCAAAAAAGAATGTCTGTCTCTATGCAATCATGTATGTATGGCTATACATACACATTGCTTCTATATCTATATACACACAACTTTATGGATAAAGAACGTGACTACTTACATATAGACACTCTTAAATTTTATCTGTTAAACTTTAAAATATCTGAGTTATATCTCATAAATTGTGGTTGGCTTTGGGCAAGCTTTTCTTTGAAAACACTTTCCTTTATAATATAAGGCACATGAAATAGCCTTTATGGTAAGATGTTGTTTTTTTTTTTTTTTCCATCTCCGTTCTCTTTCTAGCGTGCAATGATGCGCTTCTCAGAGTTGGAGATGAAAGAGAGAGAAGGTGGCCACCCAGCAACCAAAGACTCCGAGGTGTGCAAATTCAGCCCAGCCGACTGGGAAAGGTTGAAAGGAAATCAGGACAAAAAGCCAAAGTCAGTCACCCTGGAAGAGGCCATTGCCGACCAGAACGACACTGAGAAATGTAAGTAACTTCATCAGTTGGCTTGTAGTACCACGTCAACAAGAACAGGGACACCCTGCTTCCAAGGCTGGGATGGTGAGAGGAAGAGTGATTTGTGGATAATTGCCCGAGGTCCAGTTGAGGATTGCTCTGAGAAAGGGGGTGCTTTGGCCGTTAGTGCAGTGATGTCTGCTTGCAGCAGCCAGGAATTTGGCGTCTATGGGATTCTTTTCTGGGACATCGTCTCCATTTTCAAAGAAACACCAGGCTCAAAGTGAGTGACAGCCCAATACAATGTAGCAGTAGGAAGTGGGTGGTAAGGGTCAGTTCTTTTCTGTAGCAGCTGGAATGATACTCCCCAGCCCTTCCCCTCTCTCTTCCACACGCCAGTCTAATGTGGAAATGGAAAGTATTCAGGTTTTTTCCATGTAGGATTTTTTTGAGATGGGATGAAGGCTGGCCGAGGCACTAAAAAAGACAGGAGCAGGTATTTGTTGAGCTTGTTGGCTGTCATTTGGAGTTAGCAGTAGAACCCAAGTACGGCTAATGAAAGGCCTCTACCCACCGGACAGATGGTGGCTTATGTTCTAGAGGTAAAATTGGAGGGGGAAAAGTAAATGCCTCTCTGAAGCTATTTCATTCTCAACAGTGGGTCCCCTTTGGGGCTAGACCTTGGAGAATTCTAAGGGTGTGTGCAACACTTGGTGAAGGTCATTGGTTTCCTCAAATGTGCATGCCTAATGTTTGAGGCCTCTTCTGGCCCTCTTCCCCTTGCTGGGGAAGGTGAATTAGGATGTCTAGGAGAACATGGAAGACAGCAGTTAGAGAATCCTAGAGAAGCCAGTCAGTGGTGCTGAGTGCTAGAGAGCCCTGTGCTGTTGCCCTTGAAGGTGCAGCACACCCATTACGGTTCCTCGGTGCCTGATGGAATCTGAGGGTTTCTTGTCCAGGAACGTGTGGTTTTGGCTATCTAGAGCATCATCTTTCCCCTACTTACCCCCACCCCAGTTCATCCTTAAGGTCCAGCAAATGCTTTGGCCAGGCTGCAGCAAAAGTCAGATTAAAGTTTGTGAGTTAGTCCTGAAGAAAAAGGTAGTTTCCATGGCAAGCAAGTGGGTGTCCATTCATTCCCTCAGAGGATGTGGACAGGGCAGTCATGGGTCTGGGCAGCTCTTAGGTGAAGTGGTGAATAAAGGTTTCCTCCACTCTGGTGCTCAGAGTTGACAGGAAAGCAGTCCAATAGGCAGCACCTTGTGAGTTGCCCCGGGGTGACAGCTCTTGGCAAGGCCTCTAAGAACTGATAAGTAGGCAAGGTGCTTCCAGAAGGGAGGAGCTACCCACAAGTGGGAGTCCCCCTTTGTTCTGAGTGAATGGTGAGAGGCATTGTAAGAAGAGGTTGAGAAGTGGGAATTTGGCCAGCTTCCAGCTTTTGGCCCTTCCTTTAATTTTCAGGTAACATAGCCAGGCCCAGAGTGGTCACGGGCCCTCAGATAAAAATCTCTGGGGCCACCCACCCACCCCCCTGCCTAGGAGGTCTACCTTCCATTTTTTTTTCCTCTCTGCTGATCTTAGAGACAAATTGGAAGTTGCTTGGAGGGGCCCTCCAAGACTCAGACTGTGGGCTATTTCGGGGCACCAGGACAGGGCTCCTGCTACCCATAAGAGCCAGAAATTGTCACCAAGTGCTTTGCAGGTGATGTGCAAGAGGCTTGTTTTTCAAGAAGGAAGTATGTCACTATCCCCATACTTTTCTGGGGACCTGCAGGAATACCCTAAAAGAACCATTGTACTTGTTCTCATTACCACTTCATTGTGGGAGGACAAGGACTCCTGGATCTGTTCAGCTGCAAATTACTGAGCCATCTTGGCCGTCACAGCTCAGGTGGGCTTGAGCTGTGCTCCTCATGGATCCCTTTACTTCTCATAGATGTCACTGGGGGAGGGGGCACAAGAGCCGAGCTGTTTCCATATGGGGAGCTAGGGTGGGATTTGGAGTAGAGGGTACAGGATTCTACACTCTACCTAACTCTGGCTGTCCTAGAACTCATCTGTAAACCAGGCTGACCTGAAACTCAGAGATCCACCTGCCTCTGTCTCCCCAGTACTGGGATTAAAGGTATGCACTGCCACCGCCTTCTGGTGGCTCTGGTGGTGCTAGTGGTACTGGTGCTGGTTGTAGAATGTGGGAAGCTGACCACATAGCCCAAGCTGGCCTTACTCCTCCTGCCTCACCCTCTCGGATGCTGGGATTAAAGACATGTACTACCACTCTCTGCTCCCTTCCCTTTGTGGCAGCTCCTCTGCTCCCAGAACATGAGTAGCTTTTGAGATGACAGGTGTCTTGTTGGAAGGTGCTTATGTAAACAAGTGAAGGAACTTGGAAGAGGCTATGGTCAGGATTTTCATTTGTCCTCTTTGATATAGTGGCTGAATTAAGTCACAGTAGAAGATGATCAGATGAGTGAAGCACTTCCCTCCTGACAATTCATGGGTAGGAATTATCAGTGACATTTTGGAGATGGGCAGGGACAAGGAAGCATTAACCTGGTCTTTCCTGAATATATAAGCTACCGTGTCCCTTTGGTGGTGCAGATCTGCACCTGCTTAGTGGTAGCTTAAGCAGAAACTGGAGGAAGCCTGAGTCAAGGTGCTTTTTTGTGGAAACTTGACACTTGGGGAATTTCTTCTCCCAGATAGCAGCAGCATGTTTTATGAACTACTTTGAGTTTGGAGCAGAGATAGATAGATGCCTTGGCTATACAGGCACCAGGCATCAATCACCTGGTCTGCTCTGTTGTGAGTGACAGACCTACCTGCAGGGGGGACTGACATCCAGGATGACCCTCAGAAGTCTTAAACTCTCCCATCTTGTTTAGGGCTCACTGGGCATGGCTGCCACAGTGATGAAGTTGCTTTGTTGCCATGGTGATTTGTAAATGTTGCCATGGTGATGCTTCTATGAGGTATAGTATGGCAGCACAGCCATGATAAATTATGGGATATATGTGCTGCAAGTCATATGAAAATGCTATCGGGAGCAAGTGTCAAACACCGAACAACACAGCCACACCCACATCTGCCTACATGGCATGACCAAGGGTCCGAGCGTACAAGCAGTAGTAGAGCCTGGTGATTAAGGCCTCTTTTGCTTGTTCTCTATCAGCCCATGTCCTTTGCTCTAAGAGTAATCTTATAGGTGGTGGTCGGATTGGCCCCATTTGAAGAGGTCCCAGTCAAAGTGTATGAGAATGACATGGAGCTTTCCATGACTGATGGCAGTAGGGATAGGTTTGCTTCAGAATCGCTATTGGCTCCTGGAAGCTCCCTGGTGCAGATCTTTGGGGCTTCTTTGAAGGGCATCAGAATTGTTGTCCTAAGAATCTTGGCAACTGGGAGGAGGAGGGCTGCACCCAATTTGTAAAGATTTGGAGAATGAAGGAGAAAACAGCTACACTGATTGTGTGCGGACTAGTGTGGACCCCATACTCATCAGTGAGAGAGTTCTTGATGATTTGGAATGGGGAAAGAATAGGCCCAGCTCCTGAGTTTCCTCAGGATAAGGCAGAGGGGGACTTGCCATACAGTGATTCACAGCCCCTGAGGCTCAGGAATACAGTGGCCAGATGAATGAAGAATGATGGGGAGTTGGGGGTGGAGCAATGTGTTCTCCATTTCCCTGTCAGCCCCCCTGCCAGTGAGTAGCAGGTGGTAATGGGGTGGTAGGGATACCTTTCTTACTCCCAGTGAGAAAGAGCTAGGAAAACCCCTGGTCTTGTAGGGATGCTCCTGTTGTGAGGAATAGCAACAGGTCACCACCAGCCGATGCTAGCCCATGAACTAGCCTGTTAGGGTGGTTTCACAGGGCAATTGGGGCAAAAAATGAGAAGCCTCATTTCACTGTTAGGAGTTAGCAATGAGGGTGAAAACTATAGTGGAAAACCTCCCCAAGAAAGATAGCTTAGACAAAGGTGAGGTTGCTACAGATACTACAGATATGTAACTTACGTGAGTGAGGCCTGGAGTTCATTCAACTGTAAGACACTCAGGGTTGAGAGAGCCTTAGAGATCGATTGTGGGGGAGGGGGGGTTGTGATGCTGGAAACGGATAAAGCAACAGTGTAATCTGGGTAAGGCCCCACACTGCTGTCTGATAGCGAGTGATTCCATAGACAGTTATGACATTACCCAGTTACCTTCCTTCCACATCACCTACACAAGGGTGAGGTGAAGGGAATACACTTTAAAATATTGGGGTAAATTCTTAGCATCCCGCACATGTAATTTCTCTGGCCCTTCCCTTTGCCCAGAGCAGCCTGAGTTGACGAAGCCTCCCCCTGGAGAGGAGGCGGCTGGTCATAATGTTCCTGCTTTACAGCCCAGCGTGGCCAAGTTGTAAAGCGGCACTGTTAGTGCCAGAGCAGTTAAGAGGGTCGAGCACAAGTGAGACCCTGTGGCCTGCCATCTCCAAGACCCCTGCCAAGCTGAGTGCAGCGGTCTGTGGCACATCTGCATATCTTCTCTGTCAAGCCTGATGCCAGGGCATTGCTATTGCAGTGGTGTGCCCTACAAAGGAGCCTGGCTGCCGGCTGTTCTGTCTGTGAGATGTACCACCATGGGGTGGGGTGGGGGTGGGGGAGCAGTTGGGGACGTGCAGCCATTCCTCAGCTCAGATTGGATCCAGCCCCAAGGTGCTGTTCACCCAGCAGCTGACAGCCACTCGATGCTGGATTACCTTTGAGAGGAGTTGATGAAGCATGAGCAGAGCTGGTCCCAAGTAGGGGTGGAATTTGAAATGGATTGAGCTCAGCCTATGAGGTACATGCTTTATTTCATCTACAAAACGACTTCTGCAGTGCTACCAAAACACCACACCCACAGCCCCAGGAACAACATGTGGGATCGTTTAGTGGTCCATGGCGAGCGCTGAACCTTATGGTGGTCGTTACATAGTGCTGATTTTTTTGTTGTTGAGGGGATTTTTGTGTGTGTGCACTCTCACATGTGGAGGGCAGAGGACAGATCTCTGGGATGGAACTCAGTTTCTCAAGCTTGGCAATGGGTACCTTGATCTGCTGAGCCATCTCATTGGTTCCCATAGTATTGATGTTTTGTTGTGCATCAGACAAACCGCCATACCAGAGCCACAGGAGGAAGTGGTACCAGACTGTGGGGATTCGGGGGAAAGGTAGATGCCTACTGGTCCTCCTGTGTCATCATGTTTCTTCTCCGCCCCCCCCCTCCATCCCCAAGTTTGATACAGAGAACAGAAGTGGGGGTGGAGGAGTGGGGTGGGGGGTGGCTAGAGGTAGCAGGTTTTTGTTATCGCCTGCCTGGCTATAAAAGACACAGAACTGTGTAGGGGGTGAGGACTTGACCACAGATGTTTGTATGAGAGAAAGAGTGCCAGTTTAGGTGACCTGAGATCCCATGGGATCCCCTATTTTGGACATTAAATGAGAGCAGTGTCTTGATTTAGTGATAGGGATTTGTGTGGGCAGCCATCAGGTTGAGCCCTTTGAAGTTGTCTCTGAAGTTGGAGGAACCCTTGCCTTTGGCTCTGTCGGTGCCCCTCCTCCCAGCAGCCCTGGGTTTGCAGGCTTCTCTGCTCCCTCTTGCCCACCAGGGTCCTAGGCATCTCCCACCGCTTTTCCATCTGCATTCCTTTTTTTTCCCACCATCTTCTGTCTGTCCATTCAAGTAAACATAGATATCGCCCCTAGGGTGGATGACATTTTGGGGCCATTTAGCCTTTTACAATACTCTGTTCTTACATATGGCAAAATAATGACTTGAACAAATGCTTCCCTGGAGATTTTTAGCTTAACCAGCCTGGGTACCCACACTTCAGAGTATGAGTACCTCAGGTCCCAACCTCAAAAAGGTTAGAAAGACCTTGGTTTTCTGTTGCACTTGCTGACTCTCTCTGGCATGCGCTTCCTCTGGAAAGGTCCGTTCATGCTGGTTCCATGCTTCTAATGGGTGAGGATCCCTGTCTCCCACCTGGCAGGTGCTAGGCATGGCAGTCCTGCCTACTCCCCATATCCTGCCTCCTTGTAAGCACCTGGACCTTCATTTCTGTGTTCTTGTCTCTCCCCCATGCAGGCGAGTATAGTACTGGAAACAAACACGATCCCTTTGAAGCATCCCAGGACAAAGATCTTCCTGTGGAGAAGTATTTCTTGGAGAGGCCGCCTGTGAGCGAGCCGCCCACTGACCAGGGGGTGGTGGACATGCAACACAGCCCCGCCCTCCGGCTAGATAGGAAACGCAAAGTGTCAGGTGACAGCACCCACACTGAGACCACTGTGGAAGAGCTTCCAGAGGACCCTCTGAAAGCCAAACGGAGACGGGTTTCCAAAGGTGAGCTTGGTCAGCTTCCACTGCCTGCTTGGGAGGCCTGTGCATGCAGCCGCAGAGGGCACACTCGGTGTGGTTGTGTGGGGACACTGGGATTATTGCAGCACCTGTCTCTCGCCCCCCTCCCCCTCCCGTAGACAGCAGGCGGGTGTTTGGTGCAGCTTTGCGATTCCCACAATGCCTCCTGAAGTCCTGGGGAGGCGGCACCCACCTCCCCTCCCTCCAAACCCAAAGGTGGCCAAAGAAAATTAAGTGACCCGCAGAAGCAGACAGTGGCCACACCCTTCCCTTCCCCCACCCCATTGGTGCTATATAAGACAGTTTGTTCCCTCCCCAGGGGGCTTTTTGATTAATTTGTAGTTATTTCTCCATTAGATGACTGGCCTGAGAGGGAAATGACAAACAGTTCCTCTAACCACTTAGAAGACCCACATTATAGTGAGCTGACCAACCTGAAGGTGTGCATTGAATTAACAGGGCTCCATCCTAAAAAGCAACGCCACTTGCTGCACCTTAGAGAACGATGGGAGCAGCAGGTAACGGCAGCAGAGAGCAAACCTGGCCGCCAAAGCAGGAAGGAAGTGACCCAGGTTGTTCAGCCTGAGGTCACCTCCCAGGGGAATAACATCACTGAAGAGAAGCCTGGCAGGAAAAAAGCAGAGGCCAAAGGCAACAGAGGCTGGTCTGAAGAGTCCATCAAATCCAGTGACCATGAACAAGGTATTCAGAAGCCACCTCCCGACTACCCACTCTGCTCTTGGAGGATGGGTCATGCGTTCCATGGGTCGGGGCCTTCCTTTGGGGAGGGCGGTGGCCGTCTGAGCTGACTGATGGGGTTTTGTGGTAGGTGATGCATTTTTATGATGTCCCTGCACACCCCATTCCCTGTAGTCTCTCCACTTCCTCCCTTATTTCCCAGTCTGTGACTGGGCAGGAAGAGGAGGCTCAGTGGCCCCACAACCTTGCCAACAGCATCCTTCAAGGCTTAAGCTGCCTCCGTGTCCAGATTCTCAGCACCCGAGCGCAGTGGGTAGGGGAGAGCAGGGAGAGCCAGTTTCGGTCCTCTTGTCCTGGCCCTTTGAAGAAACTTGCCATTTGGCATTTTGAGGGTTAACCTATTTGCCATTTGAATGTGGGATAATTAAAATATTAATGCTTTGAAAACATAATTGGTATATCTTTAAAAACTGAAGCTGCTCCAGTGATCAGTGCTAACAATGGGCTTTTCTTTCTGCATCGGCTACAACTGTGTAACGCCTGCTTCTTCTCCCCCTCCCCCGCCCGTCACCGCCCCCTCCGTATTTAGGCTTGCCTGTGTTCGCCGCCTCTCCGCCCATGAAGAGCCTTTCATCCACCAATGCAAGTGGCAAAAAGCAGACTCAGCCAAGCTGCACGCCAGCCTCGAGGCTGCCTGCCAAACAGCAGAAAATTAAAGAAAGCCAGAAGACAGATGTGCTGTGCGCAGACGAAGAAGAGGATTGCCAGGCTGCCTCCCCGCTACAGAAATACACCGACAACAGCGAGAAGCCATCCGGGAAGAGATTGTGCAAAACCAAGCACTTGATACCTCAGGAACCCAGGAGGAGCTTGCCCATCGCAGGAGACTACTATGTGGAAAACACTGACAGCAAGGTACCTTCTGCCTCCCTCCCCCGTCTCGCCTGCTTCTCATGAACTAAGCTCCCGTTTTCCTGGACTGGCCCCACCTTCATACACTCCTGTTCTAAAGGGGCATGTGCTCTAGATGACCATGAAGTTTCAAACTAGTAAGATCGAAGCCCCATCCCTAACCCTTTGACAGCCCCCTCCCTTCCTAAAAAAAGAGGGAAAAAAGTGTCTTTCTCTGTGGGTTTGGCACTCTGCGAAGAGGACAGGGAGAAGCAGTGGGGAGTGTTAGGTTCTCACAGCCTTACCTGTGCAAAATGTTTTCTCTTGTGACAGATGACTGTGCGGAGATTCAGAAAGCGACCTGAGCCCAGTTCAGACTACGATTTGTCACTAGCCAAGCAGGAGCCAAAGCCCTTTGACCGTTTTCAACAGTTGCTACCAGCCTCCCAGGCCACACAGCTGCCGTGCTCAAATTCTCCTCAAGAGACCATCCAGTCTCGCCCTATGCCGCCAGAAGCTCGGAGACTTATTGTCAACAAGAATGCTGGCGAGACCCTCCTGCAGAGGGCTGCCCGGCTAGGTTATGAGGTGAGTAACCTGTGGGCACTTCAGGTCTGAAGCATCCAGTGGTTACTGCTCCAGGCTGGGAGCAATAGTTTCATGGAGGGACTTGGAGAGCAGAGCCCAGTCTTCCTCCACATCAGGAGATGTTCCGAGGTCTAGCAAGATG
This sequence comes from Cricetomys ansorgei, assembly GCA_026225945.1. Classification (NCBI taxonomy): domain Eukaryota; kingdom Metazoa; phylum Chordata; class Mammalia; order Rodentia; family Nesomyidae; genus Cricetomys; species Cricetomys ansorgei. The sequence goes on from JAMJFZ010000736.1 coordinate 3,022,349, forward strand.
TTTGTATCAGCCCTGTTCTGGCTGCTGTCTCTTGGGTGGCTAGGTTTGCTAGAGGTAGAGAAAGAAAGGCATCAGATGTTCCCCAGGCTTGTTCCTTATCAGTGATAGAAAGTCTGACATAAGCCAGGATTTGGCAACCTGGGGAGTTGTAATGGCTTCTTTTGGTTTCTGATTAGCAAGGGAATAGAAAAGCGATTTATTTATTTAGGGTGGCGTATGCCATTACTGGTAGGAAGTGACCGTGGGAAGGGTTGGTATGGACCCACTGGGGTGGGGGAGGCAGCACTGACTAGGATGATACCTGAGATGGTATCACCATGGTATCATGGTGGTAGCCTGAGGGCTCCGCCCCCCAAAACTCACTGCTTTTAGCTAGACCTGTGTCCTCAGTGTCTCCGTGATCAACAGGAACTCGTTTTACCCTTTCATCAATTTTGGGTTGGTGACTCTTGTTATCTGCACTTGGCGGTTGAAGAAGATCGAAGACGGATTGAAGAATTTGTGGAAAGATAGTGATCCTGGAGCTAACTGGCGCGTCTGCCCCTGTGTGCACCCAATATTCACTTTCCAGTTGAAATTGTGATGTAATAGCCCACGGGGCAAAGGCTTTGTTAAAATATATGTGGACATCAGCCTTCTGGAGCTCAGCAAGCTGAGTGTAGAGGTGTGAAAGAGAAAGGTGGCAGCATCCACACTGGCCCATACTGGGCTAGGCCGGCAGGGTTTAGCCAGAACCCCAGCATCCTTCCTTTCATTCTCTTACCATTGTACTTCCTGGTGTGATCACCCAGCCCTGTGTATAGTGACCCAGATCCCAGCCTGGGAATTGTGGCTTTGTGGGTGGGTGGAAACTTGAGGGAAGGAAGGATGGTTCCTGGGTGCACTCTGGATGTTTCTGTGTGTGTGTGTCTGTGTGTGCTGTTGTTTGCACCAACATATCTCTTTTTTTTTTTTTAAGATCTCTGGATTATCTCAGAGATAAATAGATGGAAAGATTGGTAATTAATTAGCTCAGGCCCTGTGGATTAAGTGCAAGTGGCCGCTAGTTGCTTTCCCACAGCAGAGAGCTTCGACGCCTAGAAGGACCTGGGTGAGCTGTGTGCTCCTCGTCGACTTGTAAGGGGCTTCACCAGTGCTGCTCGCTTAGGCTTCCAGCAAGCTCACCGGGGGAGACAGTGAGGGAATGAGGCTTCCCTCAAGGGCATCAGGCTTCTTTGCGCATAGAGAATCAAGGCTTCTATCCCAGCCTTTGATCTAGGCATCATTTCCAAAGGTCTTACTCCTTTGCAAAGAGAGATGGCAAGGCTCAAGAGATCCTTGTGGTTTCCCTAAGGAACAGTCTTTATACAGCCAGTAGGTCTGAGGCCTAGACTAAGGAGCACTTTTTTAAGGCTGTGTTCCTTTGATGGCTGTTTATATATAGAACTTCTACCCCAACGTACACGAGGCACATGTAATTTTGAGTATGTAAATTTTGATGCCCAGTGTTTTAACTGTTAATCTTAAAACATTCTACTCACTCAGAATCTGACTTTCCTGGATTTCTTTTGGCAGAATTTAAGGTGTTGGATGATAGGCCATTCAGACGCGGCATTTCCTCCAGCTTTGTAGATGACGGAATTTCGGTGGTGCTGTAAGGAGCCGTTGGAACACACAGCTGTGGGAGAGTTTTCCTGGAGTGGAGTTTGCCACTGTTTTCCTGTTTAGCTAAAGATGTCCCGTGAACAATAAAAAGGCTATCCCTGTCACCCGAGGCTCATTCTGTGGGTCTAGGGGTTTACAGCATCCATCTCTTCAGCTAGACCACAGATCAGGGCAGGCACACTCGCTTTGCTTGTCTCCCCTACTACGGAAAGTTCTGCTTCTCCAGCTGAAATGCCAGTGTGCAACCACATGCTTGTGCATTTAGTGGCGATGGTTGAATTTTCTATGAATTAAATAAATCATGTTTTTAAAAAAGTTAATGAGGCATTTAATTAATTAACAATGTCGGGTTTATGGCCTTTATGGTTACATTTTGTGGTTAATGGCATTCGGCTTATGGCCTCTTAACAGAATTGTCCAACAAAAACAGTTTGATTTTTGTTTGGGAATGGGTGGGCTGTCTGTCACACACACCCATCTCTGACGCAGAAAACAGCTGAGAAATGTGTTGGGCAGGCACAGATCTTCACCACTCTCTCTGTTGGAGACAGCAGTTGGCATCTGCAGAGAGGCTATCACCCTCCCAGCTAGGAGAGTGGTATTAGCTTCCTTGACCCCAGCAGAGGGTCAGAGGGATGCTGATCACAGCTGGATCAAAGCCCTCCTGCCAGAGCCTTTCACTGGACATATTGAATATTACCAGCAGACGTGGTGCCAAAGGCCTTGAGAGAAAACTCTTAATACTTCACATTGGTTAGGAGTCTTAACCCCTCTGCACCGAGGTCACCCCAAGTGTTGAATGAGAATACTTCCTGGTGTTTCCTAGGCTATGGAGAATAGTGTGGGGCACACCCCAGATGAGCAGAGCTCAGGCCAGGACACCAGTGCAGCTGAATGAGGGTAGGCTGTGACAAATGTCTGACCTAGTGTGTGGTCACTGTTGCCTCTCCTGCCATCCTCCAGGAAAAGAGAATTGACTTAGCCTTCTGCTTTGACTTCTTTCATTCCTTGGTTCCCTCAAATCAGCCCTGTAGCGATGAAGGTTTCCAGGTGAGGGCTATAATTGTCAGAACAAATAAACCCTGGTTGAGAGGACACCAGGCAGACCGCCGGGATCCACGTAAATTGATCTTTGCACAGCAGTCGGTGGTGCTCAGGGCTGATCCCAGAGTCACATGACAAGGTCTCTTCCTGGCTGGGGCACACAACTCATTAGTCAGAGCCGTCCACTCGAGTCTTGCTAGTGAGGGCCTGCTAAAAGAGCTGCGGCTTCATGCAGTATCCTGGATACCGGTGCTCAGGCCAGGTGGCCTGGGAGCTCAGAGGATTGTGGGCTTTCTGGCAGGTTAGGACCTGAAGGAAGAAACGCCATGCCAAGCATGCCTTCTCTCTTCCTCCCCTTGTTTTAGAAGGGAGCTGCCATGGTGACCTGGAGCAGCAGAGCACAGATGGTCACATTTACCAGCATACAGCTTTAGTCTTGCAGGGAGGCATCTGGAACATTCTAGTTAGCACCCAAGTGAGCCTTTCCCTTTGAACTGCCCTAGAAAGGGGATGAGAGATATTTCACAACTCACCTCGTATCTATAAGTGGCCAGAAGGAGCCCTGTTCTACGTCCAGCGTATGAGTTCCTTCCCCCAGTGTCATGAGGGGAGTCCCATTGTTACCTGTGAGCTTTTCCTTTCGCTGATAGGCCATGTGTTCGGCCACCCCCATTCTTAAAAGTTCGGAATGATCTGCTTGGCATAACTTAGAGGATGATAGTGTAAACCTGTTTCCTGGTGACAGATACTGTTCAAAGTGTTTGAAAACTTGCTTAATCATGATAATAAGACATTGAATAAATTACTGCTGTGCTTACTGGGAGTGGTTCATATTAATATTTTAACATGCTAAAGAAGGGAGATGAATAATAGTAATTTGGATGCAAAGTGTTAAACACTTTGCCTTCCGCTGAGGTGGAAGGGCAGGTGTGTTCTATTTCGTTCTAGTCTGTGGTCTATCTGATTCCTGTCATTAACTTCAGTAAATAAAAGTGTATTGCATTGCTTCGGTCTTGAGTAGGGTGAGAAGTGAGGGAAGGTGAGGCTATTTGGAGGCCTCGATGTCCTTCCTTTTTTGTGGTGGTGCTATGAATGAAACCCAGTGTATTGCCCCAGTGTATTGCCCGTGCCGGGCGAAGAAGGCTCTTCCACGGAGCTACTTACTGTTCTGCCAGCCCTCTTCATGTCTCTTTTCCCACTTGTCTGTTTTGGGTCATTGTTGGTGTTTGGGTTTTTTTTTGTTTGTTTGTGTTTCGTTTTTGAAATTATTTATTTTATGTGCACTGGTGTTTTGCCTGCCTGCATTAATGACTGTGTGAGGGTGTCAGATCCCCTGGAACTGGAGTTGCAGACAGTTGCGAGCTGCCATGTGGGTGCTGGGAATTGAACCTGGGTCCGCTGGAAGAGCAGCCAGTGCTCTTAACTGCTGAACCATCTCTGCAACCCCCCATTTTGTTTTTAAGAAGGGATTTGGGCATTGTATCCCAAGCTCGCCATCAAGACCTGCCTCAAATTCAAAGTCATCTTCCTACCTCAGTCTTGTGAGTGCTGGCATTACACCTCACTTGACTTCGTGTCATTTCTTGGTCAGGTCTAAGATATCTGTCAAAACATAAATAAATGCCATTATACAGATGAGTGAACCCATGGATTTGTTTTGTGGTCTCCTAGACTGGCCTCAAACCCATAGGTTCACTGGCCTCAACTCCTGAGTGTTGGGAATTACAGGTGTGAGCTATCATGCCTGGCTTCAAATGAGTCCTCAATCTCTGCAGCTGAGTCTGCATGCTCCCTCAAACACTGGACCAAGTGTTCTGGGGTACACTGCTTGCATCTACATAAACAGCCTATGGAGGCTGAGGAAAAGGTGAAGCATTGTTTGATTTGGGCTGCACAGCATTGGGCCACGCAGAGCCCTTCACACTGCTGTGGGCCCCTTACCAAACATCCAGGCACCACCCAAACCACAGTGGGTTCTCCAGACTCAGTGTGCAATCTTAGAACTATGAAGAAGTCTTATGAGGTGACTGTGTGGTGATCGGATGGTGTTTCCCATTCCTTCCCCACAGGAAGTGGTCTTATACTGCCTGGAGAATAAAATCTGTGATGTGAATCATCGTGACAATGCTGGTTACTGTGCTCTGCATGAAGCTTGTGCCAGGGGATGGCTCAACATTGTCCGCCACCTCCTGGAATATGGCGCTGATGTCAACTGCAGTGCCCAAGATGGAACCAGGTCGGTGGTGGTGGTGTGCTGTTCTCCCTGTGTCCTCGCCCTGCTGAGGAGCAGACAGTAGTAGCTCTCAGGGAATGCAGAAACCCTGGGGAGAGAACTGGAGAGCAAACTGCACCTGCACAGATTCTAGCCTGAAATTGAACCAATTTTTCTGGAGCGTGTGGATGAAAAACTCCCCGTCTTGGCCAATTCTGTAGATATCTCACAGACCAAAGCTTCTGAAAAAAGCTATAGTGCACACGGAAGAGTCAGGAGGATACTGCCTTTAAAAATCCATTGCAGTCTGTGAAATCATTGTTCAAAGTATTTGTGAGCTGAAACACCCTGGGGACAGGCTAAAGGCCACCTTCCACTGGTTCCTCAGACAGCATCCACAGCTAGGTCCTGGTGTTCATTCACCTTGTCCTTGACCCCAGTCTAATGGGCAAGATTCAGATCTAAGTCAACACAAGCATCTTGCTGACATCTGAGGGGGGCACTGACCAGAGACAGGACACAAGGGTTCCCCTGATGATAAATAGCTAAAAGGTACCCGTAGAACTTTCACACTTTATTTTTTAATTTTTATTATTATTATTATTATTATTATTATTATTATTAGAGCCAGGGTCTCTATGTTAGTCCTGGCTATCGTAAGACCAGGCTGGCCTTGAACTCACAAAGATCTGTGTGCCTTTGCCTCCTGAGTGTCATTCTTTCCTAATAGCATTGTCTCGGGGGCTTGGGAGTGAGTGGTATGTGCCTTCCTGAGAATATGCCACTTGCCAAGTCCTTGGCTTCCATGCATACAGTGCTGGAGCAGACTTGGGAGATGCTTCTCTTTGCTAGTAACAGAAGTGGCTGGGGCTTTTTGTTTTTGTTCTTGTTTTTTTAATGGTATAGTAATTGCCTGTTGCACTGGCTTCCGCAATGGTGGCATTTTTTGCCCCTCTGTAAATTATCTCTAAGTGGTCTGTCCCTACCTCACTTCATTGAAGACATTTTCATCATAGACTTAAGTTCTTCCTTAGGCCTAAGGATAAAATAGATGTGTACTTGAGAACTGACCCTGAAATAGTTCCTTCACCCACCCTTGGGGTTAAGTGTTTATGCCAGTGACTGGTTGTTTGACTTTGAACCTGTCACCGTGTCATAGTTTTTTCTCTATCTCCAGTAATAGTGATTCCACACCCAGGGTGCTCACTGTAGGAGATGTGCACGGACTCCGTTTTCCCCGCTTTTATACCAGACAGCTTGGGAAGCGGGTGTGCCATGCACAAGTGTAATGCCGCTGTGTGTTTCTTCGCAGGCCTCTGCATGATGCTGTGGAGAATGATCACTTAGAAATTGTCCGGTTGCTTCTCTCCTATGGTGCTGACCCCACTTTGGCCACATACTCAGGTAGAACCATCATGAAGATGACCCACAGTGAACTTATGGAGAAGTTTTTAACAGGTATGATAGAGTTCAATGAATGATCTTACTCGAAAGTTCGATTAACCGGAGCGTGGTGGCACTGGCCTACAGTCCTAGATACTCTGAGAAAATAAGAATGGATGATTATGACTGTAAGGCAAGGCCAGCCTGACTGATTTATCATAGCCTGGGGGGAGGGCTTAGATTGGGCCTGGAGGTGTGAGGCTTCAGTAGTTGGGCACTTACCTAAACTATATAGCCCATGGGTTTACACAGCAAGTCTATGGGAAATTACCCAACCTCCCAGGCATGCGGTTTTGTATTATGGTGTTTAGTCTTAGAATAAACCCATCTTTTAAGCTATAAGATCCCTAAAACGGAAGCACAGAGGGTGTCATGAGTTTACAGGGATAATACACCCTAACTAGATCAGCATTTTGTCCTTGTCAGTAGGGGTTGGTTTCGTGTGGGGACAGGATCCCATTGTGCGGCCCAGGCTGGCCTTGAACTTAGTGGCCTCTTGCCGCAGCCTCTCGAATTCTGGGATTACAGCTGTGTGCCGCCATACCTAGCTTGCCAGTGTAATTTATCTTCTGTCCCCACCTTTCTCTGCAGACTATTTAAACGACCTGCAGGGTCGCAGTGATGATGACTCCAGTGGCACTTGGGAGTTCTATGGCAGCTGTGTGTGCGGTAAGCAGCACTGTTTGTGGTACAGTGGGAGTGAGCCAGTAACTCAGGTTCCTGCCTGCTCTGGGTGAGGGCGTGGGAGGTGGGCACTGGAAGAAGGGCTAAAGAATATGGTAAGAGGTCTGGGTGTGGTGCGGAAGCTGAACTATTCTGCAGCTGACTGATTGCCTCTCTTTTGTCTTCCATTAGAACCGGATGACGAAAGTGGGTATGATGTTTTGGCTAACCCGCCAGGACCAGAAGACCCAGATGAGGAAGAAGACTCCTACAGTGATATGTTTGAGTTTGAGTTTTCCGAAAGCTCCCTCTTGCCGTGTTACAACATTCAAGTGTCCGTCGCTCAGGGGTGAGCATGGCTATCTGTGGGACAATGTGGCCAAGCTGCTCCTGAGGCGGTTCTTCCCTTTAGGCAGATGAAGGTAGATGGGTGACTGACTTCTTAGCTGTCCACAGACCTTCGATAAGGGTCCAGATCAGGTTGATTATTTATGCCCAGTGGAGATGGGGATTAACCATAGCATGGTATAGACTGCCCTCACGACAAGGCGTAGTTCAAGGCATTCTTGAGGCCAGTGGGCATTGAAAGCAGGAGCTGAAATGCCACAGAGAGCCGCCATCTTGGATACTACAGCAGTCAGCAGTTAAGAAATAAGTCTTCCCCAAGCAGCTGTCACCCATCCCTCAACAAGTCACCCTAGAGGCTCCCCGGCACTTGAGGTATAATCGAACTATAGTGATAAACTACCTCCTCACCTAAGAATAGGACAGTCATTATGTAAGACACTTGGAGCCCTTAATGTGCCATCAGATTTGGGTAGATCCCATGTTTCCCCAATGGGTGTGCCACTGCACCTTAATAATCAGTCCTTCCGGAAGTGTACATGTCAAAGAACTGCTATACTGTGTGTTAACAAAGGTGTTTAATGAGTAATCGCCTCCTCAGCTCTGAAGCTATAAACACTTGCCCCATTACAAACACTGACAGAAATTCTAAAGTGTTGTCAGGTTGTAAAGACTAGTGAGCATCCCTTCTCAAAAGTGTCACTACCCAGAGAACTGAAGGATAGGGATGGAATTGGAAAAAGGGGGCAGAGATAGCATTCTGTGTTTAGTGATCTATCAGTGAGAGTCCTTGGAGAGGTCCAAAGGTTGGGGTGCAGTCCTGCTATTCATTCCTCAGCCCACTGGAGAAGCATGAAGCAAATTTTAGCTAGAGTTGGGTGAGCAGGACTTTCCCCATTTGTGCCCATCCACAGCAGCGCAATGAAGCTAGTTGAAATGTTAGCGGAAGTTCTCTTTGTAAAACCAGATCTGTCCCAAGTCCTTAGGACTGCGGTCACTCTCCTTACCTTAAAGCCCAGTGATGAGATGTGATGGAGCAGCTCAGGAAGGTTAACTAGAAGACAGCTGGCTCTGGTTAGTGCTCAAAACTAGTAGCACCTTTCCATTTCGCCAGAAATCTAACCCTCATCCCTTTCTGTTTTACAGGCCACGAAACTGGCTACTGCTCTCAGATGTGCTCAAGAAGTTGAAAATGTCCTCCCGGATATTCCGCTGCAATTTTCCCAATATGGAAATTGTCACCATTGCAGAGGCAGAGTTTTTACCGACAGGTCTCTGCAAGTCTCTTGTTCTCCTGCCCCAAAGACCTGGAAGCCTTCAACTCTGAAAGCAAGGAGCTGTTGGATCTGGTAGAATTCACCAATGAGCTCCAGACTCTGCTGGGCTCCACTGTGGAGTGGCTCCACCCAAGTGACACAAGTCCTGAGGACTACTGGTGAGCCGCCTGCCTCGCCCACCAGCCGTGTACAGTGTGTTATAGTGTTAATCCTTGTGCATATGTGTCATAATACGACGATTTCTGTAAAGAAAGGACACTATTACATATGAAAATATCTCTTCTTTATATAAGAGAAGTTACTCCAGTCAGAAGAATCTAGACGCCTGTGTTTTCTTTCTAAACTTTTAAGTCAGTTTTTATGAAGTTGTTCAAATGTCTTTATTTTTCAGTGCGCACATGCTTTGAGATATGTATGTTCGTTTTTACTTGGAACATTTTTCTTTTCTGTTCTTTTCTAAGGAGAGGAAAAAATAAAAATGAAAAGGAGCTCCACACTTTAACGCAATTTCATACAAAGCTCTGGTGATAGGCCATGACAGTATCTAGTGGTCAGAACCATGTGGTTGGTTTGGGGGGGAAGAATTGGGTAGAGGCATTTGGTTGCGATGTACTTTTATGTTTTGTTTACAGAGTTACCTGCTCACGCCAGGTAGATGCTATTGGAGTTAATCCAGTAGTATGTAATATAAATTCAAACCATATCCACACACGACAGCTAATTGTCTGAAACTTTTGTATCCTAATTTAAAAGCTGTGAAATTACTTTTCACACATCAAACCGGATTGTTTATATGTTTAAACATTTTATGCTCTTATTTAAAGAAGACTTTGAGCTATTTTTTTCTGTACCCTGTAAAATATTGAAAACTAACATAATATGTTGAGGTTGCTTGAAAATGTACATAAAACTAAAATTTTCTGAATTGTGTGTTTATGTTTGAAATCTGTGTTTTAACTTTGTAAGTAAATTCTCTGCCTTTGTATTTATATTTTACAAAAATTTTCTTAAAAGGCAATAAACCTGTTGAGGAAAGGAGCAAATTGAAGTACTTTACCTCCTAAAGCATCACCATCGTCGCTGATTTCCTTTAAATGATGTTAATGACGGATTCCCTATGGGCAGCTTACAATTTCGTCTCCATAAACCAAAATAGACTACAGAGTTCAGAGGAACTGTGCTGAGAAAATGATCTATCATCCCGTTCCGAGAGCCTGATTCTTAGATCTATCCCGCTTTTTGGAGGTATTGGGGATAAAATCCAGGGCCTCACACATGCTAAGCAACTATACTATCATTGAGCCACGCCCTGCCTCTTTTTTAGACAATACTTTCACTTGCATCCAGGCTCAAATTTAAACCTTGCCTCAACCTCCTGAGTATCTGGCGTTATAGGCATGTACCCGCGTATCCAGCCCTCGGAACTTCTATTCCCTGTCTCCTTTGATGAACCTGGCAGACTTGCATTGCTTTTGACGTTCATCCACTGTAGTCCCACACTGTTGCCAGCTCTGGGTCCTTTTGGAGAGCTTTTCTCTGAAATGCTATATTTATTGTCACTTCTCCTCTAGGCCTCTTTTTGTTCTATTACTCTGTTTAGCCTGATCAGCAAGGCCTGCAGTTTTAACTTCTCTGCTGCTTTTACTTTTTTCTAGAACTATCTAATAGTATTATCAATTAGTCCATTCCATAGTTGTTTGACTCCATTCTCCACACAAAGAAAAATACAAAGGCTAGAAAGCTGCTAACTACTGGGCTCCCTTGCAGCTAGTTTTACCCTCCAACACCAGAAATGAATTAAAATAAAAATAAGAATGATAAAATAAAGATGAGCTAGGGTAACTTCCAATTGCTGCCATAACATCCCAACATCTAGTTACCAGGCAGGGTTTGAGTACACCAAGACAAGGAAAACAAAGATGGAAGAGGCCTGCAAAGGCTGGAGCCTGACGGGCATGAAAAACAGGACATGGTTGGGAATGAAGAAATGTCCTGTGATGGCATAACTTTTTGTTGGGAAGATGGATTACGAGTGAAATTTGGAATGTTTGCTGAAAAGGGTGGCAAGATTTCTACTGTTTTTTGATCATGGAAAAAAAAAACTACACAAGCACTTTTCGACAAGAGAAACGTTCTTGTCATCCAGTGCTAATACTCTCTCCACATTCCAAGCTGTTCACCTTTTGGTGAGATTTGGTTGAGAAGGGGAGTCACCTCAATCCATTTATAGGCGGCCCAAAATGGAAAAGAAAATTGGATAGTAAGCAAGATCAGCCCAACAGTGCTGTTTGCAGAAGAGTTCAGGGTAAACTAGAACCAAGAGAATAAGAGGCTGCCAGGAGCTTCAAGGAAAATCCACAGCAAAATTCCAAGGTTATTTTAGCTGGAGGCAAAGGGAGAGTCTTAAGTGACAACTTAGAGGACGTGAGGACAAAAGGAGCTCAGTGTAGGAAAACAGGTTCTGCATTACAGCTTTTCCGGGAAGCTGGTAGAGAGCCTTCAAGAAGCCTCTGGTAGTTGGGACCAAGTTAAAGAAGCTTGGGTTGACTCACTTGGTTGCTACCAAATCTGATGACCTGAGTTCCATTCCTGGCACCCACAGGGTTTGGAAGGACAGAACCTACTCCCACAAGTTGTTCTCTGACCTTCATAAACATACTATAGCACACATGTCACCCCTGTACACACACACACACACATAATGAGCATAATAAAAAATTTTAGCCCAGTGGCGGTGGCTCCACACCTTTAATCCCAAGCACTCAAGAGACAGAGACAGACTGATTTCTGAGCTCAAGGCATAGCAAGTCCCTGGTCTACTGGTGCTATATAGTGAGACCCTGTGTTAAAAAGAAAGTTTAGGGTGGGTAACTTAGTGGTTAAGAACACTTATTATGGCCGGATGGTGGTGGCGTACACCTTTAATCCAGCATTCGGGAGATAGAGGTAGGCAGATCTCTGTGAATTCAAGGCCAGCCTGGTCTGCAGAGTGAGTTCCAGGACAGCGAGAGCTACACAGGAAACTTCTGTCTCTCACTCTCTGGGGGGTGGGGGCACAACAATTACTGCTATGCAGAGGACTTGGCTTCTGTTCCCAGCACCACATGGTGGTTCATAACAGTTTGTAACTCCTTTCTAGTGGTTTAAATGGCCTCTTCTGACCTCTGTGGACACCGGGCACTTACTTACGTGGTATATATATATATGCAAAACAGTTATACATTTTTCAAATAGTAGCTGAACAGAATTAGGACACAGAGAAGCTTCCCACAAAAGTAGAGGGTTCATATGGACCAGCATTTCAGTTCAAGAGCACCCATCACCACTGTGATTATAGAGGAACTGGGCATGAGCAGTAACGGATCCATGAATTGCACAGTGGGCAGCAGGCCACAGGACATAGTCAGATGGAGCACACCTGTGTTCCCAGATACTCAGGAGGATGAGGCAGGAGGATTGTAGCCCAGAAATTCTGAGGCCTAGGCAAGCAGGGCGATCTCACCCACCCTTTTTTTGCTGCTGATTGTGTTTGTTGGTTTGTTGATTGAGCAGGTTTATGTAGCCCTGGCTGTCCTGGATCTCACTACGTAGACCAGGCTGACCCTGAACTCACAGAGATTCTGCATCCTCTGCTGAGTGCAGGGATTAAAGGAGTGTGCTACCATTCCTGGCTAAAATGTGCTCCGGATCAAACTCTGGGCCTTGTGTATAGTAGGCAAACATTCTATCAACTAAGTTATATCCCATCCTCTCTTGAAAAGAAAAAAAAGAAGAAGAAGAAGAAGAAGAAGAAGCTGGGCATGGTGACACACATGTTTAATCCCAGTACTTTAATTCCAGGAGACAGAGGCAGGCAGATCTCTGAGTCTGAGGCCAGCTAGGTTTACAGAGTCAGTTCCAGGCTGGCCAAGGTTATGTAGTAAAACCCTATCCAAAATTATGTTTTAAATAAATGAAACTTAACAATCCAAAAAACAAAACTTTAAAAGAAAAAGGAGACTGTTCTTCCAAACCAACTTTGTGTGTTGCTTTGTTTAGCTTTAATTGCAGTGCCCAAAGCTTATGCATACTAAGGATGTACTGTACCACCAAACTACACCATTAGCCCTCAGATTTCTCTCTGCATACCTATTTCTATAGTTTTCACATTTGAATGATGCACACGTTTGCATGATTAGGGTTCTCTAGAGCAGTGGTTCTCAACCTTCCTAATGCTGAGCCCCTTTAATACAGTTCCTCATGTTGTGTTGACCCCCAACCATAAAATTATTTTCATTGCTGCTTCATAACTGAGCATTGTCTCCACTTCCGAAGTTCCAACATTGGCATAGTAATGAGCAGCAACTGTTGCAGGGCAAATCACCCTGGCAACTAGAGGGAAAGCCAGGTAGGAAGATCTTCCTCGTCTTCCTCATGCCTTCCCCCCTTAAGCTGCATTGCCACAGTCAGAGCGGGGCTTCCCTTGTCTGTCAAGGTAACCAGGACAGTTCCTCCTGTGAGAGTCTATCTTGTGACACGTTGACATGAAAACTGACCATAAGAATGTTTACATTTTTTAAAAGGCACTGGATGAAAATAGATGAACAAAGACCAAATTGGAATATAAGCCAGAACTTTGTGTCCCATCGATGACATTGCCACCCAGAAAGGCTTAGCTGATGTTCCAAACACAGTGCACTGACCCTCCTGAGTCACTTGCTATAGTGCTGGGTTCACAGGCTTGCCTCCCAACTTGGTACTTTTTAAAAAAAAATATTGTTTTGTTGAGTGCTTTTATTTGGCGGCTGTTATTTGAGAAAAAATCTAATGTAGCCCAGGCTGGCCTTACTATGTATCCAAGGATGACCTTGATACTTGTGCTCCTCCTGCCTCCACTCCCCAAGTGCTGGGGTTATGGGTATGTACCATGATGCTCTGTTTATGCAGTGCTGGGGATCAGACTCAAAGCTTCACGCTTGCTAGGCAAGCATTCTACCAACTGAGCTACATCTCTGTCTCAGGACATAGTACTCTTCTTGCATGTTAATCCTTGATGAAAGAATGTAAGCAGAAAGTGAGAAGAGAGCACAGCTCCTGTAGTAGTATTTGTGTTGCACTGCTGAAAGTCCTGTGTACATTGTAGGACAGAGGAAATACTAAACTTGATGGGGATAAGAACTGCTGTGATTGGACAGATGGGACTCATATGGAACGTAGGGAAAGGAGATAGAACCTTAGGACGTCCCAGACAAATTGGAGTTCAGGAAACAAACTGGTTTTCCAAGCTTGGTCTATTACAAGAGGGTCCAAGAAATCCTGACACGCTGGCAGCAATGAGCGCTCTTAGCACCAAGCTCTTGGTCTCTTAAGCACCAGTCTCCATTGTCAACACCTTCATGCTTTTGCAGACAGCTAGCCCTCAGTCTGTAGCAAGGCACACACAGGCAAGTCTGGCCAGTCGGGGGACAGACGGAGTTCATATGCCTCCAGAGGTGACCAATAAGGAGCCGGGATTTTTGTCAGGAAATGTTTGACCTGAATCACGTTTTGAGGAAAGAAGCCCAGAATGTGTGCCATCCTGTGAGACAACTAGCTTGGCTTTTTTTTTTTTCTTTCTTTCTTTCTTTCTTTCTTTCTTTCTTTCTTTCTTTCTTTTTCTTTCTTTCTTTCTTTCTTTCTTTCTTTCTTGTTTCCTTCTTTGTTAAAAATCAGTATCATGGGAAAGAAAATTAAGGAGCAGGGAATGCCCTAGATCAGAGAAGGCTGGAAAGAAAGGACAACAGAATGCAGAGTACGGACCTTGACGGACTCCTGGATTCAGACAGGGATAAATACCTGGAAGACACATGGTGACTCTATAATAAAAGAACTCATAGCTAGCTGTGGTGGCCCCCGCCTTTAATCCCAGCACTCAAGAGGCAGAGGCAGGCAGATCTGTGAGTTCAAGACCAGTCTGGTCTACACAAAGAAAACCTGTCTCAAAAAAAGAAAGGAAGGAAGGAAACCTCAACACCAAAATTCCATTGTGACGTTTTCTCTTCTAACACCTACTTCACCCCATGCACCCACTGATGTGGTTGTATAGATCCAATTGGGAAGTTGAAATAAAGACGATGAATTCTTGGGGCTAGAGAGATGTCTCAGAGATTAAAAGCAGTAACTACACTTCTACACTACACATAAAATAAATCTTCTTAAAAAGATGATGAATTAGAATCATGTGTGGTGGTTCATGCCTGTAATCTCAGCGCTTGGGAGGCAGAGGCCAGAGAATGAGGATCTTAAAGACAGACCTGGCTTCATAACAAGTTAGAGGTCAGCCTGGGTTACATGAGACCTCATATCAAAACAAAAACAACAAAACAACAAGAAAAAGCTTTTAGACAGAAGGCCCAAGGTCTCTCTCTCCCTCCCTCTCTTCTCTGTCTTTTCTCTCTGTCTCTCTCTGTCTCTGTCTCTGCCTCTCTCTCTCTCTCTCTCTCTCTCTCTCTCACACACACACACACACACGAAGCACCCACACATGCATGCATGCACAGTCCAGGATCAGAGTTCCAGCTTTAGATTTGAATTTGGTTTTGGGGTAGAGAAGGTGACTTTCTCCTGAGCAGAAAGCTCCTCTCATAAACACACTAATGCCAAGATGGCTGAAGCCAGCCACTTGGGAGAGGCTAAGTCACTGCACGAACTTTCTTGTTGTAAGGCACTGCACTCTCAGGCGTGGCCATTCACCCACCATCGCTTCCAGAGCTGGACTCCTTTATCCAGGTAGGATGCAAGTCTCAACTAGCCACTTTGGTTCAAGAAATTGTCCTTGGCCTGGCTGACCTTCCGTAGAACTAAGTTGGCTGCCTTCTGGGGATCCCCCTACTCCTCTTCTTTTTCCTTTCTTCCATGCCCATCAGAAGGCTCCCAGGCTACAGGCTCCACCTATCTTTTCTAGCTTCTCCTGTAGACACCTGACCTGTCAACGCTCGTGGGGGCGGGTCATCGCACTCACAATCTGGACGGGCCTGAGCTCAGCGTGAGACCTTGTCTCAAAAATTCCAAAAGGAAGAAAAAAGGAAGAAGACAAGCAAGAAGATCAAAAAGAAGTTGTGCATTTAGTGATGGCGTCAGGGAAGCCCCTCTCTTCCTGTGAATTAGACGAGTGGGTGGAGAAACGAGTGGTTAGTGAAACAAGATGCTGTATCTCAGCTGCACCACTCAAGCCAGAAACGTCACACCTAATACTGACCAAAATAGAAGGCAAATGGCAGAAGAATACGAATAGCGTGACCCATTCATATAAAGTTTAAAAATGGGTAAAATATCACATTATATTCTTAATGTGGTCCTGACTGGCTGGCGATGACGTGAAAACAAGAAAAGGAGTGATGTGGACTGATCTCGACCTCCTGTGAATCTTGTGTTTGTTTGTTCGTCCCGTTTGTTTGTTTGTTTAGACAGGGTCTCTCTGTTGTGACTCTGGCTGTCCTGGAACTCACTCTGTAGACCAGGCTGACCTCGAACTCACGGAGATCCTCCTGCCTCTGCCTCCTGAGTGCTGGGATTAAAGGCATGAGCCACTACCATCTGGCTAAAAATAAAGATAAATCTTTAAAAAAGAAAAAAAAAGTGGGGGGGTGGTGGGGATGTACCTTCTCCGGTAGTGTTCAGGTAGTATCGGAGAAGTCTTGACTTTGAACTCTAGCACTGTGTGACCAGAGGGAGGCCAGATGATCAGGAGAAACTCAAGGTCCTTCTCTACTACACTCTACTACACAGCAAATTCAAAGCAAGCCTGCTCTGTGAGAAACCCTATCTCAAAAAACAAAAACAACACAAATCTTAGGGCAGGCATGGTGATTCACATCTGGGGATAAAAAGGCAAGTCATTCTGAGCCCACTGGCCAGCCTGAGCCTGTACAATAAGATCCTGTCAAAAATAAAGGAAGAGATCACTAGGTGGTAAAGCACTCTGCTTTTCCGGAAGACCCGGGTTATATTGGAAGTTTCCAAATGGCAGCTCACAGCCATCCATAACTCTAGTTCCAGGGCCTCCAACTCCCTCTTCTCCCCTCCTTCGGCACCACAAATGCATGCGGTATACAGACACATAAGGAGGCAAAACACCCATACATCTAAAATATGAGTTTAAAATAATAATTTAACAAATGAAAAATAATGCGGAGAGCTACGGAGGAAGATACCCAGTGTCCACCTCTGGCTTATACACATAGAAAGGTGACCTAAAGGTCGGTCAACTGATGAATGGATAAAGAATGTGTGGTGTGGCCATGTAAGTAATATTTGGTGATAAAGAAGGAATGAAGTACTCAAGTAAGAATGTGCTACAGCAGAAGTGAGCCTTGCAGGCACACTGAAAGAAGCTACATGAAAAGATCCACAGACTACATGAGACCATTCGTGCTAGATATCTGCAACAGGCAAATCCATAAACAGAAAGTTCACTATCGAGTCCAAGGGACTGGGGAGAGGGTAGAAGGAATGGGGAACCCCCCCTCCAGGTTTTGGAAGGGCAGTGAAGTGTCCTTAGTTCTTTATGAAGATGGTAACATGATGTTGTGAATATATGAAAACTACTTGATTGTACAATTGAAATCAGGGAATTTTGTGATATCTGAATGATATCTCTGTAGCTGTACACCTACTGTGGCGGCTCACCAAAGAAGACATGGAGGCATTTTCATAGGTGCAGACCCTGCCAGACCTCAGCAGAGGCAACCACCTATCACGGCAAGTGCCATAACAGACAGTGGAACCCTGAGTGTCTCATCTCAGGGGTTTTTATTGATTCCCTAAGCTCCGCAGGTGTTCTACTGATAGCACGTGCAGATCAGGAGCAATCAAACATCTTTTACATAAAGCCAACACCTGCAGACAATACAAAATGCCAAGGCCTAGGCAGCCCTTCTCCCAACAGTGCACAAAACAACTATTTTAAACATAACTAAAAATAAACTTCTGCATCACATCTCAATAATTTTTTTTTTTAAAGAAACCTCATGTCTCAGAGCAGAAATAATCTGTCCCTCCCTGGGACAGCTCACCTCTGATCCACTGGGCGTCAGCTGGAGTGGCGCAAGGACTGGGCTGGAATCTTCTAGAGGCTCCTTTACCCCATCTCCAGCTGGTTGTGGGCTGGAGTAACAGCTGGGTCCAACAACTGGAATAGTTTTGCCTGTGGCCCAGACCTCTTGCCTCCACGAAGGAAGGGGTCACTCACAAGCTGTTTCCGTCCCTGACCTGGCTGTCAACGTCATACATTGTCACTTTCACCACATTCTTTTTCCTAGAAAACAATGACTAAGACCAGCCCATGTTAAAGGAGAATTGATTGGACCCTGCCGGCTATGAGAAGTGAACGGGAATTAATTTGTTTAGATATTTGTTTCATGTTGCCCACCCTGGCCTCCAACTCAGTAGGGAACCAAAAACGACCTTAAACTTCTAATCTTCCTCCTTCCATCTCCTGGGTGCTGGAATACAAGCGTATACCATCACACTGGTTTATGTGGTGCTAGGTAGGAATTGAACCCAGAACATACCAATAGATTAACACTCTACCAACTGAGCTACAACCCAGCCCTTTATGTGTGCATATGTGTGAGGGATGCATGCAACGTGTTTGTACATGAGAAAGCCAGAGGAAGATGCCAGGTGCTCTGCTATATTACTCTCCTCTGTTTCATTCTCTTGAGACCATTTTCTGCCTGAATCTGGAGCTAGGCTGGCAGTTAGCCAGCAAGCCCCAACCATCCTCTCTAGCAGGACCAGAGAAATACACTTTCCACTTTCTGCATCTAACATGGCCTGAGCTTCAGGTCTTAGTCAATTTCTTTCCTTCCTCCCTTCCTCCCTTCCTCTCTTTCTCCCTTCCTCCCTTCCTCCCTTCCTCCCTTCCTCCCTTCCTTCCTCCCTTCCTCTCTTCCTCCCTTTCTCCCTTCCTCTCTTCCTTCCTTCCTTCTTTCCTTCCTTCCTTCCTTCCTTCCTTCCTTCCTTCCTCCCTTTCTCCCTCCCTTCCTTCCTCCCTTCCTCCCTTCCTCCCTTCCTTCCTTCCTTCCTTCCTTTTTTCTTTTTTTTTGGTTTTTCTAGACAGGGTTTCTCTGTTGTAACTCTGTCTGTCCTGGAACTCACTCTGTAGACCAGGCTAGCTTCAAACTCACTCACCTGCCTCTGCCGCAGCCTCCTGAGTGATGAGATTAAAGGCATGAGCCACCACCGCCCAGCCCTTAGTTAATTTCTTGGTTGATAAGTGTAGAAAAGGTTCTTTAATTTTTTTTTTTTGAGACTTAATTTGGGAGGGAACTAGAGAGAGGGTTAAGAGTGTGTGCTGCTCTTGCAGAGGACCTGAGTTTTGTCCTCAGCATCCACACTAGGGTGGGGGTGGAGGGCTCGTAACTACCTGTATGTAACTCCAACTCCACGGCATTTGATACCACTGGCCTCTGGCCGCTGTACCTGCAAGTGTCTGCACATCTGTACATACCCACACATAGACAAAGACCCATACACATAGTTTAAAATAATTTAAAAATAAATCTGTAAATAATCTATCTGTCTATCTACCTATCTACCTACATTCCGGAGGCTGAGGCAGAAGGAACTTTAATTCCAGAGTAGCCTGAGACTACATGGAGAAAGCTTTTATATAAAAGTTTTTGAAGCTGGCTTTCAATATGTAGCTCTGGCTGGACTAGAACTCACAGAGATTGTCTCCTAAGTGCTGGAATGGGATTAAAGTTAGATTTGTATTACCCACACTCAGCCCTGTCCAAAACAAAAACAAAAAACAAAACAACAACATAGAGAGTTAGCCTAACAGTTAAGAGGACCCGAGTTTAGTTCCCAGAACCAAGGCAGGTGGTTCATAAGCTGTAACTCTATGTGTCACTCTTTCCTGGCCTCTCACATGCATGTGTAGTACACTAATATAGATGTATGCATAGAAACGTAAATTTTTAGAAAATAAATAGCCAGGTTGTGATGGTATACACCTTCAGTCCCAGCACTCGGGACGCAAAGACAGGCAGATTTCTGAGTTCAAGGCCAGCCTGGTCTATATAGTGAGTTCCAGGGATACACAGAGAAACCCTGTCTCAAAATAAATTAATTTTTTAAAAAAGTTTCTTCTTCTCCCCCTCCTCCTCCTCCCCCTCTTCTTCCTCCTCCTCCTTGTTCTTCATTGTATTTGTTATTTTTACAAGTAGGGGTGTTTGTCCTGCACGTATGTATGTATACCACTTTTGTGCCTGGTACCCACAGAGACCAGAAAAAGGGCACCAGGTACCCTTGAACTGGAATTACACAGATGGTTGTGAGCTCCCCAGTGTGGGAGCTGAACCTGGATCCTCTGCGTGGGTAACAAGTGCTCTTCACTGCTGAGACATCTCTCCAGCCCTTCTTTATTATTTTTGATAGCTAATGTGGTTTCTTAGCACATTAGAAGTTTTAAATTTTTTGTACTTAGTTTTAAAAAATTGTATTTTATTTCTTTGTGATGGAAGAGCGTACACATGGCACAGATGTGTGGAGGTCGAAGGACAGCTGTTGGAGATCGCTCTGCCCTTCTACCATGTAGATCCCACAGGTTAAACTCAGCTCTCAAGCACCTTTACCTATTGAGCCATTTCGGTAGCCCCGTATTTTGTTTTTTGAGACACAGTCTCACTCTGTAACCCAGGCTAGGTTACACTGTGTAGCCTAGGCTGCCCTCTAATTCACAGAGATCCTCTTGCCTCAACCTTCTAAGTGCTGGGATTACAGATGTGAGCCGTTATAACTGGGCTGGTACACTAAGATTTATTTCATCAATGCCCTGGGTGTTTTGTTTTGTTTTGTTTCCTTTTATTGTTTTGAGACAGGGTCTGACTATGTATATGTAGCCCTGGCTGGCCGCCATGTCTGGCAATGCCTTGCTTTTAAAAAATACTTTAGCTGGGCGATGGTGGCACATGCCTTTAATTCCAGCACTAGGGAGGCAGAGGCAGAAGGATATCTGTGAGTTCAAGACCAGTCTGGTCTACAGAGTGAGTTCCAGGTCAACCAGCCAGGGCTACACAGGGAAAACCCTATCTTGAAAAAACAAAAGTAAGGAAATGAATGAATGAATATATTTTTAATTGCATTGATTGATTGGTTGCCTGTATGGGCCTGTGCAAGAGGCTGCATTTACCATGGAGAGTGTGTGGGGTCAGAGGATGACTTGAGGGAGTTTTCTCCTTCCACTGTGGGGGTCCTAGGGATTGAACTCAGGTCATTAATCTTGATGGTAAGGTCTTTAACCTACCAAACCATCTGGCTAATCTTGTGTATTTGTTTCTCTGTTGTAACTCTGGCTGTCCTGGAACTCACTGTGTAGACCAGGCTGTCCTCCAACTCACAGAGATCTGCTTGCCTCTGCCTCCCGAGTGCTGGGATCAAAGGGCGTGCGCCACCACAGCCTGGCTTGTGTTTTGTTTTTTAAGACAAGATAAGTAGGTAGCTTATTCTTGCCTGTAACTCACTATGTAGCCCAGGCTGTCCTTAAACTCAAAATCCTGCTTTGCCTTTCAAGTGCTAGGGTGACAGAGACAGACAAGTACCACCATACCTAGCCAAATACCATGCTTTATCAATCATTCATAACTTTGAACTTGAGTGCTAAAAATGAACAGATGAATGATTAATAGCAATCACCAAGATAAGAACATCGGACCATGGCAGTGATACAGGCCTGTAATACCAACACTCGGGAGTGTGAAATCGGAGGATAGCCTCGAATTTGAGGCTAACCTGGACTACACAACAAGTACCAAGCTAGAGAGGGATCCATAGCGAGATCCTGTCTCAAAAACAAAATACAAAGCAGGACTGAGGCCAGATAGTATAAAACACCCTTCCCACAGCCATTTGTCCGCAAAGCTTCCACGGATATGGAGTTACAGGAGGTTGTGAGCACCCTGCCATGGCTGCTGGGAACCGAACTCCAGTCCTCTGTGAGAATAGCAGGGGCTCTTAACTGCTGAGCCATCTCTCCACCCCCCTCTCCAAAGTTCTCTCTCAGGGTGCAACCACCAACCCCAAGGTGGGAATGTTGCCAAACCTCCCCTCTTCCTGCACTCCATCCCCAAACCTGCCTCTTCTTCTGACCCAACATCACAGTTCTGAAAATAAATAACACACAGTAAGAGACAATTTAGGCCTCTGCAAGTTTAGGGGCTGAGGATGCAGCTCAGTGGATAAAGTGTGTGATATTCTTGCAGCCCTGGGTTCCGTCTCTAGAACCACATAAACTGGACAGGGTGGTGCATGAGCCCCTGGTGGAAGGGTCAGGAGTTCAAGGTCATTTTCGGCTACCTGGCATCTTTGAGGCCAGCCTGGATACATGAGATTTTGTCAAGAAAAGAATTCCATGTTTAAAGTGAAGCTTTTAGAAACCCACACCAAGGTCTCTGCCCATCTTCTTTCCTGGTCCCAGATGCCCTGCATTTCTGTCCCTGGGTGTCCTAAGTTCCCTGAAGATAAGCACGAAGGTCTACTTAGCCTTCTGCTGTACAGCGACCCCTCCGTCAATGATGGAGACAGACTTGGTCTGGGTTCCTTAATTACCAGTTTAAAGGAAAGAGACAATCCCATCTCTTAGCCTTGGGTTACTCTCTATACACTGGCCACGTCGTATCCCAGGCAACCTACCTGCAGGAATTTGTATTGTCTGTTGTTAAATTGGAGATCTTGGTGGCTGAGAGTTTTCATTGTGTCCCTCAGTCCTGGTACCAGACCCAGCTGGGAGAAGTCCTTGTCTCATGTGTGGAATTGTCATTAGTTAGCAAAGAGAGAGGACATGTGCTCCTGTTCCCTCCAGGAAGCCTAGTGCACAAACGCCACCCCGTTTACTCATTTGTCTCTTTGTTTTCGAGTTAATTAAACTATCAGAAGTCTTTCTGGAGCTGAGAGGCCCAGCACAATTTCGGAGCTGTGATCTCCCCAAGGCAGCAGGGCCTTCCGCCTTAGAATTCTATGTTCTCTCTGGTACTATGAAGGCTGAGGTTAAGGGAAATCGTTTGAGCCCAGTACTGGTGGGAAATCCTGGGTAGCACACTGTGACCTTGTCTTAAACAAACAAAACAAAACAAAAAGCAAGCTAGTCAACAGAAAGGACTGAGGATGGGGCTCCGGCGGAGTGCCTCCTCGATATTTCTGAGGCCCTGAATTCAATCCTTAGCACTACCAATTAAGATGAGGTGAGAGATCTTAAACAGATCTGAAGATTGTCAAGAGAGAAAAGAGGCAGAAGTGTCCCAAGAGCCCCATTCGCCACCCCCAATCCGATCATTTGTGCCGCCCAATCCCAGGCCTCTAACATTGCGAAAGGAAATATCCTACCAACCCCCTGCCTAGGTTTTGTTTGTTGTGCCCCCCCCCCCCCCCGTTTGGTTTTCCGAGACAGGGTTTCTCTGTTGTAACTCTGGCTGTCCTGGAACTCACTCTGTAGACCAGGCTGGCCTCGAACTCAGAGATCTGCCTGCCTCTGCCTCCAAGTGCTAGTATTAAAAGCATGTACCGCCATCCCCCAGCCTCCATCTCCCTGAGTAAAACAGCAGGCTCAAGAGCAGAAGCTAGCCTGGCATGTTGGCACATGTCTGTAATTCCAGCATTCAGGATACTAAGACAGGAGGATTGCTGTGAGTTCTAATCTGGTCTGGACTATAGTGAGACTCCAGCAAGATAACAACAAATGCCCTGGGCTCTGTCCGCAGCACTCCTTAAACCAGGTATGCTGGTGCATAGTGGTAAGCTCAAGCACCCAGAAGGTGGAGGTAGGAAGATCAGAAGTTAAACCAAACCAAACAAAAACAAACACAGAGGCCCAAGAGGAGGGAAAGAGGCCTTAAGGAGCAAGGGGATAGTTGCACACATGCACTACAGAAGAAGGTGAGAGGGAGCGTTAAAGTTTCCATCAGAGATTGGGGGAGAGGAATGGGGGTGGGTTAACCAAATCTAAGAATGCATAAACAAAACAAAACAAACCTTGTAGAATTACCCATGACTAAGCTAATTCAAAAGTATAAGTGCCTCGTGGTGGTGGTGCAAGCCTTTAATCCCAGCACCCAGGAGGCAGAGGCAGGCAGATCTCTGTGAGTTCGAGGCCAGCCTGGTCTACAGAGTGAGTTCCAGGACAGCCAGAGTTACAGCAGAGAAAACCTTCTCTCGAAAAAAAAAAAAAACAAAAATCAAAAAAAAACCCTTTTAATAAAAAAATATATAATAATAAAAATAAAATAAAATTACAGTTGCTTTCTGATATACAATACTAATGATGAGGATGACCAGGTGTGGTGGTACATGATGGTAATCCTATAACTCTGGAGGCAGATGCAGAGGAAGGCAGATCTCTGTGAGTTCGAGGCCAGCCTAGTCTACACTGTAAGTTCCAAACCAGCCAGAACAACATAGTTAAAGCCTGTCTTAAAGGGAATGGGGGAAGCCAGGTATGGATGTGCATACGTTATTCAGTCGGGAGACAGAGGCAGGCAGATCTCTGTGAGCTCCAGGCCATCCTGATCTACAGAGTGAGTTCTAGGTCAGCCAAGGCTATTTAGTGAGACCCTTGTCTCAAGAAAACAAGCAACCTCGTGTGTGTGTGTGTGTGTGTGTTCTGCTAAAGATGGAAAGATTACCTCCTCAGATGAGATAAACCCTTCAGAATCTGAGGGCTCAAAGTTTTTAGTCTCCTTATGGCTCTCCCACACATCTCTGTCCTTACCAGGGTCCCCTTCTTCCCAATATGTGCCTTTAGTTTAGCTGCCAACACTCTCTGAGGCTGGGGCTTGAATTTTCATTGTTGGTTAGCCAATCTTACCATGAGGGTTTGGGTTTGATTTTCTGAAACTTAAGCTCTTTGACTGCTAGAGAGAAGGTTCTTTCCCGGGCTGTCCTTGGAAATCTTAAGACTGTTTCTGCAAATCTAGAGATGGTTACTTTTTTCACTGAGCTCATACTTTTCCTATGTCAGTTTTAAGCTCCTAGATGCAACCAACATTGTCCTTTTATTTTCCCACAAGCTGTCAAAAGTTTATATATGGAGTCATTAAATTTCTTGTTTCCCAAAACAAGGTGATCTGAATGGGTGGAACATACTTCTCCCAGAAAACATGAGTCATCGAATGAAAGTCTCAGTACCATGTGTAGGCTACCACCCATGAGTTATTCATCAAGGAGGCCCCATAGGCCCCCAAAACAATGCAGGCTATTGCCATTGTTCTTGCTTCCCCCTATAATTGTATGACAAAAGACTACTGCCGAAGATAACACACTTTGGTCACAGACATAGAGAATTCAAGCTGGAAATAACATGCAAACTTCTTCCCTTCCGGCTGGATTTCATGGTGTCAGAAGGTGCCATGCAGATCACTGGGGTGAAAAGGCATCAATGATACCAGCTAGTGGTGCACTCTGCATGCTACAATACTGACCTGCCAGGCCAGATGTGCCCGCTGGTGCAATAGTGTCTTAAAGCTGCTGATATAGTGGCATACCCTAAAGGAACCTTAAGTTGCAATTCAAAGACAATAAAAAGAAAAATGTTTGCCATTCAAGTTCACAAGCCCCCTGAATTTGAGCTGTGGATGCCAAGGTAAGAATCTATTTCAGAGTGAAATCGGGGCATCCCTTTGATGGCTGATCCTATCCTTAAGAATTCAAGGACACTGTCTTTATAGAAAGCTGAACAGACTTATTTTTATATATGTAACCAGAGCTTAAAAAATACTCCTTTCGTTCTCCATTTTGCTTTCAGAGTCTTTCTCATTCTTCCATTGACCTGTCCCTTAAAATTCTCTCTTCTTCCTCCCCCTCCCCCAACCTCTCCCCTCATCTCTTACCTAGATCGCATTTAGGAAGGTTCTAGGTCTTCAGTCCTGTAGGTCACTCTGCTGTCACTCTTGAAAATGAACTTCTTGGAACACAAACGTCTTCCTGTCCTTGCTAGGACCATTGAAACTTAGGGATTAACTTAACTTGGGCCACAAGGAATGAAGAAAGAACAGACACACATACAGAAAAAGCTGGGATTGGGTGGGTTGTGTGTTCTAATGGAGACAAAACCCAGAAACTGAGAGCATTGACTACCTACGGTGTGAAGCAGGAGGTGGGTTAGCTAATCTCAGTAGGAGGCCTCTGCAGGGAGCTGTCTCAGGCTGCAGTCACTTGGGAGGAGATAGGCTGGGTTGATAGCTTCTGCTTGCAATGTCAGCATCCAGACCCTAAAAGGAAGATGCAGTTGGTACTTTCTGCACACACTGGTTTTAGCTAAAGGTCGACCGTTGGTCAACATTTGTACTTGGACCAGGGGAGGAGGCTTTGCCATTCCCCTGAACCTGGCCCGAGGAAGGCCTTGTCATTTCCATAGGTCCGAGGCACTGCAGTCTTTGGCATGACCATGCTCGTGTCAATAATACACATTCACTCAGGACTTCACCTGCTCCCACAGGTCCTCCTCTCCAGGTCCCGCTGCTAAGTGACGATGATCCTGATAAAGAAAAGGCTGAGAAGTGTTTCCGGTAAAGTTTGCCAGGAGCTGCCTCTCCTTACCTAATCTCCTCCAGTTCCCAAGGCTTCTAATACACTTCCCCAGGGCTCAGGCTGCTTCCGGCTCCTCAGCTCTTGAACAATTTACCCACCTACCCCCTGAGCTAAAGTTGAGCTTCCCGTGTAGATCAAGCCTGAGATGGGTGTGACACACACTAGGAGTGCTGTGACGTAGAAGACTACGTATTTGGGACTAGTATAAACTATATATAGTTTAGACAAGCCTAGGTGGCAACATGAGACTCTGCCTCAAAATCGTAAGGCAGGGGTGGGGGGTGGGGGAGTGAGGGAGTGGAGATGCTAAAATACTGGCAAATGCCTACAATTCCAATGCTAGGGAGCCTGAGGTAGAAGGATTGCTGGAAATTTAACACCATAGTAAGTACCAGGCAAGCTAGGTCTCACAAAACTAATGAATGAATGAATGAATGAATGAATGAATAGCCAGGGATGGCACACTATGATCTTGCTGCTTAGGAGGTAGAGGCAGGAGAATCGGGAGTTCAAAGTCATCTTTAGTTGCATAGAATTCAGGGCCAGCCAAGGTTATGTAAGATCTTGCCTCAAATCACATTATAAAAGGGTCAGTGAGATGGCTCAGTAGGTAAGGGCATGTGTCGCCAAACCCGATGACCCCGATGACTTGGGTTCGTACCCCGGGACCCACCCGCACAATGGAAGAAGAGAGAGGACTCTCTCAAGTTGTCGTCTGACTTCCAATCTTTCACTGTGACATGTACACACACATACGCACACCACGAATACATAAAGGTTCAGAAAGATTGAGCAAATTCAAAAAAGAAAACCAAGACCACATCAGTGGGTCCATCCACTCCAGCCAAGAGGGACTTTTTAAGAGTTTAAAAACAACAACACGCATTTTATTGACGTACTACAGAAAGGCAGACAGTGCAAGGTATTACCAATTGTTTCTCATAAACTGAAGAGACGTGTCGCACTTGGACCAAGCAGCTCTCAGTTAAGGAACAGAACATTCCCTGACTTCTAGGCTACCCCAGTGGCCACCTCCCATCACCGTGTCCCTCCCTCTAGCAAGATAACCGTCTTCCTGACTGCCGACTGCATGGGTCAGTTTGGCTTGGTTTTAAACTCTTGTCTATGGGGCAATCATACAGTACCTGCCTTCTTACATCTGGCTCCTCCTACCCTCCACCATATAGGAGGGATTCCTCACTCTGTAATGTGCAGCTGTCCATTGTTGGTTCTCGAAGCTGTATAATATTCCACTATGTGAACATACCACAGTTTCTTTCCTCATCCTGGTGTTGACGGGCAATTAGGCAGTTTTCAGCCCGGGGGCCATTACCAACAGCCCTGCTAGAAGCCAGGTCTTAGAGAACATCTGTTTGTAATTCTGGTTTCCTGGCTACTGAGTACTCTTTAATAACCTTTTGCTTTTTGAGCCCAGTAGCCCCAGGCTGGCTTCAAATTTGCTGGTCCTTCTGCTTCAGCCTTCTGAATGCTTGAATAAAAGGCATACATCTCCATACCTGACTCCAAAGTCTTCTGTGGAAGTAGCTAGGACACTGGGTTGTGCACAATCAGTGTGCCTGTTTCCCTCTACTAGACTCTGAGCATCTAGCATCTGAGCAACTTCTTCTACGTTTGTTTTGTGCTGGGGATTGGGTCTATGGTTTCTCACATGCTAGGCAAGCGCTGTACCACTAAGCTGCACCCCCTTCCCTTCTACATATTTTTGGATCATTAATTTCTACTTTACAATAGCTGCTCAATAAATATCATTCGAATGGGTGAATCGTGAGTGTTTACAAACTGCTAGAAGAAAGTACTGTCCTGAAGGCTTTTCTGTAATTGCATCTTCTTACATGTAGCTCATTTCCCCTGGAATTAGGATGTAGCCCAGAGATAAAGCATTACCTTATGCATTACCCAATATGCATAAGGTTCCAGCTTCCATTACTACCACCCTAAAAAACAAACAAGAGAAGCCACTCACTGATTTTGTGGAGTTCTTTGTTTTGTTTGTTTGAAGCTTTTATTACCACCACCACCACCACCACCACCACCACCACCACCACCACCACCACAACCACCACCACCACTACCCCAACCCCCGCTCCGGAGACAGGGATTCTCTGTGTTCCTGGCTATCCTGGAACTCGTTCTGTAGATCATTCTGGCCTCGAACTCAGAGATTTGCTTGGCTCTGCTGGGATTAAAGGCGTGCACCACCTCTGCCAGGCTGTTTTTTAGCTTTTTGAGATACATCTTCATGCAATCCAGACTGGCCTGCTATGTAATGGGATAACACTGAACTCTTTGTCTTCCCCCTACCACCTGAGAGCTAGGATTACAGGCATGCACTACTATAGTTTTTTCATACGTGCATGTATGTAAATGTGTTCCTATGTGTACATATGTGCACGGGGGTACACACACACTCACATGTGTGTATGTTTGCATGTGTGTGGAAGGCAGAGGTCAAAGCCAGGTGTCACCTTAAATTGTGTCCCACCTTATTTTTTTGAGGCAGGGTCTCACACAGACCCTGGAGCCCAGTGATTTGGCATTCAGGCTTCAGGGGGATACTGCCATGCTTGGTTTTTTACATGGGTGATGAGGTTCTAAAACCAAGTTCTCACGTTTGTCAAGTCGTTTGTGGATGGTATTCATTCTCTCGTTCTCTCTCTCTCCCCCATCCTCCTCCTTTTCTCCTCTTGTCTCCTGTGAGCTACCAGAAAGAGTGACACGAAGTGGATAGTCTGAAGTGGACTCTATGATGTCCCCACTCTGGGGACAGGAAACAATCCGAGTCATTTAGACCATACTCCAAGCATCTTATCATTGTAGTTGTTGAAAAACTACCAAGGAGGGGAGAGAGGAAGTTGCCTTTTCTGCAAGTAGCGCCCAAGGGGCATACCTCCTCCTGAAATGAATGATCCTGGTTTCTCTTCAGACTTTGGGTGTGTTTGCTTTCATTTTTACTCTAACCCTCAAGAATGGTTCCTCTCTGTGAGTGAAAATGCTAATGAGTTTTCACAGAGATCCGACTTGCAACTGCAAAGTGATCAAAAGAACTATTTAAAACTGTTTTACCGCCTCTGCTTCTGAGTTTATCGTCATGGGAAACTTGATTTGCCTCCGTCTCTTCACTCCTTTCTCTCACTCGCAGCCATGCGATGTAGGTTACTCCTCACAAGTTTTTAGAAAATGCTTCTCGAGGTTGAGGGGAAAAAAAAAAATGGTGAGGGACTGGTGAGATAGCGCTGTGAGTAAAAGGTCTCTTGCTACCGAGCCTGAGGACCTGAGTTTGAGTCCTGTAACCTACACGGTGGAAGGAGAGAGCCAACTCCCCCACAAGTTGTCCTCTGACCTCCACATGTATGGCATGGCATGTGCACACCCGAGGCAGGCGGATCTCTGTGAGATCGAGGCCAGCCTGGTCTACAGAGTGAGTTCCAGAACAGGCAGAGTTACAACAGAAGAATCCTGTCTTGAAACCCTCCCCACCAAAAAAAAAAAAAAAAAAAAAAAAAAAAGGGGGCGTGCTTGTGTTGTTGTATAACATAGCACCTCACCATTCAATGACTTCAACCAGCACAAATCCATTTCCCAGAGTTCCTTGGGGTCAGGGAATAAGGATCACCTGAGCTAGGTAGTTCTGGCTCTCACCATCTCATGCTGTTGTTGGTGAGATGTCAGCAGTGGCCAGAGACATGTAAAGGCTCAACTGGAAGCTTTAGGATCTGTTTCTAAGATGGCTCCCCAACATGGTTGTTGGTGTGTGGTTTACTCCATGGGGGTACTTAAACGTACTGCTGATCTGACTGCCAAGTTTCCCTCAGATTGTGAAGAGGAAGCTATAATGCCTTTTATGTCCGAATACAGGGTGTCACACGGTCACTTCTATTTTATTAAAAGTGAGTCACTAAATACAGCTCACAAGTCCAAGGAGGAAAATCGGGCTCTACCTTTTGAAGGGAGGAGTACCAAAGAATTTGTGTACATATCTTAAAACCAGTACAGACAGTAAATAGGCTAATTGAATCCAACCAAGTGTTTCAGCATCCCGGGTTGTTAGCTACATATTTTCTTTTCCTCCTGTCAGATGACAGAGCTGAAAGTTGGTGTTAAAAACGAATCAGGTAAGGATTTACCTTGAACTTGAAACTTGAGGTTGGGGGGGAAAAATCCACCTGAAGGGTATGGCCTTGGATTTTCAGTTGTCATGGCAATCACAAATAGGATAGAGGCTGGGGATGTGGCTCAATGATGGAGAGTGTGTGCTTAACATGTGAGCAGCCCTGAGGCCTGAGTCCATCGTCAGTATCATTAATGGGCTCTGTTGGCTTGTCTGGGGGGGCGGGGAAGAAGCACATTTTCCCTAGAGATTTGTATCCTGACTTCTAATTACTAGCTGGCCACAAATACTATCTAAATGTAATGTGGAACTGTTGACCAATGTTAAAAGGTCATTTTCAGGAGCTGGGGAGATGGTTCTGTCAGTAATCTGCTTGCCACAAAATCATGAGGACCTGAGTTTGCATTCCCCAGCACCCACGCAGAAACTACGCACTGTAGGGCATGCCTGTAACGTCATGTGGACGTGGAGACAGGCAGGTCCTCGAAGCACATTGACTAGCCTGTCTAGCTAAATATGTGAAGCTCTGAGTTCAGAGAGAGACTCTTGTCTCCAAAAACGAAGGGAAGAACAATAGAGGAAGACATTCTTCATGGATCTCTGGCATACATTCTCAAGTGCACATACATGCTCCTACCCTCGACCCCCCACAAAAGGTATTTTCAGTCTGGAGAAATGGCTAAGTAGTTAAGAGCACTCACTGCTCTTCCAGAGGACCTGATGCCTTCTGGCCTCTGAGGGCACTGGCACACATGTGGTACACACACACACACACACACACAGACAGGAAATATATATATATATATATATATATATATATATATATATATATATATATATATATATTTTGAGACAGGGTTTCTCTGTTGTAACCTGTGGCTGTCCTGGAACTTACTCTGTAGTCCAGGCTGGCCTCGAACTCACAGAGATCAGCCTGTCTCTGCCTCCAGAGTGCTGGGATTGAAGGCATGTGCCACTACCACCCAGCTGAATAAATGTATTTTCTAAGAAGGCAAAATCAAGACCTTCATACATAGATCAGCGAAGGAGCTGGAGGTGTAGCTTGGTGACAGAATGCATCCTGTGTTCAATGCACAGCAGGGCCTAAATTTTTAAAAAAGTAAGAGCTTCATTGCCGTCTATAGTTGAGGTAGTGGGTAGGATAGTCTCACCTACTAATTCAAGGGAGAGTTCTAAAAACAGACATATCTATAGATAAAGAATGTTGAAATACGTTTGTAAATGGACACAAAACTGGTTTTTGGGGTAAGGGTAGGAGCTGATCCTCCCTCAGAAGTTACTTGCTTTTCTAGAAGCTAGAGGTATTTCCATTCTCAAAGTCACCGAATATGACTTACTTTTTGTTTGTTTGTTGGTTGCTTGGTTGTTTTTGGTTTTTGAGACAGGGTTTCTCTGTGTAACTCTGGCTGTCCTGAAACTCACTCTGTATGTAGATCAGGCTGGCCTCGAACTCAGAGATCTACCTGCCTCTGCCTCCTGAGTAGTGCTGAGATTAAAAGTGTGTGCCACCAATGCTCAGCTACTCTTTAAAGAAAAAATTTTATTTTATAATGAAGTTGGTAAATGATTATCTACTCTTAAAACATTCCATTGAAAAAATAGCTAGGAACCACACCACCCCTTGCTTATTTTAAAGCCTTAATTTTTCCTTACATCAAATAACCTTAACTCCCTTGACCTTGACATGACAAAATATGTTCTTCAGAGAATATCCTTCTAACCTTGGGAAGGTTGGGAATTGTATATGGTAAAGATGAAATGAATTTAATATACCGTAGTGATATTTTGGTGTTAAGGAAAAAAATTATATATGCAATTCAATTTCTAGACTTTTTGAAAACTCGAGAGCATTAAAGTATTGGATAGATTACCCTCTGTTTCCCACTAAAAACCATGGTGCAGCAATGGAACTTGGTGCTTCATGTCTATAATCCCAGCACTCTGGAGACTGACATAGAAAGACTTCAGGAGTTTGAAGCAAACCTGAGCTACTGTCTTAGCTAGGTTTCTACTGCTGAGCTAAATACCACATAACCCAAAGCAACTTGGAGAGGAAAGAGTTTATTTGGCTTACAGGCGCCAGTCTATCATTAGGAGAATCAAAGCAGGAACTCAAGGCAGGAACCCAGAGGCAGGAACAGAAGCACAGACTGTGGAGAATCACTGCTTACTGGCTTGGAAACAGATTTTATTTTCATTTATTTGTTTGTTGTTTGTTGCAAATGTCTTACATTCATTTGTTTCTGTGTGCACACCTATGGACACACAAATGCCATGGTATGCAAGTGGAGGAGGTGATTCTGTCCTTCCAGGGCTGCAGGAATCTAACCCAGGTCACCGTGCTTGGCGGCAAGTGCCTTTGCCCCATGAATCATCTCTCCCCAGCCTCCTGTAACAAACATTAGACTTGTGATTTAAAGATAAAAAGAGTTTAAAATGTGACTTTAGTACAATAGTCACCAAGTCTGGGCATGGCCCTGGGTTTGATTCTCAGTGCTCCAAGTAAGTAAATGCATAAGATAAGTAAAATCATTTATTTATCGAGGCAATGTTCTTTGTAGTCCATGCTGACTTCAAACTTGATATCTAGTTGGCTTTGAACTCCTGATTTTTCTGCTTTTACCTTAAGTGATGCAATTATCATCCTGCACCACTAGACTTGGTTTAAAATAATTGAACATTTTAATTCTAAAAACAAGAGTTGTCTTAAGACAAGTATATATTTGGTATGTTGGACAAATTTATGTGATTCATAAATGTTTATGTCCTTGGAAAGATTTTGTTTATCATGATCATCAATTTGTCCATCCAGGTAGGCATAATTAAACAAGAAAACAATACAAATTCCATATATGAATGTGTTGCATTATGCAATATTGAGAAACATTTAGCTAACCTTGTTGGATTTGTCTTGAGCCTTTATCCAAGGCCCTCCCCCAGGAAATAACTGTACTAATTTTTGATAAAAATAGCAAGGCAAGTAAACTGAAATAAGACTTGTAAAAGTCTTAGAGCACTGAGTACTTTGTCTTAAAATACTTAGTTTGACAAAGTACTTGCCTAACATACTGAGGTTCCTGGGTTCCATCTCTCTGTTACCAGCCCCTCAAAAAATACGGGGTTAGGCATGAGTGAAGTAAGAAATGAAGTCATGTATTCTTTATTCGTCTGAAGTCACATATGTCGTAGTTTTCAAACAATAGCCCTGACTTCTCTGACACACTTCCGTTGTGGGAAGGGTTTGCTTCCTTTCCCTTTGAATCTGGGCTCTGTGACTGCTTGAGTAATATATTATTGAACAGATGACACCACCACCGTAGGGTGCTCATTTTATAAATCTGTGTGTGTGTGTGTGTGTTGGAGTGTATGAACTCACACTCGTGTGTGTGAATGCAGGCAGGCACGAAGGTGCTGTGCTGCTCGTATAGAGATCAGAGGACAATCTCTGGTGTCGGTCCTCACCTCCTTCTACCTTGTTTGAGAGAGGGTCTCATATTCACCTTTGTATACCAGGATGTCTCCATCTCCCACTTCATTGTAGGAGTGCTGGGATTACAAAACCAAGTTACCCTGTCTGGCTTTTCTGGGGTTTGGGGATCGAACTCAGATCCTCATGCTTGAGTGGTAATCAATTTTCTCCCAGCCTTTTTTTTTTTTTTCTTTTTTTGAGACAGAATTTTGCTTGCATCCCAGACTGGTCTTGAGATCAGGATCCTCCTCTTCTCCTGAGTGCTGAGGTTGCAGGAATGGGCTGCCATACCTGGCTTGGGTTCTTTCTTAATACAGGTAAGCAGGTCCATGAGCACTTACAGATCTAAACTGCTACTGAAACAGCAAGAGGCCAAAAAGGCTTTGGGGAATCTTTAAGCTGGAAAAACTCCTCTAGGTTTAGGCTTTAAGTAACTGGCAGCTTCCATTTCGTCTCTCTTGGGATGCTCTACTCTTGGCACACAGCCATCACGCTGTAAGGAAGCCCAAGCCACCCTGTGGCGTGGCCCACATGGAGGAAAAGCACAGCCAGTATAGCCCTGCCGGTTCTACGTGTGCAGCATCCTGAAAATGGATCTCAACGGAGCTAGCCTCACCCACACAACGTGCTCAGGCTTCTTTCTAGATTCTTGAGCCAAGTGAATGACTATTGCTTTAGACCACCAGCCCTGGGGTAGCTTAACTCAGTAATAAGTAACAACGTATGACTTAGACATAGCAGAGTGCACAAATCTTAAATGTACTTTTATATGTTTATAAAACCATGAAATTGTTAATTAGGTTGGATAGAGAAGATCTGTATCTCTTTAGAAGATTCTCTAGACAAAAAGTTTCTTGAAATACTACCCAGGTACCTGGACTCTGAGTCTATGGTTCAACACTTATCTTTATTATTACTCTTTGCAGTAATGTTTCCAATCTTAACAGAATGAAAATATTCTCTTCAGCATCCTTCTATAAAGCTCTGATATGTAGACCAGAAAAGTGAAAGCTCAATGGAAGACAAGCAGACTTCAATCTGTAACCACTGGGAAGTAGGCTGGCAGGAAAATGAGCCGATCTGCTCTTAAATCTTCTGTCAGCCAAGTCGCCTCGTAAAACCAAAGGCAGGAGCACGGGGTTCTATCTTAATACCGGTGATCTTCAGCACTCTGAAGCCTAACTTGTCCCTATCCCAAACAACAGAGGTCATAAAGGCTTTGGGGAATCTTTAAACTGGGTGGAGAGAGGACCCCCTCCCTCCCTTCCCAATCTGCTTCACCAATTGCTTTACTTCAAACTGTGGGCTGATTTCCATTAATCACACTTGGCCCTAATTACCCCGGAGCAGCCATTCTTCCCCTGGCCTAGAGCTGGAATTTTAAGGGGCTACTGACAAAGCAGGTCCGTGGGTCCAAACAATAGTGGTAGCTTCAGGGAAAGGCTCGGTGACGAGGTGTCCGTCCCCAGTCCTTCCTTCCAGACTATGTAAGTTCCAGGCCTGCTGGTGATCTCCCCAGGTAGGAACCCGAGTTCCTCCACTAAATAGATTTTCCTTTTGTTGTCACATTAATTTGCAACTCATTAATAGTGACAGAAGTGAGGTACTGCAACGATGTCATTTGCATATTCATGAGTGACTTATTATTAAACAAATAAGATTTTCCTATCTTCGCAGCACCCAAAGTAAGGCTGAACAGTACATTACACCGGCCCCATGCTTTATTCTCTCTTTAATATGTTAATAGATGCAGTTGATTTCTTTAAGTAAATACGCATCTATAAAACAACACGTACTTTATAAAAAAGAAATTTAAATAATAATCCATTAGCAAAGTTGGCAACAATTTAAGAGGAACAACCCATTAATACGAACGCGTGGGAATCAATTTGCGAATTTTTAACTCGGGTGGTGGGTTGCGGACGACCGAGGGGGAGGACCTGCAAGTGCTGTTTGAGCTTAAAAAACATTTTAGTGAGTTTCAGGAGACAAGGACTGGGATCCTTTGCATCTTTCGGGTGCTGTTTCCCCGTAGATCGAAAACTGCTCGAGTCTTCACCTCCACATTGGCGTCTTTCCGGCGTCCTCTGGGATCCTAGCCACGGGCTGACGTCTAGCATGTGGCTTTTCACCGGGCCCCAAAGGCTGCCCAACAGCACCGGGTTAAGCGGGGTGGGGGCGGGGCAAGGCCTGGCGTCCGGGCGCCGCTCCCACATGGGGCTGAGGCTGGGGCTCTCCCCTTCTGCCCTCCATCCCTGGGCACCGGTTTCATCACAGCCGGTTCTTTCCAGCTGGGGTCAGGGTGGCCTCCCCCCGCGGTGTCGCGGAGCTTAAGGCCAACCGCGCACCCTTATCTCCGCCGAGTCAGACACTCGCCGCGCGGAATCTGTTGACATTTACTATTGTTCGCAGGAGTCGGGAGCGCCGGGCGGGAGCGGGCGGGGCGAGCCGAGGGAGGGCGGCAAGTGGGAGGCCTGCGCTCCACGTGTGTGTGTGCGCGCGCGCGTGCTCGCGAGGGGGGGGGGGTGGGGAGGGCCGTCTTGGAAAATAAAAAGTGGCCGGAGGGCCCGGAAGCTTCCAAGCCGGCTGAACGGCCCACGCCGGGAATTGAAGTGGTGGCGCGCGGGGGGTGGGTAGGTGGGTGGGGGTGCAGGAAGGAAGACCGGGGCGGCGGGCCGTGGGCTCCGCGGGGGAGGGGTGGGGACGGCTCCAGCCGCACGGCCCCCAGTGACCCACAGGACACAAGTGCATTTGTGCCTAGCCGTGGTAGGGATTAAAGTGCCATACGGCCTGAGCGAGGGGGGCGAGGCGGGTAGAAAACAACCCGCGCGCACAAAGCGCGCATTGTTCCAGCCACCTCCATTATGCCGCGCTGCAGCCAAGAGCCTGTTTCGCAACTGCCCTCCCGGCGATCGGGCGCGCGCGCGCTTACACACACACACACACACACACACACATACACACACGTCTCCCCAGCCGAGGCAGGGGGTGGGTGCGCTCTGCCGGGACTAGGAAGGGCTGCCTGGGCTGGGCTGTGAGGAGTGGGGACGCGCGGGTGGCTTGGGGAGCTCGGCTTGAGCTCTTTATGTTTTCTCGTCCCAATCTCGGCACTTTTCCGTTTCTCTGGCTCCTGCCCTAAGCACACCCTGGAGCGATGAGCTTCCCCTGGGGAGGAGGCTACGGCGGGGGTGTGAAGTGGAGAGGGTGCGCTCTCAGCCGCTGTCACCCGCGGATCGCAGCCCCAGGCGCACAGCACTCGCTTGCACTGCTGAGGACACGTGCGCAGGAGGAACGGGGACAGCATCCCTGCTTTCCAAGGAGAGGTTCCCAGAGCGCCCCCTCTAGGCTTCCTGGCACTCCGGGACTTCCTCATGCCGGGAGCGGGAGCTGTGGAATCCCGCACCGCGCCGCTTGGCCTACCGGTACGTGCGTGCCAAGTGGGCCAACTCAGTCTCCTCCACACTAACCACACAGGGCCCAGCCAGGCCTTGGCCTCCATCCTCTGTGGCATTCAGGGCCATGCTTAGGCACACTGAGAGGGATTTTAAGCCTGGGCATCATCAGAGCGCCCCTTTCTCCTTTGGGTGAGGAGCAGAGGGAGGACCAGAAGCCACTCCACTCCCCAGAACCCCTGTTGAGCCCTCTTGGTAGGCAGGTGGGGATCGAAGGCGCTCAGGCTCCGCGAGCTAGCGAGGTCTGGTTTCCTTTACGTTTTACAAGCTATAAATAAACTTCCCCTTGGGCGGATGAGCGCTGCGTCCAAGGGCGGCTTCCCGCCGAATCCGGCGGGCGGTTTACGATCTGGGCCGGGAGCTGGTCCTAACGCGGCCTGGGTGGGGCGCTGGCTCCGGAAGAGCTCAGAGGTCGTCCAGGAGTGGTCGAGTGACCCTCCTCTTCCCTGCAGGGCTGAGGCGCCTCAGCTCTGAGGCCCGAGGGTGGAGCTGGTTGATTTATGAGCCGTCACCCCACCCCGCCCCTCCCGTTTCACTTGTTTTCCTCATCTTCTCTAGCTCAAACCCTGTTCCCAAAGCCTCACCCCACAACCCTGCCCAGCGACGATTTGGCAACATCAGGCGGCTGGAGCACTGGCCGGGGCCCTGGCGAGGAAGGGGGTGCAAAGGGTGTGGATGAAGCCTTTAGTGTTTTTCTATCCCTTGTGTCTCCTCCCAGGGCAGGCGGCTAGCCAGCCTAACCGGACAAAGCTGGGGACCAAGGGTGGACTTCGCTTGAGAGGCTGAGATGAAGGGCTGGCCTAGAGGGATGGGAAAATCCCAGTCTTTGGGGTAGATTCCTGACTTTCTCAAGGTCATCGTGCTGGGGGACTGGAACTATAGCTCATACCAGAGCAGAAGCCACTGCACAGTCAATACATTGCTAAAGGTCTCCGTGTCACCTCATCTTAAAGGGTGTTCAGTTTCCCAAGGAAGTACAGAGGTCGCGATAAAAGACAGGCCAAGGAAGCCACCGTGAGTCCCAACCCTGTGCCTTTTATCGAGGGAGTGCCCTTTTGCTTTGGTGCCCACTCTGCCAACATGGGCTGTCAGACCTCCAATACACATGTGTGGATGGTATATGTACGTGGGCCGATGCAGGAAGTAAACGGAGTGGAGAGGACCGCGGGTAGTTGGCTACCTTCTTTCTCTCGGAGATTTAGGAAAGGCTAGTGGGACAACCACAAGTGAGGGCCTTCCACAGCCTGGGACTTTCTGTTTGTTTAACCCTCTACCCACCCTCTGCAACTGGTGGCAGAGGGATTCCTGGTCGCATCACTCTCAGGGCTGGACCCCAAACTCCGGGACACCCTCCCCCTTTCCATTCTGATGGCCAAAAGTCCCAGGATACTGGTGCCTCCCCACCACCTAAACGGGCCTGGGGACTGGGGTCTACAGAAGGGGACCTTTGGCAAGGTCCCCATTGTTCCCCGGGGGCTGGAAGCTGACTCACTCTGAGCACAGAGCGATGTAGAGTGTTTTCTCGGCAGCCTTTACCCGAGTGCTTTATTTAGACAGGCTTTATTTACAGTACACATGTTTTCGGCTCGTTATTCTGGAGGCGGGAATGGAAACTGGGCAGAGCTGTTCTCCCCGGTGAGCGTCGCCTTTAGAGGAGGTTGAGGAGCCCACTCTTCATTTGTATCCAAGGATCCCACTCTCGATTGTATCCCGTGTTTCTCAGTAAGATCGAGTCTAAGACAACGGAATAGGGAAGAATTGGGTGCTGGGAGAGCCACAGTGGGCCAGCCCTCCCCGCAGTACCCTCTTACAAATGCGCGACACCAGGAGAGAAGTGAGACATCCCATGTCCATCTGACAGAGTTCAGGGTGGGCAGTACCGTAGAAGGTCACAGGGCCAACGATCAGCTTAGTGTGAAAAATCTTAATTCTGTTCCTGGAGCTTCTTCTTCCTATTGGTTTGCACCTCCGGGGTTCCCTGGCCTTGATTCCCTCTGGTTCTGTTAGGAATCTTGTGGCTGCTCCAGCTGGAGGGACTCTGGTTGCCAGTCTGCAGTCAAGACAGATTTTTTGGCAGCCTCTCAGTAAGTGGGGTGGTCCATTTAGGGACTGCAGGAAATTGTCTGAGCTAGATTAAATATTTTACAAAACCTTGGGGGGGGGGCTACGGTTGACTTGAAGCTGGCAATGTTAAACCAAACAAAAGTTAACGAGTTCTCTCTTCTGACTTTTAAGGTACAGTTCAGAGAAAGGGTGGGGGTAGTACTCTTTAGAGGAAACAAATTTAATGGCTTTTCCTCTTATTTTTCTCCACATCATTCTTCCTGGTGTTTACAGATTTCACTAGTCCCTGGGATTGGGGTGGTAGAAGGACCCCCCCTCCTCAGAGGTCCCTTTTTGAGGGGAAGCTGCAGCTGATTTGGTATCAGCTGGCTGATGAGTCCTAAGCCTTAAGCTGTTAGCTTCTGTTTACTGCTCAGAGTTAACTGCAGCCTGTCAGGAAGAGCGTTGGCCCTGGGAACTGCTGGGACACAAAGCATAATTGCAGATGCAAAAGGCCTCTTTCCAGATCTGTCCCTAGGATGTGAAGAGCCCAAGCTCTATACTGCATTTCTGGGTTTTCTAGCTCTTTCTTGAGTTTCAGACTGCAAAATCTAAACTGCTCATGGGCTTCACAGTGTTCCCCTCCCTCACTCCTGCTCCCTTTGGTTCTTGCCCTGGGCTTGGGTGTGACATTCAGGTTGCTGAAGTGTGGGAGTTCTGCAGGGCAAAACTGAACTGTGGCCACTCAAGAGGAGGAGGCTTGCTTGACCTTTGCAGGAAGGGAGAAGGCAGATAGATTCACAGCCTGAAGCTCTGCAGGGAGACCCAGAGCTGCAAGGGAGCCGCAGGCATTGCCCCCGCCCCAGCAGCAGCTCCGGGAAGGTGGGAGGCTAGGGAGCTTCTGTGCTGCGAGTGTGCCCTTCAAGAATGCACAGGCCACTGGGAGCAAGAGAAACTGCTTGAAGGAAGGAACTTAGGGCTGCTGCTAGGGCCACTGGTGGAGCTAAGGGGTGGGGGTGGGGAAGTGGGAGGCAAGATCAGAGCTGTAGTGGAAGATAATTGCTGGAGGAAGCTACAGGGAAGAAGGATACCTAGAGATTGGGAGGGGAACCTTCAATTGTCAAAGGACCTATATATGGAAACCAGTTGGGTTTTAAACATTCTATTCGGGGTGACATTTTTGAGGTAGGGTCCTTTCCATAGAAAACAACAAGCTCTTTGCTACAGAGTCCTGAGGATTTCCCCTCACCCCGCACATACACTATTTTAGTTGGAGCAAGCAGCTCGTGAAAATTGCTACACAGG
Source organism: Cricetomys ansorgei (assembly GCA_026225945.1). Classification (NCBI taxonomy): domain Eukaryota; kingdom Metazoa; phylum Chordata; class Mammalia; order Rodentia; family Nesomyidae; genus Cricetomys; species Cricetomys ansorgei. Next base: position 3,062,940 of record JAMJFZ010000736.1, read on the forward strand.
CTGGTCAGGTTCGGGGGTGGGAGGAACCGAAGGGCCCTACCCACTCACAGTAGACAAGATGGTGTCCCTTTGAGGTTGGAGTGGGGAAGGTGCAGCAAACCATTGTTCTGAGTCTACATTCCTCGCTTCTCTAGCCGGGTGACTTCTACACATGTCCAATTTTGGTGTTTGAAAAAAAAAAAGCAGCACAGAAACAAAACCATATGACGAGACTGGCTGCAACCCTTAAAAGAATCGAGGGGGTGGGAGAGGTGGTGGCCTGGAAGGGGAGGGTAAATTATGCAGGGTGGGGGTGGGGGCAGGGTGAGGCATCGTATTATTCCAAAGTTTGGGCTATTTTCTAAATCTCCCACCCATGGTGCTCATCTGATGCAGTTCCAATTCCCTCAATAGATTCCTCAGCCCTGGTGCTTGAGGGAGTGTGGAATTTACAGTCTGCAGGCGAAGCGCTGCTACAAGTGTAGCTCGGGAGTGCAGAAGCTCAGGCCAAAAGCAGGGAGAGACAATCGCTCCCCCCCCTCCCCCTGGCTGCCTCTGCTTCTCTGTCCTCCTTGAGGTTCATAGCCAAGAGGTCGATTAACACACTGCGCACTCTGCAGTCTGGGGTGGGGGGTGGGCATAAGGGGAAGTGTGGCGACAAGGCTTCTCCCAGCAAGCTAAGCGGAGAGACTGCCTGCTCCTCGGCCCTGCCCCAACTTCCTGAGATCCAGCTCCTTAGAGGCTAGCCAGAAGGCCAAACGTTTAGATTCGAATTGAGCCTTTCCACATCGAATGCCCTCCTTTTAAAAGGTCTGCTATCCCCTCCCCCTCCCGGTTCCCAATCCTACTTCCTCCTGTGCAAGAAGGGGGTCACTTGTCACTTGTGCGACTGTTTATAGAGTTCAAGGGCCAGGAGCTTTGTTCTCCAGGGGCTGCACCCCCTCCCCCAGTTATCCCCATTTCTGTACCTTATCTATCCCCACACTTACCCGAACACAAACAACGGGGTTTTATAATCTCATTAGCATAGGTCTGGGTGACCTCGAAGCTGTCTTCCCATGGAGCACACTCTACCACGTAGCAAGATGGAGTTTCGACCATCCACACACACACACCTTTCCTCATGTTCCTGAAGAAAATAGGGTAGTGGTGGTTATCAGGGCTATTTCGGACTGTGTTGGCTTTGGGGCAGACTCCGGGGGTAGGGGAGGTCCCTAGGGGCAGCCTGAACAGCGGGAGGACGACCCCTCCCAGCGCCCAGTTGCTGTGGTCGCCGGAGCAGATGGCAACTTTGTCTCCTGGTGTGTGCGCAACCACTTTCAACACATTCAAAAGACAGCTCTCAGGCTGTTGGGGAAGCCTCACTGACATTCAGAACCGATTAAAGACCCGAGACGGTGCCAGGCGGCGCAGTGGAGGGTTATGAATTAATCATGGGGGTTACCGATATCTGAGGCTCCCCAGGGCAGCCCCTCTATTATTAAGCAGCTCCACTGCCCATTCCTGACCCCCACCCCCCACCGCAAAGGGGTAGGAGCGGCGTCTTTTTCACTGCCCCAATTAACAGCCACCCGGTTATGTGAAAAGTGTTTGCCCTGCCACCCTCCGCGAGGGCTCAGGCCGTGTTGCTGGGCCTGCCAGACACGCGGAGCAGAAAGCTCAACCTTTGGGACAAGCTCGAATGAAAGCTGAAATCAAACCCTGGAGCAAGGGCTGCTTTCAGTCGCTAAGGCTCGGACACCCCTTTCTTCCCCTCCGTGAGATGGGGGTCCGGGCTTGTGGGAGACGCCTGAGGCCACCTACACCTGGGTTTGTGTCCTTGGACCCAGAGCGGCTTCAACCTTAAGGCTCTGGCGATGTTCCAGACACGGAAAAAAAAAAAAATCAGGTTCTTGTACTCTGTGAAACCCCTTCGCAGTTCCTGGGGCTCTTAGGAGGCCCACTGTCTGTCATCTCCGTGCTCCAAGCAAACCAGAGTTACCCTAAATGATCCGTACCCCCGGGAACCCAGGCACGCATCTCGACCACCGAAGCCGCTGTCTGCGTTGTCGGCGTATTGTTCTCGTCTCCCCTATTTATTTCTCAGGCCTGCCTGGCCACAGATTTCTGCAAGACGGAGCAGTCTTCGGGTTCCTCCTGCTTCCAGAGGGGCCATAAAAAACAGATGGTCTCATTAGGAACAATTTATGCATATATATTTCGAAGAGTTCAGCAGAGTCGGGGTAGGTTTGCAGCCCCTGCGTCAGGCAGGAGCAAAATATCACCACTTGCAAATGTTTCCAGTTTGCAAAATAATGGCCTTATCCAAAGTAGCTAAGCAACGAATTACTCAAACACTAGAAGGTTGGATGCCAATATTATCACATTCGTCCTGTTCCTCAAACCGTCCTTCTGCTCGGCCACTGGATTTCTGAGGGAGGCTCCCGGGCCTCACACCCCTACGCCTGCGGCTTCCTTTCAATGACTATTTCCAATCTCCAAGTCAAATCACTTATTAATTATAGAGGCAACTCGAGCAAACCCAATTACCCGTAGGCAGCCCTTCCCAGATGGGAAGTCTGTCTCGCAAGGCTCCCACAGTGGCCCAATTTCTGGGGAGACTTCCTTTGCGTCCGATTTTGGGGGGGGGGGTGAGTGCTCCTCCAGCAGTCTGAAAATGTTTCTTCCCCCACCCCTCTTCCCAGAGGCAACTCCTTTTCCCCACCCCGTTCCCAATCTTTCCTGCAAGGAGAGAGACTTCGCAGCCCCACAGGGAGGCGATGCCTTCAGGCTAAATTTACTGCCGCGCCTTAGGCGTTGCAGACCTGGCGTAGGGATGGCGGAAGCCAGAGACAGAGCCCTATTCATTTGCAAAGGCGGAAGGCTGAATGATTCGCTTGGTTGGCTGCCCCTAGTCTCCACTGTCCTCCATTCAGGCCTAACTCGTGGCTTGAGTGCACCTTAGTTTGTGGGATGTGTGCCAGAACTTCCACAGGCCTTCCCTTGGATGTGTGTGAGCGGTGATGGTGGTGGTGGTATCTCACTTTTAATGTCACCAGTTATGGCCATGTGGCAATAATGCTTACCACCAGGACACGGAGCTAAGCATTCACATACTATTCATGTCTATCTTTCCCAGTCCAAGCAGCCACCTTACATTGGCATCATTTATTCCACTTTGCAGATGAAACACCTAAGGTTAAGAAACTCCGCTTCAAATCGTGCTGCTAGTTGAAAATAGAGCCTTAATCCAAAGCCTGAGTTTTCATTCATAGCTTCAAAGACACCTTCCGAAATTGTAGAAACCACAGGGGGCAGGAAGGGGACTATTAATTTGCAGCCGAGGACTCATGCCTGGCAGAATAAAGGCCTCGGAGGTTTCTGGCCTGGCTAGAGGTCTAATCGTGCGCTGGGACTAGGAAAGGATACGCCGGGCAGGGCCACCCGGATTACTGGCACCCACGAGACTGGAGTGGAGCTTGCGGGTTACTCCGTGGGTTGGAGTGGGGTCTGGCAACGCCTTGGAGAGGGGTTTGGCGGCCCTTTTCACCACCGGCTAAGTCTCTTCCCGGGCTGTCCATTGTCGGGAGGATGAACTGCACGGTATGATGGCCTCGCCCCAGCGATCGGGGCGGCTCATCGAGAGCCAAGAGCCTAGGGGAGCCCCCAGAGGCCGCCGCCGCGTTTCCGCGGCGCCCTCGCTAAGATGGAGCAAGCAGTTGTGCGGAGGAGGGAGGGGAGCCGGAGAGGGATGCGCGGGTGAGCTGGTAACCGTCTGCAGCGAGGAGTGTAATTGCCCCTGTGACCGCGGGCGGCGAGGGCGGGGCGCTCTCCCAGCCTCCTCCCTCCCACTCCGCCGCAGGCGCGGAGTTGGCCGCCTTTTGGCTGAGTAGACGCGGAGCACCTATGGGGCTCGGCCCTGCACTGCCTAGGGACGCCAGCTCCATGGCGCCGGGGTCCTGAGCACATATCAGATCCCTAAGCTCCAGGCCCGAGCAGGCCGCAGCTTTCCACTCCTTTAGGGTGCGCCTTGCCCGAGGCCCGGGGCTGCTGATCAACTTCCACTGGGTGACCCTGCCTGCCCCTTCCCTAAAAGGGAAGCCATAGCTTTCTTGGCCTTGCATTTCATCCTCCCGGGCTTGGCCAGTCCCCAACACTACTGAGCTGCGCGACACTCCCGGGAAGAGGAGAGATAGGACCTCAGAGTGGACTATGTGTTCCATAGCTCCCATATCCCTGGGCGTGTGTGCACTTTGCCTTTTGGTGGATTCTTGGCCCTGGGCCCCATGAGAGGTGGAGAAGGGGTCCGGGACCAGCCAAGACTGAAGTTTGTAACCCTTTCTGGCTTTTCATGGCTCGTTTGACACCCTCCCATAGGAAGATAGCTGCCAGGGAGGCCTGCATGGCCCGGAGCCCCGCTCCACCACACGGGTGTGAGCATGCTGACTGTGAGTGTGCAAGAATGGACTCGCGCCCATGGGCCTCGGGAGGGTTGGAGGGAGCCTTTACCCTGCAGCAGCACGGTGAGCACAACATGCGACCTGAGCCTGGCACCCGGGGGTCTCCTGTGCTGCAGCCTTGACCGGGCTGACACCCCAGCGCCCATCACATGACATCCTTCTGGCCCCAAAGTAGGCACTGTTAACCCAGGCAGGTGACAGTGCTCCAGTGCCCATCCTGCGTTGGTCTTTATACCTCATGAGTTCAACACTAATGAGTTATGGGTTGGCCCACGAAAACATAATGTGTAAATTAGGAATTTAATGATGTGTAAGATTAAAAGCTGCGCAGGGTTGCATTTATTTAAGGCTGCCATCTTGTGTTCGCAGAGAAATTACTTGAACGACATTGACCTCCTTCGCCCATAGGATTGGAAGTGGTGCAGACTAGGTGGGGCCAGGTAGGGTCCCATTCGTTGGGACTTGAGGTCCCTTCGGCTCTTGCAGGGCCTGTGTGTGCTCTGGGGAGGCAGAGGGCTCACTTTGGGTGGGCCCATTGCCTGGAAGCCTGCCCAGGGCCAGATAAAGCCCCTGGTCCTTTCCCAGGTCCCAAGTTGGCAAGGCACCAGGGGTTGCCAATTCTCTTCAAGATATCCTCTCCCTTTGGAAGGGTTCGGTTTTTGTTTGTTTGTTTGTTTGTTTTGCTTTTGTGTCAAGGCTGGGGGAAATTAAAGGCAGATTATTCTCTGTCCTTATGTCCTTAGCGAATGCTTCTTGCCTTGTGCAGAATGCCTGGGCCAAGGCCCAGAGGCACCTCGGTCCATCCACTCTGCGCTGAGGTTTCTGGGACTTTCTCCTACAGTCTGACTCTTTGGTGATACTTGCATTTTGAAGCCTGCTCTCAAGTGTTCCTCCCATCCAGGGGAGACATAGAAAACTGTGCCATGCAATGTTGAGCAATCCTGGGGTGCATACAGAGCCGGCTGCCTGCTTGCCTGCTTGGGAAACCCATGATACCCCCCCCCCCCCCCCCCCCGGGAAAAGGGGACTTTCCTCCCTGGCTAGGGGATACAGCTGAAACAGATTTGGAAGACTTCGGAAGGAGTAGAAGCGGACAAGGAAAGGTTGGGTTTCTGAACTTTAGTTTAGGAGCGAAGGCCTGTTTTGGCAAATGATAGAGTGGCTAGGTGCCTAGGGACTTTAAAAGACTTCCTGTGGGTGTCTTCTAGGTTTGAAAGAGTTAATGGAAACACCACCACTCCTGGTTTTCTCTGTTTGCTCAGGCCCTGCTCTTATCTAACCAATTGCTAAAGGGTTATATAACTTTAGAAGTTTCTCCTTTTTCCCACTGGCTAGGAGTTTCAGAAAGCCCCTGTGTAAGTAATCAAGATAACCTTTTCAAATTCCTTAGGGTCCCCCACTAGAGTCCTGTTTTAAAACAAAAAAGAAAAAGTGGGGGGGGGGAGGAGAAAGAGAGAGAGAGAGAGAGAGAGAGAGAGAGAAGAGGGCAGTCTCTAATCTGTAATATCCATTGCATCCCACGTCTTTAGCATAGGTACATGGTCCAGATAAACTTCCTAAGTGTGTTCCCAGTTTCTGAGAAACGTTTCTGCTGGACAGTGGCCAGGAAGAGAAAGAGGAGTCAGGTGAGGGACGCAGTTTCCCTTTGGATGGAAAGGCGAAGGGCACACGTGGCCTGACTGGGGAGCCAGCCAGGAGGAGGTCAGATCAGAGTGGCAGGCTGATAAGACTGCCTGGGCTGCCGCTATCTGGAAGACAGATGGTGCGTGGTGGCCCTGAGCACCTTCGTTTTTTTTTTTCTCCCTTATGTATGTAGTATGATGGCTGGGGGGTTGGGGGTGGGGGTGGGGGAGGAAGAGGACCTCAACCCTGCCACCTGTCCTCAGTCCAAATCAACTTGTTCCCAGACACACTAATTCAAGCTGGAGGAGTCATGCCATGCCAATTCTGTGCACAAAACACTTGTCTCTGAGGATTTTCTTTCCATAGAGATGTTCTTCTATACTCCTTTACTCCCCTTTCATTTCCTTTTTGGTTTTCTGTTACTGAGTCTTCCTCTGTTCACTCCGCGCCACCGCCCCCCACCCCCCGGTCTTTCTGTAGTCCTGGCTGTCCTGGAGCTCGCTCAATATGTAGACCAGGCTGACCTCAAGCTCACAGAGATCGTCCTGCCTCTGCCTCCTGAGTGCTCTCATTAAATGCATGCACCACCACACCTGGCTTTATCCTCAAACTCATGATCCCTCTGTCTCGGCCTCCTAAAGTACTGGGAGAATAGGCATGAGAAATCATACCTGGCTCCAGAGGTGGGCTTCTGTGAACTCATCTGGTAAGGAGGCCAGACCCTGTTCCCATTGTTGAGGACTTTCTCCAATGCTCTACAGTCTTTTAGAAACATTCCCAGGCTGGCCGTGGGAAGAAGGGAAAGCCAGGGCTGAAATGTCAGTCGGTTCCACTCTATTTGTGGCCAGTCAGCCCTGCATGTTAGGGCTGGCCTTCCCACTCCCCTCCCCCTGCTCCTGGTTAGCAGAGGGAGCGACGGAGGGAAGGCATGACCGCTAAGGGTCTTTCAGCTCTGACTTTCTGGTATTCTCTTTGACAGAGGTGGAAGGAGCCAGGGTTCTAATCCCCAAGACTGGATGTAACTGGATGCTTGCAAAAGATAGCTTTGGATCAATTGGGAGATATAGGTGTTTATGGTATTTTTGGCAGCTCCATAGAACCACTGTGGTAGACAGTCTTTGCCTGTCCATTATTTAGCCCTCCTCCTTCTTTCCCCCTTCCCCCTCCACCCCAAATAGGGTTTCTCTGTGTAGCCTTGGCTATCCTGGAACTTTCTCTGTAGACCAGGCTGGCCTAGAACTCAGAGATCGCTCTGTCTCTGCCTCCGGAGTGCTGGGATTAAAAGGCACACATCACTGTGCCTGGCTAACTTTGCTGTTTCTAACAAGAAAGAGAATCATACTTTTTACTGTAGTTGCCAAGAAACTGGACTGACTGTCAGCCTGAGAGCAGAGCAGAGCTGGGCCACGGTCTCCATTGTTTGAGCTCCTGGATCTGCCTGAATGGGAAACTAGGTCCATCCCAGTTACACAAGCCAACAAACTCCCCTTTCTTTGCTAATAATCATTTTGGCTTGATTGTTTTCAGCCCAACTTGCTTTTTCTGTAGGTGACCAAGTTATTTATGATTTACCTGCCACCCCAAGGAACTATAGAGGACACTATCCTCTGGCAAGCCTGGGAGAGCTCAATCCAGGAGGTGTAGACTCAGCACGGAGACCCAAACCCCTTCTTTGGTCACTGTGCATGTCCTGGGGAGCTTTGTCATCAGCTAACTTTCCTTTTCTGGCCCTTGTGTGTCTTCCCAGAGGTCCTACCCAGAAGGTATCTTAATGTGCCAGCCATCTTTATCCTGGCTGCCAAGGGGCAGTGTTTGCTTTTCTCTCTGGTGAGCCTGTCCAGGAATTCCTACCCTTCTCTCAAACACTTTCTTGCACTCTCCTTGAGATGAACTTCCTTCCCTTGTTTTGGTTTTCTTGCTTACTTTTCAAGGACATTTTTTTCCCCTCCCATTCAGTCCTCTAATAGCTTTCTTGTCTTCTGCTCTCCCTTCTCACCTTCCTCTGCCTGTGGAGCCCAGAGCCAACCCTGGGAGCAGTTCACCTTCACCTTGTTTTCTTGTGAAGGGATCCCTCATTGGAAACTCAAATTGGTCACTTGGCCTCAATCCTGCTGATCGATAAGACCCATGGATTCTTTCGTCTCTGCTTCCCCTGAACTGAGATCACAACTGCACGCCAGCTACCATGTCTGCCTTTTGACAAGGTTACAGGGGATCGAACTCATTTCCTCTTTACTTTATAGGCTTTCCTGACTAAGCTATCTCCCTAGCTGCTAATGTGCTCCTTTCCACTCCGTTCTGCTGACACTTCACTCCGTTCTGCTGATACTTCTTGGGTCTGGGTCTGAAGATGGGGCTTGGCACCTAGCAGCCTGGTATTAACTTCTTTGTTGTGGTGTGAATTCCGTTGCCCCTTCCCTCATCTGCTGTGTATTCTCAGTATGTTATCTTCTTCCTTTTGAACCGTTCCTAATGCTCCGTGTCTTCCATGAAACCTTATCAGTATCTATGAGCTGGCCATCTTCCCTGGTTCTGGCCTAGATAAATGGGTGGCCCCTTTTCCTCCTACCCCCACAGCAGCCAGCCCTGTCACACTGTAAACTATTGAGAGCCCTGGACCAATAGATAAGAGACCTAGGGTCAGTGTCATTTACTTACCATTCAAATTTCCTTTTGCTTTTTTTTTTTTTTTTTTTTTTTTTGTCTTTTATCATAGAGATTAAATAGTAAAACTCTGAAATCCCCAAATTCCTAGTGGTGGTTTCGTGCTACGGCAGCAGTCAGTGAGAAGGGAGCAGACGTCTCTGGAAAGAGGTTCTCTTCTCAAATAGAGCAGACGTTGAGTGGAAAAGAGTTTTAATATCTCTGCCCCCCCCCCTTTTCTGCCTGAAACTTGAATGCTGTGCTTACAGGTGCAGCAGGCATTTTTGGCACCATGAGGATGAAAACTGCCCCGTGGATCAGATTGGGCAGGAAGTTAGGAGTCTGGGTTCTCGATAACTTGGGCAGGTACATGAGTGCTGGATTCTGTATATTCCTCTGGATTTCTCTCTCTTTTCCTTCCTTCCTTCCTTCCTTCCTTCCTTCCTTCCTTCCTTCCTTCCTTCCTTCCTTCTTTCCTTCCTTCCTTCCTTCCTTTCTTTCTTCAAAAATATCTCCTACATTTCAATTAATCAACTGCATTTATTTATGTGTTGGTACGTGTGTGTGCATGTGCCACAGTGTGCTGTAGAAATCAGAAGACAACCTTCTAGAATCAGTTCTCCCTTTTTATTATGTGGGTTCCAGGCATCGAAGTCAGGATGTCAGGCTTGGTAGCAAGGGACTTTACCCACTGAGCCATCTCACCAGCCTGTCCTCTGGATTTCTTACTTTATCCAAAACAGAAGCCCATTACGTGTGCAAGGCATTGTTTGTTGAGATTGCTGTTGCTTACCACATTCTTTATTGAGATAGGATCTCATGTATCCTAGGCTGGCCTCAAACTAGGTACGTAGCTGAGGCATACACGTAGAAGTCAGGACACTGTAGAGCTGGTTCTCTTCCACCTTGACCTGGATTCTGGCAATGAACTCAGATCCTCAAGCTTGCGCGGGAAGTACTTTTAACCACTGAGCAACTTACAGCATCCTTAAGGAATACATCTGTTCACGTTCTCCAGTTCTATTGTAACTCACTCTGTGGTCCTGGGAAAGTGGCTTGAGTTCTCCGAGCCTCTGTTTCCTTATTTATGGAAGGACTGTTTATGAAAACATGTTTTAGAAGACTTCTGACCATTATTATTTTACTTTTAGTATTTTTATTATTATTTGGAGATAAGATCTCAGTTAGTCCAGGCTGACCTTGAATACCCTTTGTAGCTGAGGATGACCTTGAACTTCTAATCCTTCTGCCCCCACCTCTCTAGAATTACGCACTACCATGCCCAGCTAAAGATTTTTTAATAATTAATATGTAATTTTTCCAGAGCTTTGTAGGAACTAGGAAAGTGCTTTATCACTAAGTTACATCTCTAGTCCTACCATTTATAGGTGTGATTTCCCCTTTTCTGTTGTCTCTGCCCCTGTGTTTAGGTCTTTTCATGCCAGACTGGCATCCAGTATCTTGGATTGAGGTCTGTTCCATCTTCAAAATTTTCTACCTTGCTGGGCCTAGTGGTGCAAGCTTGTAATACTAGCACTAGAAAGGTAGAGGTAGGAGGATTGACATTTGAGGCTAGCCTGGGATACATAATGAGACATGTCTCAAAAAACAAAACAAAACAAAACAAAACCAGAAGAGTGAAAAAAGTTAGGGATGTAGCTCAGTTGGTAGAGCGTTTGCCTAGCATACACGAAGCCCTGAGTTTGATCCCAACACCACAAAAGGCAGACATGGTGGTGAATGCCTCTAATCCTAGTACCCAGGAGGTGGAGGTAGGACAATCAGAAGTTCAAGTTCAAATTCAAGCACCTTGGCCATTGTCTTGGTTACTTTTCTATTGTTATGATAAGACTCCATGACCTAGACAACTTATAGGAGAACGTGTTTATTTGGGGCTTATAGTTTTAGAGGGTTAGAGTCCATGACCATCATGGTGGGGAGCATGGTGGTAGGCAGGCATGGTTCTGGAGCAGTAGCTGAGAGTTCAGATGATTCACAAGGGGGGGGTCACGGGGGGGACGGGACGAGCATGGTGCCAGTCTTTTGAAACCTCAAAGGCTACCCCCCAGTGACACACCTCCTACAACAAGGTCATGCTTAAGCCTTCCTAAACAGTTCTAACAACTGGGGACCAAGCATTCAAATGTTTGAGCCTATGGGGACCGTTCTCATTTAAACCATCACTGCTTCACAGGGAGTTTGAAGCTACCCTAGGCTAGATGAAACTCTGTCATAAAACACTCAGAGTAGATGCTTGTGTTCATAGGTTCAATAAGCTTCCTTGAGTAGAGGCTCTAGGGATTTGACACGGTGCCCTGCATTCACAGAACATGTTTAGTAAGTAAGTTACTGTTGGAGACACAATCAGTCGCCCTCTTGGTGCTAGCTCAAGCAGGTGTGTGTGTGTGTGTGTGTGTGTGTGTGTGTATTTTTGTGAGTATGTTTCTGTGTGTGTGTGTATTTTTGTGAGTATATTTCTGTGTATCTCTGTGTGTATGCTTCTTCTAGTATATATCTGCCCTGTAAATGCTGGCCAACTTACTTGGCAATTGATCTACAAGTAGGTCTGTGAAACGAGTTGGTACTCTTCTATGTAGTGATGGCTTATGGCCCGGTTGTCTAATGAGAGAAATCCCCATTCCAGTGGTTTCCCACAAGCCCTGCTCTGTCCCTCACTGGGCAACATCACTGCTTCAGGCCATGGGTTGGATTTAAATTGGCTCCAGCCATCTTCAGGCCTAGATCCCAGGTGGAAGCAGCATCACCTCTCCAGGGGTGGGGGGGCATCTGGTGGGGAGGCAGTCATGAAGCCATTTCGGGTCATGCCTGCTTGTCCAGCGTGTGATGAGGAAGGATGAGACCCATTCCAAGAACCGTGCCATTACACAATCCTGTCACGATAGGAACATGACAGAGCAGACTGAAACAGATCTGGATAGTACGGGTTAGTGACCTCCATGGTCTCGATGCAAAAAAATGAAGCCGTAAACAGGGCACAAGGTACAACTTTTGTGTCATCCATGGTACGCTTCTTCTAAAAGCTTACAATTTTTAAATTATTTCTGATTTATATGTATGTGTCTGCGTGCCTATGCACGTACATTCAGGTGCCTGTGTAGACCAGATGAAAACATTTGCTCTCCCGGACCTGGAGTTACAGGCCGTTGTGAACCACTGAGTGTGGGTGCTGGGAAAGAACTCTTGCACCCTGGAAAGGCAGAAGCACTCTTAGCCACTGAATCATCTCTTCCAGCCCTTAGCAAAATGTAAACATTATTATTAATTAATATTTACTCTTTGAGGATCCCACGCAATTTTTTATTATAGTCACCTCCCCCAATTCTTTCCCCTAACTTCTCTTAGATACCCTTCTCAACTTTGCATCCTCTTTAAAAAAAAACAAAAAAACTTGCTTATGCGAGTGAGCAGCAGCAGGACTGGTGTAAGGAGCTGTTATACTGTAGTTGTCATGTTCTTCGCCAGTCCTGGGGATGGAAGCACATTATCTTCACTCGCACTACCCGGTGCTATGTGCTGTGTATAACTGTGTTATGTCTTCCCCTCCTTCTTTCCTTTCTTACTTTTGTTTGTTTGTTCTGTTTTGCTTTGAAACAGGGTGTCTCCATCATATAGGCCTGACTGGCCTGAAACTTACCATGTAGACCAAGCTGGCCTTAATTAATTAACATTAAAATTTACATCTTATGTATCTATCTATCATCTATCTATCATCTGTCTATCATCTATCTATCTATCTATCTATCATCTATCTATCATCTGTCTATCATCTATCTATCATCTATCTATCTATCATCTATCTATCTATCTATCTATCATCTATCTATCATCTGTCTATCATCTATCTATCATCTATCTATCTATCTATCTATCATCTATCTATCTATCATCTATCTATCATCTATCTATCATCTGTCTATCATCTATCTATCATCTATCATCTATCTATCTATCTATCATCTATCTATCTATCATCTATCTATCTATCATCTATCTATCTATCTATCATCTATCTATCTATCATCTATCATCTATCTATCTATCTATCTATCAATCATCTATCTAACGTCTGTGTTTTATGTGTGTGGGCACGCATAAATACCACAACATGTATGTGAAATTCAGAGGACAACTCTCAGGAGTTTGTTTCTCCTTCTACCATGATATCTGCCGATCCCATTGCTATCTACTGACAGGCAAGCACCGTTACCTGATAAGCCACCTTGTGGGCCCCTGGCATGTTTTTACATTTATTTATTTTATTTGTATGAGTGTTTTGCCTGTGTGCATGTATGTGTGCCTTGTATGCCCCAGGTGTCCTCGGAGGTCAGAAGAGGGTGTCAGATCCCCTGAAACTCATGCTAGGGATGGTTGTGAGTCACTATATGGGTGCTGGGAATTTCCCAGATCCATTTTACCTTCATGGGACTACCTTCATATATAATGATGATCGATGGGCTGCTCGGGGAGGGGCGTCAGGCCTGAGGCTAGAGGGGTAGAACCCTCCTGCTTGGGGCCCATTAAGTGGTCCAGAGGGAGGAGAGACTGCTAAGGCTTCCCCATGTCCGAAGTGTGGCGTCACAGCCTGCTGTGGAGACTTCAGGGCCTCCATATCGAGTGCTGAAGAACCAGCCAGTGTCAGGCAGACGGGCAGCTCACCCATGTGCTGTTAAGGACGTAGCTGTGGATATTGCAAATCCATTTTCCCACCTCGCCGAGTCTGCCAACTCTCATTCTACTGTTCATTCTTAGTGGGGAAGAATTTTGATTCCCATTTTCTTATTATGAAATATTGGACTACAAGAAAGCAATGGCAATTAAGTTTCCAGGCTATGGAGGCTTTTCTCCCACGTGGCTATTGTTTGGGGGGGGGAGGGGGCAGCGGCTCAGGAAGCTAGATTGGAAGAAGAATTGAGGCTTTCTTTTTGCCTTGGGAGTTTGAGAAGGTCTGCCTGGCTCACTCAGGAATGGATTTGAGGGACCAAGGGTGGCTAGATAAGTGTCTTCCTCTTAGGATTAGTATTGTACAAGGCAGTGGTACCTGATCCCGTGACTGAAGCCTGTGGCCATACAGTGCTCACCAGCTAATGAGATCCAGTCCATCTATCTCTTCCTAAGTGCATTCTGAGTATAGACTTGGCAGCTTCAAAAGGCCTGGCAAGGGAATTTACATTGCAGCTATTCACAATGCTACAGACAGGGCTTTTTATTTTTTATTATTTTTATTTTTTTTTATCAATCTCATGTATTTTGCTCCTACCTCCTGAGTGTTGGGATTATAGGTATGAGCTACTGGTCCTGGGATCAAACCTGGGATGCTGTGCGTCATAGGTAAGGATTACCAACTAGGCCACAGTCCTCTCTTCCTCTTTCTCCTCCTCCTCCTCCTCTGTCTCCTTTGGAGACAGTTCTCTTTAGCCCAGTTTGGCCTGGAACTTACTTTGTAACCAAGGCTGACCTCAGAGAAGCAACCTCCCTGCTTCAGCCTCCTTAGTGGTAAGTTCATAGTGGAGAGCTACCATGTCTGGTCCCCAGGTTTGCTTGCTTTGTTTGTTTGTTTGTTTGTTTTTGTTTTTTCCTGGAGAGGTTACAGGTTAAACATATTTACCAGTATGTTGTTGCTGATGGGGACAAGTCTTTGCCACTGGACCTCTGGAGAAGTATTACGTTTCTTAGAAATCTACTGTCCCGGTGGGGCATGGTGGCACTTGACTGTGATCCCAGCACTTGGGAAAGAGAGGAAATAGGATCAAAGCCATCCTAGACTATGTAGTGAGTTCAAGGCCAGCCTGGGCTATATGAGACTCCATCTCCAACCCCACTCCTTCAGGAAAGAAATAAATCTACTGTCCCCCTTGGAAAGGCCAAATGGAAGTTGCTTGAATGAGTAGGGTGGGTAGGTGGAGAGAGGAGAACTAAGGTGTGTGTTCATGAAGGAGCTACCCTCCCCTGTGGATTTTGAGTACTCCCTCACACTGACAATCTCATTGCGCAGCCCAGGCTCTCCTGACTCAGCCTTCTGAGTGCGGGCGTTAGAAGTGTGCACCACTGCTCCCAGCTTTTGTTCATCATTTGCTCTTCAAGCCTTCAAACGTTCAATTGTTTCATTTAGCCAAGGCCTGCAGGGAAGCTGATTGCCTGCAGTGCAAGAATAGGAGGCAGTGACCGACACAGAAAGCAGTCCGTATCTGTCCTTTCCCATTGAGCACCCGTGGGCCGTCTATGGCTTGCGCAGATATAAATCCTGCCAGTGTCGAGAAGCGCTAGGACAGAATCAAATATAACTGGTGAGAGCGATCTTCAGCAGGTGCTCCTCCGGTGTTCTTCCGGATCTTGTGGTTGCAGTGGGACCACAGGAAACATACAGTGAGTGAATGAATGAGCAAGTGAATGAGTGAGCAAAAGAGGAAGGGCAGAAGGATTTGGGGATGGCTCCTCTGCTTTTGTGTCTTTCTATAGCGTGTTTGTATTGACTCACGTCTCGGAGGCACCCTTTTTGCGTGCCTGTGGCTCTTGACCTCACTTGTGTGATCGGAGAGGCAGGGCCTGGCTGTCTTACCCTTTCCCGCCGTGCCGCTGTCTCCCTGTTCTTCTGCATGGTGTTGGCAAGCTCCAGAGAAGAAAGGAGGAATTTTGTCTACTGTTACATAGTAAAATAAAGGTTGTTGACAAGCAGGAAGACTGGAAGACCTTCAGGGCCACAGGCATGATTAGAATTTGGACAAAACCCAGGCCTGAGAAGTGAAATGTATATACACTTTAAGGCCCATGCTTTTTTTTTTTTTTTTTTTTTTTTTTGTAAGATTTATCTCTTTGAAAAATTAAGAGAGGAGGAAGACGGGTGTGGTGGTGCATGCCTGTGTTCCCAGCAGCTGAGAGGCTGAGGCAAGAGGATTGTCATGAGTTTGAGGGCAGCTTGGGTTATATAGCAAGAAAAGGGCCAACTATAAATAAATAGATAAACAATTTTTTTTTTTAATAAAAAATTAGAAGTTGCCTTTATCCCCTCCAAAGCCCTCATGCCTGGAGTTCTGTGACTTCAAAGTGGGCCTCCCTACTTTAAAGGGCTAACATTTGGCGTCCCTTGTTTGGTTCTTTTGAGGGCCGCATTCTGAACCTCAGCCAGGCGTTTCTCTGCAGGTGTGTGGGTCATTACAGGGAATGCATTCTGGAACCAGGCCGGCTCCCGGAGCTCCATTTCCACATATGGATATTAATTTATGTGATCACTTGAATACAAACGCTCAGCTGTCTCCATAAGTTATAGAAGCAATCATCCCAGGGAGCACCAGAGACACCGAGAGTCAATTCTTGTGTAATAATTTCATATTCGAGCCGGGGATGCCACATTTCAGCCCCTTTGGATAAAATGTGGGCCTGTGGAAACACTCCCCTCCCCCACTTTATTATTGTGCATTTTATTTCTCCATAAAATACGTTTATGCCCTAGAAAAACAAACCAACCCAGGGGGGCTGGCTGACAGTGTGATGGGGGTTTGTGTGTCTTATTGGTGTTTCCGAAAGCCATCAGCAGGCATATGGCTGGGAACTGCCGCTGGGAGCTACTGAGAAAGCTCCCCTGGCCCGAGGTGGACAGAGGTCCTAGGTCCCAGCAATTAGCCCCATGGGAAGCTCTTGTTTCTTTTTTTTTTATTAATAATTACTTTTATTCATAATTTGAGTTTTATACAATGCATCTCGACAACACCATCTTCCTATTCCTCCCTGCTCCCCTGTCCCACCCCTGTAGCCTCAACAAACAAACAAACAAACAAATAGTAGAAAGTTGAGTCCAGCCATTGTGGCAGGAATATGGATTATGGGCTTCACCACAGAACCTGGAGGCAGCAGGTTTCTCCAATGATGGACATTCACCTGACCCAAATCAGCCTGAGACCAAGCACAATGAAGCTTGTCCCAAAGTCAGGCCCCACCACCCAAAGCTGTAGGGATGCAGACATTGCCCAGGTGCCCAGACACCAAACAGACACCCCAATATCATTGAAGTACCAGGCCCTCAGATATCCCACAGGCACCAGGATGTCTAGCAGGCACCAAGGCATCCCAAAGGCACCAGGACATCTCATAGGTACCAGGGTCTCCCACAAGCACCAGGGCCTTCTGTGGGCACCAGGCATCCCATAGGTGTCTAGACTTCCCACAGATACCTGGATATCCTGCATGCACCAGGACATTCCATGGGCATCAGGGCATCTGCAGGCACCAGGACTTCCCACAGACACCAGGGCCTCCTGCAGGTACCTAGATATCCTGCAGGTATCCAAGCATCCTGCAGGCCCTAGGGCCTCCTGCGGGCACCAGGGAATTCCACAGGCATCTGGACATCCCACAGGTGCCAGGACTTCCTGTAGGCACCAGTATGTCCCATGGGTACTGGGGCATTCTGTGGGCACCAGTGTCTCCCGCAGGCACCTAGATATCCTGCAGGTATCCAGACATCCTGCAAGTACCAAGACTTCATATGGGCACCAGGACATCCCCAGGCTCCAGGGAATCCCACAGACATCCAGGTATCATGCAGGTACTGGATCAACTTGTAGATACCTGGACTTCTCACAGGTCCCCTGGATATCCCACAGTCATCTGGATATCCTGCAGGCACATGGACCTCACACAGGCATCCAGACATCACACAGGCACCTAGCCATCCCTCTGACATTTGGGTATCATACAAGCACCCAGTCATCCGGCAGTTACCAGGGCCTTCTGCAGCCACCTGGACATCCCTCAGGTGCCAGGACATTCCACAGATTTGTGTGTCTTATTGGTGCTGCTGAAAGCCATCAGCAAGCATATGGCTACTGAGAAAGCTCCTCTGGCCCGAGGTGGACAGAGGTCCTAGGCCCCAACAATTAGTCCCATGGAAAGCCCTTGGTTCTTAAAAAAAAAAAAAAAAGAAAGACAGGCCAGGTACGATGGTACACTCCTGTAATCCCTATACTTGTGAATATCTTTAATTCTAGGTCAGCCTGGACTACATAGTGAGATCCTGTCCTTATTTTTTTTAATTTATTACATTTTATTTATTCATGTAATGTATATGTGTATGGGCACATGCATACGATGGTGCACATGTGGAAGTCAGAGGACAGAGGACAACTTTTGGGAGTTGGTTCTCTCTTTCTACCATGAGATTTGGGAACTGGTTCTCTTTTTCCACCATGTAGGGCTTGGAGGATTGAACTCAGTCAGGCTTGGTGGCAAGTATCTTTCTTCATTGAGCCTTCTCTCCAACCCAAGATCCTATCTTCAACAAAACAAAACAAAACATCAACTTAATCAACCAGGGACAGCAGAAGCAACCAAAGGAGCGTGGGTGAAGAACCTTCTCCAACTTCATTCCATCAATGTCATGCCTGACCTTTGTACCCGCTGAACGTAAGACCTTTAAGAGAAGCTGATTTCCACTCCCATGGGACAGGCTGGTAGAAAAAGTGTGCAGGCTTTCCTTCTCTGAGGGCCACTATCTCCTGCAAGATGATCTCTTAGAGGACGGGAGAGTGAGCAGTTCTGACCTCATGCCCCCTGAAGTCCCTTTCCCCTGGGGACCCTCATTTTGAGGACTCCTGACAGCACTGTCCATTTTAACCCTCAAGTCCCCTTCATAGACACATTTCTCCCCCAGTGGCTCGTCTGGGCTCAGCTGACACCACTAAATACAGAGAGAGGAGGACAAAAGGGAAATTGACACAGAATACAAAAACCATAAAAGTACCCTGACTTACAAAGGGCAGAGGTCACACCCAGCCTCCCAGAGCCTGCCTCTTTCTGCATTGTCATAGTCACAAGGCTCTGGACCACTGGCAGGGGCTCAGGTCCCCTCTGCTTTCTCTATTCTTTCTAAAAAACCTCCTATTATTAGTCACATATTGGACCTGCCAGAATGATTCTCTATGTCTCTTATCTTTTCTCTTACGTTTTCTATCTCTTTCATTAAGCTCCATATCCTGGAAGATTCTATTTATTTATTTATTTATTTATTTATTTATTTATTTATTTATTTATTAATGTTCAGAGCTTCTGTTGATTTCCCTCATCCTGTCCGAATGCTTTCTAATTTCTACGGGTTTTGACTTGCTCTATTAAAGTCTGCTGTGTTTTGCCTTCCAGATGTGCTAGTTTCATGAATCTCTCCAGGGGTGCTAGGTAAAGCCACTGCTACCACTGCCTCCTCCTCCTGGATTTTCAGATTTTGAGTAAAAGGTCATTGGCATTTATTGCTGGGAAGTATTAGCTCTGAAGTTAGCCATAAGAAACTGGGAGGGTCGCCCCTGCTGCCTCCCCAGCCTCAGTAGGATGGTAGCTGGGATGGTCAGATGCTCAGCTGATGTACTCTTCTGTCGAGTTGGTCCAGTTTCCAGTCATTTGCCCACTTCCACCTTCTGGGACCCTTGCCAGCTCAGCCTTGAGTGTCTTCCCGCCCTCCTGCCTGGGAGGATTCCAGCTGTGGCTCACTCTGCTCTGTGTCACCTGTCACCACCTTTCCTTCTGCTCTCTGTCTTTTAGAGACGTGTTGAAATTTCTCGTCTGCTGACACCCCCCCCGCACCCCTCCCCCACCTTTTTATACCTTTTCTGTTCTTTGGCGATCCTATTAAAGGGATCTTGGTAGGGAGGGGAGATGGATGTGCCATTCTAAGTAAGCTAAACAGAGAACAGGCGCCACACATTCACACAGGCTCCGCTCTGCAAATGTCAGCTTCCGTGAATGATGGCTCACCGCTGCCAGGTCTCTCTTTCTCTCTCACTCTCTCTCTCTCTCTCTCTGTATGTATGTGTGTGCATAGATATGGGGCCAGTGGGACAAGGGATATAGGGTGTGGAGTCCATCCGGTGCCCCCACCCTTTCCACCACAGGGTTTCTCTGTGTAGCTGTGGCTGACCTGGAACTTGCTGTGTAGACCAGGGTGGCCTCAAACTCCAAGATCCTCCTCCCCTCTGCCTCCTATGTGTTTGGGATTAAAGATGTGGGCCACCATGCCCAGTAAGTTTTTCTTCTTAGAACATTTATTATTTAAAATGGATTTTAATTGCATTAATAATACATGAGTGTACCCCTGTGTGGGGGAAAAGAAAAGAAGAAAAAGAAAGGAAAGAAAACACAAAGCACTGATCTCTGCCACACTGTTCTGTCTTAGCTTGAGTACCGAGCAGGCTTAAAGCAGGTGGGCTGAAGTCTTTTCCTCTGGTGGTGGTGGTGGTGGTGGTGGGCTGGGGGGGGGGTGGGAATACCAGTAGGGTGGGGAAGGGGAAGCCAGGAAAGGAAAGCATACCAATAAAGGCAGGCGTCCATCAGACAAGTTCCTGTCTAACTGGGGCTCAACCCTAGGTCCCTCTGGAGGTTAGCGGACAGGGGATCCAGCATGGGAGCAAGGAAGCCTTGGGGTTCAGCTGCCATGCTTGCTAGACTTCTAGTACCGCAGTGGGCCTGGCTCACTGTCCTCGACAGTCCTTTTGGAGGTGAGAGTGTGCCACTGGAGAGCAACGACTGGGAGAAGTTAGTTTTTATGGTGTCTGTGATCCACATATGTGTCTTTAAGTGTACATATATAGAGAAAGAACACAAAAAGATATTGAATTCCAACACAAAGGGTGCCTCCAGGTTCCACCTCTAAATCCCTAGAACCTGTTCACCTAATGGGATTTTACCCTAGGCTTGAGTCCTGGGTTCATCAGAGGAGTACCCTGTCTTTTAAGTTATTATTATTTTTACAGTGCTAGGGCTGAGGTACGGGGTCACATGAATACAAGGCAGCCCTCTACCACGGAGCTACATATTCAGCCCCTCGATTTTAGCATTTTTGTTTTTTTTTTATTGGCATGTATCAGTTGTACATATGAATAGGATTCAGTGTGGTATTCATACTGTGCACAATGATCAAATCCCATTTCTTTTTCTCACCCTCTTCCCCAATCTCTGATAGTCAGTCTTTCTTTTGTGGCTTCTTCTTAGAAGGGAGAATATGAGGGGCTGATCTTTCTGTGTCTGGCTTAGGTCACATAGTATGGTGATTCTAGTTCCATCCATTTTCCCTTAGGTGACAGAATTTCATTGTTCTTTGTGGCTGAATAATATTCCACAGTGTATGTACACCATTCTTTCTTCCCTTTAAAAATAAAAAAAAAAATTTTGGGGGGGTATGGATGTTGTCTGGATATACGTCTTCAAACCGCTTGCATGCCTGGTGCTGACGGAGGGCAAAAGAGGGTGTCGGATCCCCTGGAATCGGAGCTTTGGATGGCTGTGACCTGGGAATTGAGGTCAAGCCCTCTGAAAGAGCAAGTAGTGGTCTCAACTGCTGAGCCATCTCTTCAGCCTTCTGGACCACATTTTTCCTTACCTACTCATCTGTGGATGACTATGTAGGCTGATTCCCTATCTTGGCTTTTGTGAATAGTTTCACAATAGAATCAGTATAAAGATGTCTCTATTGCGTGCTGACAAATTCCTTTAGGTATATATACAGAGGAAATGACACAGTGATTCTTTTGTTGTTGTTTTACATAGGGTCTCATGTATTCCAGGTCTAAGTCTGGCCTTAAACTCACCATGAGCTTCTACCTCTTGAGTACTAGATTTTTATAGACTTATGCCACTGTACCCAGGATGGTAGGTCTTTTTTTTTTTTTTTTTTAGTATTTTTAGACAAAGCCTTGACATGTAGCTCAGGCTAGCCTCAAACTCATGAAAATCTTTCTGCCTCTACGTCTTGTATGCTGGCATTATTAGTGTGGCTACCACATGTGAGTTTTTGAGATAAGGTATGGTCCTGAAACCCAGGCTGGCTTCCAACTCCTGATCTTTCTTCCTGAGCCTCCCGAATGCTAGGACTAAAGTGTGTGTTGCCACGGTGGGCCTGTCTTCGCTAGTTTTGTTGTTGTTGTTTTAACCTCCAGGAGCTTCTTAGAAGTTTGACTTTTGTTTTTTTTTTTTTTTTTAAGACAGAGTTTCTCTGTTGTAACTCTGGCTGTCCTGGAACTCACTCTGTAGACCAGGCTGGCCTCCAACTCACAGAGATCTGCCTGCCTCTGCCTCCTGAGTGCTGGGATTAAAGGCGTGTACTACCACGGCCCAGCTTTTATTTTGAAGAAAGGGTTTTGCGATGTAGCTAAGGCTGCCTCAGAATTTGGTAATCTTTTCTTGTTTTAGCCTCTTGTGTGCTGGGATTACAGGCATGGACCACAGGGCAACAAACAAACAAACAAACAAAACAACAAAGAAACAAACAAAACCAAACAACTTTAGAAAACACGGCATTTTCTCTGGCTGGGGAGGTGGCAGGAGACAGGAAGAGGGTCAGAGATAGGAAGCATGCAGGTTAGAAGAAGGGCTATCTCTGTCTTGAAAATGTAGCTGGACCTGCGGGTGGCCTCTGCAAGCCGACAGCAGTTTACAAATGACATCTAGCTAGGAAGGAGGACCCTCTATCCTACCACACAAGGAGCTGAATTTGGGCAATAGCCTGGATGGAAATGGAAAGTGAGTTTTCTCCCAGACCCTTGACTTTGGCCTTATGAGAGACCCAGTACAAACAAGTCTACCTGGACTTCTGACCTTCAGAAATGGGAGGTAATGAATGGGTGGCCTTTGAAGCCATTTATGTTTGTCTAATGTGTTACAGGGCAGCAGAAAACAAGGACAGTTATTTGCTAAGGTGTTGTCGGTGGTGCAACTTGGGAGGTGAAAGTGTGAATGTTTTTTTGGGGGGGTGGGTAGGGCAGGGGTAAGGGGTGTTTTTGAGACAGGGTTTCTCTGTTGTAACTCTGGCTGTCCTGGAACTCACTCTGTAGACCAGGCTGGCCTGGAACTCAGAGATCCGCCTGCCTCTGCCTCCTGAGTGCTGGGATCGAAGGCGTGCCCCACCACTGCCTGGGTTTTTTTGTTTTTTGTTTTGTTCTGTTTTGCTTTTTCCCCTTTTGAGATAGAATCTTATGTAGCCCAGATCAGCCTCTACCTCCCGAGTGCAGGTGCATGTTTATGCTATGTTGAGGATGGAATCTCGGGCCTTGATACATTCCCCAACCCCAAAGTGTGGAAATTTTATTTTATTTCATTTTTAGGTAGGGTCTCACAATGTAGCCCTTACTAGCCTGGAACTCAGCAAGTAGACCAGGCTGGCCTAGAACTCTCAGAGATCCACCTGCCTCTGCTTTCTGAGTGCTGAGAAAGGAGGCATTTTTCAAATCCTTGCAGAGGGCAGCAGGTACATCCTCTGTCCTCCTGAGACAGCCTACCACAGGTTATTCCTAACCCCCTCCATCTTGTTCGACTTACCTTGTATTACCTTTGTAATCTTTTTTTTAATTTAAATCATTTAAAAACATTCATTTTTAGTGCTGTATATGTGTGTGGTAGGGGGTGGGTGGATGTACATGTGTGCAGGTGCCTGCAGAGGCCAGAGGCATGGGATCTCTCCTGGAGCTGGAGTTACAGGCAGTTGTGAGGTGCCTGACATAGGTGCTAGGAATCCAACTCAGATCCTTTGGAAGAAGCAGAAAACTGCTGAGCGATCTCTCCAGCACCTGTAATCATCTTTTCCCTCAAAAACAAAAAGGAGAAACAGGGTGTGACAGCACTCTCCTTTAATCCCAGCACTCAGGAGGCAAAGGTAGGTGGATCTCTGAGTCTGAGGCCAGCCTGGTCTACAGAGGGAGTTCCAGCCAGGGCTACATAAACTCTTGCCTCAAAAGAGCCAAAAAAGAAAAAGAAAAGAAAGAAAAGAAAAGAAAAGGAAATGAAACAGAAGCACAACACAACCCTAAACACTTTAGCTTCCTCCTAAGCAGAATATTAAATCATAGCAGTCCCTTTGCCAAGCACATCAAAACACTAACCATAATTATTAAAAAATATGGGTCTACGTACTTCCACCAGGCTCTGGGAACAGCTGATCCCATATAATCCTTCTAAAGCTTTGGCTCTGGTTGAAAACAAAACCTGGGGGAGGGGTTGGCTCCCAGGTGCCTGACATCAGTGGGTTGCCCTAAGCAGCCCAGGGCTGGAGAATACCCAGGCCTGGCTACTGTCTGGGCCTACTGAGGGGAAAGTGCTTCTCTGTGACAAACCCCAGCCTGGTGTTCCTGCCACCTGCCCCAGTGATTGGGAAGTGGCAGGCCTTTTCTGATTCCTCCCTGGCCACACTGAGGCCACTTTGCTTCAGATGACTGAACAGAATGGAGGTTTGGGTGTTTTACCTAAAGGAAGGAGGCGGTAGTAGAAAGTGAGGAACTCGCATGGGTTTAACTAATTAATTACTTTGTGTGCTTGTGGTATATGCATGTGTAGGTATTCACGTGTGTGGATATGTGTGTGTGTGCATTCTTGTGGAAGCTAGAGGTTGAAATTGGGTGTTTTCTATTGACTTCTGTTGAAACATCTAAAAAATTATATTTATTTATCTCTTTATTTATTTGTGTGTGTGTGTGTGTGTGTGTGTGTGTGTGTGTACTACAGCACTATTGTGGAAGACGGGATAATTTGTAAGAGTTGGTTCTATCTTTTCCACCACGTGGGTCCTGGGGATCTGATTCAGGTTTTTTGGGCTTGTGGTAGCAAGTGCCTTTACCCACTAAGCCATCTTGCTACTCTCTGATTTTTTTGAGATGAGGTTTCTCATGTAACTTGGGCCTCTCAACTCAGCCATATGGACTGATCCACAAGTTCTGGGGACACTGCTGTCCCTGCTTCCTTGGCTCTGTGTTATTGAACCCTGCTTTTTGTTTTTTGTTTGTTTGTTTGTTTTTTCGAGACAGAGTTTCTCTGTTGTAACTCTGGCTGTCCTGGAACTCACTCTGTAGACCAGGCTGACCTTGAACTCACAGAGATATGCCTGCTTCTGCCTCCTGAGTGCTGGGATTAAAGGTGTGTGCCACCACTGCCCAGCTTCATACCCTATTTTTTAATGTGAGTTCCAGCAAGCACTATACCAACTGGTCTCCAGAGTCCTCAGAGTCCCCATATCTTATTTTTTTTTTTAAATTTTAGGGTTTACTTATATTTATATGTATGGCTGTGCCAATTTATGAGCACCAAATGCAGGTACCCATCGAGGCCGGGGGAAGACATTGAATCTCCTCGACCTGAACCAGTTATGGACAGTTTTGAGCCATAGGTGGGAACTGAGAACAGAATCTGGATCCTCTGGAAGCACAACATTAATCCCTGAGCCCTCTCTCCAGTCCCCAGACTTGCCTAGACCTTGAGGAAAATCCAAACTACCAGAATTTTCCTGGTCCGAGAGCTTACCAACTGACCAATATCATATCTTTGAGTTGGTTCTTTCTCCTTTACACCTTCCATCCCTCTCTCACTTCCTTCCTTCATTCGTTCCTTCCTTCCTCTTCTTCCTCCTCCTCCTCTTTCTCTGTGAATCTGGGAATGGGCCTCACTGAGCTCCATTTCTACCCTAAGCCTGTTTGAAATGAGAAAACCCAATTCCCACTGAAAGGATATTTCCAAGTATCCAGTGCACAGTGGTCCTTAGCATGTGGTTATGGACACTTACTGGTTCTGTAGCCTCTTCTCTGGTACCTCCCGTCCGTCTTTCCCCTTCTCCAGTATATTCTCCTAGCAACAGCCAAAGAAATCTCTTTAAGAACTCAAGCCACGCCCTGTCCCTTTCAGCACAGAATGTTCTAGAAGTCTCTTGTGTTGTCTAAGAGATGATTGGGGGGGCCTGCCCTTCTCCATCATCTGAGCTCAGGACCAGTCAGTCACCTTCCCTCCTCTGCCTCAGTCATACAGGCCTCTTGCAGTACTTCGAATATTCTCAGCGCAGTCCTTCAGAGCCTTTGCACGGGCTGTCAGTGCTGTGAGCGCGGTTCCCCTTTGCTGTTGCTCCACTGTCCACAGGGTTCTCTTCAGAACCTCTGGAAGTATCAGCTTCTTAGCGAATTAATCCTTGGTCATGCTTCCACATCTAGACTTACCCCTGCTTCGGCCTCTACTTCCACTCACCATCGTAAAATGCACCCTAGATTTTGCCTATTTTGCCATCATAAGAATGCAAACTCCCAAGACTTCATGAATTTGTAAACAACAAACAAACTTTGTTCTGGTCACTAGTTTCCCAGGGCCAAGAAGAGCCAGCAAATGTGATACAACAAGTGCTCCATGATTATTTGTCCATTGCATAACGACAGCCTGAATGGTGAGTGACGGGCGGGATGGATTAAATAAGTCCATGTGTGTGAGGCGGCGGCCTGGATTTAAGAACCCGGTGGCCTCGGGTTCACAGCTGCCTTGGCCCAGGGAGCTTGTTTCTCTCCTCCGACCCCTTGTGGTTTGACCACGGTGGTCATGCCTGCTGTCAGAGCAGCCCTCAGCTGCCCTTTGTTTTGCAAGGTTTTCAATACTGGACTTCCGTCCCACGAACGGAACGAGAATCATCCACGAGCTCACCGGCTTTGTGGTACCAGGGGAGTCTGGGAGGGTTTGTGAGGAGAGGGGGTCAGAAGCAGGGAGGGAAACCCCGTGGGTTGCTTCTGCCTCCTGTCCACCCCCACCCCCGACCCCTGAGGTCTGGGATGGAAACACTGTTGCTTGGGGAAAGGCTGAGTGCACGCACAGGGAGGCCGGGAGCTGATGATGTTCTCGTGCTGGGCCCCCAGCCTCATTGCCTTCTCTCTCTGCCAGCGGTAAGCAGCTTCTGAGGCCTGCCTAGCTCCTAGTTGAGGTCACAGCCTGGGCCTTTCCTCTGCCTAGTAATGAGTCTTAGACCTCCCCCAACCTGGACCCTCAACCCATCTCCTTGCGGTTAAACCTGTGGGATTGGAATGCTGCCATGGGGCACTCTTGGCTTGCCTTGATCTGTCATTGGTAGCAGGTGCTGTGGGTGCCCCACCTGCCAGTAGCATGGCCTCTGCACAACAAGCGTGGCTCATTGCAAAAAGCCGAACTGTTTGTGGCTGGTCAGGGCATTGCTCCTGCAGGCAGACAGGCCACAAGGCAGAAAGCACCATCAACTTGAGGTTAAACAGTCTGGCTGCTTCATCATGAATGTTCATTGTCCCTCAGTGATCCCAGTAGGACTGAGCTCCAGTTGTTCTCTCTGTAACAGTTACCTTGATCACATGAACTTCACTGGCTCACTTCTCTTAATGCGCTCATTCTAAGATTGGGGTGGATTCTTTGTTATCCATCCCCTTTGTAAAAGGTAGGGTATTGTTATGGGTTTAATTGTGTCCTTCCAAAGGATATGATAAGGTTCTCAACCCCTGGTACCTGTGATTGTCACTTTATTTGGAAATGGGCTCTTTGTAGAGCTAGTCAAGTAAAGATGAAGTCACACTGGATTAAGACAGGTCTTAAATCCAGTGACAGGTATCTTTATAAGAAGAGGAGGGAGGGCTTAAAAGTGCCTGCTACACAAACCCGAGGACCCGAGTTCAAATCCCCAGCGTTCATACTAGAAGCCAGGCATAGTCCTGGAATTCTAACACCGAGGAGGCAGAGACAGGAGGATTCCTGGGGCTTGTTGGCCAGGCACTTGATCCTAATCTGCAAGTCACAGGTCCTAGTGAGAAACTCTGTCTAAAAATTAAGTGCAGAGCAACAGAGGAAGATGCCTGATATCAAACTTCTGGCTTCTGCATTCACATATATGACACACATACACACATACACACACACACAGACACAGACACACACACACACACACACACAGACACACACACACACACACATACACAGACACACACACACACACACACACACACACATAGGATATAGGTCAATGTTAGAATCCTTGCCTAGTGTCCACAAGATTCTGGCTTCCATCTCCATCACACAGAGAGAGAGGCAGAGAGACCGATAGACAGACAGACAAACAGCTCTGGAAGGGAAAATTGAAGTGCTGGACTGTGGGATGACCCAGTGGATAAAGGTATCTGGTGTCAAGCTTGAAGACCTGTGATCAATACTGGAGACCCACCTGGTTAACGGAAAGAGCCAACCCAATGGATTTTCAATGACTGACACTGCTCTCTTTGAGCCTGAGGAAGCTGATAAGGGATACTTCTCCCGTTGGAATCTGAGTTAGGTCTGGGATACTTTTGACCAATAGCAGATGGTGACCAGATACTAGGCCTAGACCTAAAGAGGCCTAGAAGCTTCCACTTCATCTCTCTTGGAACCCATTCACTGTGCAGTGTGTGTGTATGTGTGTGTGTGTGTGTGTGTGTGTGTTCCAAGCAACCATATATAGAAGTCCCCCTCCCCCACTCGTTGGCTGAGCTGGTAGGAAGCAGCCTGCACCAACTCAGTAGATCTTTAAGAAATAAAGTCTTCTGGCTTCAGCCAAGATGTTCAAATTGTAAAATTGGGAGCAAATGAATGTTTGTATTAGGCTGCTAGGACTAGGATGGTTCACTGCCAAGCAGCAGATAGCTGGAGCACATCTCAATGACTTGTACTATAGCCTATTTATTTATTTAAGGCAGTGTCTCGCTTTGTAACACATGCTGGCCTGGAACTTACATTATAGCCACAACTGACCCCAAACTTGTGATCCACCCGCGTCAGCCTCTTTAACACCAAGATTGGAGATGTGATCCACCATGTCCGGCACGATACTCTTATCTTTTTCTTTAAAATCTACCTCTGGGGCCATCCCCCCAAGACACTTCCTGCTATGGTTTTATTTCTGTCTCCTCAAAGCTCATGTTGGAATCTGCACGGTCAAGGTATCGGGAGGTAAGGCCTCATGGGGCGGGGTGGGGGGTGATGTAAGTCACGAGTGGCCGAGTGAGGTTATTAAAAAGGTCTGCTGGAGCGGGTTTGCTTTCTTCTGCTGTGTGAGGTTCTATTCTTTATAAGTTCCCCAGTTTGTAGCTCTGTGTTACAGCAGGTGAACTCAGACTAAGGGGGTGTCCCATGTTCCTTCTTATAAATTGAGATCCAGTTTGGACTCACGTGGTTCTAACCACCTCACTTCTCCAGGCCTTGCCCCTCTCTGGCCTCAATTCCCCACATACTGGTACCTAGTTTCCTTGCTTCAACTGGGTGTGCCTTACAGATATTTTTGATTAGTGGGATTGAGATCCGGTGCCAACGTGCATACGGTCTGTAGCCTTACATGCAAGATCAGGCCTCCATGTTGGTCCTAGTGGACACTAGCCTCTGCCCACGTCTGGTTTTGACCCATTCCTCGTGTTGGTATGTACCCAGTATGCCTTCCACTTTCAGAGTCCCGAGTTAGCTCTAAGCATCCATTGTGGAGCCTTGTCTGATGCCGCATTTAGCCTTGTCACTGATGCTGAAAACCCAAGACTGGGGTTTCTTGGATAGCACCCAGAAGGAGGGCATCATGCCTTGTAGAGGCTCTGATACAGCTGAACCCCTGATTCCTGTCACCTTGCTGAAACGAATTCAGGACTGACCACGGTTCTGACCACCGTGGAGAGATCTACTAGGGCTTCTGGGAAATATTGACTTGCTCCTAAAATAGGTTGTTCAGAGTCTAACCTGCCTTTTTTCTTCCTCCAGACTCATGTCTGCCTATGTGTCACCTTGGGTGGCCACAAACCCTTCAGGACCCTTAAAGAAAGTAGGTTTACCATAATGCTGATGCCAGTGGAGACAGCAGCTCCTTGTAGATGTGACTGAACGGCAGAATGTTCCCAATCTGCCCTTCTCCTTACTGGTATGGTCAGCTTCCTTAGAACTTAAGCCAGTGCTTTTGTAACTGTGGATCAGAACCCATCAGGGGACCATAAAATCAATTAAGGGGGTCAGAGCCACCAATGAGAAAATTTGGCCAGAACAGGGGAGAACAAAAGCAAGGGTAGCAGAGTGCGTCACGGGCAGTAGCGTTTGATGAAACTTTCATCTGGTGACGTGGATGTGTGTCTCAAAGAGCCAAAGTGGAAACTTATTTCATACCCTGGCTCAAGGCCAAAGGGCTCTAATGCTACTGGCTTAAACCAATTCGAATTGGAATAGTTTAAATTTTATTCTTATTTTTGACTTTTTAAAAAATGGTTTTTGAGACATGGTCTTACTATGTAGCCCTGGTTGTTCTGGAACTCACCATGTAGACCAGGCTGGCCTCAGATTCAGAAATCTGTCTGCCTCTGCCTCTGGAGTGCTGGGATTAAAGGCATGCGCCACCACTACGTGGCTTATTTTTGATCTTTTGAGGAGGCCTCGTGTAACCCAGGCTGGTCTTGAAGTTAGTATACAACCAAGGATGACCTTGAGCTCCCGATCCTCCTATTTCTGCCTTCCGAGGGTTAGGATTCCAGGTATGTGCTGCCATGCTTAGTTTGAGTTTTGTGTGTGTGTGTGTGTGTGTGTGTGTGTGTGCACACGTGCCACAGGGAATATATGAAGGTGTGTGTATGTATATGTATGCACACAATTCACAGGAAGTATGTGGAGATGTGTATGTGTGTGTGTACTCATGTCACAATGAGTGTGTATATGCTGTATGCACACATGCCACAGGCAATGTGTGGAGGGGTGTGTGTGTGTGTGTGTGTGTGTGTGTGTGTGAATGTATGTATGTGTATGCATGCACATCCTAGCGAGTATGTGGAAGTCAGGGGACAACTTGCAGTAGCTGCTTCTCTCCTACGATGTGAGTTCTGGGGTTGGAACTCAGGTCTTGCAGTTTGACAGCAAATACCTTTACCTGTTGACTCATCTGGCTAGCCCATGTTGAAGTTTTCTGCTTATTTGTTTGAGAGGATGTCATTCCATAGTCCTGGTTGGCCTGGAGCTCACTGTGTAGCCCAGGATGACCTTGGACTTTTTGGAATACTCCTGCCTTCAAGTCCCGTCAAATCCCAAATGGTGAGATTACAGTTATGTACTATTATGTCCATTTTTCCTCCTCCTCCTCCTCCTCTTCTTCTTCTTCTTCTTCCTCTTCCTCCTTCTCTCCTTTTCAGTGCTGGGGGATCAAACTTATGCTAGGGAAGCAATAGGCCACTGAGCTGTTTCAGCCCTACTTTGTTGTTGTTGTTGTTATTTGTTTCAAGACAGGGTTTCTCTGTTGTAACCCTGGCTGTCCTGGAACTCACTCTGTAGACCAGGCTGGCCTCGAACTCACAGAGATCCTCCTGCCTCTGCCTCCCAAGTGCTGGGATTAAAGGCGTGCACCATCATGCCTTGCTTGTTTTTTTTTTTAAAACTGGATCTCATTGTGTAGCCCAGGCTAGCCTAGAACTTGGACTCTCCTTGTTCTGCCTTCCCAGTGCTGCCATTATAGGTGTATGTCATTCTGCCTTTCTGGCCTTGTGTTTTCCTGCACAGTGAGCTACACCTGTTCTCTTGCCCTTGAACCTCTCTGCAGCTTCTCGTCTGGCCTTCTTTTCCATACCCTCCCTTCTCCACTCTGCTCCCCTCTGACCACCATCTCCCTCCCAGTAGCCATGTCTCACTCCTGCCTTTTTTCTTGCCAATCTGGGTAGAGAGCTTGGAAGTGGGCTTCAGGATGATGACTTGGCACATACTTCATCTTTGAAGTGCTTAGAAGGCAGGTGTGTGAGCACTGATACTTGGGAAGATGGCACTCAGGGGTGCGTTCTGCCGCCAAAGGTTGGGGAGGTCTTGCAATGATTCTAGGAACGGAGAGAAAGGCAGTGATACCTCTTCGCAGCTACCCAGCACGGCGTGGAGATAACCTTGCCAGCGCTGACTCAGGACTCATCCGGAGCTGCCTCACAAAAGCCACACGGCATCCTAACAAAGGAGCTCTGTAACTACGGCTTTCCAGCTGAAGCGTAGAAAGAAGGGAGTCCTCTTCACCAGTTCATGTAGTCTGAAAGAGGCTGGGAGTGGGAGGGGCTAGGAGAGGGTGGCAAGAGATCTCAGGTTTGAAGCTAGGTTTAGATGTTCCCACCTGTAACCCCAGTACTTGGAGGTGGAGACAGAAGGATCCTGAGTTTGTCCAGCTATATAATAAAACAAAAGTTCAGGGGAGACGGTTTAGGGGGTAAAGTGCTTGCTGTGTGGAATTCTGATCCCTGGAACCTATTTAGAAGCTAGGCACAGTGGGGCCCTGGTCTGCAATTCCATCCCAGCCCTATTGGGAGATAGGAGGCAGAGACAGCAAAATATCCAAAATCTCTAGGGCCACCTAGCTTGGCTTGCACAGCAGTGAACAACAAAGAGACCTGTTTCGAATAAGGTAGAAGACAAGGACTGACACCTGAGGTTGTCCTCTGATTTCTGTAAGTGTGCCATGACATGCACCTCCCTCCATCACACGCGTGCGCACACACTGTCAAGGAGGCACTGAATGTCGCGATGCAAATCTACAGTCCACAGCACTCAGAGAGGCAGAGGCAAGAAGACTGTTGCAAGTTTGAGGCTAGCCTAGTCTACAGAACGAGTTCAAGGCCACTCAGGGCTATAGAGCAAGATCTACATTAAAACTAAAACAAGGAGTCAGCAAGATGGCTTACTGTGTAAAGGCACTTGCTGCCAGGTCTGAAGACCTGAGTTTGATCCCTGGGAGCCATATAATGAAAGGAGAGGATCTACTCCAGGAAGTTGTCTTTTGACCCACACACACACACACACACACACACACACACAAAACATGCATACCCACATGAAAACATTACACATACACACACACATACACGCACACTAATAAATAAAAAATTTTAAAAAGTGATCCATTCCCCCTCACCTATTTTCTCTTCCTCCTCTAGAGACTTTTCTTTGTACACTGTTCCAAAATATCTTTGAAGCAGGGAGTCCCACCTTGGTGGTCCAGCGCCTTCTTTAAGCCTAGCTTGGGCTGCCCCTCCTCAGGCTAGCTGGGTGTTGCTCCAGGCAATGTGATTAAAGCCGGTCCCTCCAGAGAGGGGCTGTGTTAGAGAATCGAAACCACGGAGGATATTTGCTGCGCATTTCCAAGGCTGAGGTGCTGGGGTGGAAATATTAGACCGCACGGAAAATCCTGAAGGGTTGTCAGTTCAGAACTGGAGCAGTGAAGATGAGAATCAAGAGAAAAATCCCATCTCTGAAAATGTCAGAAATTCAGGGGACCACTAGATACTTGGAATCCTTGTGGGGCTGGAAAAAAAAAAAAAAAACCCAGAAAAAAAAACCCAACCCTCTGTCTGTAGAGGGAGGCTTTTGGTCCCATTTTTAATTGCACCTGGAAAGGGGCTTAATATGTCAGCCAATTTCTCCATCATCTTTTGCAAATCTTGGGCTGCTCAGGTCCCGGGGGTTTTGTGTAATAAAACGGGATGGTTAAAGGGCATGTTTCTGCATTAACGAATCTTTCTGCACTGGCTGGGCCTGAGCATTATGTAAATGTTTACTGTAATTAAGAGATGAAGTTGTCAAGGCACAGCATTTTGGTGGCTGGTTTGGAGTTCCTGCCATGCATAGTCTACTAGAGAAGGAAGAGGAACCGGAAGAAGCAGAGGGAAGAAAAGGCGGAAACGGGTGCCTTCCCTAGGAGCCTGGTTTTTACCTGCCCTTTAGCTGATGGTGGAAGTGAGAGCAGGGGACAGGTGGGGGGAGGGGAGGCTGGGCTGGGCGCTGCTGCGGCGGGCGGGCGTGGCCTTAAGCTTTCTTGCAATTTCTCTTCTCCGCCCTGGGAACCTTGAGGCTGTATTTGTTGCTTTCGCTTGTTTTGTTTTTGAGGATGTGATGGTGGAGAATTTTAACACTTGAGAAAATACTCCAAACCCTTGAAGCTATGACTGATGGTGCACGTTCCGCGCTGGAGAGGTGGAAGAGGGACGATCTTTAGTTTGAGACTAGACAAGCACTGAAAGTACTGATAGATACTTTCCATAGTATAGCTTTAATTTGCCCGAGTTTGAAGTACAAAATTTGATTTTTTTTTTTTTGGTTTGTTTTTTTCGAAACAGGGTTTCTCTGTTGTAACTCTGGCTGTCCTGGAACTCACTCTGTAGACCAGGCTGGCCTCGAACTCATAGAGATCCTCCTGCCTCTGCCTCCAGAGTGCTGGGATTAAAGGTGTGTACCACCACCGCCTGGCTAAAATTTGATATATTGTTTTAAATTGTGGGGTTTTGTTTTGTTTTTGTTGTTTTTTTTTGTATGAGTGTGCGTGTGTGCAATGTACATAGAGACCGTAGATTGATGTTGGATATCTTCTTCAACCACTGTCCACTTTATTTTTTTGAGATAGTCTCTGGGGCGAGTCTGGAACTCACCGATTTGACTAGACTGGCTAGCCAGCTAGGGATCTGCCTGTCCAGTGCTAGGATGAGAGGTGCTTACTGCTGTGACACGAGTTCTGGAAATCTCGACTCACATCCTTAAGCCTGCTTAACAAGCACTTTATCTACTTAGCCAACTTCCCAGCCCCCGAATCCATTTTGACATGTACATACATCTATGAAGCCATCACTACAATGTAAACAGCAATCACATGGAAGCTCCAAACGTTTCCCCTTTTATTAAAAAGATTTATTTTACGACTTATTTATGTCTGTGTGCACGTATGTGCCGATGTGGGGTGCCTGGGGAGGCCAGAGGAGGGTGCTGGATCTCCCGGAGCTGGAGTTACAGGTAGTTATAAACTGTGTGGGAGCTGGGAACCAAACTCTGGTCTGCTGCAAGAACAGCAAGTGGTTTTTGTTTTTGTTTGTTTGTTTGTTTTTCCTTTTATTGAAAATAATTTTTTTTTCTCACATAACATATCCTAATTATGACTTCCTCTCCCTGTACCCTTCCCAGTTCCTCCCCGCCTCCCCTCCCATCCGGATCCACTCCTTTCTGTCTCCTATTAGAAAGCAAACAGACTTCTAAGGGATAATAATGAAAGAAAGCGTAATAAGATAAAACAGTAAGTGGCACATTGGAATTAGACAAGACAAACCAAAAGGAGGAAAAGAGACCAAGAGAAGGCATAAGAAGTGGAGAGCCACTCATGTGCACTCTCAGGAATCCCATAAAAATAAACTGGAAGCCATAATAGGTACAGGGGACCTGGTGCAGACCCGTGCAGGCCCCGTGTCTGCTGCTTCAGTCTCTCTGAGTTCATATGAGCTTTGATTTTTGTTGACTCAGAGGGCCTTGTTTCCTTGGTGCCCTCCATGCCCTCTGGCTCTTACATTCTTTCCATCTCCTCTTCCATGGGGGTTTCCCTGAGCGCTAAGGGGAGGGATTTGATGGAGACATATCATTTAGAGCTGAGTGTTCCAAGGTCTCTCACCCTCTGCATATTGTCATGCTGAGGGTCTCTGTATCATTGTTCCCATCTGCTGCAGGAGGAAGCTTCTCCGATGATAGCTGAGCAAGGCACTGATGTACGAATATAGCAGAATATCACTAGGAATCATTTTATTGTTTGTTTTTTTTTTTTTTTTAAGACCAGTACTATTTGGGTTTACCCTAGGTCCATGGCTATCTAGTCTCAGGTTCTTGGTCACCCAAGCTCTGTTGGGTTTGGGTTCCATCTTATGGAGTGGGCCTCAAGTCAAATCAGATATTGGTTGATTATTCCACAAGCTTTGTGCCACCATCGTCCTAACGTATCTTGCAAGGCGGAACACCACAGTCAATCCAAGTGTTTGTGGCTAGGTTTGTGTTTATGTTTCTCTTTTGGTGGCAGGCAGAATACCTTCCTGTACCAAAGATGCCAGAATGTAGGGGTGAAGGCTCTATGAAAGGCACCGACTTGACATCTCCATGTTCAACGAATTGCCTAAGCGTTGTCTTTAGTAATGAGGCCTTGCTGGCAGTTTGTGGAGAGCAACCTACAGTGTTGGCTACAGCTTGGGTTGTTTGGGGATTCTCGTGGGACTCCTTTGGCCAACAACTCAATTAGATGAAACCAAATCCTGGGACTAGAAACTTCGTTTGGTGACAAGAGATGGACAGTTGGGTCTCTGTCTCCCCCATTATTTGGCTATTTCAGTTACATCACCTTCATATATTTACATATTTTAGGAAGCTTCTATTCTATCAAGTTTCCATACTATCCATCAAGTAGCCCTTAATTTTAGCTGTCTCCCCCTCCCTCATCCCCCTCCCTCCCAACTTGATCTTCCTTTTCCAGCCCCCCGCCCCTCCCCGCTATCCATCCATAACTATGTTTCCTTTTCCTAACAAGATCTGTCTTCCCCTGATCCCATACTCTATACCTAACCTCTGTGGTTCTATGAATTGACTTAACAGCTAGCATCCACATATAAGTGAAAATATATCATATTTGTCTTTCTGGGTCTGGGATACTTTACTCGGATGATTTTTTACTAGTTCCATCTATTTGCCAGCAAATTTCATGACATCATTTTTTTTTAAAACAGCTAAGTAATAGTCCATTGTGTAAATGTGCCCTATCTTCTTAATCTATTCTTCTGTTGAGGGACACCTAGGTTGTTTCCAGTTTTGGGCTATTATGTTAAAACATCAAAGAACATGATTGAGCAAGTGTCTCTGTGATGGACGAAGCGTCCTCTGGTTATATGCCTAAGAGTGGTCTAGCTGGATCTTGAGGTAGATTCTCACCTTTCTGAGGAGCTGCCACACTGATTTCCATAGTGGCTGTACAAGTTCAACAAGTGTTCTTAATTGCTGAGCCATCCCTTCAGTCACCAAAGGACTGCTTTGAACCTGGGACTTTGTGCATGTGAGGAAACAATGTACCAACAAGTTAAGATCCCTAGCCGACTCTTTCTTGAGACTCCTTGTGATCCCTGAGGCCTGCCTTTCCCTGTCCCCATCCCCTAAACCACTAATCTGTCGTCACTGTAAATTACTTTGCAGAAATCACTAGGATTTCAGGTAAATGGGATAGAGTGATGTTTCTTCTCACTGTGTTTTCAACAAGAAGAGTTGTTTGGCGACTTGGCCATACCGTGTGTCTGGCTAGTTTGTTCCTTTTATGTATTTTTTATGTATTTTTATGTAGTTTTTGAGACAGGGTTTCTCTGTTGTAACTCTGGCTGTCCTGGAACTCACTCTGTAGACCAGGCTGGCCTCGAACTCACGGACATCTGCCTGTCTCTGCCTCCAGAGTGCTGGGATTAAAGGCGTGTGCCACCACATCCAGCTTAACATTCTTTTTAATTTTTACCAATTCCAGCTAGCAATAGCTGTATATTTATTCATTTATCCATTGATCTATCTATCTATCTATCTACCTATCTATCTATTTGTGTTTTGTAATAGAGTCTCAATACATAGACCTGGTTAGCCTGGCACTTGTTATATAGACTAGGTTGGCTTTGACTAAAGGCATGTGCCATCATGATCTAATAGCTGTGTTTTAATTAAAATTTCTCTTTATGCTCTTTAAAAGTTGTAAGGCACATATATATGTGTGTGTGTGTGTGTGTGTGTATATATATATATGGATATATATATATATATATATATATATATATATATATATGAAATTTCATCAAGTTTTTCACTTAAGATTCCTTTTCTCTCTTGCCCCATCACTCCTGTTCTTTCGTTTCTTCTTCTTTTTTTCCAGATCCTATTCAGGATTTACTCCCCACACCTGCCCTTCTCCCAGTTCACAGTGGAGGATTGGGGCGATCCAAACCAACAACCTACGGGTACAAAAAAGCTCTTCCAAAGAGTTTGTTTGCCTTCTGGCCTTCTCCCCCTTGCCAATTCCCAAGGCACGAAGCTACGCACATGTAGGCAAAATACCACCCCAGAGCTGACCTGTAAGACATCCAGCTCTGGGAAAAGAAATGTCATCCCAAGTCTGTTTGAGAATCCTAACGAGGGGAAATGCCATTACCTCTGACCTTGACACACAACGATTATAAAACAGGCACCTAGCCCGTCTCCTCCTCACTATTGGC
This sequence comes from Cricetomys ansorgei, assembly GCA_026225945.1. Lineage (NCBI taxonomy): Eukaryota > Metazoa > Chordata > Mammalia > Rodentia > Nesomyidae > Cricetomys > Cricetomys ansorgei. Next base: position 3,100,426 of record JAMJFZ010000736.1, read on the forward strand.
TATTTTCACTCTCTGGCCTCTACGCCTTGTCCATCAACCAAGAGCAAACACATTAGCAGATTCTTGACCTGCAGTCTGTTTAAAACGGGATCGTCCAACATCCGTCATCCAAGTATGGGGGTGCTTGGAGAGGGGGCCCTGAGGATTCAACAAACGGTTAGTGCAAGACGGAAAGAGGATAGACGAGCTTAGCCTGAGCTCTGATTTGGGAGACAGAAGTATCCGATGGTCATTTAGAGGGTGGTGTTTCACAGGATTTGAAACAACCCCGGAGGGGTCTGACTACCCACACATCCTTGCTAACTCGGCTCATCCTTAAAGTAGCTGGGAGGCCACTGAAAACAAAAGCTGTATGGTCAGAACAGCTGGTGCAACAAGAGCTAGTGGTTCCTGGGACCAATGCCTCAGAGCCATTTGTAAAGCGCTACTTTGCCATCCCCTGTGGACTTACTGATCCTCCAAAGGGGACAAGGGGAAGGGAAATAATAATGGGTATAGGATTGCTTTGCTCACCTCTCAGGCTGCTGGTCAAATGGAGCCAGGGGTTAACAGCCCTGAAGACAACCACACATCTCTAGAAAATTCCTTAAGACCTAAGGCAGAGAAGCACTTACTAACCCTCCCAGCCTGCTGATCCCTTCCACCCATGGTGACATGAAAAAGACTGATTCCCATGGCATGTTCACGTTTCTTTCTTTGTGTGACAGAGTCCCTAGCCCAGGCAGGCCTTGAACTTGCTATATAGCCAAGGATGACTTTAAACCTTTGAGCCTCCCGAGTTACGTGTCACCATGAGCATGGTCTCATGCAGAGCTGGGGAGGGAAGCCAGGGTTTCACATGTGCTAGGCGGGCCCTCCACCAACTGAGCTGTGGCCCCAGCCCATTGTTCACAAATTTCATAAGCAATATTTTAGAGTACTGGGTTTGGCAGTCAAGAATAAGGAGGCCAGCTGGTGGAGGTCTGTTTTGTGGATCCAAAGGACAAGCTTCCTTTAAGAAAACTGATATTGCTGGAGGGATGGCTCAGTGGATCAGGGGTCTGCTGTGCGAATGCGAGGCTCTGAATTCGGATCCCCAGTGCTCATGTAATGTTGGATGTGGTAAAGGTTTGGAAGGAGAGAACTGACTCCACAAGGTTGGCCTCTTACTTCTGTATGTGTGCTGCAGCATGCACATGCCTGTACACACACACACACACACACACACACACACACACACACACACACTACTAAATAAAATTAATAAGCTGGGTATGAGGCTGGAAAGATGGCTCATCAGTTAAGGGTACTTTACTACACTTACTTCCTCCCCCACCCCCCAAAAAAACCAAAAAACCAAAAACAGAGTTAGGTTCCCAGCACCTCTACCAGGTGGCTCACAACCATCTGTGGTTCCATCTCCAGAGGAGTGAAGCCCCTGGCTTCCTCGGACACCCACACTCATACACATAGACCACGTGCACACAGTCACACACACACACACACACACACACACACACACCCCTCTACACATAATTTAAAATAAAATAAAATAAATAAAAAGCTGAAATGTCCTGGGATGAATTTGTAATCCCACCATGCCAGTGGAGAGATGGGAGGTGGAGACAGAAGAGTCATGGCAGCTCATTGCCCAGCTGCCTTGGTCAGGGTTGCTATTGATGCGATGGCACATCATGATCAAAGCAATTGGGGGAGGAAAGGGCTTCTTTGGCTTACACGTCTATACTTCTGTATCGCTGTTCATCACCGAAGGGAGTGAGGACAGGAACTCAAACAGGGCAGGAACCTGGAGGCAGAAGCTGGTCCAGAGGCCATGGACGGGTGCTGCTTACTAGCTTGCTCTTCCTGCTTTCTAGTAGAACCCAGGACCACCAGCGCGGGTACAGCACCATCCACAATGGGTGAAGCTCTCCCACACCAATCGTTATTAAGAAAATGCCCAACAGGCCTGCCTACAGCTTAATGTAATCGAGTTCTTTCGTCAACTGAGGCTACCTACCCTCAAGTGACTCTAAGCTTGTGTCAAGTTGACAAAACTAGTCGGCACAACTGACCCCTCGTCAACTTGACACACAAACACATTACTATTAAGCCATAACTTTTTCCTTTTTATTCATCTCCAACAGCTCACATTCTTAAGAACATCACAATATAAAATGCTCCAAATTCTAAAACCCATAGTCTTTAAATTTTTAAACAGTTCAAAATCCAGTCTTTTAAAAATATTCAGCCTCATTTAAAATTCAAAGTCTTTGTAAAATCCCAAAATCTCTTTAAGAGTTCAAAGTATCTCAACTGTGGCTCCTGTAAAACAAAAAAAAAAAATAAGTTAAATATGTTCTTACTTCAAGAGGGAAGAACCAGTGCACAGTCACAATCTAAACAAAGCAAAACCAAACTCCAAAAGTGTAAATAACTCAATGTCCAATTATCTGGGATTCAGTCACGATTTTCTGGGCTCCTCCAAGGGGCTTGGGTCACTTCTCAGGCTCTGCAGCACACACAGCTTGTCCTCCAGGCTATGGCTGGCTCCACTCCACTGCCGCTGTTCTTGGTGGTCATCCCATGGTACTGGCATCTCCAAAATATTCGGGTCCCTTGCTGCAACTGGGCTGCATTTTCACCAATAGCCTCTCCTGGGCTCTCTTCATGGTGCCAAGCCTCAGCTTCTTTACATGACCCCTTCATCTGGGCCTCCAACTGCCACTGAGGCTGCACCTTCACCATGGCCTCTTCTGGACTCTCACAGTGCCAAGTTTCAGCTGCTCTCTACAACCTCTTCATGCCTTCAAAACCAGAACCACCTGGGAGACTCATACTACCAAGTTCAGCTGCCAGAGTTACAATCTTGACTGCCTCTGGACCACAGCTTCTGTGTGTTGACTCTCAGAAAACACTTCCCAGAAGATTTCACCTCAATGACGCTGGTCTCTTTCTAATCACTGCTAATTTCTTAGCATCTGCTGACTAGCATCAATAGTTCCAATAACACAATGGTTTCATTTCAATGACACTGGACTCTTGTTACTCATGACTGACTCTTTAGATAGACCTGGGTGACCAGAACGACAGAATCTTGATTTAAAATAGCTGGAGAGATGGCTCTGCAGTGAAGAAAGAGTATTAGCTGCTCTTCCTGAGGACCCTGGTTCAATTCCCAGCACCCACATAGCAGCTCACTGCTGCCTGTAACTCCAATTCCAGGGGAGCCATCACCCCCACATACATGCAGGCAAAATGCCAATGCACATAAAATAAAAATGAATAATCATTTAAAAATGATAAAAAAATATAGCAAAGGGCCCCACAGACTTGTTAAACTTTCCTCTGAAACTTCACAAACCGGGCCTCTATCTTCTGTATTTCCCTCAACATTCTTATCTTCCAAGCTACTACAGAATAAAAGCCCACTGAGTTCTTAATACTCAGTGCCTTTTCCAGCCTAAAGTTCCAAAGTCCTTTCACAATCCTCCCCAAAAACAACATGGTCAGGTCTGTCGCAGCAATACCCCACTCCTGGTACCAACTTGTCTTAGGATTACTATTGCTGTGATGAAAGGCCATGAACAAAGCAACTTGAGGAAGAAAGAGTTTCTTTGGCCTACACTCCAGCTATTCTGGGGTACATAGCAGTGACCAACAAGAGATCCTGTTTTAAATAACGTAGAAGGTAGGGACCCACATCCTACCTTATTTTCTGACCTCAGCACATATGCCATGGTACATACATGCCCACACTTATACACACATGAATATGAACACATACATGTTTCACACACATGTCATGAGAAATGAGATCATGGTTAACAAAGGCAAAGATGACAGCTTTCCCAGCTGTAGCCTGACTTTCAGAGCTCTGGTAAGGTGAGACAAGTAAAGGGGAGAGCTCTTTTGACAGTGAAACCCTTAACAGCAAATAGCAGAACATCTTTAAAGGAGAATCCAGACCCCCAACTTCTTCTGTTGACCTTTGTACAGCCCTCCAGAGAGCAGATCGTCCTTCATTGACTGAGCACAGAAGCGGCTGTTATGGGGTAGTGAGTATCCTCTTTTAACAGGCCTCTGAGCATCTGCCAGGCCACCCAACCTCCAGCTGTCACTCAGGGTGGGAGTTAGCTTCTTCCCTTGTCCTATGCCCTTAAGTAGCATGAGGAGAAATCCTAACCCACGGTAGCTGCCATCACAGTGCATCTTCTGGGTACCTCCTGGAGTTGGTAGTGTCCAACTGACACAGCTCTGATTGGTCCAGAAGCTCCAAAGTATATTATTGGTTCCTTTTCTAGGTGGTGAGAAGGAAGAGTTCATTTCAACTCACAGTTTGAGGGTGCAGTCTGTCATGGGGGGGAGTCACGGAAGTAGGAGCAAGAGACAGCTGGGTCACATTGCATCCAGTCAGGGGGCAGAGAGTGAGATATGCTGATGTTCAGCTCCATGTCTCTTTTCTTCCTTCCTCCACTTTTTTTCTTTCTTTTGAGATAGTGTCTTTCTATGGAGCCAGGACTGTCCTGGAACTTGCTATGATGATCAGACTAGCCTCAAATTCACAGGGATCCGTCTCTATCTGCTGGGATTTAAGGTATGTGCCACACACAACTTTCTCTTTTTTACGTATGCCCTCAGACCAAGGAATAGTACTACCTACATTTAGGGTGGGATTTCTAGCTCACATTAGCCTAATCTAGAAAATTCCTCCGATATATGCCAGGTATTCATCTTCCAAGGTGATGTTAGAGCCTGTCAGGGTGACAACCAACATATACCATCACAGAGGTCATCTCCCTCAGCATCAGTGTCTGGGTCTGAACTAGGTGCCTGAAGGAAGCCTCTCATTGCTCTCTGGGAATGGGCCAGAAGGGCTTGTCTAGAAGGCCCCTGACAAGGCCGGCTGGGTCATACCCTGGGAGCCTAGGTTGGAAAGGTTATTGGCTAGGCACCATATGAAAGCTTGAGCAGTACTGCTTTACCTTGACTGGCAGGGCCAGTGCTGGGCATCCTTGGCCCTTGATGGGTGGTTAAGCTGGGCATCCTAATGCTAGTCTCCTGGTCATCACTTGAGAGCACAGGATCCATGTGAGTGGAAGGCAAGTCTGACAAGTGATTCCTCTGTGTCCCTGTAGCCACCTGGCTTTCCAGAGGTTCAGTGGGAGGTGTTTGTCCCTTTGAAAGATAGGATGTGCCATTGTCAATGCAGGAGAGCTCAGAGCCTGGGTGCTCTAAGCCCGTGGTAGCTAATTCCTTGGCAACAGAAGAAGCATCCTCACTGAATACAGAGGCAGCAAGCTCCTTATCATTTCATTGTCACCGTGGCTGTCTAAAGTATATTCTAGATTCAGAGCTGAGCATCAGGTAGGACAGCAGATGCCAAGGATGTGGTGGCCCAAGATAGCCAAAAAGGTCAGTGCCACGAAGTTTAGCCAGCAGAAGATGCCTGGTTTTCACTTTTTGTTGTTTTTTTCTAGACAGGATCTTACTATCCTGGAACTCTCTCTGTAGACCAGGCTGGCCTCGAACTCACAGAGACCTGCCTGCCTCTGCCTCCCGAGTGCTGGGATTAAAGGTGTGTACCACTACACCCAGCTACCTCATACCTTCATTTTTTTTTTTTAGGCAAAGACTCACACTCTGGCTAGCCTCAAACTCAGGGTAATCCTTCTGCCTTGGCCTCTCGAGAGCTGGGATTATAAATGTGAGCTACGACTCAGAGCTAGGCTTTAGATTTCTGAAATTAGTGCAGGCAATGCTGGTGCATGACTATAATCTCAGCATTCCAGAGACAGAAGCAGGAGGTTCACTACCAGCCTGAGGCCAGCTAGGCCTACACAGTGAGACCCTGGCTCAAACAGTACCACCACCACCACCACAGCAAGAGGTTGCTGAAAGGACTGGAGATACATCTTAGTGGTACAGCCTGTGTTCAGCACGCTTGAGGACCAAGAGTCAATGTCTAATACTGAGAACGATTTCTCAGTGAGATCCGTTCGAACTCTGTTTAACTGTGTATTCTGGCATAACTATAATCCCAACTATTTGGGAAGCTAAGGTGGGAAGACAGCAAGTTTAAGGCCTATCTAGGTTACTCAGTGAGTTTGAGACCCTGTCTCAAACTAAAATCCTCATCATCCTCGTCCTCATCCTCTTCCTCATCACCAACCTCATCTTCCTCATCATCCTAGTGTTCATGCTCGTGATTTGGGAGGCTGAAACAAGAGCACCAGAAATTCAATGTCATCTTCAATTACACGCAGTTAAGGCCAATCTGGCCTACACGAGACCCTGTCTCAAAACCTTAGCGGGAAAAGACCTCTTGAAATGAAACCATCCTTTCTGGTCTTCTGAAGGGCTTTCTCAGTCCAGTGCGGGGACCCAGCCTATGCTGTGCACTGGTGGCAAGGTACAGCCTGTTAGGTGTGCTTCAGTCTTGGGAAGCTGTGCCAGTGCTGGTAAATCACCTGGTTTCCCGGATCCTGGAAAATTGTGCCCCGGGCATTTTTTTTTTTTTTTTTTTAAGGCTGTTCTTTGAAGTCTTAGAGATGAAAGCTTTGCAAACCCTGGCCACTCCCCACTGCAGTGGAGGTGGCACTGGAGTCTCAGCAGGGAGAGGAGGAGGCTGCTCCCCGCAGTGGGGGTGGGGCAGAAGTGGAGTAGGGGGCAGAGGGGTGAGGCAGAGGTGGAGTGTGCTGAAGTTGAGGGACCTTGTGGAGACAAGCCCCAGACCCCAGCCAACAGAGACTTGTTGGGGGTGGAGTGGGGATCCCCACCTGCACCAGCCTGCTACACCTGAAGTGGGGCTCTCCCCACTTAGTGTACAGTGTCCTCTCTCACCCAGTGATGTTTAGAAATGGGTCCTTGTGTTTTGGGAGGTCACAATGCCAAGGATAGACCTGTGTGGTGAAAAAGTATCCGTCTCTCCAAGCTAATAGTGTCCCAGATGGAGAAAGAAGTTGGCGCCGATAGATATGAATTAGTCAATTGCTTAAGTGGTAGTTCTGTTCTTTTAGGATCTTGGATTTATCTTGGGGTGCCAATCAATCGCTGGGGCTTTCCTTGGTTGTGTCCAGACCGTGTGGCTCTGGCTACTGCTGAGCTATGTCTGGGCTACCAACCACACAGAAAACACTTGGAATAACCAAATCCTTCCTATATTATTGGTTGCATAGTCGCCGGGCCCCACTTTTAAAGTTCTGGCCACTTGAACACAGAATATTAGAGAGCTTTAAAGAATAGGCCTAATTTCAAATGCAATCGGGAAATTCTCCCTGTAATTCAATTTGAATTTGCTTTTTTTTTTTTTTTTTTGAGAATTCATTTCACACCTAATATTTCAAGGAAGTCTAACTGCTCTACTGATCTTTGTAGGGAGCTGTGGGGGTGCCAGGCTGGAAGAGCCCTGGTTTGTGTGACTGGGAAGGCCTGATGGCATGCAGAAAGGGGAGCTACTGTTTTCTAGCATTAAATATTAACACTGGGCATTAATGATGAAGGCTGCCAGGTTCTTTCACTGTGTTTGCAAGTGTGCCTCTCCCTGGCCTGCAAGCCTGCCAGGTCTTGGGCCCTTTTCTGCCCAAGCAAGGTGGTTACAGCCCCTGTGTTCTGAGGTCAGGAAAGATAAGGAAAACAAGGTTGTGTGTCCTGTTGTCACCTGGAGAGGCAGGGCTGGCAACCGGTCACTGTGCATACAAGTCTTAGCTCATTGTCTATCCTGCAGACAGGAAAGCAGATGGGGTAGAGGGAGAAGACCCTTGGACCAGGGCTTAGGAGGAAGCTACAGGCTCCCCGAGGTCTGAGGAAAGCAGATAAGCTAAAGACAAGGAAGGAACTCGGAGCCTGCACTTGGCCTGCCACCTCCCCGAGCCCTCTCTCCGTGCTCACCATCTTTTAGGTTTTAGTTGAGCACTGCCAAGGCCTCGGAGAGGGTAAGAGGTGGTAGTGGCCATGCCACATAGAATCTGTCCACGCAGGCCTGACCCTCACCTTCTGTGGCCATCCTTTTCTTCCCACCATGCTCCAGTACTGGTCACCCTGCGAGCTCAGCTCTGGTGGCCCTGTGAATAAAGGTAGAAGAAGGCAACCCTGAACTCTTACTTGAGGGAACTGGGCTGACTGAGCTTGGGGCCAGTAAAGGGAATATTTGGTTCTTACGAAATGCAATTTAGAAGGAATTGATGGGAAAGAGCTTCCGCTTCCCACCCGCAGGTTAGGGATGCCATTGCATTCACGTGATCGTTTCCCCTTCCTCACCCCTCTGTCCCACCAGGAAAGACAAATAGAAGACAAGAACAGAGGTGCAGCTTTGATGGGGAATCTGACCATAGGTTTTCCTCCCTCCTCCTCCTCCTCCTCCTTTTCCTCCTCTTCTTCTTTTTTTAAAATAAAGATTTATTTTATTATTTTAACTATGTATGTGAGTTATGTACACTTAAGTGTTGGTGCTTGCAGAGGCCAGAGGCATTGGCCTCCCCAGAGCTGGAGTTACGGACGCATGTGAACAGCCTGACATGGCTGCTGGAAACTGAACTAGGGACCTCTAGAAGAGCAATACACACTCTTAACTGCTGAGCCATCTCTCCAGCCCTCCTCCCTCTCATTCTCACCCACCCTTTCTTCCTTCCTTCCTTCCTTCCTTCCTTCCTTCCTTCCTTCCTTCCTTCCTTCCTTCCTTCCTTCTTCTCTTTTATTTCTTGCACCCACAGCATCCTCCTGCCTCAGCCTCCTAAATGCTGGATCGCAGATGTGTGCCACCACATTCGGCTTCTGTGCTACATCTAAATAACATCCTTGGAGTGAATCGGGTTTTGTAGGCATCCACAGGGATCTAGTCCATTTGGAAGCAGAGGCTAGAATTTTAAGATCAGGTCACACTTTGCGCTCAGATGTAAAAGAAGAAACTCATCCGTTCTGGAGAAGGCTGACACTCATTCCGAGGAAATTAGTCCCTCATGGAAATACTCCAGTAACTGGACTTGAACAGCTTGTGGTGGGGGACTAAGTTTCCAGCCCAGATACCCCAGTCCAGGTGGCTGGTTTTTGCTTCCACTCAGCAGCCTTTTTGGCTGGCTTCTGCCTGGCTTTGCCTGGAGGTTGGGCACAGCTGGAATACAGGAGAAGGCGGGGCCAGAAGGCTCCATCAGTAGGGATAATTAATTGGGCTTGTGGTCTCCTTGCACCTCTCATTTGAGGCCATACAGGTGCTCCAGACACTAATTAATTAGGCCTCCTGCACCTCCTGTGGGGTTTGGACAGATGTCTGATTCCAGGGGTGCTGTTCCCTGCAACCACTGCAGAGCAACTGTGGCTTGGGTGGACAGTGAAAGAAGTATCATGTCATCTGATCTACAGTCACTGCTAGGGAGGAGGCCTGGGGAGATGGGGATTCAGAAGATGACAGCACTCTCAGACTTCTCTGAAAGCTCATGAGTTTGCTTCATCCCCAGTGTACCCCTCTATGGAGGTTTCAGCTACTTAGGGAGCACTGGCTCTGGAACCTGCATGGTGACTCCTGCTGTTCCAGTTATGGACTGACCCACAAAAAATAACCCACAAAGCACAGCTTTGACTCCTTCCTTGTGGTTCAAGGCCAGGCAAGGGGTGGTGGGTGGGAGGGCATTTAAAAAAAAAAAAGTGTTTATGAGTAATGGTCTCTGGAATTTCTTCTCTGAGTCTATAACCTAGTCACCTCTAGGCTTCTGAATAATTGTTCTCAGTAAAAATACAGAATACCATAATAATACAGCCTTCTGTGTGTTCAAGAAAGTAGCAATTTATTCCAGGCAGGACCAAGAAAACAGAAAAAGGTTGATTTTTTTTCTTGCTACCTGCCCACCCCAGAGATCAAGTAGCGAGGAGGAGGCCAGTTAATAAGCCCAAGTGTTCTGGAGGTCTTTAATGAGTGCCCCTGGCATGCCTGGAATTCAGGGTGGGGGGTGTGCGGGTGCCAGAAAGGAGATTGAATAAAGAAGCCCTAAGAACCGAGAATATTTCTGAAAAGATAAGCCCTAAATTCACACTGCACTTAGTTTTCCTTAGAATGTACGTTTGAGAAAGGCACGATGGCTTAACATTCAGCATCCATTTCAGCGTCTTTTAGGCAGCTAAATACCACATGGCTCGGACTCCCTTGCAGCTATAATGTACTAGGTATGGGGAGGTCCAGTCAAGTTGGTATATGAGACTTGAATTTGGATTTGAGAGGTAATATGTGTGTGTGGTGCTATATGGTGCTGCTGTGGCCATGGCTGAGGCCACATGGTTTTCAAGCTGGTAGTGGTAACTTCCAGTTGTGTAATGGACCCCTGATGATGGCAGCCCAGTTGTGTGGCATGGCTTTGGGAGATATTTCTGGAAACTCAGCATGGAGTGGGCCTCTATAGCTCTCCAAAGTTAGCGTCTTACTAAGCCCTCCTCCAAAGAATCCTTTCCTGCTTTGACTACCTGAAGTGGATTCTGTTCTCTACAACTGACCCATGGCCCCCAGCAGATCTGCTCATTCCTGGTTTCCACATCCTCTGTCTCCCACCTCTACCATCCTATCGAATTCTTCTCAAAGAGATGACCTAGCCTTGGCTTTGGTGTCATCTCCTCTACGAGCACCTCTATGCAGGACTTTCTGATATGTGGCCTGCCTTTTCTGTCTCGTAGCACCCAGTGTTTCCCACCTCGGTGCCTCGTTTGCATCTGATGCTCACCATCTTTTTCCTCTGTCAATTCCTGTCACTAGACAGTGAACTCATGTACAGTCAGGGCTGTGTCTTTTCTCTATGTAACTGACATTTATCGAAGTTCCTTGCATACAGTAGGTGCTCAGGAAACTTGTCGAAGTTTAAAAAGTATGTTAATTTATCTTGTGTGTGTGCATCGGTGTGGGTATGGATGTGTGTATGCACATGCGGAGGTCAGAGGACTACTTTTGGGAGTTGGTTCTCTTCCACACATGGGTTTTATTTATTTATTTATTTATTTATTTATATTTGTTTGTTTGTTTATCTATTTATTTATTTCTTGAGGCACAGTCTCTGTTGTAACTCTGGCTGCCGTGGAACTCACTCGGTAGGCCAGGCTGGCCTCGAACTCACAGAGATCCACCTGTCTCTGCTTCTGCCTTGGAAGTGCTGGGATTACAGGTGTGCGCCACCACTGCTGGGCTCACACATGGGTTTTAAAGTTTGAACTCAGGTCATCAGCCTTAGCAGCAAACCCCATTCCTCCCTGAGCCACCTAACTGGCCTAAGAAAAACTTTCTCGTTGAGGAAGAAAACAGCATAAGGCAGAGTCAAATGTGAAGTCATGTAGTTCAGACTTCGCTTCAGTAGTGTGAAGTAGCAGGACAATGTAATGTTGCTTAGAGTGAACGGTGAGAGGAAAGCCCAGAAGCCAGAGGATCCTCCTTTCTGGATCTGGCTTCTCTTCTGTTAAATGTGGGCTGGTCTGGAGAGATGGCTCAGCAGTTAAGAACTCACACTGCTCTTCCGTATAGTCACAGTAAAGTTCATAGCATCCATAATGGTTGCTTAACAACAACCTGTAACTCCAGCTCCAGGGAATTCAACGCCCTCTTCTGGTCTCTTCAGGTATCTGCACACACCTACACACATTCATACATTAAAATAATAATGATAATAATGGGAACGAGGACTTCTTTGCTGTGTCCTTGAGCACTTGAGTTTGGGAAATGCTGAATTCAGCAAAGAAAAACAGGTTTGTCTACTAAAGGCTTCCCAGGGCCTTTAATATGCTAATGTTCATTGTGACTCAAATGAAGGGTAGGCATATATGCAGAATGTCTTCCTGTGTCTTGCTTCAACAACCCGGAAAAACAAATTACCGTAAAACCTCAAGGGCTTCCAGTTACACCATTTTGCTTCTGTGCCTAGAATCACCTGGTCTTTGGCTAGGCAGTTCTGCACGCTCACCAGGCTGGAGGCTAGTCTAAACCTGTCTTGGTCTGGAACTCTAGGGCAGATAATCTCTATTCCAGCCATCTCCTAGGTAGGCTCCAAAGAACCAGCCCCACAGCCCCAGCTCCTGGAAAGCTTGTCGGCTACAGGGCAGCAGCAAGGGGCCCAGCAGGACACCCTGCTCATAATAGGTGGTCTTTGCACAGTTCCATGGAAGAGACTTGGATCTAGACTTGGTTTGGTAGTGGTGAAGAATTTGGGCCATCCAGGAAGTCTACCGCAGTGTTTCACCAAGTTCAAGGTGACTCAGGTGACCTTTGTGCCTGCAAGCATCAAGGCAGCTCCATCTGTGGTACTGGTTCTATACTCTGCAGGTTTCAGGGAGGGCCTGCAAGTGTGGCTATTGCTGAGCAGATGGACTTTGAGCAGTACAGATTCTTTGCACTCCAAAGCCAGCAGTGGCAGTCCAGCAGACAGGAGCGTCACCAGTTTGAGGTCAGTCTAAGGTTGCACAGCCAGACAAAACCAAACAATCAAAATCAAACAATTGTTAACGCCACTGGGCAAGAATAAGACCACTACCACAATTTTTGAAGCAAACTTTATTAAATACTGGCTAGGATGATGCAAGCTTTCTTAAATACTGACCAGGATGATGAACACGGCCAGGTCCATACTTGGAATTCCCAGAGTATGGCCCCTAAATACATTAGTCAGAGGCTCATAAAGGCAAACCCCACAAGGCTATGTACTTCCCTCCTTTGTCTAATCAAGGGCAGTGTACATTCTGACATACTTCCTGTCTGCATATCTCCTGCCTACATGTAATCAAGCACATCTCATTCAGTTGGATCAACCAAGCTTGTTTATAGAAGTAAAAACAAGTGGCTTGTTATCTTAGGTGAACAACAGCCCCCAGTATTCCAGGAAGCTATCTAACCTTGGACAAGTAGGGCTTACAGGTTTGGAGGCATTTTTGTTTTATAGCTTTCTTAAGCACAATAATGTAAGCTTAAAACATAACTAGCTGGGTGGTGGTGGTGGTGACAGTGGCAGCGCACACCTTTAATCCCAGCGCTTGGGAGGCAGAGGCAGGCAGATCTCTGTGAATTTGAGGCCAGCCTGGTCTACAAAGTGAGTTCCAGGACAGCTAAAAAACAAAACGAAACAAAACAACCCAAAAACAAAACCACAGCATCAGACATTACACAACAAAATCACCACAACAATGGCTGAGCTGTGGCTAGGACAGAGCACCTGTCCTGGGCTCTATCCTTAGCACCAGGAAAACAAAAAAAATCAGTCCATTGTGGGAATACTCTCTCCCTCTCCCCCTCCCTCTTGCTCCTCTCTTTCTCTCTCCCTCCCTGTTTCTTTCTCCCTTCCTGTCTCTCCTTCCCCTCCCTCACTCTTCCCGCTCCTGCCCTCCTCTCCCACTGCGGTTCTTAGCAGCTCTTCCCATGATGCAACTCTTCAACTTCATGGCAAAGGTAGTTCTTTGTGCCACCATACTTGGGGTGGGGAGCAGAGCCTTCAGGAGGCATTACTTCTAGGAACGAGATCTCTTGGAGGTATGCATGTGCATTTTTTCTTGTTCAGTTCAGGAAGGCTTGTGATGAAGGCTTGAACTTGTGATAGCTTTCCTTTTCTAAGGCATGGTGTCACTTGGCCTTTCTCTTCAGCTCTAGACCTAAGACCAGTCTTCTCCCACTGGCAACTCGTTCACCCTGGGGCCAGCATATCTGGGTGCTGGCATGTGCCACAGGGAGAGGAATGGGGAACCATTGACCGGGCCTCCTCTCTGCATGCCAGCCTGGCTGCATTATCATAAAGGTCCAAGCGCACATGTAAAGAACACGTGGAACCTTTGCAGGGGTGACCCTGGAGTTTCCTGCAGCCCTGTGGTCTGCTGCCTCCCTGTAGCCTGCTGCTTCCTGCTCATGTAAACCCAGAATGCAAGAGTTGGTCTTTCCAACCTGCTGTCAGGGGTTGGCTCCTGTCTTTTAAAGCCCCCTGGTAAATGACTATGGCTTTGGGGGTTGGGGAGGCTCTGAGAAGGGGAGGCCTCTGGGAAGGAGGAGGCCTATGGCTTGGGAGTTCCAGTGGGACACATACATTTAGCCTTGTTAAGAAAACCTTCAAGGATTGTACGGTTGAAGGTGACCGATTACATAAGCACAAGGGGCTGCTGGCTTCGAGAGAAGCCTGGGACAGACAAAAGGCACTGCTACCAGGGCCAGTGGATGTGGGGTGGAGACCTAGAAAGGGTCAGCCACCCCTGCTAGGCCCGGAAGTGGACCATCTAGCAGGAACACCTTTCCTGCTTCAGGATAGGAATCACCTGGGAATTTATTGCGATTGTACCAGAAACAAACACAGTAAAGTTAATGCATAAGAAAATATACTGAAAGGAAATGCTGGACTGTTGGCTCTTAGAAAAACCTATAGGAGACAATTATAGACAGTTTACATTTTTTTATACCTTTTTTGGTGTGCAATTTTTCAAATTTTCTACAGTGGCTACATTCTATTGTTAAAGGGTTAGGAGAGAGAGTGAAACAGAAAAGAATAGCAAGAATGGTACAATCACAGTTTTGAGAAACAATTGTTCTATAATGCACTGCGCTGTATATTCAGTAGAATTTCAGTTTCATAAAACAAAAAGTTTATAGGGAAAGACTGAAGGACGTAAAATTGTTATCAGTGTTTATCTCTAGAACGTGATTCATTTAATTTTCTTTCTCTTTTTATCCTTTCGGAAGGAACACAGTACCTTTGAAAATTATGAAAAGGCCATTGAAAATGGACTTATTCCCATTTGTACAAGGTGTTGAGTGACAGCAGGGACATAGGGATAGAGTAAATCAGATTCTTGCTTGGCCTCCCAGAGCTGACCGGACAGTGAGCACCAATCTGTGAGTTCGTGAACTTTCTATCTGCTGAGGGGCCACGGTGCAAGGGAGTCAGGGTCTTGGAGGGTATAAAGACCTTGGCTTAACCTGATGTGTCAGTTTGTGGGTGTGTTCACAGAAACCACCTTCAGGTTAGACTTGGAAGGAGGAGAAAGGTTTCGCTAGACACTGAGCACTGGCGGGAGGGTGGGGCGAAGGCCCTGAGGAAGGATGGAGAGAGATTCCCTTGCAGCTGCAGGGCCAGGAAATGACCTAATCTGGAAATGAGGGCCACACAGGCCAGCCAGGCTTCTGGAGCAAAGCATGAAGTGCTGTTTGCTATCTCAGGCCTCTCTGGATAGGGCTTTCAGAGGCCCCTTTGCCTTGCTGTGTCCTGACACGCCATGTCATGAGAAGGGAGCTCTCAGCCCGTTTCTGCAATGCGTAACGTGCCTGCTCTGCCTGGGGTCCTCAGATCCATATGAGCAGGTCATCTGGACATACGAAGGTGAGTAAGTATTACTGCTTGTATGTCCAAACATAACCATTCCCCATGTCTGTAAGGTTACCTTGCTGAGCGAAACGTGCCATCGGTGAGCTTTTTTTGAATTCCCATGTACTAAAGGGTCTGACTTATTGATTGTATGCACTGCCTGGGCTCTGCGCACACTAGGCAAACACTCTACTACAGAGTTACGCCCCCAGCTGCGTCTGGACTTGTCAGAAGTGGGCCTTCAGTCTGGGCTCATGTCCAGCGAGCTTTTGAGGCCAGCCTGAGTTCTATAGTGAGACGTTGTCTCCAAAATCAACCAACCAACCAATCAAACAAGGTGGCTCAACAGATAAAGACACTTGCCGCCGAGCTTGATAACCTGAGTTCAAATCCAGGACTCACACAGTGGAAGAAGACAATCACCTCCCACAGGTTGTCCTCTGATTGCCACACATGACCTGTGGTATGTGACCGCCCACACGTGTGTAGACACACCCCCCAAATAAATAGACATGATAAAATTTTGTCTAGAGTGGACTTTGGGGGGACTAGAGGTGTGGCTTAGGGGTGTAGTACTTTGGTAGTATGTGGTTCGTCCCCAGCTCCTCAGGAAAAAATAGAGTCCTAAAAAACAGGCATTTGGCTGGACGTGATGGCTAACCCCCATGTGCTGGGAGAGCTGCTGGCTAAGGTCTACCAGGTCCTTGGGGAGTGCCAGTCAGTTTTCTGGATGAACCCCCTTCTAGCACGACTCCCGCATCTTTCCATGTCCCTCGTCCTTGTAGAATTGCCCTGGAGCCCCTGAGCTCTAGAACAATGTTTCCCAGTGTCCCTTGCAGCCTTCTGGAACTTTGCTGGTGACCGTGTTTGAAGGAAAGGCGGAGGTGGGATGGTTTGAGGGCGTTCAGGCTGTTCTGTCCACCTGTTCATTCTCACGGCTGTGGGGAAATCTTGGGGCAGGTTTGGAGCTGGAGCCCTCTCAGTGACTCAAAGAGGATAGCTTGGTTCAAAATCAATTTCAGGAAACATTTGTTAAATTCCTGAGCCTGACTGAGTGTGGTGGCACACACCTTTAATCTCAGTGCTTGGGAGGCAGAGGCAGAGGCAGAGGCAGAGAGAGGCAGAGGCAGAGGCAGAGGCAGAGGCAGAGAGAGGCAGAGGCAGAGGCAGAGAGAGGCAGAGGCAGAGGCAGAGGCAGAGGCAGAGAGAGGCAGAGGCAGAGGCAGAGGCAGAGAGAGGCAGAGGCAGAGGCAGAGGCAGAGGCAGAGAGAGGCAGAGGCAGAGGCAGAGGCAGAGGCAGAGGCAGAGGCAGAGGCAGAGAGAGGCAGAGGCAGAGGCAGAGGCAGAGAGAGGCAGAGGCAGAGGCAGAGGCAGAGGCAGAGAGAGGCAGAGGCAGAGGCAGAGGCAGAGGCAGAGGCAGAGGCAGAGGCAGAGGCAGAAGCAGAGGCAGAGAGAGGCACAGAGGCAGAGGCAGGAGGCAGGAGGCAGGATGCAGATGGATCTCTGAGTTCAAGGCCAGCCTGGTCTTACAGCTATGGTACCCATGTGACCTGTATCTGGCCAATTACACGTAAGTTAAAGAAGCTGGAGGGCAGTAGTGATTTCTTTTATTGATATGATTAACCGCATGGTGTTGGTGATTGAACCCAGGAATTCGCACATGCTATGCAAGAGTTCCATTGCTCATTACACCTCTAGTCCTATAGCTGGATATTTGAGAATGCTTCTGCTAAAGGGCCACCTCAGCTGACATACCTGTCTGGAATGTAGACTTCATTCCTGGAGATGTGGCAGCTATACGTTGATAATGAGAAGCGAAGCTCCACGCTGAGGGTGCTAGAAGAGGAAGGAAGGGAGAAGCGGTCTGGCCTTCAGGGGTGTTGTGGGACTGCTGTAGCCAGTCTTAGAAAGCCTCCCTTTGTAGAGAACAAAGAGTTCCCTAACTTGTTGAAGTCACATTTCTTTCTTTTCTTTTTCGTCTGTAATTGAGAAAATTCTAATGTAAATGCAGCACATGATTTCATTCTTAGGACAAATCACCAGGCTGGAGATTACATCTGTGTTTCACAGATGAGGCAGGCGTCTCTTAGGCTTGGAAGGCTTCAACAGTCCAGGCCAGACAGCTGGTCAGTTGCACAGTTAGGATGGAGGATCCAAAACCCTTTTTAGACTCTTTCTGACTTGTCCTCTTCATGTGGTACAGTTTACCATGTCTGCCCTGAGGGGGAAACCAGCCTATTAGACAGAATGCAGATGACGGCCGGGAGATACAAGCAGCAGAGTCGAGACAGGTTTTCATTGGTAGCAAAGGCTGGCCGGGAATTCACTATAGCGCCCAGACTGGCCTCAAACTTTCAGCAATCTTCCTGCCCCAGCCTCCCTGGCGCTGGAATTTCAAGTGTCTGCCCTCAGATCTGGCTGCATTTTCCTCAGTATGGCAATGAGCACTTTTGCCGTGACCACAAATGTGTTCTCTGTCACGGGCTAAACTACGTCCATCCCAAATTCTTCTAACTTCTAAGCTTTCCAAATGTCACCTTATTTGGAGACACGATCATTACAGAGGTCATCAGATTCAAATGAGGACATTAGCTTGGGCCCTAGTCCAATACAGCTGGCTGCCTTTGTCTGTGTCCTTATAAGAAGGAGCACAGAGGGAGGAGGGAGTGATGAGTCACTTCCAAGTGGTGAACTCTGGATCTCTGCAGATATCTCCGTCTTAGACTCACAGCTGCCACAGCTTGAGGGGTGGGGGAGGGGAGGAGTTCTTGAAGTCTAATTCCAATGGTTGCCCTGCCTTTGGGAGCTCAGGAATGAACCCAGGGATTCTCCTTGCTATTTGCTTTCGGATAACCTCCTAGGTGTTGGGATTACAGGTGTGCTCTAGTACGCTCCATTTATGCACTGCTTGGGAGCGATCTTAGGGTACCTTCTGCATGCTAGGTAAGCACTCGACCAACTGAGTTACAGCCCTAGCTCCTCAGAACCTGTGCCTTTCTGTATCAGGTAGAGTGATTTAAACTGCTTGCAATAGTCAATTTCACCCTGGCTTAAACAAGAAACTTTGGCAGAGCTGATCATAGTTAGCTGTAGTAACAGGAAGAGAGCTGAGGTAGCATCAAAGTCCAGTGGTAGAGTGAGCTTCAGATGGCGGTCCTTCAGGACTCTAGATTTGTATTCCTATCTGAACAGTTCTTGGCTGTGCCTGTTGCTCTTTTTTTTTTTTAAACGTTTTTCAAGACAGGGTTTCTCTGTTGTAATTCTGGCTGTCCTGGAACTCACTCTGTAGACCAGGCTGGCCTCGAACTCACAGAGATCCACCGGTCTCTGCCTCCCGAGTGCTGGGATTAAAGGCGTGTGCCACTACCACCCAGCTGTTATCTTTCCTCTTTATCTGAATCTGTTTTGTATTTTTCTAACAGGGTACTCCAGGCTAGGGAGTTGGTAAAGAAAAGGGATTATTGGGTCCCAGTTTTGGAGACTGGGTACTCCAATGTCAAGACACTGATAAACCTATGTCTGGCAAGAATCCAGTTTCTGCTTCCAAAGAGGGTGCCTCAAATGCTCTGTCCTCTAGAGAGGAAGGACACTGTTTCTCACATGGCAGAAGAGTGGAAGGAAGACCAGAAACTATTCTCAAAAACCCTTTCTGGCAGTTTACGGTTTTGAGTCTGATAAGTTTCCATAGGCTCCTGTGTTCTGACAATCGGTCCCCAGCTGGTGGTGCTATGTGGCGGAAGCTGTAGAAACTTTGATACTTGGGTCTTGGCTAATGCACATGGAGGCAGGCCTTGAGGGTTATAGCCAAGTTCTACTTCCTATCCCATGCCTGTTTCCTAATCCACCAACATGTGAACAAACTGTGCCGTAACCTCCCACTGCCAGCAATGGGGATACAACAGTCTCCATGTCTTCTCTGTCACCATGAACTGACTGCACATCAAACCATGAACCAGAACAAATCCATCTTCTCTTACATTGTCAGGTTCTGTGACAGTGATGAAAAAGTAACTGATACAGGCATTGATCCATTCATGATGGTGTCACCTCGTGGCTGAAAAGTTCTTCTTAATGCTGTCATAATGACAATTACAGTTTTCTTTCTTTCTTCTTCTTCTTCTTCTTCTTCTTCTTCTTCTTCTTCTTCTTCTTCTTCTTCTTCTTCTTCTTCTTCTTCTTCCTCTTCATCCTCCTTCTCTCTCTCTTTCTCTTGCATGCATGTGTCTGAATGTATGAGTTCAGGCATACATATGCCATGGCATGTGTTTGGAGATCAGAGGACATTCTTAGGGTGTCAGTCCTAGCCTTCTACCTTGTTTGCAACAAGGTCTCTTAGTCACCACAGCCAGAATTACATAATACAAAGAACTTGTCCCAAAAAATGCCTTTATGTAGGGGAAAGGCCTGTGTGAAAGATAAGAAGGGTTTGTAATCCATGGGTCTTTAAGAAGGAATCACATTCAGAGGCCTGTGTGGTCCAAATGGAATGTAGACACACCTTTAATCTCAGTATTCAGAAGGCAGTGATGGTCCATGCCTTTAATCCCTAAGACAGAAACAGTGCGGAAGCAGACACAGGAAGCAGAACTCAGAAGGAGTAGGTGTCAGATTGGAAGTGAGACAGTCAGAGTGAAGGACAGACAAAATGACTAATCAGAGGAAGAGTTAGCAGAGTGAGTCAGAGTAAAGACTCTCTCACGATAGAAGAAGTGGACTCTCAGCTAGCTCAGAGCAGAGTCAGTTACAGCAGCCAGTTACAGAGTCAGAAGTAGGCAAGCTGGAGAAGAGACAGACAGGCAGCTCGGCAGAAGTCAATATCAGATGGGAAGAGGGAGTCAGTTTGAAACCAAGCAGAGCAGTTCAGTCTGAGGCAGTCAGAGAATCTGTCGGAATCTGCCAGAGTCAGAAGAGTTTGGTTAGAAACAGTAAGCTGGCTCAGAAGATCAATTTGAACCAGTCAGCTTGGAGAAGAATTTTGAGCCAGAATAGCGAGTGAGTTGAAGAGAAGAGTCAGAGTTCAGGACCTAGTCAGAGTGGCTCCATCAGCAATAAGTCTCAGAAGTTGATTAGATTGTATAGAAGTTTAAATGTTCTAGATTGTACAGAGGCTGAAGCCTTCCAGTTCTAGGCTTAAGAGTAGATTGTAAGGAGGCCAAAAAGCTCTAGGGCTCTGGTACTAAGAACTGGTGATTTAATTAGACAAAAGAATAAAAAGCCTTTGCTCCGAATCAATGCCTACATCTGGTGCTGTATGCCTACACCTTTACATTTCTTTATTTTTCTGTGCATGCATGTGCGCACCTGGAGGTATGAGGGTAAATTGCAGGAGCTGATTTTCTTCCACCTTGTGGGTTCTAGGAAGCAAACTCAAGTCATCAAACTTGGTGGCAAGTGCCTTAACCTTTGGAGCCATCTTGCCAATCCCTTCTTTTCTCTCTTTCTCTTCTCTATCCTTTCCATGGGTGCCAGAGATCCAGGTGGCACTGGCAACATGGAGCCCTTTTCACTCTCAGCCCTCCTTAGGTTGTAGACAGTCTTCTGCCTCAGATCCATTGGGGGCATCTGGAGAGCAGCTTCCTGGCTTCCCAAAAGCTGGCTCCAATTGAGCTTTCTAGTTTCCTGGCAAGAGAGGCTGTGGAAAGAAACTTCTTAGTAATAACTCTCCATATTATTAACCCAAATGAGTATCCCCGGGTGAACGAAGTTTGGTATATGAGGCTTACTGCAAAGCCTCATGGGAGATGGGGGAAGGGAGTATCCCTGGCTTGCTGGCTGTTGAAGTTGGTGATAATGTCGCAGCTTTCTTTATGTAGTTCTCTGGATTTTTGCACATGTCTGAGTTTCTCCACAATAAATGTTTTTTAAAAAGACACTTCCCCCCAATAAAAGCCATAGTCTCCATCTCTCTCTGTATTCCCTTGCTGTTGGCCTCCTGGAGACCATTGTGTCAGGCACACTGCATCCCAAGGACTTTAAAAGCAGTGTCTTCTGACCAGAATGTTAGGCTCACACAAGATTATTAGCAACTCATACAAGATGCGAAAGCAGTAGTCTTGCTTTGCCACTTACTGTAGTGACTTAATGGTCATATATTTTATCTTGAAGCGTGGAAAATGAATACAGAAAGAGCATACTCTAACACAAAAGCTATTATTTTTAACATCCAAATTTATATAGACTATGAAAGTGTCGACTTTCATGTGGTAAGCAGGGAGACGAAACTGTATTGTTTTAGAGCTCTTTAGAGCCTAAAGCCCAAGATGGCACCTTTTGCACCAGGTTGAATATGCCTTGCCCCACTCCCCCCAGCAATAAGAAGTGAGGGTGACCAGAGCAGAGGAACTAATAGTAGTATAGCAAAAAGTTATACATCCTCAGTGATGAGATTTCAATACCTGGTTTGGAATGGACCCTTTCCAAAAGAGCCACCAACCAGTTCAAACATTGCTCCCGATCAAACACGCTCTCCGGTTTCAACATGGCTGTCAGTTCCAGCATTTCCATGGATGTCAACTAGAGCTGTTGAGCATCCTCAGGACTGCTGTTGCTCTCTGATTGTTTCTTTTCTTTTTCTTTCCTTTCCTTTCTTTCCGTTCCCTCTTTCCTCCCTTCATCCCTTTCTCTACCCTCTTTTTTCCCTTGTAGATAATAGCTTAGGGCAGTTAAAGTTGTCTTAGTTACTATTCTGTTGCTGTGAATAGACACCATGACTGAGGTGACCTACAAAGGAAAACATTTAATTAGGTGCTTGCTTATGTTCCAGAGGATGAGCCTATGAACATCACGGTGGGGAACATGGCGGTAGGCGTGGCATTGGAGCAATAGCTGAGAGCTTACATCTGATCTACAGGCAGCAGGCAGAGATAGAGGTGGGGGGAGGGGAGGCAGACTAGGCCTGGTGTGGGCTTTTGAAACCTCAAAACCCATCCCCAGTGACACACCTCCTCCAACAAGGCTACACCTCCTAATCCTTTTCAAACAGTTCTACTAACTAAGGACCAAGAATACAAATATATGAGTCTATGAGAGCCATTCTCATTCAAACCAGCACAGTAGCACTTTCTCCTCTTGCAGAGGACCAGAGTTCGGTTCCCAGTACTCATGGCAGGTGGCTCACAACCACCTGTAACTCTGGCTCCAGGGGATCTGATGCCCTCTTATGGATTCCATGGGCACCAGTACTCGTGTGAGTGTGCGTGTGTGTGTGTGTGTGTGTGTGCGTGTGTGCATACACACACATTAAAAAGAGAGAGAGAGAGAGAGGAAGAAAGAAAATATTTATATAACAAAAAGAGGTAGTGTCTCACATCTTAGGTTGGCTTTACACTTATTGTATAGCCAAGGATGACTTTGTGTGATCCTTCTGCTTCAGCCCCCAGGCGCCGGGATTACGGGTGTGTGTAGCACTTTGCCCGTTTCATGCAGTGCTGGGGTTGGAACCGGGAGCTTTTTGTACATGCTAGGCAAGCACTCTACCAACTGAGTTGCAGCCCCGAACTTGTTCTGAGGGCAAGCAGGTGAGTTAGACGGTGAGGGCCTGCTCTTTAAAAGGAGAGATCCAGGAGGCTTGCGAATGAGGGCACAGAGGCATCCGCCTTGAAGGATGAGGAGCGAGGTTAAGCTTTCCAATCAAACAGCCAGTCAAGTCCACGGTGTTGATTGTCTTGACTCTCTAGGTTCTCTTATTGATTGGAGGTTTGTAGAAGCCGCAGCCAGGGCCTTCCAAGAGGTGGGCCATCTCAGGTTTGAGGGGCGTGACAAATGTAGGTGAGGGCTACAAGCGCTGATATAGGAGACAGAAGCCTGGAGACCACCGAGGCGGGTATGAGGGCATGCTTTAGGGCTAGCCTTCTGGAAACAGAGGGAGTGCAGAGGGCTCACAGCTCCCCAACCCTTTAAATGGACAGAGAATAGAGAACAAAGGCTTGCTCAGGGTTTTGAGGGAAGGAAAAAGCCTTCATGAGGCTTGTAAGCACTTCGTACCGTTAAACCGTGGCCGTGAGGCTCAGGGCCCCTTTCATGGCTCTCAGTAGTTCCTACTGTGTGCAGACAGCTTCCGGGGGCCTTGCAGACTCCGGTTTCAAATACTCTCCTCCTTGGCTCTGGCCCCTCTCTCCAACTCTCAGCAACGCCATGCCTCTCCCAATACACCGCCACACTTGCTCCTCTGGCAACTCCTGGCTGTAGCTCCAGCCCTCAGATTATTGTCTCTCTTTCTCAGTTACTCCTCTGTCCCCCCCAACCCCCATGGTGACTCCTTCTCTTCAGAAAGAAGCCCAAGTCCTTACTCTGACTGCTGTGGCCTTTCTTCTTCAGAGTCCTTCCCCATGCCATCTCCTCCCACGTACTCCCCTCAAGCCACAGGGGCCTTTCCCACCCCAGGGCCTTTGTGCTGGCTGCTCCTTCTGTCTGACATGTTCTCCCTCTAGATATACCCTCAGGAGTCACCTCTTCACCTCCTCAATTCTCCATCCTCATCCTCACGAGGCCACCTCCAGGGGCACACCCTGCTTCCATTCCCACTCCCTTCATCTCCCTCCTCAGCATCACCGGCAAGGAAGCGTCTTTCCTGTGCTTCTGTCCAGTTTGTCTCCTTATTCAAGTAGAAGAGCAGAGAAGGCAGGAACGTCGCATCTTTTCATTTACCCCTACGTCCCCAGAGCTCAAAAAACACTCAGAGGCCCCTGTAAATACTTGCTGAATGAATGAATGAATGAATGCACCCACCCTTGCACGTTTTAAAATATTATTGTTATTAATATTGTTGTTGTTGTTGTTATTATTAGTTTACGGGTATGAGAGTAGGCATGGGGAATCAGAAGACAATTTTGGGCAGTAGTTCCATCTTCACGTGGGTCCTGGCTATTGAACTCAGGGACTCAGGCTTGTGCGGCAAGTGGTTTTGTCTACTGAGCCATCTTACGGCCCATCACCCTTGCTGCTTTGAGCCCTTGCTCTTCTTGGACCCCTTCTTCGCAGGTTCCAATTTGCCTCGTCCCAGGCAATCGACTGTGTTTTCTACTCTGCCATTCTTCTGTCAACCACCTCTCTATGTTAGGTGTCCTTATATCGTGACCCCCCCTGGGTCAGCTCCCTTCCTCCGTGGAACCCCTGATCTTGCTGCCTGTACAGATGACATCTCGTTCTGCTCTTCTTGTCTTGCCTGCCGCCCAGTGTTCAGACCCCATGACTCTTCGTGGCTCTTCCCCATGTCCCTCTGTGTCCCCTGCTTACGGATCAGCCTCACTTACTAGTCTGAAGGCTCTTCTCTGCCTCCTACTATTTCTGGCTCTCTCTCCCCTTAGAGGCTTCTGTCTCTCATATCCAGAATCCAAAATTAATAAGGAAATGCCCAACAACCGAGTTTAAGGATTAAAGAAGGAGGAAAAAAAGAAATAAAAGAAAGTCCAGCTTGCCAGCTTGCGTGCAACGTAGCCTTCTCTTACTGTCTCCGCCTCTGTGAGTGGTCCAGCCATCCTCTGGGTATTCAAACTGGAGGTTGGCACCCAGTCTGCCACCCCTCATCCTCTCTCCTATGGTCCTGCTGGATCATCTTGCTTAGGGCTCTCTGGGTAGCTTTCTGTGTCTATCTCCAGCCAGGGCCTTACTTCTGGCCTGCCTAACCCGTCCCTTGGGAGATTATGGGAAGTGCTGGACAGGGCCCTTCTGTAGCCAGTGCCAGTGTTTTGAAACTAAATAGGACCTAATTATCCTGCATTAGAGAAGGTCTAGACAAGAAGAGAGAAGCCACGCAAGGTATTTAAACGTAGGGAAACTGGCATCTCGGTTGCCAGAGTTGTTGAAAATCCAGGTAGGGGCTTGGCAAACTAGAGGTTAGCAGTGACAGCTACATCCCTAGGGCTGGGAGGACATAGGAAAGGGAGCCTCCAGCAGGATGGGAAAGCACAGGGGACACGCTGGAGAAGCAACTGTGGCAGAGATGCTACCCAAGGCAGACTGGGCAGAAATGTGTGGTCCTTCCCTCTCACTCCTCCTGCTCTCCTGCCAATGCCTCTGACTGGCTGAACCTTCATAGAGGCCACTTGAAAAGAAGCCTGGGAAATGTAGTTCTGTGTTCATGAATCAGCACAAAAGATAACAGGGACTAGATCTAAGGGGAGGCTAACAAATGATACATACTTACCCTGGTGAAGAAGTCTTCTGGCCAGACATGATGGCTCAGGCCTGTAACTGCAGCACTCAGGAGGAAGAAGCAAGATGATCGCCATGAGTTCCAAACCATAGTGAGTTCATCTGAAGTTCCCCTTAACTATCGACTCGGAGCTCTTCAGTCTTTCTCCGTGCAGTGGACGGCTTACTTGCCTTTGCCCCGGCATACTAATGCTGACTTTGGATGATAATTTGACTGCTGCTTCTGGTCTCCACGCACCTCCATACACGTCACCATTCAATGTTTTCTGTCCAGACAGCTTTTTCTTCCAGTCATGCTTGCACAATCTCACATGAAGCCAACACCTTCATGCAGCCTTCCTGACCATTACTCCCAGTTCAGAACACAGACACACACACACACACACACACATACACACACATACTCACACACCCACACACCCCACCGGGTTCTTTTTTTTCCTTTCCCAACACTTTCTGCATGCACGCCTCGCCTCGTTTCTCTCCGTCTCCTGGTTATTAATGGGCTTGTCTCAGCTCCCCATTAGACTGCAGGCTTCCTAAAAGGCTTGTTCAAATGAAGCCTCTGCAGTGCCCTGCACCTGGGAAGGGCTCACTGCATTTTAGTTTAATGAATGAACAAGTAAGTCGGCAGCACACATCAGCAGGTTGCAAGGCCCAGTCAATGCAGGTGAATTAATTTTGACTTTGGCAATGCATGCCTGCAGGGTGGGGAGGGAGTATGACAAGGCCCGAGGAGAAGCGAGGTGGGAAGTCATTCAGGGCGGGGAGCAGATGTCCACATTCTGCCTTGTTATTACTTCGGCTTATTGTTCCAGATTTTTTCTCTTAGAGAGAAAAGAATCCGCCCATGTTTTCATGTTGTTCTCATTGAAATACACCCACAGGCTTTGAAACACACCCACTGGGGAAGAGCAGGGAGGAGCGGGCGGCCCCGTTTGTTTCTTCCCCATGGTTTGGGGAGGCAGCTTGCAGGCAAGGGATCCCAGGGACTCCTCACAGGAAGCCAAGGGCAGTGGCGTGAATGACAGAGCTGGAACACGGTGGAGTACCTCCTCCGGAAACTGCTCCAGGTTAGGAGCTGGGATGTTACAACATGTCTGTGAATTCACATTTGTGGGAAGCGCTGAGAAAACACTTTCTTTACACGTTTGGTTCTGGGCTGAAAGGCCCCAGGGAGTTGCAGAGGGTCAGAAAGGCTGCAGTGTGTAGTGTCATTCCTAATTCGGATCATTCATTCATTCATTCATTCATTCATTTGCTTATTTACTCGCTCATTCACACATCCACTTAATAAGTGTGAATTGGGATGGTGAAATGATTCATCTGATAAAGGCATTTGATGCCAGTCCTGAGGACCCAAGTTTGATCCCAGGGACCCACACAGAGGGAGGATCTAATGTAAGCCTTGTATTCAACATGAAAGTTCATATGGGTTAAGTGGCTCACTCAGATTCTCAGTCAGTAGCTAGCCTTGGTAATATTTGAACTTAGTCTCCTGCCTCCCAGATTGGGGAGCACTTGGAAAGCACTGCCAAGACACACCTAAACTGGTCCCACCTGGGGACTCTGCTTCAAACTTCAGGTCCTTGAAGTGTGTGTGTGTGTGGGGGGGGTGAAAGACAGGCTCCACTCAAACCTGTGCTCTGTGCCCTGTCCCTTCTGCAACACAGGAAGCTTTCAGCCTGAGGCCACTTCACAGACAGCCTTCCCAGCCCTGTGTTTAGAAAGCCGAGTCAGCCTGGGGTGTGGACGGCAACGACTTGTGCTGTCTAAACGAACCGCAGCTCCTGGCTGCTAGCCTAGCCTGCTTGCCAGGGTGCATACGACATCCTCTGGCCCACGAGGCTTAGCTGGTACCTTCAGTGCCCCAGGTGAGGGACATAAAGGCGTGTGGGTCCCCAGGATGGTACTGCCAACTGCCTTTGCCTTCCCTCCTTTTTTACTCACCCCTCTTAATTGCCAAGGGACCAAGAGGGACATACCTACACAACACAGCCACGAAGATTTCACCTAGGAGGAACCAAGGGAAGAGGCACATTTTTGGTGAAAATGCAGGCTGAGCAGAGTCTGCCTCTAAATAATGCAACTTCAGTTTATCATCCTAGATGTATATTTGAAAAATCGGGCTGAAGTCTGTCATTTTTATACAGCTTTTCAAGTGACACAGAAATTATACTATTTTTAGGTCAAACACCTAGCAGAAGTTGACATTTTAAGGTTCACTTACATGTGGAAACATCTAGAGGGAAAGGTGTGATCTCTCTCTCTCTCTCTCTCTTTCTCTCTCTCTTTTTCCCTCCCTCCCCCCCCTCCTTCCCTCTCTCCTCCAGAAACAATAAACAGGATGATGGGTCTTAGTGTATTTGTGTGAGCCCTCAGCCTCTGGTATTTGCATGTTCAGTGTTGACTGGTGGAAATCTCCGGGGCGAAGCCCTCAACATGGCGGATGTCACCTGAAGGCCACCCTTTGGAAATGCTGTCCCTGCAAATAAGCTTAGGTCATTAGACCAGCACTGCCTTTGTTCCCTAAGCACGGTGTCTTCTTCCCTCACACAGAGGCTGCTATATATAAAGCCAGAGCCTTTCAGTGTCACAGGAGGACTATATAAAGCCTGCTGAGAGATGAGAGATGTCCTTAACCCTTTCCTCTCATGCTCCTGGAGCAGCTTCACCCACTGTGAAGTTCTACTCAGGCCTCTGAGGGTATGGATGGAGTGGTTGTTAAAGAGGAGAGGTGTGCAAGCAAGGTGTGCAGCAAGGTGGTTTTTGTACCCTCCCCCATGCTCAGGGGTGACAAAAGGGAAGCATGTCAACCAGAAGCAGGCTACTCTGTCCTGTGTCGTCTCTGCAGGGGTGACTGACACCGGAAACCACGGTGCCAGTGCTTCCTGGAGTGTCATTTGTCAATTGTTAGTTTTTCATTGTCCATTGTTGGTGCTGGGGATTGCCCCTGAGCTCCCTGAGCGTGCTAGTCAAGCACTCTTTGTGTGGGTCTGTGTGGGGTGCAGGGAGGGGCACGTGCACATGAAGGCAGTTGTCCAGAGTCCAGAAGAGGACACTGGATCCCCTGGAACTAGAGTTTGTAGGCAGTTGGGAGTCATCTGAGTGCTGGGAACTGAACCTGGTCCTTTGGAAGAGCGCCAAGTGCCTTAACTGCTGAACCGTCTCTCCAGTCCTTTTTTTACTTTTGATTTTGAGATAGGGTCACACTAAGTTGTCCATGCTGGCCTTGATCTCACTCTGTAGCCCAGGCAGATCTTGGACTTGTGAGCCTCCTGCTTCAGCCTCCTGAGTGCTGGTGTAACCAATGGTGCTCAGCAGATGAAGTAGAAATCTAACGGTCAGACTAGAGGCTCACACGCTCATAGTTCTCAGTTTCTCAGAAGGACAAGGACAGAGAATGATGAAGACCACTTGCCCTAATGTTCCACAGAAGTGCCTGCCCTTGGAAATCCCTGGGATCATGCACCCCGCTCAGAGCTCACATCTCTAGGGAGGCCGCCCTGGCACAAGACTGTGGTTGGTCCTGCTGGGAATGCCCCATCACGAAGCCACTTCTGTTTTGCAGAGGACAGCCATAGTGACTAAAGGCAGAGGAGATGCCAGGATGCGTGGTACAGGAAGCAGCTATAATGTCCCCTGGATTATTAGACAGCAGCTGGACCAGAGTGAAGCTGAGGCTCCCCACCCACATGTTGGACCACCCTGTTCTTCCCATTTCGTCTGCATGATCCCATGGGTATTTAGAAGACAAGGCAGCTTCTTTCTGAAACTCATTTTGCTGGGTCATGAGACTCACACCAGGTAAGATGGGTGTCACAGAGCCAAGTTCTGTGTGGAGTGAGGACTCTCAGGGGACCCCCATCCTCACCCCCACTTTCATGGTGAAGACTGAGTGGTATCACAGAAGCTCATCCTCCAGCTGCAGGAGAGCCATCAGATGGCTGCTGCCTGGCTGACACTGCCGCTACAGCCACCATTCTGGCTTTATAACCCTGAGACCGGCTACCCCTACACCTGACTGCAGATCAGCAGATGCCGTGACGTAAGAGCTCACATCAAGCAGTAGTCATTTTGGGCAATTTATATGTCCACGAGATGACCTTGTCCTTTCTAAAGCCATTTGAAATGTGCCCTCCACCCCCAATTCTTGGGATTGAGTCCTGAATCTCAGGAATGCTCAGCACACACTTGATTGCTGAGCTACGCCCCCAGCTCTGCCTTTCCTTTCTCTCTGTCTTAGGAAGCTACTGGAAGCTGGAGAAGGAAGCTCCGTGGTTTTGCAGAAGGGCAGGAATGCTGCTGTAGGCGGACCATTGTTTATGTCACTCCGTCATCTCAAATACTGCGTGGGAAGGCTCCGCTAGTTTCATTTTATAGGATAGGAATCTGAGATGCTCCGAGCACCAAGAGTTTTGTTCAAAGTATTCTGTTAAATTGGAATCTTGGGTGTCAGAGGCCAAGCCTGGCTTTCCTATTTGCTAGCAGGCTGTATTTGTTTGGGAAGAGAAAAGATTTGGCAAGATTCTGGCTTTGCCTCTGCTAACTATGTGGCCTTTGCAAGCCAGTACCCGTTGTCGGTGCATTTATCTTTGTGAAAAGGTATCCCACATCTTGTTGCCTCAGAGGTTGTCAGTCTTGGTGTCCCAGAGCTGGGCGAGTTAACTCTCAGCACTCAAGAGACTGAGGCAGGATTGCCATGAGTTCAAGGCTAGTTTGGTTTACATAGAGAGTTCCGGACCAGTCTGGACTACAAAATGAGAGAGTGTGTCCCGAAAAACAAAACAGAAACTCCAAAACAAAAACAGGGGAAAAAAAAAATCCAAATTCAAATTACCTGCCTGGATCCACAGGAATATATCTTTCATGTCTGGGGCTGGGCCAATCATCTCCTAATTGGTTAAGGGAGAGCACATGATTGCAGCCAGGCCCAATCCAGATCTCCTCAGGGCATCTCTACTAAGTGCCAACAGGAAGGGCTTGTCCTTTCTGCTGGCATGGCTGATCTGGAAGGCTGGGAAGCAGGTGCTACCTGGGTTGGCAGGCCTGCCTGAACAGTCAAGCCGGGCCAAGCGGGGCCAAGCTGGGCCAAGCCGGGCCGAGCCAGGCAGACTTCCGCAGCCACTGGACCCAGCTCTCCCTTCTGTCTGTACTCTTTAGTAGTTCCAGAAGTCAATATTTTCTTTTTTGCCCTTTCTCTCCCTCTCTCTCTTCCTTTTTTCTCTCTTTCCCTCTTCCTCCCTCCTTCCCTTCCGTCTTTTTTTTGCCTCAGCTAATTTGACTGGAGTCTGTGTTGCTTACACCAAAGTGTGTGGCGTGTGTGTGTGTGTGTGTGTGTGTGTGTGTGTGTGTGTGTGCGAGCTTTGGAACTGCTTTTAGTATCCTGGAGCAGTAAAATGTAGTTACCTTTTGTTTTGTTTTATTTTGTTTTTTCGAGACAGGGTTTCTCTGTTGTAACTCTGGCTGTCCTGGAACTCACTCTGTAGACCAGGCTGGCCTCAAGCTCACAGAGATCCGCCTGCCTCTTCCTCTTGAGTGCTGGGATTAAAGACGTGTGCCACCACTACCAGACATAGTTACTTTTCCAAAAAAGATCTATTTTAAAGCCGGTATGGGTGTGCACTTGAACGTATGTGCACATGAATGCAAGTGTCCTTTGGTGAGGAGAAGAGGGCTGTGGGTCTCCTGAAGCTGAGGTTTAGGCAGTTACGGAGTGTTCGATGTGGGTGCTGGCAACTAAACTCAGGTTCTCTGCAAGAACAGTATGCATTCTTAATTGCTGAGCTATCCTCTCCGGAACTTGTAGCTTCCTTTTCATGCTGACAAAATGTAGCCCATGTGATGGTACACCCTTTTAATCCCAGCTCTCAGGAGGCAGAGGCAGGTGGCTGTCTGTGAGTTCGAGGCCAGCCTGATCTACATAGCAAGTTCCAGAGTTATGTAGTGAAACTCTGTCTTTAAAAAAAAAAAAAAGGCCTTGTTAGAGGCCATGGAAGAGTGCATCTGTGGACCTGAGAAATCCTTGCATTGGGGCCAAGCTTGGCCTGTGAGAGGTGAGTGGCGGATGGGACATGGGGATGGTTGTCTTCACGTGGTAGGAAATCAGTGTCTGAGGAGCTACCCTGTTCTAAGGAGGCTGCAGGTGGAGTGAATACATTCCTCAGCTTTGTCCTTTGAGTAGGCAGCCTAGTGGCAGCAGCCTACTCTCTCTGAGGGTGCCCCAAAGAACAAAAAACTAGTTGTCTGCAGCGGGAAGCTACATAGTCAAAGCCCTCCCCTCTTCTTCTTCTTCTCTTATGGGTGATCCCACCACTTTTGGAGGGAACTTTTTATTCTTCACAGTTGATAACTCTGGAGACATCTGTCAAAACCAGGGAAGGCTGAGGTTACCGCGTTCAGGTTTTTACATTTTATTTTTTAAATGCAACTAGGGATGTAACACAGAGCATTGGTCAAGCTAGACAAATACCCAGCCACCAAGGTCTCCATCTCCTGTCCTCTTGTAACTTTTTCAATTTTGAGACCAGGTCACACTGAGCTGCCTGGGATAGCCTGGAACTTGAAGCCCTCCTTCCTCCACCCACTGAGTAGCTGAATGACAGGCTTGCAGCAGCAGGGCCCTGCTAACTTTAACAATTTTGTGAGTTTAAGCATTCCCTGTGTGGGACGAGTGAGAGGACTGGGGGTGGGGTGGGGTGAGGTCTGGGTAAGCAAGGCAGGAATGGCAGGGGTCTGAGGCCCCAGGCATTGCAGGGAGCCTGAAGTTGGAGCTTCGGGCAATTCGAAGTGACCCTGGTACCAGAAGAATCTTGGGACACAGTGTTTGCTTTCTTACCTTCAGCTTCTCCCATCTTTCCTCTCCTCATCTGTCTCTGGAATGGAGTCTCATGTAGCCCAGCCTACAGAATGGACAGGGTATACTGACCTTGCACCTGCTATGTAGCACCAGCTGATCCTCCTGCCTTCTCCTGCATACTTTTGGGATCACAGGCACGTGCCACCTCTCCTTGGCTGCTTTTCCCCTTGACCTTTGTTATCGTCTTCTCCTTTTCCATTGCTCTTGTTTATGTTTGAACGCTGCTGATGTCAACGCCTTAGCAAGTGACAGAAGTGTCTGTTGCTGTGACTTCCACCTCCTCTTCCCTGATGCCTAAAACTCCCTCAGCACCAGGGCCCGCTGTCGCAGGGCCCCTCAAGTGGCTTGGGTGTGTGAAGGCTTGCTTGGTGGAGCTGTTTTAGAGCTACCACATTGTCCCCCTACCCCCACCCTAGCCGGGGATCTACTGCTTTTCCTGGTTACTTGTGACTTCCACAGTGGCATCTGGACAACAGACACTGTTCTCTTTGTGTTTCAGCAGAGGAGAGCTGAGCTGTCAGAGGGACTGTAGGACAGGGACCTGATGTAGTGCGGCTTCTTCCTAAGACTTTGACTACCCAGACAAGGATAAGGTTTGATCTGAAGTCTACTGCTCTTTTTTTTCTCAGAGTGGGCCCTTTCCTTTCTGTATTTAAGCTCCCCTCCCATTTTTGAGATAGGGTCCTATGTAGCCCAGGGTAGCCTTGAACTTGCTCTGTAACCAGGGCTGGCTCCGAACTTCTGATCCTCTCGTATCTACCTCCCTAGTGCCACCCCGGGCCTCCTACATGCTAAACAAGCGCTCCTAGCCACTGAGCCCCATTCTCAGCCCATGAATTTTTCCTCTTCATTGAGATTTGGTAGGGCAGGCCCAATAAAGAATGTTTAGGACCCTGGGTGTGCAGCTTGAATTCTTTGCTTGTTTGTTTTAAGGAGACAAGATCTCAGTCTCACAATGACCACACTCACACAAGGCAGCCTGAAACCCAGGAGGCTGGCTCTGAAACTCTCAAAGCTCTGATCCTGCCTCAGCCTCCCGAGTTCCTAGGATTACAGGTATGGTCAAGCATGCCCAACCACCACTACAATTCTGTGGTTACTGTCCAGATAAGGAGAGAACGTCCCTGTATTCCAGAAGATTCCTTGGTGCTCATAGGAGTCCCTCTCAGTGAGGTGACTACTTTCCCAACTGCTATCATAGACAGCTTTTTTTTTTTTTTTTTTGAGATAGGCCTCACTATGTAGCTCAGACTGGCTTTGAACTTCTGGGATCAGATGACCTCCTCCCGCAGCCTCTCAGTAGTTAGGATCTCAGGTGCATACCACTGTACTATTTGAAGGTCAGCTTTAGAAAGGCAAATGAAGCTCTGCCTGCATGCTGGGAAATCTCAACACAAGGGACATAGAGGCTGGAAATAAGAAGTTCAAAATCATCCTCAGATATATAGAATGTTGGGGGCCAGCCTGGGCAATTTGAGACTACCTCAAAAAACCAGCCCAGCCCAGACCTGACCACCCCACCCTCACCACCACTGAAGTGAAGCAAACCTGGTTGAATGAACTCACCAAGTGCCTGGCTCCTTGGTGCCAGTGACTTCTCTTGAGTAGGAGCTATGTAGTCTGGCAATTGTCCTCTCCCATAATCCCCCTGTGGTTTGAACTTTGCCATTCCTCACCGCCTGGGAGGTTGAAAGTAGAGGCCATGTGGAGGGTATAAAGCCAGCAGCCAGTCAGCTGGAACCTTCTCTCCTCAGAGCACTCACTGTGAGAGTTCTCACTAACGAGCATGAGAGGCCCATGGTCAATTTTGGCAGCTCCAGCACGGGCTTCTGGGTGATGTGCAACCGTAGGCATCATACTGTTGGTCGGTGCCAGGCTGCTGCAATCCGTAACCTTGGCTAGGAAAGCCCTCCCTCTTCTTGGGACTCTGGAGGACCTGGAGCAGTACCAGATGCAGGATGCAGCTTGCAAATTATGAGCCAAGATCTGCAAAGATACTCATGGCAGAAGAGCCACTGAGGTCTGGAGACTCTCTCTCCTCTTCAGAAAGTCCTTTCCTCTCCTTCTGGTGGCCTCCGATTGCTGCTCTGTGTCCCCATTTCCCCTTCTCTTGATATATTAACTCTCAGTGTCAGCCAAACTTCCAGGGCCTGCTGGGAGCCTGCCAAGGGCTCTGCTCACAAACCTTCAGTGGCTTCCCACAGCCTGCTCAAGTCTCCTGGCATTTCAGTAAACCTCTCCACAGGGGCTGGGGATGTGGCTCAGTTGGTAGTGTGCTTGCCTGGCATTCCCGAAGCCTTGAGTTTGGTTGCCAGCACTGCATAAATCAGGCATGGTAGCACAGGCCTGTAATACAAGCACTTGAATGATAAAGCAAAAGGGCCAGGGGTTCAAGGTCACCCTCAGCTACATAGACGTTGAAACTATCCTGGGCTATATGAGACTCTCTCTGAAAAAAAGAGGTGGCTGGGAAGATGTTTCAGTGGGTAAGAACACTTTCCTGTGCAAGCATAAGAACCTGAGTTCCGATTTCCTAATTCAAATAAAAACTGAGTGTGGGCAGAGACAGAATTTCTGAGGCTTGCTGGCTAATAGTCTAGCTGGAAAGAAAGGAAAAAAAAAAAAAAAAAGCAAAAGCCCCAGGTTCACTGAGAAGCGAATGTGGTGCAGAATGATAGAACAGGACACTTGACATTGTCCTTTGGCTTGTGCACCCATGCATATGGGTGTGCATATCCACACACACACACACACACACACACACACACACACACCAAATGCTCACACAAAGACCCACAGGCTGAGGCAATTGCTCCCCTTCTTTTAGACAGGGTCTTACTATATAAACACCCCCCTGCCCCCCGCCACTAGCCTCAGAACCCACTATGTAGACCAGGCTGGCCTCAAATTTTAAAGAGATCTGCGTGCCTTTGCATCCCTGTCTACCTGCCATTTCTTTTTTCTTTCTTTCTTTTTTCTGAGCAGTCTGGAGTCCTAGTTGGGATTGTGACAGCTAGTGCTATCTACTTGTCGCTGCTTCTCTTCGTTTACCTGTCTGAGTAAATACTCCTCTGTTGATCATCTCCAAGAGGTTCTTCACTAGCCCAGTCCATGTATGGCCAGAGTTTCCAAGGCCACCCATGTGCCAAGTGTTTGCTACAGCCCCAGCCATTACTACTGCCTGTGAGGAAAGAGAAGAGGTCATGCTGCTACCCCTTAGGCTTGTATAGCTACCATAGTAAAAGCAACAGCAAGCATCACCATCTGTGTGCCCGTCCCTGCTCCTAAGTACAGGTCATTTTCATACGATACTGTGAAATAGTGAAATATTGGTCCTGGTTTGCAGACGAGGAAAGGAAGGCTCAGAGAGGTTAAGTACCATGCACAACATCACACAAGAAGCAGACAAATGGATGGCAATTCATGGTCTTGTGCCAGAGTCTGGGCTCATAAAACCTCCGTTCTTGGGTTTATCATTTACAGGTTGTAGTACACATTCCCTCCACTCATAGCTCATTGCCTAGAGTTTAGTCATATGACCATACCTGTCCAAAAGGGAGGCTGGGAAATATAGTGTGTGTTGCAGGCAGTCATAAACACAAGGGAAGTGGGGGCATTTACTTGTGGAGAAAGAAGGGAGAAGACATTTTGAGGCTGGCAAGAAATCTCTGGCTCTGGTCATCGTTGTCATGCACCACATTGCTTTCTTCTGGTACCCCTTCATTCAGTCAGACCCCCAAGCTTCTTGAGTGCTGGCTCCCAAAACAAGGTTTCACGAGGGCTCTGAGTGGGAGATGACCTCCTTTTTAAAATTTATTTTTCCTTCACTTCCTTCTTCCATTTCTTTCCTCCTTTTCATCCCTCCCTCCTTCCTTCCTTCACTCCCTCCCTCCCTCCCTCCCTCCTTCCTTCCTTCCCTCCCTCCTTCCTTCCTTTCCTCCCTTCCCTCCCTCCTTCCCTCCTTCCTTCCTTCCCTCCCTCCCTTCTCTTCCCTTTCCTTTCCCTCCCTCCTTCCTTCCTTCCCTCCCTCCCTCCCTTCCCTTCCCTTCTCTTCCCTTCCCTTTCCTTCCCTCCCTCCCTCCTTCCTACCTCCCGTCCCTCCCTCCCTCCCTCCTTCCTTCCCTCCCTTCCTTCCTTCCTTCCCTCCCTCCTTCTTTCCTTCCTTCCTTCCCTGCCTCCCTCCCTCCCTTCCCTTCCCTTCTCTTCCCTTCCCTTTCCTTCCCTCCCTCCCTCCTTTCTTTCCTTCCTTCCTTCCCTGCCTCCCTCCCTCCCTTCCCTTCCCTTCTCTTCCCTTCCCTTCCCCTCTCTTCCCTTCCCTTCCCTTCCCCCTCCTCCTCTCCCCCTTCTTTCTTTCTCCTTTCTTCTTTCCTTTATTTTTGGCAGTACTGGAGACTGTCCCTAGGGTCTCCTGCTCGTGAGTGCTTGACACCGAGCTGCAGCCTGTCCTTGCTGGTAGCCTTGACTGCACAGTAGCTCCTTCTGAGGTCCAAGCAGCCTCGAGTGAAGATTATTGCTAAGTGGATGGGTATTGTGCAGTCCCAGACTAAGCCATCTCCTCAGCTTGTTAGCTGGGCATGGTGGTGTATCCAGCACTCTGGAGGCAGAGGCAGGGAGGTCTCTGAGTTTGAGGCCTGGCCTACACAGTGAGTTTGTTCCGGGCCAGCTAGCCAGGGTCACATAGTAAGACCCTGTCTCAAAAGAATCTTTTAATTAAATATTTTGTAGCACTGGAAACAGAGCCCAGCAGGCCTGCCTGCTGCGTGCTAGACAAGAATTCTGACTGCAGCTCCATTCTCAGCCCCTGGTTTTTTTGAGAAAGGCAGTCTAGACTGCCCCCCCTCCCCCAGTGCAATGATGAAGGACGTAATCAACCTTGCCTGGCCCCTCCCATAAACACATCAGACCTCTTTCCCTGATTCCAGACTTCCACAGCCTACCTCCCTGTGGTTAGTTATTCTGTATATCAGTTTCTCTGGTTTCACAAACCCAGCCCCTCTTGTTTCACTGACAGCCTTTTCCCCACCTTCCTCCATGACTCCTGCACAGACCTGGAGCCCATCTTGATACCTCCGAACCACTTACGTGTAGCTCAACCTCAAGCTCCGGCCGTCTTACCTGCAGCAATGGCTCCGAGTCTTTTCTCGTCTCAACAGCACTGTGGTCTCCATCTCTCTCTCTGCTGCCTCTGGGGGTCATCTGTTCTTCCACATGCACCTCTCCAGCCTACTCTCCAGAGGGACGCAAACAACACAGCCAGCAAGACAGGCAAATGCAACCAATCTACTCTCCCAGGATTGCTCCTTATGACCTGGAGCCCCTATGCAAACGTTCCCCGCTTCAAGCTGCATGCCATCTTCCAGCGCCAGCCTCCATGCGGGCACCCCTGCTTGAGAGTAAACCACCACAGACTCCGTTGCCACGTACAGAGCAGGGACAGTTTGTTTCTGATCGCTGATTAGGCCGGAGCCTGAGCTAGAAGACTTGGTGATACTCAGGACCGTCTGGGGGCTCACATGAGTCATGGTGGGTGCCCAGATGAGACCAGAGACTGTTATTGCAGTGTATATCAGCCCTCTGTGCTTGTTGGAAATTACTCGCATCACCGAAGCTTCAGGCCAGCTCCCCTCTCACCATCTTGCTGAGACATGGTCCTCACTGTGTAGCTCTGGCTTGGGAAAGGCTCTTTCTGCCCTGGATCCCTTCCCCTGTTCTCTGGGCTCTGCTTGCCTTTGGAGTGAGTTCTTCTCCCGTTCCTCCCCCTGGCTAACTCCAACTCTTGGCTAAGATGTCACTGATGCCTCCAATCTGCGAAAGGCAGATTGTACACATTGTATACAATGTACACATTGAGCGTCCTGAATACCAAATCCAAAATTGTGGACGCCCGCTCCTCGCCTGCAAGGAAGACCGCCGCACACAGGATTCTTCTGGTTCACGCTTTATTGAGGACTGTAGCTTGATTGAGTGTTGAGAGCGAAAGACCCTGAATGTGTGAGGCACCCTGCTTATATAGGTCAACGTGACCATCAACGATTGGGATGCATGTCCAGAACCTCATTAGCATAGGGGGAGGCGGCAAGCAACGTGACCATCAACGATTGGATGCATGTCCAGAACCTCATTAGCATAGGGGAGGCGGCAAGGATTACTCAACTTGCGCCTGTGCTGTTACTTTGTTTACTAAGAACCCGAAACAGGAAACCGGCGCCATCTTATAATGGCGTTTCAACTCGGCTCCCAACACAAAATCAAAACCCTCTTGACCTCGTGTGATGGATTGCAGCCAAGCCCAGTTGAAAACATTGTCTAAGATTACGTTGAGGTCCCATCTCCAAGATATCTCATTACATACATGCAAACCCTAATAAATCCCAAATCTGAAACCTTCTGGTCCCACAATCTATGACAAAGGGCCCCAGCCTGTGTCCTTTGCTGGTTTCCGTTGCTGTCCCCCCCACAGTGCCGCCACAGCTTTTATTTCAGGTGACCTCATGGGATTGCTTAGTTCCGTAATCAAAACTTCATGAGCCAGGGCAACTAAGACTGATTGGTTCTTTGCAGTATCTCCAGTGCTGATGAGAGGACTAGGAGAAACTTCTAGAATCCACAGGCTGTTTTCAAAGAAGGTTGTGATTGGTTTTGTGTAGAGTGGTCAACACTGTCTCAAGTGGTGAAGGGCTTCTGGGGAGGTGAGGCGTGTGAGCCGAGGAGATGGCCACAGAGAGGCAGCTTCTGTCCTAGTTCCTCACAGATTGATGAGGCCCAAGTGGTACCCAGGGCTGCCTGCTCTGCCTCCCGTCTTCTTTCCAGGCATTGTGCACACCTTCCTTCTTGGTCACTTGGGCCTCTTTGACATATTACACTTTTTCAGCTGTTGGTTCTTTGATGCTAGGCGTTCCCTTCTCCTCTCTGCCTTCTTGGGAACCCAGGTGTGTCCAACCTGTAGCCCTTTAGGTCAAGTATGGCAGCCTGAGACCAAGGATAGCCAGGAATGGGTCCAACACTAAATCGCAAACTTACTTACAACAAGAGTTTTTTTCTTTTTTCAACTCAATTCATGGCTTTTGAGCATGAACTTTGTGACAATATTCTGTCACAGTGTCAAAAGATTGGACACACATGCTTCATGCCTGTGATTCTTCCTTCTCGACTTATTTTTAAGAGAGGGCCTTACTATGTGGATCAGGCTGGCCTCTAACGCACAACGATCCTCTCACCTCTGGCTTCCAGGTGTTGGGATTAAAGGTGTGAACCACCATGCTCTGCACCTTTCCCACCCTCTTCAAGGCACAACGATCCTCTCACCTCTGGCTTCCAGGTGTTGGATTAAAGGTGTGAACCACCATGCTCTGCACCTTTCCCACCCTCTTCAAGCTGAAGCCCTCCAGCCTGTGGGTGTTCACAACCTGCAGGGCTTTGGGACTGAGGCCACGACACAATATAGAAAAGCGAGGGGCTGAGTGAGCTGTGTGTTCTGACAGAGACCACAAGCAGTAACCTGGAAAGCAGGTGATTTACTATATACAGCAGGAATACCAGAGGAGAAGGTTAGCTAGAGGGGAATCTTTGCCGGAAGTGGGGGGTGGGGGGGTGGAGGTGGGGATGCTCTCTGCATACACTATCAGGAAGGCTTTCCGATTCCCTAGTCTGACCCTTGCCATTCCCATGGGTCTGGAGGCACTGGGGTACTTGACATGGCTGTGCTCATGTTAACAACACATTTACTCGGGACTTCATAGACTCCCTCACACCGGAGGCGTTTTGAAGACCAGGTCCGGCGGAGCAGGCACTCACGTTGGCCAGAAATCTCACATGCTCCTGAGGGTCAGAGTTTCATTTTGAAAATCTGCCCTGCGTGCCTCACAAGGCTTGAGTAGCTAGAGAGGGGGGCCCGAGGATCACGAAGCAAGTGCTTCTGTCACTCTTCTGCCTCCACGGGACTGGCATATTAGAATGCCTCCATCCTGAGTCAGGCCGGGAAGTTGCTCGCTTTGGTGGAATTACATTAAGCCTCTGGGACGGTGATGCAGGGCAGCTTGCAGCAGTGTTTCACAGGGCAGTCATGCATTCTTGGTGTCTGGCTCAGCCTGCCTTCTCAGTCTGGGGTCCCGGAGTGCTGGGCTGGGCCTATGAAGAGGTCCCCTTGCCAGCTCAGGTTCTGTCTGCAGAGCTCCCCAGGCGAGGGAGCAGTCAGAGCCAACTCCTGATTGCCTGAATCGTCCTGCGGGGCACACAACAGAACCTACACAGGAAATACCCTGAGTAGCTCTTTTCAGAAGCTGTAGGGGGTACAACTCTGATCTAGGGGACATGAGCCTGTTAGCCTGGACTTCCCACCCAAGGATGCCTTTGCCCTTTGCTCTCCAGGCACTGAGTAAACCGTTTTCACACACACACACACACACACACACACACACACACACACACACCCTGCTCTTGGTGTCTATGCGTAGAACCTTTCTTTCTCCTTAAATAATATTTGAGAAACATCATTTGTAAGCAATGCCAGCTTACCATTAGGATCCAATCTCATACCCCACAGCAAAATAAATAGCAGGTGGAATAAAAAAAAAAAAAGCAAGACACAGGGCTGGGAGATGTTCAGGGGGTAAAAGTGCTATGCTTTGTGAGCATGAGGACCTGAGTTCAGATCCCCAGCGCCCATGGTCAAATCTGGGTGTGTGGCATGTGCCTGTAACCACCGTGCTGGGGAAAGGTCGCAGAGACTGCTGGATCCCGGGGGCTTGCCAGTCAGCTGGTTATAGCCAATAGGTGAACTTTGGGGTCTCTGAGAGACATAAGGCATAAAGCAGTAAAAGATGACAGCTGATGTCAACTTCGGGTTTCCATGTATACCCACATGGGACAAACACACCTATATAGAGACATACAAACACACACACAGTACACACACATTCAAAAACATCATGAAGAAAGATCAAAAGCTGATTTGAAATCTTTTAATGGATTATTAATTGAGGGCCGGCGTGGATTACCAGCATTTTCTCAGAAGATGCCCAATGTCAACCATAAGCATCGCTCACTGTACACATGGCAGTAACACGATACTGCTCTGCCATTATGATTTGCAAAAGTATAGCACTGGAGAAGTCAGAAGGGAACAGACACTCATACTTCCGGTGGCAATGTGAGCTGGGCCAGCATCTTTAGAGATCAGTCCAGCCACATCTGTACACATTTAAACGTGCTTTTAGCCTTTGACCCGGACTTTCTCCTGTTAGATCCACTTCTTTCAAACCCACCCCAACACACAGGTTTTTCTGGCATCCCTTTATTCCCCCAAACTGGTAACAACCTTTGTGCTCAATAGAAGAGGATGGTTAAATAAACAAGACTCATCCATGTCACGAAATACTGCATAATGATTGAAAACAATAACTGGGAAGGATATGGAATACTCTCCAAAGAAATG
Source organism: Cricetomys ansorgei (assembly GCA_026225945.1). Lineage (NCBI taxonomy): Eukaryota > Metazoa > Chordata > Mammalia > Rodentia > Nesomyidae > Cricetomys > Cricetomys ansorgei. The sequence goes on from JAMJFZ010000736.1 coordinate 3,142,145, forward strand.
AAGTGAAAAAATCCAATTGTAAATCCATATGTATAGCGTGAGCTCGTTTATGTACAATAGTCTCTGTGTCGTCAGGCTCTGACGGACCCCCTCCCCCCTTCCAGGGAAGAAAGCAGTATCTGGAAGGAGAGTAAAAGGAAGTCTCACCTTTTGTTCATCTTTTTCCTGGGAACTGTTTGAATTTTTATAAGCACAGTTTGCTTTGTGAATTAAAACAAGACAACATTTAAAACACTTTCAAAAGCAATGCATACCTTTTTGAAAGGCTAAGGCTACAGAAGCACTGTTGATTGTTCTGCTTATCCAGGCTGTTTGCTACACCTGCTCTGAACCTCCTTTTTAAAACAGGATCTCACTCTGTAGCCCAGACAGACCTCAGACTCATGATTCTCCTGTCTCAGCCTCCTAACATGGGGATTATAGACACTCCCATGCCTGGGGAGACTTTTTTATATATATATATACGTATATAAAACCACTTAACAGCTTCCTTTTTTGAAATAGGTTCTTACATATAACGGGCTGGCCTAGCCTTGGACTGGATATTGACTTTAAACCTCTCACCCTCCTGCTGGGTGGTATTGGGGTTGAACTCAGGTCCTTATGCTGACTGAACCATCACTCCAGTTCCCTACATTATTAGGCTTCACTGTATTCCAGTCTGAACTTGAACGCAGTCTCCCCCTGCCACCCCCAGCCTCTTGAGACCATGTATTAGAGAACTTGTTGTGGATTCTGAAGCCAGGAACTCATCTTAGACTCCAGAGGGGCTTGCCAGGAATTCAAGTTGAAGAGAAAACTGGCTGCCCCCCCCAGGGGGGGCTCTGAGGGAATTCCAGTTCTCTGGACCTGCCCTTGTGTCCCAGCCCCAAACCTCATACCAGTCCACCTCCAGCCCTCAGCGTCTTCCACTCCCCACAGCTGCTCACTCCTCATTGTTCAGGAACAAAGGCAGTTTAGGTTTTTGAAAACCAAGTACAAACATACTACACAGAACCCATCTTGCTTGTAAATGAGCTGATGGCTATGGCCCCTGGGGTGGGGGTAGGGGGTCATTCCGGGCGGGTGGCAGCAGGAGGCTCTGGGACAGCTTGGCTGGAAGGAGAGCAGGGCAGAGAGGTGCAGCAGAATGCAAACAGTTGGTGATTTATGATGTCAATAAACACAAGGGCTCCGTGCTGAGCTTTTCCCTCAAGATGTGTCTGAAGCAGCCCCTGCAGCATCCACTGCCTGCCCGTGCCAGCTACAACCCGGATGCCTGGTGAGCTCAGGAGCCCTGCATGTCCCCATGAAGGTGTAGGGAGAGCCCCCCATTCTGTCTGAAAAGCCTCAGATGTGCAGGCAAGGCAGGAAATGCAAGTGGCGGGCTAAGCTGAGGAGCAGAAGGGCTTGGCTTTCTCCCTGGGACAGCAAAGAGACGAGTGGGTAGAATTCACCTCAGCCTCACGGCCTTAGGGCTTTGAGCTTCAGTTGTACAACTCACTCCTTGTAAGACTGTGGGGAGCCCCAAGATATCAACATTTCTCTTTTTTACTTTAATCTCCTCGTACCTACTTATTTATGTGTGTGTGTGTTTTGTGTGCATGTATGTGTGTCTGTGCGTGCATGCCATGTGTGTGTGTGTAAAGGTCAGAGAACAACTTTCGAGAATCTGTTCTCTCCTTCCACCATATAGGTTCCAGGTATTGAACTCAGGTTGACAGGCTTGAACTTGGTGGCAGCACCTTTATCCACTGGGCCATCTCTAGGGTCAGCACTTCTTTTACTAACGGTGCTGTGGGTGGAACTCAGGATCTCATGCATGCTGTCAAATACTCTACCACTGAGTTACAGCCCGAGCTCTTTTAAATTTTGAGACAGGTCCTTATTTCCCCCTTTTCTTTCCCTTCTTTCCTCCCTCCCTCCCTCCCTCCCTTTCTCCCTCCCTCCTCTCTCCCTCCCTCCCTTCCTTCCTTCCTTCCTTCCCTCTTTTAAGATAGGGTTTCCTGCTGGGCAGTGGTGGTGCACACCTTTAATCCCAGCAGTCAGGAGGCAGAGGCAGGAGGATCTCAGTGAGTTCGAGGCCAGCCTGGTCTACAGAGTGAGTTCCAGGACAGCCAGAGTTACAACAGAGAAACCTTGTCTTGAAAAGCAGAAACAGAAACAAAAACAAAAGATAGGGATTCCCTATGTAGTATTTGCTGGCCTGGAACTTTCTATGTAGACTAAGCTGTCCTCGAACTCACAGAGACCTGCCTGCCTCTGGAGGATTAAAGGTGTGTGCCACCACCGCCCGGCTGAGACAGGGTCTTGCTAAGTGAATGATTCAGGCTAGCCTTAAACTCACCCTGAAACTCAAAGAGGCTTTGAACTCTGCCTCCTGTCTCAACTTCCTGAATAGCTAACATTCCAGGTCTGGCTGGAAGAAGCATTTGTTAAGTGTCTGCTGTGTGCTGAACACCAAACACTTCATGTCTCTTCACCTTACCCCAGCACTCGGCCCTAACTTCTTATGCTTAACTTTGTTTTGAAAGTGATCTCAGAGAGTTCGAAGCATGTACCTAAAGGCCACAGCCGATTGGTGTTGACAGAACTGGGACTCAGACATAAGCTTGCATTTACTGAAACCTTTGCCTTTGAATATCACACCTGGCTGGATGCCAAGTTATTTTATTTTAATTAGTTATTTTTTAAAAGATTTCACTTTTAATTCTTTGTGTATCTCTGGATGGGTATGCACAGGTAAGTATGGGTGCCTGTGGAGGCTAGAGGTATTTGTGGGCTGCCCAATGTGGATGCTGAAAACCAAACTCTGTGTTCTATAAGAGCAGTACATGCTCCTTAGTGCTGAGCCATGTCTCCAGTCCTAATTATTGCTATTATTTTTGAGGCACGGTCCCATGTATGCTACGGTGCCCGGCATATGCGGTGCTGGGGACAACCCAGGGCTTTCTTGCATGCTAGGCAAGCAACTTCTAACTAGCTTTTTCTCTACTCTGCTTCATTTTGAGACAAGGTCTCCTCCACGTGTAGCCCAGGCTCTCCTCCATCTTAAGATCCTTCTGCCTCAACTTCACAAGGGCTGAAGTTACAGATGTGTGCACAGGTACCAGGTTCCAGAGGTCCTACTGAGTGGACGTAGATGGTTCTCTAAACTGCATGCTCTTTCTAAAGTCTATACAGCCGGGGGATCTACTCTGGACTCTAGTTCTTTTCGCTGGTAGAACATGAGGAATAAGTGTTTTCTTTCTGAAAAGACTAAACTCCATCTGGCCTTTAGCTTCTAGTGCTATTCCTGACTGGAGTGTGTGTATGTGTGTGTGGGGGGGAGGGGGTGCTATAAGTTAGTGAGTGTCAAAGTTCTGCCATTCTAACCACTGGCCTTGGACACTCAGCTGTCAGAGGACTCAGAATTTGTCTTTGTTTGGCAGGCTAAGAGTGGCAGACAGCCCCTGAGCATCGGTGGCCAGCCCTCTCCTGTCTTCGGGAGCAAACTCCAATGTATCTTCCCCATTAATCCCTGCAGGCAGTCTGTGAACATCATTTCCCCCTTGCCTCTCGAAGCTCGGCGGCTGGAAAGAGTGTAGAGTGTAGCCCGAGCTTGCGGGAGACATCTCTGTGGATACAGCGCACAGAACTCCACCGCCCTTCGTTTTGCTTCTGCTGTATGCGCAGCGCGACCTGCCCCTGTGGGCCTGTCTGGGCAGGCCAGAGGAGCCTCCTGCCAGTGATGCTGGGCCACTGGCTCTTGGCAGGTTGCCAGGCCGCCCAAGTAGGCTGATCCTGTGGCTGGCTGGCTTTGCGGTCCTCTCTGGGGGAGTTTCAGTGCTTTCCTGTGGCCCCAGAGAGACCATCTGTGTGTGTGGCACTTCTGCCTGGAGGCCCCTGTGTCTCTTTCTCCTGCCTCCCCACTGTGTTCTGGATCCCAGGTGTCTATGGGGCAGCACACACCCTCGCAAAGTGACAGCGAGGGAGCAGATGGCTACGGACAGGCCTTTCTTGGGAGGGTTTGGCCGTGTGCAGATTGTTGGACATCCATCCTTCTTTGGAGAGCTGCTTCCACTGGTGATTGAGAATGCCACAGACCCATTTGGTCTTAAGATTTCCTCAGCACTTAGGAAGTGACACTTCGGGTTCGACAAGCAGAGACAACCAGGGTGCACATGGTCAAGGTTGGTGTGCACCGAGGACCAGGAGTCCTACCAGTAGACAGACCGGAAAGGCTGGTTTACAGCATGAGTTTGGAGGTCGTAAGGAACTGCATGCAGGGGCTGGGGATGTAGCTAAATAAAAATGCGCACCTAAGACCGCCTGCAGCCCTGGTTCATAAACTGGGAACGGTGGTGTGTTGTGGAAGTTTGTTTTTAGTTGTGTTTAAAATAATTGCTTTTGTGCAATTGTTTTGAGGGAGGGGCTGCCTGGAGGTCCTGGCGTTTTGTATTGTCTGCAGGTGTTGGATTTCTGTAGGGAGCTTTGACTGCTTATGATCTGCACCTAAGGAGTTCTGAATGAATAAAAACACCTGAGCTCAGATGCTCTAAGTTCCACTGTCCAGTACGGCTCTTGCCATGACAGTGGTTCCCTCTGCTGAGGTCTCACAGAGTTTGCACATAGAGAACTCGTGTCTCCTTGATGAGTCCCCCACCGCAGCTAACAGCTACAGTGGTGTATACTTGAGACAGGACAATAGTTCAAGGTCATTGTCGGCTACATAGTAAGTTCAAGGCTAGCCTGGGCTACATGAAACAACAACAACCAAGCGCAAATGCTGGCTTCATGATAGGAAATTAAGAATTATTTTTCCCCAGTCTCTGGCTTCTTAGTCTGTAAAATGGGGACAATAAAGGGCCATTTCACCCTCTTTCTGTGACCAGTAAATGGTCTGAAGCAGCCAATGAGGCCCTGAGGCTACGTTGTTGGGTACGCTCACCCTGTCTTGAAGCAGGGTCTGAAAAATGTTAGCATCAAGTATATTAACCTATCAATTCCTCCCAGGTTCACCAAATGCATTACTCACCCACAATCCTTAGCACCCACCTTCAGCAGCAGACAGTTATCTAACTTCATCTTTGTACCACATGACAGCAAGGTGTTGGTATTATTTTTATTTTGACAAACAGGGAAACAGAGGCCCCAAATTTCCACAGCTCCCTGCCCAGACCTGACTTCCGAGTCTCCTTCAAAGTCAGCCCGAGACAGCAAGAGACACCAAATCACAGACCCACAGCTGTAGCAGTAGTATGGATGTGGTGGGCCACTGAGTACTTGGAGGCCTTCAGAGGCGAGGCACTGAAAGTGGGAACGACGTCACGATGTCAGTGCTTCCTCCTGCGTTTTCAGAGCCATTCAGAACAAGTCTGTCCATCTCCTGTGCCAGGTTCTACCCCAGCCTGGAAGGATGGCCTCGGAAATGTCAGGTTCCTTGGTGAGGGCTATGGAGAGAGTTCATTTCATACAGTGCTTTCTTCGCGCACCCAACACTCCGGGCTTTCTGCCTCGCCGGACCGCATGAGCCAGATCTGGTGGTGCGCACCTGTGATCCCAGCACTTGAGAGTATGAAGGCAGGAGAGTGAGAAGTTCAAAGACATCCTTAGCTGCATGGGGAGTTACAGAAGACCCTGGCACAAACAAACAACCTCCTGCTCCCCCAAACCTGGCCCACAAAAAGAGAAAAGTAAATATATATTTTTTAAAAAGCAAAGAAAATGTCATTACTTCAAGGAAATACATTAGAATCTAGAGATGGCCGAGAGAGAGACAGAGAGAGAGAGAGAGAGAGACAGAGACAGAGAGAGACAGAGAGAGACAGAGAGAGAGAAATTGGGCATGTGGGGGTTCATGCAGAGGTTAGAGAAGGACTTTCAAGAATTGGTTCTCTCCTTCCATTGTTGGTTCTGGGGGTCAAATTCAGGTTGTCAGCCTTGTGCAGCAATTGCTTTTCCCTGCTGAGTCATCTTACCAGCCCTTTCCTTCTCTCTCCCTCCCTTCCCCTTCCCGCTCTCCTCCCTATGTAGCTCAGGCTGGCCTTGAACTCACTAGGTAGCCTAGGACGCCCTTGAACATCATTTCATCTGCCCATTTCTACTTCTTGAGTGCTGGGATTAAATAAGGTCTGTGCTACCATGCCTGGCTACAAACTTCTCATGTTTCCCCCAGATTGTCCAAGGATATATGTACGTAAATTATTCATGTGTGTATTCATTTGGAAAGACACAAAGGATAGTACCCATATGCAGCCAACATGGCAGGAATGGGATGTATACTGAGAAAACTGAGACCCTCCCCCGACTGTTCATTTAAGCATAAATTAAATTAGAAAATTCAAAACTTAATTAAAAAAATTAAAAATTTTAATGATTTGTATGTGTGTGTGACTTCGGGGGTGTTGAGTGTTCATGGTGGCCAGTGGCATCGGATCCCCTGGAGCTGGAGTTGTAGGTGGTTTTATACCTCCTGATGTGGGGGCTGGGGTCTTAGGTCCTCTGCAGGAGCAGCCGTTGTTTAAAAACACGGAGCTACCTCTCTAGCCATCCCTGCTACCAGCTTTGGTACAAGGCTGTAAATATAGATCTACACTCTAAAGCGAAAAGCAATGGTATGCTACAAACATACCATAACATGCCCTACTTTCTGCCTTTCCGCTTAACATTTTACATCCATAGAGCATGCATCAGGGTTCACTGCTCGGTTGAATTCTTATTATTACTTTTTTTTTTTTTAAATTTGGAGAGAGAGGGCTTGAGGGATGTCTCAATGGGTAAAGTGCTTGCTTTTCGAACATGAGGACACGAGTTTGGCTCTTAGCACCCGGCTTGGCATGATGCATCTATAACCCCATGGCTTCAGGGAACAGAGACATTCAGACCTCAGGGCCTTACTGGATGGTCAGGTGAATGGAAATGATGAGCTTTGGGTTCAATGAGTGACCCTGTCTAAAAAACAAAAACAAAAAACAAGATGATGAGAGACAGAGGCAGGTACCCAGCGTTGGTTCTCCGGCTTTCGCCTATTTGTAGGCAGGCATATACCCCCCCATCAATTACTCATCGTATTGTATTTATCTTATTTTAGACATGATCTTGTAGGCCGACTTCAAACTCATTATAAAGCAGAGGATGACCTTGAACTTCTGATCCTCCTGCCTCCATCTCCTGAGCGCTGGGATTATAGGTATGCACTACTATGACATCGCTAGGGATTGGCACAGGGCTTTGTGCATGCTAGACAAGTACTCTACCTACCGAGCTACATCCCCAGCCCTGTCAGACTCTTTTTAATGACAGTGTAACATTATATTGTGGCGATACATCCCCACTTGTTTAAGTATTATCCTATTCACTGGTGTACGCGCAGGTCACTCCCCATCTTTTGTATCTATGAACAATCCTGCCTTGGAAAATCTCTTTCTATAGCTTACTTGTTTTTATTTTATTTTTCCGCGATGAGAGTCAGAGTCACGTGTTACACCAAGCACACACTACCACTGAGCTTCGTCTCCCCCACTTTGCACAGGTTTTTACTGCTGCTTGACAGGAACGCTTGCATCCAACACGGAAAGAACATTGAGGCACGCCTCTGTGAAACCTCTGCCTAAAAGCTCAGACAAAGAAATGAATCACTAAAGGTGGAATTCTGACCACCAACAAGGGGGGGTAACATTTTCCCAAGTGCAGCTTTCCTGGCCACTTGGGGGATGGCTTTCTCTGGCTCCAGCAGCAGTGAGGAGAAGCAGCTAAGGTGCCCTGGCTCCTGAGCCCGCTGTGGGAGGGCCCAGTGACCATCTATGTGGGCAGAAGTTCCCTTTCCTCGCGGCATTTCACTGGCAGCCAAGAGAGACTTTCATAACTCCTGCTATCTTTACAATATGTCGTTCAAATTTAAAACATGCTAAAAGGGAGAAAATATTTATAGAATTTTTCTCTGGAAGGAAAAAAAAAGAGAGAGAGAGAGAAAGAAAAAAACAAATCCTACTTTTAAAGCCCAGCCAATGACATTTCTGGAAGCCACAGTGGGAAAACAGCAACAACTCAGGGAAGATAAAAATGGACTAATTACACAACAGATTTCTAATTTAAGAAGCTAGCTGCATTCTTCGTGTGTGTGTGTGTGTGTGTGTGTGTGTGTGTTTAAAGATGTCAGAGAATAAAAATATTGGTTTACCTGCTGATTGGAAGAAACAAAAGAAAACTACAACAGCTGGTGACCTTTTTGCCTGCAAGCTGTCTGTCCTGTCTAGGGCCACGAAGAGGAACAGGGTCTTTGCTTGCTGAGCTATTTAAATCCCCACAATCTTCTTTCCAAAGCTCTGGGAGTGGCCCCATGGCCACAGCTGCCAGGGACACCCAGCTCTGGAGCCTGGCTTGGGATGGTTGAAGTAGGCCTAAGTTCCTTGGCTCACTCTCAGCCCAGCTACTGCAACTCCGGATGGCTCCCAGGTTTCTAGAACAATTCCTTCGCCTCTCTCCCCTCCTTCGCTAGTGTCTGTGACTCAGGGTCGGAGTGCTTGGTTTCTGCTTGGATTTTTATGTACACACATCCTGTGGGATCTCATTCCTTCCCTTATTTTTATGCAAGAATAGACTATGTCGCTGTTTAATGGGTTTGCAGGCAACGAAGCCCACTGAGCGGCTTTAATGAATCTCCTGCTGGCCAGCCCAAGTTTGGGGGACGCTCCGGAGTGTGCCTGCTCGGATTTGCTTTCGGTTCTCTGCCCAGAAACTGTGGAAGCCCCAATGCTGATCAGATTTGGATAAATTCTTTAATTTCCCCAGGCTTGCGGTGTGGACCAGAGTTAACCCCAGAACCTGGGCATTAGCAGAGTTGGGCCTAATATTTCTTTGTGGAAACCAAGAGTAACCAAATGGTGAGCAGGAGGCCTGCAATGGGTTGTGCTTCCCTCAGTGGCCAGGACTGGCCCAGTGGAGGGCCAAGGTCTGACTCTACTTTTTCAGCATCGAGTGTGTAATCAGAATTTTGGGCAGGAGCCCCAGCTCGGCTACCTAGCCTGATTACAGAGAGCAGTTCTGGTGGGAAGCTGAGAAAGATTTATTTCATGTGGCCACACTGGGAAGAAAAACAGATAAAGGAAGAACTTGGTGAGCCCAAGTTCTGATGCTGTCCTGCACATTATATGTTTATTTTCAATGTGTAATATAGGTTTTATTTTAAAAATCTATTTAATATTTCTTCATTTGGAAAGCTTTTTTGGTGAAATATTAATTATACAGATTCATGGGTTTCATTATGACAGTTTAACGTATGCATGCACAGAACGCATTTTGACCACATCCATGCTCTTGTCCCCCTCCCGCTTACTTCTATTTTTTCTTTTTTCTTTCTTTCTTTTTTCTTATTTTTTGGTTTTGTTTTTCGAGACAGGGTTTCTCTGTTGTAACCCTGGCTGTCCTGGAACTCACTCTGTAGACCAGGCTGGCCTCGAACTCACAGAGATCCGCCTGCCTCTGCCTCCCGAGTGCTGGGATTAAAGGTGTGCGCCACCACTACCTGGCTGACGTCTTTTTTTTTTTTTTTTTTTTTTTTTTGTGACCTAATATTTAGGGTTGCTTACAAGAGCAGGGCTGAGGGGACATCACAGGACCACGAACAACTTACCAATGGCTATACCACTGAAGAAAACTCTCTCCCTTTGCATGGTTTGCTTTTGTTTTCTGAGACATGGTCTTGTTTTTTTTTTTTTTGTTTGTTTGTTTGTTTGTTTTTGTTTTCATCCTGGCTGACCTGGAACTAGAGCTATGTCTGCCTTTGCCTTCAGAGTGCTGGGATTACAGGCACGATCCTAGCCAGAGATTCAGATTTTAATAAATTATTGGAGGAGGATGAGGGAAGAAGGATGCACAGTTAAGCAGTCCCTGATTAAGGCGTGGTCCGATTGATTGTATCTCAATTGGTTCTGCAATCTAGTTCCCGTAAATGATCCCTCCCTCCTCCCTTTCTTTTCTTCGGGTTTTTTGTGACAAAAATCTTCTTTTAGATGGATATAGTGGTTCATGTCTTAAGCCAGCACCAGGACGGCGAAGGCAGCACAGGAAGACCCCTGTCTCAAAGACATTTTTTCAAAAAAGGAACAAACAGAATGCCCATTATAAGTTCGGCATGAGTGACTGTGCCTCAGTGTGTTTGGTTTGCCTTCATTTACCCAGTAGGCTTCAGTAACTTTGGTTTCTGAGTTTACCAGAATTGGGTCACACTAAGGGTGGGGGGGCACACCTAAGGCTCTTCAATCTAGAGGGGCCTCAAGAGCGGACCTTCTGTCCTTGCGAGACCAAAACATCCACGTGCAATCAGGCTAACCTTTCCCTCCACGTTCACACACTCCTGCTCCCTGACACACCTGACTTGTGTAAGTAATGCTTTCTGGGCAGGTCAGAGCTGGGACCAAGAATCAGGACATATTCTTTTGCCTGTCTTCCCAGCTTCCTGTCTGGTCAGGGGATGGTTTGTCACTGGGGTCTGCTGTCCATGGCTGAGGAAGTACCGAGACACAGGCAATGGCTCCCTCTCCTTCTTCCCCATGAACCCTTTTTATAAAGATCTCTTCCAGGGCATCCGGATTAACAGCAGCCGTGTAGGGAAAGCTGGAGATCCTGACCTCCATGGAGTCCATGGAATTGTTCATGTTTTTTGTTTGTTTTTTTGGGGGGAGGGAGGTGTACAGAGTGTGGGGAGGGAGATGTACAGAACATCCCCATGCTGTCTTCTGGGTTGCCAGCCCGAACTTTTTCACACTGTCTGAATGGGCTCTTTAAATATACACCGACCTCTCTCATTCCCTCTCGAGAATCTTCGTGAGGCTTCCAATGCCAGTTTCAAGTGCCACTTCTCTAGGCCCAACTCTCCTTGTCTTCTGTCTCAGACTCTGTGACACCTGGTCAGTTGGGCACCCAGCAGGCCTTGCACTACTCCCCCTTCTCCCTCTTTCTAGAATAGTGCTCTCCCATTCTCTGGACTCACTTCTACCTTACTGTCAGGAGGCAACTTGGATGTCACTTCTAGAGTCTGACCATAAGCTATTTAATGAGAATCCATTCGTGGGATCAATTTCGGGTCCCTTATAAACGCATGTGGCTGGTGGTTGCTGCTCTGCAGTGGATTTGCTTGGACCTAGCCATGGTTAAGTGGGAAGGGGTCATTTGTATGAGGGCCATCCCTGCCCACCCTGCTCTTAATCTGCTTCAGCGTTCACATGATTCCTTGTCTCCAGCTGGCCCCGTGCCAGCACAAAGCGTCCTGTCTCTCACCAGAGACTGCCTGGATGTCCGAGGATACCTGGACCTTCAGGGAAGGCTTTTTCCTAGACTGTTCTGTCCTCAGAGCTTGGACTTCTTCAGCTTTGAGCTTATCCAGGCTCGAGGCTCGTGGCTATTGGCTTACTCATCCTCGATGAGCCCAACAGGTCTCAAGGTGAAAGTTTCACGAGGCCTGTGGCCACACAGCCCCGTGTGACTTGCGGAAGCCTCTCTCGGGTTCCCAGTCCTTGGGTTGTTCAGTCCCTTTCTGTGCTGGCCTCATGTCATAAACACTTCTAGGTATTAATGACGTCCATGCCAGACTCCAGCCTGAGCATCTCCCCCGCCTCCGTCCCATTGCCGCCTTTGCCTGGCCACCAACATGTGCAATAGACAGGAGAGACCTGGTGTGTCCCCACCCCTGACCCCCTGTGCTGCCTTCCGCTTGTGGCTGTCTCCATGCCTCAGGTTGTCTTTGAGTTCTCTCTCACCCAAGTTCAATCTTTAAAATTCTTATTTTACAGTCATTTATCTCGGGCGCGTGCTTGTGTGGGCCCGGCATACATGTGGAGGTTCGAGGACAGCTTTGCAGAAGTTGGTTCACTCCTTCTGCTACGTGCATTCCAGGGAGTCACCTTAGGCTTGGCAGCAGATGCCTTTGCTTACGGAGCCATCTTGCTGCATCCCCCACATCCAATGCAGCCAGTGTTATATATGCCACCTCGAGGATGACCTTAGCCCTTCTCATCAGCACCTTCCACTTTCATCTGGCCCCGCCTCCACTAGCTCTGCCTGAACGGCTGTAGCTCCCCGCTCTCCACTGTTTCCCCACTTCTCTCTTGCTGATATCCCATTCCAGGTTCAGCATAGCGCCACGGCCCCTTACAAGAATCGGTGCCGTATCAAGACACTTCTTGTTCAAAGCACTCTGGGGACTCTTTATCTTACTCAGGGTAGCCTCAGGTCCTCCCCGTGCTCTACAAGCACGCACAGAATGGTGCCTGCCTGTTACCTCTCCAGAATGGTGCCTGCCTGTTACCTCTCTGACCTCATTGCCTGTCACTTCCCACTTCCTGGATCTACCTGGCCTAAGGTCCTCTGTACTTGTCCCACCTGAGATGATGCTCTCTCTCTCTGGTCATCCTCAGCATCTTCTCCTTTCCTTCTCCCACCTCCTTAGCTCCACCCTGCTTAACTTTCTCCCTAGCATTTGTCAGCCGAACGGTCATGTGTCCTTTTCCTTGACTGCATTTATTTGTTTGTTCCACTCCTGTTGGGGTGTAGGTCTCTGTTGGAGCAATGATTGAGCTCGCATTCCCCATTGCTACCTCCTTCCCCGCCCAGAGCAGCACCTGGCACAACGTAGACACTCTCAAGCATTTGTAAGATGAACCAATGGACGGCTGAATGAATGGAGCGGCAGCCAGCAGCCATGCAAGCAGCATCTGAAGAACCAAAATATCATCTGGCCTCTGGCAGGAACCTTGCCACTCCTAGATCTGGATAAATGGACTCTGCATGCTCACTGGGGTATCCATCTTGGAATTCTTTCCTCCTCTGTCTCCATGTGCTCCTGACATAGAGAGTAAACAGTGTGGGGACTGTATACCTTGCTCCTATCCATCAGGGCCTATACTTGCAGCCCTTTGCCAGGCTGTGTTTGTAGCTCATCGGCATCAATAGGTCTGCATGACTTACTACTGGGACTATTGCTCTTAGAACATTCTAGAAGCTTCATGAGCCCCGGTGAGAGAGAGATGAGCTTTAAGTGCTGTGCCACTGCCAGTAGCCCTTGGAATCCTATAAAGATGAGAGGGAGACATATTGCTTCTGGAGCTGGTCTTTCAGGCCTCAGCTGAGTGAGCACGCCAATGTAAAGATGAAGTGCTTAATGTACCCAGCGGTACAGGTCCTAAATGGCGTGTGTGAGTGGTTTGTATATGCAAAATACACCAGTGACATAGACCCCAGAGGTACTTGGGAGAATTAGACGTCCCCCTCAGTGATGGCCTGCTTCCCTGGAGGATCAGGGCCATTTGTGGAAATGTGGAAGAATCTGGTGCCTTTCTGATATGATCCCACAATTCATGGGTGCTCCCATATGGGGCTGGCCTCAGCTACATATATCTGTCTTATGGCTACTTTTGCTTTCTTGACAGGCTCCTGGGCCCTTGGCTCCTGTAGCCATTCTGAGATTTTTTTTTTTCCATGAAGTTCATTAGCATTTTCTGGTAAGCTGAGGGCTCATTACCTAGCAAAGAGACTGGCAAATCCTGGGCCTCTCCTCCCCAGTGAGCAGAGAAGCAGCTGGAGTGTCAGACTCCAGCCTTGGCCTAACAGGAGTGGCTCCTGATTGCCCTCTTCTACTCTATAACCTCCAGACACAGGAGCCAAGCCACAGCTGTCTGCCTGTAAACTGAGGCACTTAATGGGTGATCCAGTTCTGATAGCTGTTATCCAGGGCCTCTCTTGTGCTAGGTGTGATGGTTAACTGGACGGAACCAGCTGCCTCATACACATGCTATGCCTTTCTGCCAGGATGGATGGACGGCATCTCCCCAAACTGTGAGCCAAAACAAACCCATCTTTTTTCTCATTCCTGTGACGAATATTTTGTCACAGCAAGGAGAAAAGTAACTAATACAGTAGCAAGTGCCTGATCACTGAGTTTCTGTCGCAGCTCCCTCTAATGACTTTTAAATCACATCTATCTCAGACCTGAAAATAAAACAAACTCATCACCATTCTCTCTTTTCAAAATGATGCCCATCATTTTGAATTTTGGAAATATTTCATTGGTATAGCCTCCTGTGTCTCCGCTGGAGTGATTTCTGATCCTGAGTATGTATGTTGGCCTGGGGAGTACCAGGAAGGAGATGTCCAGGTAAGAGGAGTTCTTAACCAATGTGTAATGTGGAGGCACATCCAGCATTCCAGATTCTTTCCCTTTGATGGGACCGCTCTAGTAGACTCTCCATGAAGATACCTGAGCCCCAGTTACCCACAACCCTCTGCTCATCAAAGCATCCTTTCCTGACATCCTCCCGCCTCATTTCCCTAGCCATTCATCGTGAGGTGGTAGGCTGACTCTTGTGTCCTTCTAAATTTAAACTTAAAACACTAAGCCCCAGAACCCTGAAATATGATTTGAGATAGGCTTTTTAAAGAGGTCATGAGGAACCGGAGAGATGGCTCAGCGGTTAAGAGTAAATGCTAGTCTTCCCGTGGACCCGAGTTGGGTTCCCAGCACCCATTTCTGACGATTGCACCCACTTCTTGTGATTAGCTCACAACCATCTGTAATTCCGGCTCCATGAGATCAGACACCGCTAGCTACTATGGACACTGCTCACATGCACATACTCACAGACACACACACCTATACATAATTAACAATACTAAAAATAAATGTTTAAAGAGGCAATGAACCGAAAATGGGGACATTGTGGTGGCTCTAATCTAATCTCACTGGCAGGTTCCACATTCTCTGGTGTCCTTGCTACACATCCGAGACTGGGAGCCCTGAGGATGAGACATCGAGGTCTTTCTGTCTATGTGGTCAGCTTCCCTGGCTGCTCCAGCCTCTAGAGGCTGAAGGAAGAGAGCACCGGGAGCCTGGATAGCCACCAAATACCTGATAAGTCCTTAAAAGAAGAGGACATTCGAAGCCAAAAGAAACAGCAAGGTTGCATGCAGAGAGGGATGGGTACAAGGGACACAGAGAGGGTGGCCCTGTGCAAGCAGAGACCTTGAGAACCCAAGCCTGCCCACGCCTTCACCTTGTGGTTTCAGTTTCCCAAAGCATGGAACACATGTACCCGCTGCTTCTGCCTCTCAACCTAGGCTACTTTGTTACAGTGTCCCAAGGAGACTAATATTCTACCCAAATAAGCCTCACAATCCCAAATCGTTGGCTCAGTGTTTTACTTTACTTGCTTGTTATGGGGAGAGAATGAAGTTGGGGAGATAGATGGCCTCTTTCCCTCCCTCCCTGCCTCTCGCTCCAGGGTCTCAACTATTCAGTACAGGCTGACCACGAACTTGTTATATAGCCTAGACTGTGGGATTACAGATGTGAGCCACAATGCCTGGCTGGAGAAAAAAAAAAAACAAAACACTCAGAGAGTCCCTTCTGCTGGATCTAAGAGCGGTATGATGAGGAAAGACCAGCTTTTCCTGGTTTGGGAGTAAAGGAGACAAAGATACTAAGGTATGGGCCAAGTTAAAAAACACCGTTGAATTCACCTTCTCATATTCTGACTTGGGGCCTGCCTCACCTAGAGAAGCTGGGATCACGTGAAGACGTGTGCACCAGGAGTTGGGGCTGGGATAATGCGCATTTACGCAGCGCATGAATACAAATGCTTTTATTCACATGAAATTGCTTCAGAATGAAGGGCTGCTTGAAAACTGACCCCCAAATGGAGCATTTTGTGTTACAAAATAAAATTGCATCCCTTCGGCTTCGAGAAAAATGCATATTGCCCTCATCTGAAATGTGGTGATAATTATATGCCACGTTATTCATCTTGTGTCATTTCTGGTCACATTCAGCATTTGGCACAGAGGCAATTTAGGGTGTGCTGAAAAACAAAGGCAGTCACGCAAAAGGCACCGGAATATATTCTAGGCAGCCAAGGTGACTGCAACAATGCGGGTGAACCTTACGTGTCGCTTTTTCCCTGGGCTGACACAGCTGCAGTTTCGAACGTTCTCTGTGTAGGAGGACCAACTTTGACATGCTTTTTAGGCAAAAGAGAGGCAAGGAGAACGGGAAAAGAAAAGGGAGTTGAAGAATGAAAAGATGTCAGAGGGGCTGGTGGGTATGCGGGGAGGGTCAGGAAAGTTAGGGTTGGCCCAAGGAAGACGTGGGAAGGAGAGTGCTAGTTGTTAGTGCAACAGTGTCAAGGTACTATCTACAAGCAGGGCTAGGTGTGTGTTTTGTAATAAACCACCACCAAACTGAACAACTTCAAATAGCGAACACTGGTGGTGTTACAGTTTGAGGAGTGTGAATGAAAAGCGGTGTAACTGGGAAGTTCTGACTCGGGTCTCTCAAGAGACTGTGGGTGAGCTGAGATCGCACGTCATCTGAAGGAGCTGCTTCCAAGAT
This sequence comes from Cricetomys ansorgei, assembly GCA_026225945.1. NCBI lineage: Eukaryota > Metazoa > Chordata > Mammalia > Rodentia > Nesomyidae > Cricetomys > Cricetomys ansorgei. The sequence goes on from JAMJFZ010000736.1 coordinate 3,158,484, forward strand.
GGCTGCCCCCAAGGCTGTTGCTGAGAGGCTTCGGCAGGTGTCCTTCTAGGATGGCTCCCTGGCACCTCAGGGGGCTGTCGACAGGAGGCCTCAGAAAGTCTGCTCACCCATACTACGCTACCGGTACCTCTTGTGACTACTGGCAGGTCTTGATCCTTGCCCTGCAGGTCTCTACAGTCCAGACCCACACCCGAACTATCGTGCTGGCCTCTGTTAGTGTGGATACTCCCACTACAACTAGCCGAAATTAGATAATCTCTCACAGGCATGCCCAGAGGATAAATAATCCCTCACAGGTGTGCCTGGAGGCTCATTTCCTAGGTGATTCTAGACCCTGCGGTGTTGACAATAGATGCCAGCCGTTACGGAGCCCAAGACGGTCGTAGTCATTTTTTTGGTGAGCTAATCTCAGACGTACCCTCTGGTCATTTCTGCTCTATTCCACCGGTTAAAATCGAGTTCCTCAGTGGAGTCCAGCCCTAGAGGGAGGAGAGACTATAAGGGTACATGTAATGCCAGGAGGTGGGGACCTTTGGGTCCCTCTTAGAAGGTGCTTGTCATAGCTTTTGGCCAGTTTTACTGGTTTCACCATCCAGGAAGGTCACAGGCAAAAAGACAACTTGACGTGTGGAACTTAGAAGATTTTGACTTGCCCATCGGGGGTGGCGCACACCTTTAATTCCAGCACTTGGGAGGCAGAGGCAGGAGGAGCTCTGTGAGTTCGAGGCCAGCCCGGTCTACAGAGTGAGTTCCAGGACAGCCAGAGTTACAACAGAGAAACCCTGTCTCAAAAAACAAACCAACATAAAGAAAAAAGAAAAAGATCTTGGCTTTTGTCAGAATCTTTGCATTGCTTGCTTCTGTCTCACAGATTGTGTACCACTTCTGGAACAGAGGGCCGTTAGTGCTGACTCTACAAAGGTACAGTTAGCTGAGTGACCTCAGTTGCCAAATGCTACAAGTTGGAAGGAATTGTCATTTGTGGACCACAAGAACATCTTCTGGAGTCCTTGCTATGTATCCAGGACTGGGGAACCTATTTCCTAGGGGCTGGCATTTTTTCTGTTTATACAGATGATGACATTTTACCAGGTGGGCTTTCCTGGGCACTCTAGCCTTTGGGGGTCAAAAGACCCTTTTACAGGGGTCACCTAAGACCATCTTCTTATCAGATATTTACATTATGATTCATAACAGTAGCAAAATTACAGTTATGGAGTAGCAACAAAAAAATAGTTTTATGGTTGGGGTCAGCACAACATGAGGAACTGTATTAAAGGGTCACAGCTTTAGGAAGGTTGAGAACCACTGCTCTTAGGTCTTAAGGACCAGATCAGCAAACACTTGAATAACTATTAAATTACCAGCTACCTGCTTGCTGACACTGAGGCCTAGTGATACTCTGAGGACCTCAGTCTAAGGTACAGTAAGCAGTGAGAGGCAAACTACACTCCTGGAAGACAGCCTTTCAAAATCCTTCGCGATCCCTTTGACTCTTCCCGTCTCTTAACTATGTAAGAACATCCTTTGGTAGTCTGGTATTTCTGGATGAGATTCTCTTTTCTGTGTCTGAGTATTTGCCGTTTCCTCTTCTGAGAAATCAGTAAGTAGTTTCTGGTGTCTGTGAGGTCCTAGGAAAGAAAAGAGGGTGGGTGAGAAGTCCCAGGTCTGACAGCAGCAAGGACAGATCCCTACCTAGCTCCTGGCCTTGCCTGCAGTTTGTGCTGTGAGCACTGTGAGGAGGGGCCAGTGGGCTCTGCTGTGGGTCACAGTCATTTCCCCGGGAGCTCCCATGGTGCTCCGGGGTGTGCCGCCACCATCACCGTCACCGTCACCAGCGATGCTAAACGAGGCTGGAGCTGCCTTGCGAGGCCGGGTGATCTCAGTTGTCTCTAGCTTTGTCATTTATTAGCTCTGGGGCCAGATGGCAGCTCCCTCTGGACAGGGCCCTGCCTGCCCTCTGCTACTGTGTCTTTAGCTCCTGGCGCAAGCCCTGCTTACAATTCATTTTAATTTAATTTTTAATTAAAACACAATTTCCAAACATTGCAATGAGAAGAAGGTGCACAGCTTGATGAGTACGAACAAGTGCATGTGATGGTGAAAATAACCTCATCCAGAACACTTAGCACCCCGCACCCCACCCCAACCCCCACCCATAATCAAAAAAGAACTTCCTTATCCCCTTTCTAGTCCGTCTTCCCTGGCAGCTCATATTCTGATTTTTATTACCATAGGCTAGTCTTGTGTCTTCTAAAATTTTCTAGAAATTGCTTACAAAAGCGTGTGTCCCTCCTCATTTTGGTTTTTGCTGCTGCAAGTCTTAGAAGCAGCACATTCTTTTACACGGCTAAGTAGTATTCTAGCACATGGCTGGACCACAGTTTGCTTCTCTATCTTCCAATGAGTCGATATTAGCGCATTCCAGTTTGGAACTGTCATGGATACAGTATTTATAAATATTCCTATTCAAATATTTTTCGGGGGGCTGACCTCAAGCTCACTAAGCAGCCAAGTTCCTGATCCCCCTCCATCTACCTCTTGAGGGCTGTGATTACAGTCATGCACCATCACTCCTTACTCTTGGTTATTTATTTTTCTGTTTGTTTTGAGATAGGATGTTATTATGTATCCCAGGCTTGCCTCAAATTTTTGATCCTCAGACGTCTTTAGTTTTGTAATATTTCGACCAAAGAAAGCTATAACGTGCCTATAGGGAAAGCCACCATACCAGGAAATGATGTTTTATGTGTGTATAAGTTTTTATTTTTGTCCCCATGCCCCGCCCTTGATAGGGTCTCCTGTATCCTAGGCTGGCTTGATCTCAGTAACTAGTTCAGGATAATGGTGATCCTCCCACCTCTGCCTCTCAAGTGCTGGGATTACAGGCATGTGCTGTCATGCCTGGTTTGCGCAGTGCTGAGGATTAAGCCTAGGGCTGCACGTAGGCTAGGCTAGCCATCTACCAACTGAGCTACATCCTCAGTCCTAGTGCTTTTATTTATGTTTTGTCTGTCCTGGTCATGTTGGGTAGTCTTCGTATTGGCTGAGTGGTCTGTCTTAACAGACAGGCCGCATTCAATAGAACTTGAGTGGGGTCTGACTCAGTCAGCTCTGAACTCATGTTGGAGATTTCTTACCTGCGGCACAGCCAGGGCTGTCTAAGTATGGGTTCCACCTTGCGTGGTGGTCCTTAGTAAGATCTCAGCATGAATGGTCACTATATCACAACACTGAGTTAGGCTTTGCCAGAGGGACAGGTGACGGTTCTGGTCTGTGGAAGCCCGCCCCAGCACTTTTGCCCAATGTTATAGTTTGGTTCTTCTCTCTGCCTTCTTCTTTGTGTTGAGACTGTGTCTCTCTGTGCAGCCCCAGCTCTCCTGGAACTTGCTATGTCTGGCCAAGAATTCAGAGATCTGTCTGCCTCTACCTCCTGAGGGGCTGGGGGCATGACCCACTATGGCCTGGCTTTTATCTTATTAAGGCAAGGTTTCCTTCTGTAGGGCAGGCTGCCCTGAAACTTGCTATGCAGACAAAGATGGCATCTAACTCATCCCTCTGCCTCCAAAGATCTGGGATTGCAGGTGTGTGTCACCCACCTTGGCTTGCAGTTGAATCTGAGATGTCCTCTAAAGGCCCATATACTAAAGGCTTGCTCCCCAGGGGGGCACTATTGGGAGGTGGTGGACTCTTTAAGAGGAGAGTCTAATGCGAAGTCCTTAGGTCACTGGGTGTTGTGCCATGGAAGGGGGGGGATCCTCTGCCCATGAGAAGAATAGTTTCACTGCCTGCCCCCAACTCTCCTGGCTGTGTCATGCTATGCTCTCTAAGGCCCAAAGCAACAGGACTGACCCACCACGGACTGGAACCTCCAAGCCTTTTATCTTTTGCTCTGTTAGATATTTGCTATAGTGATGGAAAACAGACTAACACACTGGATCCCTTTTGAACAATTTAAATGTAACAAGCCAGGGAGATGGCTCAGCAGGTTGAGATACTCGCTACCAAAAGTGACGACTTGGGTTCAATCTTTGGGACCCATGTGGTAGAAACAGAGAACCGTTGCAAGTTGTCCTCTTACCTCCACACATATACCATGGTGTGTGCATGCCCCACCCCCACCCGTTCGGCTGGCATGCATGGGGCCCTGCGGTTCCTTTCATCCTCAGCACATGGTAGTAGGGATGGTCTACAGAAGTCTTTTCATAATGCCATCCATGGCATAACTCCCTCCGCGCGTAGTCTCAGAAGTGACAAGTGAACCACACTTCTGCCATGAGCTATTGGCCACACAGTGCGGGAGGGGACTCTTCAGGCTGTGGATACCAGAGGCAGAATCTTTACGGGCTGTCTTTAAGACTGCTTACCAAAAACTAGTGCTGGAGAAAAGAAGGGAAAAATAGATTTCTCTGTCTTATAGGGAAAGTCTATGGAAGCCATCCAATGTTGGTGTGATGGTTCTATCTTCAAGGGAGATCCGGATTTCTTCCACCTTGGTTTCTGGCAATCTCAGGCTCTAGAAGGCTGCTCAAGCTCTCACCATCACCTGAGTGCTCTTGCCATCAGAAAACAAAAGAGGTCCCTTTCCCTTTGCCAACACATTTTAGAAGTCATCCTAGAACACGACACGTGTACTTCCACCCATTGAGGCAGCAATGACCCACAAGCTCATATCTAGCCTACAGAAAGGGCTGGGAATATAGTCATCATTTCATGTCATCTTTAGAGAACTCGGAGACTCCATGACTACCAAGTTCTAGAATGAATGTGAGTGTCGGGGGTCAGCTACCGATCTCTGATTCTGATAACCCAACTTGGAGGCCGCAGACCTTTCCAAAGAAAGCAAGCGATGTGCACGAAGAGTGCACGTGGCTTTGGAAGCTGGTGCACGCGATGAAGGCCATCAATAGATGAAACAGATGGACTCTCTGCCACTCCCAGGTGTGAACCATGTTGACTCAGACTCCATGGGCAGGGAAGGTCCCTCCATGAGAGTGGTGGACACAGAGCCAGCACACTTCCTCAACTGTACTGGATTCCTGGAGTGACATCATACAAATGGAAAGGCTGGGAAGGAAGGCGGATGTCTAGGTCTATGCTGAGACACCCCCCAATCGACGGCTGCAGGAATTGGCAGACAGCGTTCCTTCGAATTCCAAATCAGCATTCCCCCCAAGAGGGGATTTCAAATGCCTCGTTACAAACACACAGGCACGGAGCCATTCTCAGTGCTATTCAGATTAACCATACTTCTAGAACTGAAAAATGGCTCAAGGTTAAACCATGCTGAGATACTACTTCAAATCCACTTGAAGGACTAAGATAAAGAAGGCACGATACCGAGCACTGATGCCAGTGAGAAGCAGAAGCAGTTGCACAGTGGTGGCGGGGTTGTGAAACAGGACAACCACTTGGCAACACAGCGAGACAGCATCTATAAAGTCACACATGTGTGCACCGTAAGTTTGGGCTATCCTGCTCTCCTGTACCTTCCAGGACGCAGAAGAGCCTTTTGACACAAAAAGAAGACTAGATTGGGAATGTTCCTGATCTGGGGGTGGTGGCTCATGCATGTAATCCCAGCACTCAGGAGGCTGAGGTGAGACAAACACCATGTGCGTAAAGCTAACATGGACCACATAGTGAGACATTGTCTCACGGCACCCCGAACTGGAAACAGCCCAAATGCTCATCAACCTGTTATTCAACATAGGATTTGTGGTACACGCCTGCAATGGAAGGCTACTCAGCATGCTATTCTCGGACACACTTGGGTGGTTAAGTACAATATGCCTGGGGCAGAAGCCACAGTGTGGAGCTGTACCTATGAAGTTCAAGAACGGGCTAGAGGAAGCTGTGGGAAGAGAAAAAGAAGGGGTGTGAGAGAAAGGGATGGTGACAACCAGCTAGATCTTCACAGCAGTGTGGGATGTGTGAGAATCAGCATGTGCCCAAACTCTCCCACTGCAGCTCCTCAGAATGGTGCATCCGTGCAGGGCTTGCTAGTACACATTTGTGATCCCAGCTCAGCAGCAGGCAGAGACCAGCTTGGACTATGTAGTAAGTTCAAGGCCAGCTTGAGCCTTGTCTTTTTTTTTTTTTTTTTTTTCTTTTCAGTTTTTCAAGACAGGGTTGCTCTGTGTAGTCCTGGCTGTCCTGGAACTTGCTTTGTAGATCAGGCTGGCCTTGAACTCAGAGATCTGCCTGCATGAGCCACCACCACCACCCATTGAGCTGGTCTTAAAAAAAAGATACACTTCATTGTATGTAGTCAGTAGTCATAAATGTGTTACCAAAATGACTCCTATTCCCTAGTGAGATCTCCCGAGAGTACTGCAGTACCAGCAAGGGTTCAATGTGCAGCCTGTGGGGAGCTGGGAGTGGCAAGCCCCTACTTCAGAGATGCCCAATGTCCTGACCCCAGCTAGTGGAAACTTACAAAATCAGCTCTTTTCAGTGTCTGGGTTCACAGCTATTTCTGACCTACAAAGAGACTGGGTTCACAGCTATTTCTGACCTACAAAGAGACAGATATGGCCTTCCTGTCATTGCTACAGTCGAAGCCCACCCGAGGGTGCACCCCAGGTGGTAATAAGTAATAAATTAGTAATATGATAGTAATAAGAACTGGATTGGGCAAAACCCAGGGGTGGGGCAAGGAAGGAAATTAGACGAACCCTGAATCACCCTGTGTCATGCCTCAGACAAGTCACATCACCAGTTTGGGCCTCGGTACCACATTTGTACAGGGAGACGGTCGCTGTGCCCAGTGCTGGACCTTCCACAGTGAGAAAGGGCAGCAGAGGAGTGGGATTCATGGCAGCCAGAGTGTTCGCAATTAAGCTGCTACAGGGAGCCTGCTCAGGCTTTCCCCAAGCTGCTGGTGGGATGCGGGCAGTAAGGATAGAATTGCTTTGCTTCATTATAATAATTAGGGCAAATTTTCCATAGTGCAGTCTTCATGTGCTAGGAACTACATGTGGATTTCTAGTTTTACTTTGATTTGATTTGATTTTTTTTGAAGCAGAGAATGTAGCCCAGGTTGACCTTAAACTTATCATGTAAGCAGGGATGATCTTGAATTTATGTTCTTCCTGGTTCTACTTCTGAATGCTGGGATTATAAGCGGGCACCAGCACAAGCACTGGGGATTGAACCCAAGGCTTCAGGCATGCTAGGCAAGAGCTCTAGCTGATTCGGTAGAGCTTTTGTTTGTGTGTATGTGCAAGGAGAGAGAGAGGGGCAAGGAGGAGGAAAGGGAGCTGGAGGTAGGAAGAGGGAGAGAGGGAGGGAGAAAGAGAGAGGGAGAGCGGAGGGAAAGTGAGAGGGAGAGGGAAAGAGAGAGAAAGCTGGCAAGTTGGTCTGTAGTCCAGGGTAACCTCAAACTCATGATTCTCCTGCCTCTGCTTCCATTTGGAAATGTGTGCCTGCCATGCTCAGCTTCATACAATTTTTGTTTGTTTGTTTGGCTTGGTTTTTCAAGACAGGATTTCTCTGTGGTAACTCTGTCCTGGAACTCACTCTGTAGACCAGGCTGGCCTCGAACTCACAGAGATCCACCTGCCTCTAAGACCTGAGTACTGAGATTAAAGGTGTGTGCCACCACCGCCCGGCTTGCTTCATACAAATTTAGAAAACACTGAAGTGTCATAGGCATCTTTGCTGGTGTCACATTGAAATCTGTTTCGTGGACTCTGAGGTCACACATATGTTTCCCCACTTCAGCACCATCTCAACCGCTCCACCGCCATGCCTCACCATCCTGGATACCTAGCATAGAACAGACTCTAAAGGCACAGAAACCTTACAGAATAAGGCTGGCAGTGAACCTGGGCTCTTCCTGGCTCTGCGGCCTTGAATCTACTACTGCCTGCCTCACTTCTTGGGCCTCAGTTTGACCTTGCACAGTGGAGCTGGCTGAAAGCACCCTTCACTGAAGTGGAGGAAAGCAGGTTCTGTCCTAAGGCAATGCTGGGCTGAGCTCCTTGCTGGAGTTCAGGAACCTGGAGCCTTGGCTTTCCAGCTTCGTGGTTGGCCTTCTTCCATTTCTGGAAAGCATGACGTGAGCAAAAAGCTTGTCTGCTGCCAACTGCCTCTCCCCAACCAACAGTAGAGATGGCCCTGGGCCACCCCGTCCCTGAAAGGGCCCTCTTCCTGGGAGTCCAGTCCACTCTGGTTGGGTGGGTGTCTTCTAGCACAAGGCCAAGGCTGGAGGCTGGGGACTGTCCCTCGGAGGGAGTCCCTGGCAGAACTGTTATCATAGTAGCACTTGCTTGTTTATATAGGAGCCAAGGGTAGTCACAATGGGGGTTGACTGGAACAGGGTAGGATAGATGGGTGGGGCCTGGGATGGGGAGGGTCATTATCTCAAAGGATGATAGTCACAATCACCTTCCTCTGTGTCATCTCCCATTGTGGACACACACTCCTGCTGTGGCTATCACCTCTCAGGGGTGATTACTTTGTGCTAGAATGGAACTCACCATCCCACATAAAGCTGGGAGAAAGAAGAGACAGGCCTCTCCTCTACAGCCAAGAAGAGAAAGGCTGTAGAGGAGCCCACTGTGTCCTCTATGACAAATATCTGTCACCCCAGCTGATGCCTCGATGCTCTGGATGCTGAACCTCAGACCTGTATCCTTCATCCATCCCTTCAAGTACATCTCCAATGTGTCAAGCCTCCCCATCCCTCAGCAATGGTGGCTATGGTGAGGCCAGACAGACCATCACCCACATACTTTGGCCATGTCTGCTCAGCTCTCCAAGGGTTCTGGTCAAAACCTGGCCACTGCAGGCCTGAGCCCAGCTTTCCTGCTCTGTGCCCACCTCATCTTGTGAGTGGCTGGCATATCCACCCAGCTCTCCAAGTAGCTGAGCAATGACTCTGCCTTTCCCAGAGGTCTAAGAGCAAGGTGTCAGCGGGGTTGGCTCTTGGTGACCTCTTGGTTTGCAGTTGGCTGCCTTCTCAATGGGTCCTCACATGCTCTTCTAGGCATACAGCTTCTTGGTGTCTGTGTATCCAAATTCCCTTTGTACAGGGAAACCAATCCGATTCTGATCTACCCTTATGGTCTCGTTTTTACTCCATTGCCCCTTATAAAAGCCCTATCTGCAGATGTAGTCACACTCTAAGGTCCTGGAGGACAGGACTTCAACACAAATGAGCCCACAACCTGCTCAGGCTGGAGCGGCGAGTGATGAGATTGAATCGGGATATGAACTGCCTGTGAGGCAGCCAGACCCGCCAGGGAGCTAGACCCCAGGTGGGTTCTTTTGAGACAGAGTCACTGACTGGCTTATGGTTAGAGGGTAGGCCAGGTTGGGTGGCCAGTGAGCTCCAGCCTGTCTCCACCTCTCCAGCGCTGGGGACATGAGCACACACCAGTGCAATGACTCTGTGAATGGAGGCTTTGGACTTGTAAGGCGAGTACTTTAGTGACTAAGCCATCTCCCCAGTCTTGTTTAGCCTTTCAAAATAGATTTACTTTTCTTTTAGAATTTATATGTGTAGGGGGTAGGTGTGCATGTCAGTGCAGGTGCCTGCAGAGGCCAGGGGTGTAGGATCCTCTTAGAGCTGGAGTTACAGGCAGTTGTAAGCCACTTGATATGGTGCTGGCAATTGAACTCGGGACTTCTGAAAGAGCAATACGAGCTCCTAACACACTGTTTCTTCTCTCCAGCCCCTTGCTTTCGTCTTTTTAAAAGCCAGGCAGCTTCTGCTTTGTTTTCTCAGAGTCCATGGTCTTCATGTCAGATGTTCAACTGCGCTACTTGAGAGACCCCCATAGGGAAGTCATGACATCCCATGGAAAAATGAGAGGCCTGGTAGAGCCAACCTCTCAGCTCCTCTACCAAGACACTAGGCACACAGGAGAGGAGCCATTTTGGATTCTCCACATCAGGGCACCTTTTATACAACAGGTAGCACGTGACCCCAATCAGTATGTGACCCCAGTTAGTGGCACACTATATGCTGAAGGCTCACCCAACCAGGCCCTGCCCCAAATCCTAAGGCCCCATTATCGTGAAAGGTAATAAAACTGTGGTTGTTTTAAGACACTAGGTTTTGGACGTAATGGTTATACACACAGAATTAGCTAGACTATTTGGGAGAAAATCTGGGATAGGAGTTCAATGACATTGAGGGAATCTTTGTAGCAGGTTGAGGAATAAAGATTGTTGAGTTTGTTCCTGCCCCCTCCAGAGGGAGACCGTGGAGAGGCAGGCCAGCGCCAAAAGGACTAGCTCTCTCTTTCTCCCCCTTGATTTATGTCTTCCGGAGTCTGGGACACCCCAGGCTGGGTGCTGCTATTCTTGAGGCCCCAGAGGTTGAGGGAGGGTGGAGCAGAGAGGAAGAGCTGCTATTCTGCAGAAACTGCATGGATCTGCTGGGTCCCTCATAGAGGATATTCTCTTTCATCCTGTCAAGATGCTCTGGGTGACACCACTGTGAGTCCGCATTTGTTTGGCCTGAGACCTGTCATATCTCCAGCCAGATTTCTTTCCCTGGCCCTCTATCTGGGACAGGTTGACAGTAGATAGAGTGGGAGTAGGGGATCTGACAGCCAAGGTACCCCGAGACAAGCTGACACATGGAAGTCTGATGACAAGTCAGAAGGCATAGAATGCAGGCCTAAATCAGGAGGGCCCTGGTTGGGTCCTACACATAGATTGCAGTACCAAACCTGAGAAGCACATCTTAGGAGGTGAGTCAGAAGACAGAGCTGATGCCCTTTGAATGCACGGATGGACTTAGATCTGAAGACTGGGAACTCCCCCCCCCCCCCCCGAGGTGTGTTAAGTAGCCCTGCCTCTGTGAACGAGGGGAGGAGGGGCATTACTGACTTGGCTCTGAGGCCTGGGATAGAATGTGCACATGTGAACTTTAATCGTCTCATCTGTAGAGTTCGAAAGTCAGACTGGAGGAGCCCTTGGCAACTTCCAGTTCCAAAATGGCTGGGCTACCTGTCTTTTTTTTTTTTCTTGGTTAGGGTCTCATGTTTCCCAGACTAGCCATGAACTTACTCTGTAACCAAGGATGACCTTAAGCTTCTGATCCTCTCCCTCTCTCTCCACTTCCCCATGCTAAAATACGGGTGTTTACCACCATGTCCAGTTACTGGGCTAAGGGTGATTGAACCCGGGGACTCTGACATGGGAGGCAAGCAGCAAGTACTTTACCAACTGAGCTACAGCTTCAGCCCAACTGTCCGTGTATTTTGGTGATGGGGTTCCCCTCTCTCCCCTTCCCACTCTCTTCCTCCTTCTTTATTTCCTGCTGCAAGCATTTCATTCTTTGTTTCAATGAATGGCACCAGCCCTCAGGGATCATATAGTCTCATAGGCAATGTGGCAGACAGGTTTTTTTGAAGAGAGCTCTTTCCACATGTGAGGAGAGATATAGCTGTTTGATATGTCCCATCCCACGAGGTGGTCTTCTGATTGGATGGCTTCCTTCAATGTTTTTTTTTTTTAAAATGGTGATGGGGACCCCACCCAGAGCTTCTTGTTGAGCCACACACACAGCCGGTCCAATTAGATGTTGGCACTGCTTTACTGAGCTGTACCATCTGCGGGAGCATGGGAATCATTGGGCCAGTGATGATGGTGGTCCAGTGTCACTGTGTGACAGCTGAGGTGAAGCCACGTAGGGAGCTAGAACTTCTGCCTTGTCTTCTGGGGCCATCCCCTCTGGATACCTGTTGGTTGCCATGTTGAGAAGGGTACCAGATGCCACATCGAAATACCTTGTATGGGTGTGTGTGTGTCTGGCTCCAGTCCCGGTCAAGATCCTGACCAATAGCTGGCGTGATACTCTACAGCTGAGAAGGGGACTCGGGGTTCCTCTAGCTTCAACCTCCTTTTGCCCCAAGTGATATTGGGTGAAGCAGAAAGCTGCTGTCTCCATCAAACCCTGAAGATATTTTAGCAATTGGCAAGCAAAAGAAGTGTGATTGCTTTAAACTATTAAGTTTTGGTTCACCTGATACCCACCAGTAGGCAATTGGAACTGGAGGCTAGACAGGCCAAAGAAAGAAACTGTGCGGAACTCTCTGTACTAAAGGTGTATACGTGCCACAAACGGTGTATGAGGAGCCGGAGGTAAGCTTTGACCTTCGAGGGCACATGTATCCATGTGTGCCTACAAGCGTGTGTGAGTTGGGGGGGTGTGCTTTGTCATGGAAAAGATGAGGCTGGAAGCAGATATTTCCAACAGATAAAACTGCGTAGAAAGAGATTGTAATCCTAGTAGTCAGGAGGCTGAGGCAGGAGGACGGCTACTACTTCAAGCAGCCTGGGCTGCAGAGCAACATCTTGAGTCACCCCTATACAACAGAGAGAGTGGGGTTCCCAGCTTGAAGTGACAGAGGTCCCGTGCCCCTCAATGCAGGTGGTGAAGCTGGACAGAATAGTAGCTAGGTGGTAGCAGGGGACTGTGTCACGGGAGGGGATTGGCTTTGGTCTGTCTGCCTGCAGCAGCTCTGCACAGGATCCAGCTCTCAGTGCAAGAGCCAGCTCTCCTTTACACATTATTTTCCCCTAATTGCATGTGAGGCTGGTGGCTGCCAGCCAGGTAGGGCCCTCAATCACATTAGGGAGCCATCTACAAATCTCCCTGCAGGGGGTGGCGGCTGTGGGATGCTTTCCTGTAGGGAGATAACTCCAGGCAGGCTCAGTGGCTCCTGAGGGGTGGGGAATGGGAAGCTCCTTCTCTCCTCTTCACTCTGAGGTTGCCTGGCCCTCCTCCTCTACCTGCAGCTTCAAATTCAGATTCTTTTGGACATCAACTAACTGAGGTCCTTGGTCCTGGGGTAATAGGGCCTTGGAGTCCTGGATCACTCCTGGAGCCTTGGACCATCCCTATGGTGGGCAGTGGTGATTGGTGTCTGTGTAAGGCTCAGGAGTGACTGGGCTGGCTGAGGCGAAGCTAGGGTAGAGAGTCTGGAAAAGGTGTTCTGGGACCTGGCTCTGGGAACCAGCCGTTTTCATTAGCCCCTCCTGAAGATTCCATTCTCCTGGTTACCCACACCAGACTCCACAGCCCTCATCTGGCTCCTTCACATCAAGTTCAGTGAAGGAGCTCGGGGGTCATGGAAATGGTGCCCTATGGGCCACAGGTGAGTCTCTGCCCTGTGTGGTGCCTGGGTGGAGGCACCCACACTGCTGGCTCCTTTGTTTCTCCCAGAAGCCTCTCTCTAGTTTACTAGTAAGGAAACCAAGGCTTTGAGAGGACACAAGATTCGCCCAGGGCCATTGATGAGGTCTGTATGTCCACTAGACCCAGGGTTTTGTACTTCCCAGCATTTCCAGATGCAACTCCAGACACTAAGAGGCGCCTCTTATTCCTTCTGTCTGCTCTAGTGGTTAAGAACACTGAACTCTGGAGTCCGGCCACTTGGCACACATACTGTCTTCCACCTGTATGACTTTGGGTAAATTACTCAATCTCTCTGGGCTCCCAATCCCTCTTGATCTCAAAAATGGGGCTGGCACTAGCACCAATCTGGGAGCTCTGCTGAGATTGCGGTGAGTTATACCATGGGTGAGTCAGGTGCTCAGTGTGCCAGTGACTTGATCTCCCCCCGGAGTACTCTGTTACTAAGCCTAGCAGGCACTTAGCCGCCATATCTGATTGCATGATGGGTGGTCCTGATTATAATATCTATATCCCTGGTTAGACTGTGAACTCCTAAGAGGCAAGAGCCTGAAAAACTTGTAGCTACCTCCTAGAGACTCCGACTCCCACCCTGCCCCTACCCTGTTGATCCCCGCTGCTCCTTCTCATCGGCTGGTCTGGTCTCCACGACTGTGGATTGACCAAGAAAGGAATTAAAACTGGCTCCTTTGGATTGGGTTGTGGCTGAGGGGGCAGCGGGGGACGGGGGGAGCACTTGTCCAGCCTTTCTGAGGCCCTGGTTCAGTCCCCAGCAAAGCAAGCAAACAAAACCAAGAGAAGCTGACTTCTGCTCTTGGGCTTTAGAAACAAACTGAGAAGAGGGTGTCAGACAAAAAGGTGGGGGCAAGGAGGGCTGGGGTGCTGATCGGGGTCTCTCCAGGTAGCCAGGGTGCCTTGCTTCACCTCTAGAGGCCTAGCCTGGGGCTAACCCTGGACCCTGTGGCTTCTAGTGGTTCCCAGAACCCTGACAAATTGTCCTTGTCTTCCGGGACTCTTGGTTCTGGGCGCTTTGTCCTGTCCTGTCCCTTGCAGCTCTACACGCAGTGCTTGGCAAGAGCGGCCCAGACACACTGGGGAAAGGCTGGCAGCATGGTGCTGCATCCTAATGCAGAGCTTCCCTCTCTACTGCTGGCCGCAGCTCAGCCTGCCGCCTCCCAGCCTGTCAGCAGACTTGTGAGGGAGAATTTAGGATGGTCACAGTCAAGCCTCTTAGGCTACTGACAGGGACAGAACACCCCTCACCATGAGATCCCACTTGAGGACAGTGGGGGAGGGGAAGGAAAGCTGGGCTGAGCTGGGGCAGGGGAGGAAAGTCCCAAGGACACATATTCCACATAATAAAGGGACTTCATGTGGCTTCTCCGTTGCGTGTGTGGTGGGGAGGGCAGCATGGTCAGGGAGCTACAGGGTCTGGCAGTACAGTGCCCAGATGTGGAATACACAGGGAAGCCCTCTGCTTACTGCCAAATGTGTCCACCCCTGGGGGATGGTGTTCAGCTGGCAAGCCTTTGCTTTCTTCTCCATACTCCACAGTGCTCCTTGTTTTGCCTGGTGACCTTTTGAACCCCCTCAAGGCTGGAAGACCTAAAAGGTCACCTTGTCCAAATCTCTGCCTCCGGGTCTCAAATCTTCCACCTCTACAACCATGGGAAGCTCTCAAAAATAAACTTAGATCTCTAAAACCTTCCGTGGCTCCCCACTGCCCTCTGGAGAAAGTTTGAGCCCCTTAGGTGAGCCTCTCTGGCCCAGGCTTATCTTGATGGGGTCCTGTGATTGCTCACCCTTATCTGTCTGGTCACCCCACATGCCACACTGTGGCAGGCTGTGCAGAGCTCTATCGTGGGACAGTGCACTGGAGAGTGCCCTGCATCAGACTGGAGGCTCTTGGAGGGCAAGGGTGAGCAAATCTTTGCTGGTTTTGCTTCCGTAAAGCCTAATGCCGTATCTTAGATAAGAATGCTACAGAAGCAGAGCATGACTTGGGGACTCTCATACCTGTAATTCATAGAGTGAGCTCCCAGGAGAGTGGGAGAGTGAGAAGAGGGCAGCTTACACAGAGGGGAGGACAGCCAGGAAGTCAGGTCCCATTGTGGGAGGGGAGACAGCGGAGTGCAAATGGCAGAGAGAGAGAGAGAGAGACTGAGAGACACACGGAGACACATATACAGAAAGACAGAGAGACACAGACAGACACAGAGAGACAGAGACGCACACAGAGAAAGATAGAGAGACAGAGACAGACACAGAGACACAGACAGAGAGACACAGATAGACACAGACAAAAAGACAGACACAGAGACAGAGAGACATACAGAAAGATATACACAGACACAGAGGTGCGTGTGGGCGCGTGCGCGCGCGCACACACACACACACACACACACACACACAGAGGTGGGGGTGCGGTGGGTGGAGAGGAGTGTGCTGGAGTTTTGAGAGCATGAAATGTCAGTGGCCTGCAGGCTTTCCCCCATGGCTCACATGGTGACAGATGAAAGTTGGAATTTCCAGGCAGTCCTCTGTGTGGTGCTTCTGGTGAGTGTCCCCCAGGCATTCTCACGTCAGAGGTGTTCTTGGGGTCACCTGGCTGGTAGAGTCTGGAACAGTTGCCCCCTGACTCTGAGCATTTCTACACAGACTTGCTCTCCGTTCCCATGGCTCCTCAAGGTGTGATGGCATTCTCCCTAGTCCTTCCCATGTCACCTTAGAGGAATCTGAGGCCCTGGGAGACCTGACAGGGCTCTGAAGTGAGTCACTGAGAAAGAAGGCATCTCTTCAACTGACTGCCTTTCCTCTGGGAGGAGCGATGCGACTCGAGGTGGGGTGTCCATGCAGTAATACAGCCTGGACCTCAGGATTTGTTCCAATGCAAGGCCCCCAGGACAGGAAGGAGGCAGGGTGCCTTTGTCCTGCAGCTTCCCCCCCATCCCCCGCCCCAGAGAGCTTGTGTAGCAAATCTGAATCCCTCCCGTCCTCTGATTAGAATTGTTCAGAGGGATGCCATAGGCCTGGGACACGACGGCTCAGCTCATAGAGAAGGAGTGACACTGGGCTTTGGGTGATCTCTGTTCTAGTCCCAGCCCTGCTACCAGGTGACTTTGAGTAACGTGCTCATTTTCTTGGGCATCTGCACTTCAAACCAGTGAGACCTGGGTAAGGCCTGCCTGTCCATTCCTTTCCTAGCTTGTTGGGAAGGTCTGAAGACACAGGACAATGCCAGCCCCAGTACCTGGTGCTATCTCCAGGAGTCTCCCAGGGGTCCTTAGCGAGCCATGCCAAGTGACCACACACTGTGGCTGGAAACAGGAGCTGCAGTTAGGTTCTCTGGGCCATGATTACAATTCCCTCAGGGTCCACTTCCTCCAGAGACTGCAGCTGGTGATTCTATTCTTGCTTCTTTCTACTTAAGGTGGCTACCTTGGCTCAAGACTGTATGGCCACTGAGTAGTTCAAGGCCAGCATCTCCAAGTCGGTCTGTATTCCAGCCTCACACAGCCTTCCCCCTCGATGCAGGAGGCATCAGGGGAAGAGACATCAGTCCACAGCCAAGGTCAGAGCCTGGAATACCGCTGGAGTTCTAACTCGGTCTCTAAGTCAGACCTGCATGGATTCTCTGGTCTAGTTCCTCCAGAGCCTACCGGGCCTGGGCTTCTATGGCCTCTTTGGGAGAGCCTTCTGGAGCCAGCCTGTGGCCATGCCTGGCTTGATTCCAGCCAGTCAAGCCAGGACTTGAAGATCAGGCTGGACTGTGGTGTCTAAATAAAGGGCATCATCAGGATTAGAACAGAGGTCAGGAGAGGACATGGCTGCAGCTGACCAGCCAGACAGGGTGGCCTCAGTGGCCCTTCAGTAGGCTGGAGGAGGGCTGGCCTCCTTCACAAACCAGCTCCACCCTCCAGCTCTCTGCCAGCAGGGCGATGAGGGATCCTCAGGGCTGGGGTCAGCCTGGGGTCAATGCCGACATAAAACCCAGCTGACTAGAGTCAGACCACCTACATATTTAAACAGATCTTCGAGAGTGAAGGGGTTGCATCCACCCTTGCAGGCGGAGAATGAATCTCAATCTGGGAACTAGAGCTTTCTTTGCTTTGCGAATTTTTCCCCCTTTTAGGAGTTGATATCGTGAAAGGTCTTTCCTTCCTGCTTTCCCCCTCTTTCCTCCTGTTGGAAGAAATGGTAGAGCCTATCCTGTTTGGTTCTGAGGGAAAGGTAAAACAAGCGCACGCATGTGTGTGAATGTGTGTGTGCGCACACGCACACGCTCTGGGGGCAAGGAATGGAGACATGTGATTTAAAAAATCCAGATGGACTGGCAGAACTCGACCCAGCTCACTTCACATTCCCTATTTTCTCCACAGAAAAAGGGAGCCAAAAGGAGCAATGCAGGAACATGGGAAACACAGCCGTGGCTGAAGTCTTATCTGGGTTAAAAACCCCAGGAGTGCTCCGCTTTAATTTTTTGGTATAGCAGGATCAAGGAATTGATTCATTCTGGCTATGCTTCCTGTCATTGTTTCTGCTGGCCGTGTTTGATCTGTGATTCACGTGTAGATCTGCTAGCCACGCTCTGAAAGAAATAATATATTCTGCATTGCACCGGGTCAGGCTCAACCATGAAACCCCCCTTTTGCAGGGATGATTTCAAAGACACACACACACACACACACACACACACATGAGGAGGGGGATATATGCAGGCTCATGCACACACACTGTTTGTGTAAAGGATTAAAAGAAGAATGAAAGGCCAGAACATAAGCAGGGTTCCAAGACATGGGGTGGCTATGGCTGCGGCCCTCACCCACTGACCTAGGCCAGCCGTGTCCCCTTTGAGTCATGCATGTGTGCACCCCACCCCTGCAGGCAGGGGCCATGCCGGCTCTTTGATGGGCGAGGCTATTATTAGTAACAATGGTTTCCAGCGAAAGAGAGCAATTTTCACAATGCAGAAGTCTTCCTCTTCCTTCGGGTCCCAAGCTGAACAGAGACGAAAATGACATTAACCAGTGCAGGCGCCTGAAGAGATGAAGTACTCCACACCTCCCAGCTTAAATTGGACTGGGCATTTACTGGCATTTTAAGGGCCAGAGGGAAGTTGAAGCAACTGTAGGGGTAACACACACGTGAGAAATGGAAAGCCAGACAGCCTGGGTAAATAAGAGACGTGCCTGGAGTTTTAGCGTAGGGTTGTAAAAGTTGACAGGAGCCGTTTGGACTGGAAACGGCTGGGTGGGTATCGCTGCCAGGTTTTGGCAAGCGCCTGGTTGTTGAATACTACAAAACTGAATAGATTTAAAAAAAAAAAAAAAAAAAAGCTACAAAAGAAAAAAAAAAAAGCAACACGAAACCACCCACACAGCGTCCACCCACTCTTTCCTCTCACACTCCACGCCCTCTCCCTTTGTTTAGATAAGGTGTCCGCTGCAGCTGCTGGCCAGCAGCCAGCTTTCTGTCTCCAAACTTCGGGCTTTGGTGCCACACAGGAGACAAGACTCTCTGATGCTGCCGGCTCCAGTGTCAGCAGCACCCCGAGGGTCCCTGTGGCTTTGTGTTCCCAGAACGATGATTTGTTTGACAACGGGCTTTCCTTCCAGACTGTTCTTCCAGCCTGGCACTGCGTGTGAGTCCTTTGAGGCACGGCAGGGCTATGGAGAGTCAGAGGAGGCACCTCGGGCCACCAGGTCAGCCACTGTCTAATTATGATGGCCTCATAAAGGAAGCCCGAAGTCAGTCAAAGGCCAAGGAGTGTCTTTGGTCTCAGGCACTAACGAAAGTGTTTCAGCTCATCAGGGCTGAAGAAGTTAAGCGCCGGACAAGCAAGCCCAACGTACTGGATTTATTCTGTGGCATACAAAAGACTTTTAAGAAGCTTGGAGAAAGGGCCCCTACCCCACCTCACAGGTCTTTCTGGCCACGTAATTTCAGAGCTCCCATGGGAGTTAGAAACCACTCTCACTAGCGTCCTGGAAGATTGCAGAGGAGGCTGTGGTTTATTATCCTGCCGTGCTGTTCTAGAAGCTCTCATGGGGTCAGGAAGGACATTCTTGGTGAGTGACAGCTCAAGGCAGTGCATGTGCTGGTGGCACAGCAGTGAGCAATCCTTCTGGATACTCTGCTCAGTGACAACTGTATGCGACACCTACCTCAGGCTCCTTTCCGGCTTTCTTGAAGAATCTAGAAACTTCCATCAGTTTGACAATTAGCCTTTGGGCTCCTGAAAGCTGATAGGTGAAAGCCAGAGGGACTTATTTTACAAGTAGCACTTGGAATCAGTATATAGAGGCCTTCCTTCTACTAGGACTACTCTGTGGCTCACAGATCTTGGGAAAACAAAGCTAGCTGGTCTACCCTGCTTGATCTCCCAAACCATTTCCTCTTCCTTTTCATCTAGAGGTGGGCCTGGAGAGAGCTGAGAAACGCTTGTCCACCCAGGATGAGAAGGGCACCATCTCAGGGCATCAAGGAGGACACTAGATTGGCTAGTGTCATTGAGTGAAGGTTTGACTGATCCTGTTAAAGGCAGGGTGGTTGGCAGGGTGTTGAGAGGGTTTTATCCAGTGCCACCCAGTGTGACAATGCTGGTTGTGGCCTCTGGTTTGCCTTTCCATGACATATGTGTGATACTTTGATCACTGATTCATTCTGCCAGGAGCTTCAACCATCAAGAGATGACCCAGAAGTTGGGGTGAACTGTCCATACTCTGAGAAGGACATACAGCCCGCTGCCAGTGACTGCTGGTATCGACTTAGCCAATGATCTTTGGAGTCTGTTCACTCAAACTCAAAAGTCAGGCTGGAGGTCACTAGACTGAACCATATAGAAAATCATGTTTCATAGTTGGCTCTCTTCCTTCGGTTGCTTCTAAGTCCCTTGTCAGAGAGCTAGATTTCCAGCTCAAGCTGGTCTCAAACTTGCCATTCTCCTGTCTCAGCCTCCCTTGTGCTGGGAGAACAGGCATGAGTCCCCACACCCAGACCAAGTCTTGTCTGCAGAGCTTCTCTCTTAGTCCCAGCCAGCCCCACCTACCCCTAGGCCTGGTTTTAGGTTGATGCATGGAGCACGTGGAGTGTGTGGGTGAGGTGGAGTGGGGGCCCTTGTCATGGAGGTAGCAAATAAATCAAGAAGAGGGAAAGGGGGACATGCAGGCCTCATTTCACATGGACCCTGGCTGGGCAGCTGCTCTTTCTAACTTGGAGTCCGGGAAGACCCTCCCCTGGAATTTTGTCGCAGGAGTAGGGGAAGATAGAGAGATCAAGGGTGATTGAGAAGAAGGTAGAAAGAAAGCCCTCACAGAGACCTTGGCCTGTAACTTGTTTCTGGAAAGATTAAAACAAAACAAAACAACAACAACAACAACAAAAACTTAATGATGTCAACAAAAGGAAGCAAAGAAATTATGAGCTGTGACACCTTTGCTTATGCAAAATGGCTTGACTTAAGCAACTTCAGGTTTCTGGAACAATCAAGAAGAGCCAAAATATGTTTGGCATTTCCTGCTCTTAAGTTCATTCTTGTGCCAAGCACATTAGCACTCAGATTCTTTTTCATCGAAACCTCTTTACTCTTTCTCTCTTTCTCTCTCTCTCTCTCTTTCTTTCTTTCCTTCCTTCCTTCCTTCCTTCCCTCCCTCCCCATCTCTCGCTCCCTCCCCCTCTCTCCCTCCCTCCTTCCTTTCTTACCTCCCTCCCTTCCTCCCTCCTTCCTTCCTTCCTTCTTCCTATGTGCAGATGTACGTGAAGGCGTGCATGCACATGTGCACACACATGCATGGGTATTCTGGGGACTGACATCTGATGTATTCCTCTGCCTCTTTCCATCTTAGATTTTGAGATAGTTCAATGAACCTGGAGCTCACTGATTGGACAGCAAGCATTCAGGGTCTACCTGTGTTCCCCAGCCCCCCAAAGCTGGTGTTACAGACATGCGCTGTCATGCCTGGCTTTAATGTCCGTGCTGGGGATCTGAGCTCAGAACTGCTTATGGAACAAGGCATTTTACTGGCTGAGCATCACCGCAGCCCTGGGATCTCTTTATTCTTATTTCACACACTCTTATAACATACTAGATGGTTCTAGAATTCCTTCTGTTCCTGCTTTTGTTTCCATTTTGACTTTGCTGGCTTGGATCAGAACTTTCGGGAGAGGAAAAAGTCAGGAGAAAGCTAAGGAGTTCAGATTTTGGCACGGACCTACAGGCCCCTGAGATACCAGCACAGGAACTTCAGAGCAAAAGAGGAACAAACCACAAGGGTGTGCTCTGAGAGGATGGAGGGAAGGAGCCCCTAAAACACAAGCACACAGAAGGCCACTCCTCTTTGTGCAAGTCACAGTTGTCCGTGTTCGGAGCGAGTGGGCCACCAGGACAACACCAACTGCGTCCATGCCACCTGAAGGACAGGGATCTATGAAAAATATGGCTTCACTTGGATTTGTTTAGAAAATAGGTGTAAGCTTTGTTGAAACCTTGTTTACAGGGAGTGAGTGCTGATTCTCCTGTCAATTCATTTCTTTAAAAGAACACTTATTGGGCCAGGGAGATAGCTCCGTGGGGCAATGTATTTGCTGTATAAGTCTGATCACTGGCGTTTCCTCCCCTGGAACATGGAGAAAGCTCACCTGTAACCCCGGCCTTCCCACCACGCAATGGGAGATGGAGACAGGAGACTCGCCTGTAAGCTCTAAAGCTTGAATGCCAGCTAGCCTGGAGCACATAGCAGAAAAACAAGCAAGATCCTCCCTCAAAAACAGTCAGAGAAGAGAACCTAGACGTGAAAATTGTCTGCTGAGGTCTGTATGTGCACCCTGGCGTTTGTGCCCTCCCCCTCCACACACATAAGAAAAGAAACGACCACCTTCTCTTTGAGTGTGGTTAGTAAGGAGTTAATGTTTTCTCTAAATGTTGCATCTTAAAGATAAGACATTTCTGCTGGCTATGGGAGAAAATTCACTCAATCTCACTTAACACAAAGGCCGGACATTCTTTTCAATGTGATATGTAAGAAGTGTGCATATTACAGCCCTCAGTTAGAGAACAATTGATCTGCAGCGCTGTCCCTTGGCTTTCAAGGGAGAGGGGGCAGGTTCTAGAATCAGGAGAAGGGATTCCTGACCACGGAGATGGGGACTCCTAGTAACCGATGGATGTCTGTGGCACTTGCTCCTAGACAAAATCCTTGGTTATAGATGTGTTGGTTGGCCTGTGGATCTTTTTCCCCTTGGAGAGAAAGAAGTCATTTTAGGAACAAAATGTCTCCACTTGGAGCAGGTACCAACAAATTCTACCTTCTCTGGAATCTGAGCTGGGCTGAGAGATTGCTTAGTTCCCTAGATTGCACCCCAATATCTGACTCTACTCTGACCTCTCTTCTAAGCCCACTCCTGTAAAGTCACTACCCCATCACTCTGGGTGACTGTGAAGAGGCACCCCTTTCCCACCCCTGACATCCCTGAGAACCCCTGTACTTGAGAGAGAGAGAGACTCTTAATCACTGACTGCCCACAATCTGGCATTTATCAGGTACTCAATGGGTATTTGTTGGAAGGAAGGAAGGAAGGAAGGAAGGAAGGAAGGAAGGAAGGGAGGGAGGGAGGGAGGGAGGGAGGGAGGGGAAATGAAGAAAGAAAGAAAGAAAGAAAGAAAGAAAGAAAGAAAGAAAGAAAGAAAGAAAGAGAAAGAACTAGGACTAAAGTGGTAAGCACATTGGTTCAAAACCTTGGCCTCATGTTGAACCACTGGTGGAGAGGGAGCTCTGAACTGTGCTGGTGTGAGCCAGGGAGATGGTTCAGTGGGTAGAGGTGCTTGTTGCTTTGATCTGAGTTTGAGTCCCAGGATTCACGTGGTAGAAAGAACTGACTCCTGAAAGTGGTCCTCTGATCTCCACATATGTGCCATGGCATACATGCCTCACCACCTCCACAATAGATGATGAATAAATGTAAAATATGCTGTTATGAGCCAGGCCTGGGGAGGCAGGGTGATGACTCTTGATACTTAGGAGGTTAGGAGGCTAAGGTGAGAGGATTACATGGTCAAGGTCAGTCTGGGCAATTGAGTGAGATTCTGTGTCAAACAGCAAGTAAAAAGAAGACTGGGGATATAGCTTTGCCTAGCCCTGGGTTTGATCTCCAGTAACACACACACACACACACACACACACACACACTTGTTGATATCTCTGTGCAAGGAATGCAGACTTCAGAAAGCTCCACAATGAGTTCCACGTACAGTTTAAGGTAAGGACCAGCAATGGCTTCAGAGTCGGAAAGGACAGCAGCTTGCCTCAGTTTCTCATCTGTCAGGTGGGTATTACCCACCTTGGGCTCAATTCAGAGGGCTGAGTGTATGAAGCAGGGAGGAGGAAGCAGACACCCTGGGGGAAGGTGGATACTAATAGGTGGCTACCCTCATTGTTAGGTCAGAAAGCATAGTGCTGAAAGATATAAATCCACCTTTGTTCCCTCTAGGTCTGAGGCAGCTGTCTTCAAGCCCTCTTCTCGCTCCCATTCAAAGACTTGCTGTGACTGAGCCTTAGGGTGCATGAGAACCCAGCAAAAGCATCCGAGAGAGTTTGGCAGGGCCCACGGGTTCAACTTTCCTTCCAGTCCTTGGTTGGAAGGTAGTATAGAAATCCAGGTGTGGTTGTATGAAGCATTTATTGATTGCCACACAAAGACAGCTGAGTAGTGGCTGCCTTACCTCCACCCCCCCCGCCCCCCACCCCCCCTCCCGCAACTTTCTGATGCCTCCAGGCAATCCTGAGGCACACCAGTGACCAGGTACCTGACCCGGCATATTGACTTCCAGCCCTGACTCCCTGCCTTTGAAGAGAAAGCCAGAGTGATCCTCAGCATGAGGCACTTGTTCAGCGTTTAGCAAAATCTGGCATATATTCCATAAAGCCCTCCTCCCCATCCGTTCTGCTCACTCTGAGCAGCCTTCCAAGAAAGCTGGATTCCAGTAGACTGCAGCCCTTGGGGCGGAGGGGTGGCCACTGTGGCTCTGCCCAACTTTTGAGGAGTCTTCCCTGCCTTCTGCTGGAAAGATGGGGGCTGACTCCTCCCACCTGAGCTGGCAGGCTCACCAGTTGGCTCTGTGGATCAGGGGTGCCGACGCCCTGGCTGAGCGTCGCCTGTAATTATGCAGTCTCCACACCCCCGGGGCTGGCATGGTGTATTTGCCTGTGCTGTTTGGGGGTTGATCTTACTTTCAGCTCTTAGCAAGAATTAACAGTGACGCTCCGTGCACCACAGTCATAACACTAAATCTGATCTGCATGTTTGTGATTCATAAAAAAAAAAAAAAAAAAAACCACCGTCGCTGAACCCACTCCAAGCCCATCATTGAAAGAAATTATGCTCAGTTGAAAGAGTGATTTGACGTCACTGAGGACCTGCGTGCCGGTTCATGAGCTGCTGGAATTAGGAGGCTGTGCTTCGGCAAGTGGAAACGGGATCCAGGCTTGGAAAGCTCTCTCCAGCCAGCAACCTGTTTTCCAGGTGTGGGTTGCTCACTTTCTGGATTTTGAAGATCCTTGGCAGGCTACTGCTGGCAGCTTATCATGCTCCTTCGGGTCACGCCAAACTCCTGGGCGGTGTAGGTGTTCGAAAGGGCATTTTCTTTCCCAGTTTAGTAAAGTCCAAATATAAATGGAAAGGCTGACTCGCTTCAAGGGTGAAGTTTCCAGCATCCCAAAGTCAGATTAATTGTGGATGATGGGTTGGTGTGTGACTTTTCCCGAGGAGAGGTGGACAAACAGCCATTCGCTCCACATAGGGCACCGAAGACAGACTGAAAGAGTGATTCTATCGAAGTCTAGCTTGGTGAACTGGCGAGTTTATTGGGGTTACTTACAGGAGTGTAGGTGACTCACAGGCAGCTGCATCACTGAAAAGCCCCACCCCAACATGGGTGACCACTCCTGAAATGTACATTCCTAACATACAGGCAGCTGCATGGAAGAGTCTCCTCTTGCCCAGTAATTGGTCATTGCTTATATAATCTGGAAAGGACCTTGTGAAGCGTGTAAGCTTGGTGAGCTTCCTGAACCTGGGAAGCCTTCCTCTGGGAGGGAGTTTTGCAATGAGAGAAGATGGCTATACCACACGTGTTGCTTGTGCTTTTCTGTGGAACCTCTCTACTTTATTGCTTGGATAATTAAGAATTTCCAGGGAAGCCTCAGACGTGAGGGTAGAATTCACGAGGAAAGCCTCTTCCTTTGGAGATCCGGTTGCTCTGTGTTGTGGCAGAAGCTGGACTCTTGGGAGTGAAGTCTTCCGTGGTTCCACGGACCCTTGACTAGATAGTGGTTCATAAGAAAGTAGGTGGTTGGGTCATAAGAAATCCTATTTTGGCTTGGCAGTAGTGGCTCAGGCCTTTAATCCCAGCTCTCGGGAGGCAGAGGCAGGCGGATCTCTGTGAGTTCGAGGCCAGCCTGATCTACAGAGCGAATGCCAGGACAGCCAGAGTTGCAACAGAGAAACCCTGTCTCAAAAAAAAATAAATAAATAAATAAATAAATAAAAAAATCCTACTTTGCCCTGTCTCTTAGAGTCAAGAAGGAAAAAGGAAACCAAATTAAGAGAGATAAAGAGATCTGATTTGTTGATAGATTGAAGAACTCAGAAGCAAAAGAGTAGGCTTTGATTTCTTTTTTTTCAGTCAAATTTATTTTCAAACTGATACATAAAAACACGAACCAGGGAGAAGCCCCATGGCCTTTGTTCAGCTTGCCCCAGCAGTCGTATGACCTCACACGGCCCTGTAGCACAGTGTGGGTTGGAGTAATTGTGATCCCACTCAGGTTCAAGGGAAAGAAAGAGAGACCCTAATTCTAACACAAGGAGTATCAAAGGATTGGGTGTCGTGTTTTAAAACAGCTGTGGTTTCTAGTCTTACACAACTGTACATTTACCTTTATATTTTATGTGTTTGTTGCCAGTAATATTAAGATTTCCTTTGATCCTTTCAAGACACTTTCTAATGAAGGTCACGTGATTGCACCTGTTACAGTGAGAAGGAAACTGAGATTCACAGAAGTGCCTTGCTTCACTCAAATTTGTATATTGAGGCATAAAGAGCTGAGCCTTGAACTCAGTTTCCCAGGTAATAGATTCTGAAGGTAGGTAGTTGGAGCAAGAGAAGGTCAGAGAGTTGTTACTGTTCTTTAGAAGCAACCAGCATTTCTACCTTCCAAAACAATGTTTAAAAATGTCTGGTGAGCTGGGTTGGCACAGGCCTTTAACAGCACTTGCGAGACAGAGGCAGGCGGATCTCTGTGAGTTCGAGGCCAGCCTGGTCTACAGAGTGAGTTCCAGGACAGCCAGAGATACAACAGGGAAACCCTGTCTCAAAACAACAAGAAGTATCTGATGAGAAGTTTGCAGGGGTGGAGTAGGGTGGTAAGTGGGGGCTATCGCTTCCCCTAAGGGTGGACACTGAGCAGCAGCCCTCCTTTATGAAAAACCTCCGGAGCTGCTACATTTGGTCTACCTCCTCTCATCTTCCAATCCTCACCCAGGGAGGTGGGGGTGGGGCAACAATAAAATGTTAATTCATCGAATACACACGTGGAGAAGGCAAGCACAGCCAGAATGGCCGCTCACTGGGTAAATATTTGATCAGCAAGTAAAAATTCCAATTTGCGCTATTTGCCCAAGGTGAAAAGTGTATTGGGGAATGGATGTAATGGGGGTTAAGTAGGCCTGCTGGAGGTCTCCAGGACGCCACCCCCCGAAGTCCACAGCTTCTTACTAGCCCAACTTACTTAGCAAGAATAGGCTGGACAGCTCCAATAGAGTTTCTTGTGTGGATCTGAGGCTGGCTGTCCCCCTTTACCCGACACACTCCAGCTTCTCCCCCAGCTAGGAGTAGAGACTGGCTCTGCATGTTCTCTTGCATGGCCATAGAAGCAGAAGTGTCTCCTGGCTGTTCCCATCCTTTTGAATTACCATTTGTAGCAAGGAAGTAGCCACACTGGCTAGAGATGTGGAGGGCCATGTAACCAGGAGATTGGGGATGACTTTAAAGGAGAAACCAGGGCTGAGTCTTTCTTCAGGACCCTTGCCATTAGCTCAGGGAGAGAGAAGTTGGGTTTCGGCAAACCACGAGCACAGCATGTATCTGGAGAATGCACACCCGGTGCCACGATGCACGTGAGGGGAAGTTGGGGGGCAGCTCTGGATTTTCTGGAGGGGAGGCTGTGTGGCTGTAAAACTGGTTCCAGCTGGGAGGAAGGGGGGGATGAGCTGGAGGCCAGTGAGGACCACTTCTGCCGCAGCTGATGGGCCAAGCAGTGGCTGCTTTGTGGTCCTGATTGGTTTGTCCTATTTAACTGTAGCTAGTCCTGGGCTGCCCAGTGTCCTGGTGGGTGACACAATAAAGGCTAATGACCAGTGCTGCAGAAATCCATAAGTATCAGGCCTCCTGCAGTGGCAAGCTGTGATGGCTGCTGGTTACATAGAGGCTGTGCCAGAGTGGAGGAGAATCGCACAAGGGCGAAATCAGAGCAGAGTTCTCCTCCCTGGGCCTTGGGTAATTTAGCAAATCAAAACCATCCGGGTAGGGCTCAGGTCAGGCTGGGTTCCAGACACACCAGTCTCCAGAGGAACAGTGAGGGGTAACCAGGCCTAGAGGAAAAGAAAGAGACGTATCTGTCCAGATGTGCTAAACCCCCAGAAACTCAGGATGCGGCTGACTCAGGAGCACAGCCCGGATTCTCCTTTGAGGAAGGCCTGACGGCCCAGCTGTGGGCCTTGCCATCTGTAGGCAGCTTCCAGCTGTCAGACGTTGAAGGTCAGTTTCAGCTGCTGAGAACACTTTGCCCAAGGTCGTACTATCCTGGGGTGGTCACTGTTACAAAGGCTTTACCATTTTGGCTCAGAAACTAGATTTTTCTGGCTGTTCCAGAACTTTCTCCTCAAGGTTAGTGGAAACTCAGTGGGGCCTGCATCTCAGCTCAACTCCTCACTGTAACTAGTCCTACTTCCCTCCCTCCTTCCTTCCACTTACCTCTCAATTGTCCTTTAGCCCCAAACCCCTTCTTAGTGTCTGCTTCCAGAGAGCCTAGGCTATGAAAGAGAGTAACAAGTCTTTTGGTTATGAATCCCATCCCAGAAGCCAGCAGGACTGCAGATGCCATTTGATTATAGTCTTTCGGGGATTTGGTCCAGTTTCCCTTCAATTGTTCCAGAAGTTTCTACCACTGGACAGTTCTATGGTACGCTACTTTTGCTTGCTTTGAGAGGTTAGTCTAATAACCTGAGGCGGTTGTTCAGTGGTAGGGCAGCCACCTAGCATGTGTGAGGCCCCAGGTTCCACCTCAGTACTGAAAAAAAAAGAGAAAAAGGGAGGGCTGTTAGGATGGCCTAGGGGGTAAAGGCTCTTGCCTTGATCCCTGGGGCCCACATAGTGGAAGGAAGAGCACTGACTTCCTCGGGTTTCGTTGTTTTACCTCTGCTTACGTGTATACACACACACACACACACACACACACACACACACACACACACACAAAGAAAAACATTTTTAAAAGAAGGAGGGAACCCCACCAAACCTCGGCCTTCCTTATACACCATCCAGTCCTTCTGAACCATCCCCACCCAACTATAGCCCGTCTAGTATCCACACCTGTAAAGGCCCCTTCTGAGCCCCTTGGGTCTGTTCTCTTCTTTGTTTGGTGACTGTGGCTCTCTGCCAGGGGGCAGCCATCAGTGTCCCTCTGCATATAGACCCCCCCCACCTCCTGCCAGACACCCAGCCTTTATTGTCGGTATGAGGACAAGCCAAATCACTTGGCAAGCTGCACGCTGGCCTTCGCTCGCTGTCTCATAAACACGACCATCACTGCTGCCTTAGTCTCCCCAATTAGGTTCTAGGCTTTCATGGTATTCTTTGTCTTCTTCCTTTGGCAAAGACAGGGCCAACCTGGGAACGCCAGCTGTCACCTCTGGAGGGCCTCCTAGGAGGCTGAGTTCCCATCAGCGAGAAACTTCTCTGACCTGCTTGGCAGCCACCTCCTTTAACATCAGAGGCCTAATTAGTGGCTCCGATTTCCTTCTCCTCTTTCTCCTCTTCTGCCCCACCTTTTACCCTGGTGGGCAGTCCCAGCATCGGGTCAGGGTGTCTCACAGACGCTAGGAAAGGGGGTACATTCTCAGGCGTCACATCACATGGTAACGGCGTGGAGTGTATGTTTTTCCTTTGTATCCCTGGTTACCGCTAGCTCGGTTCAACGTCTATTTATCATGCATTGTGTGGTGGTGGTAGGCGACAGACACCTGCTGAAGCAGGGTCTGCCAGGGTGCTGTAGGCCATGCAGCAGGAGCATTGGCCACATTGTTGTCAGGTGGCTGTGTGACTCCAACCATCAGCTGAGGAGCGGGGGTGAGTGAGGGCACGGCTTCAGAGGCAGCCACCCAGGATCCTGCTCTTCCAGGTCTGAGCAGCTAGGCAGAAAGCGGCTTGAGGCCTTTGCCAGATCTCCAGGGTCTCAACTGGGAATGGCTCCTGCTGTGAGCCAGGAGACCAGAGTGAGAAAGGTTGCTCCTGAACTCTCCTCTCTGGTTCATTTATACAATCAGAAAGTCAACCCGGCTCAAATGAAATGCTCACATTTTATTGCTCGCAGTGTTTTAGTTCTCATTTGGCTTCGTTTGGAATAGAGGTTTTTACTAAGTGGCATAAATTGAGCCTAACAAATTTTAAAACTAAAACAGCAGCACCCTAAATGCTTAGAACTGTAATTGGCAAGATAAAAAGTGAGTTGTCGCGGAGGGGTGGGGGTAGGGGGAGACGGAAGGAAGGGGAGTGGGCAGCCAGGCCATTTTCCCACCCTCCTTGGTGGATTTAGTTTCTGCTTCTCTTCCCTGTAGTCAATGCATGGGAAAGTCTCTAGAACCCAGGGCAGTACCCTGTGGGATATTTTGTGCAAGGTAGGTGTTTGCCTCTACAGCAGAGGAGACCTCCATGTAAGAAGCTGTTCCAGTCCCTCTGCACCCCCACCCAAAAGCCTGGCTCTCTTCACTTGGACATTTGGATCCTGTTTTGGAGGAGTGCTTAAGGCTGTTTGAGGTCTAGTGGGTAAAGGGGGGGTTGCAGGTTGCTGGGAGAGAGAGGGTACCCAGATGGGTAGGATGGGAGGGAACAGAAGGGGACAGTAGCCTTCCTTTTCCACTTCTGGGGTAAATTGTGAAGAGGGGTAATAGGTATATAGCAAGAATTCATGGTTGTATCTGTTCACAAAGAGGTGGTCAGGCCACTGCAGGCGTGCACCAAGTATGTGTTTTTAGGGGACCAGGACTCTGATTTTCCTTTCAGGTACTAGCCTTCCTTCAGTGAAGAAACAGGCCTGAGCGACTAGGGAGCATCTCTTGGGGGGCTGTGTGCATGGGAAGGCAGGATGCTGGTAGCAGCCAGAAAGATCATTTGAGGCTATCCTCGGGCTACCTAGCCAGTATTGATCACCCTCTCTCAAGAACTGGCCAGCACTTGATGGCTCAGTGCTTGATTCTGAGCATGCTTATATGAGGCTTTGGCCTGCAGACAGAAAGTAGGGAGGGGGAGACTCCTTGGCATCGGACACCTCCAGCTGGCAGCCAAGCTTCGCTCTCTGTGGTCAAGGGCGACCTTGGCTGAGCCCCCAAATTCTTTAATTTTACTTTCTCCAGGGTGGCGGCTACCACAACACTCGTGGCTTTGTTTTGTTTTGTTTTCAATGCTGGAGAAGAAAGTCAGGGCCCTTAGGGGTACCAGGCAAGTGCCCTACCACCGAGTCACACCCTTGCCCAGCCACGGAAGTCTTGAAAGCAGAACTATACCATGCAAGATGAAAATGCTTTCCCTTTTTTTTTCTTCCCTAGTTGATATGACAACACCTTGTTTTATGGCACTCTTGATATCAAGGCTCAGAACTGTACTTAAATTAGCTTGAGGAAACGAAAGGCTCATAGAAGGGAAGGACAGGAGTGTTGTTCAAGAAACTCCAACTTTGAGGGGCCTGGAAAGGTAGCACAGTCAGTAAGATGCTGGCTGCACAATCAAGAGAAATTGAGTCCCATCTCCAGCACCCACATAAAGAGCCCACCATGATGGTGCTTGCTTGTTAATTCCAATACTAGGGAAGCAAAGACAGGCAGACCCTGTCTTAACCATTAAGACATATCTCCAGCCTTACTTTTATTTCTTTAGTGTACATGAGGGTATGTGAGCCTGCCAATGCACATATGTGTTCCAGTGCAGGTGTGTGTGTGTGTGTGTGTGTGTGTGTGTGTGTAGGAGAGAGCCTCGGGTACAACACTGAAGGTTGATCCTTGGCCTCCAAATGTACCTCCACATATATGAATATGTAAAGCCCAGCTGCACCAGAACTGTTAGGGGTCGCTGAGATGGGAACTAAGCCTTGGAAAGATGTGCATGGAGCTGAGGTCCCTGTGTCTCTTCCTGGTCTAGGGCCCATGTTCATACCATGTGATGACAGCTGGGTGACTACTGTGTCCTATGTCTCCCCTCACTGGCTCTTCTGTGGCTCATTTGTCTGATAGCTCATGGCACAGTTTGGCTAAATGGCAGCATTAGCTCTGTAAATGGGACTGACTGCTCTCAGGCCCTTCATCCTCTGATCTTAAGTTCTGAGTTCAGAGTCTCAGAAAAGAATCTAATCCCTAGGTAAGAGATGGATTCTATCCCAGGTTAGATATGTTGTTCTGACCAAGAAGGTTGTGTCATAGGCACTATACAGTCCATAGTTTACTGTTAAGCAGGGATTATGGGTAGATATCATTTCTACAATATGCATCATTCATTCATTCATTCATATGCGTGTATTATATACAAATGAATTTTTTACATATTCTGGTGTCTTAGTTATTGTTCTATTGCTGTGAAGAGACTCCATGCTCAAGGCAATTTTTATGGAAGGAAACATTTAAATGAGGGCTTGCTTACAGTTTCAGAGGGTGAGTCTGTAAACATCACTGCAGGACGCATGGTGGGAACCAGACAGGCATAGCACTGGAGGTGGGCTTTTGAAACCTCGAAGCTCACTCCCAGTGACACAGCTCCTCCAGCAAGGCCACACCTCCCAATCCCTCTCAAACAGTTCCACTCCTTACTTTCAAACATACAACTCTAGAGAGACCATTCTTATTCAAACCACCACATCTGGGATGCCCAGAGCCCCTGCCCTAAGAAAAGTGCTAAGAAAACATGTTGTTATGTGATTACATCATTTTGTGAACATCAGAGCATGCTCAGGAATCTAAATGGTCCAGGTCAATCTGTTGCAGCTCAACAAAGCTGTAAAAATGGGGTGCATGAGGCTGCTGCTGACATGACGGGGCAGACTGTTTGACAGTAGACATTTTTTTTAATAAATAGAAGGACTACTCCCTAAAATGATAAAAAATAATATAGTACAATAAATGTGTAGGCTCATGACAAACATTTAATGGCAAGAATTATGTACCTTATATAACGATATAGCAGGGCAGCAGATTTGTTGACACCATGTCACAGACACACAAGTAATGTTCTATACTACTGTGATACCAGGTCACAGGAATTTTTCAGCTCCATTATAATCTTACGGGATGATCATCTTATTTGTAGTCCGTGGTCGGTCAAAGTTGCTTTATGCTGGGCATGACCTTACAAAGCACTCAACCATTGAACTCCATCATAACAGCCTTTTCACTTCTTATTTTAAGATAGGGTCTCACTAAGTTCCCTAGACTGGCACATAAGTGGTACCCAAGCAAAAATACTCATACATATATCTTAAAAAATTAAGATGAAAAATTCTGAACCTGGTAACATCAGTCAAAATATCAAATGTGCAGACCCCTTGATGTGGTGATTCCTCTGCTGGGAACTGATGCCTCTTGCCTATGTATTATGTCATTCAACAGTCAGCTATTGCTATGTAACCAGCTGTGCTGGTTTGAATGAGAATGATCCCCACAGGCGCTTATGTTTGAATGCTTGGTCTCCAGTTTGTGGAACTGTTTGGGAAGGATTAGGAGGTGTGGTCTTGTTGGAGGAGGTGTGTCACTGGGGGGGGGTGGTATTGTGGAAATTTATTTTTAGTTATGTATAAAATAATTGTTTTATGCACTGTTTGGTGAGAGGCTGTCTAGGGCATTTTGTATTGTCTGCAGGTGTTGGATTTCTGTGGGGGATGCTTGATTGCTCATGATCTGCACCTGAGGAGTTCTGAATCAATAAAAACAACCGAGCTCAGATGCTTGGGGTTCCACTGTCCAGTTAGGTGCTGGCCAGGATGGTGGTTCCCTCTGTTGAGGTCTGGCAGAAATTACACGTATGAGAATGTCTGTGTCATTCTTGGTGAGCTACCACAGCAGCATACAACAACAGGGTGGGCTTTGGGGTTTCAAAAGACTCATGCCACACCTAGTGTGCTCTCTGCCTCCTGCTTGCCCTTGTACTCTTCTTACCCCTTGCAATCGTTGGTTGGCCTGGAACTCACAATGTAAACCAGGGTGGTCTCAAACTCACAGAAATCCACCTGCTTCTGTTTCCAAAGCTCTGGGACTAAAGGCATGAGCCACCATGCCAGGTACTGTTACTACTTCTTGGTTGGTTGAGTGTTCCTGTTGGTTTGCATTAGACTGGGCTCAATTTGACTAGGTTCCCCGGTGGATTTGTGGTCAGCACACAGATGGGCTAGGCAATAAGGCTTTGTTCCACAGCCAGTGTCTTCCTCCTGCAGGCTAGCTTGTTCCCAGGCCAGCTCCGGTTTGTCTCATAGCATTTGCAGATAAACAAAGAAGAAACAGAAACTTGAAGTGCTTTGAAAAGCTGCTGTTTGCATCATCTGCTAAACAAGTTATGGGGTAAAGTGGTAAGGAAACACACTGGCTTCTTTAGTGAGAGGAGCAGACCAAGTAAAGGGTCAAAGGGCAAGAGTCAGGCAAAGACTTGGTGCTATAGGCGCCATCAATCCTCTGTGTGTGAAACAACACTGGCACGTGGCCACTCACGGCAGCACTGTTGGTGACAGAACCAACGGAAAGAGCTGTCAGGAAGAGGTGAGCTAAATGAACCATGTCTACATTCTAGAAACATCTGTGGAAGAAGCCCTCTGTTTGGTTGGAAAGAATCCTGAAGATAGTTATATAAAACACTAAAAACATGCTTGGCTGTGGTGGCGCACGCCTTCAATCCCAGCACTCAAGAGGCAGAGGCAGGCAGATCTCTGTGAGTTCGAGGCCAGCCTGGTCTACAGAGTGAGTTCCAGGACAGCCAAAGTTACAGCAGAGAAACCCTGTCTCAAAAGTAAAAAACAAAAATAACAACAAATAAACAAAACAAAACAAACAAATAAAAAAGAGAATGACAGCATATATATAGTATGTAAACTGGGATGAGATAGAATATACGCAGCTGAAGAGATGGTTCAGTGGGTAAAAGTGCTCCTTGCTATGCAAGCATAAGAACCCTGAGTTCGAAGCACCAGATCTTGCACAAAAGCCTGCCATGGCTGTGCGTGCCTGTAATCTCAGTGCTTCACCAGCTGAGTCAAGTAAATTCCAGAGAGCACTGGCCAGCCACTCTGTCAGAAACAGGGGGCTTCAGGTTCAGTGAGAGACCTTGTCTCAAGGCAATAAACTGGCAAGTTATAGAGCAGGACAGACAACATCTTGTAACCTCTGTGCATGGGTGCATGCACCTACATACATGTGCATACACATAGGTATATACTACATACATATACATAAAGAAAATATGCACTTCTATTTATTACGGCTTGCATACATTAACTCTATAAAAATGTACCAGATAGAGGGGCATTTTTCACTGTAAACATAAAGTAAGTCTCACACCCAACGATAACACAGATACAAAAATTAACATCAAGCAGCTTTGTGTGTGTACTCATTAAATAAACAAGGAGGAGGAAATAACAGGCCTCTGTAGCTTCCAGAAACCTCTATGGATCTTTAAAAGGTGGGAGCGGGAGATTGCTGAAAGCACAGAGAACTTGCCCAGTGTGTTTGGGACCCTGGGTTTGAATTCCATCACACTGGTAAATAAGTACAAGTTTTCAAAGCAATGAAAATGAAGAAAGCAAAAGAAAGGGCCTAGACTTTAAGGCTGAGTGAGTAATTTTACCTAATTTAAATCGTGTGCTCTAACTTGCTTTTCCTTTGCTTGGTCTTTTGAGAAATGGTCTCCCTATGTGGCCCTGGCTAGCCTTGAACTTGCATGATCCTCCTGTGTCTGCCTCCCAAGTACTGGGCTTATAGGCATGTGCCACTGCCCCTGGCCCATTTTACGTCTTGTGGAATCATTTTGGGAAGCATACTGTTTGCAAAGGCAAAAAGCAAATGTTCTTCCCCTGCAAGGAATGGCAACAGAACACGTCGGGGGCCCCTCTGCTTTTGACCAGGCGCTGACATTTCTGATGGATTCTCAAGTATTTTCGCAGACGACGTCTGTGCATTGCTTCGAGCTGGGATGTGTTCCTTGGCTTTTCAAATGTCAGCATGGCTGCTCTGCTGGGACGGGATCCCGTTTCTCGGAAAATGTCTGGAACCAAGTGCCGGTGGGTTTCTGTGATGTCACCAAGTTCTGGCAATCAAAGAGCTTCTGGATAACAAGAAGCACCCTCGTGAGCCTGCAGCAGGGACATAACTCAACAGGGCCTCTGTGCGAGGACTGAGGCTGCTTTGGTGTGTCACTCTAGCTGTCTGATTGCCCCACCCACCCATTCACCCATAGGCTCCTATTGTACAAGCGGAGTCCCAGAGCCCATGCCTGTTCCTCTCTTCTATCTATCCCCGGACAAAAGAAGGAACACTGGCGCTGTTGGCTTGGAGCTGCTGACGATACTGGAAGCCTCTTGAGAAATTAAACGGTCAATCTATATCTGTGCCTGTTCTGCAGCAATAAGCAGTCATCAGATCCCTGCCACTGCCTCTGTTCTCCCTGAATCCACCGAGCACTGTGCCTGGAACCCTGGCCCTCCAGGGAAGGGGACGTGCCAGCTGTGGATGTGGAAGCTAAGCAAATGTTTATGTGAAGGTCTAAGGTTTGCCTTTGAGTGAGTCTTTCCTGTTGTGATGGGAGAAAACCTGAACCCAAATGAACTTCAAAGGAAATGACCTCCAAAGCACTTTCCCCTGTTTATAAGAGGAACTGGCATCTCCTAGGACTCTGGCGGAGGCAGGGTTTGGGACACTAGGAATCCCGGGGCATCTTCTCTTCCTGTTGTTTCTCTTTGCCTCTCTGTTCTCTTGAGTCCGCTAGTTTTTTGCTTGTTTGTTTGTTCGTTTATTGACAGACTATTTGATGACTTATTCTCCAGCTACGGGAATTACAGGGGACCATGTTGGATCCCAGCATCCTGGGGAGGGTTTCTTTAGCTCTGTTTGGCCAGTAGTCCAGTTCTGGACTAAATCAACTTCAGTGAGGGGGCTGTTACACATTACTGACAGTGGATTGTCCTTGGAGGTCCAAGACTTTAAAGAGAGTGAAGACTTGTGGAGAGGTGCTAGTAACACCCAAAGTATTCCTTCAGAGGGATGCATAGCTCATACATGGCTACTTGATAACTTCCTGTGAATCGGTGTCCTTATTTCTTGATTTTTATAGTGTGTGTGTGTGTGTGTGTTTGGGGGGTATGTGCACATGAGAACTGGTATGCTGATGTGCTAGTGTGCTGTGAGGCCAGAAGGCGTTACATCCCCGAAGCTGTGAGCCACCTGTAAATGGTGGGAACTGAACATGGATCCTCTTCAAGAGCAGTTTGTGCTCTTAACTTCAGAGCCATCTCTCCAGCTTTATTTTTTAAAATATCTTTTGAGATTACACAATTTCCCTTCTTTTTCCTATTTTTAACACTTACTTATCTATTGTGTGTATAGGGGGACACACAAGTGCGTGGCATTGTAGAGATAAGAGGACCATTTTGCTGGAGTCAGTTCTCTCGTTCAGTCGTGTGGGTTCTAGGGATTGGTCACAGCTGTCAGGCCCAGCCACAAGCTCCCTTACCCACTGAGCCAGCCTGCCAGCTCTTATATCTAGTTTAAGTTGCTTTTCAGTGTGGGGTCCTTCTCAATTATTTCTTTCTGCTTCCGGGCGTTCTTGTATCCTTTGTGGCTTTTCTTCTGCAATGGATGGAGGATGGATCTTCATAGGGAGCTCACTCTTGGCATCTTGGGGGTCGTGAATGACGGGGTAAGGCTGGTCACCTGGTTGTATGGATTGAAGGGAAGACTTCAAAGGCCAGGCCATCGTTGATGTCAGTCTCAGCGAGTTTAAGAAGAGCCCCAGGCCTGATGAACAAAGTGTATATTACCCCACTCGATGGCCCTATCGCTGAGCTGAGTATTCTTTCAACCCTCATTTGTCTGTATCAGAGGAGGAGACAAACTTACCAGGTTTTGGCCCATCAGCCCTGGAGCCTGGAGGGAATGGAGGGGTGGGATCCTGCGAGCCATTGCTTTGCCTAGCATCTCTTTTTGTCAGCATGGAACCTGGCAGGGCTCAGGGTACCTGATGGTACCTGGATGGTAGCCATATGGGCTCTTGCTTCTACCAAAGGAGAATGGGAAAGGACAGTCTCAAGGCCTCAGGCTGAGGAGGAAGTGGAATTTTTTTTAAAGCTTTCTTCCTCTCTGCTTCTAGCCACCTACCATCCCTTGACATCTTACCTCATGTCAGCACTCAGTCTGTCTTGGGCATTCCCAGGGATCTTTGGTTGGTTTCTAGAATTCATACTGCCTTCTCACATCTCTGGAATTTCCAGGCTTGGGACAAGGACTCAGTAGCCTAGAACGGCATACCTCTTGCCTTGGCTGACTTTGACCTCATCCTTTCCCTTGAACTTGGCTTCTCCCTGGCATCTACTCAGTTTGGGCTCCAGTTGAACTCAGCCCAGCTGCCATCCTGGTTCCTGATGGCTCCACAGACTAGGTTTTAGCTTCTTAGCTTCTCTCTGGATGTCTGATCCCCAACCGTCCCTGGTGAGTGGCTTTACCTCCTGTCTCAGGGTTAAGCAGCTTGCAACACCCATCCCCAGTCTGTGGCTGGCAGAGAAGTGACACACCTGCCAGAGGCCACTGTCATTGAATTCATATCTCTGAGGGGGAGGGGACCAGCTGCTGAAGTCACTGTTCTTCATCCTGAGGAAGAGAAAGCTGTTCAGGGAGGTGTCCCAGCTGAGTGACAGCCACACACGGATATGGGTCATTCAGAACAATGCCCTGGACTGGAGGGAAGGCGCCTTCAGGGCATCAGGAACTGGCCAAGGGTGGCCAGGATGGCAGCTGGGGACACTCAGGGGGCCTGGGCCAGTGGCTATTTACTATACGGTGACAGGAACATTTCAATATTTTAGCAACTGGTACAGCTGTCGTGGCGCGCATTTCTGCTGAATGTCAGCGCAGGTTGTAGGTGGTAGTGAGCAGCTGGGCTGTCACACTGACAGTAAAAGCAGATGGAGTGGTTATAAACTGCGACAGGAGAAATTTTGGCTCATCACTAGAAAACTTATATCACTACCATTTACCAAGGAGGGTGGGCAGAAACTTGAAGCAGGCCTTCAAAATGGACCAGGACACTACCATTGGGTAACAGGCACAAAAGAGTTTTTACTTATTTATTTTGGACTCTTTTTTTTCCCCCTAATTTGCTAGCAAGGCCCCAAGATTATCTGCAGCCATGATTAATGAGAGACCTTTCTAGAGCTTTTGCTGTGTGCCAGATGTGGTGCTGGGGAATGACATCACAAAGGTCAAGAGGCTGGCCCCTGTCTCCCTGAGGTTCACAATAGTGTCACTGGAGGTGTCATGCCTTGAATAGAAAATGTCACCCACAAGCTTGTTTCTGAATGTCTGCTCCCAAATAGCGGTGCTGTTTTGGGTGTCTTGGGAACCTGTACGTGGTGAGGCCCAGCTGGTGGCAGGTCAGTAGGGGAGTGGGACTTTAAAGGTTGTAGCTATTTCCAGCCACCCTCTGCTGCCTGGTTCACAGTGGTGCTCTGCCATATGCTCCAATGACCACAAACGCCACCATTCCTTTCTATGATGGTTGGTCTTGATCATCAACTTAACAGGATTTCAAGTCACCATGGAAACAAATCTCTGGGCATGCCTGTGAAGGATTATCAAAATTAGGTTAATAGAGATGGGAACACCCACTGTAAGTGTGGACAGTGTCATTTCATGGGCTGGGTTTCTGGGAGTAAAGGAAAAGGAGAGAGCGAGCTGAACATCAGCGTTCATCTCTGTCTTCAATGTGGAGACGATATGGCTGGTTGTCTCAGCTTCTGCTGCCTTGACTTGCCCAGCACGGTGAGCTGCGTGTGTACCCTCTAACCGGGAGCCACAACAGGCCTAAGGCGCTTTGCTTAGTGTGTTTCCTCACATCACCAGCACAAGAGACTAATGCATATCTTTTCCATAATGAACTGAGACTCTAAAACTCTGGGCTCAAACAAATCATATCCCTCGTAAGTGTTGCTGTCAGGCATTTGTCCACAGAAACATAAAAGCAGCTAATACGACTAGGACAGAGAAATTGAGGCATAGGACACCTTCCCCAAAATGACCACAGACCAGAAAGTATACCGGATACAATGAATAAATATACAGAGAGAAGTGTTAGGCAAGCACTTAGGGCAGCGGTTCTCAACCTGTGGATCATGACCCCTTTGGGGGTCAAACGACCCTTTCACAGGGGTCGCCTAAGACCATCTGCATATCTGATATTTACATTACGATTCATAACAGTAGCACAATTACAGTTACGAAGTGGCAACAAAAATAATTTTATGGTTGGGGGGTCACCTCAATATGAGGAACTAACTGCATTAGGAAGGTTGAGAACCACTGACTTAGGGGCTGGAAGCTCGGGGCTGGTGTGACTGAGGAAAAGATTGCCTGTCCAAACAGGGAGGAAATCAGCCTCTAAAAGCTTTTCTTTGGCTTCTAGAAATCACTACTTGCTTGTGATTTTTCACCTCAGGCATCAGGTCGCTGCTTGTCTTTGAAAGCACTCGGACTCTCTCACTTTGCCCGTGTGAAGTCAGTGCTGCTTAGCTGTGCTCAGCTGGCATCAGAGCCAGTCGAGAAGGCCAAGTTCATAGAGGCTCTGAAGGGCTGCCCTGGACATCATCTTTCTGAGGTTTCTCCAGTGCCACAAGGAGCTCACTCCTCTTTTTTTTTTTTTCGAGTGGCAGCCGCAAATCCAACTGCTGACCCCAAGAGAGAAGGCTGGTCTCTGTGGTGAACGTTACCACCATCACCATCCTTACCATCACCACCATCCTCAGCACCATCACCACCATCTTCAGCACCATCACCACCATCCTCAGCACCATCACCACCATCCTCAGCACCATCACCACCATTCTCACTATCACCACCATCTTCAGCATCACCACCACCATCCTCACCATCACCACCATCCTCAGCATCACCACCACCATTCTCACTATCACCACCATCTTCAGCATCACCACCACCATCCTCAGCATCACCACCATCCTCAGCATCACCACCATCCTCAGCATCACCACCATCCTCAGCATCACCACCATCCTCAGCATCACCACCATCCTCTACCAGCATCTTCACTACCCCCACTACTCACCACCATCACCAGCATCACTGCTTCTACTGTCAACTCACAACATAATTTCTACTCTTCCCATCCTCACAACTAATGAATAAGGTAAATATCATGCCCGTTTTCCAGGCAACAATGAGGCTCTTAGAGATTACTCATGTTTGCCTGAACAAAGGGCTAGGGGCTAGAAAGATGGCTCAGCGGCTAAGAACACTTATTATTCTAGTTAAATGTTGGATTCCTGGTACCTGCATGGTGCTTTACGATAACTGAGCAGAAGATCCAAAATCCTCTTCTGACTCCACAGACACCAAGCATGGTGCATACATACATACATACATACATACATACATGCAGGTAAAACATTCATACACATCAAATAAAATCTCTTTTAAAAGTCAAAATGAGTTACTGAAATTTATTTTAAAAACAGAGAAAAAGCAAAGGAGGAGGGGAAGATGAGGAGGAAGAGGAAGAAGAGGTGTCGGAGATGACAATAAAGTCAAGCCCCAGGCTCTCTTTCCTTAAACTGCCACAAGGCTGTGCTGGGCACCCTTAATCCCAGCATTTGGGAGGCAGAGGTAGGTG
The DNA here is from genome assembly GCA_026225945.1 of Cricetomys ansorgei. Lineage (NCBI taxonomy): Eukaryota > Metazoa > Chordata > Mammalia > Rodentia > Nesomyidae > Cricetomys > Cricetomys ansorgei. The sequence goes on from JAMJFZ010000736.1 coordinate 3,199,835, forward strand.
GATCTCTGTGAGTTTGAGGCTAGCTGATCTACATAGTGAGTTCCAGGACAGCCAGAGGCATGTAGAGAGACCCTGTGGCAATAAACAAACAAACAAACACCATAGGACTCATTCCTCATCTCCCTTCCACAGACAACAGCAGGTCAGGCCCTAATCACTCAGGATTATGCCAATACAATGGCCTCCTAACAGATTTCCTTAAGGCAGGTAAATAGACCCCCCCTCCCCCACACTGGCCTCCAGCGTCAAACAGTGCAGTTTTAACTCAGCTTCTCCTGTGTCCCTGCTCTCTCACCAACTCATGGCGGTTTTCTGATACTTCTAGGGTCATGGTCTGATTCTCAAAAGCCTTTTCCACCTGGGCCCATGCTCTTGCATCCTCAATGGCTCACTGCTTGCCAAGATTCACAAGCCAGGTGGAAATTATTAGTGTTCACCAACAGTTCCCTGCTTCCAGGCATGGGGGAGATTTCTATTCCCTTTTATGATTTTATTGCTCTTTGCAGTTAAGTAGAGGCAGACCCGTGATTAGCTCTAGCCAATGAAATAGATCTGGATGTGTGTTACTTTGACATTGAAGCAATGCAAAGGCCCTGCAGGACTTTCCCACTTCTCTCAACCCCTTGCTGTGATGCTCTGTAGCAGTGTTCCAGATGGTGGAGCCCCCATTAGCCGGAGTCCCTGAGTGACTCTATGGAGCAGAACACTTTCCTTCCTGCATCCATTGACTTGCGGTGAACTTTGTGTGGAAATGAAATTATTCTGTTGAGCTATTGCGATCTGGATGTTGTTCGGTGGCTAAAAACACAATGAAAGTTAGCGTCTTTGCCCATGTTCAAATAGGTCATCAGGAGAAGGCTCTTCTGGCCATCACTCAGGCTTCCTGGTAGACAGGAGAATCCATCTTAACATAGGTTCTGTGATTACCTCCAAGGGAGGGGAGCCTATGGGAAATCAAGCCCTGACTCTAAATATATATATAATTGCAAAAATGGATGTACGCATGTGCGCACGTGTGCACTTACACACACACACACACACACACACACACACACACACACACACACACGTGTACAGTATTTTATCTGCATGTATGTGCACTGTGTTCATGCCTGGTGCCTGAGGAGGTCAGAAGAGAGCATCAGAGCCTCTGGGACTGAAGTTACTGAGGGTATCTGAGCCACTGTGTGGTTGCTGGGACCTAAACTCAAGTCCTCTGCAAACACAGTAACTCTTAACTGCTGAGCCAGCGTCCTAGTCCCCATGCCTTGACTCTTGAAGCTTTCACTTAAGATGGGACACAAACCACTTTGCTTAACTTTTCCTTGACTGAATTAAGTCCCTGACTTCAAAAGGGGCAGAATGAAAGGACCTCAGAGTAGGCACAGAACCCACCCAGACACCAGATTCTTAACACAAAGGAGATGTATTTGCCTCAGAGGGACAAAGGGCAATGAATAAGGAACAGGGACAGGGAAGAGGGAAGGGGCAAGGGAGAGGGGGAAGGGATATTTGCCTCTGGATAGGGTAGAGACAGACATGGCCCTTAGACAAATGGTAGGTTATAAAGGGTCCTAGGTGAGTAGGGAAAGGGGGAGGTACGGTTGGAGAAGGGTTGGGGTGGCTGTTTCTGAGTGGCTGGAGGAGAACAAAGGAGAGGGCTTGTGGAGTTTTGGGAGAGAGGGGGTTGCTGTGGAGGGATTTCTGGGAGACAGGGATTTTTAGGTCTGTGTGTGTAAAGCTGGAACTTAGGTTATGTCTGGCTGTCTTTTCGTGACCCATGGCCATCTTGGGGTTATGTGGAAGATGTACTAAGAGTAATGAGACTAGCTCTGCTTTTAACAAACACACCCAGGTCCGTATATTCACACACATATATATTTAAATCAACACTGATCCACTTTATCTTCTTAAAACTATCACTGGATGGCTGTTTGTGTATGCCAACGATGGGCTCAGTACTTCTAGATGCTTCTGGAATTGCCTTGCAGTTCACAGCATATCCAAATCCTTGTCTGTCAGGGTGGAATAATGGTGCCTCTTTTACCCACATGTGCAAGAATTGAATGAGTTAGTGCATGCGAATGCTTAGAAAGACCTAGAGCACTCACTAACCCTCAGCGGTTATTAGTATTCCTCCTGAGATCTCTGTGGAAAACTATCTTCTGATGTTTTGACTTCTTGCTAATGGTTCAAAAATCCCTCAGATCTGTAGCAAGACCTGTCTGTGTCCATGCACCCTCAGCTCACGGCCCTCGGAGGTCCCTTGGATGCAGTTCTTGGAACTGAGGGAAGGTGCTGTCTGGCCTGGGGAGAGGCGAAGGTGTGGCTTGTAGCTAGGCTACTGCCTTGGAGAAGGCTGGGGAAGGGAGTGGTATGTGTGTCCATCACTGTCTAGCTGGGTAGTTCTGTGGGATGCTCTACAGTCTCTCAGAGGAGCCAAAAGGGGTCAGGCCTCCATTTCCTACAGCAGTGATCTATCCATTAACATATTCCCTTTTGTCTTGCTGCCCCCTTATTACCTCACTTCCTATCTCAAATTGTACTTCCTGGGATCACCTCTCAAACAGATGACCTGTACTTAGGGAATCTAACCTTAGGATAGGGGTAAACACCAGCTGAAACTCAGTGCAATGAAACTGGCCCTGGCAGGCCTGCCTCCTCCTCCTCCTCCTCTTCCTCCTCCTCTTCCTCCTCCTCTTCCTTCTCCTCCCCACACCCCCTCTTTCTTCCAAGGCTCACCTTATAGCTCAGGTTGGCCTTGAACTCTTGGCAATCCTCCAGGCTCAGCCTCTCAAGGGCCAGATTACAGGCAGAACCAGCACTCTTGGCCTTCGGCAGTGGTTCTGAAGAAGCATTTCATGAGGTTTGGGGCCTTGCTCCCATGGTTGAAGTCAGCTGATGGCTTCAGAAGATGCCAACATGAGGGACATAGCTTTGGGTGACAAGCCACACCTTCATCTCTCCCCAGGCCAGACAGTACCTTCCCTCAGTTCCAAGAACTACATCCAAGGGACCTCCTGGGACCATGAGCTAAGGATGCTTGGGCATAGACAGCTCCAGTTACTTCAGCTCCATCTCTTCACTCTATAACCTTGCCCTACTGTAGAGCTTTCTTATGAAGGATCTGAAGGCAAGACACTGTAGCTTGCATGGCACGCTGGCAAGACTGATGTGTGAGCTCTGAGTAGCCCAGCACAAGGTTGTTCAGTGAATCCTGTTTGACTGACATTCTGCCTCTTGCATGGACAGTGGATACAGGTTCCTCAAGTGTCTGCATTGACCTTCTCCCCATTTCTGGAAAATCTGGAGGATGGTGAACATCAGGAGATACTCGGGGCAGTTAGCCTAAGTGAAGGTTTTTTTTTTTTTTTTTTTTTGCAAACCAGAAGGGAGATGCTATAGTTTGGATGTTGACAGTCCTTAGAGTCCTTGTGTTGAAGCCTTGCTCCGGGCTGCACATAATTGGAAGAGGTCTAGTGTGGAGGTCGTTGGCAATGAATGCTTTGAAGGGACCTGCAGGATCCTGGTCTCTTTGCTTTAGTTTGGCTTCCTGGCCCTGTGAGGGAGAGATTAGAACAAGACATCCATTGGTCAAAAACTCATGCACCACCCACACCCGGCAATGTCCTGAGTTTTTGACCAATGGATGTCTTGTTCTAACCTGCCAGGATCCTTGAAAACCATCTGAGTTGAGCACAACCCTTCAAAATAAATTTGCAAACTAGTAAGAGCTAGGCGTGTTAGTATATCCCTGTAATCTCAGCTTTCAGGATGTGGAGACAGGAAAATCGGGAGTCCAAGGCCAGCCTGGGCTACATAAGGCCCTGTCTCAAAAAAAAAAAAAAAGCAAAATAAAACAAAATGAATTTCAAACTGGGACTGGTGGTCCAGGTTCTGCATTCCCAGTCACTCAGGAAGCTAAAGTGGGAGAATTGAAAGTTTAAGGCCTACTTGGGCTGCAGAGTGAGTTCAAGGCCAGCCTGAGCTACTTTGCGAGCGCCTGTCTCAAAAATAAGAGAAGGTGATTTTTGTTTGTTTTGTTTGCTTGTTTTGCTTTGTTTTTTAAAGAATGGGATATAGCTCAGTGGTAGAGTGCTTGCTGAACACATTCAAAGCCCTGGGTTCAACTCCAGAGTGTAGTCATTTTTCTGGGCTCCTGCAGCACACACTGGGCAGCACTAAATCTATTCACTTGCTCTATTTATCTTTTGGTTTTCTGAGATAGGGTCTTGTTATATAGCTCAGGCTGGTTTCAAACTCTCAGCCCTCTTCTACAATCTCCTACATGCTAGGAATGGACAGGTACACCACCATGCCCAGGTCTCTCTGTGCTGTTTTAGGGGTTGGTTGGCAACACGGGGAAGCCCTCTGCAGGAACTTGGGATGAAGAAAGAATGGTCAAAGAGAAGTGATCTTAGCCAGACTCCAGACAGTCACCACATGGGGCTCTGAGCTCTGAAGACTCCTGCAACTGGGAAGGAACGGAACCCAGATTTAGCCAGTTACTATTATCAGCAGGGAAACCAGCAGAGAACGCGGAACGCAGCAATGGGGCCTCAGATTCGGCCAGTCATCGCAAAAAGATTGCTGGCCTTTGCAACCAAGTCCTGGACCTGTGTATTTTGAGGTCAGAAAAAAAATCCATTGAAATTCTCTCTAGCTGCTTGAGAGTTTTTGGGAGTTAAGATGCGTGCTTCAGCAAGAGCTAGCAGAAAAGCTCATCTCCAAACCACCAAGGCAGCTGCCTCTGCCCTCTTCATTTTTTAGCTGATTGAAATAATCAGAAGCCAGCTTCAGAATGCTGGCTTGGGGAGAGGCAGGCAATGTCTGTTTGATGGAGAGTAGTATCAGCCTCCTGCAGGGCAAGGGAGGGGCGGGGAATCCAATGTCTTACTCATTTTCTTCTTTTCCCTTCCCCAAACTTCCCTGCATCATTGCATTTCCTGTAGGTTAGATGAGTAGGGCTACTGGGCACATCTCACTTGGTGCCACGGGCCCTTCCACCTCCTGGGTTGCTAGGTGACAGAAGAGATGCAAAATAAGTCCACAGAAACATGGTAGCTTTGGAAGCTGTTTGTGTCTAGGTCCTAGGTGCTTCTCCATCTCTCCCTCCCAGTGTCTTCCTTACTCACGTGGTCATCAAATAGAGTAAGAATAGGCCAGAGGGCTGAGGAAGAGGACTCAGTTGGTAAAGTGCCTGTGCTGTGCAAGCATGAGGACCTGAGTTCGAGTCCCTGGAACCCATATAAAAACCAGGAGTGACGGGGAACTCCTGTAACCTCAGGACTGGGGACTCACAGACAGGTGGATCTCTGAAACTCATTGTCCAGTCTGGATGAATTGATGAGCTTCTGGTTCCCTGAGACCTTGTCTCAGAATAAAAGCAGAGACACCCAGTGTTGACGTTGGGCCTCCATATGAATAAACATGCACAACACACACACACACACACACACACACACACACACACAGAGAGAGAGAGAGAGAGAGAGAGAGAGAGAGAGAGAGAGAGAGAGAGAGAGAGAGAGAGAGAAAGAGACCCAAAGCCTGAAAATCTAACCTCGTAAGACAGAACCAACAGTTCCCATTGGAGAAGCTAGCCAGTCAGAGCAGAAGCAAAGGACAGGAGGAAAATTATTCTTTTCTCCCTGTGATAAAATTGAGTTAGTGCTGGCTGCATTAATGCCCATTTGGAGTGTGAAAGGGCTGTGATCCAGTCAAGGATGTGTCTGGGGGTGGGGGGCGAGGAAGTGAGGCCACAGCGGGGGCCCCTTCCCTAGCTCTCAGCATTTCATCCCTTCCTTTTCAAACCGAGCCAAGAGTCCTCCAGGCAGTGTGCTGTCTGGCTCCGATTTGTAAAAGGTGATCTCACTGGGACCTCTGTGTATATGCAGAAAGCTGTGGTTAAGGCTGTGTGTGTGTGGGTGCCCTGGACAAGCCTTCTGTTAGGACTGGCGTTTGCCTCTGTACAGCCTGTGGGAGAGGGAGGGAGGACAGGCTTTGGGGTGGGGGATGGGAGAGGGATCTTCCTGCTTGGCATTTGCAAGCTGGTGGGGAGCGTGCTGCTTCCAGGTTTCAGGCAATCACAAGGCCCATTTGCTCTTGCAGGTTCATTAACGAGGCCTGCGGGAATGACAATTGCCTTGTCCATGGTGTTAACTGGACGGAAGGAAGAAAGGAAAGTCAGGAAGGGGAGAGAGCAATGTTCTGGTTCCTGCTCAACTGTCCCTGCTCTTCTAAACTCCAGTGGCTACCTGCCCACAGCTGCCTTGGCTATCACTGGGAGGGGCAGGCGGGAGGTGGGGAAGAGTCTAAGGGTGTTGGCGATTTTATGCCACGCCCCCATCTTTCTTTTTCATTTGATTCCAGGCTCTTTGCTGGGCCCCGCGGGCCACTCCTAGACATGCTTTCCCAAGTGACGACTCCTGGAAAACATCTCTGATAGGAAAGCCAAGAAACAGAGAGCTCCCAGGGCTGTGTCATCTCCCTAGGCCCATTGTCCCCCACCTACTTCCAATCTTTGGTTCTGTCTTCCAACCCTGGGCAGCCGTTGTACTTCAAGTGTGGACAGAGAGGCCCTTAGACAGGTGGCCCACAGCAGCCATACCTCTGGACAGTTGCGCTCCAGGGACCCTTGCTCTGGAACCTATCGTCCTTGCTGTCCTCCAAGGTGCTTTGAATTCACAGCCAGCACTTCTATTTGTAGGGCAAACAGACAGTGAAAACGGTCTAGCGCCAGGAGGCTTGGAGACTGGCATTTGGCCAGGGGCCCTGGCAGCACATCGTAGGGACGAGAGAAAAGAATATCCAGTTGGGAATTATTTAGCGCCCACCTGCCTTTTTTCCTGTACTAATGGAAGGCCCGCCAGGCCAGGATGAGGGCAAAGAATGCGGGAAACTGGGGACCATTCTGTCCTGCCGCTTGTTAGGAGAGCAGAACACTGGCAAGAGGTTACTTGGGGAAGCTGGATGATGTTATCGACCAAATTGGGGTTTGGGGATTATCTGTGGATTTCATTTATCTGTGTTTTCCCTGGTCTCTCTTGTTGTAGGTAATTAAGAGCTGATTGCTGGTAATTAAGAGTTGTTGAGAGAGGCGGCAGGATCCAAAAAGGAGAGGCACACAGTTTGTCTTCCTTTGGACAGACTCCTGACCCCTCCCTTTGTGTGCCTCCTGCAGGGAAGTGGCCCCAGAGAGCAAGTCCAGCTTGTCAACTACATTATTTATTCGTAAATGCCTCTGCCTTCATCCTGCCCTCTATTGCCAAGCCTGGAGCTAAGCCAAGCTGTGTGCGGGTGGGTTTAAATTCGACCTCCCCACGCTCAGGTGGGCTAAGAGACAAAGCTTTTATTTTTCCAACAATAGCTTCCCTTGGGCTCTTGAGCACCTTCTCTGCTGATGGTAGACAACTTAAACTTGAGACAAGGTAACAGTAACACTGGCTGAAGTCGTGGTAATTTTAGGAGCCATGCCATCTCTCTGGATCCTCTCCGTTTATTCCTCCTGGCTGTGAGCTTCTCTCCTGGGATGGAGTTGGGAGAAGAGATTCTACATCGTCTTGGCTTTGAACAAGGGATATGCGTCTGCACACTGCCTTCTGCTTCCGGGCTCCACCCACTGGTCTTGCTGACTTGGACTTGAACATGAACTCTGATGTTCTGGGCGGTCACTGCCTCCAGTCCAGGGACCCCACACACTGCTCCTCTGGTGAGTCCCTTCTCCTCGCAGCACTCTGGATGCTGCAGATGCTCTTGGCTCTTCTCTCTGCCCTGCTGGGGTATTCTCTGGCTTGCCGTTATGGGTGAGACCCCATGCCCCTCCTCTCAAGGCCTGGAAGCCTTTCTGGGGTTCTCAATGCCATGATTTGGATCTGAAATGAGTGTGTCCCCTCAAAGGTTCAGGTATTGGAAATTTGGTCCCCAGGGTAATGATATTGAGAGAAACTAGGTTACTTCCTGAAAGGGTAGGATTTTGTTGTTGTTGTTGGTTGTTTGTTTTGTTTTTTGAGAGAGGGTCTTGCTATAGAGTCTTCTCCTAGCAGACTACTATTTATTGAACACTTCCAGTGTGCCTGGGACGTTCACGCACACAGCAGTTCCCGTTCTACTGCACTGTCCCTTGGTGATGCCAGCAGGGTGTCCTTGCCAGGGTGCTAGTGCCAAGATGTTTGAACTTTCCAGCCACCAGAACCAGGAGCGAAATAAACCTCTTTTCTTCTTTGGATATTGCGTTACAGCTACAGAAAATGGACTGTGGCACCACCTCTCTCTCAACCTAACATCACAAGTGTCCAGCTTGTTCCAGGACCCCAGTCATCATGGAGACCCTTCCACTAGCCAGTGAACTCCTTCACTCTTTCTCTTTTTCTTTCTTTCTTCTTCTCTGTCTCCTCTTCTTCTTATTCCTCCTCCTCGGTTTTTTTTTTATTTATTTTTTCTTTTGTTTGTTTTCTGAGACAGGGTTTCTCTGTTGTAACTCTGGCTGACCTGGAACTCACTCTGTAGACCAGGCTGGCCTCGAACTCACAGAGAACCACCTGTGTCTGCCTCCTGAGTGCTGGGATTAAAGGTGTGCACCACCACCTGTCTGGCTTCCTCCACTCTTTCTGTGTGACAGGAAAACTGCTCTTGCCCCTCCTATCATTCTATATATTATGCTGCAAAGCCATCATTCCCACTCTAGGGCATCTGAAAACTACAGTTCAGAATTCCAAAGCTCGGAGTGTTCAGTGCCCCCCACTGCTTGCATTTGGAAGTCACGGCTCTTGAGAACAGTTGATCTGTGAAAGATTTGCCAAAGTCTTCCTGGGATCCCGCAAGCCACTCGCCTTCCTAGCAGACCACCAGTTATTGAACACTTCCGGTGTGTCTGGGACGTCCCTGGCTTATCATGTTTAATCCTTACAGTGCCCTGTCGTGATCTCCATTTTGCATCAAGGAAACTCAGATAGAGGGGTGTTAAGAACTCACTGGATCATTTGCCTCTGGCACCCTGCTTTCTGTCCCTGTGGCCTCACCCCTCCTGCCTCAACAAGTGGTTGTGGTGGGGAGTCCCATGGGGTTTTGACACTGATAGTATATCTCATGGTATTGTGTTTATGTCTTTTCTTTTCAGCCCCCGGGTTTCCGGGCTGTGGCAGAGGATATGCTTGTCAGGCACCCGGGACTGGGCTACCTGTCTGGTAGTTGATTCTGTCCCTTGTTGCAACTCTCTGTTGGCCAGACATCTACATGTGATCTCTGCGAGTGGGCTGAACTTTTCCACAGCATGGGGGTTGAGTTTCATGGTCACCTGTGTCCCCCCAAAGGGAGAGAGTGCCAATGAAGGAATCTCTTTGCAGTTTGTGATCCAGGGGAAAACCACATTGCATGTCTTCTGCCATATTTTATAGGTCAAAATGTTACTACCCAAGTCAGTCAAGAGGAGAGGAAAAAAACCCCACCTCTTGATGGGAGTGGCAAGGTACTGGAAGAATGTGTGGGACTGAAAATATTGTTATAGCCATATTTAAGAATTAAAATTGCCGGGTGGTGGTGGTGCACACCTTTAATCCCAGCACTCGGGAGGCTGAGGCAGGAGGATCTCTGTGAATTTGAGGCCAGCCTGGTCTACAGAGTGAGTTCCAGGACAGCCAGAGTTACAACAGAGAAGCTCGATCTCAAAATACCCAAAACAACAACAACAACAACCAAACCAAAAGGATTAAAATCTATCCCAGTGGAAATGTTCACGGGAAGAGTGGTATCGACATGCTTAGATACATTCAAACTCAAATCCCCAAAGCCAGCCCACGGAACATGCAGTACTCTTGTGGGCTCTGACACAGAGAGTGTCTGTCCACTGGCATTGGCTCAAGCACCTAAGCATTACAGCCAGAAGCATCCTCTGTGGGCCTGTCTTGCCAGTGGAGTTGCTCTCAAAGGTCTTCCACAAGGCAGACTCCCACGGGCTCTGTAGGGAGGAGGTGATGCTTGAGCAGGATGGGAAGGACAAGCAGGGACTGACCATAGCAGGGTGGGGACATGGAGGACTCTGCAGAGGGAGCCCCTCCCATTGCAAAAGTTTAAAGGTATGGGGAGGGGGAGGGGACACAGTAGTAGCACGAAGGAAAGGAGGGGCTTGACCAGGGGTGGAAAACTTAACTTAGTTGATTTTGTCTTCATGCTACCCAGGACATCGGCAAATGCTTGGTCTTCGGGAGTATGTATGTGTGAGCTCGTGATGTGTGTGTGTATAGTGTATGGAGAGACAGAGAGAGAGAGAGAGAGACCACCTAGGAGGAGAGAAGTGGGGAGTAGAGAAAGAAAGGAAGGGGGAGAGGCAATGAAGGAGGAAGAGAAGAGGAAGGGGAAGACACAGGGAGATGGGGGGAGCCAAAACTGGGGTTAGGGAACAGACATTTTGTTTCTTGTTGATGGTGTTAAGGTGCTGAGGATGGAACCTACAGCCTCACACATATTAGGCAAGTGCTCTACTCCTGACTTTTAGTCCCAGCCCCAGGACGGATTTATAAGGTGGGCTGGAGCTGGCTTGGGCACCTGGGCCACATCTGAGCTTTGTGTGGTGACTTTCCTTCCCTTTTATGCCCTGTAATTGTTCATTCCCACCCACCCATAGGCCCTATCTGGCCCCAACGTCTCCACATTTGTGTTTCCTGGATCTTGATTGTCAGCTTGACTGGATTTGCAGTCACCTAGGAAATACACCTGCGAGGGTGTCTGAGAGGGCATTTGCAGGGAGGTTTAACTGAAGAGCAAAGACCCACCCTCAATGTGGGCAGCAGTCCATGGGCTGGGACCCCAGGATGATTGAAAAGGAGAAAGTGAAGTGAGGACTAGCGTCCGTCAGCCTCGGCTACCCGATTGTGGGTGTGCTGTGAACATTTGCCTTACGGCCGCAATGGACCCTCAAACTTTGAGTCAGAGTAAAGCTCTTTCCTTAAGTTGCTTTTGTCAGGGATTTTTGTCCCAGCAGCTGAGGAAAGCAACTAATCCACTTGGCGAGCTTTCTTAGCCTGACAAGTAAATGCTGGGATGCAGTCTAACAAGTAGAAGCAAGTCTCCAAGACAGCGGAGAAGCACCTTTGACACGAACAGTCCAGCGGGTCCACCCCTCTTCCTCTTCTCCCTCCGTGAACCACCCACTTCCCTTTACGAGCCTTGGCTAGAGAGCTTGCTCTATGTCAGGGATAAGGCATGTCTAGTCGTGTTCTCTGTATTAGGGTAGTTAGGATTAGATTTGGCTGGGAGTCGTTCTAAATCCCAAATGACAGTGATATGTACAGGACGAGGAACCTGGGTTCCTAGTCGATATGCCATATATGACTTGTATGATGGGAAGGTCTCTCTGTGTCTCTGTGTCTCTGTCTCTCTCTTCCCTTTCTCCTTCGCCCACCTCGATGGAATGCAAGGCTTCCGGTATGCTACGTAAACCCTCAACCACTGAGTCACACTCCTAGACCTCTATGGTGGTTTGAGACCGTGGCTAGACATTCTTTGGCGATCCCCCAAACCAGACGGCTTCTCCAAAGAATCAAATGACAGAGATGACAGGATGTGTGACTTCCAAAGCTAGGATGATCACCTTCCTTGACTTTCTGGCCGTGTTTTATTGAGACAGGATCTTATTCTGTGGCCCAGATGGCCTTGGAGCTCACTATGTAACCAGGTTGGCCCTGAACTTGTGGCAATGATGAGGTTGGTCACCACACCTGGATCAAAGGTAGGTTTCAAAAGGTTGTGTGCCTTCTCCAACCTTCTCTGCCCCTGACTATCTGTTTTTCACTCATCCTCCTCTCTATGTCTCTGGAGTTCCAAAGAGCCAGGTAAGAGGTTTGGCCCTTGAGGCTACCATACAGGAAAGAGATGCCCAAGATTTCTGATCTCCTGCATCCCGCCCCGCTCAGTGTCTGTATCTCCCCAGTCCTGACTGGTACCAGCCGTGTCTGCCCGGCATGTTTCTACTCCTTCCAGAATCTTGGCAGCAGGCTTCCTGAGGGTTCAGTGGGGACCTAGGTGGTCCCGGGACATCGATGTGCCCAGTGCTTTGCATTGGCAGCTGTCACTGCCTTTCCACAAGCTGTTCGCTCAGTCCCAGGTGATTCAGAACGTGTGGTTGACATGGAGCCAATTTGCTCATGTGTGTCCTTCCTTCCAGACTAGGCCGACTGAGGATCCCTGGAGCACAGTGTGTGGTCAGGCTGAAAAATTTGGGGAAGGATAGTGACAATGGGGGTGAGTGGAAGAGAGCAACTTCCATAGGGGCTCAGGGGAATTGGAAGGGGCAGGGCTCGGACCTTGAGGAGAATTTAGGGGTTTGGCTTTTTGTGTACGTGTGTGTACTTATACGCAGGCATTCGTGTGTGTGAAAGCGGGCACATGCATGCCACAGTGCCTATATAGAGGTCAGAAAACAGTCTTGGGTGTCTGCCCTTGCCTTCTGCCCGGTTTGGAGACAGGGTTTCTTTTTTTGTAGTTTTTCTGCTGGATACTTTAAGCTACCTAGCCTAAGCTCCTTGACATTCTCCCCGTTGGCACTTCCCGTCTCGTTGTGGAAGCAGGGATTGTAGATGAGTCCTGCCACACCAGGGCGTGTTCCTGGGGATTCCAACCTAGGTCTTCAGGCTTGCATGGCAAGTGCTCTTACTCCTCAGAAACCTTTTTTTTTTTTTTTTTTTTTTTTTTTTTGAGACAAGGTCTCATGTATTACAGGCTGGTTTAGAATTTGCTATGTAGCCTAGGATGACGTTGAATTTCTGATTCCCCTGCCTCCTCCACCTGCTAAATGCTGAGATCACAAGAACGTACTACCACACTCAGTTTATCGTGTGTTAGGGATCACGCTCAGTGCTTTGTGTACCCTAGCCAAGCACACTGCCAGTTGGGCTACATGTCCAGCCTTTTTTGGAGGACAGATCTTATGTAGTCCAGGCTAGACTAAAAATCTCTATGTGGCCCAGGGGTTGACTTTGAACTGATCTTTCTGCTGCCTCCTCCTGAGTGCTGAGATTAAGTTGTTCCTTTTGAGACTTTTCCCCTTAGTTGGCAGATGGCTGACCTCTCCCTGTGTCCTCTTATAGCCTTTCCTGTGCATCTGTGTCCTGTTTCCTTTTCTTCTTGCTTTTCTGTCATGTTTTGTCTTGAAACAAAGTTTCACTGCATAGCCCAGGCTGGCCCAGACCCGGAGATCCTTCTGTCTCAGCCTCCCGATGTTCCTGTGTGCCATCATGCCTGGTCCCTTACCTCTCTTTCTTATAAGGACATGTGTTATAGAGGATTGGGGTCCACCCTAATGAAACCCAAAGATGGAGCTGTCAGGAACCCCGTCTTCGCTTGCTCCTTTCTGAGGGGGGCTGCCTCGGCACTCTGCAGCCTGGCTGTGTGTTCAGCGTAAGTGCCACCCCAAGGGCTGTCCTCCAGGTATCTCTCCAGCTGAGCCCTGTAGGATGTTGCCAAGCCATTGAGGCTCCTTGAGTCCCTTGTTGTGTCCCATCTTTAAGAGTTAAACCTTCGCATTCCCCACACAGTGCACACACATTCACTGGCAATATAGCCAGATTCAGCTGTTTTACTAGAAATAGGAGATGGAATTTTCCCCAATGTAAAAATAATGGTGCCCAATTCTTGTGGGAGGTGGATGGTGCTGGTGCTGGCACCGCAGGCCCTTCTTTTCTTCAGAAATAGCCCCACGGTGGCCTCATTTTCTCAAACTTGCAACTCAGCGAGTGCTTAGCCTTTAGCGAGAAGAATCCACGCTGCTGAAGTTGAAAAGGGAGCGATCCATTTGTCAACACAGGCAGCCACTCAAGTGGAGGGAACCAGAGAAATCCCCAGCGCTTATCCAGCAGCCTTAGGGGTCAAGGCTTGGAACCCCGAGACAGACTGACTCACAGTTAAAGACAAAGGTAGACAATCAGGTGAAGGCTGCCCCTATAGCTGATCGAGACAGGACTTAAGAAATGGGGACAGGGTAGATGACATTGCTAACTGGTTTTTGAGCCTGGGACCTTGTTGAAAAGGCTGGATATGGTCTTGTGGGGAAGCCTTGAGAAAGCTAAGGACGTCAGGATCGGGAACTAGGAACACACAGGCAAAGACAGAGATAGTGGGAAAGGAGGTATTTTTCTCAATGACTACAGCTGAAGTTGGCAAGGACCCTCGCTTCGATTAGGTCTTAATAGACTTGACCTTCCCCTACAAGCTCTGACCCCCTTTCCCTAGAGCTCAGAGCTAGTATCACACTGACATCTTTTACATCAAATGCTAACAGAGGAGACCCAGACTCCCTTTGGACCCCATCATAGAAGAAGCTGGAAGGATGGTCATTTTTCAAATGCCATGATAGTAGCTATAGGACTGAGCCTGTTTGAGTTCCGCAGGGGAGAAAAAGCAGGCCAGGGCTCAAGGGCCAGCGATTGTTTGAGACTTTCTTTGCAATGGGAACTGGAAAGACAAAATCTTTCTGTAACATGTAGGCTCCGGTTGGGAATCCTCCTTCTCTGACAAGGGTTTTCCTTCCACTGTTGTGCAGTCTGCCTCCCCTCCCCCACCTCCACGCCTTACTCCCAGTTCTTGTAGAAGAAAAAACAGCATGGGTTAGGCAGACGTGTACTAAGGGGTCAAGAGTAGGAGGGGCTTCTTGGGAGAGGACCCATGAAATTTGGGGCTGCAGGGCCTCCGAGAGGCGTCTTTGAACTCCAAAGGGCTCCTGCCCTTCCTGGCAGGATTGCAAACCAAGGACCCACCCAGCCTGCTTGCCAGCCAAGTTACTGCCCCGCCCTCTGGTATTCAGTCTCCGCTGCTCTGCACATTTCCTCTTCAGACTGCTCTTTCCCTTCCCCCTCCTCTTCCTCTTCCATTCCCTCCGCCCTCACGCCTCTCCTTCCTCCTTTCCTCTTCCTTTCCCTCTTCCTTCTCCCTCCTCCTGCCTCCCTTCCTTCTCCTCCCAAGAAGTGTCAAGCCTGCCCTGGCTTTCCTTATTTACTCTGCAGTCTGACAAGGAGAGAGAGCTCTGCCTGCCTCAGGAATAAGTCTCCTGGCAAATTAGCTGCAGGATTTGAAATCCATTTTTATTCTGCCCAATATTAATTATTCTTGTTTTCTGCTGTCCATGACCAGCTTGTTTCCTTGTGCAACTCTGGGGAACAAAGGATTTTTCAAAGCATTTCCTACAGAGGAGGAGCAACCCCCCCTGCCCCCCCACCCCCCCTGTCACCACCATGCCCAACTCAAGTACCCTCCATTTGGGGCTGGGAGTCCGTCTGGGCTCCGGGGCAAGGGATTTCTTCTGCTCACTGTGCAAGACAGAGTAGCCAGGAGCCAGGCCAGATGAGACAGTGTTGAGGTCCTTCCTGTTCCCTCCCTCCTTCCCTTCCTCCTTCTCTCCCTCTCTCCTCCCCTTCTTCACTCCCTAGGCTAGGCTCTTTCCCAAGTCTGCCAGCTTGTCCAGAGCAGCTGTACAGGAGATGCATTCTTTCTGTTATTTCTGCCCCGGGGCGATGAACACTTAACACACACGATGATGTTAGAGACAAGTCTTATGCCTTTATACATGGGAGCACAACCATTGTCTCCCAGGTCAAGACACAGGCCTTCTAGCAACTGCCTATGAAGCAAGCTCCTTGTGTCTTCTCCCAGTTGCTGTCCTCCAAAGATGTTCTGCTGTCACCGTTGCACCAGGGTCATCGTTCTCCTCCTCCTCATCTTCCCCATCTTTCTCTTCTTCTTCTCAGACTAGGTCTAAACTCCTGGGATGAAGTGATCATCCTTCCACTTCAGCTCCTGGAGAGTGAAGGGAATGCTGGCACCATACTTGTTTGAATCATTCTGATTTCTGAAGTCACAGGCTTGACCCGTCTGTTTTTGAACTCCATGTAAGTAGGTCATAAGCTTGCTGTATGTTCTTATGTGTGCGGTTTCTTTTGTTCAACACTGTCTACGACACTCATCTTATTGTTGCATGTAGTAGTAATTTATTCTTTTTCAGTGCTATAGAATATCCACTTGGGTGACTTATAACTATGCCATGATTAGTTTATCTGCTCTTCCTTTTTTTTTTTTTTTTTTTTCTAGACAGGGTTTCTATGTTGTAACTCTGGCTGTCCTGGAACTCACTCTGTAGACCAGGCTGGCCTCGAACTCACTGAGATCCTCCTGCCTCTGCCTCCCGAGTGCTGGGATTAAAGGCATGCACCGCCACTTCCCAGCTGCCCGTTATTCTTTGGGTTGTTTCCAGTTTAGGGCTCTTGTGAATAAAACTGCCCTGTAAATTTGTGTGCATGGCTTTTGAAGGGCACAAGCATCATGTCTCTTGGCATATACCTCAAAGTGAATTGCAACAAAATCATGCCTGATTTTTCAAGGAGTAAGCCAATATAGGGTAATGCTTCTTCCAAAGGTCTGAGAGAGAAACAAGGCATTTCGGTCATTATATAGGTAGGAGTTTTGCTAATGTGCATTTGGTAGATTGTTGGAAATATGGCTTTGAACGACACCTATCTCTGTAATTAGAGCCCACTCACATTGACTTTGAAGTTAGTCATATGACTTGCTTTGGCCAATGGGATATCAGCAATCATGATGCTGACATGACTTGGTAAGAGTTTGAGCACTGAGGCTCCTCTGTTACCATAGCGTAAATGCTTGTGTCTCTCGACTTCATTTACATCCGAATACCCAGGGCCCTAACGTAATGGTTACTTTGCCATGTTCGGTTTAATTGGCTCAAGAGACACCTAGGTAATTGCTAAAGCACGCCTCTGGGTGTGCCTGAGAAGGTATTTCTAGAGACATTTGGGCTGTGATCTGATCAATGGATTTCCCTAGATGGATCTGCTATATGATGGCATTGTGGGAGCTTTTGGAGGAAGTAGGATGTGGAGGGCATGTCCTTGGGGAAATCCCTTGCTCTGGCTCTTTTTATGTTCCCCATTTCTGCCTGTTTCCTGTCTGCTATGAGCTGAGCACCATGTTCCTCCACATACTATCAATGATCCGCCACAGTGCAAAGGACTAAGCAACCATGAACTAACCCCTCTGAAACTATGAACCAAAATAAATCTCTCCTCGTGGAAGTTGTGCCAGTCAGGTATTTGATTACAACAGTGAGAAAAGTGACTAATAACAGAGAGTATTGAGAGGTGGACTCTTTTGAAGGGGATCGGGGCATGAGGCTCCTCCCTGGTAATGGGATGGGTGCCCTTCCAAAGGGGGCTTGAGGGAGCTCATTTGCTGCTTCTGTGCTGGGAGGATACTGCAACAAGATAAGTTTGAGTCATCGAGAACAAAAGCTCTAAATCGTATGGGACCAGTTTCATGTTGGGTGACAGATGTCAGGCAGGCCAGAGCCGTGAGCTGTGTTTGGTAGCTGATGAGTGTTGGATGAAATGCGGGCTGGGCTCTAGTGTCTACTGTGTTCTGCTCACGTTACTTCCTTTTTCTTTTGTTTGACTCTCAGATTTTCAAAAGCTCTGCAGCTCAAACTGGCCTGGGACTCACTGTGTAGCCCAGAATGACCTGGAACTCCCAAGTGCTGGGATTACAAGTTAATTTATTATTATTTCAAACATTCAGTCTAATTCACATGGGTGTGAGTTCATGGGTAGCTTGCCTGTGGCCATCTCCCTCAAAGAAAAATGACTCTCCCCCAACTGCTGCTTCCTCCTCTTCCTCTCCCTCCTTCTCCTCCCCCTCCTCTTTCTCCTCTACTCCTTTCTTTCTCTTCCTTCAAATATATGTGCATGTATGGCTGTATATCACAAATGTGCCTGATACTCACAGAAGTTAGAAGCAGGCACCAGATCCCCTGAAACTTGAGTTATAGACAGCGGTGAGTTGCCATGTCAGTGATAGGAATCGAACCTGGGTCCTCTGGGAGAGCAGCCATTACTCTAATCCACTGAGCAATCTCTCTAGCCCCTGAAGTCTTCTTCTCCTCCTTCTCTTCCACCTCCTCCTCCTCCTCCTCTTCCCCCTCTTCCTCCTTCTTCTTCTTTTGTACAACTTTTTTTTTTTAATATGTGTGAAAGTGTATACAATTTGCTATTGTATTTGGAGGTAGTGCCTCGGACTTAAAGGCTAGGCTTCCAGGCTCTCTTTTCAGAAAAGAACGTTGAGCATTCTCTTCTGTACCCCACGGGGCTCTGGAAGCATTGGGCTAGCCCCTTAGAGATTTAGATTAGAAAACCAGAGCACAGCTTTGCTTTCTATTTCTTTAAAACTTAAAAAAAAATTATGATGGCATTTTAATGTATTTTGTGTGAGTGGGTATGGCTGTGCCCTGGCTTGGTCACCAGGCTTGGTGGGGTCCCAGCACAGTCACTGACTGAGCCATCTTGCTAGGATGCTCTTTACTTCTTGAGACGGATTCTTACTATGCAGGCAAGGCTGGCCTTGAAGTCTCAATCCTCCTGCCTCGGCCTCCTGAGTGTACCCCAGCTTTCCCACAAATCATGAATCGAGTGCTACAAGATGGTGTATCTGCCTTTTTCGATTCCTATGAATGCTGAACTTGGGGTCAACCAGTCCCCAAGTTCTCCCTCTACCCCATACGCTACCAACCATTGAGTCCTTTCAGGCATCACTTTGACTCTCAGAGCCCTCCTTTTTTTTGTCTCGGTAGGGACAGTCACCCTGGCCTGCCTTCACCGAGTGTTGGGAGACTGATGGCTTAACACCGGTGAAAACCATTCAAGCCGTGTAAGGCACAGAGCTAGTACAAGGCAATGCAGCATTATTGTCTGCAGGAACTGCCACCGGCTCCGATTGTTTCACGGTGGGGCAATGGGTTTTGAGTTTGTCAAGGTCATTTTGCTTTATGGCTCCTCTCTTTAGCAGTTCACATAAATTTGACACATTCAGGAGCCACGGTGGTCTCCAAAAGCTTTCTCTCATTATCTCTTGCTGTATTTTCAAACCAGTGGAGCTACGGAGCTATGTACAAGGGTCATCATCTTTATGAGGCTTGTGGCTTATTTCAAGAGAAACCACCACACTCAAGGGAGGGGGGCGGGCAGCCTCCTAATGGCCACCAGCATGCCTCCACCCAAGGTCCTTCTTTCTCACTCTCCATTGCATAAATGGCTTCCCTACCCAGCAACAGTACCTTCCAGATTCTCCTGAATCATAATCACCCAAAGTAATTCACATTGGATTTCGTCTCGTGGTTAAACTAGGGGTGGGTGGCTTCCTCGACCTTCAGACATGCTTTCTGAGGCACCTTCATGATTATATGTGCAAAATTGTGGTGGAGTGGGTGCATGCACATGGGTGAGCATATCCAAGGTGAGTAAGAGCTGTCACAGTTTGCAGTACATCCACACAAGTTTGTCCCAGTAGAAAAGAAATCCCTAGCCTGTCTAGCCTGAACTGTTCCTATGTGATGGGGGGAGTTCACAGTGTCAGTAGGAAGCTATCAGTGTTAAGTGCCTGGAAATGTTACAAAATGGAAACGGCCCAGGGTGGCTGGCATGAGACTGGCAGAGGGTCTGGGTAGCAGCCTGAAGGACTGGAAGAAGGAATGCATAGTCTCACGCTATGTTGAAGAGCAGAGATGCTTAGTGGGGGTGGGTGTTTTTATTCCCTCTTCTCTTTCATGAAAGACTAGATTCCTTCCTCCCTCCTCAGCTACAGACAGACTGTCACAGAAATGGCAGCTGAGCTTGAGAGCCCAGGGATAACCTGGGAATTTTGACACAGTGGGCCTTGAACGGACAGCTCCGTTGGAACTCTTCCAGCAACACCCGGCTCTTGTGTTTTATTGTATTTGGTTTTTGAAGTGATGGCGACAGTGGAAGGAAGGATGGGGGTGTGGAATTATACAAATGATTTCTCTGCAAAGGCTTTGCTGAGAATTACCTCGCAGGGACCACCTACGCTTAATCCTTACTGGAGAGTCATAGCCTGAGACTTAGCTCCTCCCCAGAGCCTGGAGATGCTCACATTGTGTGAGCAGCCACGGAGCCCGTGACCTTGCTCTGAGTTGAAGAGCATGAGGGACACTGTACTGTTCAAGCTGCTCCTGTGCAGACATGCTGCCTGGGAGTAGTGGTAGAGAAAGCACATCCCGAGATGAGCACTGTTTCTTTATTTAGGAACCATTCCACTCTATAGGAGGTATCCAGAGATCGAGGTGTGCTTTGGATTGCCACATTGATGGGGGAGGTGTGCTACTGGTCTTACTAGACAGGGGTGTTAAGGATACCTAACATCCTGTAATGAGGAGACTGTCTCATGCAATGGGATTTGTCCTAGCCCAGCTCCCGACAGTGCCCCTGTTGATGAATGAAGCTGGTATGCAGAGCAAGTTCCAGGTGTGCTTTCTAAAGAACCAGTTGGTTCATTCGGGACTGGAGATCATTTTTCAAGGTGACTCAGAGGGATTGGGTAAGGATTGCTCTGAGCAGCCTAGAGTCACAGAGAAGAGGGGCGCAGGTGCTGAGGGTCCTTGTAGAGGTCAGGCAGAGGCCACCCAGAAGGAGCAGCAAGGATCAGTGGGGAGGGAGGAAGGGGGTTGCAGGGTAGGGAAGCCGCTTATGCAAAAGGAAGACTTGAGAAAGAAGGTCTGTGGGTGGAGATGTGCTGGTGGTCCCTGCAAAGCTGGCCCCTCCCGTAGTGTGACAGCAGAGAGATCAGGGGGAATCAAGATAGGGGTTTAGGAAAGGGGAGAATCAAGAGGCAGAGGGGACTGCTCAAGAGATCAGGCAGGCCTAGATTAGACAGAAAGGGTCTGTAATGTTGGTGGTGGAGGTGGTGGTGATGGTGGTGGTGGTCGGGCCTGGATTCCAGCTCTGCTGACACCTGGAGGGGTGGCCTGCTTCCTGGGGGCTGTGGGAGTCCCCTCTAGGAAGTGGATTCCATATGTCCTCAGCATGTTAGAGGGACCAGAGCAAGCCATGGGTGGCACCCTTCTGCCACTGTACAAACAGGCCAAGCTGGAGGGTCTTGCAAGCCCTGCCAACTGTCTTTGTTGGCTGCTAGCTCGTTCTGGTTCCCACAGCTGTGGATCAGGCCAAGGGACTTTGAAAAAGCAGGTATTGAGGTCAGTGTGGAGCCTGTATTTTTGTCTTCAGCTAATCTGTGGTCTGTAAGGCAAAGGCATGAGGTGACAGGGTGGCAGGGACAGAACTCACAGGGCAGGGGTGGGGGAGGGGCGAGCCGACTTCCCACAAGCTTGTGGAGGAAAGGACTGGGGCCCAGCTGCTGACATTTGTACAAAGCAAATAAGTGTGGGCCAAGCTGGTGACCTCAGTGTGATGGGAGAAGACGGTCAGCTGTGTGGCTGCCAGAAACGGCGTGTTTGTCGACCCACCTGTTAGGAAGTGGAAAGGGAGATGTTGAGTAACATCGTCTCAGCAAATGGTTTCCCAGTGCTGACCACAGGCCTGGCATGGTCTGAGTAATTCATGTGGGCCGCCGCCTGGGCTCTACCCGCTGCCAAGCAAAAAGGACTCCCCCACCACACACCGGGGTTTCCACGTGCAGGATGAAGAAACCAAGGCTGAGGTGTTCATTTCCTTATCCTAGCTTGGTGGTAAATAAAGACTGAATCCTGGCAGTCTGGTACCCAGTACCCAGGCCTAGGCCAACTGTCAGGAGTGTGGAAGCAGGTTTTATAAGTTGAGGGTTTGTGTATGTCTGTGCTTTGGTCTCTGGTCTGGTTATTACACACACACACACACACACGTATTTATTTATTTGTATGTGTATGCATGTATGTGCACACATGTGCCACACAGCATGCATGGTGAGGTCAGAGGGCATCTTGCAGGTTTCAGTGGTTCCTTCCGCAGTACGGGACCTGGGGACTGAATGCGAGTTGTTAGATTACGTGGCAAACGCCTCCACAGGCCATCTTGCTGGACTCTATGTTCTTATGATAATTATAATTATAGTTAAGATTTAAAAAGAAAACAAAAAAGAAATAGATCATACGCATAATGAATCACTCTAAAATTTAGTCACTTAGGGCTGATGAGATAGCTCAGTGGCACAGTCTGAGAAAGAGCTTGTTTAGTGGGAGGAGAGAGCCAACTTCTGCACGTTGTCCTCTGACGTCTACATGCACGACGTGGTATGTGTATCCTACCCACACACATATAAACGCACATACAATTAATAAAATATACTTACAATAAAATGTAGTGATTTAAACAGCTGCCACATGGATACAGGACCACACTGTAGTAGGACTTAATTGCTCTCAGTTAGAAGGTTCTTTGTCCAGCTCTGTGTTTATCTCATCTTCCCTTCTTCCCATGCAGTTGGCATCAGGTAATGCCTGGGGCTGAGTCATAGTAAACCACCAACGTCAGCTCTTAGTCAAGAGGCCTCACCTGGAGCATCTCCATGGGAACTCTCTGTGTAGGATGGGCTTCCTTATTGCTGACTGCATTTGAAAAGTAAAGGGAGTCACGTCACATAATGACAGTTCTAACGCACACACACACACACACACACACACACACAGGAGCTTGTGTGTGGCTATGTGCTCATGAATGCAAGTTCCCAAAGAGGCCAGAAGGGGGCATCCGATCACCCTGGAGTTAGAGTTACAGACAGTTGTGAGCAGCCCTATGTGGGTACTGGGAACTGAACTGAGACTCCAACTCTTTGAAATAGTTTCTTAAAAAAAAGCTTTTTTTTTTTTAAAAACAAAGTCTTTGTAGTCATGGTGGCTTCAAATTTGCCATCCTCCTGCCTTTGCCCCCATCTGGTATCACAGGTATGTACTCTCATGCCCAGCTTGGACCTTTGCTCTTTCCAAAGTTTTAAACATGTATTTATTTATTTATTTGCTTACTTGTGGGTGTGTTCATGTGTATGCATGTCCATGTGGAGGACAGAGGTTACCTCAGGTAACATTTCTCAGCAGCTGTCTACCTTGGCTTTGTTTCTTATTCTTCATTTTTTGACAATGTCATACACACACATACAACGTACTTCGATCGTTCCTATGACTCATTCTCTCTTTCTCTCTCTCTTATTCCCTACTTCCTCTAGAACCTCCCCCTCCCCCAAGACAGTGTTGTTCATTGGGGCTTGAGGCTTGCCTGTTAGGCTAGGTTGGCTGGCCAGTCAGCATCAGGAATCTGCCTGTCTCTGCCTTCCCACACTAGGACTACAAGCTACACTTACAGGAGCACATGAGCCTGGCTTTTTACTGAGTGAACCAGCTCCCCAGACCCTGGACTCTAGTTCTTGGATGGGAAGGACCATGTTGACTCAGCACTTGGGAGATGAAGTAAGTTTGAAGCCATCCTGAGCTGTAGAATAAGACCCTGTCTGAAAGGCGGCAGTATGTGTGTGTGTGTGTGTGTGTGAGATCTTACAGCCATCTTGGAAAACATGATCTGCCCTTTTATTCCTTTTCTTTCTCAAATCTTAAATTTTATTTATTTATTTATTTACGTTTATTTACGTTTTAAATCTCATATATCCCAGGCTGGAAACCTGTACATAGCTGAAGATGACCTTGTATTTCCGATTCTCCTGCCTCTCCCTCATGCTTGGTTTACAGCTATGCATCATCATATCCGGTTTAGGTAGTACTGGAGATAGAACCCAGGCCTTTGAAGGTACGTGCTAGGCAAGCATTCTGGCAACTGGTAAACCCTCTGAGCTCTGTTCAGTTTAGTTGATTGTTGGTGGTGGTGTGTATGTGCATGTGTATGGCGTTTGTGTGTATGTGAACGTGGGCACATGTGGCAGTCAGAGGACAACTTTTGGGAGTCGGTTCTGTCTTTCTATTGTGGGATCTTGGGATCGAACTCAGGCCATCAAGCTTGCATAACAAACACTTGGATTTACTGAGGCATCTCGCTGGTACCCTAGTACCCTAGCACTCCTGCCCCTGTGCACGCTTTGGTTTAGTCATAGAGGGGTCTCAACTGGTCATGAATTAAACCCTAATTCATTCTGGAGAAAAATTCTTTGGTGAAAACTGTTGCAGAAGTTTATTTCCAGTTATGTTTAAAATGGTTGTTTTGTGCAATGTTGGGTAAGGGGCTGCCTAGGCCTTGGCATTCGTATTGTCTGCAGATGTTAGATTAATGTGGGGGATGTTTGATTGTTCATGATCTGCACGTGCTTACTGTTCTCTGGCATAGCCAGTATCAGTAGTACACCCAAGGAGCTTAGGTTTCAATAAAAACCAGTGTCCAGTGTGGTGCTGGCCAGGATAGTGGATCCCTCTGCTGAGGTCTGGCAGGGTATGCATATACGAAAATGCCTCCGTGTCTTCCTTGCTGAGTGACACAGTAGGTTACTGCTACAGAAAACCCACTAAATTAGCAAGGCCTTGCTTAAGAACTTTTGTTTTGGTTCCATCGTGGTTTTGCTGCTAGACCAGGTACGGAACTGGGTGGTTGGGGGACATAAATCCTTGCTCCATGGAAGACAGCAGCTATCAGCAGAGCTTTTGGCCTGAAGGAGTATTACCATCAACTTTTATATGTGCATGTGTAGGGGGCTCTAAGCTCAGCAACAGGCTTCTGAGCTTCATCAGGTACAGAAGCCTGGCTTGGCCTTTCCTTGTTTTTCCTGGTTATGGGTTGAATTGTGTCCCCCCTCCTCCAACTCATACACTGAAGTGCTCCCTCTGGAACCTCAGAATGTGACTGATTTTGGAGGTGGGGCCTTTAATGAGGTGATGAAGTTAAAATGAGGTCCTTAGCGAGAGCTTAATTCAAAATGACTCACATCCTTATAAAATGAAACTTGGACACAAAGACACCGTACTCAAAGGGAAGACCATGTGGTGTTGGGTGATGGTTCAGTGAGTGGAATGCTTACGATGCAAGTGTGAGTGAGAACTTGAGTTCAGATCTCTAGAAACCACAGAAAGTTGGATGTTATCACACACCTCTGTAATCCCAGCACTCCTGAGCAGAGACTGGAGCCAGAGACAGGAGACGCTGGGAGTTCACTGGCCCAAACAGCTTTTGGGTACAAAATAGCACACAGCAAGAGACCCTGTCTTAAACAAGGAAGGCGACGAGGACCCATGTCTGAGGTAGACCTCTGACCTCTGACTTCTGAATGTCCTCTGTGGCATGTGCACACACACACACACACACACACACACACACACACACACACACACACATGATGTCCAAACACACATGCATACACACATTTTGAAGAAGGAATGATCATGTGAGAACTCAGGGCAGGGGGAATATAGCACTCTGTGAGCCAACGAGAAAGGCCTCAAAAGGAACTGACCCTTGACCTTGGGCTTCTAGCTTTCAGAACTGTGGGAAAATAAATACCTGCTGTTTAAATGACTCAGCTAGTGGTGTTTTTGTTTTTTGTTCTTCTTTCTTTCTTATAGTGCTGAGGATTGAACCCAGGGTTTCACACATGCTAGGAAAGCACTCTACCTCTGAGCTGCACTGCCCCCCCCCCAGCCTTCTTTTTCCTTTTGGAGACAGGGCCATGCTAAGTTGCTCAAGTTGGCTTTGACTTGCTCTATAGCCCAGGCAGGCTTAAATTTTCAGTCCATCTCCCATAGCCTCCTGAACAGCTGGGACTATGGGCCTGTGCCACCAGGCCCAACTAGTCTGTGGTGTTTTGTTGTGAGAACCTGAGCAGACCTAGAAATTCATTCCAAATCTCCTGGACAGAAATCCCCTTCAAATGAGGTGACAGAAGTGGGTACACTTTCCCAGAATGGTTCTTCCTAGGTATAAAGTCACCTGGAAGCACATAATGCCGCTTTGAGGAGACTAAATGTGGATCACCCAGGGGATCCTAACCCTGTCAGGGAGGGCTTACCTCAGGATAGGTCCAGGTGTCAACCAATCTGACGGAAGATGGAGGCAAGGAGCATCAAGACAGCCCCTGGCTGGCCTAGGGGCACTGTGGGTACTTACACAGGCTCCTGTATGTCCCAGGGCTGGCCTTTAAGGTAGACCGTTGACCCTGAGGACTGCGAGCGGAAGGGCATCTCCAGCACAGCCAGATCCACGCTTCCTCTTCCTTGTGCTCTTTCCCATGCATTTTTTAGTTTGCTATATTCTTTCCATTGTTCTGATGTGAATAATTTAAAGTAACACGGAAAGGGCAGCCCTTGCCACAAAGGGGGACCTGTCAACTCCGGACCCCCCCTGAGCCCATCTCTTTCCTGTTCTGTCCTGTCGTGCCTGCCTCCCTCTTGAACCTTTTCTGAGGTCCGCACACTTGCAGTGGAGCATACTCCTCCCCCTGCCCTCAGGTTTCGGTGGGCAGAGTATGTGACATTTTCATGTCTGCCTCTGGGATAGGATTTCTACCTCTCTCAGTCATCTGTCTCGTTCTGCTTCTCGCTGCTTTCCGCTCCTTCCACTCTCTGAAGTAGCGCATGCGAGGAAAAGGGCTGCTTCAATTTGGGAAGCAGCTTGATTTGACCACCTCTTTTTTTTTTTGTCGTCACACACAGTGTGGGACTCCCTTGGGGGTTAACTAGGGAAAGGAGGAATCAGCTCCAGGGAAGATCTGTCACCCTTCCTCTGGAGGAAGGCATAAAGGGTGACTTTGGAGGTCAGAGACACTTAGGGGCTTTTGTGTGTAGCTTGAGTCTTCCAAAGGAAGACAGCTGCAGCTGGCCACTGGCATTGTCTACACAGCAGCCTTGGCCACTCAGCCTTGAGCCAGGAAGCAGGCTGTATTCATCAGAAAGCATAGCCAGGATTTCCTGAAGGTTCTGGCCTCTAGCCTGTAATGTGGCATATCCAATAGAAGTGGAACTTGACCGGTATTCAAAAGAAAACAGGTGAGAATAATTTGAATAAATATATTTTACTTAACATCGTTTATCCAAAATATTACCATTTCAGCATGTAATGTAGGCAAAAAAATATTAATGAGGTGTTCCACATTATTTTCTTGAAACTAAGCCTTAGGAATCCTTTGCGTCTTTCACGCTTAACAGCAAATCTCCATTTGGACTGGGCACATCACAAGCTCAATAGCCACGTACAGCCAGTGCTGAGCATACAGGGCAGTGGTGTCTAACCAAGCTAAGCCCGGAGGCTGCACTCCATCCAGCTGCGAAATCAGTCGCATGCTAATGCCCTCCTTGCGTACACCAGAGGAGCTGGAGAGGGGCTGTGTGAAGAGCACACAGAATCATCCTCCCTCCATTACTGCCACTACGAGCAATCAGCATTAATGCGCTGGCAGAGCCGGAGTCCAGCCCTGTTGCTAGTGGCTTCCAGTACACATAGAGTCCGGTGCTCGGGAATTGTTGACCCACATTCTCTTTTGGGGGAGCTGAGGCTACAGTTTCCAAGTGATCTAGCCCCGCCCCCCCCCAAACTGGGGCCTCATCTCCTGGGCACATGCTTCTCCCCCTTGCCTAAGGTCTCAGCACCCCTTTGGCCTGTCCCTTCTATATATAGCTCTCTGTGGTGACAGCTGGCCCTGGGATGACTCATCAGCCACCGTGGGCGTCTCCGGATGGAACCCTGAACATTTATTCATAGGGTGCTTTTTGCAGCTTCTGAACTCTTCTTAGCAAATCCTGCCTTGGGGGATTGTCTTTTTTTTTAAAAAAGGAGATTGAGGCCTCTGGGGGCCTGGCAAGCCAAGCAGGGCTGTGGAGGTCTGGTGCAGAGAAGTCTGTCAGTAGTAGGGAATCAATCCCTACTCAGAGGCCTTGAATGAGAACGTTTGCTATCTTGTCATTTGTTCTGCACGCCTAACTGGCCCTACGTTGCCCTTGGCAGTGGGGCCCAGGAAATGCCAGCTCCCTTCCAAAGTTGTAGGGCTTCTTACGGAAACGCTGGTAAAAACCTATCTCTTTTCAGTGGGCCATCAGGGAATAAATGCTAGCTTGGCAGTTGGCGATACTGAGTTGGCAGTTCTGCTCACCTGCTGTGCCGTCCTGGGCAAGTCTGAGCTTCTGTTTCCTCTTCTGTATAGCTCTCTAACAGGACTGTGAGGGTCCTCCTGTGATAACTGTTATTACACCCAGCCACAGACCCTGCTACTTCTGCTTCCCCCGGAAGCAGACCACGAAGTGAGGATTTGTGGGAAAATCCTCTTCAGACACCTTATAAGGCAGAACAGAAGTAGGAGGCACGCACGCGCACGCGCGAGTGTATGTGTGTGTGTGTAAACGAACCAATTGCAAAGTTCTCCACAAAGTATCATAGTCAGTTTGGGCTACTATAGCCAAATACTATGGACACAGTGGCTCATAAGACCCAGAAAGTGTTTCTTGAAGTCTTCGAGGCTGGGGGGTGGGGTCTGCCCTTGGGACACATTAGGGTCAGTTCTGGGAGACTTATTTTTAGGTTGTTTCTCCTTGCACCCCTGTATGTTGAAAGAGGGCAGGAACTCTGAGGTCTCTTTGGTAAAGGTACTAGATACATTGGTGAGGGCTCCACCGTCATCACACCATGTCCCACAAATGTACCACCACCTATCCAGTCACCTTAAGAGTTGAGATTTCAGCTGGGCAATGGTGATGCACACCTTTAATCCCAGCACTCAGGAGGCAGAGGCAGGCAGATCTCTGTGAGTGTGAGGCCAGCCTGGTCTACAGAGTGAGTTCCAGTACAGCCAGGGTTACAACAGAGAAACCCTGTCTTGAAAAACAAAAACAAAATGAGAGGGGGGGGGTTAGGGAGAGAGAGAGTTGAGAGCTCAATCCTTGAATTTAGAGGATACAGCATTCCATCTATAACTCTCTAACAGGAGTGTCACCCTAGCTTGGAGGGTGCGCCACTCTATCTGTTCTAAGGGCTGGGATGAACCAGGGCCTCCCGGTCCTCTACTGTTGAGCTACTTTCCGTGTGTGTGTGTGTGTGTGTGTGTGTGTGTGTGTGTGTGTAATAAGTAATTTATTCATTTATTTTAGAGGCTGGGTCTCACTATGCAGCTCTGGCTAGCTTGGAACTCACAATGTAGACTAGGCTGACCTCAAATTTAGAGATCTGTACACCTCTTCCTCCCCAGTGCTGGGACTAGAGGCCTGTAACATCTCACCCATGGTGTGAGAGATTTTCATTCCCAGCTACTCAGCACCTCCCTTTCTTTTGTCCATCCCTCTGCCCCAGCCTTGTAGGGTCACATCTTCAGGTCACCCCACCACCAGGGCTTCTTGGGTTCTGTCTCCAGCTAGAAGCCTCATCCTGCCCTGGGCCACCTGGCCTTTTGCCCCAGCATCCAGATTCCAGCTCCTTTCTTCCAGCCTTGGCTTCCTTTCTCTGCCCTTGTGGACTTGAAGCAACTTGACTGGGAGGTTACGGGTTGCATGGCTGTGCAGCCTCATCCGTGTCCCCTTTATCACCCACTACTGTGACCGACCCAGGTACAGGGGACCTTCGATAGATACTGAGTCTACCAAGTCACCATCTTCCCCGAGTTTTCCATCCACCAGCACAGATGAATTTGTTTTCCACTCTCAGGAATTCACAATTTGAATGATTCCCCTGCCGCAGTCTTGCTGCAGCTGGGATTCTGTTTATAACAGGCTGAGGAATTTGACTTCCTGGCTTTTCCCATCCCAGTAGAATTCTCTCCCCGCCCCTTTCCTCCACTGGCTTCTCCCCCTTTTCTCTCTTCCCTCCTCCCTTGCTCCTCTCAGTTCCCCTCTTCTCTAGCACTGCCTGGCTCCTCTCCCGTTCTCCACTTCCCTCCTGCCCCTCCCCCTTCTTCCCCCCCGGCCCCCCCATTTTGATGTTCTCAGGGTGACAGTGACCCAGGACAGAACCAGAGCTGATGGGCTGTGTGAGAGAACACTCCAGAGCCTGCAAACAAACCCATACCTGAGGTGAGCAGCTGCGGCAGGGTGACAGTTGACAAGTGCCCAGGGACTGCGTCCCCAACCCAGTCACTAGAGAGTCTTTTTATTTTTAACCTAAAAAAAAAATTATTTGATGGAAGGCACCAAATGCACTTGATATTTGGTCACAACGGAATTGAGGAAGGATGTTTTAAGAGGGTCATTAAGACCAACACTATTTAAAAATTTTACAGAACCTCCATTGAGTTCTTTGAGAAGAAGAACGCTACACTGTCTTCCTAACAATACTTATTCTTCCAGTTGATCCCTTATTCCCCACTCCGCTGGTTCTGGTTTATTAGTATTTTCATGACGTCACCCTCAATGTGCCTGCCTGGGTCTTTTGAGTCATGTGGGGCTGCTCTTGGAACGCTGGGTTGCAGTCAGACAGCCTTGGTACTGGATGAATCAGGTGTTGATGGCACTGTCTCTGACTTCCTATTTGTGTCAGCCACCTCAAAGGTGCCTCGGACCAACTTTTCCTATCAGGGTATCCCGACTTGGGAGCTGACAGGGCCTCACACATGCCCAGCCTCAGGATTCTGTAGTGATGGCTGAAAACCTCACCAGCCTAGACCATGCCAAAGTAATGAAGTCAGATTTGGGCTGGTCACCTGATACACGGGATGGGGAGGGCGGGCGAGGGAGGAGGATGACTTTCTCCTGGATGCTGATGACCCCACCTTGGCTGCCTACCTGTGTGCAATGTTGCTGTGTCTTCCATTTGTCACAAAGGGCAGGGGAGAGGAGGGCAGGGCATCCATGGTGACAGTCATTGCAAACTCCCAGGAAGGAGAAATCTAGAAAGACATTATTGTCTAAGGTACTTGTGCTCTCTTTTTGGGGTGATTTTAAGACACACAGATTTAGTTGTTTTGTTTTTTTTTTTAAGATTTATTTATTTTTATTTTCTATTTGTATGGGTATTTTGCTTGCATGTATGATTGTATATCACGTGTATCTCTGGTGTCTGTGGAGGCCAGAAGAAAGCATTGGGACTCCCTGGAACTGTAGTTACATACAGTTGTGAGTCACCACGTGGGTGCTAGGAATTGAACCTGGGTGTTCTGGAAGAGTAGGCAGTGCTCTTAACCCCTGACCCATCTCTTTAGCCCCCCCAATACGTGGTGAGACTGGGGTTATAGTTCAGGGGTAGAGCCCTTGCCTAGCACATGTGAGGCTCTGATTCCATCCCCAGTACCTCAAAATAAATAATACATAATATAACTCCAAGATTTTATGCTAAACTTTGCTGTGACAAGTGGGCTCTTGTCCTTCTGAATATCAGATGTATTGGTGACTGCTTCCATCAAGAGCAGGACAGAGCTGGGCCTCAGCTTGGAGCCCTGAGGGGCTGTCATGTGAGTTGGCCATGCTAGGAGGGAGCCTAATCTATGAAGCCATGTGGGAGGGGATCGGATCCACAGTCCCAGCCGAGCCCAACTGAGCCCAGCCTCCGAGTCATTTTAGTCCGAACACCAGATCTGTGAGCCTGCGAGTGTCTGGGCGGTTCCAATACTCTGCTCTTTCGAGGCCTCTCAATGAAAACCTCAGGCATGGTGGAACCGGGAGAAGGACCACTGTCAGTCCTGAGCAAATTTCTTACCCGTGTAAACCTGGGTCCAGCACAACTGTTAAGCTGATATGTTGAAGGGTCACATTTTTAGGCAGAAATAATGGCAATGCCCAAATGTGATTTTATTATTGTATACCCACTGAACAGTCATGTAATTCAGCAAGTTCCTACTAAGTACAGATGAGGATATTCAGTGAAGAGCAAAGAAAAGACCCTTACTTTCCAGGAACTTACAGTCTAGAGGCTGCTGTTGGCAACTGTTATCTTGCAAAAAACCTGCCCTGTGGAGTAGGTTTTTTTTTTTTTTAAAGCCCTTCCAGATGGCGGGGAGGGGGGAGGGGGGCACACAGGGGGACCGCTTCCTGATGAGTTGCCAGGGGAAGCTTCTGAGGTAGGTGGATTAGATAACAGGAACCCAGAGAGCTCTATTATTTGCTGGCTGTCAAGCACCGCCGTCCTAGCTCGTCGTCCACAGCTAGCTGCACCTTCGCACACAGCAGGAGAGTTTGTGGGAGCTGAGAGGAGTCGTCGCCTAGGTAGAAGTACAGAAAAAAAAAAAAAAAAAAGATTCCTGGGAGAGAGATGGCAACTGCCTCTTGGAGGAAGATGGCATTGGCTTGCTCAAGGCAGGAATGGGGGGGACTTAAGCGAAAATCGTGCCCTTGGCTGGCACTCACGGGGCTCCCTGACCTGCCCCTGGAGGGCAAGTTGTCCTGTTTCCTGGCACACTGCATTCCTGAGTCAGGATGTGGGACATTTTTATGCTGCTTGGGATTCTGTAATTCTCTTTCTCTCTCTCTCTCTCTCTCTCTCTCTCTCTCTCTCTCTCTCTGTTTGTGTGTGCCTTCATGTGTGAATACACATGACTATATGTGCACACGCAAGTGTGGGCATGCGTGTGTGGAAGACAGAGGTTGTGTCAGATGTCTTCCTTGATCAGTCTCCACCTTATTTTTTGACACAGTGCCTCTCGCTGAACCTGTGCTCACTGATTCAGCTAGATAGGCGGATCAACAAGTCTCAGGACTCCTACCTCCACGCCCTCCCCGGTGCTGAGATTATAGATGTGCCCTGCTACACCCAGTTTGTTACCTGGGTGCTGGGTATGCCAACTCAGATCCTCATGTTTAGTTGGCAAACATATTACCAAATGAGCCGTCTCCCCGCACCGCCATTTTGCTGTTTTATTGTTGAGACAAGGTCTCGCTCACTATGTACCCCAGGCTGGCCTGGACCTTGCAACCTCTGAAGCACCAAGAGAATAGTGCAGCGCTATGCCCAGCTGCCTTCTGTCTTTGAGCAAATTTCAACAGTGCCTGCCTGTCTCTGTTCTGCACAAAGAGAAAACTGAAGTCTTTGGCCTTCGGGAAACCAGTTGTGATGAAAGGTGATATTCCTGGATATGACCAATGGCTCTCACCCTTGAAGGGCAAAAAGTAGGCAAATTCCAGGAGGAAAGTTCAGAGGTCTGCCCGGACCTTTTCCATCCTGGAAACCTACTTTATCCATTTCTGGAAAGTTCTGGGATGTGTTTGAGGGAATAATGCTGTGCCACCCCACTCCCCCTTTTTAACAACAGGGACTCCTTCCCAGAGACTGACAACAGAAATAGAGTCAGCACAGAGGGGTTGAAGACATGGCTGGCACTTGGAACTTGAGAAAGGTCCCTTCCTCCTCAGCATCTCTGTCTCATCATCCTGAGACTGGTACGCTGGCTGGCCGGCTGTTTTGTACTCCTCAACTGCACCGGGGCTCAGTCTGTCCAGATTGAGCAACTCAGGCAGACAGAGGCCTGAGCTCTCAGAGCAGTCTGTGCTACCCATGTATTCGACAAATATTTAGTGAGCCATGTTCCAGACACATGACTAAAACACAGCCACGAAAAAGACAGACAGAGGAAGGCCCTCCCCTTCATAGAATGTACATGTTAAATTGCGTTTACTTAGGGGGAGGGTGCCAGAGCAAGTATGTGGATGTCAGAGGACAACTTTCTGGAGTGACTTTCCTCTTCCTACTATATGGGTCCCAGGGTCCAAATTTAGGTTGTTAGGCTTGGCGCCAAGGGCCTCTTTACCTGCTGAACCGTCTCGCCAGCCTGGGGTGCACACTTTAATAAACAGGAGGCGGGGGAAACAAAGAAACACAAACTTGCAGCACTGGATTTACAATTCAGAGTTGATTGTCTTTAACCTGCTGCCCCTTCCTCTAAGCAATCCTGGCTGGCTACCATCTGATCAGTAACTCCAGTTCCAAAGGATCTGATGCCCTCTTCTGATGTCCTTGGGCACCAGGCACACACGTGATGCACACACATACTGCAGGCAAAACACTTGTACACATAAAAATCTAAACAGAATTTTTAAAATTAATTTATTTATGTCATGTGCATGTATGTCTGTGTGAGGGTGTTGGATCCCCTAGAACTGGCGTCACAGACAGTTGTGAGCTGCCATGTGGCTGCTGGGAATTGAACTTCCTCTGGATAGCTCTTAACCCCTGAGCCATCTCTCCAGCCCCTAAAATTCTAAATATTAAAAAAGAAGAAATGTTCCAGCTGAGCATGGTGGGACACGTTTTGGAGATTGAGGCAGGAGAATTCTGACTCAGTGGACAATCTGAACTGTATAGCAAGACTCAGTCTTAATGGAGCGAAACAAAACAAACAAAAACCGTATTAGGACTGGGAGCTGGCTTGGTTGGTAAAGTGCTTGTCTTGCAAACGTGAAGAGCTGAGTTCAATTTCTAGAACCCACATAAAAAGCCAGGGATGGTGATACAAGAGTTAGGGAGACAGAGACAGGAAGATCCCAGGGTCTCACCAGCCAGGCAGCCTAGCCTACTTGGCAAAGTTCCAAGCCAATGAAAGACCTTTACTGAGAAAAAAAAAAAAAAAAAGGTGGACAGCACCAGAGGAGTAACAGTCAAGGTTATCCTTAAACACACACACACACACACACACACACACACACACACACACACACACACACACACGTACCAGTTAAACTACCAAACAGCAGCAGCAACACCAACAAAAAACACCAACCAAAAGGAAAAAAAGAATGTTCCACTGGGCACTGGTAGCACATACCTTTAATCTAGGGAGGCAGAGGCAGAGGCAGAGGCAGAGGCAGAGGCAGGTGGATTTCTGTGACTTCGAGGCCAGCATGGTCTACAGAGTGAGCTTTGGAGTTACAACAGAGAAACCCTGTCTTGAAAGAAAACATACACACACACACACACACAGAATGTTTCATTGGCCAGAGATGTAGCTCAGTTGGTTGAGTGTTCACATATAGACAGATCATCCGCAGCACCAGAAAAGATTTCCTCCCCCACGAACCCTTCAAAACAATAGCAAAACGAATATTCCAGACCCACAGCTCTTTAGGCCCCAAAGAACCAGACTCATAGATCTTCTCTCACTTGACTAAGGTTTACCCGTTGAATACCAGAGGGGCCTGTTTCTAGTTCCAGCCATTTCTTTCCTGAATGATTGACAGAACAGGTGATGCTGTGTTCAGGAGACACCCTGTTCTCTAGCCCTGACCCCTCAGCCTCCGCATTATAATACAGAGGAGACTTTCTGCCAGTGGCCACAAGACACTCACGCTGCCTGGAGCATCAGAAATCGTTGCTTCATTACCAGGACTTTCTTTATGAGTCTAAAAACAGACTAATAGAGAGAGGAGGGTTTTTTTTTTTTTTCCCTGAGAGGGGAGAGAAGGGTGGAAATAAAATTTCCCAAGACAAACATGTCAGGACCCATGCAGTTAACAAGGCCCTCACCAGAAGACTGTGTTAAGACACTTGCTCTATTAGGAGACTGGGTGCTTCCTGTGCCTCAGGCTTAATTCCAGGAGCTTCTCCCATTCGGATTCCTGTCTTCCTCTGGTAAGCCCCTCTGGATTAACCTGTCACACTCTGTCAGTCATGATGCAGGCAGCTCTCTGTGTCCAGGTCCTGGCTGCATTATTTATTTTCCATCGAAAATTAGACCAGAAAGCTCCACGGAGGTGGGGGTTGGGATTCATTTCTTTGCTGGACCTCCCTTCTTCTAGTGTCTGATCTTTAGCTTGGGCAGGATGTGCCATCCAAAAGTTGGTGAGTCCTTTGCCGATCATTTTGAATTTCCGCTACGGCAGCTGAGCAAGCACTCCTGTCCCTTTTCCCTTCTTCATCCATATTACCCTGTCCTTTGTCAGACAAGGCTCTTGGAGAGAGGTGATTGAGTGTGTGTTGGAATAGGGTGAGGAGGGGGGCCAGGGGTGGACTTCTGTGGAACGTATCTTTCCTGTTATCCCCTCTGGAACTTGAATGGTCTCCGTGTCCATGCCCAACCCCTGCATCCCCCACCCCCACCGCTAGCCCCGCCTCCGCCCCCTTCCTATAAGCTGTGGAGCAGAAAGCACGTTGCTGGGAAACAATCTATCCCTCGAACCTCCCACTGTAAGGGGCTCCAAAGCAAACTTAGCTCCCTGGACTCAGAGTTCATGAAGGCTGGGGGTGTGTGCAAAACCTTTTTTGTTATTGTAGCTCCGTGTTCGGTCTTGTTCCTGTGGTGGCTTTGTGACCTTTATTAGACTGTCCTGCTAGGCACAGAATGGTAAAAATTAGAAAGATGGGGGTCAGGACATAGAGAACTGAATTCTCTCTAGTGGGAGTGAAAATTAAAGGCCAGCCACTCTGGAGAAAGAGTTTAAGATAAGGCTAAACACATGCCTCCATGTGACCGAGACTTCTGCTCTTGGACTTTCACCCACAAGAAATGAAACTCCATGTTCTGACGAAGACCTCCATGGGAGTGTTCACAGCTGTCTCCCGTCTGTCATCTCCAAACCAGGAACCCCTGAGATGCTTACAAACAAGCATGACACCTTCATGCAATGGGATGGGGTACTGCTCAGCAGTCACAAGGGACCAGGTTGAGTGTAATGGAAGACACCTATAACCTCAGCATGCAGGTGGCTGCGGCAGGAAGATCGAAAGTTGGAAGCCGGATTGGGTTACACAGAGAGACCCTGTCTAAATGAACAAATACAGGTAGGGCTAGAACTCAGCGTTAAGTGCTTGTCTAGAATATGCACAGTCATGGGTTCAGTCCCTAGTCCTGCAAAAATAGAATACCAGTCCAAAATACTTACATAGAAACAAAAGAGGAATCAGCTATATATTGAAAACAACATGGATGGATCCTAGATATGCAGAGCAAAAGAAGCTAGCCACAAGGTAGATATTATACAGTTCTACTAATAGAAAGTTTAAGAGTGGGCCAAACCTGTTTAGAGTAGGGGTTCTAGCTGTGTGCTGGATATCCACCCCATCTTCTAGTGGTGGACCTTTTGCAGTGTTACTAGATATCTCTCTCTATCTCTCTATGTGTATGTGCGCACAAGCGTGCGTGCATGCATGCACTATTAGTATCTAGAAGGGTGAGGGTAAGGATTCCTGGAGTAAACCCCCACAAAGACCCAGAACTCCATATGTCAAGATAGAGAACTCCGGTCTGTGGTGACAGAAGTTAGCAGAGTTGTTACCTCTTAAGGAGTGCTGACTGAAAGGGGCACAAGGGAACTTTCTGGAATGATGACAATGTTCTATATTTGTGCTGACTAAAATAGCAACCGTTAGCCTAACGTGGCTGTTTAAATTAAGATGAAGCATAATTAAAGTTTTAAGTGCCCAACAGCTGCAATCGACAGATCTAGACCGTGTCCACCTTTACAGACCTACTTGAAAACATGTACCTTTTATTGCATGTCAATTCCATACCTCAGTACATACTACACGGTGAGGTGAGAAGAGTCTTTTGTACAGAAAAGGAATGGGGGTGCCGGTGAAGCCCCAGTCCCCATGAGTGTGACTTCTGTCCTCCAGGTGGTACCCCCATGGCTGGCCTACCTCCACTTAGTGGCACTCAGAAAGGGGTGGGGCTGTGTAACCCTTCAAAGGGGCTTCAAAGGGCTAGGAAACGCCAAGGCTATTTACTCTACAGGGATCTCAAGGGCTGCTCCAGCTCCTGGGGGACTCACTAGCCTGTCACGTGGACATGGGGAAAGAAAAGGCTCTGTTTCCCCCCACCCATTACCAGGTAGCCTCCCCCACCCAGGGCTGTAGGCTCTCCCGGCAGAAATTGCTCCATTCCGAATCACCGCCGCCTCTCTCGCTCTTCTGGTGTGAGGGTTTTACAATAACAGCATTGTAACCACTTTGAGAAAACCAATAAAAAGGCGGTGACAAAAGAATAGCGAGCCGGCTGGAAATTGCACGCAGGAGTGCAGGCCTGGGTCTTTTGCCGCTGCGTGTTTAATAGTGCTCCTGGGCTGCAGGCTGCAAAGAAGCACGTGTTTATTTGGGGGATGCGCTGCGGCTTAAATAATGAATCTCGCCTAAGCATTCAGATGAATGCACGGAGCCGCTCCAGTTCTCTCAGCCAACTGGGGCCAGTAAAGGGAGCCCTGGTCATACCTGTGGAGCTGGCTACTCTATGGCGTGGGATGGGGAGGGTAGGAGCATGACTTTTCCTTCGTTCTTTCACTCATTCATTCATTCGTTTGTTCGTTCATTCATTCAGCACAGGCATTAGAACGACCTACTAAGTATTGAATCCTGTGATGGCTACGAAGCCACAGAAACTACCAATGTAGCCTATGCATATTGCAGAAAAATTGCAGAAGGGAATATATGTGCCACTGTCTGGTGGCAGCCTCTTTTTATTGCTCCATAGAGAGTCCTTGAGGCAATTACCAATGCCTATCTTCAAAAATCATTTCAGACTCACCGAAAAGTTGCAGAAATTGTATAAGTAATTCTGACCCGCCCCCCGCCACTCAAAGTGAAGTTTGCCAATCTTCCTTTTTCTCTCTGCCTCTTGTCTCTGTATACGTGCTCATGTATGCACATATGTGCATACGTAAAGTAAGTGTGTTATGTGTCTGTACGCATGAATTCCTTGAGGATACTTGGAGTCATGAGGACCCCTTCCCTCTAACACAGATCTGTGAAGAAACAAGGGTATTCTCTTACAGGGTCATACTCCACTTGTGAAGAACAGGAAATTAATACTGCGATAGTACTGTTATTGCCTAATTGACAGACATCTATATTTTTTTCTGTCTCACTTCATTCCTTTCATGGCAAAACAAAACAAAAATACAAAGCACAGAAAATCCCCAAAGCAAAACCAACAAAGAAACAAAACAAAACAGCCCGTAGGGTTTTCTGGCTCAAGACCCAACTCAAGGAAGTACGGTTGCGTTTTATGGTCATATCTCCTTAGTTGGCTTTAATCTGCAACGGTTGCTCTGTTTTGCATTGACATTCTTTTTTTTTTTTTTTAAATTATTGTGTCTATGGATGTATTGGGGTTGTGGGCACATGCATGTCATGACACATGTGTAAAGACCAGAGGACAACCAGCAGGAGTCAGTTCCTGTCACTTGTCGGTGTCACTGTGCTGCATACTTTGGGCTAGGTGGTTCTTAGGCTTCCAGCAGGTTCTCCTGTCTGCCTCTCATCTTCACATAGCAGGAGTGCTGCTATTACATACGTGTGGTGTGACGTTGTATCAGGACTTTTTATATGGGTTTCAGGGAGATCAAAGAGCCATGTCCCCACTGAGCCATCAATGATTTGAGGGTTTCGGTTTCCACGAGACCAACACAGGGCTGCTGGAATGGCTGCTGCCACTGCCTTTTCTAATTTTAATACTTCATAGCTCCATTATTGAGAACAGGTTCAGGTGGGGGAACTTTTAGAACCTCCTGCCAAGACTTCTTTAAATGCCTACCTCTAGCACTCTGTGTTCCTAAACCAGAGGTCAGAAACTATCCCAGTGCCTAACAGAAGGTAGTAGGAGTTCTAGGTCTCCAGGTGACACCCTTTTTGTGGGAACTGAGCTGAAAATGTTAGTCCCCTTGAAGCATTTCCCTCATCTTTCCTGGCTCCCCACAGGGCTGGTAGATGAGGTGTTAAAATCACCACATAAAATCAGGAGTTCACTGAGGGAAGAGGTTAAATTGCAGTGAACGGAGCCTCCTCACTGAGGTTTTCTGGGTCGGTTTGCTGATTCCCCACCCCCACCCCCCAGCCCCAACCTCTCCACTCTCTCAAGAATCAGTATTTGCCTTCCTTTGAAGTTGTCTGCCTAATGGACTGCAGCATCGCAAACAGAATTTAATTTCCAAGATGGCCGGCATTGTCACCTGAGTGTGTGCCCATTGTTGCTGCTATGGGAAGGAGCACCTTGACATTTCTGGTTGTGATTTCAAGTGCCCTCCTGTGATAGTACTAGCTCTCATTCCCCAGAGTATATAGACACTCAGGAAGAAGAGAGAGAATAAAAAGATGACGATATGAAGACAGCCGACTTAGAAAATAGGAGGGTCCAATTTGGGCAAGCCACTTGTGTTAATAGCCAGACTCTATATAGAGCTATTTAATAAAAGACTCCAGTGTCATACTATCTGCTATCAACCAAGTCCTGAAACTGTCTAAGATGAATATCTTGGTAGTCATACCCTCTACATGTATGTGTGATTGGGGGCTTGTGTGTGTGTGCATGCCCGTGTATGCACATATGCCTCTGTGTGTTCAGAGGTGGAGAGCTATTTACACATGCTGTGCTATGCAAAACTATATGAATCATATGGGAATCTATTTAAAATATTGATATTCTCAGTTAAATCAACAGCGCACAATAATGTCATTGCCTACGAGAGCTCTATTTTGACACTGGAGGGTGGGGGGCGGACACACTTTATCTTGCCGCAGTGTTGCCTGGGATCCCGAATCAGCACCTTGCTACAAGAAGCCAGAACGCACAGAAACTACACTTGAACTAATGCCTAAAACCTGACGGAGACATCCTTCATAGTTAATCTGGTTACTCGGGGTTTATTTCACAGTCAGAAGTTCTTATGATGGAAGGGGCTCCTGCTGGCTTCTCCCAGACACAGGACTGAATTAATGAATGAATGAATTCAACTTACCAGGGCAGATTTAAATTGCTTACTGAAACAGAGTCTGCTCATTTTTCTTCCTTCCGTTTTCTTTTAAAACACAAATATGAGCCTCGGATAGGTGCTCTAAGAGTCATTAATCCTTGATAACTGACTGTTTTATCTTTTGATTAAAAAAAAAAAAAAAGGAGGATGACTGACAGCGAGCTCACAACGACAGGTTCATTAACAAGCCTGGCTCGGAAGTGGCCTGGCAAATAAACACCTAGCTTTCCATTAACCAGGCAGCACCCAGGCCTCCAGGCAGCACCCAGATGGAAGGTCTGGAAGCTGAAAACAGCAGGGACACCAAAACTAGCCTTGTCCTGCTGAAGCAGCAGGAAGCGCTCAAGTGTTTTCAAACCAGGTAGTGCTACTACCTGCTTGTCACATTTTAATGGGTGCTTGTTAACAGGCACTCTGAAGTAGTGTCATGTGTTTGACCATCAGCAGCTTCTGGGCCTGCTGTTGAGCTGCCGTATTTTAATAGGCACCTTAGCAGCAGAGACCATGGGGCTCCTCTGGTGGCCCTGGAGGACTCTAGTGCTGCAGGCCTACTGGGTAGGGAGGTCTCAGCTGGCCCCCAGGAGTGCAGAGGAAGAGAGGCCTTCCTCCTGTGTTGTCTTGGCCAGTGACTTCTTCAAGGCCGCTTCAGGCTTGCCCCACACTAGGGAGTCTGGTGCGCAGTCTGTCCATGGCTCAACTTGTGTGGGAATGCACTTGGGAAGGGTGAGACTGGCTGCCCCTCCCCCCTTCCTCTTCTCCACTAAGGCCCTCTTTCTCCTCACCCTTTGGTTCTTCCTCCTCCATCTATTTCCTTCCCCTCCCTCTTCCTTTCTTCTCTCTTCTCCCTATCTCTCCTTTTAGTACCTTCTTTCCCCTTTTCTTTTCTTTTTCTTTCTCTTTCTTTTTTTTTTTTTTTGGTTTTTCAAGACAGAGTCTCTCTGTTGTAGCCCTGGCTGTCCTGGAACTCACTCTGTAGACCAGGCTGGCCTCGAACTCACAGAGATCCTCCTGCCTCTGCCTCCCAAGTGCTGGGATTAAAGGCGTATGCCATCACTGCCCAATTACTTCCATTTCTTCCAAATCCTCCCACTCTCCTGTCTCTCTAGTTCTTCTTCAGCTTTCCTTACCCACTCCCTCCTCCTTCACCCCATTCCCCTCCATATCATTTTCCCCCTTCCTTTTCTTTTCCTCCTCTTATCCTGCCCTTCCATCCTCCCTTTCTTCCTTACTGTTCAACTCAAAATTTGACAGCACCCAAGTAGCTCATGTTTCGCGGCGCTAGAAAACTGCTGCTTCTCCGAATGACGTCCTCAGTCAGATTCCCGCTTGCTTTCATTCTTCTCCTCCAGCCCCTCCCCCCATCATGTCCCTCCACAGACACGTGGCTTTCTGGCCCGGTTGTCTAGGAAGGGTGGCAGACATTTCCTGGTACTTTAATCTGTAGCCGAGGGAGCAAACCGGGCCTTTCCAAATAGGAGGCTCTGACTTCCAGGCTGATGAGAGCAGCCCCAACCCTGGCCAGTGTCTGGTGCTTAAGCAGTCCCAGCTCAGACCCCACGCCAGAGTCTGGCCATTCCAAGCCGGACCTTCCCCCTGGGGAAGTGAAGAATAGCAGTTTTCCAAGAAGGTCTCAAAATAAAGTTCTTCAAGGGAAGCCGAGTTTCCTGAACGTGGCAGAAGGTGTGTGGGTTGAGTGTGGTGAGTGTGTCTATGTGTGCACGCGTCTTGTGTCCCCCAGGGGAGAAGGAATGACTGCTTTGGCCCAGGAGGAAGTCGCCGTTCTGCCTGGAGCCGCTGGGCACCACCATGCGTTCAGAGGATGCAAGAGTGCCCTGCCGGTGGAAAGCTTATTTTGCCCAGCAGGACCAAAAATCCAATTAAAGAAAGAATGAGGGAAATGCGAAATCTGGACTGCGTGCTGGCACCGCCCCGGCCGACTTCCTTGGCAGGGATCTCTGCCGAGGGGAAGGGCCAGTAATGGCCCTGGGGATAGCCCGACCCGGAGGCTCTCACGAGCCACAGGCAAACACAAGACCGCTGCCAGCCGCCTGGCCCTCATCGCCTGCTCCCACCACCCCATGCCACAGCCTCCTGCGAGGATCTGCTGATGGTGTGGAGAGCCCGACTGGCTGGCAGCAGCTAGGGCACCAGGCAGGCTCAGCTCTTGGGCCATTTGAGCCACCCACCCTCCTGTGCCTATTGACATGGGTGAGAATCGCGCAGGCAGATTAAAGGCAGCATATGGCCCCCCAACTGGAAGCCAGCGGGGCTGAACCAACACTGGCAAATTGTGTTCAAACCGCATTGAGAATCCTGGCAGCTGCACCTGGCATGGGGAGCAGCCGGCGACCTGCATACAAAGGGAGTTTTATACACAGGGGGCTGAGGCAGCCGTGTTGGCTGCTCCGCTCCGCTCCTGCAAGGCCGCTCTCACCTCCCCCTCGGCCCAGATCTGGCCGCTGGCCCTGGGAGGGGAAGCTCTCAGTCCAGGTTTCCGAACCTGAAGAAAGGAGGCAATTGGGGCAATCCTCAAAGGTGGGATGAATTTCTTAGTGTCTCTCCTGTCCCCTAGCCCTCTTGCTTATAAGCCCCTCCCCACAATTCACCAAGGGCCACATTCCAGATAGGCAGGGAGCTCACAGAGGACAGCAGGAAGTCTCACTTTTGTAGAACCAAAAGGAGAGAGCCACCAATTAAGTGTCCCCACGTGCCAGGTGACACACAAGCAGTCTTCTGGGTTACTACTTGTCTCCCTTCCAAAATAAACAATCAGGAGGCAGAAGCATCTTGCTAGTTCATGAACGAGGGGGAAATATCAAGTAGCTGGCATGTAGAAATGAATGATGGAGCTGGGGGAGGGGAGACCAATTAAGTTGCAATAAACCCACAGAGCCAGGTAGGGGCATGTTTGCACTTACGGGGTCAGCATGTAAAAACATGCTGGGTTGTGTCATCCACTTAGTCAGGTGCATGCTGCAGGTCATCTGGGGACACATGAGTGTGTTTAATGGTAAGATCTGCCAAACCCAAAGGGATGGGAAATGGGTATGTGTGTGCTTTTAGGGTCTGCTTCACGGGCTAGGGTTTAGAGAAGCATAGTTGTTGGCTCTCTAAGGATGCTCCATCCTGGAGCCTGCTGCTGTGGCCACATAAACCACCCATTTGGCTTGTGGCTCTCCATCCCTACCCTAGGGGCATACCTTCTTCCTGCCTGGCCATCTGCCACAGTCCTGGAAATAGTTTCCAGGATAACTGGAGCATCTTCAGACAATGATGGGTGAACACTTTAAGTGACTTAGAGAAGAGTCCAGGGAGGCACGAGGTGTTCTTGCATCAGGCCCAAGAGAGTGCATTGTCATGAGTCTATGATCCTGGCTGGCCCCATCCCTTTTTTTTTTTTTTAAAACAGAATCTCACTATGCAGCCCCGTCAGGCCTGGAATTTGATATGTAGGCCAGGCTGGCCTCTAATCCGCAGGAAGATCCACCTGCCTCTGCTTCCCGAATGCTGGGAGTAAA
The DNA here is from genome assembly GCA_026225945.1 of Cricetomys ansorgei. NCBI lineage: Eukaryota > Metazoa > Chordata > Mammalia > Rodentia > Nesomyidae > Cricetomys > Cricetomys ansorgei. The sequence continues at coordinate 3,243,701 of JAMJFZ010000736.1, forward strand.
TGTGCACCTGTGAGCCCGTTCTTTGGATGAAATCAGGCTATCAGATTTGCTGTCCAGACATGGGTTGGTATCTTAGTTAGGGTTTCTATTTCTGTGGTAGAATACCATCACCAAAAGCAATTTGGGGAGGAAATGGTTTTATCTCATCTTACAGTTCTCAGGTCAGATTTTACCACTGAGACAAGTCAAGGCAGGAACTCAAAGCAGGAACCTGGAGGCAGGAACTGTTATGGAGGCCATGGAGAAGTGCTGCTTAGTTACTGGCTTGTTTCCCATGGCCTGCTCAGCCTGCTTTCTTATACCACCCAGTACCACCAGCCCAGGAATTACACCACCCACACCAGGCTGAGCCCTCCCACATCAATCATTAATCAATACAACACCCTGTAGACTTGCTTACAAGCAATTTGATGGAGGAATTTTCTCAATTGTTGGCTGCTATTCCTAGATAACTCTAGCTGGCCAATTCGAGTTGACCAAAAACAAAACAAACAAGCAAAAAAAACAATAACAACAAACAAAAACAAAACAATAAAACAACCCGGACAGTTGGAAAGTGGTCTCCCTTCTGTGTTACCCTGGCATAGGTCCTAGATGCCTTCTTTCCCTTGTAGTTTGAGAGGGACAGCCATTTTGAAAGGGAAACCATGGCTCCTACACATTTGTGTGCTCTGGGCTGTCTTATGCAAGGTTGGGAGTGCAGGAACCTCAGTAGGCTGCCGGGGACATGGTGTCTTGCCCTTGTGCATTTCTCTGTGGAAATGATTAGGTGACACAGTGACCTGTGGACACACAGGGGTGAGTAGAGAGACTAACCCAGGCTGAACTCCCACTGCAGACTCCTGTGTGGGTGTGACTGCTCTCCTCACTCTCTGGCGAGCTTCAGAGGCTGGTCCTCTAGTTTTGACTTGTCCGCTCACGGGGATAAGACAATATGAACCCCCTTCCTCCCAGAGGAAAGGTGGGGTCCCTTATGAGAGGGAACAGTCAACTGTTCTCCAGTTCCTCTCTCTTGGGGCAGGGCAGAAGGAAACCTGGCACACTGTGGAGGGGGTGGGGGTTTTGCCTGTCATTCTTCTCACAGCTGAGCCCTCCCTCTCCCTTCATATCCTGCCTCCTCATCTAAAGTTTGCAGTAGTCGGTGGTGGTGGCACACACCTTTAGTCCTAGCACTCGGGAGGCAGAGGCAGGCAGATCTCTGTGAGTTTGAGGCCAGCCTGGTCTACAGAACAAGTTCTAGGAAAACAAAACAAAAAGCATAAATTTTGTAGTCATCCCCAAGAACAGGAAATGCACGTTCTGTTTTAGTTTCTGTGGGAAGATTTCATGCTAGAATGTTCCCTGTTTGTGGTCTTCATTTTTGAAACCGACACGCCAGCCTGAGAGTACCTTGTGCCATCACTGGCTGATATAGCTGCTGGCTTAGGCAACAAGTTGTTTTTTGTTTTTTTTCTGTTTTGAACATTAACGCACCTAGATGGTCCTATGCTTTTCTTGATGGTTGTAATGGTTGTCTGTGGACAGGCTATGTGGAAGTGTTGTCTCTTAATTGTGCACAAGTCCCTGTGCTTACTTCTGTGGGTAGTCCTTTTTCACACTGATCCTAAGTTTGGCTGGGTGACTTTGTCCAACAAGATACTGTCAATCATGCTTAGTAAGGGTTTAAAACCCTCGAATGGCCAAGTGTGGCTGCCTATGTTTGTCATCCCAGCACTTGGGAGGTAGAGTCAAGAAAATCATTATTACTGTGAGACCAGACTCTTCTACACAGCAAGTTCCAGGTCAGCCCTGGCTATATTACAAAGCACTGTTTCAATAAATGCAAAAATTTTAAAAAGTCTTTGTGCATTGAAACTTGTCTTCTTGTGTTGTCTTTGCTTTCTGTTACTATAACAAAATACCTTATGCTGAATAATTTATGAAGGAAAGGCATGCATGTAGCTCACACTTGTGGAATCTGAGTTCAAAAGCATGTCTTCAACATCTGCTGGGCATCTGTCGAGGACTCTGTTGTATAATAACATGGTGGCAGCACGGCACGATGAAACAAAGCAAATGTGCAAGCTTGGGTCTCTTTCCTCTTCTTATAATGCCAGTAATGCTACCACAGGGACTCCACCATCCCTCCACCTGCCTGACCTTGCCTAATCCTAATGATCTTACCTCCAAATGTTATCAAAAATATCCTAAATAAGGATATGAAGCTTTGGGAGATATATTCAAACCACAGCACATGCCATTCTTGGAACCAGCAACTGCCAACTGCTTGGCTGAGACAGGTGGAGGGATGTGTATCAGTTGCTGCTAACACCCAGCTGGCACCCAGCAGCACCCAGCAGACATGTACAGTCCATCCCCAGGGGACCAGCCAATCTGGCCGTAGTCATACAGGTGAGTTCAGATAAATCCCCGAACTGTCCAGTGCAACCTGGATAAAATCACAGCCCCACAGAATCATGGGCCAATCGATACATAATAGTTGTTTTAAGCCACTAAGGTTTTTGTTCTGTCTTGTTTGTTGATGTTGTGTGTGTATAGTTAATATACACAACATAAAAATGATCATTTTTGTCTTTAAAAGTATAGCTGAAGCTTGACCCATGATGGGGAGACATCCTGGACAAACCTGTTGTAAGTTGAAAATATCATAAACAAAAAAGACATTTAAACTGGGTATGGTGGTACACACCTTTAATGTCTTCTGAAGGCAGAGACAGGCAGATCTCTGTGAGTGCCAGACAAGATTGATACTTATAGTAAGTTCCAAGCCAGCCAAGGCTACACAGTGAAACCCTGTCTCAGCAGGCAAACAAAACAAAACAACAAAACAGTACATTTTAATCAGTCCTAGTGGCACAGATCTGTAAGCCCAGATGCTCAGAAGGTTGAGGCAGGAAGTTCATAATCTCAAGGCCTGCTTAGGTTACAAAGTGAGTTCAGGGTCAACCTGAGCAAATTTGTAAGACCTTGTCTCAAAAGAAAAAGAAAAAGGCACACCTCTCCCCATTACTGACAACCTGAGTTTGATCTCTATCTAGGACTCAGATGGAGGAAAAGAGAACTGACTCCTATAAATTGTTCTCTGACTTCTGCATGCACATCATGATATGCACATGCCACCTGCACAGCAACTGAAGCCCCCAATTCAATCCTCAATGACACACACACACACACACACACACACACTTCTTTACAATAGCAGTGGACCTGTCCCTATGCTTTGAGATCTTTAAGGCCTACATTAACATGGCATGGCATCTGTTTACTTATTTTCATGAACAGATATCAGATATGTGTCAGAAAACTATAGGAGCAGTAGTCAAGAGAAGGGAGTCTCCTATTAGCAGTCCAGGGCACTGTGCTTACAGTTCTTGGGATATAAGAGGTTTGTCCTAAAACACCTCTCACCAGCCAGGAGGTTTGCAGCTCAATGCCCAGGGTCTATGGGCACAGAGGAACCTACATGTGCCCTGGCAAGAGATTGGAAAGTTTTCATTTATTGAGGTTTCAAATTCTAGCGAGAAGTCAGGCATGGTGGTGCACACCTTTAATCCCAACACTCGGGAGGCAGAGGCAGGCGGATCTCTGTGAGTTCCAGGCCAGCCTGGTCTACAGAGTGAGTTCCAGGACAGCCAGAGTTACAACAGAGAAACCCTGTCTCGAAAAACCAAAAACCAAACCAAACCAAACCAAAACAAAACAAAACAAAAACTATCTGGAGAGGTTAAAGCCACACTAGGAGATTGATTCCAGATAGCCTTGTGAGGTTTCAGAGTCACTCCTGAGACAGGTAAATGTGGTGGTAGAGGTGGAGGTGGAGGTAGTAGAAGGCACAGACTTTCTGGAGTCCCTACCAGGCAGGGATGAAAACGAGACACAGACTACAGGTTTCTACAAAGAAGGAGTGTTGTCTTTGGCTTGAAGCCTAGACTCTTCTAGTCGCTGAGGTTCCCAGGGAACAGTTCACCAAGGTGGCTCATCTGGAAGGTTCTGGATCCCAACTGCTGAGTTCACATCCTCACCTGCTGTTTGCTGACTCTGTGACTCTGGTCAAGGGAATGGATCATAAAGAACTAGTGAGGAGATTGAGGATGCTTGGCTTCATGCCTTTAATACAGTAGCCAGAGTACCTGGCGGGGGGTGGGGAAAGCCCCTAGTGAGAATCCTGGGTTGGCTCTGTTGCCTTCTGGCCAGCCAGGCCCTACCCTTCTCCTTAGCCTGGCAGGAGTATCAGAGTTAGCTAGATCTCATGGGCACACCACAAACAAACCTTTGCTTGCTGACTATCTGCTTACAGCTCATTGGCCAAAGCAAGTCATAACTCCAGGCTTAAGATCGGGGGCAGGGAAATGTCTTCCACTTTGAATGAGAAAATGCAAAGGCTCGTACAAGGAGTATAGCGGAATAATCTGGGAGTGGGGGCACATTTTAGAATGAAGACCATACACCACTGTGTCCATTAGCTTCTAAGCCATTTATTAAGACTGCTCTAAGACAGTGAGGTGTGGGGCACATGCTTATAATACCAGCACTTGGGAGGATTGTGAGCTTGAGGCCAGGATGAAGTACATAGCAAACCCCTTTCTCAAGTGAAAAAATACACACACACACACACACACACACACAAGTTGGGGGTGTAGCTCGGTGGTAGCGCATTTATCTAGCATGTGAGACACTTCCAGTTCCATCGTCATCATAAAAGAAAGAAAGAGGAGGAGACAGATCACACCACATCTATAAGAACTAATCTCCTAAATCCCTAGACTTGTGCATGCAAGTGTGTGTGTGTGTGTGTGTGTGTGTGTGTGTGTGTAGGGTGAAGAAGGTTCACAGTCTTTCCTCAATCCCCATGAACTCCTGACTGAACTCAAGTGTCTTGTAACTTGTCACCTTGGGCTCAGTAAATATGTAGACTGACTGATCAATGGGAACATTCACAGGAACAAAGAATCCTATTGGGGCTTGCATTGAATGTCACAGAGTCTGAGGATGCTGTCCTTGCTGTAAGGACCTAGCTTCCACACTCTACTTCTCCAGTGGATTTCTGGTGCTTGTTTTTCTGCCCCCCTACACCCCCCCAGTATCCTCAATCTGCTTTCTCTGGTGGCTCCTGTCTAAACCCCCCTGTATTTGTTATATCTCTCCCCACCAAGGTAGACCCGGAGATCTGGCATAAAGTCCCCTCTTGCACAGTCTATGCTGTTTAGGCTTCCATGTGTCCAACACTAATGGGTAAAGGTGTTCTCAGAGGCTGTGGAGACCACGGGTCCTGCAGGTGAAGTGGGCGTGGGCAAGATGTGTGGAAGTCACGTTTGCGCTGAGAGCGCCGGATGATTTAGCTGGGGATAAGACACACGTGGATGCCAGATGCTGGGGCATTGAAAGCCAGGCGCTGCGTGGTCGGGAGGGGCGGCTCTGTGTGGGGGAAGCAGCTGCCTCCCAGCAGCCATTTGGGACCTGTGAGGTCTGGTCAAATACTGACAGCGACAGGCTGCCAAGAAACAGCGAGCCGGCAGGGACTGCTTCCTCAGGAGGAGAGCCAAGAGGGGGCCTTGGCAGGAGCCAGGGCAAGGGCAGGTTCAGAAAGAAAAGGAAAGTATCCAACCTGAAGGCCAGTGGATGGACTTTATCTTATTTTATTCTGCTTTGTTATTGAGACAGGGTCTTATGTATCCCAGGCTGGCTCCAAACTCACTGTTTAGTCAAGAATGACCTTGAACTCCTGATCCTTCTGCCTCCACCTCCTTAGTACAGGGGTTACAGGCATGTGCTACCGTACCCGATAGTTTATGTGGTCTTGGGATCAAACTCAGAGTACCACTCTACCCAACGAGCCACACCCCCAGCACCCCCCCCCCCCGTTTTGAGACAGTGACTTGTTCTGTAGTCCAGATTTGGCTAGCCCCAAATCCATCATCCTCCTGCCTCTGATTTCTGAGTGTTGGGATTACAGGTATGTGCTACAATGCCTGGCTCCACTGGATCAACTTTTGCTGGTTAGGGATACCATCTGTTTTTATTCTTATTGTAAAATAATGATACCCCCTCCCCAACACACACAGTGATCAAAGGAAATCACACCCTATTATGCAAAGTTGGGAACACACAGAAAAGTGTAATGATGACGATTTTCATGACCCTTCATTAGAGTTAATTGCTGTAAACACTTTTTATTTTTATTATTGCTGTTGTTGTTTGGTTGTTTTTTTTTCCAAGACAGGGTTTCTCTGCTGTAACTGTGGCTGTCCTGGAGCTCACTCTGTAGACCAGCCTGGCCTCGATCTCACAGAGATCCGCCTGCCTCTGCCTCCTGAGTGCTGGGATTAAAGGTGTGTGCCACCATCACCTGGCCTAACTGCTGTTAATACTTTAACACATCTTTTTCGAAGTGCACATTATAGCTATTCAGAGTGTGGGACAAAGATCCTGCTGTCTAGATTCAGACTTGTGCCCTATAACACCAGCAATATCAATTTATGTTATTTCACTGCTGTGTACCTCCACTTTTTCAATTTTAGAATGGGGCTTTGAAGCCTGGGATGGTCATCCATGCCTTTCATCCCCAAATTTGGCAGGCAGAGGCAGGCTAATCTCTGCGAATTCAAGGCTAGACTCCTCTACATCGTCAGTTCCAGGCCAGCCAGGGCTACATAGTGAGACTCTATTTCAAAAACAAAATGAAACAGGAAGTGGGGCTACAAATGGCATTTACCCCTTGGGGATTGCTCAAGAGTTGATTGAGATGATCCCCTAAGTGTTGTAGTACCTGCTCAAGGAGTTGTGGCTCTTCTGGCTGTGTTTCCGTATATCACCATTGAGGCCAAACCCTTCAACGCATTGTTTTCTCACCTGATGTTCTATGATCAGTCTTTCTTTATCATTAGAAACCTCATTGAAAGCGGTAGTGGGGGTTTTCTACCCTGTGGAGTCATCCGAAGTTGGCAGTGTTTTTATTGCTGGACATTGATGCTTTTCTTGACTTTTCCTTCTCTCGAAGACATTATTTACCTCCTTCTGCTCACACTCTCTCTTTCTTTCTCTCTCCACCCCACCCTCTTTTTTTCTTGTTATGAATGTGTGTAACTTGGGTACATGTGGTCAGGCACCTGCCACAGGGTACACGATGATGTCAGAGGACAGCGTGCAGGAAACAGTTCTCTCCTCCTACCTTGGTAGATTCTGGGGGTCAAACTCAGGTCTTCAGTCTTGGCAGCAAGTGTCTTTACCAGCTGGATCATTTCACTGCCATCCCCCCCTCCTTTCTCTTATTTTTTATTATTATTATTATTATTATTATTATTATTATTATTATTATTATCATTGAGACAGATTATTCCTACGTAGCCTAGGCTCAACTAGAACTCATATCCTCCTGCTTCAGCCTCCCAAGAACTGTGACAACAAGTATTTTCACATTTGGCGCTCAAGTTTTTGTTAACAGAAAGGATGCCACAGTGAACATCTTTGTTAGGAGATGTTGTTAATTTGCCTATATTATCCTTCCTTACGAAAGTATAATAGTCTTGACATAGAAAGTGACCCAAACACAGAAGAATAGAAAGGGGAAAATGAAGATTGCCAGTGGGAGGACAAGGCACGCACCGTGGCCCAGAGCAAAATAACTTGAGACAGTATGAGCGATGCCCCAGAGCGCAAATGGTTGACTGACAACTAAGTACCACAAGTTCCTTTCATGCTCCAAGTGACCAGCTGGGACATGAGAAGTCTTCAGAGTTTTTAAAGAGCACTTGCTTCTACTGTGCGACAGATTTTCTGGAACTGTTACAGTTAGGAAGCTCTTTCTTATGGGCTTTTAAACGCAGGGAAGCTGTGAATACCATCTGTTGGGAGGGCCCCTTGCCCTTACCCCACCCTCCCCTACTGGGGGCTACCCCAGAGGTTTGAGCTTGCTCTGGCCTCAGCCTGCCTCCCAGTTCTCCTTTGAAATGTTTCCATATTCCATCTTCCCATCCGACACTGAAGGCTTTATGGCAAGCCCTGAGCATCCCAAGCCAGGCTCAAAGGTGAGAAATGACTTGGAAGAAATACCTTTGTGCCTGCCCGAGCTTCTGGAGGGACGCGGCTTGTGCTTCCTCCATAGGTTTAGCTGCAGACGGGTGGTGATTGCTTTTGCTTCTGGCAGGCCATCTGAAAGACAGCAGTGAACAGTTCCTCCCAGGACTGTGCATACGTGGCTTCTTTCCTTCGAGAAGCAAGTAGAACTGGAGCAATGGTTCAGCAGTTAAGAGTACACACTGCTCTTCTAGGGGACCAGGGTTCGTTTCTCAGCACCCTCATGTTGGCTTATAACCATCTGTAACTCCAATTTCAGGGGATCTGACACCCTCTTCTGACATCCGAGGGCACTATGCGTTCATGTGGCGCATATACATACATGCAGGCAAAACACTCATACATGTTAGAAAGGGGGACGAAAGAAGCGAGTGATATCTCTCCTCCCCTGGAGCCCAGATTGGTCTTGGAGCTTGACTTACCCAATAAAGACACACTGGAAGTTGTTGCCATGGGACTTCCAAGTTTGGGCCATGAGAGACCTTGGCTCTGTGAGATAGACTGCAGGATGCCTGGCTATCCTACTAGAAAGGGGGGCCAAGCAGATGACAACAGCAGTATGGTTGTCGGTAGCTAGCACCTGCTGCCCAAGCTGTGAGTGAGGCACCAGGATGTTCCCGGCCCAGTCAAATGCCCAGCTGACTGCAGTGAGTGCGAGCTGTGGCTGCCAGGTGGAGCAGAGGAACCGACCTGCTGAGCCAAGCTGACTCAAGATTTGTGAGCAAAAAGCGATGGTCGTTTTGAGTCACTTAGTTCTTAGGCAGCACTAGATAGTGCAGTGTTTCCACGCGTGCGCAGTGCTTGGCCATTGGTGAAGGCGCACATCTTGACCTTATAGGTTCCAGGGACAGTGTGCTGCGCGGCTTGGCTTGTTTTGGTTCAGCACAGGCAAGAACCCTGAGACATGCAGAGTCACCTAGGAGGGTGTCACGGTTTCCAACTGAAATGTCTCCACAGGCTCATAGCTTCATCATTTGGCCCTCAGCTGTTAGAGTCTTTGGGAAGCGGGGCGAGGCAGGAAGTTGGTCAGTAAGGGAAGGCCTTTGAAGGTATGGAGCAGCTCTTGTTCTTAGCTCTCTCTACGTCCTGGCCCAACACAATAAAAGAGTGTTTCCTTGATACTCCAGCCACCTGGACCTCTGCCACACCTTCTCCTTTGTGAGCAACCTCCCCTCCCTCAAGATGTTTCTGCCACAAATTAGGCACAGAGATAAGAAAGGCAGCACAGAGGGGAATTGTATGACCTTGGTGTACTTACCTCAGAGCATGAAGGAAAAGATGGAGGCCTCGCCTTAGTTTCTGGCAGGGGATCTGGGAGACCACATGGCTGACACACAGTCCCACCCTGTGCTTGTTTGATTCTGTGTTCTTTTCTACATCCACCCCCTCTACTTCCCCCAAGGAAAACTCTTGACACCCTCCTACACACTATCCTTCCAGCCCCGCTGGGAGACTGAACTCCAGCACCTTGGAGGTCTTCTGCTGGCCTAGAGAACTCCATCTGTACCTGCTGCCTCCTTCAGAAAGCTTTCCCTGTCGCTTTGGTTCTTCAGAATGAACGCCCTTTTATAGTCTGCAGGGCCTAGATTGTAGGCCCTCCGAAAAGACAGGCTGTACTTGGTGGTGTTCTTTGTGGCCTCAGTGTGATCCATGCGTGGGATTGAGACAGACAAGTTATCAGTCTGAGAGCCAATCTTCCCTCCCTTACCATCCGTGGAGCAAGGACTGGAGGACAAAGCGACTCCATGAGGATCCTCTTGTAATGCAGGGGCAAGTGGCTGGTTTGCCAGGCCTGCTCTTTACGTCCAAGGATCCAATAAATGTGCCAGGGATCCTCTGTCAAGCTTTCCGTAGAGCTCAGAAAATCTTACTTGGAGAAGTCAGCTGCACGCGCGCACACTCACACGCGCACACACACACACACACACACACACACACACACACACACACACACACACACGGCACTCTCAGGCACGGAGACCGCCCCAGGGGAAACACTGTCTGCAGGAACCAGACTCCACAGCCTCCCCAGGGACTCGTCATGGTGTCTCTAGTCAAAGTGTCACTTGTCAGGCACAGCTCTAGCTCAGCGCAACTCACCCCCTCTCTAGCTTGCTTGCTCACTCCACAGAAGGGCCTCAGAGGGGAGCCAGCATGGCTGGGTTTCCACACAGGTGCTGCTTGTCTTTTGTCTTTGGCAATTTCTTGGCCTGGACCCAGAACCCCAAAGAGCCGTGGGTGTGAGTAAAGGCCACCTACATGGTTAAGGTGTCCACCCAAGACACTGGGGAAACAGCCCCACCTTGGCTGAGTTTTTAGTGTCCCCAGGTCGGACTTACAACAATTCCTGGAGTTCCTTGCTTTCCCCTTTTGTTAGATTCCCCACCCACTCAAAAAGAAAGGCAGAAAAAGGGAAACAGTCTTGGGTTCATGGGGCAAAGGCGAGGAGGCGTGGCAGTAGCCAGGAAGGTAGTCTTGAGGGTAATGGGCCTCAGCAGGCAGCTGAGAGGTCAGAGGCCAAGAGCGAACCTTTGCATGGGCATGTGCAGGGTAACTGCCTGCTGTGGTAGGTAAGAGAGGCAGATTCGTCTATCCTCAGCTTGCCCCTAACCCACACGTTCTCCAGAGGCAGCCGGTCAGAGCTATTTACTTAAGTGGCCCTTAGTATTCTAGGTCCCTGGGCTGCAAACACCATGTTTCGGTCTCTTCAACCAAGAGTATACTCAGGTCACCTTGAAAGCCAGGGGACAAAAATCTTTTTTTCCTTGGGCGTCTGGAACAGGCATTCCATCGATAGGAAATGAGGCTGTCATAGAGAGGGACATCTAATGGCAGGGGCACTAGATCATCAGAGGAATCAGATTATTTCAGTTGCTGTGGAAACTAAGGTGTTTGGAGAAATCAAGTCATTTGCCTGAGGTCACTCCACTGGAGACCAAATTGAAATCTCAATCTCTTTTCGCCTAATGTGGGGCTTGCTTATGGTTCACGTGTGTGTGTGTATGTGTGTGTGTGTGTGTGTGTGTGCGCGCATCTCACAAAGCTACAGGGACAGAAGCCATAAGTCCTGGAAGATGCTCTGTCCCCTGGTTCACACTACCCCCTCCATGTGCCTCAACACTGACTTTAGGATACTGTCACCCCAGACAGCCCCTAACCAGTCACTGGAAGGGATCAAGAGCTTCTGTTTTGTAGTCACACACACTTAGTCCTAAGTTTGAGTCCATCAAGGCCTAGCTGTAAGGTCTTGTGCAAGTCACGTTCTCTGAGCTCCCATCCTCACCTGGGACCGTTAGGAGGGGAATGAGACAGTGATGGACAGTGCATGGGAGAGAGTGCTTCCCGGGTTGGCTGTGGTGAAAGGGGTCAGTTTCCCTGCTGGATCCTCTCACAAAGTGCTGCTGAGGTGGAATTAGATGAAAGGAGTCTCGGCGACATGGATGTGAATTACAAGGAAAGCTTACCTAGTGAAGACACAGCTAGCCACAAAGGGCCTTGCTCAGTACCTTAAGTGGGTAACCTTGGCCTAAAGGCTTTAGGCCTTTAGGCTCCACAGCTGGAAGTTGTCAACTACCTGCCTTTCTCACGGGAAGCTCTCTCTGGATGGTCTAAGGAATGGGTCTCCATGGCTGACAGGGCCCCTCTGAATCCTTTCTTTTGGAGTTCTTTTTGAAAGCCCCTGTCCCTGCTTTGTAATTCCTCATCTTCATACAGTGACCCAAGCACCGTAGCTCCAATTTCAGAGAACCTGCCAGAATGTTTCCTCTGCTTTCTAAGCTTACTACATCCGTAGGCTGTGACACCCAAGTTCAAGTAGAGGTGAAAAAGACTTCTTCCCCATGGAGGGGATAGCAACAAAGTTCTGGAAAAGCAGAGACCAGAAGAAATGCCTGCCATAACGCTATTTGGGAAAAACAGTGTGCTACCAGGAAGGAAAAGAAGACGTTGTACCAGTTCAAATTCCTTCAGTTTGTTCATGCAATTAATGCTTTATTGAATGCCTACTGCAGTAGTTCTCAACGTTCCTAACGCTGCAACCCTTTAATACAGTTCCTCATGTTGTGGTGACCCCCAACCATAAAGTTATTTTCATTGCTACTTCATAACTGTAATTTTGCTACTGTTATGAATCATAATGTAAATATCTGAAATGTAGATGGTCTTAGGTGACCCCTGTGGAAGGGTGGTTCGACTCCCAGATTGAGGATTGAGAATTGCTGCCTAAGAGACAGGCTGCTTTAGATGCTGAAGATAGAAGATGGATGAAAAACCTGTACTTTATAGAGAGTATGTGATAGTGGGGATAAGCTATACACAAATAAGCAAGTGCGTCCTGTGCCAGGACGTGATAACTGGTGTGTATGAACGAGTGAAGCACTGAACTGGATGATAGCGGGTAGAGAAGGAAGCAGCTTGAGCTTTCCAGGAGCCATGATCTTTTCCCATAGCTGGAAAGGTCTATAAACCTTCGGAGAAGAGCTAGCAGGTTTACCTATTAAAAATGTATACCAGGGAATCTAGCTTGTGGATGAACTTCTGCTGGGTGTAGGGGCAAAAGATCTGTCTCCCAAACTGAGTCCTTGACCAAGGTCACTAGCTTGGTGACAGTATGGAAACAGGACCTGCAATACCTACAAGCATGTTTGACCCTTCACCTCGAAGGATCTGTCAGGCCTCTCTAGTTTCCCAGCAAAATACATCACTGGGGCTTCTAACAGAAAGGGGCCCTGTAGTGCCTGTGCACATGGTCTGACCCTCCAGAAAGCTGAAGGGTCTGAGTTAGAGTGGATTTGAGCTCAGAACTGGGAGATGTAATTGGACTCAGCGAACCCTTCCTGGACCAGTCTGCTCAAGCCCTCCGAGACAGCTGCCTGTTTCTGGCTTTCCTACAGTTCTAGAGCTATCGATGGAGAGCAGATGATGGGGGTTTCGGCGGGGGGGGGGGGAGGCAGTTTAGGGCCAGTAGGCCCCCTCCATCTTCCCTACAGCCCTCCCTGGCAGCAGTTGGAGGGTAGGAGATGGTGTGTCCAGGAAGGTGATGGACACGGAGGTGGCAATTGAAAAGGAGCTTTAGAATGCCCGGAATGGGGAGAAGGGGCTCCAGGGTTTTGGAAGGGGCAAGGGAATGGGATGTTCAGAGATGGTGGGGTGGGGGTGGGGGCGTTTGGAAGGTAGTCTCGGACCTGGAGCCCGGCCAAGGTGGTGCAAGGTGAGGGGGCGGGAGACTGGTTCCCCCCTGCAGCATCTCGGACCACAAAGGGCTGGGGAGCTCGGCCCCGCGGTGTTAGCAAGCTGAATCGATCGAGGGGCGGGCGCAGCGAGCGCGCCGAGAGCGGCTCCATCCATTAGGGCCGCTGTTCGCCTCCAATTAGAAAAAAAATCATTACTCAGCAGCCAGCAGCGGCCTGCGCGCCGCCCGGGACCGCCCGCGAGCGAGCGAGCCAGCGAGGGAGCGGCGTCCTCCCCCGCCCGCGCTCCCCACCCCCCGCCCCCGGCGCCCCGCCTCCCGCGGCCCTAATGACAACTATTAGAACTGCCTCCCCGCACCCACCGCCTGGCGAGCACAAAAGCGCCAGATTCATTTGGTAATCGGGGTAATTACAGCAGGGCGCGGGGGCGCACGCGGCGATGGCGGGCGCGCCAGCGGAATGCTAAGGGGCCCGGCTCGTCTCGGGTTCCCACCCCTAAGCCCTCCCCGGCCGGCCCGGAGCCCTCGCGGCTCTCGGGGCCACGACTACCGGAGCCTGAGCCCCCTTTTCCCGCCGCAGTCGCGGGAAGAAGGTTCATGATCACCACCAGACGACGAGAAGCTCGCACCCCCTTCCGCTCCAGTCCCCCGCCGTCCCCAGCTCCCTAGCCATAGGTCTCCGTGGCAAGGCCTGCGGCGTCCCGGACAAGATTTGCCACGTCCGGGAGTCGGAGAACCCCTCCGAGGTCCAGGTGCATAATAAATACCGTGTGTAATGTATTTACTTTGTTGCCCCCGGTTAATTTACACCCCCGCGCCGCGCCGGCCCCACCCCCCGCGCGCCACAGCCTGTCTTTCCTATTTACAGGCGCGAGGCGCTGTCCCTCGAGAAGGTTTTTTTTTTTTTTTTTTTTTTTTTTTTTTTTTTTTTTTTTTTGAGAGCTTTAGGATAGATGCAAGGTGTCATTAAACCTGAAAGGAGCTGTTACTTATCAGTAATGGTGTTTTCCTCAGGCCTTTTCCCTCACTTGCACGGCGACAGGTACCACCTGGGTGGTGTACCAGGACCAGTGTGCCCAAAGGCCCTGGTGGATGTGTCTGTTGCGGAAGAGGGGGTAAGCATTATGTGAATCTAGCAGAAGGCAGCTGAGGCATCTTCGAGGGAGGGAGCATCCCTGAACCTCAGGGACACGGCAACCCCGCTCCCAGGAACAACCCCTTTTGCCAGGCAAGATGCTGCACCCCGAATGGGGGATGTTCTTCCTCCAAAACTGCCTAGAACAGCAGCTCTTTAGGCTGCCCCTCTGAAAGGCTCCCCCTCCCTAGCAGCTTCTCAGCGGTTCCTTTCTTGCAGTAACAAGGCCCTGTGTCACTGCAAGTGCCTTATCTGGGGCGCTTTTCCATCCACCCTTTCTGGGCAGCAGGATGGTCCTCACATACAAGATTTATCTTGTGGAGAAACAGGGTGCTGTGCTGGAGGCAGGGCCTATCGAACGGAATGCTCACTGGGCCTTGTGCATGTTCTTAATGACCCATAACAGAGTTCTCAGAGGTGAAAAACAAACCCTTACACCCCTTTAACCCTTTTTGTGCTCATTGTGGTCTAGGAGATTTCTCAGTCGTGCTACAGTATCCCACAGTCTTCTCTGAGAGTTAACATTAGTTAACTCTCTTACCAGTGGTGTGTGGTGTGTGTGGTGTGTGTGTGTGTGCGTGTGCGCACGCACGCTGGAGCTGTTCTAGAGCTTGGTGTAAGAAGCTGCAACCCTTGGAAGTGCCAACACAATTCTGAGTAGGTATGCAGTTTTCTAAACGGAGGATTCTTAAAGGGATCTGAAGTTAACCCCAAAGGTTAAGAAGCACCTACCAGCTATTTGACCTCTTGCAGGTCTGATCGCTGAGCCTAGCTTCATCATCAGGAAGAACAAAGCTATCCCAAAGCAGTTGTGATTAAAATAATGAGATAATGCTTTAATATTTGTAAACTGTACAGGCTTTTACAAAAATAAGTTATTAACGATGCCCAAAATGGCTGTGTGTGTAAGCATGCATGTGCATGAGTTGGTGGCATAGAGGAAGAGAACTGGGGGGAGGTCATTGGGATTACATGTTCCCTGATTCTTTGTTGCCCCCTGTTCAGGACAGACCGCCCAAGAACAAAGCTTGTAATCCCAATGACCTCCCTGAACCTCTGCATTTCTCTGTTCCCCATGACCAAGAGTGGGATTGATCTGGGATGTACCCACCTTCTCTGAGAATCAGGAAACATGGGTAGGTGGGTGAGAGCAGGACCTTCCCGATCAAGCTCCTCTACTCCTTAGGAGACCCATGGCCTCCCTTGGGCACAAAGCAGTCATCTTGATGGACTAGATACACTCAGTGCATGTTTGTGCAATAACCAAAGCAAAGGCTCGACGGTCTTAGTCCAGTCCCCTGTCCCTTTTCAGTCTGCAAATAGAAAGGGACTCTAGACTTTTCCTAACTGTAGTCACTAGATTCTTCGTGACTCCTGACTTGGAAGCGCTCAAAAGCTACTATGATTTTAAAATAACAAGATGAAAAATAAACCAGAAGCTAGTGTGTTGAGCGTGCTCTAGAGAGGTGGACAAACAAATGGATGAGGTAGTAGGCTCGTTCTCTTCATTTCACTCTAAGAAACTTGCCTAAGGTTCTGAGACCAGGATTGCAGCCAGTGTTCCTCCCAGGGACTTCCTTCCTACCATCAAAAGCCCATGGCTTTTTATTGCTATACTAAAACACCATGACCAAAAGCAACTTGCAGGAGGAAAGAGTTTCTTTCACCTCACAGTTAACAGTTCATCACTGAGGGAAGTCAGGGCAGGAACTGAAGACAGGAACCCGGAGGCAGGAACTGAAGCAGAGGCCATGGAGAAGTGCTGCTTACTGGCTTGCTCAAAATGGCTTGCTCAGCCTGCTTTCATCAGGACCACCATCCCAGGGATGGCACTCTTCACAGTGAGCTGGCCTCTACATCAACCATCAACCAAAAAAAAAAAAAAAAAAAATGCTGCATAGGCTTGCCTATAGGCCAATCTGATGAGGGCATTTTCTCAATTGAGGTCCCTTCTTCTCAGATGACTCTAGCTTGTGCCAGATGGACAAAATAACTAGTCAGCACATCCTGTTCCAATCCATTCCTTCTCCCCTCTATTCTCTGCAGCCATTTCCCCCAATGTACTTCTTATGTGGTTAACTCCATCTTGGGAATTATTTCAAGGGGATCTGAACTGCTACCAGGACCAATATTCACACGTTCTTCTCCATTTTCATCCAGCCCTTGTATGTGCAGGAGTATTCAGAAGTAAAGTGGATCACTCCTTTGCCTCATTCCAGAAAGTTCTAGGTACTAGATGGCTCTCCTGAAGCCCTTTAGACTAGATGGCCAGCTGCCATTCTCTGGCAATAATGCTGCTTGTGGATTGGTTTTTATTCTTTAGTGTGCTACTAGGTATGGCAAGACCCATCTCTGCCCAGGGTCCCCGCGGTCCAGAAGGCAGGCTCTGCTCACCAACTAGTCTAGTTGCTTGGCTAAGTCAGCACAGAGGCCAGATCTCAACTCTGAGACCCATAATTCTTCCCGTACAAGTGCTTTGAGCAAGTCCTACAAATCAGTACACTGACTCCCTCAGATTGACTCCAAAAGTAGGGTAGGGTGGTGGAGCAGACTGGTCAATGCAAAATGAAGATAGAAAGGAGAGGAACGGAGCAGAAAAGGCATAATTGGAAAACAAAGGCACTGCTAGAGCTCTGCCTGCTCTAGGAAAGGTAGTCATTTGCCCAAAGACAGATGAAGTGGAGGGCTGTTTTTTGAAGGGGGGAGGGGCAGAAGTCAGGAACTAGGAAAATGTGCCATCTTTGACATGGGGAGGCTGGTTAATTCCAGCCAGGAAAGAGAAGCCTGGACAGTTCACTCCCTAGCCTGGGAGATGCAACCATAGATCCCAGTCCTTGGGGAGAAGGGACAGGGCCTGAGTTAGTGAGAAAGTAGTAGTAGGTAGGGGAAGGGGTGTGTCGCTGGAGTCTGGTGCCCTGTCCACGCTTTAACCTTTTTGGAAAAAGGGACACCTTTGCAAATTCGCACTAGCTGACCTGAAGGCTCATGGGACTCAAGCCAGAGCTCAGTAGTGGCCCTGGCTGATGAGCCATTTCTGTAGTTGGTGCATGCACTCACCAAACTTTACAGGATCCCGGCTGCAGCTCACTGGGCAGGGGTCTGGAAGTACAATAGCCCCTTATTTTGGCCCTAGGGGCTAGGGATCTCTACAAAGCCTCCGCGGTATCTGTAACTAAACTTGAAGTCTTCGTCCCTTTTGAGAGTCCAGCAGAATTGCCTGCTGCCAGGTTCTGGACACTAGGGGCCTATCAGTTCTGGAGTGGGTTTGGGGAGGGACCAGCCCACTTTACAGCAGGCATCCATCCCTACCCATGCTCAGCCAGCGGCTCCCGAAAGAAGGATGCAGGCAAACAAGCCTGGCCTTCCGGAGCTGGGAGCCGCAGAGCAAGCTCCAGCGTGTCGCCGCCCAGGGCCCTGGGGACCAAAGGCCTGCTCTTCGTTCTCCTCCAGCCCATCCCTTCCCGCTCCACCTCCTCACACTTCCCGCCAGCTGCAAGCAGCTTCTGGTAGCTTCTCCTTGGTCTCAAGGCTGGGGGCAGGGAAGGGGGTGGAGCTTTTGCATGAGCTGTGCCCCCTAGTCTAAAACCCTCTTATCAGACGCCTACTCCCCCTTTCGCTTTCAGCTTTAAGCTCCAGGAAGTATGGGCAACCCCCACGGTAAACAAAGGCAAACGCTTTCTTTATCTGCAGCCTTTACTATGCTAATGTTCGTTGGGAATCTTCCGGAGCCGGGTCAGGAGGCCCCCAGCTTTCCTGAAGTGCAGGGCTACAAACAGCCTACGCCTACCTCGATGTCGATTAACCCTGTGTTGGCGGCGGGAGATGGGATTGGGGGTGGGGCATGGAGACTGGGAAAGGCGCCTGGGAATAGAACCCTTATGACCTCACTTCCCCTTCTGGACCCGGTTTGGGATTTTGCCCTGGGAAGAGATCAGTCCAGTTCCTTGTTATAGGTGCCTGCTGAGATCCAAGTCTGGGGGCCTGAAACTAATACAGGTCTGCTGCCGTTTTTTAAGTAAAGTAGTCTGAAGGTACAAATTACTTGTAGCGCCCTGCCGTGATCCCAGAAGGGGATTGTGTCAGCTCCAGAGCTTTGAGTTTATTAGCATTCAAGTGAAACCTTCACCTGTGTCCAGGCATCATCATGGGCCCATGTGCGTCTGGAAACATCCATGTGCACAGCCACTGGTTAGATGGGCTTGTTCACACTGCTTGAACTCTTCCAAACAGCATTGCCAGGCCGCACCGCCTGCCTGCTTCTGGGCTCACAGCCAGTCTGTGGTTTGCTCTGCCACCCCAGGCCAGGCCTCATACAAGTGAGTGGTCCCAGGCGTGTCCTCTTGGAGGCTAATGGCGGTGAGGGCAGAACCATGCTGGCTGGGCAAATTTGTTAGGCCTTCCCATGTCCCAGCTATTCTCTGTGCCCTGTTCTGAGTGGAGTAGGCTGATCCCGGGTTGGATCGCACTGTCTTGCAATTGGCTTTCCGTTGGGTTTGGCCAATGGGGTGCATCAACAAACCATCAGGCCAGTAGGAGGAGTTAGGTACTGGAGCATTTCTTTCCCCATCCGGGCTGCGAATTTGCCAGTGGCTGTGACTCTCACCCACTCTAACCCTCACCTAGAGCTCTCTCCTAGTGTGCCAGCTGCTCTGGCCTCTTGAAGTTTCCCATCTATCCCAGGGTATGTCTCCTATCCCTTGTGATTTCTTTATTTGCCCACCCACACCTCTGTAAATAGTACTTTCTTTAAGCTTTTCAACTGACCCTCTTGTTCTATGCCATCCATTCCTGGCCGACGTCCTCCACCCCCACCCCCAGCAGGAGTGGTGGCCCTGGGCAGCTCATCTCACCAATCGACTCATCTCGAGGTAGATGAGAGTCTACCTTGTGTTTCTCATTGGTTGATTTGATTATGCAAATGTAAGGGTTGAGGGGTAGGGATAAGCTTTCCGTCTTCAACCTTCTCTAGAGCCTGCCTTGGACTCCCCTCTTGCTCAGGCTTGCCATGTCACTGAGCGCTAACTGGCTTATCTATGTGGATTCTCCTTTTTTTCTGAATATTCAGAGGAAGTTATGGGAGAAACAAACCCTTACCTCTCTCAACTTCCCGAGTTTGAGGGTAGACAAGGGGACGCTATAAGTTCTGAGAATCTGATAGACCCGTTCATGGCATATGAAGTCAGCCACATAAATTATGGAACTTAAATGATGCTTCCAGTGATGGGACGGTAAATGCTTAACAACTGGCTCCCTACCCCCACCCAAGCCCTGATTTGTAGCGTCTGCTGATCCCCTCGATGTAAATATTCCTACCACAGCTAACCTGGAGCTTCCCACGTGATGTACTGACAGTGCCGTGATGACGGGAAAGCATGGAAGAGACTCATTGCATAGTATTTGCACCACACAGTGTAGACTAGACAGGCTCCGTGGCAGAGAGAAAAGTAGATGGTGGCAAGGTAGGAAGGTGTGAATGTGGAGAATTTGTTTGCAATGTGATTTATCCCATTTCAAGTTTTAATTGTTCTAATTTTTATGAATGGCATGCTCAACAACTGGCTTGCAAATTTTCTGAAAGTTTAATGATTAGCTCTCCCAAACCAGCGTTCTCTGGTTCCAGCACACAGTGGAAGGGTTCTATTGGCCGGATGGTTATGGAGAAAAACCTGTTTTCATCAAAGTAGAAAACAAAAACAAAGAAAAGCTGGCATTTCAATTGCGCCACCTTGTGGTACCACCTAACAGTACCATACCCCACCCCCTCAATCCCAACTCCCCCACTTTGGTCATGCCATGACTATTTGGGGAGACCAGGTCTTGGTTTACCTGGGTAAACTCTGCTTTAGCTCATTACCCTACATTAACTTTGAGTTAGCACCCACTTCGCAGTCTCAGAAGTACCCTTGTTTGACCAACAAAAATGCGGTCACCCAAACTGTACCCCAGTAGATTGCAACTTGTTTGAGGGTGGGAACTGGGTTCTATCTCTTCGCATCCCGAAGCCAAGGAGGCCATCAACCTATGCTTGTCAAAAGACCGGCGAAAGTGAAGGCTATGGAAGAAGTTTCCCTGCCTTTTCGGTCACACTGATAATTGCTGGGGTTTGGAACTGCAGAAGATTTTAGAATAACCCCATTGGCCCTGTTATCCCTGACCCACCGTCCTTGTCCTCGGCGCATGAAAAGCCAGGCTGAGAGACATCAGAGCCCCGTCTCCCAGGGAGCGAGCGGCAGCCAGAGGGTGTTGGTCTGGCCATCTGGTACAGGAACAGTTGAGCCGTGTGGGAGCCCAGCTGGCACGGGAATCCTTGGCTGTCCCCGGCAAACAGCATGGGGAGGAGAGCCGTGGGATCAATAGTAATTTCCTTCAGAAGAACGGCAATGTAGTGTGGTTGGCAATGGCGCTGGGCTTTCCCTGGCACAGAGGGCTCTAAATGCAGTTGGTCCTCTTAAGCTAGGAAACGGACGTGCAGCAGTACAGTACGATGGACAGGGAAGGGAACAAGGATGGGACTTTTTTGGCCCGTTCCCAAGAGAGGTTGCCAGGTTGGCCGTGGAAGCCAGCTTTTTCTGCGCTTGCATGTCATTGGTACAGCCACGTTGACACTTTGAGGCACGGACAGAGAGGAAATCGTGGAAGCTCCAACATTCCCACGGGCCTGCTGGAACATTCCCACCGGCCTGCCGGCACCTCCCAGGCAACATCCATACATTCAGCTGTTGAGGGGAAACATCAGTGTGTTCTGGGAACAGGCTGGGACTGAGGTGGCAAAGACAATCTGTGTCTGCTGCTCGCTGCTCAGAGACAGGAAAGAGCTAGCCCATGTTTCCAAACCAGGGCCATCTCCCCACACAGAAGCAGTGGTAAACCCATGGTGTTCCTTCTTGACTAGGGGTCCCAGAAGGATGGGTCAGGCTCCAGGATGAGCAGGAGTCTTGTTGGACAGGATGTGGGTGCAATGGTATCTTCCCTAGATCACCCCCTTCTGGGAGGAAGTGGGGAGAGTGGCCTACTTCCCACTTGGAATCCCCCTTAGCCGACAGAAGTTGGATTGCCTTCTCTCTATGACTGGTCCATATGGGAATCTGAAAGGACTCACCCTCTCCCTTCAATGCTTGACATCTCTGAAGCTCCAGAATATTCCCTGGGCTCTGCTGAAGCCTCCGTTAAAAACCACAATGTGGCTCTTTCCTGGGCCACCAGACAGAAACCAGGGTAGGTAAGGGCACAGTTCTCAGGGATAAAAAGCCTGCAAATGTGTGTGTGTGCCTGGGAGAAACTTCTTCATGTCTCCATATTGGTGACCAGGGAGATTTCATGAGGAGAGTTTCCTTTGGTGACTAGAAAGGGTCACTTACAGCCACCCAGTTAAATTTCTGGCCTCCTCCTCCTCCACCTTCTTGGTTTTTTTTCAAGACAGGGTTTCTCTGTTGTAACTCTGGCTGTCCTAGAACTCACAGAGATCTGCCTACCTGTGCACTTTTTGGCACTTCTTAATGTAATGAGTATGTTCCCCTGATGGGTCCTCATCTCTCAGCTGCTGCTGTGCCCATGGCTTGAGCTGGAAATGAGGAAGAGCAGGCACTTTGAAATGAGCTACCCCCCTCCCTGGCATGGCACCATGAACATATACCTAAATCCCCCAGAGTCAGTTTCTTTACCCATATGTGAGTGGGAGATAATGAGATAATGCACATAAACGGTCAGTGTGAGGCCTGCCTGAGCAGTAAGCATAATGTAGCTACCTTTCTCTCCCCTCTCCCAAGTCCCCTGCTACTGGGGATTGAACCTAAGACCTCATGCATGCTGGCCAAGCACTGTACCACTGAGTCACACCCCCACAGCGGTACCTTTATCTTCCTTCCTTCCTTCCTTCTTTCCTTCCTTCCTTCCTTCCTGCCTGCCTACCTGCCTGCCTGCCTGCCTGCCATTTTTGGCTTGCTTTGTTTCACTTTGTGCTCTTCCTTTATTCACTGGGTATGTGGATACAGGAGGCAGGGAGTGCTGATGGTAGTGGCAGTGGGCTGAAGCTACAAAGATACCCCTAAACCGAGTCCTCTAGAGAGGCAGTCCTGCCCTAAAGCTAGCTAGTCTCATGGAGGCTGCTTCCCAGAAGAAGCAACTGTGTTTTTAACAACTCCATTTTCTTTATTTTTCTTGACACAGAGGTCTTGCTATGTAGTCCAGGCTGGCCTGGTTTTTCCTCTGAAGTCCAGGCTGACCTCAAACTCATAGCAATCCTCCTGACCCAGCCTCTGGAGTGCCGGGATTATTATAGGCATGAGCCATCATAACCAGCTAAGGACTCCATTTCCTAAAGGGGGAAAACTGAGGCCCATGGTTACCAGGTGATAGCTGGAGACTCTGACCTGCCAGGGGCTCCAGCCTCTGGCTGACAGATTGCATGATAGGATGTGTAGGTGGGTGGCATTCCCAGAGGTTTGCACTTGCTGCTCCTGCAGCAGTTCTCCATCTCCTCCCAAAGTGAAGGCAATGTCTCTGGAGCTGCCTCTCGGAGCTCCGAGCTTGGGGGGGGGCACTAAGTCTGCTCTTGTTTGTTCCCAAGCTTGCCAGAAGGGCACTTCCCTCCTCCCAACTGATGTCAGCCGATGACGTCTGGGCCGCATTCAGGCCATGCTGTCATTTGTCCCATGCTCATTCAGCTGATTAAAAGTCATCAATTGTTTTTTAAGCCACCAGCAGGCGAGCCACCAGGCGCCATTTGTTATTGCTCGGCCATGCTGTGAAATGCTGTTTAAAGGCACTGAGCGAAGCTTCGGAAACCAGAGGCCAAAAGCGGTTTGGGAGGAAAGCAAATAGGAGAGAAATGAGTGGGCCCGAGTCTTTGCCAGAGGGAACAATCAGGCCAAGCAGCTGATGTACTAGCCCCCCTTTCAGCAGCTCCCACACGATTCTTTTCAGGGGCCTTTCCCTTGGGGCCAGAGCTACAGGGAGCCCCCTTCATCTTCCTGCCCGCTAAAGTAATCTCCGTGATGGCGAACCAACATTCACTTGGGGAATTTAAAAAAAAAAAAAAAAAATCTTGTTTCCCCACTTCCAAATTGTCCCCTGGTTTTTGTTTTTTTTTTTGTTTTTTTTTTTTTGACAGGGTTAATGTTTCTACAACACAACTCGATGTCATCCTCGTTCAAACACCTTCAGTGATTCTCCATTATTTGTGGGATGCAGAATAAAGTTGCAGCTTGACATCTGAGTCCTTCAGAGTGTGACTGGGTTTCTCTTCTAATTGTCCTAGCCACTGTTCATCAGTCAACAGATCTTTGAGCCTCCCCCAGACACAACCCTCGTTCAGCTAGCTTTATTCCTGTCATTCCTTCAATCTGAAACAGTGAACTAATTCCCTACCTCCAGCTCTTCTGAAGCCCCTCCAGCTCACCCAATGGGTGTGCTGGGACCCATTTCTGTCCTGATGTCTTTACAAGTCCCTATCATCTTTGTGCTTCCACAGCTACATGTGGAGGAGAGGCTATGGTGCTTTGCCTGTAACTCCCCCCCCCCCACCGCATTTATCATTTCTGTGCACACAGCTGCCAGCATCTGTGTCCCTGTGCCTGGGGGCTGTCTCGGACCACCTGAGTCCTCTGTCTACACAAAGTAGACAGGCAGTGTCATGGGAACCGAGTCCTCCAGGAGGAGGTCTCCATCAGTGGGTGATGGGAGCCAGGGCATTCATCTCCCATTTCCCTCCCCTTGCTCTGGAGTAGGACTGAGCCCCAATTGCCCATAACAGTAGTCTGTTTAGTTCCCTTCCTAGCCTCTTCCCAGATAAATAGTTGCTGGGAGTGTAGCTTAGTGATAGAGCATTTGTCTAGCCTAGACAAGGTCTCAGGTTCCATCCGCAGCACAAAAACAAAACAAAACAAAACAAAACAAAACAAAACAAAACAAAACAACAAAAAAACCAAAATTGTACTCAGGCCCTTATTTCAGAGGCTGTTTTTTTTGGGGGGGGGGAGGAAGGTTGGGCCCAAACTTAGATCATATGTCATTTTGTTCTGGCCCTTTGTCCTGCCTAACTAGTCCCCTGTAGGTCTGACGATGGTACCTTGCCCATAATAAGTAGGTGACTGGTAGATATTGAATGGTTCAAAGTTTCACATATGGCCAGGCTATTCACACACGTCCGTGCCAGCATATCTCTTTCATTCAAGATCTAGCCCCAGCACATTCCCTGACCCTCCACCTCTACCCCAAGTCTGCCACTTCTCTGCGCTGTCGCCGAATCTAAAGAGTGCCACCTGGCCCTGGTCCATGTCCCTTATTTTGTTACAGGAGTTCATTTTCTCCGCCTTCTGGGTTCTCTCATTCTCAAGGGTGAATCTTGCAATCCCAGGGGCTTCCTGTTAGTCACTTATATTCCCAGGAGACGTATGAAAGGCTAATTCCATATGAATCAGAGAAGGGCAGTTTCATTGGAACAAACAGCTGGTTTTTCCAACCATCACTCAAGAAATTTATAAGTATACACAAGGCTGAGCTTTGGGACTGTGGGAACAGAGGCTGTGGGCACTCCAAGATAAGACAACACACGGCTGGCCTTGAGGCCATGACCCGCCTTGGCCTTGAGAATGGAGCTTCGTTCTTCCTTGAGATGTGAGTCTATGGTGGTATGTATGTGCAGTGTGTGTATTGTGTGTGTGTCTGTGTGTGTGTGTGCGTGTAACCTTGTTGAATGTGGCTCCTTCTCGGTAGTACTGTAGGGCTTTGTCAGGCCACCCCACACCACAGGGAGAGAAGTCTTCATGCAGACTGCGAATCTGAAGTGCTCCATGCCTGCCTCTCTCCTTTCCAACTCTCTTTTATCCGATGGAGAAACGTGGAGACAAGGGGCATTCGAGCTCACGGGCAGCCAGCGGCAGTTGCTAGAGCACCTGGAAAGAGCATTTGCTCTGTTACAGACAATTTTCATTGCCACCTCTGCACAAAACAAAGACAGCCAGCTCGCCTGGGGCTATGCTGTGGAAAAACAAACGCTGGCTGGAGTACCTCACATCTCCACTGACTTTCCAAACCGCAGCCAGCCTAGCAGACTGCTGACCCACAGGAACAGCCAGGGCAGTGGCGGCAGGCAGTGGGTGGCAGATTAGAGGCAGGAGGGGTGGCCCTCTGATGCTCAGAGGCTGGTGATGGGCCCTTCCTGTGAGTCCTGGCCTGGTGGGGGAGGGGCCTGAGACATGGCTCCTGAGCTCTAGGCCTGGGTTGTCACTGAACCACTGGCCTGAACTCCAGAAGGAGCTGTGGGAGGGAAAGGCCTTCCTGGCTGCCTTGTGTGGAGCTGCTGTTACCCTGGAAACGGCCCTTCTGGCCTCCAGGGCCTAATAACATTCCTCAAAGTTCTCAGGAGTTGTGAGTTTTGGAATGATTACATAAATGTGGCTTTGTGGGCGCGGAGCACTGAGCGGGTAATACTCCACCTCTTGAGTCAGGCCCTTGAAGAAAAACACAGCAACACAAAGGAGAGAGCGAAGTGAGCAAGTCCAAAAGATTTCGGGGTTAAGAACGGCCACTGCCTGATGAGAACCTTCTGGCCATCTTTATTTTTCTTAGATGGCAATTCCTGGAGGTGCCTAGTGGACACTGAAACTGAGACACGGATTAGAGAATTCGGTGTCTGTCTGCGTACAGTCTCCTTATCTTTCTCTAAACATTGCTGTCTAGGTCACTGTGGTTATATGACAAGTTGCCACATTACAGAAATATTCAGTGATGAAATAACTCTATGAAATTTGTCCCCGCCCAGGTAGCCCTCCCTTCTGACCAGTTTGCTGCATCATCTGTCCTGCCTTGGCCTCTCCAAAGTCACAGCCCGAAGCTCCGAGGCATCATAGGCCAGGAGCTGCAGAATTCCCTGAAGCCAGCGAGAATGATGCTAGAGATTGCTCCCTGTTCAGGAGTCATTCATTCATTGTAGCTTTGTTCCATAACCTCCTACCCCTACCCGGGACACTGGGGATGGAACCAGGTCTCCGTGAATGCTAGGCAAACACTCTGCCCCTGACCCATATCCCAGCCTTGGGCATGGTGAGCAAGTTAGCACAGTTCTCAGTGGAAGGGCCCATCTACAAGCAGGAAGAGCAAAGGAACTTTTCAGAAGCAGTTCCCTTGGAACTTCTCAGGAGAAGTTCTCTGATGCAATCCTTGAGCATTTTAGCTTAAGGAATCCTCTTTACGATGGTGCATATGTCAGGTGTCAACTGTTATGTCACTAGGTGATCTGGTTAGGGGAAAAGGGAAGCTTTGAATTTCCAACCAAACTTCCTAGCACATTGTTATAGGGTACTGCTATTGTAGCCCAGGTTGGCTTGGAACTCCCTATATCGTTCAGGTTATCTTGCCTCTATAGCAGAACACCTACAATATTGCTTAGCAGAGAAGAGAAGGAGGCATTTTTCATAGGTGCAAACCCTGTCAGACCTCAACAGAGGCAATCACCTGTCATGGCAAGTACCATACTGGACAATGGAACCCTGAGCCTCTCATCTCAGGGGTTTTTATTGATACCTAAGTTTCTCAGGTGTTCTGTCAATAGCGTGTGCAGATCATGAGGAATCAAACCTCTTTTACATAAAGCCCAACACTTGCAGACAATATAAAATGCCAAGGCCTAGGCAACCCTTCACCCAACAATGCACAAAACTACCGTTTTAAACATTAACTCGAAATAAACTTCTGCAACATCCCTCAGCCTCCCGAGTGCTGGGATTTACAGGTATGTGCCCCCATGCCCTACCAATTTTACTGTTTCTTTGAACTCAATTGTTTTAAGTTCATCTAATATCTGGGATTAAGACAACAACTTCGTTTTGATTCAAGTGTAATTTGGGAGAACAAGTCCCGGCTATATTTCATTTACATGGAAAACTTGATCTCTATTTTAAGGGTGTTCACTAGAAGTGGGCTTCCCCTGTGTTGGCTATCATTAGGTGACAAGGGTCTCTAGTATTTCCAGGAGATGTTGGGCCCGGGGACTTTGATTTCTCTCTAGCAGAGAGAAATGGTAATAACTGCAGAGTATAGAAGTGTGTAGGCCATGAGTTCCTTCAAATGTCACCTGCCGTCTCCCTCCCCATGCTTCTTCATCCATCCGCAGCCCCTCCTCCCAGTTCGGTAGACAACTACTCGCCATCCAAAAACCCATCCCTTGGGAGCTCCCAATAGTCCTCTCTTTCTTTAGTAGGTGACATGTAGTGGTTTAGTAGACCCTCTTGACCTACATGGTTAAAACATTTCTAGACTGTTTTTATAGGTAGCTGTCACCAGGCTAATGAACTCCTCTCTGGCTTCTGCTTTAACTCTACTCTCTCACCCCAAGTTTCAGTGAGGCAGACACCATGCCCCTATCAGGTCAGGTCATTTCTCATCTCAGAATCTAAACTGGGCTGAAGAGATGGCTCAGTGGTTAAGAGCACTTGCTGTTCTTGCAAAGAATCTGCATTTGCTTCCCAACACTCAAGTCTGGTAGCTCACAATCACCTGTGACTCCGACTCCAGGGGATCCAAGGCCCTCTTCTGGCCTCCACAGGCATTGCACCCACATGCACGGCCCTTAGCACCCATGCACATAATTAAAAATAGTAAAACATAGCCAAACAACCCTTCTAAACCTTCCCAGCCCAATCACAGCAGAAGTCGTGCCCAGGGCAATGCGACTGCTCCTTGGGAATGTTCTGGAACTCTAGAAGGCTGTGTACTCTCCCTATCCTGTCCTCCCTACTTTCTTAGACCTCTTGGCACTAATTACCATCAGGCACAATATGGTGTATTTGATTATCTGATTTCTGGCCCTTCTTTCTCAACAGAAAGCCCAGTAGGCTTCCCGGCGCAGAGATTTGTTCTCATTTCATTTCACTTTATTTTATTCATATATGCATTTGTGTGTGTATGTGTCCACGCATGTGGAGGTCAGAGGACAAGTTTCAGGAATCAATTCTTGACTTCTATCTTGTTGAAACAGGGTCTTTCTTGTTTCTGCTCCTGTACTGTGTACTACAGGCTAGCTGGCCAAGACCTTCCAGGAGATTCTCCTGTCTCAGCCCCTATCTCTATTAGGAATTCTGGAATACAGATGTCTGACACTGCACCTGGCTTTTTGTTCGTTTTGTTTACCGAGACAGGGCTTCTCTGTTGTAACTCTGGCTGTCCTGGAACTCACTCTGTAGACCAGGCTGGCCTCAAACTCACAGAGATCCACCTGCCTCTGCCTCCTGAGTGCTGGGATTAAAGGTGTGCCAGCACTGGCAGGCTGCACCTGTTTTTTTCAGTTGGAGTTCCAGGATAGATTTTGAGTCATTAAGTTTGTGCTGTTAGAATCTTTACCTGCAAGTCATCTTCCTTACCCTCTTATTTATTTTCTTCTCTTCTCCCTCTCTCCCTCCCCTCCCTTTCCCCGTCCTCCTTTTCAGTACTGGGAATTGAACCTAGGGCCCTGCTTGCATAGCATATGCAAGCACTATACCTCTAAGATGCATTCCTAGCCCTAGAGATTTATTTTAAATTGGCCTTTTCTGCACCTCAGCGTTCAGTGTTTAGCACGCAGCAGAGCCTCAACTTTATTCTTTTTCAGGCAGGATCATACTGTGTACCCTAGGCTAGCTTTGAACTCACTATATAGCCCAAACGGGCCTTGAATTTTTAATCCTCCTGCCTCAGTCTCTGAGTGGCTAGGATTACAGATGTGTGCCACCATGTCCAGCTCAGCCCAGCTCCAATGGTGCCTTGGTAATAAAATGTGTCTAAAGCAAAAGCAGGAAGCATTCTTGCCACAGGACCTGCACCCCTGAGCCCCTACTCTGTGTCTGGCCAAGGCCTTGGCCTGCAGGGGCCCTAGACATCTCATAAGCAAAAGTCTCAAAAGCCCCATCCTAGATCTGAGGCTAGAGGTTTGGTGCCTGTTCTTATAGGCCTTTGTGGAAATGGACAGGGTGGTGTCATGGCCTTCCAGGATTCCGCTATGGCTTCCTAGACGATTCTGCTTAGGCATGTGGGCAAGGTAGGCTAGGCCAGGCCCTGAAGAACCTTCCGGTCCATCACAACTCCTGAGTCTTCCCACAGTCTACAGAGGGCAGAGGCTGCTTCAGACATCTAAGCCACCCCCTCTGCTCTTAACTGCCCGGTGCTCAGCTTTGCAGTCCTAGCTCTGACTTAGAATTCCAAGAGTGCTTTTTAAGAACTTCCTTTTGCCTGGGTCCTACCACACTCAAGTTCTGATCACGGGACCCAGGCATCACAGCCTTAAGAAGCCCCAAGTGATTCTGCTTGGTGACCAAGTCCGAGGCAGTGTGCTACCTGACCTACTGGACTTCATTATTGATACTTATTCCTTGGCAAGCTCGTATCCTACCGACCTTCAGAATCCACTTAACTCCAGTTCCAGGGGATCCTACAGCCTCTTGACCTCTCAGGCACCATACATGCCTGAGGTGCACATACATACATGCAGGCAAAACATACACACGTATAAAACAAATAAATCTTAAAAAAATAAAAATTGTTCGACAGTTTTGTATAACGAAGTTCAGTCATTTTCGTTCCTTCTCCATTTCCTGCTAGAACCGTTTGTAAATCCCACTGGTGGAAAATAAGGCCGCCAGAATTGAGTCAAATTTGTCGCAGTCTTTAATTAAATTTATGAATACTGGCCAGGAAGATTGACTCTGACCAGGGCCATTCTGAGGTTCCCATGGAGGGGTCCTGCCACCTCCAAAGTTCACACGGAATGGGGCTTAAAAAGGCAGAACCCATGAGGCTATGCATTTCCCACCAGGTCCAGTCAGCAGCAAGCATCTATCCCGATGTACTTCCTGTCTGGGTTACTTCCCATCCACAAGTGACTAAGCACATCCGGTGCATTTGGAGCACATCCTGTGTAGTAGGATCAACCAAATGGGATCTTGACCTTTCCCACCCAACATTCCAGGAACTTATGTCCTTGTTCTATAGATCTCTTAGGCACAGTAATTCAAATTTAAAGCATAACTTTTGCTTTTATACTTGCCCAACCAGTGTTCTTCCTACTTTCATATCTTCTCTTTGTGTGTGGCCTACTGAGTTTCTTGCCTGAGCGTGGGCAACTTAACAGTGGGTATGCCACCAAAGAAAATGACTCCCCCTCCCCTAAACAAACTGTGATTGCCAATACTTCCTCATTCATGATGGAATGCTGATTAACCACACTAATGCATGTTCTCTTTCTGTCTCTCTCTGTCTGTCTCTCTCTCTCTCCCCTGGGCTTGTTTTGGAGATTAGGTGGTCGATAATTAGTCACTTCTTCCTGGGTTCATATTTTGACCATTCATTCTCTTCTCTGGGTTTCTAGTTTGACTCGGACCTGTATTATATGCTCTCTGGCCTCTCTCAACTTCATTCCCTGGGGTACAGAATCAGCAGAGTTTTGAAATGCAAAGGCCCAGGCTTGGAAGAGACCAATGTCTGGTCCTTTCCCAGGTCTCCTGGGGGATGACAGATTAGCCTACATTTGCCAGAAAGGCTGTGATCAGAGAGGCACACTCCACTCCTCTGGGAGGTCTGCATGGGAAGGAAGTTGTTCATTTCAGGGTTTCTAAGGCCCCTGGGTTGGAAGAGGAGGTCCCATTGCACTTTGGGAAGCCAGAGGGTTCCATTCAGGAGTTTCCTGGCTTCTAGTACAAAGTAAGCCACAGCACACATTTTTTGATTGGCTAAAGACAGTCCTTGGAGCTAATGAGGGGCTTCGGGGGACAAACACCCAGTCCAAAGATTGTAAAGAGTACCTAATATGGATCTTCTTCCAGAGGAAGGGACCAGAGCCAGAGAGAGGAAGTGAACTCTGGAAGGCCACCCAGTGAGCTGGGGCTAGGGCCAGATCCGAGACCCAGGCCAGCTGCCCCTTTTCCTTCTATGGCCTTTGGCCATTTCCTGGAAGGTAGGGTTATTAAACTGATAGAAGTGAGGAGGGCTATGAACTTGGATGGGGGAAAAAAAAAAAACCCGACGTCTTTAGTTTTGCCAAAAAGTTAACTGAAATGGAGCATCTCCTTTAGTGGATGTAGGAAACAAATCAGGGCGATGGCAGTAGCTGTGAGTTTGTTACTGTTTTAGTTCATTTTTCATGACCTACGAGGAAAATACCAGAGGCAGACTACTTCATAAATAAAGGGGATTTATTTGGGCCCATAGTTTTGGTAAAGCAAGTGCTAGGGGCTATATCTGTATGTTTTCTTCACCACCACCACCATCATGGTTTCACTCTTAGCCCAGGCTGATCTCAAGCTGCAAAAGTTCTCCTGTTTCAGCCTCTCAATTGTTGGGATTAGAGGTGTGAGCCGCTGAGCCCAGGTGATGGATCTGTTGCTATCAGAGTTCTACGGTATTAGAGGGTATCACATAACGAGAGGCAGTGTGTGTGTGTGTGTGTGTGTGTGTGTGTGCATGTGTCTTCTAATCTCTATCCCTCTTTCTTTTCTTTTACTGATGCGTATGAGTGTTTGTGTGCAGGTATGTCTGTGCACCACATGTGTTCCTGGTGCCCACAGAGCCTAGAAGGATCTCCTGGAGAGTAACGGAGTTACTGATGGCTATGAGCCACCATGTGGGTGCTGGGAATTGAGCAGCTGGTGCTCTAACCCTCTGAGCCATCTCTCCAGCCCCTGTCCTTCTTTTAAGGCCACTATGATTCAATCATGGGGCTCCACCCTGATGATCTAATCCTAATCATTTTCCAAAAGTTCCATTTCTAAATACCATAGTCAACTCGGGTTTCCACCCTCTTAAAACCTCACAGTGGGATTAAATTCCAGTCCAAATTTGAAGGGGGAGATCACATTCAAACTACAGCAGTCACCAAGAGAAATCACAGATATTATCATGAGTTACAGTTATGATTTCTTGAGACACAGCAGTTCATTTGCCTCACTATTTAGTGCACCAAATCAACACATATATGGCTGTAGTGCCAGCCATAAATTTGATACTTGTCAAAAATATAATAAAATAAATACTTGGTTTGCTTAAAATTCGATTGGCTTTATTTTGGTTTGTCTTGTGTTTTTGGTGCTGGGCATGGAACCTAGGCTTCCCTCATGCTAAATACCTACCCTATCATCAGTGAGCAGCATACCCACTCCTGCACAAGGCTTTATTGCACGCATCTAATGCCTTATTCTGAGAAGGAGGGTGTGTCCACAGACTTCACCAGCCTATGAAGGTGCCATGACACAAAAAAGATACCAGGAGCCAGCAGGGTGGCTTAGCGGGTAAAGCTCCTTGCTTCCCAGTCTGATGACCTGAGTTCAATCCCTGAGACCCCACAACATGGAAAGAAAGAATCGACTCCCACAAATTGCCCTTTGGCCTCCACATGGACATCCACGAGCACCCGCTAAATGATTAAACAAAACTTCAAAAGGATTAGCAAAAAGATTCCATCCTCTATTTAAGAACCAGTCTCCATAAATACACAGGATGCCTTTTAGTGCAGACTCTGCTTCATGGGTGATTAGGGTTAGGGTTAGAGCTCCAGCCTGGGGGACAACAGTGCTGAGTTTTCCCTTCTTAGCTGTCACTCCATTCTTCACAACATGAAGTAAGGGTTACAGTAGCCCAACATGTCAGGGTTGTCATGGGATTAAGAAGATGCATACAGGGCTTGGCTCTGAGCATGGCTGAAGGTACAGGTACAGTATGTACCAATGATGACTGTCATACACCAGTGTGTGTGTGTGTAGTTGACAAGAATCATTTCTTCATTTTGGCCAATTCAGAAAGAAAAAAACAAAACCTTACTTCATCTGTCAAACTTTTCCAAATCTCAATTCATGAGTATTAAAAAAATATCATTCAAGACCAGATGGCTTAAGATGATATTTTCAAGTACACCAAAACATCTTTTAATTAAAGGGTAATTTATATATCATAAAGCTCACTGTCCTCAAAGTGTACAATTCAATACATTTTTATATATGCCTAGATGTATAGGATCGTCTCTCAGACCAAGATAGAGGACTTTCCCACTGTTCCAGAAGGTTCCCTCGCACTCTTTCTTGGTCATCACTACACTACTCTTAAGCACTGTCTTAAGCACTTAAACACTGCTTTCTGTTACTGTGATAGGCACCACGACCAGAAGCAACCCGGAAAGGAATGGGTTCGTTCTATCTTACATTTTATAGTCCATTGTGAAGGGAAGTCAGGACAGGAACCTGGAGGAGGAGCTGGAACAGAGACCATGGGGGAGCACTGTATACTGACTTGCTCAACCTGCTCCCTTATACAACCCGGGGCCACCTGTCCAGCAGCTGGACAGTAGCCCTGACCACAGTGCGTGGAGCCCTCCTGCCTCAGTCATCAATCATCCATCAATCAAGAAAATGGTCCACAGACTTGCCTGCAGGTCAGTCGGATAGATGCAATTCCTAAATTGAGATTTCCTCTTCCAGATCTGTCTAGGCCTGTGTTAAGTTGACAAACCACCCAGTACAAGTACCTATGGGAAGTTCTATCACCGTTGATTAGTCTAGCCTGTTCTGGATCTTTCTGTAGATGGAACCTGAAGACAAAGACTCCTTTGTGCTGCTCCTCTTTCGCTCGCTAGAATATCCGAGCTGTGTCTACCTATGTTTTGGCCTGTATACATTTTTTCTTTCTTTTCATTGCTAGCTAGAAACCACAATGCACGTATCCACTCTCCCGCTGATGACAGTTTTGGCTGTTTCCATATTGTTTTTGGCTTTGGCGAATCAAGGTGCTGTAAATGTTCATCTCTTTGCCCTGTGTGGGTGTACGAACTCATTTCTCTTGGCCATGCCTAAGGAATGGGATTCCTAGATCAGAATATTTGTATGTGTTCAGTGTCAGTCCCAGTTCTAGTTCTGTTTTTTGAGACGGAGTCTCATTAGCTCACGATAGCTTTATACTTGCTATATAGCTCAGGATGACCTCGAACTTCTGGCTGCTACATCTTGAGTGCTAGGATTACAAGCATGCAGTCCCACGCTGCGTTATGCAGAGCTTTGTGGAGGTGGTGTCCTGCAAGCTAGGTAAGCACCCTAGCAACTGAGCTAAGTCCTACCCCATCCCACCACAGTGAATGCCAGAAGATTCCTTCTCTAGGGAATGAGGCTTTACAGTAAGAGTGATGCTTCCATGAACCAGGAGGAAGCAGATTCCAATACCAGTTTTTTTTTTCCAAAATTGATGTTCCAAAATTGATTATTTTGTGATGGAACCCAGGGCTTTGTGCAAGCTAGTAGCTCTAACACTGATATAGCCCTAGACTGATATTGTGATGAATAATTAGATTTTGTCTGCCAACCATGACCTCAATTTTGATTGGAGAAAAGGAGTATGATATACAAGTGGGTGAGGATAAATTTGAAGAGAGTTGAGCACAGGAAAAGAACAAACAAGGGTCAGGTACGTTGGCATTAGCCTGCAATCCTAGCACTCAGAGAACAGACAGGAGGATTAGCAGTTTCCGATTAGCCCAGGCTATGTAGGAAGCTGGAAATAAGCCTGGGCTACATAGTGAGACCCAGTCTCAAAAACCAAAACCCAAAACAGACCTACCAAGGAGGCTGAAGAGCCAGGCATGGGCTGCTAGATGTCTTTAGGGAAGGGTGACTAAGCTGAATTGGCCAGGGGTCCCTGGAGAAGGGAGCGATCACTTCCTCTGCTTGCTACTCAGATAGCCAAGCCAGGCAGGATTGTCCTTCAGTGTAGCTGACTAGGTCTGATAAATCTGACCTGTTTCCTATGTACATTTTTATTTGTTAAAAATTTAAATTAGGGGCTGGAGAGATGGCTCAGTGGTTAAGAGTACTGACTGCTCTTCCAGAGGTCCTAAGTTCAATTCCCAGCAACCACATGGTGGCTCACAACCATCTATAATGGGATCAGATGTCTTCTTCTGGGATGCAGGTGTACATGCAGACATACGTGTATATGCACTCATATACATAAAGTTAATCTTTAGAAAAAATGTAAATTAAA
Source organism: Cricetomys ansorgei (assembly GCA_026225945.1). Taxonomy (NCBI): domain Eukaryota; kingdom Metazoa; phylum Chordata; class Mammalia; order Rodentia; family Nesomyidae; genus Cricetomys; species Cricetomys ansorgei. The sequence goes on from JAMJFZ010000736.1 coordinate 3,279,082, forward strand.
AATTTTAATTTTTAGTGTGTGTGTGTTTTGCCTGAACATATGCATGCCTGGTGCCAAAGGTCCCCTGGAACTGGAGTTACACATGGTTGTGATCTACCCATGTGGGTGCTGAGAACTGAGCCCAGGTCCTCTGCAACGAGCAACAAATGCTCTTAACCACTGAAGCATCTCTACAGCCCCTTCCTGTATGCATGTTTTTAAAAGATTTATTTTCATTATTTTTAAGTATGTGTGTGTTTGCATGAGTGCCCATGGTGTCCATAATAGGGCATTAGATCATCTGAACTGCAGTTACAGATGGTTATGAACTTCTTGATATGGGTGCTGGGAATCCAACTCTGGTTCTCTGCAAGAGCAGTATGTACTCATAATCGCAGAACCATCTCTGTATCTCCCATGTGCATCATTAATTGAGCAGGTGGCTAACCACAACCCAGTCACTTCCTCCTCCTCCTCCTCCTCCTCCTCCTCCTCCTCCTCCTCCTCCTCCTCTTCTTCCTTCTTCTTCTTGCCTTTCACTCTTACTGAATAACTTCTTCACAGGAGGGAAATTTTCTGTGAATGACGAAGATGGATACTGGAAACCTGACTGGGAACCTCAGGAGATTAAGAAAGACATACAAGTAACACAAAGCTGGGATTAGGTGGGTCGTGCACTTGGATGGGGATGCAGTGGTAGCCTGCAAACTCAGCACTTTGATTATATGCATCTTGAAGGAGGAGGCAATTAACTAGTTCCTATAGAGAAGTGATCAAGTAGTCATTTGGGAGAAGGGAGCTTCAGTTGGTGCTTTTTGTAATTGTGTTTTTAGCTAAAGGTAACTGTTTCTCAACATCTGTCCTTAGACCAGGGGAAGCCCTTGCCATTCTCATGAGTCTGAGGCACTGTGTTCTTGACATGGCAGTGTTCCTGTCATGACTGCTTCTTTACACAGGAGTACACTGGCTCCACACACCCAAGCCTGAGGCCTTTTACTAACTGAAAGCTTTCTACTCAGCATCTTCTCAATTAGGACGGTATGATTTTTCTAGAACCGTGATTCTCAAAGTGTGGTCCCTAGAGCAGCCACACCAGCATCACATAGGATTTTATTTATAATATCCATTCTTGGGCCAGGGATGTAACTCAGTTAGTACAGCATCCATGGAGCCATGGGTTTGAGACCCAGTACCACATAAACTTGGGTGTGATAGGACACTCCATTGATCCTAACTCTTGAGAGGCGGAGACTGGAAGATCTGAAATTCAAGGACATCCACAACTACTTAGTGAGTTTAAGGCCAGCCTAGGTTAAATGAGACCTTGTCTCCCATCAAGGGAATTCTGCCTCCGTACATTAAAGTGTGATAACCCTGGCTTATAGCCTTTCCCTCCTTTTAATGAAAACAACACTGCTGCCTACTCCACTGCCCAGAGATGACATACTTTATTAAGGATGTAGTCTTTGCCATATATAGCCGTTATTAAGTTGAGCCACATTCTTTCTCCTCCTAGTTTCTTCAGGGCTGTTAAAGGCCTTTTCTGTGGTACTGAGGTCATCGTGGCATGCCTGTCCTTAAGTCTATTTATATACTGAATTACACTCACTGATTTGCATATGTTGAGCCAACCTTGCCTCCCTGGAAGGAAGCCAACTTGGTCACGGTGTATGCCTGTCTTAATGAGTTCCTGAATTCCATTTGCAAGAATTTTATTGAGAATGTTTGCATCTATGCTTCATCAGGGAAGTTGCTCTATAGACTTTGCGTTGTCCTGTCCTTATCTGGTTTTCATATCAGGATAAGGCTGGCTTCGTAGAACTAGGTTGGTGGTGTTCCTTCCTTCTGTTCTGCAGCCCGGTGTAAGGAGCATTGACATTAGCACTTCTGTAAAGGTCTGCTGAGTCTGCTTGCTGATGCTGTTCTTGTGTGCTTCTCTTTCTTTTTCAATACACGCAGTCTTTCTTTTCCAACATATCTACTCTTCTTTCTTCAAAATTTCAATTTTCATGATGAATCTTACCTCTATGTGACTTCGGCCCTGTTGCCGATTTCCCCAGCCATTTTGCCGAGTTGTTCCTCTATGTTGCTGACTTTCTTCTTCCCCAGGTCCTGAATTCAAGTCACACGCATCTTTGTATTCCCTTTGAGGTCACTGCTCATTTTTAACTAGAAAACGATTGAACTCTTCATCTGGCCTTTTACTCATTTTAGTATCTTTCGGTTCAATAGTTGAGGAGTTAAGATTTTGGAGGAGTCACACTGTCTTGCTTTTTCACTCTGCTTATGTTTCTGTGTTGTAGTTTGCACACCTATTAGTTGTCGGGTTTTTTTTTTTTCCTGGTTGGGGTGGGAAGATCTTCTTATTAAGCAGCCTAAAATCTTGAAGGTTCTATCTTCACTCAGCAAGTAGAAGACAAGCTTTTGGAAGCTGAATCTGTGGTGTCTTTCAGTATCAGAATTCGCAGGGGACTGGTGTCAAGAACCCTACCCACACCCCAGTGCAAATCCTGGATATTCAAGCCCCTTGTATAAAATAACACAGTATTTGCAATGAACTTACCTGCACCTCTCTTGTGTGTGTGTTTGCACGCGCGCGCACGTGTGTGTGTGTGTGTGTGTGTGTGTGTGTGTGTGTGTGTGTGTATGCCAGACTGGCTTTGAACTTGTCATCTTCCCACTTCAACCTCCTGAGTGCTGGGATCACAGGCACACAGCACCATGTCTCTATACTTTAAATCATCTGTAGGTTTCTTACAATGCGTTGTAAATGCTGTATAAATTGCTGTTAAACATATTGTTTAGGGAATATTGACAAGAAAGAAAAAGCCTGTATGTGTTCAGTACAGATGCTCTGTTTTCTCACTATTTTCCATGGGTGGTTAGTTGGACCCACAGAGCACAGCTCAGGGATGCAGAGGGCTCACTAGGTTTGCCACAGAGTGTTCAGCTCCCCAGCACAGGGCCCTTCTGAGCTTGGGGCTGAGTAATGACTGAGCTGTTGGGCATCAGTGGAGCTGCCTTGCATGCCTACACAGCTTATGCTTCAAAGGTTGAATTTTGCCAGCCTTGCTGGCTGCTTGCTTATTTCTCTTCAGTGTCCTCCAGCTCAGTATACCCACCCTGCTGGCTGAACCCCAATCAGGGGTGGCAGGGGTTCTTGGGAATAGATTCAACTCATGCCTGCACAAAAGTAGGACACCATGTAGACACTATTGATTTTCCTATAAAGGGTGAACTTTCTATTAAAACAATCACATAAATTATTTAACTAACCCTCACATAGCAGTCCATGGTAGTATATAACTAGGAAGGCCAGGATCAGGCCAGCCCTTGAAAAAGGACCAGAGAGCCTGTACCTTATGGCATAGGACTTGAGGGTATGGACGTCACCACTGGACTTAATAAATCTGTGTTTTTCTCTAGAGCTTCGGGATCACACATGCGCCTTTCTTTTCTGTCTCTGCAACTGCTTTCATGGCAGCGTGGGCATCAGGAAACCACTGTCATCAGAATGGGGACATTTTCAGTTGGATCCTTAGTATCCACTCGCACCCCCATCACACGGTTTTTACACTCAGCCACAGCTGCCTCTGCCCAGAGGCATTCTCAGTTGCAGGCTGTCTCTGCTTCCCACCTCTACTCCCCTTTTTTCCCTCCTTTGGTTAGAACAGTGGTGTGGGTGGGGTGGAGACAGAGAACAAAACCTTACCTATTTTCTGCCTCACCTCCGGCCTCCCGGTCAAGGATTTCCTTGGAAACCCAAGGGCTGTCCCAAATTGTTCTGGTGGCCTGGATAAAAAAGTGACATCATCAGGGTGTGGTGGCACCCTCCAGTAATCCCAGCACTCGGGAGGCAGAGGCGGCAGATCTCTGTGAGATCCAGGCCAGTCAGGGTTACACAATGAGACTCTGTTTCTGGGGTGGGGTGGGTGAGGGGTGGGATGTGATGTTTACATCAAACAGCATATTTTTTTTGTTTTTGTTTTTGTTTTCACCTAGCCAACAGTCTTAGTAGTTTAAAACTCACTTCAGGTCTTTCTGGAATTTTGGGGGATCCCGTTTCCTCACTCCTTACTTTCAACCACCTTGCTTTTGTATGCTCTGGACACTCCCAAACCCCCAGCAAAGTAGATCTGCCTCCTGGGATTTCCTGTAAACATTTAAACTTACAGAACATTTGGACAGAACAGGAATTCACACACCAGGAAGTTAGACAGTAACTGGTTCTATGGCGTGCCACTTCCTTTCTTTGGAGACCTTGGTGTGACAAGAAATGCCATTTACTTATGCTGGGAGAGGTGCTGGCCTGACTCCACTGACCCCAGGGAGGCCGTTTGTGGCTCTGCCGTTTGTCTCCAGTGGTCTTGGGTGGAGGGATACCTCGTGGGGTTAATTGCCCAGTTATAACTCTGGTCGTTAAAATTCAAGAGGTAACACACTTGAGGTACATATGCTGTCCTGTAACTTTTTATATATACCTCCCCCTTGATTCCCACACTACTGTTTGCCTCAGCCAATTGGAGCTTCATGAGGAGGCCAGGTCCTATCTCATAGCCCTGTTTCAGCTGGGAAGCCCCAGTAGTGTCCCTTCTGGTCTGGTGGAACCTCTGCTTCTGGTCAATAATACATTTGCAGGGCTTAGTTAATCCCAGCACTCGGGAGGGAGAGGCAGGCAGACCTCTGTGAGTTCCAGGCCAGCCTGGTCTACAGAGTGAGTTCTAGGACAGCCAGAGTTACAACAGAGAAGAAACCTTGTCTTGGAAAAACAACAAAACAAAACAACAACAAATATATATATATATATATATATATATATATATATATATATATATATATATATATATATATATATATATATTTCTTTCCTGACTTTCACAAAGCCAATTTAACTGTCTGTCTGTGTATTTATATATTTATTTGAACTAGGGTCTTGTTATGCTGGCCTAGAACTCCTGCTCCTCCTCCTGTCTCAGCCTTCCAAGTGCCAGGATTGCAGCTTCAAAAATATAATTTAAAATCTCTCTCTCTCTCTCTCTCAATCTCTCTCTGTCTCCCTCTATCTCGCTCTTGCTCTCTTGCTATCTCCTCTCTCCTGGACTGAGGATGTAGCTGAGTTGGTAGATTACTTACCTAGGATACATGAAGCTCTGGATTTGATTCCCCAGGACTTTACCAACTCAATTTGGTGCTACATACCTGTAATCCCAGCACTTAGAGGTAAAGGCAGGAGGATCAGGAGTTCAAAGTCATCCTTGGCTCATGAGTTTGAGTCTAGCCTGAGCTACATGAGCTCCTGTCTAAAATGATGACATCCACATCCCTCCAGTGTCCTTCATACTCATTTCTAAAAGGGGCTTCTTTTGAAGTTTGTTTTCTTTGATCCAAATGGCCGACTTTAGGACTTTTTCTCTAACTAAATATAAAACAAAAACCTCCCCTCCCCAGCAAAAAAGAAGAACTCAGAATATTCTCTCCTTTTTTTGAAGCTTGGTCTTCTTATTTGCTCTGTCACTCAGAGGCCTGTGGTTCCCTCCTGTTGGCATCTTGAGAGCATTTGGGGGAAAACGGAGACTAGAGGAACTTAATCTGCCAGGGCCCAGCCAGCGTCACGCTACAGTTACTATTCCATCTGTGAGCAAGCTCTAATGTAACTGGGTGTGTTCCTCCCGTCACCCGAGCCACGATCACACATATCAGAGTCTGAGCATTGAGAAAGGAGGTAGCACGTCCCAGAAGGTGGAAGAATTAAGAAGCCATCAAGCTTTATCCAGCCACAATGCTGGATAAGAGTGGGGAACAGAGGGAAAGCCTGAAGGAAGCCCCTAGCTTGGCTTGTTTCTGGTGACTTACTCTTAGCATGCATTTTAGAAGTTGATTAGGCAAATGGCAAATGGGCCCCTACCAGCCCTGCTGTAGACAACACCTCCAGTGCACAGTCACTGTGGGAAGGATTATATTGTTTTTCAGCAATTTAGAAGTAGCCTTGATTAGCTTAGACATGTGGAAGCCACTGACCTCACCAGCCTGCACAGGTGTTCCGCGTCCTCTAAAGAGCCACCCGGTTTGACTGCGCATGCACAGAACTCCCGTTACCCCGCTCCTTAGTCCTAATCCCCTTGCCCCATGCCGTAACCATCTTGCTTTTTTATCCCTTAGATCTTCCCGAACTCTCCTGACTCTGCAACATTGCCGTTTTGTGAGTAACCTTTGTAGTAAAACTGAACATTTCAGCGACTAGTGTACTCAGTGACTGGTAAAATGGACTTTGGTAACAAGTCGGGAGGCTGCTTTCCTTAAATTGGAACAGTGTGGCATCCACAGTCCGTCTCTTACTTCTGGTGTCCTTCTCCTCACTGCCTCTGCCATAAGCTTGGTAGGATCTATTAGCAGGGATTTGCTGGAACTGCTTTGTATTAACTTGTTAAGAGTCAATTGTAACGATGAAAGAAAGAAAGAAAGAAAGAAAGAAAGAAAGAAAGAAAGGAAGGAAGGAAGGAAGGAAGGAAGGAAGGAAGGAAGGAAGGAAGGAAGGAAGGAAGAAAGAAAGAAAGAGAAAAAAGAAGTATAAAAAAGCCAGGCAGTGGTGACACACGCCTTTAATCCCAGCACTCAGGAGGCAGAGGCAGGTGGATCTCTTTGGGTTCGGGCCAGCCTGGTCTACAGAGTGAGTTCCAGGACAGCCAGTGTTATAACAGAGAAACCCTGTCTTGAAACAAACAAACCAAAAATTTAAAAAAAGTCAGTTGTATACATCTTTTTCAACTCTGTGTTCATTGATAATACCTTGGTAGCTTGACATCACACACAGAGTATTTAAATAACGGTATTTACACAATTGGCAACTGCTACGAGTTGGGGCTCTTCCTCTGAGGGGGTGGGAGTAGTTTTGCAGCTCTACCACTGGATTGGTACTTGGCTCCTACCTCCATCAGTGTGTTTCCCCATAGAACAGAAACAAGAAAATTGAAAAATTACCTTTCCAAGACTCCCTTACAGCTAAAGGTTCAGGGTTGCAAAAATACTTTCCATTAGTAGATGTTTACTCTGACTGCTCAAGATACGCAGGACGGACACGAGGTAGAGGTCATATTTCTGTGCCTTTAACTGGCCTTCTATATGCAGGCAAGGATGTATGGATGGAATTTCCTCTGGAAGTAATATGACATCCACTGTCTAACTTTGTGGGTGGTGAGGATCATTGCAGCAGCCAGGTTCCACATTCCCAAACTGGATGTCAGTGGCCTTTTGATTCTTGGATCACAGTTGTGGCCATGCTCCTCAACCCATCGGTCCAAAGTGGTACCTTGCCATCACCACTTTTCTGGTTGTGGCAGATGGTGTAGCTCTCCTGTATCGGGGACCCCCGCAAGCCTCATGTCCTGTAAGGGTGGGGGAATGATCCCTGGAGAAGAAGAATGAAACTTGGGTCAGTGCCATCTTTGCAAGCACTGGGTCAAGACCTCCAGGGACTGACCTTGTGTGTATTTTTTTCTCATACATTTAAATGTAGTAGAACTTGTGACCTGTGACCTTTCCAATAAGAATGAATTCTACTGGCTGACAGAGCTCAGGGCTAGGGCCTAGAGAAGGATCTGTGATAAACATAAGGATAGATTCTACTGGTGGATGTAAAGTACACGGGGCCTCTTTCATAGGGATGTGTTCTATTCACTGCAGGATTAGGGGCTAAACAATGTTCAGGATATTGGGGGATTTAGGTGCAGGGCTGCTCCTAATAGAATAGCAGAGAATCATCAGGTTAATTGACCACTCTTCACAGGTGACTAGGCATCATTCATTTCCTTCCTTTGAAAAGAGTAGGCCTGTGTGATCAACAATTCTGGTTTCTCCAATGCTTTCTTTAAGCGGAGCCTTCTGCATTCCTGGAGGGTCCGTCCTAGGGCTCATTTCTGAAAGGCCAATGCAAGTCTTCATAGCCTTCAAACGATGCTGTTAACAACTAAACCCGTGCATTAAATCTTTTTCTGTTAAAACACCTGTGACAGTTAATATTGATTGTCAACTTGACAGGATCTAGAAGCTCCTATTATTAACCCATGTCTGTAAGGGATGTTTAGATCCGGTTAATGGAGATGAGATGATCCATCCTAAATGTGGGTAGCACCATTTTATGGCTGGGGTCCTGGACCAAATGAAAAGGAGAAGGTGAGCTGAGCACCAACAGTCATCTCTTGGCTCCCCTTACTGCAGACACAGTGTGACAAGCTGCCTCAAGCTCCTCCTGCCGTGCCTTCACTGCGGGGATGGACTGTACTCTCAGCCATGAGCCAAAAACAAACCCTTCTCTCCCCACCTTGCCTTTGTCAGGATATTTTATCACAATGAGACAACAGCCTGCAGGGAACTCTCCCGCTTCTCCCACTTCTCCGCTTCTCCGTCTTCCCTCACCACCTCCCTTGATAGAATGCTCCTTTTGGGGAAACACACAGAACTCATCTTCTTTGATAGGTTATAAACTTCTTGAGAGCAAAGACCAGGGGAGCATTCCAGAGTGATACCGGGGTAATGTTTTGTGTTTCGCAGTAATGAGGATGTGTAAATTAGGGCCTTGCATACACTAGGCAAACCCTCTACCACTGAGCTACACCCCTAACCCTCTTTTTACCTTTTACTTTGGGACGGGGTCTCTTTAGTTTCCCAGACTGGAATTGAACTTGCAACCCTCCTGTCCCAGCCTCCCGAATAGCTGGCATTTAGGGTGTACACCACCGGGCTTGGCTCCGGATTCATATGTTATTGATCTCTGAATTTAGATTCCTATCTAACTCTATTCTGATTGCCTCTGACCTGTCTAGCACTGCCTAGCAGAAAAATTGTTGGACCTGGGCTTCAACTCTAACTCTGCCCTCATTTTGTGGTATAGAAGTTAGTCTGTAAGCAGTTTCCTCACCTGTAGAATGAATGGGACTAATATTAACTGTTTTCAGGGTTATTGGAAAGATTAAAACCGGACAAAGCAGACCTCTTCCCCTAGCTGCTTCTCATTCACCCAGCTGGGACTGGCCACTAGGGTATACTACCTGGAGTTAGGACCACCTGGAGTTAGGAGGCCTCTGTGTTTCTTACCTTGGGGCTCACTTGCTTTGAGTCCCTAGGCAACTTAATTCACCTCTTTGAATCTGCATTTCTTCATCTGTAGGAGGAGTAAACATAACTAACTAATCAAAACCCTGCCTCAGGTACTGCAGGGATCCAAGTGTTCATGTGCAGATAGTATTTTATGGACTTACATCTCACTGGCAGGTAGAGACTTCTGGAAGATGGGAATGGCGGACTCCTCCCGAACTAAGGTGCTGTTAGAAGAATTCCACAAGAAAATACAGCACCTAGCATGGGGAAAATGCTTTATGCATGCTGGCTATTTTTATTATCAGCCATGACATCCAGGAATGCCTCCCACCTCATTATTGGCAGCAAGAAGTACAGCTGAATTGTGCTGGATCCACAGCCGTGGTTTGTGGTAAGGATTCCCCAGACTGTACCTGCAGCTTGGTTTACAATCGCAGAGACTAATCACCCGGGTCACCTTGCAGCACATTTTGCACTACCTGAGCCTGGAGGATTCATTAGGAGGTCTGGCTATCAAAGACTAATGATTTTTAAAAGACGATTTCGGTGGGTGTTTAGTCATCATTGCCTTCAATTAGAAAAACATTCTTTTACTAGAAATGATTGTAGCCCTGCTTGATGGCCTGGAACCAGGATGGTACCTCCATCACTCTGTCCTCTTGAAGTTCCTAGGCCCTGGGAATTTCCTTACCAGCTGTCTGAGTAGGGGCAGGGACTCCCAGTAAGAGTATTCTCACTCTTCTCCCGTCTCCAAGGTTTATGCTCCACCTCCAGAGGCATCCAGTACGAAATCTATGTCCCCAGCCTTTCCTAAGACCCTGAGCTCAGAAGCATGAACTGTGCCTTTCCCTTCATGTGCGTGGTTCTTCCCATTTTGTGGATTTATAAATACTTCTCATGCTTGCCCGCGTTGGTTTTACATCCCTCACGCTGGAAATCACAGTATGGCTGACCTTCCTTTAGCACCTAGGGTACTGGGGAAACTCAACTTCCAATTTATATTCTGCCTCCAGTTAGTAGACAAGAGTTTTGTGGTAGGCATCTTGGGTAATCACCTCCCACTCTTCCAGCTCCATCTTCCTTTCTTACTCTTTTCTTTTGCCTCATCTATTCTTACTAATTTGTAATTTATTTTATGCTGTGCTTCTGTGTGCATCTTTGTAAACCCTAAATATATTTAGGCTGATATAAATCAATAGAAGTGCATAGTGGCTAATGGAAGTTCTGGATAGCTTTCTTGTGAAAACAATTGTTCCTGAATATATAGGCCCATGTCCAGAGGCTGTGGAGGGCAATAGAGAGGAAGGTTCGAGAACTAGAATAGAAAGAGGTACAAGGTGTTCCGTTTGGAGCGTCACTGCGCCCCTGCATCTTCCAATCCAAAGCAATCCCAACCTTCACCCCACCGTGGGAGAAAATGTGGAGTTTTATAAATCAGATCACTTAAAAAGTTACTTGATCTGGAGAATTATGAATCTACTTCAAACATTAAACACAGTAATTAGTAAGGATGTAGTGTTACACACTTGTGATCCAGCACTCAGCAGGTGAAGGCAGGAAGGTTACCATGAGTTTGAGGCTAGCTTTGGCTACAGAGTGGGATCCTGCCTCAAAGAACCACCCAACACTCTAATTAGCCCCCATCTGGGCCCAATAACTATGAACTCATGTCTTGTAATATAGGTGTGACTCTTCTGGACAATCATGATTTGTGTGTGTGTGTGTGTGTGTGTGTGCGCACGCGCACGCGCGTGTGCTCGCACATGGAAGTCACAGGTGAACATGTAGTCTCATCCTTAGTCACTCTCCACTTTATTATTTTTTGAGACAGGGTCTCTCAAGCCTGAGCATATCCATTCAGCGAAACTGGCTGGTCACTGGACTCTAGGGGTCCCCCTGTCTCCACCCCTGGGTGTAGACCGGAGTTAAGATTTCTGCTCCTCAGCCTGGCTTTTACGCCGATTCTAGAGATGTAAACTCAGGCTGTCCTACTTATGAGGAAAGCGCCTTACTGACTGAGTCATCTCTCCAGCCTGAATTACGATGTTTAATTTTTTTTTTTTTTTTTTTAGTAAGAAGTATCTCATTCCTTTTTTCCCACAGGGCAATGGCTATGCTGACTTCTAATGCCATAAAAGCTCTGCCTGTTTTTGTCCTTTCTGTATGTGTGGTAATATGTTATGGACTCTTGAGGTGTGATGTTTTATGTTCAGTCATGTTGGTGTCACCCATCCAGGCTTTGTATGGGTTGGCAGTTCATTCCTTTTTATTGCTGAGTAGTATTCTGTTGTATGGATATGGCACAGCTTATCTGATCTCCAGATGATATCTGGGCAGTGCTGCTTTGGGGCCATCCCAGTGCATACCTTTGGGTGAACATGTTCACCTTCCTTTGCTATCCTGCAGCGGGTCCCCGGTGTCATGGCATTTCAGTGCATAATTGTTGCAGTATGTATCTCTGAGAGAGGACGCGATCACAGTTGTATTTGGGTGACAGTTCTAAAAGTTAACACTAGAAGTTAACGCTAAGTTCAAGTTTCCAGTGAGGGTAGAGGAGGAGGGGACTCAGTGGTAGAAGCCATGCTCGGTGTGCGGGAGGTGCCAGGTTTTCTTTCCAAAACCAAAAAAATCTCCAGGGCTGGAGAGATGGCTTGGCAGTTAAGAGTGCTTACTCTTGTCAGGCTAGGTGGTGCATACCTTTAATTCTAGCACGTGGGAGGCAGAGGCAGGGGAGCTCAGGGTCACCTAGGTCTACACAGAGAGAGTTCCAGATCTGCCAGAGCTTACACAATGGGGGGAAAAAAAGGTTACTGTTCTTGCTGAGGGCCAGAGTTCAGTTCCCAGCACCTAATCAGGTGCCTCGCAATTACCTATGACTCCAGCTCCAGGGGCTCTGACACCTGCTCTCTCTGTGTGTGTGTGTGTGTGTGTGTGTGAGAGAGAGAGAGAGACTCTTGAAAGAAAATTTAAAAGATTCCGATGGTAAGGTCACATATCCTGTTTGTTTGTCAGTTGGTTTTTGAGACAGGATATGTAGCCCAGGTTGGACTTGAACTCATGATCTTTCTGCCTTAGCCTCCCATGTGCTGGAATTACAGGGTATTCCCATTCCTGACCAAAAGCACTCCTCATTGCTTTGGTACAATGAGGTATAAGAGGAAAAGCAGAAAATGCCTACTCGTCTGTGGATTTCTATTTATTTATTTATTTATTTATTTATTTATTTATTTATTCATTCATTCATCATTGTGACAAGGATGGAAGCCAAGGCCTTGTGTTTGCTAGGCAAATGCTGTACCACAGAGTCACACCCCCATTCCAGTGGATTTCTACTGAGTCCAGATGAACTTACAGGTCAAACTTGTATTTGGCAAGAAGAGGAACGTGGGTAGGTGTATCAGCAACAGCTGGAAGCTCTTGTGGAGGGTACTGTGGTCCCCATTCCTGCTCCCTTGCTGTTCTACAGCACAAAAAACTCCTCTCTCAAAACTCTCAGAACACACCAGGATTCTCAGTATTTCTCTCATACGAGAGGAAGAACGTGTGTCTCTCCTTCCCCAGCTCCTCTGATTGAGAATCACTGGATTAGAAATATCTTGGTAAAAATTCTTCGTTCAGTAGCATTCATTCCTCAGTCATCAGTTTTTGCTTTTTAAAAAATCTCTTAAGGTATTTTCCTAAAATAGTCAGAAACAGAAAGGAGAGGGTAGCGAGCGCTCATATATCCATTACTTAGCTGTGATCCTCTTCCCAGGCATTCATGAGGAAGTAAGATCGTCTCTCAAGACTGCTGAGTTATCATTCGCCTTCCCCCTTTGAACTCCACCAAACCGATGGAATTACTGAAATTAAGTAAGGGAGGATGAGTGCAGGGGGTGTGGTCGAGTGTGTATATTATGGATGGACCAATTAATTATATTTGTGAAGACAATTTGATGCATCCCAGGAAGAGGGAAAGGATTCATTATAAAACATTTATTTTGACTTTAAGTTGTAACAAAATACACATAATGTAAGGCTACCATCTTAATCATGTGTGTGCGTCGGGGTGGGGTGGGGGGTGGTGATGGGAATGGAACACAGGTTATTACACACACTTCTACATAGGCTCATACATGGGGATGGGGATTCTCTTTCTCAAAGATGAGCTTTCCCCAAAGCCCTGAAAGAATCCCCAAAGCAGAGGTATCAAAGGCTGGAGGAGGGAGGAAGGGAGGAGGGGCAGGGGAGGTGTTAGGTTAAGAGTGCCCTCTGGGAGCTGCTTCCTAGCATCTGCTTCCAGTCTAAAGCCATGAGAAGAGTCCTCCAAAGTGAGGGCCCTGACACAGGATATTCCCACAAGCTGTGGCTGGGGAAGGGCGGTGGCCACTAGAGTAGAGAATCCTCACCCTTGGGAGACAAGCTACTTGCTATGGACTGCAAGCTTGGATACCCCCAAATTCTTACGCCCAGACCTTATGGTTTGAATCCGAAATACTCTCACTAATTAATAGTTTGAATATTTGTCCCTCAGCGTGTGGCACTATTTGGAAGACTGGAGAGCCTTGAGGAGGTGGGGCCTGGTTGGTAATGTTAAGGCACTAAGGTTAGGCTTTGAAGGTGATATCTGCCCCCTGACTTCTGTCTGCTTTCTCTTTTTACTGGTCAGTTACCGCAGAAGCAGTCTCTGTTGCATGCTCCTGCCAACACAGATGGAACAACTCCACCACCATTCCCTCGCTGTGATAGGCTGAAATTTCTCTGCAACAGTGAACCAAAGGAAAGGCTTTCTCCCTCATATTGTTTCTGTCAGGTACTTACTTGCTCTAAGTGACACAAACTTAATCCACTCTCTGTTGGGAAGGGATTAGGAGGTGGTGTCCTTGGGAGATACAATTAAATGAAGTCGAGAGGGTAGAGCCCACATTCATTACTTTTCTAATTGCCATGACTAAAACCTCACCGAAAAGAAGGCTTTATTTTGGCTCATGGTTTCAGGGCGTAGGATCAACCATGGTGGAGAAGGCACGGTGGCGGGGCTGGCTTCATCCCTGAGCACAGACAGAGCGGCTCCTCACATCTTGGCAGATCAGGAAGCAGGAGAGCCTGAGTGGGAACCAGGAGTGGTTATCACTCCCAGAGAGCCAGTTCTGCTATATAGGTTACAATTTTAGGAGGTTGAAAACCTTACCAAACAGGGCTATTCATTAGGCACCAAGTGTTCAAACACATGAACCCGTGGGAGACATTTATTTTCAAACTAAATGGGATGAGTTTCCTTATAAGAGGCCCAAGAGCTTGTTTCTCTCTTTCTGCCAGGTGACCCAGAATCCAACCCCTATAGCAACCTGATCTGGAGAAACTGTGTACTGTTTTAATTCTAGCAGTCCTAAGGAATTGAGACACTACCCAAACACCCTGAAGGAAATGTGGCTGGATCCAGACCTCCTCATAAACCCAGCCAGGAGAGTGTGGATTCCCATCACCGGAACTTGCTTTTGCTCTCATGAGAACACGCAGTTTCCACTGGCGCTTAGAAAATACATGCCAGACGCCACTGGAGATAAGCCTGGACCTCCATCGATCACAGGAACAGAGTAAAGACTTATGAAAACACATTTGAAGAAAAGAGAGACGCCAAATTAAACAAACAGGAGAACTAATCCCCGCAGAATTCTGCTGGCATATAGGAAGATATTTACATGAAATAAAAGTACAGGCTATAAATAGAGAGCTGACTGCTGTCAAAAGAAAATGTCTAAGTGTTCAGAATCTAAAGTGCAATTGTTCATTGAAGGGACCCAGTGGCCAAGTGACCATGGCTGAAAACTGAATTGATGACAGCATTGAAAGATTCTTTTAGAAAGTCCAAGATGGACAAGGACATTAAAAAGAAAACATATAACAGAAAAATTAAGAAGCATTGGATGGACCTGAAATTCAACTCTCTAATAGGAGTTCTCAGAAGCCAAGAATAGACAGCCTGCAGGAGAGGAAATAATCAAAGTAATAATAGAATAAACAATTTCTCTGAGCAGGAGAGAGACTGTAATCTTTAGATTTAAAGAGCAGACCAAATGCCAAACAAGAAGAATTATAAAAGACCCATTCCTTAAAGACATCAAAATTTCTGCACTCCAAGAGTGATGGTAAAAAAAAAAAAAAAAAAAGTTCAGATCTTCCAAGGAGATAAAAAGTCAGAACTCAGTTGAAAGACTTGAGTTAGAGAGCTGGGACGGGGCTTCTTAAACTCGTTTCACACAATCCCTTCACCTGAGACATTTTTATGCAATCCAGGGTATACAGGTATGTAAAATAGGTACACAAATGAAATACACACTGAGATGAACACAAATATGCATGTTAGTGAGATAGACATACTAGTTCATTTTTATGCAAAGAATTAAATACTGGATGAATTTTATAAAGTTTTTTGATGGTGGTGGTGGTGGTGGTGGTGGTGGTGGTGGTGGTGGTCTATGTGTGTGTGGGGGGGGCATGCATGTCTCAGCACACATATCAGGAGTTCAAAGGACAACTCTGTCTACCTGTATGTAAGTCCCTGGGATTGAACTCAGGTTGTCGGGCTTGATGGTCTTGATATTGATATTGGTATTGATATTTCTTTGAGACAGCTTCAAGTAGACCTTGAACTTCTGATCCTCTTGCATCTACCTCCCAAGTGCTGGATTACAGGTGTGGTGACACCAGACTTAGGATTTATGCAATATTAGGGACCAAATCTAGGGCTTTTGCATGCTAGGTGAGCACTCTCCCAATTAAGCCTCATCTCTTGCCCCTGGCTGAATATTTGACACTACAGTAAAGCATCTTCAACATTTCTCAGGGATAAATGCTATTTTCTTGTTGTAATGGTCAATGCTGAGGATTTGGATAAATAACATAGGATAAAATGGCAGAAGTGTGTCTAGGGCCATTTTAGAAATTGTTGCAGATATTGTCCTAATCCCAAGCCAAAATTTGTTTAACAATTTTTTTTTTTGCAGTCATGGGGACTGAATCAGAGCTTTGTACATGCTAGGGAAGCATGTTAACATGGCTACATCCTTAGTCCCCCAACAAATGACTTTTTATGAAACTCAAGTCAAGAACTCTGAACACTTTTTTTCTTTTTTTAAAGCAAGGTCTTGCTATGGAGCCTGGCTGGCATGGAACTCTCTATGTAGACCAGGCTGGCCTGGAACTCACAGTCACTTCCCTCTGCTTTCCAAGTGCTGGGATCAAAGGTGTGAGCCACTATGTGTAGCATTCAAACTTTTTTTTTTTAAATTTAAAATGTTTTACATTTATTTATTTTATTTTATATGTGTATTTTTTGCCTGTATGTGTGTATGTGTACCGTACACATGCCTGGTGCCAGTGAAGGCCAGAAGATAGAATTGGATCCCCTGGAACTGGAGTTATGGCTATGAGTTACCATGTGGGTGTTGAGATCCAAACCTGGGTCCTCTGCAAGAGCAACAAGCACTTTTAACCGCTGGCCCAACTCTTTAGGCCCAAACACCAATTTTTAAAGTGAAACACTACAACACAGTATAATCCTAAAATATAAGCTTTGACATTTTCATACCTATGAAAGATACCAGGAAAATATTACAAGTCTCCTCCCATAATGAGACCATTATGTTTCCTTAAGAGCAAAAAGCCTTGTACGTACAATGGAAACACTGTAGTTCACAGCACACAACACTCTCGAAGTGAGCTGAGCTATTTCAGGCACCGCATGTGGCGCAGGCCCTGGCATTGCATGGTTCAAGGCTAACCACAGTGCATATTGGGCATGCTGCCTGTTCAGAGCCAAGGTTGCAGGAAAGTTCTGAGCTACAAGACTGGCAAGCGCAGCCAGAAACTCCTCGGATTCCTTATATTTGACTGTGAATGAATTTGGGGTTGCTCATTCAGAAACTTTTTACTGTTGCCATTTTTGCTTTGCAGCCTTCAGGTTCTGCTATAGGACCCCATGTGTGGTTGTGACCCACAGTTTGGGAAGGCTATAAACCAGAAGACAATGACACAATGTCTTCAAACTCCAGTCATGGGCTGACTGGGAAAAGAGAAACTAGCAACTACACCCAGTTGAAACCACAAGCTGGAATCTTCTCTCTTCTTGCCCAACTGTTTTTTCTTGGTGCCCTTTGCTAGCAGAACAATACAGGAAGGCTTCTTCTGGGAGACACAGTTTGAAGGCTTCTAGTGCGGGAGTCACGAAGTTTAAAATGGCATGCTTTGTACTGAGAAAAAGCAAGTAAATATGGGCATACTAGTCAGTAAGTACTCAGTTGTGGGACTGAGTGGTAGAGTTCCATCTCAAGTACCACAAGCTACGTAGTCCTCCTACTACAATGTATTCTGCTGTGAGAATAAATTCAAGATGTTTTTGGACATTTAAGAACTTGGGAAGTCTAATGTTTTCCTAAGAATTCTCTATATGTGTGCGTTGTATGTACGTGTTTGTGTGAGTGTGTAGGAAGAACAGAGGTTGATACTATCTTCCTCAATTAGTCTCCACATTATTATTGCTCTTATTAATTTATACAGAGTCGCTCGCTGAACCTGGAGCTCATTGATTTGGTTAGGCTGGCTAGTCAATGAGTTTCAGAGATCTTCTTATCTTTATTGTCCCCTTTCCCAACGGTGAGAGTGACAGATGTGTATTTCCTTGCCTAGCTTTTCAAAACGAATTTTTTTTTTTTTTAAAGAAAAACTATGGTGCCTGGAGGTAGTGGTGTGCGCCTTTAATCCCAGCACTCGGGAGGCAGGCAGATCTCTGGGAGTTCAAGGCCAGTCTGGTCTACAGAATGAGTTCCAAGACATTCAGAGTTACAACAGAGAAACCCTGTCTTGAAAAAAAAATCGAGAGAGAGAGAGAAGAAAAAGAAAGAAAAACTATGTGTATCTGTGTGTACACATGCAGGTACTCTTAGAAGCTAGAGGCCTCAGATTTCCCTGGAGCTAGAGCTACACGTGGTTGTGGACCACCCAACCTGGGTGTTGGGAACTGAACTCAGATCCTCTGCAAGAGCACTAAGTGCTGGCACATCTCTCCAGCCCTGTCTTGCCTGGCTGTTTATGTGGATACTGGGGATCTGAACTCAGGCCCTCTCGTATGTGCTGCAGGCACTTTACTGGCAGAGCTGTCTTCCCAACTCCCTTCCCCCAAGAATCCTTCAAGGTGTTAGTCATCAAAGCAAAGAGTAAACAAATTGAAGAAAAAAGAACTGTCAAATTCTGTGAAGACAGAGACAGATGCCTGGTGTCTGTAGCATCTTGTGTGAGGGGAAGTACTATCCCCAAACCCAGGGGGGACAGAACAGCCCAATCCAGCTGTCCAGTGATGTCCTGTGGAGAAGGTTCCAGGCAGGAGTCTTTGTTTTCTGTCGCTATAACTGACCACCACAGGCTGGGTGAGGTAATTTGTAAAGAAGAAAAACAGATTTCTCATTGTTCTGGTCACTAGGGCAACATCTGGGAGAGCCTGTTTGCTCTCTGTAGTGTCACAAAGGTGGTGCAGAACACCATAAGGCAAGACAGTGAACTAACTCAGACCTCCTTCCCTCTTTTTATAAAATCATGAAATGCATAATGGGGTTCCTCTAACCACCATTGCATCTAATCCCAATGATTAGACTGGAGAGGTGGCTCAGTGGGAAACGGCTTCTGTCACCAAGCCTGATGACCTGAGTTCAATCCCTGGTAACAACACGGTGAAAGGAGGGAACTGACTTCTGCAAGTTGCCTTCTGACCTCCACATGCATACCATGGCACATGTGTACATGCACACACGCTGAATAATTTCTTTAAATGTTAAATCCCAACAACTTCTCTAATGCCCCTGTCTCCAGATTCTGTTAGCCCATGACTTCGGAGATGACTTAAAATGTGGGGAACACGTTTATGCCATAGCACCAGAGAAGGGAATACAGGACCATGCGTTCATAGGAAGGTCCTACATAAATATGATTTTATTAGAGAATGGGATGAGGCATGGGTACTGTGTGGTCTTTGGAAAAATGTTTGCTCTTGACCCCAGCACCCTTCCACATGATCTGTTTGTGAAGCAGGATGCATTTGCAGTGTTTGAAGGACCCCCCATCCTGCTCTGTCATAGAGGCCTCACGTGGGCCTCCTGCGCCCTTGTTCTGGCCTCTGGCTCTGTGGTATACCCTTCCCAGACATCCTCCTGGTCCTGCTCTGTGTTTTCTCCCATCAAAAACTGCTCAGGGCTCACCAGATCTGGAGCTTTTGCTAGTTAATTTGCCCTTTCACAGGGAGAATAGATTAACCAAAGGAATGAAGCACCAACCTTAGACTTTCAGGCTATTTATGGCCAGTGGCAGGGAGGGCCTTCTATTTAAGTAGTTCTCAAGTCATTCCAGAGAGGTCACAAGGTAGATATGTGCATTCAAGGAGGAGAATCATGCAAAGGCAAGAAGAGAGGGCCTGCCAAGAGCCCTCTGGGTACCACATAATTAATAGTACCTTAGAAAGGTTCTTTAGCTGGGTGGTGGTGGTGACACATGCGTTTAATCCCAGCACTCAGGAGGTAGAGGGAGGAGGATCTCTGTGAGTTTGAGGCCAGCCTGGTCTACAGAGTGAGTTCCAGGACAGTCAGGGTCACAACAGAGAAGCCCTGTCTCGAAAAACCAAAAAGAAAATCAAATCAAATAAAGAAAACGGTTCTTAAAAATTGTGAGAATATTTGACAAACAGGTTTTTGTTTTTGTTCTTTCTTTTTCCTCTTGATAACAGGGTCACTATGTTGCCCTATGAATGGCCTGGAACTCACAAAGATCTGCCAACCCCTGCTTCTTGAGGGCCTGGATTAAATTTGTGGGCCACCCAAACCAGTGACAGATTGCTTTAAAAACTCAGGTGGTATACACACATGGAATCTTGCCAAATGGACCAACTACTGGTCATAGTGACCCATGCCCTCTGTTCTCTTACCCCTTACTTAAGGCATTGGATGGCCCCGACAAAACACTTGTCAGTGTAGCTAAAACAATGCATGCTAACTCATGAATTGTATGACTTAACCACCATTACATCTAATCCCAATGATTAGACTGGAGAGGTGGCTCCAATTCTTGGAGAGCAGAAATCTGAGATCAAGCTGTTGGCAAGTTGGTTTATCCTGAGGCTCCTCTCCTTGGCTTGAACACAGTCATCTTTTCCCTGCCTTCTCCCATAGTCCGTGTGCCTGGGTTCTAATCTCCTCTTCTAAGGAGACCTGTCATGTGAGGTTAGGCCCAGCCCAACAACTTCATTTAACCTACTCATCCCTGTAAGAGCCCTGTTTCTAAGCCCAGTCACATTCTGAAGCTATGAGAGTTTAGACTTATAAAACGTATAAGTTTTGGGAGAACACAGAGTTCAGTTCATAACAGCACCAGAATTCCAATTTCATACATCATGGCAGTATGCTCAGCTGAAAGTCCAGCTTCACAGCCTCCCTTGTATCTAGGGTTGGTCATGTGACACACCGTGGACAACAAGGTGTTGCTGGGGCTCTTGGGTGGAACTTGTTGGAATGCTGCATCTGCAAGAGGCACCTCTGCCCTTTGTTTGCAATCTATCTGAAATTCTGATGGGGTGGCTGGAGTTCTGGTGGTCACTGTAAGAGCCGGGGGGGGGGTCACCTCCTAAGAGCGAAGAGAAATTAGCTGGGTTCTTGAATGAACTCACAGGATGGTCATCCCTGGATAGCCTGACTCTGGACTGATGTTATCTGAGAGAACACTATCTTAGCCCCCACCCCCATCTTGTTTCAGTTGCCAGGTTTTCAGGTTTGTGTTACTGCAGTTGAACACAATATCTAATTGTCAGGGCAATAAGTACTTTGATTTCTCGGTCCTGGAAACGTGTTTCCCGCAGCCTGACAGGAGGCAGGTGTACTGGCTGGGGCCTGGCTGGGGAGTGGCTGGCCCTGATGGAGAGGAGGCAGAGAGACGCTGTGCGCTGCTGACTTTCCGCTGAGAAATTGGCAGGCGGTGTTAGGCCCTCTGAGGATCTAGAAACAGACGGTGTTTGAAGTGGGGTGGGGATGCCATCCCGCATCTTCTAAGAAGCACCTGAGGATACAGCTCTGGAAGCCGAGGTGTCTGTAAAAGTGACATGCCGAGAATCACTAAACGGCTGTGAAGGCTCCTCGGGTCCTTTATGTTCCCTCTGCGTGGAGCAGAGGGCCCCTCCACTTAGGCAGATGGTGTCCTAGCCTCAAGGGGTCAGTGTGAGTGGCGTTTGTCTGGTGGGGTGTCACCAGTGGGGAGAGAGGCTGTCGCAGAGCGGAGCTTGTGGGCTACCCTTTCAGCAGCAGCATCTCCTGGGCACGCACTCAACATACCAAATGAATCTGAAGCTGGGATTCGTACATGACAGCAGAGAGATAAGCAGGGAAGAAAAGGCGCGCAAGGGCGATGATGAATATTCTATTTGTGACATTTTTCCTGTATTCAGTCAAATAGAAGAAAGTGTTCAAATAACGAGCAGTCACTTTGGTGGCTAGTGTGGCAGTTCCTTGGTAACGGGGCACTTAACTCACTCCCTTCTCAGAGGGGTAGCCTCTTGTGGGGGGGCTGGGGGGCACAGGAGGGAGCACATCAGCAGAAATGGGGTAGAGATTGTGGGAGAATGTTCTAAATCCAAGTCTGCCTCAGACTGCTACTGGGGGGTGGGCAGTCCCTGTGCCACTGGCTCTGCCCTTCCTCCCTCCCATGGAAAAACTAAAAGAGAAGATGGGCAGAGCCAAATAGGCAGGAGAGTTGGGAGTCTTAAGAGATTGATACAGGGAGTCTCAGTCTTCAGAGACATGTCGTGGCAGCTATTTTTTGTTCCAGGGTGCCACAGAACATACTGGTAAGAAGACCCTGATGCAGCTGTGAGTTGTATTTAGGGTTTACCCTAGACTGGTTTCTCCTAAAGGGAAAACCTAGACATTCCTGTACAGAGAGTTTGTCTAGGCTGGGAGTGGTCTATGAGGCAGGGAGTATATTAGAATTTGGTACTGAGCAGACAGTACTGTGGGCCACTGGGGCTCAGGCTAAGAAAGGCCCCAGGCCTAGCTGTAGATATCCCTAGTAAGATGCCAAGGAGATGCGAGAGGGACTTTGACAGAGGATGCTAAAGCTCTGCCTCGCCTGGGTGGGCTGACATGTCTGGGACCTGTAAATGTTATGCTCAGCTGTCTTTCCCTCCGGCCCAGGCCTGTCATTTTCAAGTCTGTTCCTATGGTATCTTGGGAAACCACATTTCCCTGCTTCCTCATTCTTTGGCTTCCAATATATATGGCCAATGGAAGTACAGATGGAAATCATAGGGCAGAAAGAGGAAAGAAGCCATTACATCTCTTCACCCTTCTCCATGTTAGGTTCTCCATCCTTGCATGAGACATGTCTCTTCTGTTGTCTCAACCTGTGTCCGGTGACTTGACTTATGGACTATACTTCGCCTATGGTCTCCTTTTGTTCTCTGGCTTGAGCTGTGGTGGCCTTTTCCCACTTCTGACATTGCCACGAGAAGCACACACTGCTGAAGCATGGGAACTGGGTGCAATTTGGGCATTACCTGTGTCTCTTGGGAATGACGACAGAAAGGGAAAATTGGATGCAGATAGAAGACAGGCAGAGTCTTCGACTCCCATGTACCACCAGTGTGCTGGCTGGGTTTATGACAACTTGACAAAAGCAAGAGTCACGGGAGGAGAGAGAGCCCAGCTGAGAAAATGCCTCCGTAAGATCAGGCTGCATGCAAGCCTGTAGGACATTTTTGTAATTAGTGATGGATATGGGTGGGCCCAGCCCATTGTGAATGGCGCCACCCCTGGGCTGGGGATCCTGAGTTCTATAAGAAAGAATGTTGCTGAAGTTTACTTCAAGTTATGCTTAAAATGGCTGTTTTGTGTGCTGTGGGGGGAGGGGCTGCCTAGGTGTTGATGTTTTGTATTGTCTGCAGGCGTTGGCATTATGCAAAAGATGTTTGATTCCTCATGATCTGCTTGTGCTATCAGTAGAACACCTGAGGAGCTCAGGTATCAATAAAAACCCCCGAGGTCAGATGATCAGGGTTCCACTGTCCAGTATGGCACTTGCCATGAGAGGTGGTTCCCTCTGCTGAGGTCTGGCAGGGTTTGCAGCTATGAAAATGTCTTCTAGTCTTTCTTGGTGAGCCCATGCAGTAGTGTATTGTTATGACGCCCAGTGTGGAGCACAACATCACACCAGCTACATCCAATGTGGAGACAAGAAGAATAGAAAGAAAACTCCAGGCCTTCAGTGTCTGGCAAAGTATGCTCAGGGCAGTTCCCAGAGGACAAAGATTAAAGTAATAATAAAAGGATATATATGGAGAGAAAGAGAGAGAGAGAGAGAGATAGATAGAGGGAGAGAGGGAGAGAGAGAATGAGATCTGAAGCAAGAGGAGAGTGAGAAAGGAAATAAGTCTCTATAAAGAGGGAAGGCTGTGAAATGTTTTGGAAAAACTTCATGGTAGAAACAAAGAATTCGGCTGGGCGCAGGGAAAAAAGTAAGGTTTCAACCCTTTTTCCTGGTTATGGAGCTAACCCAAGTGCAGAGAAATGATGCAGCTATGTGTAGCACACTTTGGCAGCTAGCCACAGTCCCTCTCACTGCTAGAGGAAGCCAGGGCATGGAAACAGGAACTAGAGCATTCTGTTCTACAAACTGAGTCTGCTGATAGTTGTTTTGTGTGTGAGGCCCAAGCAGGTCTTTGTGTTTGAGATCTATGAAGAAGGCTGTATGTAGTAGTGGAAAAGAATGCCAAATTGCCAGAATGTTTCAGCCAGAGATTCTTCCTACCAGCCCAGGACCTCCTACTGAGGAAGCAGGGAAAGAGGTTGGGGCTTGGAGCTGAGAAGCTACTTATTTAAACTGACCAGTTTTTTTTCCCCCTGCAACAAAAAGAGGCTGAGCAAGCCATGAGGAACAAGCCAGTAAGCAGCACTCTTTGTGACTCTGTATTAGTAGCTGCCTCCAGGTTCCTGCCGTTTTGAGTTCCTGTCCTGACTTCCTTTGATGATGAACAGTGCTGTGGAAATGTAAGCCAAATAAACCCTTTCCTCCCCTACTTGCGTCTTGGTTATGGTTTTTCAACATAGTAACAGTAACCCTAACTAGGACAAACAGTGTCTTAGTCACTTTGGGATGCTATAATAAGCCATGATGGACTCAGTAGCTTATAAACAAAAGTTCAGGAGTATGGGAAGGCCAAGATCAAGGTGCCAGGAGATTTTTGTCTTAGGAGTCCACTTCCTACCTCACAGATGGTTATCTTTCTCACCATGTTCCCATATGGTAGAAGTGGCAAATGAGAACACTGGGCTGTGTGTGTGTGTGTGTGTGTGTGTGTGTGTGTGTGTGTGTGTGTGTGTGTTTGAGATACGATTTCAATGAGTAGCCCAGGCTGGCCTAGAATTCACTATGTACTCACAATCTGGCCTTAAACTAGAAATCCCCCTGCCTCTGCCTGTGCCTCTGCCTCTTGAGTGCTGGAATTACAAATGTAAGCCTCCATGTTTTTCTGTGTTATCTTTCTAAATTATCCATGTATTTATGTATTTATGTATGTATCTATCATCTATATATATATTATTGTGTGCAATATGCACACGCGTGTGTGTGTGCATATGTGTGTGTGTGTGTGTGTGTGTGTGTGTGTGTGTGTGTGTTGATGGCGCATGCTACCACATGGCTATAGAACTCAGAGGACAACGTTGTGGAGTCAGTTCTCTCCTTCTACCTTTAAGTGGGCTCTGGGAACTTGGGTCACCAGGCTTGCACAGCAAACACCTTTGCCTGCTGAGCCACCTCATCAACCTTGGGTCACCTTTTTAAAAACTAGCTTTTGTTTATGTTACGTGTGGGAGTGTTTTGCTTGCATGTCTGAATGTGCAGCATGTATATGCCTGGAGCCTGGAGAAGTCAGAAGAAGGCAACGGATCCTTTGGAACTGGAGTTATGAATGTTTGTGCTGGGAACTGAACCTGAGTCCTCTGCAAGAGCAATAAGCGCTCTTAAGCACTAAACCATCTATCCCACCAGTGAGTCATTTTATATGATTATATTGATCCTATTCACCAGAGCCTTGCCCTTATGGCCTGATTAGCACCCCCCCACACAGCCCCTGCTTTCTCATAGCATCACCTTGGAGGCTAAAGGTTAGCTCTGCATTTGGGGGACAGATGAATATTATGCTTCTAGCAGTGTCAAATCCAACTGAGATATGCTGATCCAGAGATAAAAATGTGAGCGTAGGCGAGCCTTTAAGCTGCTAAATGTGTGGTGGCTCATTGTGTAGCAGAAAATCTACTCCCAGTTTCCTTCCTAACAAATGCCCTGTGTCTTCAGGGAAGCTTGGGAGAATTCCCTGTGCCACTGAGAGATTAGAGGAAGGCATGAGAAGGAACACTTTCTCTAGAAGTACTAAGCTCCAGGAATTGTGATGCTGTGTCTGTCATCTTTTTGAGTCCTCATGGAAACCTTGCAAGCTACCTGCTCGTCTCACTGTGTCACAGATGAGGAAGAGATGGTTAGACAGAACTCGTTCTCATCGTCTAGTCTAGATGGTCTTAAGTGCCCTCGATACATGCCACTGGGATGCTCATTTGCATGTTGCTTCAGGGTCTGTGGTCACACCCATTCTCTGTGCCATGTTCCCCAAAACCCAGGATTCAAGTCCTTATCTTTCACCTATGTGGTGGGAGACATTCACTGAGCCTAAGCTGCTTTAAGTCTCTTTCTAAGGGTAGTGAGATCTCAGCTGCTTCCCCAGGATCCAGACACTTCCGGAAGGCTTTGAGGAAATTAATTTCGCCAAGATATGCAGGATGTCTCTCTCTTTCAGGACATTTCCCACAAGGATCCGATGAAGTCCACTGAATGCTAATTATATCCAATGATGTCTGTGTGACTGAGACTGGAGCTTTGATGCTCAGAATTTATTGATAACTAAAAATGATCACAATTACTGGTCAGTCATCATGAGGCTGGCACCCACTCGGGACTAGGAATGAAAGACACCCAAGTCATAATCTAAAGGTTTTGTTTGTTTGTTTGTTTGTTTTTGATTTTGAAGACTGTCTCACTTGTAATCTAGGTTACCCTAAAATTTGCATTGTTCTTGTCTCAAGCCCCCAGACTGCTGGGATTACAAGTGTGAGCCATCATTCTTGGCTAAGGGAACTTTGGATTGCAGTAATATTAATTTTCTTTTGGTGTGGATAATTAAAATATTCTTGTGAGTTTTAGCTCCCTCTAACTTAAGTGGTGTTTGGGGGCCCACCCATGTCTCTTTTGGGAGCAATGATAGAAAGGCAGAGTCTGATAGTGACAAATGAGTGGCTTTTCTTTCTCTGTTCCCGTGAATGGCTGTATGAGTCATTGACTTTCACTGAATCAATAAGAGTTAGACGCATTTCCAGAAAGTTGTGCTAAATATGTAAGACCAATAGCACATCCTTTGCTTTCTCTGTTGTCTTTCAGCTAGATGGCTCAGAAAGTTCTATGAGAGTTTTGCTTATTCTTACTCCAGTGAACCCTCCCAGGTTACCGTGAAGGCGAATAATGCAGAGCTGTGGGAATTCGATCAACATCCCATGGCTACACTCTGAAGCAGTGACACCAACTGCAATCCACCCAAAGACCGCCTCATTGTCATGTGGGGATTTGTGCTTGGCTACATTCCTTGGCCACACCCATACTGATTATGGGGGTTTACACACACACACACACACAGACACACACACACACACAAAGCACACATGCATGCTAATCATCCCTGTTCCACCTCTGGTAAATCTCAGGCACATTAAACTTTAAGATTTACTCCTGGAAAAAAAAAAAAGTCTGTGTGGTGTTTTAAATGACAATTGCCGCCATAGGTTCATATACTTGAGTATGTGGTCCCCAGCCGGTGAAACTATTCAGGAAGGATCCGAAGGTGTGGCCTTGTTGGAGGAGGTGTGTCACTGGGGCATGCTTTGAGCTTTCAAAAGACTCATGAGATCCCAGTTCTCTCTTTCTTCCTGGCAGTTGTGGATTAAGAGAACTCTCCACCGTTCCTTCCCTCTGCCATTACAGAGTCTAACCCTCTGAAAACTGTAAGCCAAGTTAAATCCTTTTCTTTATAACTTGCCTTGGTCATGATGTTTTCATACAGCAATAGAAAAAGTAACCAAGACAGCATATGTATGTGTGTGTGCTTGTGTGTGTATGTGTGTTCACATGTTTGCAGGCTTACATGAACAGAGGCCATGCGCGAATGAACATGGGGTTTGGAAGCTGATGTCAGGTGTCTTCCTTGGTTGCTCTCCTCTTTAAAAAAACAAAAAACAAAACAAGGCAAGGTTTCTGACTGCATCTGGAGCTCACCAGTTCGTCAGGTTGGCCTGGGATACTGTGTCTGCCTCCTGAGCACAGGAACTTTATCTGCTGAGCCATCTTCTCAGCCCCATGAGCTCTACCAATAATATTTAATAGTATTTGCTACTTAATGTTCTCCAAGAAATACTTCAAAATTTTTTCTCTTTGAAATTGAAAAAAACAAGCAATATAACAGGCACATTGCTCTGGTCATCTGCTGTGTCTGAACAAACCTTCCTAAAGCCAGGGAGCACCAGACATAGTGCGTTATCCCTTCTTCTTTGGTGGTGCTATCAGAGTTCCAAAGTTTCTGCTTGAGATCTGCCTCTCCGATAATTGCAGCCAGAAGGCACTGCTGTCAGCTGAGAGCTAGACTGGCCTAGAGGTCGAGATGGCTTCATCTGGTGGCTTTGTGCTATAGAGTAGCCTGAGCTTTGTTCGTGGTGCCTCAGAGCTTCAAGAGGTAGAGGCAGAAACCTCTAGTTCTCTCAAAAAGGTAAAGATACAACCAATGAAGCTATCTTCTATGGAGTCGTACTGGTTACAGGACAGACTAGATTCAAAGGGTAGAGAAACAGACCCCATCCTTCACTGGGGAAAGTGGCAAGGACAGAGCTGGCTTTGCAATTTGAGACACTCAGTGAAAATGAAGACGCAGGGGCCAAGGTTAGAAAAACTAGCGGGAGACTATCATTAGAGGCTCTGGCTGAGTTGTTGTTTTGTTTGTTTGTTTGTTTGTTTTTTGTGCTGCTATGACCTGAGGGGTAGGTCATTCAAAACCAACAGAAATTTGTTTCTTACAATTCTGGAGTTTAGAGTTCAAGATCAAGGTAACAGCAGGCTCAGGGTCTGGTAAGAGTCTTGTCTCAGCTCCAAGATGGTTCCTTGTTGCTGTGTCCTCTGGAGGGGAAGAGCACTGTGCCCTCATATGACAGCATAAACATAACTGACGGGGGCAAACACTCTCTTTCAAATGCCTTTATGAAAGTGTGGAATCCTATTTATGAAGACTGAGCCCACACGATTCAACCACCTGTCTTAATTACATCTGTCTTAGTTACTTTTCCAGTTGCTATGATAAAATACTTTGACAAAAGGAACTTAAGGTAGGATGGGTATATTTTGGCTCGCAGTTTAAGGGTACAGTGGTCATCTTGGTAAAGTCAAGGTGGCAGGAACTTGAAATACCTGGTCACTTTATGCTGTAGTCATTAAGGGAGAAATGAATGCTAGTGCTCAGCTCATTTTCTTCATTTTATGGAGTCCATGATCTTAGCCCAGGGAATGGTACCACCCAGAGTAGGTCTCCTCATTTCAGTTAACTTACTGAAGAAAACCCTCCACAGGCAATCACAGAGGCCAGGCCTGTATTCCAGGTGAATCTAGCTCTCATCAAGTTGACAGTTGGGATTACCCTTCACACCTCCCAAAGGCCCCATCTCTTATAATATCATTGCCTTGGAGAGTAATGTGAATTTGGGAGGGAGCATGAACATTTGAACTGATGCAGACACTAAAATATAAAGCCTTTCCCCCTTTCTTCCGTGCACTCTCTTTTGACTTATGGTGTTTATTTGCTAGTTAATGAGTTTCTAAGTAAAGAAAAATTAGAAAATTTAAGTTATTAACACGAATGTACCATTCATCCATATATTGGGTGCTGTCAGTTTTAAATGCAAATCTAAGAGCATTTAACTAGCTTGCAGAATCACCGGAATTACACAATTTGTACCCCACTGTGCATACATGCATATGTATATTTGTTCTGAGAAAGAATGGTAACAGGGCAGCAGAAAATGAACTCACCTGATTTCGACGTCCTCACCCGTTTACCTTTTACCCACTCTGCTTGCAGCTTCCTTGTGAGTAAGGACAGAAGGGAAACCATAGGTCACCTTGTTATTTTTCCTTCCTTCTCTGCCATCATTTATAGCAGAAGTGGCTGGTGCATACACAAAAGTAACACAAGGGGAAAAATAGGGTCCAAGGATGTGGCTCAGTGGTAGAGCAGTTCCCTAGCATGTGTAAGGCTCCCCAGCAGAACTCTTCCACCAAAAAAGAGCTTTATTTATTTATAGGTATATGTTCATTCATTCATTCATTTATTTTTGAGGCAGCGTTTCACTGTGAAGCTCTGGCTGGCCGGAAGTCGCTGTGTAGACCAGGCTGGCCTCAAACTCTCGGAGATTCGCCTGCCTCTGTCTCTTGAGTGCTGAGATTGAAGCCATGTATCACTAAACCTGGCAGCTTTAAAAGAAAAAAATGTATTACACTTGATTTTATTTTGTGTACTTCGGGTGGGGGCGGGCACATGTTTGTCACTTCCAGTACGTGGTGGTCAGAGGACAAATTGGTTCTCTCCATCCACTAGGTGGATCATGGGATTGAACTCAGGTTGTGAGACTTGGCAGCAGGCAACTTTACTTCATTGAGCCATCTTGCTGGCCTAACAGCAGCTTTTTTTTTTTCCCTCCCCTGCCAGGTTCATGGTCATTTGCTTTTTGTTTTCAAACACTTTGCCTTCTCTCTGCATCTGAAATGGGAAGCATGGCCTCAACCACCATCTCCCCAGCTGTGGATGTGGCATGCTTACCTCATACCTACTGCCAGTCACCCTGAGTGAGCTCCCTTGCCTTATGGGCTCTCCTGAACTCCATACATAGGGCCATCTTGAACACTAATGAATCTGCTAATGGAGCCATCAGAAAGGCCAGCAAACATATGGTACGTAGCCCCCTTACACATGCGCATGCTCTGTTGGCCTGACAGACCTTACTTATGAGACACAGGTTGAAACATAAAATTACTAAGAATTTCAAGATATAGGTGGCCCAGCATTACACCATCCACAAGGCCATTGCGATCATGGGCTCAGTTTTCATGCCCTGGGTATCTGTACGTGCAATACAGGGCTATGCTCATAAATACCTTATACCTACGGGTCTGGAGGGTGAGGGTGGGGTGTTACGAAATAAAATATAGGTAAAATCCTGATGGGGAAAGTTTTCTACCGTGGCTGATCTCAAGCACCAACAAAGGGCAGTCGCTAAATGCAGCAGTGGTGTACAGAATTGGTTCTGGCGAGTGATAGGAATTGGCCTTAGAACACGATGGGGCTGGGGGAGTGGGGCTCTAATACAAAGGGAAAGAATTGATGGAGACAAACTAGCACACACACATTGACTTGAAAAGGAGAGAGCAAGTGAGCCGTTCACATATGTGTGTATAGATTGAAGAAAGGCCGATGGGATATACACCCAAATGTTACTAGTGATTATTTCTTGGTCATAGGATTAAAGGTGATGATAATGAAATAATTAGTTTTGCTTATCTGTAGTATCCACATTTTCTAAAATAGATACGCATTACTCTTGTAACAAAAAATGATAAAAAGCATCCACAAAACGTCTAGGAAAAGTTAGGGCAATCTTTAAAGCATAGGGTTTGGATGTGCGAGTTGCTACATGCCATGAATAATTTACAAATTAAATTGATTTTAAAGCACAGCTAAAATAAATTTGATAAGATGGGCCACAGTTACGTTCTTTCTTATCATTCACATTTGTACATTTTATAGTCAATGAAGAGTGACAGCCACTATTTAGAATTCTAGTGAAGAACAGCCATAACTATTTGTCACCTGCTCAGCATCTAAACAATGGCCTGCCTGCTCAGCTGCCCAGCCTGGACAAGAGTGGGGGAACCTGGAATCCACGTGAAATAACAGTTTCTAATGGAAGAGGAGGCAAGGAAGAAGGATGGGCTCTCTGGAGAAGCAATGAGAACAGTAAAGATGGGTTGTCATGTGTCAACTAGGCCCAAGTAGAGGGCACAATGGAGGAGTGTCAGCTTGAATCAAAAGCCACAACCACACAGAGAGCTTCACCGAGACGGGGAGCATTCGGACTGAGGCCAGGGAAGGAGAAACTAAACCTGGAGCGGAAGGAAAGGCCTCTGAGGGCAGGTCCCAGAGGGACTCCTGGGAGTGGCAAATCGCATTAGTGCTGGGTGATCATGAACCTAAGGGCCTCCTAAGGATCCTGGGACCAGGTGGTAAGCAGCCACATTCTAACGGTATGGACTGTAGTCAACAAGACACCTAACTGAGGTGGTGCAGTTTCTTTATCCCAAGTAGAGTTCTAGGCACCAGCTTCCCTGTGGGGGAAGGGAGGGGAAAGGCTCAACTTCTTTGTCTGAAGGGAGGAGGGCGAAGAGACCACTTTGTCTTCACTGGGTTACATTCAATGACACCCTGCCTGGCTTTTTTCTACCTCTAAGGGTTTAGGGCTCACTCTCCTCCCTGGAACTGTCAAAATGCCCTTGCATTTCTGAGGGTCTGGGGTGGGGCTAGGGAATCTGCATTTCTAACAGGCTCCCAGGTGCCACTGAGCATCTGGTTGGTGGGCTACAGTTAGCAGCAGGTTGACAGAGGACAAAATGGCTCGCTGGCACTGTTGTGTCACCCACCCCCATCCGCATCCCCTCCACCTCCCGGTCCCAGGTTGGGTTCTGATCAACCGCAGGCCCTTGTGGGCAGCAGCTGGCCCTGCTGCTGGCTTTTGCAACGCATCTAGCTGTTGCTCTGAAGGAAGCAGCCGGGGCAAAGTTCCCCACATCCCTTCTTCCTGTTTTGCTATTCGGTTTCTCTCCTGGCCTGCCTTTGCTTTTCCTCCCTCCTCTTTTCCTTCCCTGCACGCCTTCCTCTTTGCAACAGCCTCGTCATTACTGCGGGAGATTTATTTTTAGAGTCAAGGCCACAGAGTTGCAGATTCGGCAAGGGCCTAAAACAAATCGACAAACGGAAAGTGTTTGTCTTTGAAGCCGGTGTGAATGAGGGGCCTGCCAGCTAGGCCTGTCAATATGCTCTTATCTAGGCTTCTTTTCTGAGTCACCCACGTGGGTTGGCTTTCTTCCTCCTCCCAGATCAGAAAAGAGGTTGAAACATAAGAAGCAACTGAAATCTCATCTCAGCCCTGTGAGATCTTGGCAGATACAGCTCTTAGCTGACCACCTCCACAGTGGTGGGGAGTGCCCACAATATGGCAAATAGAAATAAGAGAAAGTTGGGCTACATTTGTTTTCCTTGAGTTCATAAGAGAAGCCTTGGTGTTGGTCCTGTTTGAAGGGTCCTGCTGGGGGACAGCAACAGGGTGAGAGCCTTTCTGAGCCCTGTCCTTGGCAGCTACAGAACCAATGTGCTGGATAAGCTACTCACGCTACCGTCCTGTTCCTTTGTCCTTTGGAAATCTGGACTGTTAAAGTTAGCGCTAAATTCTTCCCTGGCTTTTGTGCGTAGGTCTTTTCCTGGAGCACCTCCTGTGCTCATTTTGGGTGGTACCTACCGTTGGTTTCTCCAAAAACTCACAGAGCCAGGGACCAGGAAGCCCCTCGTCTCCCTGCCCAGCCCTCCTGTGTGCCATGTGCTCCTGGAACACTTACCATGCCCAAGCACTAAACCAAGAGTTTATATGTGGATTTTTTTATTTGTTGTTTTTATGTCAGAGGCTGATGGATTTCTGTGAGTTCCAGGCCAGTCTGGTCTACATAGTGAGTTCCTAGCCAGCCAGGGCTAGCTACATAATGAGATACCGTCTCAAAAAACAAAATTGCATTTAGTGTGTGTGTGTGTGTGTGTGTGCGTGTGTGTGTGTGTGTGTGTGTGTGTGTAATACAGGAATATCGGGGTATCTTTGAAAACAATTGGGCCTTTCTCAGAGAGCTAGGGTCCTGGAAACTCCAAAGCTCCCCAAGCTACCCTGAGCCAGTGGCTTTCAGGTTCTTGTCTTGAGACTCTGAAGAATGAAATCCACAGATCACAGAGGATGAGTTTTAGAAGGGAGTCTGTTTATTATATATTCATAGGTGGCAATGGGGTCGTGCGCATAGGAGTACACAACTCCTGTGTAACAGGAGGGGCCCCAGGAAACAGAGTCCCATCAAGCTGTTAGTCGGAAGGCGTTTTAAAAGAACTTATGGAAGAAACTGGGGTGAGGTGTGGGGAGGGCATGAGCTGGTCAGTCTAGCTGGCCCAGCCAGGTGTCTAGGTGCCTCCTCTCAGTTTCAGCCACATGCTTATGAGGCTGGCAGATGTGGCTATACCCATTCATTTTTTTTTACCAGTATTTCTATGTTTTGGGCTCAGTTCTAGGCATAGGGATTGAGTAGCGAAGAAGGCAGCCCCTGTGGGGAGGCCGGGTAACAAACAAAGCAATGAATGAATGAATGTCTCCGCAGAAGTGAGCAATGGAAAAAGTATGTGGAGCTCCTTAAGGCAAGTTGGTTAGGGATGGGCTTATATGTGTGTGTAAGCTGAGGACCATGACCTTGTATATGCTAGGCAGTTGCTCCACCATTGAGTCACATCTCTAACATCTCTAGTTTAATTAATTTTTTAGAGATTGTTTGTTTGAGACAGGGTTTCTCTGCTGTAACTCTGGCTGTCCTGGAACTCACTCTGTAGACCAGGCTGGCCTCAAACTCACAGAGATCATCCTGCCTCTGCCTCCCAAGTGCTGGCATTAAAGGCATGCACCACCACCACCCAGCTGATGTCTTTTTTTTTTTTGCGACCTAATATTTAGGGTTGTTTACAAGAGTAGGGCTGAGGGACAATCTCTTCCTGCCTCAGGCTTTCAGGTGGCTAGTAAGCATTACAGGTGAGCACATCTGTGCCTGCCTGGGAAGGGCTTTTGAGTAGAGACCCAGACAAGGTGAAGTAGATGGGGGCAGGGAGGAGCAGTCAGGTGAAGGGACAAAATCTTGGGACTGGACTGCATTGGGAGGGTTCAGTGGAAAAGGTGGCGTGTCAGGATAAGAGGCTGCTGCATGTAGAGAAGGTAGGTATGGGGCCTGCTTAGCAAGCAGGGCTAGGCTGGGAGGGTCTTCTAGGCCATAGTGGAAAGTTTGGAAACTTTTCTTGAGTATAAATCTTTCATTGTTTGTAATAATTAGGCACTATGTGGGCTCACCAAGAAAGACATGGAGGCATATTCATAGGTGTAAACCCTACCAGACCTCAGCAGAGGGAACCACCATCATGGCAAGCACCATCCTGGACAGTGGAAACTTGAGCGTCTCATCTCAGGGGTTTTTATTTTTTGTCGATACCAAAGCGCCTCAGGTGTTCTACTGATAGCATGTGCAGATCACGAGCAATCAAACATCTTTCACATAAAGCCAACACCTGCAGACCATACAAATGCCAAGGCCTAGGCAGCCCTTCACCCAACAGTGCACAAAACCACCATTTTCAACATAACTCAAAATAAACTTCTGTAACAATTGTTCTTTTGAGATAGAGCCTCATTGTGTAGCTCAGGCTGGCCTCAAATGTGACCCTATCACCTCTACCTTCCAAGTGCTGGGATTACAAGCATGCCCCACCACTGCCTGAGTTACAGCCTTTGATAGGCACCAGTTTCCAAGAGGGTGGGTAACAAGTCCCCATTGCAGCCTCTCTCCAGATGTACTCGCCTTGGCAAGTGTGATGAGTCACAGTGATTCCTGCTCAGAGGGAGAAGGCTCCTGCTTCTGGCTCTCTGCTCGTCTCCCACAGTGATGTAAGGATCCTTAGCCATACACTTCAGGTACCATAAACTCGATCATGCTTTTCCTGTCATCACGAACTATACTTCTGAAACTGTGGCCCTGGAGAAGCCTTTCCCTCTCCTCAGTAGTCTCTGTAAGGTATTTGTTTATAGCTACACAAACACAATTCAGAAACAGACCTGGTGCTATAGAGCTCAATGATATTTGTTGAATGGATGAATCAAGCCAAGAAAATTAGTTGAACCTATGGTGTCTCATAGAATGAGAAGCTATTGATAGTTCTGCTCTCCTACCCCGCCGTTCCCAAACCTTCTTAGGTAAAACTCTCTTTTGGATTTTTGGAGGTGTCTCGCAATTTTTTTTTATCATTTCTTTTCAACATTTTTCCATATCACATGTACTAGTTTGTCACATGAAACCAAACTTTTTGTTTGTTTGTTTGTTTTGTTTTAAGATACGGTCTTACTATGTAGCCCTGGCTAGCCTGGGGTAGATCAAGCTGGCCTACCATAGATCAAGCTGGCCTAGAACTCACAGAGATCTTCCTGCCTCTCCTTCCTAAGTGCTTGGATCACATTCATCTTAACCCAAAGAATTTTTACTAAGATAATAGGGTAGCTTGAAATCCATAGCAGGGACGTTCTGCTCTCATCTGAGCCCTTCTTTTTTAGTTTCTAGTTAGACTACATTTCCCAAGATTCCTTGAAGTTAGGTTGGGGCCATGTGACATAGCTCTAGCCTACGGAAAGTGAATAGAAGTGATGTTGAACCATAAACTTCTCCCATTTCAGGTTCCTCCATTTTCCCTTCCTATTCTCTTTTGACCTTGCAAATCACCTATTGATGTTGGTAGATCCATTTTTATGGAATGAAGAAGCCTGAAGCTTGGGTTCACAAATTACCTTGTGGAAGGCTGTTTTGGGAATGGCTTCCTGAAAAGAGAAGTGAGCAAGAAATATGCCTTTGCATTGTTCCATGAAGACTATCTCAGGCAGGCTTGTTGACTTCAAAGGTAGTAGGGAAGATTCCTCGGGCAAGGCAGGCTGCATCTGGGAGGCACTTTTTGGCACTGTTGGTGACACTGCTAGGAAATAAGAGAGGTCCACTCTTTACTCCAAAGCCCTTCCAGAATTTCTCAGAGTCTTTAAGCATAAAAACAAACCTGAATTTTGCCCTAGACTTTCTGACTTTGCTGGTCACAGAGGATCAATGTGGTGTGGGCAGGGGCTGCTGGAAAAGGGCAGCAGCAGAGGCCGGGGTCCCTCCGTTTCATCTGATGGTGACTTTGAACCAGGAGAACTTGTACTTTTAGTTCTCACCAGTCCTTACCCTGAGACAGAGAGTTATAATACCCAACACATTATTTATGAGGCTGCACAGTGTTGGGGGAGGGACTGGCTTGATAATTTGGAGTCCTTGATTCCAGACCCAGGTCTATGACACACGAGTAGGTCAGGGTCCCTCTCTCAGCCAGTGTCTTGGTTGCAAAGTGAGGATGAGGGTGAGGGATGGGAGAAGACATGAGTTTTAGAGATGGTGCCTAGGCCTAATAGCCTGTAATCCTGCACCTATCTGCATACCTAATGGAAGCAGAGTCCGTGCAGTTTTGGAAATGAAATAAAAGTGTCTACAGGTTGTCTTTGTGACCTGCCCTGCAGCTGAAACCAAAATTGGACCGTAGCAGTAGACTCTCCATGAAGGCTGCCTTTCATGGTCCTGGCGAGGACAGTGGCCCAGCAGAAGGGCAGGGTTGCCATAGGAGAAAGAAAACCCAGGCCAAACATTGCACTGCTGTTGCATTTGTGACCCAGACTGACCATCGCTGTGGAAGGCCGAAGCGGGGAGACCTGGCATGGGGCCAGAGCTGTCACTGTCTGGGCATCTGAGCCCAGGGAGCCCCCGAGGTCAGCTGTCTCTTGAGTGGAGAGCAGCCAATTCTCATTGTCGCAGCTGCCGGCTGCTGCCAAGTCACAGCAAAGAAGAACCCACAGTGCTGCAGGCCATCCTTGCTGCCCTCACCTACTTCTCTACCTGAAGCCTGGGCTGCGCAGGGCCCCAGTATACCTGGGGGGTACTTCTAACCATTGGTGGGCTGTGCACCTGTTTAGCACCCAATGAAGCCTGTGGGCCCCTTCTCAGACTGGTGTATTTCCATGCACGAAATAGGATTGCAGAGGAAACCAATTAGATTGAAATGCAGTTATCCAAATATTTAAAAAAAAAAAACTTTGTGGGGCAGTAATAGATGTGCATTTTCATTAACGTATTAAAGAACAAGATTTAGTGGCAGATCTAATAACTACTGTCGTTTCACACTAGTGATGGGTGGAAGCAATCTTTACAAATAGCAACTCCTAAGTGCTCTGAGGATAGCTGTGGTTTCTGCTGGTGACAGTCACAGGAGGGACCAATGCTATGGCATGAAATGGAAGGAGGGCTTGGTTTCAGTTAGAGGTTAGTGACACTGAAGACACATTCTCTGCTCCCCCCACCCCCCGTCAAGTGCATAGAGCCTTGAATACTGTTAATGGACACCTCCCCCTAGCCTAGTAGAAGACACTGTGAGGAGACAGGGATGCGCTGAGGTGTGGCTGGGGACACAGGGCACTGAAACAGTTCTTGCCTCACGCTCAGCAGGGCAGGTGGAACTATATCAGGGTTGGCTAATTAGAGCAGAGCGCTGTCTCCCTGCCACCCTGCCAGTGGTAAGCACAGCTAATTGATGGTGGTGGGAGCCCAGAGACACGGAACCCTTCTCAGTCCAGCGCTCCAAGCAGCCATCACTAACCGATTGGAGCTGGCACCAAAATGAAACCAATTTGCCATTCCAAGGCTGGAAGCTCTCTAAGGCCTGTTCCAGCCTGACATCATTTGATTACCCATGATTAAAATATGCTCCCTGCCCACAAGGAACTTCGGAACCGCCAAGTGTCTTAGAGGCCCTCTCGGAGCAAGCAGGGGACCTACCTCTACATAGCTCCTCACCAGGCGTTCAGTCATTTCACAGTCAGGGCATCGATTTTACTTTTCGACTTGTAATTTCCACCTCCTGGATTCCATTATCACTCGCTCAATATACGACGGCTCGCCATTTCTCTGGCCGCGGCTCCGAGACTCATGCATTGCTGAGCAGGAGCAGAAGACGTTGCCTAAGACATCACTACCTGGAAGTAATGATTGGGTTTTAACACAGTCAAGACCTTGATGGTTCTGTGGATAAGCAATCACTCCACCTTCCTCCTTCCCCAGTCACCTGACTTCCCAGAAGGGATTTTGAATTAACCCCACGTACTCAAACCTCAAACCTGGGCAAGCTCTGTCTTGCCCAAGACCCTCATGTCCATGTGAACGATCCTGCAGTTGGCGGCTGCCACCTCTCTTCCTTCAGATATACTGCTATTGACTGATTCTTTGGAAAAAGACCCAAATCTGTTCCTCTATGGCTGCTGGAGGTATTCTTTATGGATGTAGCCAGGTGGTAAGGGGCAGAAGCGTTAGGCCAGTGGCTCTCAGTATAAAGCCTGTGGTCACTACTTCCATAGCCTCAGCATTACTAGGTTAGAAAACTAGGTGTTGTCTCCAGTGACCCCGAACCTGAGCAACGTGGTGTGGCAACTGCTCTGGCAGGGGCATTCTGGTGTGCTAAAGGTTTGAAATAGCTGCTGAAGGCTGAAAATGGGGGGGGCCCTATGAGAACACACCAGTACCTAGACAGTCATCTTTGGGGACCTCAGCTGCTTTGTCTGTAAAACAGGGGCAATGCTGCCTGTCATCCTGGTTTCATGAGGTGACTGGCAGCTAGGCTGAGCACAGCTGGGGCAAGCCAAGGCCCGTCTACCCGGAGCCAGGGCAGCATGGCTGCAGGGTGTTGGCAGGTGCCGGGCATGGTTAGGAAAGGAGAGGTTCCATTTTCAGATAAGGCATCGGGACTTTGCTTTGTTCTGAGACCAGTAGGGTTGGCTATTTTTCTGTTTTCCAGAGCATGAGGGCTGACCCTTTCTCTGCCTGTGGATGCCACCTTCTCTTTGGCCCTACTGACCAGCTTTCTGGGGACTTGGCTGCCCCACCTAACAGTTTTAAATCATCCCCCCCCCCCTTCTCCTATGACTCAGTGTTAACAAAATTTCTAAATCCAGGTCAATTAAAATTCCTGGGTGCTGAGGATAAAGGGGATTACAGGATCTCATTCTGGTGGCAATGGGACCAACTGTCAAAGCAAGTGGGGCTGTTTTCATCCCCAGCTGCACCCCTGAGTGTGGGAAAACAAAGACCACAGTGCTGGCCCTTGGCAGATGGTCAAGGGTTGACTTACTTCCCAGTTGGAGGACGAGGACCTGCACGCTGAAAAGGGAGCAGGGTCAACTTTTAGACCACCTCCCAGCAAGTCCAGAAGGCACCCACCTCATCGTCGAGTTTGACTGCCGCAGCTTTACATAGATAAACTGAGACACGCCTAGGACGCTGTTTAAAAGTTTTAGGGTGCTGCCCAGAACTGGGGTCATCCCTGTCATAGGTGTGGTTCAGTTCAGAGGACACCTGCTCATATTTTCAAGTTCTTCTCTCCTAGAGCAAAGGACTAGACTAGGGGCTGGTGAGATGGCACAGGCAGTAAAAAACACCTGGTGCAAGCCTGACCACCTGAGTTGGATATCTGGGACCCACACGGTGGAAGGCGATAACCAACTCCAGCAAGCTGTCCACAGCGTGCACTCTCTTGCATGTGCACATATGCACACAAATACACAAACACACATACATGCACAGAAAATAATAAATAATAATAGTTATTATTATTATTATTATAAAATAGAAGAGAATTGGGCCAGGGACACATGGATAGTGATGGAAATAGATTAAGAAAAAGAAAGGCACTTTCAAGAGTGAAGTTGACTAAAAGCTGGGAAAGGTACAGGCTCAAAAGCTCTAAACATCAGAACTCTTTTTATACAGGGCATTTATGTAGTACCTGCCTTTTCCGACACTTGCAGAGCTCAGGATTTTCTCACATGTGCTCTGTTGTCTTATTTCTAGTCTGTGGTCGAGGGGTCTCTAGTCTTCTACTGCCACTGGCTTTTCCATGTTAACCTTTGTGCCTCTTTCTAGGGGCTTTATTCTCCAGCCACGCCTTCTGTACAAACAAGGAAACCGA
Source organism: Cricetomys ansorgei (assembly GCA_026225945.1). NCBI lineage: Eukaryota > Metazoa > Chordata > Mammalia > Rodentia > Nesomyidae > Cricetomys > Cricetomys ansorgei. The sequence goes on from JAMJFZ010000736.1 coordinate 3,319,226, forward strand.
GGCATAGAGAATTAGGCAACTTGCCCATGTGGTGTCAGTGCTGGGGTTTAAAGTGAGTTTGGCTCCGGAGACCATGTTCTTTTTGCAGCTACTAAATGAGCTCCCTCCTCCCCTTCTCAAGACCCCTGGTGCAGGGAAAAAAAATCAATGTGAAGGGGCCCCCTGGAGGAATCACATCTTACATCCACGTTCTGCCCCCAGGGAAGGACATTTTAAGTTTTGATGTGACGGGAAAGAAAAATTCAGAAAAAAGAAAATAAAGGTTAACTGTACAGATAATCAAAAATGCCTAACACAAAGGAAAACCAAACCAAACCACGATTCCTAAATTAAAAAGACATCAGCCTATATACAAAAATATAGTTATTAGAGTTATTTTGTGAAAGAACTCATCTGAATTGGTAAGAAAATACTGATTAAAAAGGATAATAAGATAAATAAGATAAAAAGATAATCCACAAAAAAAGAACATGGCATCTTAATGTTATTTACATTAAGCAAATATAAAATTAAAAATACACTTTTATGTAAAGTTGCTAAAATACTATAATGATATCTAGCATGTGAGACATCACAGTAATAGCAAATGTACATGGAGTTTTTGATGATTTTAAAAAGTTGCACAACACCTGGGCATGGTGACATATACCTGCAATCACAGCGCTTGGAATGTAGAGGCAGGAGGATCAGGAATTCAAGGCCAGGCTTGACTACATATTGTGTTCAAAGCCAGTCTAGGCTACATGAGAAAAATAAACCCTAAATGAAACAGAGAAAAAGAGATGTTCGATATCACTAAGAAATAAGCCAGCTGTGGAAGCAGAGAGAGGCAGGCAAACTTTGTGAGTTTGAGGCCAGCCTAGTCTATATAACAAGTTCCAGGCCAGGTAGGGTTCCAGTGAGACTCTGTCTCAAACAAAACCAAACTTCAAAACACAACAACAACAAAACCCACACAAAAACAAACAACAACATAAAAAAAAGGCACAAAACAAACAAAAGACTGAAAACTACAATTAGATCTGGTTTCATGCCCATAAAGTCCAGGAAAGGCGAGGGGAAGGAGAGAGGGAGGGAAAAAGGAAACAAGAAGATGAATGAAGGGGGAAAAAAAGGAAAGAATGATCAGAGGAAGAAAGGAATAGAAGGGAGGGAACAAAGAAATCAAGAAAGACAGAAGAAGAAGAAAGTAAGGGAGGAAAGAAAGGAGGGAGGGAGAGAAAGAGGGGGGAAGAGGGGAATGAGTCGAGGATATGGAGAAAATCCAACCCTTCTACATCCTGGTAGAAGTCTACCAAGGTATAAATACAATAGACTAGAGTTTTTTTGTTTTGTTTTTTGTTCTTCAAAAGGATAAATAAAGACCCACCGTGCGGAATACAGACGCACCAGGCAGTTCAGGTATGTAGCCAAGGGAGCTGAATAAGTCCACACAAAAACTTTACACATGATTGAGGGGATGGTTCAGCAGTTAAGAGCACTTGCTGCTCTTCTAGAGGACCCTAGTTTGATTCCCAGCACCCACATGGCAGCTCCCAATCACCTCTAATTCCAGTTACTGTTTGTCTTAGTTAGGGTTTCTTTGCTGTGATGAAACACCTGACCAAAAGCAAGTTGGGGAAGAAAGGGTTTATTTGGTTTACACTTCCATATTGTAGTCCATTACTGAAGGAAGTCAGGACAGGAACTCAAACAGGGCAGGAGCTTGGAGACAGGAGCTGATATAGAAGCCATGGAGGAGTGTTGCTTCCTGGTTTGCTCATCATGGCTTGCTCAGCCTGCTTTCTTATAGAACCCAGGACCACTAGCCCAGGGATGGCACCACACAGAGTGAGCTGGACCCTCTCCTATCAATTACAAATTAGGAAAATGCCTTACAGCCAGATCTTATGGAGGCATTTTCTCAATAAATGTTCCCTCCTTTCAGATGACTCGAGCTTGTGTTTCAAGTTGGCATAAGTCTAGGCAGCACACTGGGGATCCTAGGTCTTGGCCTTCTAGGGCCCTGCATTCATGTGCACATACCCCCACACACATGTACACATTATTAAAAATAATAAAAGTAAATATATTTTAAAAAGTTATATATATATATATATATATATATATATATATATATATATATATATGTTTATAGCTGCACTGTTCACAAGAGTCCAAACATGGAGACATTCTAAGTATCTGTCAGTGCTTAAACACTGGCACATCCATACAATGGAATATTCTTCAACCACAAAAAGGAATGAGTAATGTGTTCTATAATGTGGACAGATCTTTTAAACTCTATGTTAGGGGCTGGGGAGATGGGTTAGCTGGCAAAGCATTTGTTATGCAAATATGAAGACCTAAGTTGGGATCCCCAGTGCTCATGTAATAGCTGGACCTGGTGGCTAGCTAGCATCTGTAACCCCTGTGCCGGGGGAAGTGGAAACAAGGATACTGTGGGCTCAGTGGCAGCAAGCTTGGCTAAAACAACCAGTTTCAGGTTCAGTGAGAGACCCTGCCTCAAAACTAAGGTGGAGACGAATAGAGAAGGATACCCAGTGTCAATTTCTGGCCTCCACACCTACAGACATGGACACACACACACACACACACACCTATGCTACATGAAAGAAACTGTAGTAGTATACCTATGATGTGATTCATCAAGGAAGACAGGGAGGCAAATTCATATGAGCAAACCCTGTCAGACCTCAGCAGAGGGAACCACTACCATGGCAAGCACCGTACTGGACAGTGGAACCCTGACTGTCTTATCTCAGGGGTTTTTATTGATCCCTAAGCGCCTCAAGTGTTCTACTGATAGCACGTGCAGATCATGAGCAATCATTTACATAAAGTGAACACCTGCACCTGCAGACAATACAAAACACCAAGGCCTAGGTAGCCCTTTTCTTAACAGTGCAAGAAACCACCATTTTAAACATATCTAAAAATAAACTTCTGCAGCAAGAAACCAGTCAAAAGAGTCCACATGCTGTATCCATCTATGTGAAATGTTCATAAAAGGTGAATGTATTAGGGACAGTAAGTAGACTATATCAGTTGCTGGAGGGACACTTGGAGGGCAAGTGTGATCTAATTTTAGAATTAGATGGTGGCAGGGTTGCAAAGCTTTATATACTATTTTTTTAAATTTTTATTTATTTATTATTCATTTAATTTTATTTACATGCATTGGTGTGAGGGTGTCAGATCCCCTGGAACTGGAGTTACAGACAGTTTTGTGAGCTGCCGTGTAGGTGCTAGGAATTGAACCTGGGTCCTCCGGAAGAGCAGCCAGTGCTCTTAGCTCCAGCCCCTTTTTTAAATTTTAAAGAGACTCTTACTATGCAGCTGAAGCTGGCCTAGGAATTCATAATCTTCCTAGCTGTGCCCCTTAAGTGCTGAGATTAAAGGAACACATCACGGTGCCCGCTTTAGTCCAATTCCTTTGGTTCTTACCAATCCTGAACGTTTTCCGAGTACTTGAGAGCCCCACCCAAGGGCTTGTAGGCAATGCACACAGAGCATCTTCCAGGTAATGATGGATGGGAGTTACTTCAGCTTCTCATACCTCAAGGGTGGTAATGCTGAGGTGTCTTTTAAGAGGTCTCACTGAGACGCCCCAGTGTCTTACTCTGGTCGCTTGCCTGATAACGCCCATTTACCCGTTGCTTTCTTTCTCTACTTACTGACTGTCTTAGTTTCTTTTCCTGTTCCTGTGATAAAATACTCTGGCAAAAGCAACCTAAGGGGTGAAGGGTTTATTCTGGCTCACGGTTCATGGGTACAGTCCATTGAGTTGTAGAAGTTAAGACAGCAGGAGTTTGGAGCAGCTGGTTACCTTGCATCCATAATCTGGAAGCAGAATGTGATAGATGCTTGCTGGTACTCAGCTTACTCTCCCCCAACCCTCCTTTTTTTTTTTTTTTTTTTTTTTTTTTTTTTTAGAAGAATGATGTCACCCACAGTGGGCAAGTCTTTCTTCCTTAATTAACCTGATCAAGATAGCTCATCCCCAGCATTCCCAGAGACTTAACAAACCTAAAGGCTAATCTTTTGGATGATTCTAGATCCTGTCCAGTTGACAACACAAATCATTGCCCCAGTCTTGAATAAACCACAGGCCTCTAAATCCTCACTGGGGTCTCTCCTGGGAAGGCTCAGTCCAAGACACCTTCTCTTGGCCACTCATGCCGTATGAACTTGGGCAAGTCCTTTAGCCTACAGCAGTGGTTCTCAACCTGTGGGTCACGACCACTTTGGGAGTTGAATGACCCTTTCACAGGGGTCATCTATGTCCATCTGCATATCAGATATTCACAATTACGACTCATAACAGTAGCAGAAGTTATGAAGTAGCAACAAAAATAATTTTATGGTTGGGGGTCACTACAACATGAGGAACTATATTAAAGGGCTGCAGCATTAGGAAGGTTGAGAGCCATTTAGAAGCACTGTATGTGAAGAGGCTGACAATTGGGGGATACTCAGTGACATCTATATTACTAATGATTAGGGACAATTGGGGGGAGGATTTTTTATTGATATTAATGGTGTGTGTTCTACTTGTACTGCACACTTGAGAGGCTCAACTCCCACCAGACTGCGATAGCAGTTTCTAAATACAACCTGACCAGTTAAGGATGGGAGCCTGATAAAATCCAGAAAGTTGTTCCAGAAGATACGACTCTTCTCCACTCCTCTCCCAGCCTACACATGGTCACTCCAGAGATTTAGGGATTGGGGAAGGGGTGAATAGAATGGGATATCAGGTGTGCCTGGAGGCATTGGGGGGATGTAGCTGTTGGTAGGCAGAGTGCTTGCTTAACACTCTGGAAGGCCAAAGTTCTAATCCCAGCACCATATAAATCTGATGTAGCGGCTTGTGCCTGTAATCCTGGCTCTCAGGATGTGGAGTAAGGAGGACCAGACATCAGCTTGAGCTAAGTGAGAAAATGGTCCCTGGAGATATGGGGCCCTTCTATTGAAATCCCATGTGCTTCTGTGGCCCAAACCCCACAAATGAGGATAACTTTTGGTCCATCCCTGACTGGGAAGCCCACAGTCCTCTAGGACAAGGTTGAGAGGCCCGGGGGCTGTGACTGGACCTCCTGTTTGCTTCCTTTGGCACTAAGGAAAGCTATTCCTAGCCTTGAGGCTGGGCCAAAGGTAGGGGCACTGGGGTGACTTGTGCTCCCGCTTTCTACCCCCTACTTCACTGTTGTCCTGGCTACAGACTCATTTGTTTTCAGTCCTGTGGCTTCCGTCCTCATACACATAGCTGACTGGCTTCTTTCTCAGTGGACCCCATCGGCGTGTGTGTGTGTGTGTGTGTGTGTGTGTGTGTGTGTATATGTGTGCTAATGAGAAAGTAAATAAAGTACTTCAGATTGGTGGGGGTGGGGAGCTGCCCTCTGTCCTGTGTGCCTGGCACCTGCTCTTAGGACATCGACCAAAGTCCTGGCTCCTGATGAGTGTGGAGGGCGTTTCCGAGCTTGTGACCTTGGCACCTGGGGCCACTCCCCAGAGTGAGGCTGGAAGGGTATGTGGAGCTCTGAAGCTGCCAAGGCTGCCTGGGCTGCTCCAGGCGCCTCCTGCCTTTCTGCCACATTCTTTTTCTCAGACAAACAGATTCCTTTGCTCACTGCTGCAGCCTGGCTGGAGGGGCAGCTGTGCAAACAAACACAAGGCGGCTGAATGGAAGGCTGGGGGCTGTTTGCTGGGGGCTGCCTGGGACCATACTCTCTCCCAGCCACAGTGGGTGCTCTGGCTGGCACCCAGGAAGGGGAAAGAGAGCACTGTTCCGTTGCTGCCTGCCAGAGGCCAGTCCAGTTCCCTGGGATTCCTCACAAAGGCCGTCCTCAGGTGCTTCTTGGCAGGCGTGTTTAATTCTCTGCTAAGTCCCAACTGGCTGTTGACTGTCTCCCGTCAAGTTGGGAGAGAAAATATTCAGAAAAGGGGCCTCCCTTCCTTCCGGAGCCCAAGTCAGCTCTGAGCGCTTCCCTCACAAAGATCCTTCCTCCTGAGCCACCCTGGGGTGCCTTGGAGAAAGCATGGAGGGCAGGAGGCAAAGTAGTCAGTGGAGGACTCTGAGTGTACCCTGAGTTTGTAGGCCACATTGACAGCTTATTAAGACTGATTATATTTCATAGTAGATGAAGAACCATTCCTGTACTGGAACTTGGGAAGACCCCTTAAAGACATGGACCAAAATCCAGACAGAGACAGTGGCCCACAGCCAGCCTGAATATCTTGTCTTCTGCCCTTCTTGCTGTGGAATACTCTGGCCCGGATTTACCTAGCATGGAGCTGTCAGTCAGCCAAGGTTGCAGCCAACAGCCCTAAGCTCTTTAATTTGGTGCGACTCTCCCAGCACCAGGCTATGTGCTAAATGGGAGTCCAGACCTGGTAAAGCCCATGGAGTGGCTAAGCAATGCATGAGATACCTGAACAACACTCATGAGGCCATTCATCAGTGGGGTTGAGGCTGGGGACTGTGCATAGCCCTGCCAAGTGGCTCTTCAGTAGCTGAGGAAGACCACCAAGGAGCTGAGAGCTCAAGGTTGGGCATGCCTTAACTTGAACACCTGGGTGAAACATCATAGCAGCTGTCACAGGGGAGTGGCAATGTCACCATCTTAAACTCGAGAACGCTTTGAATGAAGGACCCTGACTGCCCACCTTTCCCATCCTCTTGGTTCCTTCCTGGTACCTGACACCCAGTAGGTGTTCACTTTGCAGACTGATGGAGTTTTGGGAGACCTCAGCCCTTGGCCTCCCTAGGAAGCATGCTCCGTTTCTAAGTTGCCTTTTCTTAGACCCTAGGGACTAGAGGGACTCTTTTGTGTCATATGCAGCAGGGCTCATTTGGCATTATCTTATTTAAAATTAATTTATTTATTTATTTATTTATTTATTTATTATAATCATCGTGTGTGTGTGTGTGTGTGTGTGTGTGTGTTTGTGTGATGTGTGTCACTGTGCACATATGGAGATCAGAGGACAAATTTGGGGGAGTCAGTTTAATCCTTCCACCTTAAGTTCCATCACATCAGCAGGCTTGCTTGGCAAGTGCTTTTTACAGTGCAGCCATTTCGCTGGCCCCTGGGCATTATTTTCCTGTGGATTTCCGATGGAGTTCAGAGTACCAGGGAGGAGATGCTGGCCAGTGCTCACCAAGGAAATCATTCTCCACTACGTCCAATTAGCCTGCATTGGAATCAACTGGAAGGAAATAGAGTTGCAAGCCATTTATTGTCTGCAGCTTTATCCATTTTCCTTTCTTTCTTTCTTTTTTACTTCCTACTCAATAGGTCCAGAGGAACAGGAAGAGGAACAGGAAGTGGGCCTGTTTCACTGCCTTGCAAGATCTGTAGGCTAAGAAAGCGGGGAGTTGGAGGAATCCGATCTCCTACTCTGAGACCTGGGAGGGGACTGGGTACCAGAAGTGATGTATGCCTTGCCTTGGTGTTTTGGCTTCTGATTTTCTTAACTGGGAAATGCCACAGTTCAGAGGTGGCATCCCCAAACCACCTGATGGGCTTTGCCATGAAAAGTGAACTCAGTGAGTGGCATGGTGTAGTGAGTGGAACTGCCCTTGGTTGTCGGGCTTAGCAATGATACCTGATAGTTTGCTGGATGCCCCTGCACCAGAGACTGTGAAAGGAAGCCATGGTGACAGCTGGTCGATGTGGGTTAGGGTCCAGTTAGGGCAATCACGGCCTCCTCAAAGGTTCCAAGGCACATCTTTTCACTCTAGTAAGGGAAAACCATGTCCATCTTACCAGTCACTATTCTAGGGGCAATTAAGAAACTCACTCTACTTTAGGGGACTGGAAACTTCCAGGAGTCCTGTTGGTGGTGGGGGATGGTGACAATATTCAAAGATGTAATTTCCTTCCTTGTCTAAAGCCCTATAAGCTCTTGCTGTTCAGAGTGTGATCAGTTGAGCAGCAACCTGGGCATAGCCTGGTGGCTCCATATTGATGTACCCTGCCCCCATCGATCCCACAAGCTGAGACAGCACCTGCAGCATCTGCACTTTTTCTGTTTGTTTTGAGACAGAATCTTGCTATGTATTCAAGACTGGTTTCAAACTCCATATGTAGCCAAGGCTAACCTTGAACTCCCTATCTTCCTGTCTCGGTCCTCCCAAGTGCTGGGATTCCAATCTTGTGCTACCCTGCAGGGAATGCACTTTAGTAAGTTCCCCAGGATTTGCAAGCCCATTAAAGGTGAAGAAGGGCTGGCATAGGCTCTGTTACTGGTTTACAGGAGAGGGCTGGTAGGGTGGACATTTGAGAACGCCTGGGCATTTGCCTAAAGGACCATTTAAATTGTTATTGTGCTCTTACTCTGTGATGTACATACAACTCACATGGAGTCATCCCACCCTCTCCTCTGCTTCGAAAGAGCAGATCAGCTAGCAGTGAAATAAAGGACTGGCACATTCCTCTGAATACAGCTGACTGTGGTGCTCTGCGCAAAGGAAGGCAGAGTGGCCCAGATAGGGAAGCCACAAAGCCAGACGACTACAGAGATGGCATAAGATCCCCCTTCCCTCTGCCCACTCCTCCTCTCTCTCTATCACTTTCTCTCTCTCTCTTGAGACAGAATTTCTCTATGTAGTCCTGGCTGTCCTGGAACTCACTCTGTAAACCAGGCTGGCCTCCAATTCAGAGATTAGGGGAATCACCGACTCTTCAAAGGTTCCAAGGCCTCTGCTTCCTGAGTGCCATGATTAAAGGCGTGTGCCACCACCGCCTGGCTGTCTCCCCTCCCCCCCCCATCCCCCAGACAGGTTCTCATCGTATAGTCCCAACTGACCTGGGAATTCCTCACTCACATAGACCTCAACTCAAAGAGATCTGCCTGCTTCTGCTTGCAAGTGCTGAGATTAAAGGTGTGTTCGGCCATACCCAGCAGAACCCCATTTTTCCCCTATGCTGGCATGGAACTCAGAGCCAGAGCGTGCTAGGCAATCGCTCTCCTACAGAGTCACACCCCAAGCCTCAGAAGCTGCATGCTTTGACCTTGGCTTTTTGCCACTTCTACTCAACGTGTATACTGGGTGCTAGTGCCAGTCTGCAGTCTGCCTGGCACCTGTCCTCAGTGAGCAAAGTCCAGAAATTAGGAGCAAGTGTTTGGAAACTTTCATAGCATGTTGACAGGGGATTCGGATGTCTGTTAAATTTAATAATAAAGGTCTGGGCTTGCATTTCATACGTTGTGTTTCTTTTTCATTTCCTTTTTCTAGCAAATCATTTTTATTGTATCTGCCTGTGATAGATTGAAATTAATGAAATTCCCCCCAACCCCCACGACTGGCCCTATATCCGAAGCTAGTTTAAGGAATACTGCAAAGGCACCTGCCGCTGAGCCTGATGACCTGAGTTCGATCCCCAGGTGGAAGAGAACTGATTGCTGAAAGTTGTCCCCCACATATGGCACACACCAAGTCAATTGTAGAATAAAAAATAAAAATAGAAATACTGCTTGAGTTTGGGCCATTTCAAATCCGGAAGAAATTTGAGTCAGGAAACAGCGACGACTGGCCAGGCTGACTTGGTCAGTGGAGTTCACTCTTCATTTGTCCTCAGCGTAGAAAGCCTCTTCGCTGTAGAGAAGGTGGGAGGACAGGCTGGGAGTGGGGATGGGGGACTTCAGGTCAAAGCATTCCATCTCTCAGGCCTCGGTCACTTGGGTCGCCAGCAAGAGAGGCAGACACCCAGATCTCTGCCATCCTCCCCACTTGCAAGGAGGACACTGTCTTAGGCAGAAATGTCCGGGCACTAGCAGCGCCTTTCTTCTCTCCCCGCCCAACCTGGCGCGCTCTCATCTGGCAAAAGAACAAGCCATTTCTTTTTATGAGCCTGCAAACCTCCTGCCTCCCCCAGCCTCCCAGCGTCCCAACTGGCCAGGCGCCAGGTTGGGCCTGACACACAGGCCGACATCCCTACCCAGACCTTGGGCCCTGGCTGTTCTGAATTCTGGCTTGGCTTGCTCACTGCGCTTCAAACGGCGGCTCAAGCAAAGAGTTAGGAAGAGTCAAGACCTAGGCTCTCCTAGGGGCCTGCTGGTAGCCATCTATCAGCACTTTTGCCTCCGGGCCTCCTTTTTCTGCTGTCTCTAATGTAGCAAAGCCGGCTGCTGCCGGTGTCCGATGGAACCACGGAGCCAGAAAGAAGTTTCGGAGTCCCTTTCCCAAGGTGGTCCCAGTCGCTGCGTGAGGTGTGTGAATGTCCCTCGTCCTTTCTCACAGTGCTGTTGATTTCTGCGTGAGGGTGTTGTGCGGAGGACTTGGAGAGGGAGGCCACACATTGCTCGGGGACCCTCGGACCACCCGGCCTCTCTGAGACACACGCCCTGTCCACCTGCAGTCTCCCCACCCCCACCCCCACGCCCGGGTGTCTGGAGGCGGCCTGTCAGATTAGCCCTGCGGCTGGCCTCCTGTTTAATGAGTGTGGCGCCTGGTGCGCGGCTCAGCCCCTGCTTGTTTAGACAGCCTTGCAGGCTGTGCCACGCGTCCCCCGCACAGGCTGAGAAGGGGCGGCCCCTGGAGAAAGCCAGCTCCTTTCTTCTTTCCCAACCGAGCCTGGCTACTCCTGCTAGGGTCAAAAGGGTCTTGGCAAAGGTCTGCTGGGGCCTGAAGTGTGCCTTATTTCCTCAGAGACTGAGGCTGGCCTAGTGGATGATGAGTGGTGGGGGACACTGGGCGATGCAAGCTGGGAGGCAGCAGGGTGTTAGCTTGGCATACTGCTGAGTTAGCCTCCCTGGGATCCATTCTTTGATTGCTTTTTGATAGGGGACAGGACATAGAGAAACCATTTGGGCAGCTTTGGATGGGCCTCTTGTTCTCGGTCTGGGGGACCCAGTGGCTTCCTTGAGACAGAACTGCTCACCCCAAACAGTCATGTATTCCAGGCTAGCCCCCAATTCTTCATGTAGCTAAGGTAGCACTTCTGACTTTCCTGCCTCTATCTCCCTGCCCCTTTCCCCTCCTCTCCCCCTCCCCTCCCTCTCCCCTTCCCTTCCCTCCTCCCCATCCCCCCTCGCCCCCCCTCACACCCCCTCGCCCCCCCCCAAGTACTGGGAGTACAGCTGTATTCCACCACTAGGTTTTCTGCGGCACTGGGACCGAACCTAGGGCTTTGTGTACGCTAGGCAAGCAAGCACTCTATGGATGGAGCTGGGACCCCAGTCCTGAGATAGGAAGATTTTTGATTCCTAGTTTCTCTGCCGCCCGTTTCTCACACTGCCCCTTTACTCAATTATTTATGTCTCACCCAAAGGCCAGAGAGGACTTAACTTTTTTTAAAAAATTTTATGAAGTTTAAAAAGATTTTTTAAATTATCTTCTATGAACTTTTGATTTGGAAATAGTTTCAGACTCGAAAAGCTGCCAAAATGGTACCAAGAGTTCCTCCTGTATCCCTTTTATTAAAATTCTCTGATGTCAGGCATTTTTAGCAATTTCCATGCATCCTGTCTCTGTCTCCCTCCCTCCCTCGTTCCATCTCACAATTTCCCAGAGACTCTTGAGATGAAATCAGCTAGGAAGATGCACCTTTGCTTCTAACCATTTCAGCATGCGCTACCTACAAATACAGTTGGGTTGGTGAGATGGTACAGGTGAAGGCACTTGCCTGAGTCCCCATCCCTGGAACAAACCCCCCCCCAAAGGTGGAAGGAGAGAGTCGATTCCACAAAGTTGTCCTTTGATCTCCACATGCACTATACATACACTCCTGCTAAAAATCTCTCCCTCTTGCATCATACACACATGTACAATAATAATTCAATAAAGCAACAATTGGGACTGAGGGCGTGGCACAGCTGGGAGAGTGTATGTCTAGCGTGCCGGAAACCCTGGTTTGTTCTCCGGCACTGCATAGTATCAGGTACGGTGGATTACACCTGGAATCCCAGCATTGGGGAATCGGAGGCAAGAGGCTAGCCCGTAAATTTGAGACCTTGGCTCAGGAAAAAAAAAAAAAAAAAGGCAGTATAGGGGCTGAAGATACAGTCCAGTGGTGGAGGCCAGATCCTGGCTTTCATTCCCAACATCACACAAGTAACCCCCAAACCACAGTGCAGTTCATCAAAATCAGGAAATTAACACCAATCTAGCACTATTACCTGATCCACACATCTTGTTCAAATCTCATCAAGTGCCCCAGGAGGGTCCTTTAGAAGGGGAAATAAAAGACTCTTTTCCTGGTACAGGGATCCAATCCAGAATCACACGTTGTATGCAGTTATGTCCCTCCCATCTTTAAGCTGCTACCATTCCATTTGCAGATTGCCCCATTATTTGGCTCTTTCTGCTGTTTCTGGGTAACTAGTTCCAGTTTCTGTATGTAGAGCACCATTGCAAGAATGCATGTCTTCCATGCATAGCTGCAAGGCCGCACCAATGTCCACTTGTTCTACCACTGATGATGTGACTGTTCCCATTTGGCTAAGGCAGTTTTCCTCTCTGTGTCTCCCTTTGTACTGATGCATATTCAAGGGGAGTGATTTCTCTTCTCTTTTCTTTTCTTTTCTTTTCTTTTCTTTTCTTTTCTTTTCTTTTCTTTTCCTTTTTAAAGAGAGATCTGACTAGGTTGCCTCTTCTTCCTGAGTGCAGTTGAAACCCCACCTCCTTAATCTGCCTCAGGGCCTTTGCATCAGCTGTCCCTTCCTCCTAGAAAGTTCTTCCATCTGATAATCACGTCAGACTTCTTAATGTCGTATGCATCTCAGCCTACAGGTTACTTAAACAAGCTTCCTAGTGATGCCAGCTACAGCACCCTGTTTTGGATCTTAGCACGGATCTCTGTACCATCTGCTATTTGCCAATTTGTTAGCTCATTGTCTATTCTTAGCCAGAAGGAGAAAGCCCGGACCTCACTTACCTTGCTCAGTGTGGTGACTGTGCACCCAGAAGCCTACAGCTGTGAAATGAATACTGCTGGAGAGTTTGCTGAATGAATGCAAGATGAAGACTTGTTCAGTAACTCGTTACAGGCTGAGGTCCTAACTCAGAAGTCTTGGAGTCTTGCCAGTTGTCTGTTGGCTGCAGCTAGCTCTGCTGGGCTTGTGCTCAAATAGGGCAAATGGCTGCAGAGTAGCTAAAGCATTTTGTATGGCACTCCGAAGCCTTGTGCATGTGTGTGTGTGTGTGTGCATGTGTGTGTGTGTGTGTGTGTGTGCGTGTGTGTAGGAAATGACCAGAAGGCATGATGAGATAGGGTAGAGGAAGGTGCTAATGGCTTTGAGGCCTGAAATATAAATCCTGTTACCATCTTCCCTTTCCCCTCCTCCGTCTTTCCCCTCTTTCCGTTGTTATTACTTTGGCGTCAGGATCTTACTGCATAGTCCAGGTTGGCCTTGAACTCACTGTGTACCTTAGTCTGTCCTGGAACTCAATCCTCCTGTTTCAGACTCCTGAGTGTTGAGATTGTATCCATGGGCCACCATGCCTGGCTCCATTCTTACTTTTTCCCCTTAAAGAACTGGGGTTGGAGGAAGCACCTTTTAAGTTCAAAACATGAAAGGTGTCAAGAGAGACAAGGTCTGCAGATGTTGGCAGCTGCATAGCAGCAGGTAGCTACCAGGACAGCAAGGCTATGAGAGTGGAAATGGCTGGGAGTTCTGAGCTAGAAAAGACTGGCAGGGTACACAGGAAGTTTGCCTACTCGAAGTCTTCAACTGTCACACGCCCTCTGCCCAGCTCTTTAAAGGATTGTTTAGCTCCTGCTTGCTTGCGCATCCTGGGAGGCAGTGCCTGATTAGGAGCAAGTGCCCGACCCCAGGGCTGCAAGGCAGGGTGAAGTTGTTTCACACCAAGGGAGAGAGGTATGAGGATAGGGTTTTCTCTGGAAGTGTGTTACCAACACACCCTAGGTGACAGCTCTTTCCAGTGCTACTGCTAGTGAGGTGGCCACAGCCTGAGCTCTTCTCCCACTTCATCTTTGTGTTTCAATTCCTTTTTTAAAAATTAATTTTGTGTGTATGTACATGTGCAGGTGCGTGAGCCTATGTGTGCGTACACAGAGACTGAAGGACAGTATCAGGTATTCTGTTTTATCACGTTCTCCCTTATTCCTTTGGGATAGGATCTCTCACTGAATGTGAAGCTAGGATGGTGGCCTGAAAGCCCCGGCCATTCTCCTGTCTCCACTCCCCACAGTGCTGAGGTTATACACATGCGTTCAATTATACCCATTTAAAAAAAAAAGTGGGTGTTGAGATTCGAATTAAGGTCCTCATGCAAGCATTCTTATTTACAGAGTCATTGTCCTCCCTCTCTCTCTCTCTCTCTCTCTCTCTCTCTCTCTCTCTCTCTCTGTGTGTGTGTGTGTGTGTGTGTGGTTTGTATGTGCACGGGAATGTGGGTGTTCAAAGACATCAGATCTCCCGAGCTGGAATTACAGGCAGTTTATGGGCCACTTAATGTGGGTGCTGAGAATCAATCTCAGGTCCTCTGGAAGAGCAGTGCATGTTCTTAAGCTCTGGGGCATCTCTCTAGCCTGCTTTGGGCTTGACACCATTATTATATACCCTCTTTAGCTCCCCAGCTCTGTTGTCGCAGGACTCCTACCTTCTTCTTAAGAACCCACAAAATGAGGTTGGAACTTTCCAGAGACCTCTGTGATGGCCAAAGCCCTATCTATGTTGTCAGGCAGGATGTGGGCAGAGCAAGCAGCTGCCTCGACCACCTGCTGTTCCATAGCAAACTACTCCAAACCTTAAAGATGTGAAAGGACAACAAGATAAACATTGCTCACTGGATATGCTCTTTGAGCGAGATGTAGTGGGTATGTCTCCGTCTGCCCTGTCTGGGTGGAGGGCTTGATCATTTGAAAGTCTGCTCGTCGACATGTCTGTCTGCTGGTTGCTGCTGGCTGTTGGGTGATACATTACTTAGACCTGTTGATCAGAATGCCAATTGGCTTCCCCACACTATGGCTCCTGGATTTCAGGAGTGACTACGTCGAACCCAGCCTTGGAAGTTTGCGTTGTTCCCACCATATTCTGTTTATACAAAACTGCTTACTGAAGGGCATCACATCCATCTCTTGAGAGAATAAACGTCAAAGAATTTGCAGCCACCTTTCAAACCCATCAACAGTGCTTCACAGCAGGACTTGGGGGGTTTACTCTTTGTGATGCCTGTTCCCCTGTTCACATGGTTACGGCCATACTACCTGTCATTCAGTAGTGCCTCTGTGGAAGCCAGAGCACAAGAGAGCCAGTCTTGCCTGGACCAAGGCCAAGCCAAGACTCAGTGGCCCTCTGCAGGGGGACGTGGATTTGGTGTGTCTTCATATGGGAAAACCCAGATTGCTATCATAATAGCATTTGATGCAAATGACACAAAACAAGGTAGAGATGACCTCTCTCTAATGCAGTCATCTAAGGTGCATGGGCTATGGCTGGCATGGAAATTCTGCTCTGTTAAGTCTGTAGGATACAGGCTCCTTGCATCCCACGACTCTGACATCTTAGATCACCAAGTGATCCGGAAACTAGCATGCCGGTGTTGTAACTATCAGGAAGGAGGACACACAACTATTTCGGAAGGAAGGCGCTCAGAACTGTCACATGATATTCCAGCTTATATCTCATTGGCCAGAGCTTCTCCACGCAAGCACTCCTAGCTGTGGGAGACTGGGAGATGTAGTCTTTATGCTCGGTGACCTTATGCCAAGTGAAAGTTGCAGATGCTCTTAACATGGGGCAAGGGGCAGAAGGGAGACTGTGGGTCAAGGAACAGATTCTGCCAAACTTATAATTAACAACTCTTATTCACAGGACAGATTTACTCACTGATTTACTGCCCCTAGGTAGAGAAAAACTAATCATCTAAAATGGCAAAATATCTTACCCTTTTTGTTGTTCCTTTCTTCAGTTTTCCTTGGCATTTTCTCAAGTCCGACAACTTGTGGGGGGAACATATTGAAGGAGTTACAAATTACATGTGAAAACAAATACTCGTTTGTGTCGGACAGCGATATCATGCTTTATTTGGCTTTAGAATGGGAGCTGATGGCAGGTAGCTATATGTGTGTGCTACAAAAATACCCCAAAGAGAAGGTCTGTGCCTGGCAAGGCTGATTTTTAAATTGCCATAAAAGGCTGCTGTTTACTTTGGTAGAAGCGTGTGGAAACTTGCGTCAACTGGCCTGGGTGTTTCTATTTATTCCAGTGATATTTTGGATCCTCTAATAGCTTGGTGCTCTGGGCAGCTGCCCAGCTGGCCTGCCCAGCCCATTCTGTGTATGAAGACATTTGGAGAAACTTCACAACTTAGAAAAGATGCAGTTTCCCCCCCCCCCAAACATGTGACTTTGTCCTCTGTAGGTGAAATGGGTTCCCATGTATGTACTATAACTGCCTTGTTATGTATGTAAGAGACTGGATTTGTTTGTTAGGGATACTGTAACCAATTGCCAGGTATGGGTTGCCTTAAATAAAAGAAACGTGTTTTCTTACATTACTAGAGATTGAAAGCACAAAGTCAAGGTGTTATAAGAAGGACCCTGTCCCTTCTGAAGGTGCTGGAGGGAGACAGGTTCCAGGCTTCTTTCCTAGCTTCTGGTAGTCCCTTTGCTTATAGTCAAGTGATTCCAATCCTTATGTGCATTTCTGCGTCTAAATGTCCCCTTTTTATAAGGATCCCAGTGACATCAGATTAGAGGTCCATCCTATACTACAGTCCTATCTTAATTAATTGAATCTGCAATGACTCTAGTTCCAACTGAAGTCACAGTGTGAGGTACTAGGAGTGAAGAGATGAACATGAATTTGGGAGCACACAACTCAACCTGTGTCAGAGGCATCCATGTATGGGGTGGTTCCATGTGATTATGTACGTGTGTTTCATACATGTGTGAGTGAGACTATGTGTGTGTCCGTGAATGTAGGTATGTACGTGTGAGACTGCATGTGTGCTTGAGTGTGTATGTGTGAGACTGTGCATGTGTGCTCGAATGTGTACGTGTGAGAGTGTATGTGAGTGAGCACGCAAGTGACTGTGTAAGCATGTGGGCGGATGGATGTGTAGGAGCGCGTGTGATCAAATGTGAGTGAAGAAGTGTGTGTGTGTGGATGTGTTAGCAGCATGCTTGATGAAAAAAGGTCACACACAGAGGCAATCGGAGCCTTGTTAGGATCTGAAATTGGCCATCCTTGCGCCTCAGATAGAGCACGGCTGCTATTAGAATGGGCATCTGGAGGCTGTGTGGGGTTCGGCTGGCTCTGGTGGAGGTAGGGTGCTTGCAGAGGTATTTGATGCTTGATTTTTATAACTAAAAGCTCACTGCAGGTGGTGTAGACCACAAGATTATTTACCTCTTCAGCCAAGAAGTCTGGCGGCAGGACCACTCCGGGTTAATGAATTCAGTACTCACCGCTGGCATCAGCGCCCCAGGTCTGTTATCCTCAGCCCATTCATGTTGGCCCTGTGTCTTGTCTCTTGTTCCCAACAGGGCTTCACTAGCTCCTGGAGTCATGTTCCAAAACAAGTCCAAAGGCTTGTTGACAGTCCTTGGGTCCTTTGCAAAGAGCCCTGACCGACTTCTTCCTACGCCTCATTGGTCGTAGTCATGTCACTGGGACAGGAAACAGGGGCTGTCATGGCTGGCTTTGACTCATGCAGTGTCACTCTGTGGAGCTGGAAAGGGCCAGCCCCCTTGATACACATCTCTGAACAGAAGCCAGTTCAGGTTGGCTATAAAGGGGTGGCGGAGGCCAATTTGGAAGGCAGTTCGCTAGATCCACCACACAGGCTTTGAGCAGAGGGACAGGAGTCAAGATGGGGATGGAGTGGGGAGTGGGTGGGGTGATGGAGATGGGGAGGGGAGAAGGGATGTTCTGTGGAGCCTTCAGTCGATTCCTTCCTAGAATAACAGTTCTCATCAGGCACCGGGTCTGACTTTAAGCTGACAAATGATTTTCCTTCACAATAAAAGTACAAACAGAATCCTAATTAATGAATTTGCCAATAGCTGTTGCCTAGTTTATGGGCCTCAGCCCAGCTTCAGCCGGTGGACAGGATGAGTGAGTATGTGTGTGTAGAGGTGGCTGTAAATCACCCGGGGCTCGGGACAAAGGCAGTCTGCCGGGGATCTTCCTAGGCAGCCCTTTTGATGGGAGCTCTGGCTTGCCATGACAGCCATGAAAGCCACAGTAGCTTTGACAGTCGTGGTCCCCATGGGACACTCAGAGACTGGGAAAAAATCGTGATAGTGTAGACGGAGTTCAGCTCATTGTGGCTGCTTCTTGTGGCTGAGAAGAGTTAAGATTTGTCCCTGTGAGGTCATTGCCTGGTTTCTACTGTCTCTGAGTAGGTGTTTTGTCTTTTCCATTTACTATTTCCACCTAAGGCATGGCCACAGCCTCTTCAGTGAGCCACCTGGCTTTGAGGAAAAGCACGAAAATGCTTCTCTTGTTTGGGAGTGTTTGACAATTGTTCAACAGCTAGGAGTCCAACTCTGTGTTGGGTACTGGCAGTAGAGAGGGGGTTGAGTATGGGGGTCGCAAGGACAGATGAAACTGTTCATTATAGGTATTGTTGCAGAGAGCAGGGAGCAGGGACTAAGAACTCTTTGTTTAGGAAGCCAGCAGGAAGAGGAGTCCTGGGCTGACTAAGAGTTGTGACGTGAACTAGCAGGGTTTTTAGTTTCTTTTCTCTTTTTCCCTTTTCATTTCTTTTTTTTTTTTATTTTCTCTTCCTCTGGCTTTAAACTCATTATGTAGCAGAGGATGACCTTGAACTCTGGATCCTACTGGCCACACCTCCTAAGTGCCGGGATGACAGGCATATGCTACCATATGCTCTGAAATGGCAGTTTTGACGAGACTGTAGGACAACAGCTGTCATATACCAAAGTGGACATGAGACACAGACAGACATGCTGAAGTATTGGCTGAAGTGGCAGTGTGTGTGGGTGGGTGTACTGTTCAGTCATTTAAAGATATATCAGCCCATCCATCCATCCATCTATCATCTATCTATCTATCTATCTATCTATCTATCTATCTATCTATCTATCTATTCGTCTGTCTGTCTATTTGTGCATGTGGGGTGTGTGTGTGTGTGTGTGTGTGAGTGAATGTATGTTATGTGTGTGAGGGTGCTTGCAGAGGCCAGAAGAGAGAATTGGATCCTCTACAGCTTGGGTTACAGGCGGCTGTGAGCTGACATGATGCTAGGAGCTGAACTCAGGTTGTCTGGAAGAGCTGGAAGTACTCTTAACTGCTGAACCATTTTTTTTCAGGCCTTGTGATGATTAATTTTCATTATCCACTTGACACAATGCAGAATCACCTTAGAAAGGAGCCTTAGTGAGAAACTGTGTGGGCATGTCTGTAGGGATTTGTCTTGATTGAATTAATTGATGTGAGAAGAACTAGCCCACTGTGGGCAGCATCATTCCCTAGACTTGGGGTCCTGTATCATTTAAGAATGGAAGGAACAGGCTGAGCACAAGCATAAACACATTCATTATCTGCTCTTGACTGTAGGTGTGTTGTGACTAGTTGCTTGAAATTCTTGCTACCTTGCCTTCCCTGCTATGATAATTGTACAACCTGGAATTGTGAGCTAAAATAAACCCTTTCTCCACTAAGTTGCTTTTTTGTCAGAGTATTTTATCACAACAATAAAAATAAAACTAACACAGTGGGTCACCGCATTATGAAATCTCCCTGAGCAATTCTGGATAACGGGCATTTACAACTTGAGTGGCCTTATAGGCTCATGCTTGAGATGTGTCCAGATGCTAATACTATTTGGGGAGGTTCTAGAAATTCTGGGAGGTGGGAACTCACTTCTGATCTCACTCAACTTCCTGGCTCTTACCACAGCACAGACAGCTATCCTCCGCCACACAGCCCCGCCGTCACAGTGTTCTGCTCAAGCACACGTGGCCAAGTACCTGTGGACAGAACCGTCTGAAGCTTCGCCAAAAGAAAGCTTTTCTTCCTTAAGTTATTTCTGTCAGGTGGTTTTGTCTCCTCACCACCTAAGCCATAATCACCAAGTGATAAGAGAAGAACCAATAACTCACACATACTCAAGGACAGCCAAGCAGCTCCCCTTTCTCCAGACTTCTCAGCCCTGTTACCTTTCATTGGCCAGCACAGGCCTGTTTTCCAACTCTTGTTAATGATTAGTAATCGGTTTACCTTTAACTGAGAGCGATCCAATTTTTTTTTTTTTGTCCACATATTCCCAAACCATTTGCTACAATTCTTCAAACCTGACTCTTTGCCTTCACATGGCATCAAGAAATTAATTTCTTCTGTGTTTGCCCTTGATACGGCCGAGAAAGACTGGCGTTCTGTTTGTAATTCGTGACCCTTTGATATTGCTCTTGTCATCTTGGGTATAAGATCAACTGCTCAGGCTGACACGCAGCAGGCCAGCCCCTAGGTGAACCCTCTGGAGTTACCTCCATGGGGTGACATCCTTTTCACCCCCCCAGGGAGCTGGTGCTGTTAAATTGATTTCCCAACTCAGTTGGCATCAGTGCTATTTAAAGACGTTATCTCTTTCAAAAATTTTCAAGTTCCAATCACTTGTTCCTGACACTTCTAAGAGTAGGGTTTCTGCCTCCTTTTCTAACTTTGTCTTTCATGACAAGGTATTCATACGGCCACCATCACTGTCACTGTCTTTTCTTGTGACAGTGGGCTCTTGGGGCTGGAAGGTTTTTTTTTTTTTTTTTTTTTTTTTTTTTCTCCCAAGACAAGATGTCTTAGTTACTTTTCTATTGCTGTGATAAGACACCGTGACCAAGGCAATGTATAGGAGGAAAAAATAGTTTCAGAGGGTTAGCATGCATGACCACCATGGTGGTGGATAGCATGAATGGCAGCAGGCAGGCGTGGCTCTGGAGCAGCAGCTGAGAGCTTACATTTTGAATGAGGCACACAGAGAGCTAACTGGTAACGCTGTGCGCTTTTGAAACCTCAAAGCCAGACATCAGTGACACACTTCCTCCAACAAGGCCGTACCTCCCAATCCTTCCCAAAGAGTTCCACCAAACTGGGGACCAAGCACACAAATATGAGAGTCTATGGCAGGCCATTCTCATTCAAACCACCACACAAAGTCTCACCACGTAGCCTTAGCTGGCCTGAAATTGGCTATGTTGACCAGGCTGTTCTCAAACTCACAGAGATACGCCTGCCTTTGGTTTTTGAGTGCTAGAATTTAAAGCTATGTGCCATTATGGGCAGCCTAGCTTCTGGAAACTTCTGTGTCCTGAACATGCCATGGCCTTATCTCATATTGTCTGGTCCTTTGGGCAAAACGGGGCTCAGTGACTGCCATGTTTCCTTCTGAGGCTCTGGATCTTCATCTTTGTTTTACATTTAGTTTTTGTGGTGCTGGGGTAGAACCCAGAGCTTCATGCATACTAAGCCCATGTCCTACAGCTGGACTTCATCCCTAGCCTGTCTCTTCATCTTTCAAATGATTCTTGTGAAGATGGACCACGCTAATACTTGTAGATACCTAACGGCAGGCACACCCTTTCTTGGCTACCAATGCAACCTATGTTTCCTTGTCTGAAGGTTTTCCTCAGTCACCAGAGCCCTCTCTTCCTGTGTACATGGCAATGTGGAAGTGGCAGGATGAAGGGGTCTCTAGGAAGAGCCTGGATACCAGGACTAATGGGAGTCTGTGTTAATACTGCAGCTTGGTGCTGAGCTGGGTGAGCAGTGCCAGCCTTGTTTCTCTGGAGTTCTCAAACCCTCCCAAAGGCACAACTTCCACTTGTCCCCAGTGTGACATTTGCCCGCAAATGTTTCCTCTATTGGCTCCCTTCTCTTCCTTGTCTCTCCTCCCTGATCCCCTTGCAGTGTTTCTGGAGTGATCTCTCCATGAGCCACTTGCATATAAATCCTTATCTTGGGCTCTGCTTCTGTAGAGGGCACCTCTCTGGCTGTTTTCCCAAATCCTGGAACTCTCTCTAAAATTGCCTCCTGGATGACCTGGTCCACCTTAATCTGCTTGGAACACTGATGGTAGCCTATAGCTGGGCTAGACCATCTTACACAAGGCTTGTTTTGTGACGAACTGTTGACTGGCTCCTGTAATTCATCCTGATATAGCCCACTGCAGAGTGTCCGTGATTCTCCTCCTGATTGCATGGCTGACTGGGAGCTGCCTGTGGCCCCTGCTGAGTGTCCCGAGACAGTGCCCCACTACCATACAGCCTGGGAAAAGATCCCAATTCAAATTTTGGAGTGTGATTTCTACAGTATCACTGTAAAGCCCAAAAGTCCCAAGATGAGTTTTAGGAGTTGGGGCTACCTATACCATGGGAGAGGAGGACACAGAAACACAAGCATTATAGAGCTGTAAAATTATACACATTAAAGACAGATGTGGTGATGAAGCTTCGTTGTCAACTCTAAGCACCTGGGAAGAAAGAAGCACTTTTGAGGAATTACCTCCATCAGATTGGCCTGCGGGGATGTCTGTTGGGCGTTTTCTTGATTGAGGGCAGTGCCATCCTTAGGAGGTGGCTCTGGGCTGTGTAAGGGATCGCAGCAGTCCTCCACGGCGTCTGCTTTAGTTTCTGCTTCCAGGTTCCTGCCTTGACTTCCCTCGATGATGGACTGTAACTTGGAAGATGAAACAAACCGTTTCTTCCCCCCTAGTTATTTCAGTCATGCTGTTTATCACAGCAACAGAAAGCAAACTAGAACAAATACTAAGACCATGAGGGCTAGGCAGGATTTTCTCGGAAAGCCAAACATGAGGAAGCTTAGAGGGGAGGTGGTAGATGTTCAGTTGATATCCTCCTGGGAAATGAATCATGAGTAGAAATAGACCAGACCAACAGTCCAAGTAGACTGTCTGTAATGGGAAAGCTATATACCTTTAGACACTGCAAAAGGTAAGTGGGGCTAGAATCTGCTGAACCGAAGAGATGGGGCTGAAATGGCCATGGGGCGGGGCTAGATGACTCAGTTGTCTTAGAGACTGCACTAGTTAGGTTTTCGATGTGATAACCCTGCTTAACACTCCCTGCCTCCACCTCAGCTCTGCATGCCGTGCGATGGCAGGTATTTATTTAGCACTTTTTGGGGTCTTTCAGTTGTCTGCAGCTGGGAAGGGCTTAGCTGCAGCCGTAGAGGCGGAGGCTCAGCGCCTGGCTTTGGGTTGGGCCCAGAGTGGTGCCATGCTTCCTTCATTCAGACTGAAGGAACTAGAGCTGCCTGTGACAGGTTCTTCTTGTGACTCATGGTCAGCTCCAAAAAAGGATAAGGCTTGGAGAGCAGCACACTGTTGCTTTGGCCCAGTGGCCAAAGGTGTTCATAATGCCAAGCCCTCAGTCAGTGGGACAGGGATATGCCCTCTCGAAGGTGTACAGTTGGATGGCAAGAGTTGCGAGGGTGGGATTCTGTCTCAGGGAGAGACAAAAGTGAGTCACAGTCCATTTTAACTCATGGTCCGTGGAAGGATTTTGCTGTTTTATTCTAATACCAAGAAATTGTTGCATCATTTTTCTTCCTTTCCCCCTTTTGTGCTCCACCCCCCCTATTTTAAATTATCCAACCAACAGAACTATCCACTATGAATTCTCTGTCTGTGTGAATTAGTCTTGTTATTCCCAGTGGCCCTCAATGCAAGATCCCCTTGCCCCCGGAGAAAATAACCACTGTTCCTTTCTTTCATGCTTCTTCTTTAAGATTAAAAAAAAATTACATCTCAATGCATTCTCACAAGATTTTTGAATGTTTTAATACAATATAGAATGTATCACTTCATAGCTACACTGGGTTTGATTTTCTTCCATATTGTCCTCTCTCCTTTCCTCCCTCCCTCCCTCCCTCTCACCTTTTTTCTTTCTCCTTTATTTTCAGTTTTTCAGAGAATTTTCTTCTTCATTTTTAAAGATAGGATTTCACTATATAGCCCAGGCTGGTCCAGAACATGCTATGTATCCCAGGCTATCCTCTACCCTGAGATTCTCTTGCCTAGCCTCCTGGGTGATGGGAATACTTACATGAGCCACCATGACCAGCAGTGGATTTAATTTCTTAGCTAATAATTTCTTTAATTCTGTTTATTGTTACATTTTTACTTATTTTTTGTGTGTGTACCTATATGTGAGGGTGTGTGTCTGTGTGTGTGTGTGTGTGTGTGTGTGTGTGTGTGTGTGTGTGTGTATTTGTCATGGCATTCATGAGGAGATCAGAGGAAAACTTTCCGGAGTCAATTCTCTCCTTTCAACACATGAGTCCCTCGGAACTGAAGTCAGGCTATCAGGCTTGGCCACAAATGCCTTTACCCACTGAGACATCTTGTACACTCATAGATAAATTCATCAGCTCCTAGACAATACCTAGGAAGATTGTGTTATACTGTTTTCAAAGCTCAGGTTTCCAAAGTTCTTACTGTGTCCTGGGTGTAAGATGTAAGTGTGGTTCACAAAATATGCCATGTGACTGCAGTAATAATTCCAGTCCTATATGCTCTTACAGAGCTTTGAGAGTCCTCTGTGGACAGATAAATATGTCTCTTCCCTTGAAAATAGAGTGGCGAAGGGACAGAATGTAACTCTCAAGGCTGGGCCCTAAAAGGCAATTCAGCCAGGCCAAAGTACACACCTGAAATCTGGCTGCCAGGCCTCAGAAAGAGGTTCATAGGCCAACAAACCCAGACCCCTGCTCCTCAGCTTTGGCAAGCTGCCAGCTGCCTGTCAGTTGTGTGTGACCTCTGAGGGAGGTGGCTCCTTCAGTCCCCTGTTGTACCTCTGAAGATGACTCTGTGTGAGACTCAGGCAGATGCGTCCTGCCTATACTGTCCTAAATGGAGATTCCTGGGCGAAATCTAGGACTGTTGGTATTAAGAAGTATGAGTCCGGGGGTACCTTGTGACACAAGCGATGTCCAGCTCACTTGCCCTGTAGGACCATAGTTTCTGGTGGAGGAGGAAGCCGTGGCAAGGGTGGACCATGGTGCTGTGCCTCCAGGAGCCCCTGGGCTTTGCCTAGGGAGAGCCATCGCCCAGCCTCAGGCTGGACTGAGCCACTGGATACTGGGGGTGGGGGTCAGCACGAGAAGCCTGACTTATGTACTCTCTGGTGTTAAAGACTTTGTGATCTCATTGCAACAGTAAGACTAACAAGTTTCACGCTGTTCAGCCAGCGTCCCCAGGCACCCTGTATCCTAGGTCAGATACCATGTACACAAAGAGCCAGAGGACTTCGGCGAGGGGAGCAATACCAGTGGATCACGTGGTACTGATAACCACTAAAAGTTGGGGGAGCATGCTAGTTTCAGGGAAGTGACAGATTTGTCTGGAAACATGCTGTGTGAGGAGTCTCAGGGTGGGAGACCCTGGACACAGACCCTGACTCTGACAAACTATCGGTGGCATTACTCCTGTCGTGATTGTCTCTTGGTATCCATAGAGAGTTGGATTAAGGATGTATGTGGGTGCCAAACCCCCGGGTTGGGGCAAGTTCTTTATATAAAATAGCCCATGACCTATATACCTCTTCCCATAGCCTTTACATCATCACTGATTATGTTTAATAACTCATACAATGCAAATTTTAAATAGCTGTTAGGCTGTATTGTTTAGGGAATGACAATAAGAAAAAAAAGATCTGTAGGGGCTGGAGAGATGGCTCAGTGGTTAAGAATACTGGTTGCTCTTCCGGAAGACTTGGGTTCGATTCCCAGCACCCACATGACAATTCACAGCTATTTGTAAGTAACTCTAGTTCCAGAGGATCTGACACCATCACGGACATGCAGGCAAAACACCAATGTACACGAAATAGAAATACATGAAAAAGAAATCAGAAATATGTAACTATTCCATATAGATGCAGATCATTTTTAGAATAGTTCTGTTTTTGTGATTGGTTTTGGTTTTAGAGGCAGGGCCTTACTTTGTAGGCTGGGGTTGGCTTTGAACTTGGGGTCCTCTTGGCTTCTTAAGTGTTAGAATTACAGACAGGAGCCACCCTACCCAGCTTTTCGAATCTGTTTAACCTACGGTTGGTTGAATGAGCCCCCGGAGACAGACCAACCGGCTTTGACCCCTGTGGGCCGCAGTGGCAGAGGGTGGGGATGCAGGTCTCAGCACAAACCTAGACCACTCAGTTGAAGGTGGCCTCATAACCTAACAAAGGACTTTTTTTGTGGGTCCCATCTAGTACATAGATGGGGCTGAGGTGACTTGGAGTTTCTGGGCAGTGCAGGCCTCTGTTTTGCGATGTGAAGGCGATCAGGTCATATAGATAAAGTGCTTCATATGGCTGGGTGTGCAGTGCACGTGAAGTTAAAACGGCATGTTATTTCTCTTTCCTGTGCCAGGATGCCATGACTCATAGGAAACTGTTTATTAAGCAGCAGCGTCTTTATGCCTTTGCATAAAGGTACGGCTGGCAGGGAGGGGTGTGTAAAGATAAAGAAGCCACTGGCCCCACTCCCCAGGCATGGGAGCCTGCAGTCCAGCTAGCTGTTGTAGCCGAATCCCACTACCTACTGCGTTCAACTCCCACAGTTAATAACATCGCAAAATGAGGGCCGTAGCGGGTTCTTCCTTCCTCGGCATCTTTACAGGCAGGTTTTTAATTTTAAGCAGGAGAAAAGCCATCAGGTATTTGAGGCTCCTGGGGGGCAGCTAATGCTTCCTGTCAAATGCTCACCCTGGGGTGCTTTGTTACCCTGACACCTCCCCAACCTGGAGTCAGCAGGCAAATTGCAGGACAAAATTCTTAGGCTGCAAGTTTATTGCATATTCATAGAATTTAGGCCATTAGGCAACATTAGCTTTTTTTTTCCCCCTTCTACATTTTATTGAAGCCTAACCTACATTCAAAGAACACAGATTCTGGGTATGCAGCTTTATACCTCTTTACAAGCTAAAAGCCCTCGCTTGTGACAGCACCCAGGTGGAGACACAGAATATCAGCAGTCCCCAACAAAGTTCTCCTCACGCCCTCCCCCTGTCACTGCTTCCTGTAAGGCTGGCATGTCCCCATTTTACACACAGAGAGGGACTTTCAACCTGACCCGAATGAGTACTATAGTCTACCTTCTGGGGTCTGGCTTCTTTTGTTTCTTAGCTCCTTCCCTGCCTTTCTTTCAACAAGTAGCCCAGGCTGGACTTAACTACTCACCACAGTTGAGGATGAACTTGAACTGTCTCCCTGCCATCTCCTCCCAAGTGCTAGAATTACAGGCATCCATCACTATGCCAAGTGGATGTGGTGTTGGGAATCAAACCCAGGGCCTTGTGCATACTAGGCAAGCATTCTACCAACAGAATTCCATCTTTGCTCTTTTTTTTTGTGCGTGTGCGATGGTGAAACCCAGCCACTGTGCTGCATATAGATATGGGTTGTTCATTCTCACTGCTATGTAGCATTCCACACGTCATGGTTCTACCATTTATGAATCCATCTGTTGATAATCCACTGGCTCGTGGCTGTGTTAGCTTTGCTCTGGACATGCCTCTCTTTTCTGTGGCTGTGTACAGAGGAGCCAAGCTAACGGGAGACGGGCAGTTGACTTCAGTTGAGATGGCCACATCGTTTTCTATTACATCAGCTTCGAATTCCTAAGGCGGAATGCCAATAGAAGGAAAACGCCAAATAGAAAGAAAGAACCCTAGACCTAAACATCTATAATACTTTTTACAGTCTAAGAAAATAGTGTAGTAAAAGTGGATGGAGAAAGGCAGTTGGAACTTTAACCTGTGCATTTAAGAGCTTGAAAGCAATCTCTTCTTGTCTTTCTTTTGAGATAGGATCTTGCTATGTAGTCCAAGATAGAGCTGAACTTTCAGCACTCCTCCTGCTTCAGCCTCCTGGGTGCTGGGATTACAGATGTGGACCACCACGCTTGGTGGTAAGCCCTTTTCCTTAAAAGTGGCTTGTGCTGCCTGCTTTGTGAGCTTTTGTCAGAAGCTTCTCTTTCATCCTTCTGGAAAGAGGATGCCTAGAATACAGACTTAACATCATCTCGGTCCATTTTTCATGGCTAGAACAGGAAACCTGGAACTGAGTGATTTATGAAATAGAGAAAGTTGCTTGGGGGTCACAGTCATAGAAGCTGAGGAGCACAGTACCAGGGGCCGGTATGCGCTGCTGCTGGTGAGGGCTTTGCGCCCCTTCCCACTCATGGCACACAGTGGGAGGACAAGTGGATTAGTGACCAAGAGAGAACAGGGGATTAAGCTTCGGTGCTAGCCAACCTAGTGAATTGAGCAAGACTTTAATCCATTTCTGAGGGCTCTACTCCCATGACCCAAACACCTTCCGGCAGGTGCCACTTTGTAACTGTGCAGCATTGAGGACTGAGCCTCAGCAAAATTTTGGTGAGGAGAAATCATAGCCAAAGTAAGCATGAGCATGAAGCCCTAGCAAGACTGTCAAATAGGTTGTGGGCCTGTGACCACCATTTCTGGGCCTTTCTGTCTTTCAAGGAGCCTCCCATGACTATCTTGAGCATGGCCTAACCTACTAATACTTATCACCCTTGACAGAGTATGCCATTAGATACTTGACGTACCCCTGCTTCAACAAACAGTCCCTGCTTTCTGCTTGGGGACCTGAGGTTGAATTTGGATTTGGGCCTTCAGAGTGAGTGATGCATGCTGATATTCATTCATTCCATGTCCTGAAGATCAAGGGCCCACCCCTCCCCACCCCACCCAACCCACTATCTTGGGAAACAAGATGTGGCTATATCATGACTCTAATCCCCAGGCCTAAGCCTTGAATGTAACTTCTTTGAAGACTGACAAGACACCATTTTGGAGCACCCCATCCCAGGCAGAACAGCATGCCTTCTGCCTGCCGGTCACCTTCTTCTGCCAAGGAGTGTGCTAGCACACGACAGGAAGCCCAACAGACTGTTGGGTTTGGCTCCTGAAAGTGGCCTGGGGCCAATGCATTGTGTCCAGCCAGCTCTTGCTGGAAAAGCTAGCCACTCAGAAAGAAGAACAAGAGAGGCCTGTGGATCCAGAGCCAGTTCCTCTGCCACCCCTAAGACAGGGGACACTTGTGGGTGAGGGGTGGTGAGAGACCTCAGCACAGGGGCTCTGAACCATCTTGAGTTTAACATTGGGGGAATTGTTTTTCTGAACAAAATCATACGTGTATCTGGAACACCAGTCCTTAACTAAGCTAAGGGTGGGTGGGCAGACTATGGGAGAGTCCAGCTCAGGCTCATACTCAACCCTGTCCACCACCAGCCCCTTGGTCACCCTTGGCTTCCCCAGCACAGCTTTAAAAACTGCAGCCTCAGCCAGACCCTCCATCTTTAACTGAAGAGATGGATTCCCAGAAGGGAGTCGGGGAGGTTGTGAACAGCAAAGCTCCTTAGGCTCCAGAAGGCGCTATGTACCCAAAAGGAGGAGGTATCAGAATCAGAGACAGGCTAGATACTTTCCCAAAGGCAGGGGGCTAGCTGGGAGGGCATCTGGCCTTGGGTCCGTGGAGAGGGTGCTCCGTTCCCAGCCTCTCTCTGCTGGACATAGATATCCCTTCACATTTGGAGGATCTTCGGAATGAGAGCTTCTCCCACCCCCGCACTGCCCCCCACCCAGTGGGTCCAGTATGGCTGGCTTTTGGCAACTGTCCCCTCCTCCATCATTCCCAGCCATTAGAAAGGAAGTGGTTATATTAATGTCCTTCTTCACTCTGAGCAGGCCAGTGGCATCACTGGTAGGTTCGCTCCCCCTCTAATGATTTGTCCTGGCAGCAGAAACATTACAGCGATGATTTCATGTAGAATTTCATTTGCTGTTTTTTTTTTTTTAACCCCTTGAAGAAGGAGCTGAGCGATTAATGGGTCTTTGAGAGATCAAAGCTGTATGTGGCACAGAACAAATAATAATCATAGCTAACATTGATTGGGGACTCGGTATGTGCCAGGCACTGTTTCTCTACCACAACAACCTTTTGAGGTAAGCACAGTGTTTATCACTGGCATGATGACACACAAGGTCCAAGCCACCAAAGTGATTGGAAGCCATGTTGGCATGGCTCTGCTGGGCTACAATAGGTCCCTGCACTACCTTGTGATGGTGGGAAGAGCACTGGCTCAGGAATCCAGGTCTCTGTCTGCCCTGTGAGCTGCTGCCTATCAGACGTCAGGCTAAATGTTGATTTTGGGGGAATCTGGGTCTGGGCCTTCCTCAGGGCTGATGGGTGGGGACTAGGTCTGGTGATTGGGTCATGGACCACACCTAGACCCTATCACTCCTTCCCTAACTGAACAGGCCATTCTCTGCCTCAGTTTCCCCATCTCCTTTCATAGAACAATAATGGAGTAATACTGTACGTTGAATACCTACTATGTGCTAGGAGCTCTTCATAGAAAATGCCTACTGCTCATGACAATGTTAAAAGGTCGATACGGCCTGTCCTGACTGAGGTTAATCATTCAGCACAAGGCCATGCTGAATGATTAAACAGCTTCCAATTCAGGCCTGTCTAGGTGCCCAAACCTGGGCTGTTTTCAACCTCAGCTAGTTCACTTCTTTGAAAAGAGGATACTTATTGGGACTAAAGAGATGGCTCAACCATTAAGAGAATATACTGCTCTGGCAGAGGCCCCGAACTTGAGTCTGTGTATCACATACTCACAACTGCCTGTAACACTTGCTCAACGGACCCAGCACCCTTTTATTGCCTACGAGGGTACCCACGTTGCATGCATATGCCACAATTACAAATAATAAAAATGACTTTAAAAGAAGACAGAGTGATTACCATGTCAGGCACTTAGTGAGAAGGTCCTTCTTTCCTCAAAATATCCCCCTTCCTCTGAGAGAGAGAGCGATTAGCATTCTGACATTGCAGAATGTAGGGAGATTTTGTAGGTTGTACAGGGTCACGCAACCCAGTGATATTAACTCTGGTTCTTGAACCTGGGTTGGTCTGTCTCTAAGGTCTTTCTTTTTCCATCATGTCCCATGTGGAATGGTAGTTAACTAAAATGACAACTTCTTAGAGAAAACAGATTCGGTGATTTTTTTTGTCACTCCAGAAGCAGAAACAAAGGGAATATTTTTTAAAGTCACCATTGAGGGAAAGGTAGATGGGAAACTCTCTTGATATAAGAATTGCTAGCCTCCAGAGTGGGAAGCCAGAAGAGGGCGGGGACTCAGTCCTTTTATCCATCCATCCATCCATCCATCCATCCATCCATCCATCCATCCATCCGGTTTCCTGTGCATCTAGTCAATCCTCTCGTACATCTATCCATACATCCCTTTGAGGAGAGACAAAGAACCTTGAGACATTCTGCTGTTCCATCTGCTTGGTAAGTCTGTGTCCCCTGTCCTAGGTGTGATATAAGAAGGGAAATGCCTCTGAGTACAAAAGTTAGTTATTCAGGGGAGCCGAGGCCCTTTCCTGAAGAAGGCTGTCTCACCTATGGCCAGGGGCGGGGCTTATGAACAGGCTAAAGTTGTATGGTCTCTTGTATCTCGGATGCTTGAGACCGGAGACCCCGGAGTAGGGAGATTTATTAGGTCATTTGCTAGGTGACCGTGAGATTTCCCCAACCTTCTGAACGCAGGAATGACATCGGAGGGAGTACCCACCACTTCCTTTTCCCACACTCCCATCTCTCTAGTGGGTGGGAAGTTTAGGAGAGGACAGCAGAAGACAGTTTGCTCAGAGATCACATTTGGAACCAATAGCTGCTTGTTCGCATTTATCGACCAGATTTTTCCCAGGCCCAGAAAAGCCGCAGGAAAGATGGCTACGGGCATTTGAGAAATCTGTCCTTTTGAATCTGCTCCAGCACCTCTACTCCCTTCTGAGACAGTCCCCAGCCTCCTCAGTGCTCCAGACCCCTCAGCATGAGCTTGGATGAGCTTTCCCAGATGGCTTCTTTCCAAGTTTAACCTCTTTCCACACCACTGGCCCCTCATTCCCTGTGGGGAGCCTTCCTTGACCCTTCCAGCTTTATCTGCTCCTCAGTGAGGCCTCTGTGGTATTGCGACTGCAATTCAGTTCACCAAATATTTACAGGGCCCAATCTGGGCTGGACACTTGCACAAGGCTTGGGAGGCAATACAGCTTAAAGCCATTGCCTGGGAGCAGAAGCCTAGCTGTTCTGTGCCTGACTTTGGGAACTTCTCTTTTTCTCTTGCCTATGAGGAGGCTGTCCTGCCTTGCTTGGCCCTCGTAAAACTTTGTTTAGGTTGACTTAGCACCTACTTTTCAGGTGAGTACACCAAGGCTGTGAAAACTCCTCAATAACTCAGATTCATCCAACTAATGAGTAGGGGTTGAGATTTACACACCCATACATTTGATTCTACAGGTTATAGTTCTTATTTATCATCTCCTCCCCCTCCTCCTCTTCCTCTTCCTCCTCCTCCTCCTCCTCCTCCTCCTCCTCCTCCTCCCCCCTCCTCCTCTTTTTTTGTGGCAATGAGACTGAGCCCAGAATTTTGTGCATGCCAGCCAAACACACTACTACTGAGCTACACATATTCCTTTTTCTGGGAGTGGAGATGGTAGGTCTCACTAAACCGCTCCATTTGATCTTGAGCCCTGTCTATAGCCCAGACTAGCCTTGAACTTGTTTTCTTGCTTAAGGTAGGAAAGCTCGTGCCATGAGGTCTGGAGTCCTGGGGAGGCTGGGGCCAGGCTCAGAAGGGGACAGAGGTGCTGGGACAGATTCTGAAGGAAGGCTTTCAAAATAGATGCCTGTAGCCCTCTTTCCTGTGGCTTATCCAGGCCTGGGAGAATCTGGTCCACGAAATACAACTAGCAGCCACAGGTGCCAAATGTGCTTCCCGAGCCGAGGTCCCACCAGGCCCTGTGTCATTCCTCTGACTCATATGAGCCTCAGTTTCCTTACACATTGAAATGGGAACAACTTTATTAGCCACCATAAAAAAAAAAAAAAAAAAAAAAAAAAAACTTTGTATCCCACGGAAGTTTTTGACAACGCGGCCCAAGTGTGGTTCTCCTGTGGTTACCAAGTGGGGTCTGAAAAAATTGCTGTGCTTTGTGGAAAGATGACTAATCATCGGCCTCCCTTGCAACCTCAGAAAAGCCCTTGCTGAGGAGGCACCCCATCTGCTCGCAGCACTTGCCACCCCATAATTAATCACTAACTCTACACTTTGACACCTTACAGTTCCATGGGGACATCCCTGGCTGGGGGTGGAGTGTGGCAAGTCAGTTATATCACAGAACTTAGCAGAGCCCCTTCAAAGTGACTGTGTTCAAACTCAGCCCACCCCCACAGAAGCGGAAGCTGAGGCCCAGAGAGGGCCAGGAACTCACCAGAGGTCAAACAGCTGTGTTAGCAGCAAGGCTGGGCTCACTGCAGCTGTGGAGATTCCCCTCACCGGGCCTGGGATGTGCGGATTCTTCTGCCTCTCTGCCTTTCCAACATGAAAAAGCTCCTGAGAGGTACACAGAGGGAATCTTCTGGGGAGGATTGGGAGAGGAAAAGCCAGGGAGGCCTAGGAGGCCTAGGCACTGTCTTCTGAAAGCCACTGAATACTAGACTTGATATAATGGGGTTAGGGAGGGTGCCCCAAACTGGCCAGGCACCCCAAGACACCTACACATATTACACCTGGGATCAGTTTTGTAGTTGAGTTTCCTGGGTTCCTTCATGAGCACTGGTAATGCCCAGCCTCTCTGCGTGACAAGGGAGCATGTGAAACCTACCTGCGGAGCTCCAAGAGAAGCAGGTCCCGCTGTCCCCTGCGATGAGTTCAGTCCTGGCCCTGCTCCCAGTCCCTGCATCCTTTTTCTCCACTTGACCAGGGTCCATTTTCCTCCCAGCCACTGGTGGACCCCATGACAAACACACAGGACTCAGGCCTGGAAGATCTATTAGTGGCACTCCTGTCACCGCCCGCAGAGCCAGAGGAGAGGCAGCCAAATGCTGTGCTAATTATTCTAGCTTCCAGCAGGGTCTCAGAGGTCCCAGCCATGGTTAAGTCTTAACTTTCATGCTATGGTGCACCGGCATGCAATTTACTTCAAAGAGAGCATCAATCCCCACCGCGGTGTGTATCAGAGGAGTGGTACATAAAAGTGGCCCGTGTGCTCCCCACCCTGGCTGCCTTCTCACTCCCCCTTCCCTCCCTCCCCAACTTTTCCTCCCTCCTCCTCTCCTTGTAAGTTTAAAAAAAGCCAGCCCGTGGTTGGCTACACATTTCACACGAAAAAAAAAAAAAAAACATTTACACACATGTCTGCTCCCAGCCTTATAAATCAAGGCTTGGTGACTTGGCAGTGGGAGTGCGGGCAAGCTCTATTTTTACCAGCTCAGTCCAGCCCCCAGAGCCCCTCTTTTCCTACAGTGACATCTACTGGTGCCAGTCTTGGCCAAAGGCAGCCTGGCAACTTCAGGCCCATTTCTCAGACTCGGGTAGATGGTGTCTGACCAAAGCCTTGCCCTTCCATAACTCCTCCCCACTTCCCGGCCCTTTTCAGCCTTGCCAACATATTATATCCACCCTCACCTCCCCCCTAAGACTTCTGGAAGGGCAAACAGGGCCAGTGATGCAGTGACTTTCCCTAGAGGCATGGGAGGCACTAGTCAAGGCCATTGCTTCTCCTTAGGCCTGCCAAAGGACCACAGGGATTCAGGAGGTTATTCCCACCACCTCCCAAAAGCAAGGCTCCCTCTTCGCCAATGCATCCTCCTAGGGGGGTTATCTAAAGAAGTGTTTCCAGCAATTACTTAACCCTGAAAGACATCTGCTATCTTTGCTGGCACACATGGGACTGGTGAATCTTAGCACTGCCATCCCAGCCTGGGCTGTAGAGATGGGATGAGACAGAGGCACATCTGTCTCTGTTCCCTGGCCCTGGCTCTAGTCCTTGCCTCCTCCCAACCACCTCTCCGGAGGCGGCTGTGCCAGGTCTAATGCTCCTAATGTCATCTTTGCAGAGCCATTTGTGATTCCTTGATGCTGTAATTACCGCGGCTCCGCTCCCCTCGCAGCCAGCGCCATTAGCTGGGCAGACCGCAGGCTGCCCTGGCAGCCTGGGGGGCCTCTGTGGGTTACTGGGGGTGGGCAGGACCCCCCTGGAAGGCTGAGAGCTGCCCAGAGGCCTGAACCGCCCGACTGAACCAGCCAAATGCTGGTGATTAGTGGCTTTCCCCTGAGTGTAACCCCTGGCTGTCAGCCAGCTACGGAAAATACCCCAGGGCTGATGGCAGGGTGACGTATAGCTTGGACTCCACCACTGACACTTTGGTGACCCTGGACAAGTCACAGCCCCTCTGATCTTTGGTTCTCTCAGCTATAAAAAGGACTGTGAAGGGAGGGAGGTAGAGTGCTGGGAAGTGAATCCCCTAAGTGAGAAGTCCCTTTCCATTCCTCACTGGGGAAATCTGTCTTCTTTTCGCCATCTCAGCACACAGAAAGCTTGTGCAAAGGCTAGGTGGGTTCTTTTTTTTTCAGAGGCTCAGGCAAGCTATGGGATGCATCTTGGGGACAGGAGCAGCAAACAAGCACTCCAGAAGTCTCCTCTGTCAAGAATTGCGGCTATAATCTCAGAAACCCTTCTGTGGGCTAGTCTAACATTCCCTCCTAAGGATATTCACCCAGGAAAGAGTCCAAGGCTTCAGGTAGCCTGCACTCAGCCTTTGAGGGTAGGAAAAGAAGGGCTTTAGCCTATAGACTCCCAGAAATGATAAAGCAGAGTTAGACACTTAAAAAAGACAGGATAGAGTTGTGTTCCCAGCCCTGCATTCTCCTGTTCTCATTCCCATCCTTAGCATTACTTTGATGGCATGTGACCTTTAACCTGAGTGGGCTTGTGACTATTTCAGCCAAAGTACACTGTAGGATATGTGCTATGTGATTTTCAAGATTAGGTCACCGAGAGCTAGGCCACTTCTGCCAGGTTCACAGGAATACTTGCTGTTGAGTGCCAAGCTACCGTGGAAGGTGTCTGAATTCAGGCTTCCATGCTGTGAGGAAACCCAGTTTACTCCAGGAAGTTGTATGCAGGTGCACAGGCAACAGTCTTGGCTGAGCACAACCTCTGAGTCATCGTGTCCCACACACTAGGCATGTGAGTCAAAGAACTTCCAGATGGCCCCAGCCATCAGCCACCAGCCATCAGCCATCAAGGGGCAAAGACATGCCATCCTTGTGTGGCTGTCTGAAATCCTGATCCATTGTGTTCAGGGCATACTAAACCGGTTGTGGTTTATGCCACTAAGATTGGGGTGGTCTGTAAGCAGCAATAGATAACAGGAGCAGCCCCTCATCCCAGGTCCTGTCTAACATTTGGCCTAATGCACAGAGACATAGACACCTGTGTTCCATAAAAGAAGTAGGAAGTGTTTTAGAAGGGGAAGAATGGCTATGGGCCAAAGGATCTGTGGTGTGGGTTGCGTATGAATCTGTGGCTGCAGGAATCAGCTGGCTCCTAGAGAAGGTGTGACCCTGGGCAGGCCAGACCCTCCCACCCCTGGTATTGGTCTCAGTGTCTGTGAACTGGAGGTTTTCTCAGAACAAGTCAAGTGTCATTGTGTTTTCTGGGGTGCCCAGAAGTCTCACCTTTTTAAGATGGAAGGGAAAGGAGGGGCAGGCTCATGGTAGGGACACATTATTTTGAGGTTTATCTGTCAAAGGACAGAGGACAGATTCCCACTCAGACATCAAGAACGTCTTCTGGCAATGTAACCTCTAAAGACTTTGGCTGTAGCTTTATAGTTTTGCAATGGAGTGTGGGTAGGGAGCACACTTGACTACCCATGACCAGAGTCAATTTGTCATTTTGCTTATGATTGCTATCATTTATAAATGAGTCATGTTGCTTATCTCTCTTTTTTATTTTTCATTTTTATTCTTTGTGTATGCGTTGTATATACATGTGCTTCTGTGTAAGCACACATGAGTCCCTTTGAACACACATGTGTTTAGACCAGGGGACAACCTTAGGCGTCATTCCACAGGCACCTTCTGCCTTGTCTTTTGAGACAGGGTCTCTCATTGGTCTGTAACTCACACTGCAGGCTAGGCTGGCTGGCCACTCAGCCCCTGGGTGCTGTCTGTGCCCACCAGCTCCCAGCCCCAGGCTGGTATTACAAACATGTGCTACCTTACTTACGCTCATAAGATGTAGGTTTTGGGGACCAAACACAGGTCCTCATGCTCACAAGGCAAGCATTTTACTTAGCAGTATCTTTCCAGCCCAGCCCCCATCCTGTTTGAATGATCAAAAGAGACTATGTATTCAATTGTGGGCTATCCCACAATGCCCTTAAACATTTGCTGGCATTTACACTCCTGGCTCAATTTTACATAGAAAGTCCAATCAATGATGAGCTCTAGTTTGCTACCTAGAATTTGACAAATTGGTGCTGGACTACTCGCGTTTGATTAAAAACGAAAATGCACGCAGCAGCTTCGACTGAGAAATTGTTAGCCACAAGTGTGAAAACAAAGAACCCTGGGGTAAAATCACAACTCTGCTCTTAAACCTGCTTCCATCAGCACCCAGGGTAAGTCCCCACTTTTAAGGGGACATGTTTTGCTTAAGTGGTAAACTGGACCGTGGATAAGATTTAATAAGCCTCTAATATTTGACATTTAGATATGAGGCTACAGGGAAGAGGAGCTTCAGTAGATGGCTGTGCTACAGGCGGTACTGGGGATATACTATGTGGGAGGAGAGTGAAGTTCAAGGACACAAATTTTGTCTCAGTGGTCCTCCGGGAGCAGCCTGAGGGTATAGGGTTTGAGCCTGCAGTGTCCTGACATCTTTTGTTACGTATCTTCCTTCTCCATTCTAAGAAGCAGTCATCTGTCTCCTAGCTGTCTGGGATCGTCTACTAGAGCAAGTGACATCACAGTGACCACAAAACACCTCCCCTTTGTCTGGAGGAGTTATGATGTCATCCCCTCTGGCAGCGATGCAGGATGTTGGCAGCTGGGATTCCTCGGGGTCCTCCTGAAGTGATAATTGCCTTAGATTTTGTTATAATTATCTTGTTAAATCGCAGCCATATACTTTTTTTTTCTTTTGGATTTTTTCCCTTTGCAATCCATTTAAACAGTCTGGAAGATTAAATAAAACCACATACCCTAAACAAAAACAAGAATGCAACACACACACACACACACACACACACACACACACACACACACGCTCACGCACACATGATTGCTTCTTTAAAATACTGTAAGACTAATTTTTTTTAATGAAAAGGGCGCAGATACGGTATAATTAGATTGCTTCCATTAAAAAGCCATCATTTCAATATCCTCATATAAATATCTGCATCCCGTTGCATATTTTAAGAAATTGCATAATAAGCCCCCAAGTGAAAAACAGAGCAAAACTCATTTCCTGACCACAAAAGGAGAAAGGAGTCACTGTGTGCTCTGAGTGCCAAGGAGAACTGGATTGGATTCCTCCCACACAGCTTGGAGGGAGATGGAGTTCATTGCTCCAGGGGAGAGAATTATGACAACACTTAACCGCTGTGACCCATGCTGCTCTGTGCCTTTCCATGCCATTGGCCGTCAGGCATGCAGCTCCCACTGCGGGCAGACAGAGGAAGAAGAGAGGCCCGACTCCCTTTGTTCAGCCCTAGGGTACCCTAGGAGTGTGAGAAAAGCTGTCCCAGGTTTCAGCATCAACAGGTGAATGAGTGTCAGGTGGTGCAGGCGTCCTGGCCACAGACCCGCGATGTGTGATTTCAGGCTTCCTAGTTTTACAGTCCATCTGGAAGTTGGCCAAGCCCAGGAAGAGGAGGGAACTGGGATGAGCATGGCCTGGGAGCCCTCCAGTGTAGACCTGCAGCAGAGTCATTGCCCAGTCACTTGGACTCCAGCTTGGTGTCCCTATCTGTTGGTCTCATGGGGTGCCTGAAGGGGTTAAATGTAATCATGTTTGAGAAAGCATGACACGTGACCAGCATGACTGGAGCCACAGCACTGTGCAAGAGGACCCCCTAAATTGTGAAGCTCACTGTCCCGTTGTCTCCTTTGCTAGGCAAGGACAGAAGGACTGACCTCAGCATGAGGTCTTGTTTGCTCAAGAGAACAAGGTTGGACCATGTCTAATATGTGCTCAGACACTCTGCACCTGGTCAGCAAGATCCTATGCTAGAAGTACACTGAAGCCGGAGTAACTTGCTGGCTGGGGTTCCCTGGTAGCTTCTTCCCACAGGCAATGGCTCCTCGAACAGCCAACATCTGTCTGGGAGCTCTGCTCTGCCAGCAGGCTTCTTTCCCTGCATCCCTAATCCTGCCCAACTTGGCCTGGCCTTGGGGTAAGGCTGCCAACAGGCATCTCCTTGAGGGTCAGCCTGTTCTTGTCACCATAAAAAGTAAATACAGAGGTATAGTCCAAAACACAGAACATACCTTCCTTTTCCTCTCCTCCCCTTTCCCCCACTATCCTCCCTTCTCCTGAATTATGCACAGCTAGTAAGCATCCATTTGGTTTCAAAGGGATGTCAAGAGACAAGCAAGGACTGGTTACAGATTGACATCTCTAAAAATGGTAAGAACTTGAGCTAGACACACTGGCACACACCTGAACTCCTGGCACTTGGAAGGCTGAGAGGCAGGTAGATTGAGAGTTGGAGTCTAGTCTGGGCTATGTAGTGAGTTCAAGGCAAGCTATATCAAGTACACATCAAGATCAGTCTTAGTTTGCCTTCTATTGCTGCAATAAATACCATGACTAATAGCAATATGGGAAGGAAAAGGTTTATTTCCACTTAAGACTCTTGGGTCCTAGTCCATCACTAAGGGAAATCAGGGCAGGAAGTAAGAGCAGGAACCTGGAGGCAGGAACTGAAGCAGAGGCCATGGAAGAAAGCTGCTTACTGGTTTGCTCCCCAAGGCTTGCTCAGCTGATTTCTCTCTCTCTCTCTATATATATATATATATACATATATATATATATATATATATAAACTCAAATGTATATATATATATATATATATATATATATATATATATATATATATATATCTTTATAAAACCACATGCCCAGGGAGGGGGACACCACCCACATTGGACTGGGCCCTCTCACATCATTCATTAATCAAGAAAATGCTCCACAGATTTGCTTACAAGCTAATCTTTTGGAGGCAACTCCTCAAATAAGAGTCCTTCTTCTTAGATGACTGTATCTTGTGTATCTTTGGTCAAGTTGACCAAAGGCTAGCCAGCACAAGACCCTTTCTCAGAAAACCAAAAAGAATAAGAAAGAGAAAATAATTTAACAGTCTTGGTTATTTCAGACACGGTCACTGTCATTGGGGCTGGGATTAAGTGTGGGAAGGAAATTTCCTAGTCATTCTTTTGAATTTGATGTTTTTTGAATATCAAGATGCAAACATATTAGCTAAATAAAAATCAAATAAACACACAGAAAGTCATATATACTTAGGCATATACACATTTGCACATAAATGTAATACCAGATATCTATTATTTGTGCTTATATAGCAACTTGATTTTCCTTTTTTTTAAAAAAAAGATTTACTTATTTTACGTGTATGAGTGTTTTGCCCGCATGTATGTATGTGTATGCATGCTTGGTACCCACAAAGGTCAGAGGAGGGTGTCAAATACCTTGGTACTGGAGATATTACTGTTTGTGAGCTACCTTGTAGGTGCTAGGAACCAAACTCAGGTCCTCTTCAAGGGCAGCAAGTGCTCCTAACTGCTGAACTGTCTCTCCAGACCTTGGATTTCTTTTGGGGTAAGTGCTACTCCCTTTCAGTAGTCACCTTAAGTCTCTTCTTGCCTCCAGCATACATACTCTGAAGGTAGGCATGTGACCTAGGTCTACCAATCAGAGAGCACATAGCATAAGTCAGACCAATATCAGCTGTTTCTGAAACATTTTGTTCTAGCTGTAGGAGAAGAATCCCTCCCTGAAGTTTGGTGTTACCAAGGGGACCATAGCCCAGACAGGTGAGCCACTGTCTTTGCTTGGAAGGGAAGGAAGATGCTGTCTTGAAATAAAGCTAATTAGTACTGAGGAAAACAGAGACAGATCCGAGAGGGAGGAGAAAGAGCAGGAGGAGGAGGAAGAGGAGGAGAGAGAGGAAGAGGAGGAGGAAGAGGAGGAGGAGAGAGAGGAAGAGGAGGAGGAAGAAACCACGAGAGACAGAAAGTAAGGAGGACAAGGTTTTGTTTTTTGAGTTTGAGCTCTCTGTCCTGTGGGATCTGAAGTGGACTCTGCATTTTGTGAACTGGTTAAGTTACACGAAGCAGGGAAGCATCACCACCATGTTTTGTACACTACCATCCATTTGAGCTGGGTTTCTTTCCTTTACAACTAAGGAAGTCCTAGCTGCATGCATAGATGCTCCAAGCTGAGTTGAGATGAAAGGAAATCTGCAGCCATGCACAGCAAGAACAGCAGAAAGCCTAAGAGCTTCTCTAAATGTCCCACTTGGTCCATGAGGCTGTGGGAACAGAGTCCACTCAAGCCTCACACCTCCTCCATGATTTGGCTACCATTGGCTTTTCGGAGCTGTTTGATCCAGTCTGAGCAAAGCCATCAGCCACTGACCAAGACCATTATGTGCTCCTTCTTCTTATATCCTATGGCTGCCATTTTTGCTATCTGGCATAATGCTTGGCTTTGGAGAACACATTGTTTCCGAGAAGAGATTGGAGCAGAAATGAGAAGACATGGGCCCAAGCCTCTCTTGGCCACATGACCTTGGCAAGTCTTTTACAATGCCTTCATTTTGAACTTAATTTTCTTCCTCTTAA
The DNA here is from genome assembly GCA_026225945.1 of Cricetomys ansorgei. Taxonomy (NCBI): domain Eukaryota; kingdom Metazoa; phylum Chordata; class Mammalia; order Rodentia; family Nesomyidae; genus Cricetomys; species Cricetomys ansorgei. The sequence continues at coordinate 3,360,939 of JAMJFZ010000736.1, forward strand.
AAAGAGGACCTGTTGTATCTGCCCTGGGCAATGAGAACATGAACAATATCTTCTTTTCCTGTTTCTACCTTCCCTCCCTCCCCTTTTTTCCTTCAGTACTTCTGGCCTCTGACTTTTAAAAACAGAGAATGGAGTTAATCATATACCTCAGGTATGTCTTACCACCATGTTCAACAACCCAGGCTTAGCCAGACTCTTCTGGTGTGATTTGCTCTCTTAAGTTTTCTTCTATATCACCCATCTCCACTCCATTCCATTCACCCAATCCTACCCTCAGGTCCCACATTCAGTCTAATATGTATCCTTTCTTTAAAAGATATATGGTGGTTTTGTGTATACATGTGCTTTTCATTTATCAGAACGGTAATTTAATATAAAGCTATAAATCTTCTTCCTCTTTCACTCATCATGCTGTCTGTGAGATCTGTCATGTGCTATATGTAAATCTGCTCTATTGATTCTGACGGCTACATGGAATTCCATCATATGGATGGTTGAGGTAAAGACTGAGGGGCTTTCTGGGTCATAGGATTTGCATAGACTACATTCCTAGGCACTACCAGACAATCCTGCAGGATGAAAGTGTCCTGGGTCCACCATCTACAGCACTTGGCTTCATTCATGTTGCATGTAGGACTGTCATAGAGCTAAAGAGTGGGTTGAAGCAGCTAGGAACCACTGCGACATCCCAGGAAGTGAGAGCGGTAGGCATTCGGCTGCTCCTCATTTTGGCCCTAGCCAGATCCCAGCTAAATATAAAATATTGCCTGCTTCACAGAAGCAAAAGGAATGTGACTTGGTGGGTGCTTATCTGCCCTGTGGCTGGAAACTTAGGGTTGAACCTTCTTCCTTTTCTCTGTGAGACCATGCGTTGCGCAGGGGGCGCCTTCTCAGGGCCCTGGCACCTAGACATGAGCCCCGCATGCAAATAAGGCTACCCCAGTGTCCTTGTCTGGGCCAATGGATCCCCTACCCTGGGTGCCAAAGACTCTCCCCTGCTTTTTGTCCCCAGATATATATAACAGACACCATGCATTAAAGGGATCTCTGCTTCTACCAGAAGAGGGTCCGGAGGCATGATTCATTGCGCCTCATCCGTTTGGTTCTCTTGCGCTGAGATCCCTCAGTTGGTCCTAGCCGGAGTCCTTCCTGCTTTCCTGACTCTCCTCCCCAGCACCTCTTCCCAACCCCCCTTTTCCTCCCCGGGGCCAGCGTGAGGTGGGTGGGAGCGGAGGGGGAGAAGCAGAAACACACTTCGGAATTCAACAGTTGCCAATGTCTTCATCTGAAGAGATGCTGCTTTTACGTGTGGTTTTCCGATAACTTGTTCATTCTGATAACCTCTTCATCTTCTTGTTAGTCATGAAAGAACTCCTACCTAGGAGTTGCTTGCATAAATGGCTGGACCTCTTTTGTTCCCACTGTTTTTCCTTGTGGGTTAAAAAAAAAAACCCTCTTAGTTCCATGTTCATGTGACAACATTGATCACAGGATCACGGACAGTAGTTAATGAAGACCACACATGACAGTGATTTATGACAATATATAAATTGGGCTATTTGTTTATTTTTCCTCTTTAAGATCTGGCTCATTTCTTATTTTTCAAAATATAAAAATATTAAGCAGTATTGTAGTAGAAGTGAGTCCCCTTCACAAAAGTATACTTCGGATTCTTCTGTCATCTATTTCTTCAGAGTTGAGAGAGAGAGAAAGAGAGAGAGAGAGAGAGAAAGAGAGAAAGAGAGAGAGGTGAATCATGAAAGATGAAATGATTGAAAGAATAGAAAGGAAAAAAAAAGCCTTAAAGGATATAAGATGGAGGGTCAGCAAGATGGCTCAGTGGGTAAAGATGCTTATTGCCAAGCAAGGTGACTTGAGCTCAATTTCCAGGACTCACATGATGGAAGCAGAGAACTGACTCCTGCAAATTATCCTGTGACCTCCACACATGTGCCCCGGCATGCACTGCACCCCCTGCCCCCACCAGCCCCACGTATATACACACACATACAAATAGATGGAATATAGTACAAATTTGAAGGGGCTGGAGCGAGAGCTCAGCAGCTGAGAGAGCATACTGCTTTAGCAGAGGGTCTGGGTTTGGTTCCCAGCACCCATTTGCTGCAACTCCGGCTCCAGAAGATTCAATGTCCCCTCCTCCAAGGTCACCTGCATTCTCTTGTGCATACCCACATACAGATGCAGAATTAAATTATAAAAATAAATCTTTAAAAAAATTAAAGAGAATATAAAAGGGCAAAGTGATGATTATTAGAGGAAAAGAAACAGAGACAGATAGAAAGAGATAGAACGAGAAGGAAGAGGAGAAAGAGGAGGAGGAGGAGGAAGAAGAGGGAAACTCAGAAAAAGAAAATGAAGCACAGATGGCCTCAACTTACTGATGCCTGGACTTAAGATTTTTCACCTTTACAATGGTGAGACAGAGATGTCAGTTCAGCATTACCCCCCATTTTGAATGTCTAATGGCGGTCTCCTCTAAGACTAGCCATGCACAGTTTGATCTCCTCTGCTGATAATGGGCAGCAGTAGTGACCACAGCAACCAGCCAGCCCCAGAGTGACAAGGGCTGTGTGGCTAGGCTGGGACGTTCTCCAGGCTGAACGCCTTTCCCACTTAGGAAACTTGCAAAGGCATACTGGGTTTGTCAGGATATAATTCTGTAGCGGTCCCAAACGACAGGGCTAGAAAGGGCAAACCTGGAATGGGCCTTGACCCGGATCTGAACTCCTGGGTTTCAAAATGTATGCCACCATCTTCTCTGGCTTCTGTGACTGTAGATCTTATCCAGTGTCTTCTGGACCCATAGTGCTGAGGGGTTCGTTTCTAGACCAAGTGCTGCTGTGGGCTGAAATGTGAATCCATATCCACATTATCTTTCAGCGTGTCCTGACTCTACTCTTCTGGCTGCTTCTGCCTCTTCCTGGCAAGCCCCTCAGCATGGGGCGACTCTCCAGAAGGGGGAAGGAACCAGCATCCCTGTTCTCCCCAGGGCTAGTGTTTCATGGATGGAGGAAGCAAGGACCTTCTCAGTACATAGCACACTGCTGTCAACTACTCTCCCTTCTTGGGGAGATTTCTCACAAGATGGCTGACTGGTCAGGAGGCCAGCCTTTTGGTAAAGGAACGAGGGCAGAGTTATCTTCTGAAATCTGCTCTGTGCTCTACTGATGGATGACAAAAATCTGTAGTCTGAGTGTAATGAGCATATTTTGAGCCTCACAAATGATCCAAGCAAAGGCAAGCATGGCCCCCTATGAAGACGGGGGCTGTCAATGAGCTTTGGACGAAGTTCACATTCCAGCAAAGCATTAGTTTTTAGCTAGTGAGCTACTTACTTAGGTGCAAGGAGTGTTAGATACTTGGGCAGCTTTACAGGGTCTGGAGGCAGTAAGAGGCCAGTCTACAGTTAGTAGAGATGGTGATATTCTTTTCTTTTGACTTAAAACCATACTGGGCTCTACTGTCTCCTGTTGGATTCAAGAATGTTTTACAGATCAACTCTTTCTTTTCTTCTTTTGCTTCTTGAACTTTGGATTGTTTTCCTCAGTGGAGGCTGCAAGGATGCCTGTATTAGTCAGTTTCCTGTTGCTATAACAGAATACCCAAGGCTGAAAAAATATCAAGAGATTTACTTAGGACATAAGTTTGGATGCTGAAGGCCCAGGATTATCTCCCTATTTGTTCAGCTCCTAGTAAGGGCCTTATGTGGGGGGCACAGCATGGTGGGAGTGCTTCTGTGAGGGACAGATAATACGGTAAGACAGGAAGCTTGGCAAGGAGATCACACAGTGAGACAAGAATCAAGAGAACAAAGAGGGATCCCATTCACGTTTTTAAAAATTATTTTTTGGATGAAAAATGTTCTATTTTGTGTGCGTGAGCGTTTTTTCTACATGTGTGCAGCGTTGGTACCACATGCGTGCGTGGTGCCTGTCAAGGTGAGAAGAGGGTATCAGGTCCCCTGGACCTGCAGTTACAGAGAGTTGTAAATCACTACTGCCATGTTGGTGCTGGGCACCAAATCTGAGCCCTCTGCAAGAACAATAAGTACTCTTAACTGCTGAGCCATTTTCTCCAGCTGCCCCCAACTCTTCACTTTTTAGAAACAATGCACTCTCCTGGAAACTAAATGGGCTCCAAGGAGGACTAACAAGGTCCAACAAAGGCTATGTTGATCTATCTCTTTTAGAGGCAATGCCTCCCATGGCCATCCATCTCCCACTGATCTTACTTACCCCTGAAAAGTTCTGCTACCTCCTATGGACCAAACGGACCAAGTTTCCAGCACACCAGCCCTTGTGAGATAAACCACAACCAAATCATAGCATCTGTCAGCCTCAAGGGCAGGTTTTGTATCTTGGGGGGTGGGGGTGGTCTATGGGAGGGTATCTCCTCTGTGCGTGTATCAGTCAGGAGGTGCTTATGGAGCTTTGCTCTGGCATCGGGTGCTACCAGGCAGGGGTGCATAGCATTTCAGATGTTCTTTTAGCCCCCTAAAGCCTGTCGTCTAGGAGTGGCAGGCTATTCAGAGGGTCCCAGTGAAATATAAGGCAGCTGGATATTATAGTGTCATTTTCAGAATACTCTAGAAAAATGGCTGGAGCCAAATACCGAGGGCGGTGTCTGGATGAGGAAGCCTGCGGTAGAGCTGCAGCCCGGGTTTGCTCAGAAAGGGAAGTTAGGCAAAAGGCAAAGGGACGCAGCGTGACAGGAAGAGTCGGAGTGGGAAGGAACCTAACATACTTTCAGAGAATGTTCTGACTACTATGCCACCTGGTGTGTGTGTCAGATGGCGGCCATCAAGAATCTTGGGCCAAAACCCACTGTGGTAGATGGCTTGCAAATGGGGCTCTAGAAAACTTCCCATGCCCCCAGCCTCATTGCAAAGTGACTTTGTGTGTCCTCAGATCAAGAGGTGGAATCTAAACTGGGGCAGAGTTGCAGAGCACCTGCTTAGCAGAAGTAAGGTCTGTCACTAACACTGCAAAAAAAAAAAAAAAACCAGGCACGTGTGCGTGTGTGTACGTATACACACACACACACACACACACACACACACACACACAGAGCCTACATGCCAACACACACACACACACAGCCTACATGCCAACACACACACAGTTTCCATGCCAATACAAAACAGTACCAGAGTCTTTCTCTTCTCCTTCTATCCGGACAGGCTTGAGACTGGCTTCCACTATCAGGATATGATAGAAATGAGATTGTGTGGCTTTTGAGAGCTGACCTATTAGAGGTAGCAGCTTCAATGTCTCTCTCTATGGGACTCCTGACACCTTTGTGCTGTGAAGAGTCCAGTCTAGGTAATCAGAAGATGAAAGGCTGTGTGGAGAACTCTAGCACCCCAACCAAGAGCAGACATGTGAATGACGTCTTCTGGGAGTGGACCTATTGTGTGACTTGAGATGCGGGATGGAGGCCAGGCAAGATCAGCAGAACTGTAGCCTAGGCAGAGCTGTGATCAGCAATGAGGGATGGATGGTTTGTGAAGCTAGAAGTCACAGAAGTACCTCCTTGAACTTTAGAAAGTGGCTAACATGTTGGGCAGTAGTGGCACATGCCTTTAATCCCAGAACTCAGGAGGCAGAGGCAGGTGGATCTCTGTGAGTTCGAGGTCAGCCTGGTCTACAGAGTGAGTTCCAGGACAGCCAGAGTTACAACAGAGAAACCCTGTCTCGAAAAACAAATAGACAAACAAACAAAAAAAAGAAAGCAAGAAAGAAAAAAAATAGATGGCCAACATCTATTCCTCCCCCAAGTCATACCCAATTTTCTTTGAATTAACCCTCGTCCATTCCAAAAGTTCTTTTTTCCAGGCATGGTAGCATATGCCTTTAGTCGCAGCATTCAGGTGGCAGAGGCCAGCTTGGTCTTGGTAGTGAGTTCCAGGACATCCAGGGCTATGTAGAGAGACCGTCTCAAAAAATAATAAAGTAAAAAATTTAAATTACATTTGAGTGTGTGTGTGTGTGTGTGTGTGTGTGTGTGTGTGTGTGTGTGTGTGCGCATGCATGTACAAGCACATGTGACTGTGGTCAGAGGATATCTCAGGGTGGGTTCTCTCCTTTCATCATGCAGGTCCGGCAGATTGAACTCAGGTCATCAGGCTTGGCATATGGTGCTTTTATCCACTAAGCCATCTTAGCAACCCTTTAAACTATTTTTACTGACATATGCTAATTCCATATTATAATAGATTTGATTGTGACACTTCATACATGTAATGTATTATGACTGTATCCTCCTATTCCTTGCTCTTGTCCTCCTCCTCCTCTTCCTCCTCTTCCTCCCACCGATTCTCTTCCTCTCCCCAGTTAGTCCTTCTCTTCCTTTCCCTCTTGTGACCCAGTAAGTTTAGTTATCAAGTGACAGCTTCTGTGATGCTGCACCACTCCCCTTCTCGCCAGTCTCCCCGGGCATTCCCTTCCCCCCACTGGGTGACAGTGACTCATTCAGGGGTGCCCAGTGCTCACCTTCCAGAGACTACTTCAAATGCTGTGAGGAAACTGTCTCCTTTGGGATCTCAGACTCAAGTACAGGCTATGGAATCCTCAGGTCCACAAGCCTATACAGAAGAACATCAGGATAGCAAGATGGACCAACAGCTGCTCAACCCTGACCGCAGCATTTGAGCCTTTAGAGGCAGGAATACTGCAATCCAAGGACATTTGAACTGAGAAGCTGTCTCTCAGCTAATAAAGATGGCAGACACATCCTGGATCCAGGAGCTATTCTCAGTGTGTGGTGTGTGCAAGCCCCTGTCTACACTCTCTTCTTCCTCCCCATCTCCCTTTCTGTCTCCCTCTATGCCTTCTCCCTCCTTTCCTTCTCAATCCCTCTCTGTCTCTGTCTGTGACATCCAAACTAGCTTGCAGTTTTACTCCCAATTCTTACCCTACCTTTGTGTATCACAGAATTGTGGAATTAAGCCAGTCTGAGGTTACCGGCCCTCTTAACAAAGCAGAAAGCATATTTCCTGGTGCCAATTCATGCTGCTGTTTGGCTGTAGGATTTACTTTTGCCAAGAGGAAACCAGCAGACCTGAGGCTTTATGGTGGCTGGAGAGATGGCTCAGTGGTTAAAAGCACTGGCTGCTCTTGCAGAGAACCCAAGGTTGGTTCCCAGCACCCAGGTGGAGGCTCACAACTGCCTGTAACTCCAGTTACAGGAGATCTAATGCCTTCTTGACTTCCATGGGCATCAGGCATTCATGTATATACATGCAGGCAAAACATACATAGACATAAAATAAGTCTTAAAAAACTAAATAAATATGCTTGTGTAGTTTGCAGTGGCCTCCAGCTAGGCTGATGGGAGATTAGTACATGCTGATGGCCAGCTGCTCATCCAAGAAGAAACTGGTATGTGAATCCGTCCTGAAAGCAACCTGTGGTCCAGAGTCAGGTTCATCTGGAAAAGAAGAAAAGCTTGTTACTCTGAGCCACTGAGACTTGAGACATGTTTGTTACATGGCTGCATGCATAGAAATCTGCCTGATACAAGGCGTGAGCCAGGGGACTCAACGATGGCAAACAGATTCTTTGCCTGCCCTTTTCAGACCTCTAGCGCCTGTGACCCTTAGTAGCTTCTTTTGTAGCCTAAATTACCATGTTGATGAGGAAAATGCTGAATGTTGGCTAGCATGACATTTGATACCAAAGTAAAACTTGGTGATTTGCCATCCCTACCTTTTGGGCAAGTTACTTGACCATTCTCCTATGAGTTTCCTTATTCATAATCAAATAAGCTTTAATTCATAAGACTGTAGTGAGAGTGATAATTGTCACAAGAGTTATAGCAGCATATATAACTAATATTGTTTGGTTATAATATATATTATGCATATGCATATTGCAATTTGCCAAGCACTTCACATGTATGAACTCCATTAGCCCTGGCAAACATCCTTATATATCTTTTAAGTTTTCATTATTTATTTTTATTTTATGTGTATGAATGTTTGCTTGCATGTTATGAATTGATACCACATGTGTGCAGATCTTGTGGAGGCCAGAAGAAGTGTTGGGTGTCCTGGACCTGAAGTGATAGGTGGTTGTGTACAACCATGCTGGTGCTGGGAAACAAACTCCTGTCTCCTGCAAATGCAGCCAGTGCTCTTAACTGCTGGGCCATTTTTTCAGGCTCTGAAGGGAGGTATCTAATTATTAATATCGTGTAATTCTAGGAAACAGTGGTACGGAGAGGGTGAGGAAGTTAACCCGGGTCCTACATCGGTGAGTGGCAGAGTTGAGAAGTAGACTCGGGCCATACAGCAGTTTCCAAGTCTGCTCTCATATCCCATATGTAAAAGTACCTCACCTCACAGTAATAGATTTATCAGAAACAAGATGTGCATGCCGGTCACCGAAGGCTATTTTCAAATATCCCAATGTAATATCACAAAGGTTTAATCAAGTCATATCTGCGTGATGAAAAACATGGGTTTGAAAAATGGTGCCTGTGATGTATCCGGCTGTCGTAATGATGGAGCTGAAGCTCCTGCACGGCCGATCTGATTGTCTCGAGAAATCATCACTCATTAAGGCATTGGGAGAAAAATGAATCGACCCCAGAGGCCACATGGAGAGGCAGCTCCTGAGCGAGCTGCTGCAGGACAGAGCAGGCAGCTGGGGAAGCCAAAGAGAATTATATTTAACATGAAACACAAACACCGTCTAAAAGGCGGATGGCGCAGGAAAATAGAAATTTGATCATTGTCTGGTGACTCAGAAATCCAGTGGCCTCAGAAGCCATATCCACACACTTTTAACTCCACAGCATTGCAGATGATGAAAGAGAGTTCTTCATTAAAGAAAGCTGAGAGCCTGGCAACTGGTAGTGATGGTGTAGCGGAGGAGGGGCGGGGACCAGGGGGTGGGATTCTTGTACAGGCTGTTGATCACAGCGTTAGTTTCTGCGAAGACAGCTGTGTGGCAAGCTCTGGGCACCCCAGAGCCCAGCCATGAACATCTAACAAGTCGCTGGTCTGTGGCCTGGCTGCTGCCCCTCTAGCCACAAATCACAATTGTGACTGGCTTTTTGTGAGAAATCTTCAATTTTCTAGCAGTGGAATCTTGACACAGGCATAAGGCAGGAAGCAGGTGCAGCCCTTCTTCTTTGAATAAATGCAGAAATTCTCCGGTAAAAAGAAGCCAGGCGCTGCCCGAGGTCACCCAGCCACAGCATGAGCTGGTAAATGGGGTGTTCAGTCCTTGGCCCACATTTCCAGGGGAAGCAGGACCTGATGTTGAGCCAGGTCTAGAGAAACACCTTTTGGAAGAGCAGGTTCTGTTCCAGGCTGTTGGTTGCCACCTCTGGGCTGGTACTTTGTCTGTGTCAGTGTTTTACAAAGACCTGCATCTCCGGAGAGCTGCCCCTACCCTCCTTGTAGGTTATAAGCAAGCTCCTGCCTCTCTTGTGGAATCCAGGCCTGGGTAGGGAATCTGAGCACCACACCCTCCTCCCCCACTCATCGAAAGGCACTTTCCAGACCTCTCCTTCCCTCATTGAGAGAATGGAAAGAATACAAGTTGATCAGTTCAGTAGTCCATCAGCAAATGTGAATGGAGATGTGCAGTGAATTCTTCTCCATCGTCCACACTATCAGGGTCATCTGTCTCCTTGGATACAGCAGCATCATTTTTGCCCCTCCCGAGCACTGCAAGTTTTTTCCAGTCAACACCAGAGTCGCTTTGATTGTTCGTGTTTTGATTATCTATCGGAGCCATCTTAGCCTGTTCAGAGAACCAACGATACCTTCTAGTGTCTGTACTCCTCTTCTCTCAGCCCTGAGTCCAATTCACCAGTGACTGGCTTCTGAAAGAAGGCTGATTGCTTGCTATGGACTCACTTTCTGAATTTGCTGAAACTTCACTTTGAGGGAATGCTGTTTGGAGTCACACCCTACCTACTCCGCACTCCCCTTTCTCCGTCTTCTCCGGCTCAGTTTCTACTTCTAAGGATCCGGTCTAGAACATTAACTTCCCTGGGCCCACTGACCTTTATGGCTGGAAAGATTGCCAGTCCAGGTGGCAGACTCCAAGGTGCAGAATGGTGATGAGAAGGAAGAGCAGTGTGTGTGTGTGTGTGTGTGTGTGTGTGTCTGTGAGAGAGAGAGAGAGAGAGAGAGAGAGAGAGAGAGAGAGAGAGAGAAGGCCAGAAAGCTTTATAAACATCAAACGTCTCCCTCAATTGCTCTCCACTTTATTTTTCAATTAGCTTATTTATAAATTTATTATTTATTTTCTCTCTGTGTAGATGTACATGCTACAGCTGGCATGTGGAATTTGGGGCTTCTCTCCTCCCACAATGAGTGCTGAGCCATCTTGCTGGTCCATTATACATGTATACAAGTACCGTTGTATATGTATACAGGTTAAGTAAGTGACCACAACTATGGTGTCATTGCTAGTATGTTTTTTGTTAATAGGGAAGTAAAATAAAAATGTCATCACAGGGCTGGATAGAGTATTTGCTCAGCATACACCAGGAACAGGGGTTCCATTCCTAGGACAAAACAAAAAAAAAAAAATTGGGACACAAGAGGTGACTGAACCTGGTGGTAGACTCTAAGCATATCCTTAGTGAACTGGAGACCCCCCATGTTGCCGTGTTACAGATCTAGAATGTGTTGAAGACTGTAATTAGGTCACCCCCAAGGTCTTTTCCATTCAAAACAAGCCCTACCTCTCTAGCTTTCCTGCTAGCTTTATCTTTCTGCCCCTTCATCATTTCTGTTGCTGTTCTTTGGACCTTGTCCAAGTTCCACAGGCCTGGCATTAATTGTAAGGCCCAATATTCCTATAATTGCAGGGTAAGTATTTTTGTGCAGAACACAAGCCTGACCTCCTTTGTTATTTAGTTTGAGCTGGATTCTCCGTGGACAGAGGGAGAGGCATGAAATGAGTAAATATTTAATTCAGGCGAAGCGTGCGGCTTCAAAACGTTTTCCCATTTGCTCGGCGCCGGCCCGCATGCTCCAGCTGCTTCTGTGAGGCTTTGGGTTGCGCCCTGTGATGAAGGGCTGGCCTGCTCCCAGGAACCCCAAGCAACTCTCAGCAAATGCCCCGAAAAAAGGGTTCAGAGCGCTCAGGCCAACGGGAGCCCAGGAAATGACTGCACAGCAAATTGAAACCAATGAACAGAAATAAGTGACTCGGCATTTGCAGGTACTCTTCACAGCTGCATTAGCTACGCAATCATTGGCAGGTTCCGAACATTTCACTTGTCCCCTTGGCTGCTGCTGCTGAAGATTTGGGGCTGGAAGCCTCCCTTCCTGGAGAGTGAGGGCAGGTGGCAGATAGAGCCTCGCCAAGCGGGTAAAACTATTCAGATCCTGGAGGCAGGAGGCAGGTAGCAATAAGGGAAGGCATGGGTGGATCTCAGGTGAGAAAAGGCCAGAAAGATATTGTAGGGCAACTGGTGCTTAGGTAGGCTTGCTTTGCCCCCACCTGCCATGCGACCTACGGCCATTATCATCTGGCCTGGCTAAGTATAGGGGCTTTGCAGCCACCCCTTCTTCTTGGTGACCAGCTGAGGCTCCAGTGTGCTCTGGCATTATGGGACAGAGAAGTTGTTTTCTGAAGCCATCTGGATCACCTGGCTTCTGGTTGCACTGTGCCCACACCACTATAAAAATTTAAGTTAATGAGATTGAGGAATGGCATATAATCAAAGGTACGAATACTGTTGCAATTTAAAACCTGCATTAAAATTCCATTCCACAGCGAGGTCTTAGGTGTCAGAGAACTTGTTTTTAAACGCATTCTGTTGCTTCCTAGTTAGTAGAGGAAGCTCTAAAATATTATTAAGTGACAGCAGCGATGTTGCAGGCATTCAAATAATTTCAATACAGAAAACAATTCATCAAATTAGATGAAGCCTTTGCTCAATGGGATCATCTCCAAGGGGGGCGGGATATGTCCCTATTTGTTGCAGGATTATATGTCCACAAATTCTGATAAATTAATATTTACATACTTATCAGTCTACCTACCTATCTGTCCATCTGTCCATCCATCCATCCATCCATCCATCCATCCAACACTGTGCTAGACACAGGAGATTCATAGAAATATGAGATGAAATTCGAATCTTATGGACAACTTCAAATTATTCCTTCAATCCAAATCCAAGTCAGCAGTTGTCACACAGGAGAATTACATCCTTAAACCAAACACAGTGCTGGGAACCCCAGTGGACGACAGAAGACCTTTCTAGACAAGAAAAGCTACCCGTGTCCTCTGATTTCATCCCCTGCGCTTCTGTCTCTGCCTAGAAATACTTTCATGCTCTTTCTCCGTGGAGCATCCTAGTTTTTCTCTCCGATCTTTTGTGGGCACAGACCTTTCTGTGGGAAAGTGGGCAGGTCATCCGCAAAGCCAATGACAGAAAGAAATCCTAAAATGTGAACATTTTAAAGAGCACAATTCGTAGGGACTGAGAATTCCATTGCCTAGGAATTTCTAAGATACTCTGAGCACATGGATAGCTTTATCTAATGCAGCAGTTCTCAACCTGTGGGTTGAGATCTCTTTGGGGGTAGAATGACCGTTTCACAGGGGTCACCTGAGACCATCCGCAGGTCAGATATTTACATTACAGTTCATAACAATAGGAAAATTGCAGTTATGAAGTAGCAATGAAAATAGTTTTATGTTTGGGGATCACCACAGCATGAGGATCTGTATTAAAGGGTCTCAGCCTTAGAGAGGTTGAGAACCGCATTAGATTCTAATGTCTCACTGCTCCAGGTGCTGTCTGAATGGCTCCTGCCCACAGGTAAGCTGTTTTTTCCCTCTTCTGGCCCTTGCTCTTGTCCTTGTCTTGCTGCATAGTTAGCTATGACTAGGTAAAATACAACTCGAAGACCTCAGCGGCACAGTCATAATCAATTACTTTTCTCCCCATTGACTGGGCTGGCTCTATGTATCTAGCCTGGTTTTCCTGGGCTTGGCTCATAGCTACATGTTGGGTCTTATTTACCCCTAACGTTTTTCATCTTTCTTGGCCAGCAGGAAAGCTGAGGGCACGGTCTTCTGAGGGGAGCAGCAGACAAATACAGCCTCTTTGGTTCTAAGTTCAGAGCTAATACACTAACTTCTAGTTACATTCCACCCTTGAAATCAAGTCATGTGATTATGCTCTGAGTCAGCTCAGAGGAGGTACAATGAACTACCAGGCTGTATGACAAAAAGTGTATGTGCAGGGGAAAGGGAAGAGTCTGCTTCAATTGTTTAACTGAACAAGGGGGCATCCCCCTGACTTATGAGCCCAACTAAAGCATGCAATTAGTGGTATACTCAATAGAAACTATTTCCCATTTTGAATTTGGATCCATTCCTCCAGCTGGTGATTTGTGGTCCAGTTATCTCTGTCGATGCTGGATCGTAGGAGGGATGGATGCTCCCAGTCAGGCCTGTGGTCATGATCACCAGGGGACATAACTGATACTCTACAGCCATGACGACCATAATGCCATGCAACACCAATGTTGCCAGAAATATGTCAGCTCAGATTTGAGACAGTTGTATTTCTACTGTACATACAGTTTTCTGTTATTATGGAAACATTATGATGTAATTACAGAGAATAATGACTTCTAGCATTTTCTTATCATTTTTCAGCATTTAAGTATCAAATTGGCATTTGTCCTGTGTTTTTAGATTGTCCTGTGTTAGATGCTTGATAATTTTTCAATTGCTCTTTGGAGCCAGGCGTGCTGGTACTCGCCTTTAATAATCCCACCACTCTCCCAGGAGGAGAGGCAGGTGGATCTCTGTAGGTTTGGGGCTAGACTGGTCTGCATAGTGAGTTGCAGGACACCTACAGCTACAGAGTGAGAGCTTGTCTTTAAATAAATAAATATTAATAAGTAAATAAAAATTGCTGTTTGAATTGCTGTCTTGATTTTCATTAAAAAAATCATTTAATGAATTTGACTTGGGATTAGGACAGAATTTCTATCAATTTCTGAAATGGCCCTGAACATACTTCTGCCATTTTGTGCTACGTATTTATGCAAAGCAACATTTTCAGCACTGAAGATTATAAAATCAAAATATTGATCAAGTCTGGAAAATGTTGAAGATGTTCTACGCCCTGCACTATCACATATTCAGCCAAGATTTAATTCTTTCTGCAAAAATAGACAAGCACATCATATCATTAGTATGCAAATTTCTCTTTGTCCTTAACAAACAGATTATATGTATACCAAAGAATTATTTTCAAATAAATTTCTTTATGATTTCATGTCAGTACGTGTTTGATTTACGCACTCATATACAGGAGGTCGCATAAGAATGTGCTGGGTGAAAGCAGGAGACACTGAAGAAAGACGGTCACGCTGTGCACACAGTGGCCAGGCTGGAATGCACAGAGGCATACTAAACGCACTTCCCCCTTATGGCGTTTCCAACTTACAATAGATTTATCAGGATGTGACTCAGTCTTCTGTCACAGAGCATCTGCACAGACGTTCTAATCCTCACAGCAATTCCAGGTCCAGGTGATCAGTGCACCCGAGTCTACAAAGCAATCACTGACACACAAAGCGATTTGGTCAAGGTACTCTCCCAGCCCATCTGCATGGCTGTCTTTCCTCCGCATGGCCCCATAGTTTAGGAGCAAGCGCCTTGTCCACCCAGCTGGCCTCTACCCTCTAGGGCATTTCCTCTTTGCAGATGAAGGGTCCTCAGGCTCCGGCTTCATTTGCATAGTTGAGCTGATGAACAGGTGTGGAACCCAAGGAGAGCCTGGCCATGCTGGGCTTGACTGCTTGGCTTTCTTTTGCAGAACTGTGTGTAGCTCCCCCAAGAGGAATGGTTTGCCAAGCTCCAGCATTATTATCCATAATGTATAAAGCCCTCAAACATGTATTGATTGACATTAATACAACATGTACTAAAATGGAGGGTCAGTCTCTCACATGGGTGGAAATGTGCTGGGTATAAATTACCTTTATAACTCTCAAGCAAGTGCCTGTTAACATTATGGTGGCCTTTCTTCAGCCTCTAGGCCATGGAGCCTAGAGTCTTCACTCCAGTTGGAAGTTTACTTTTATCTACACACATTTGTAGAAAATGTTGCCTTTGAGGTTTATTTGCATGTGCATATTAATGAGGGGAAAACCATAGCTTTGGGCATTGACCATGGGTTATATAATGAAAGATTGTATCTTTCTAGCAAAGAATCAGTTCCAAAGGAAGAGAATGCATTCCAACAGCGTCAAGAGCAGAGTACACCTTCCCTTCAAATTACAAGCTTCGGTCTCTGTCATATCATATACCTGCACATAACTTAAACGGTATAATTGTTCTAGAAGGTTTTAGACAGCAGATTCTCTGGCACACCTGGTCACCTTCCCCTTTCATCTGCCTTGGCTATCTCTTCTGGTATTACCCCGCTAACCCAAAATAACCTTACACTGTGACTCTAGGATTCTTTGGTTTTTGAGGTGTGACCTGCTGACTCCCACTGACTTCTTGTACTGCATGCAACAGGAATGTACCCATTACCTCTACTAGTTCTTCTCTGGCTCATTTGCTCTCCATGATGATTTTGGTTAGATCACTATTTGATATTCACATTTCAGTCATCTCTCAGTCTCCTGGTAGAGTGGTTCCAAAAACTCCTTGGATGATCAAGTTCCTTACACGGAATGGCATGGTATCTGTCTATCGTACACCAGCATCATCTCATATACTTTAAACTGTCTCTAACTCACTCATAATAGCTAGTACAACAGAAAATTTCTTAGCTTGCTTCCTATTGTTGTGACAAACAGCATGATGACCAAAAGGAACTTGGGAAGGAAAGGGTTTATTTCGTCTTACAGTTTACAGTCCATCATAGAAGGAACTCAAGGCCGGAACTCAAGGCAGGAACTGAAGCAGAGGCCGTGGAGGAGTGCTGAGTATTTTCTTGACTTGCTCATTTTGCTTTTTTATTCACCTTGGGACACCTGCCCAAGGGTGGCCCCACCCACAGTGGACTGGGCATTCCCAAATGAATATTTAATCAAGAGAATGTCCCCATAGACAGGCCAGTCTTATGGAGGGTGGCATTTTCTCAAGTGAGGTTCCTTCTTCTCAGATGACTCCAGACTGGGTCAAGTTGACAAAAGACAAAA
This sequence comes from Cricetomys ansorgei, assembly GCA_026225945.1. Lineage (NCBI taxonomy): Eukaryota > Metazoa > Chordata > Mammalia > Rodentia > Nesomyidae > Cricetomys > Cricetomys ansorgei. The sequence continues at coordinate 3,377,110 of JAMJFZ010000736.1, forward strand.
CAACACAGGACAAGCAAACAGAAAACTAACTAACTAGCCCAGAAGCATTATGTAGTTAGGATCGTGCAATGTTTTAGGAAATGACGACAAGAAGAAAGTCTGTATATTGTCAGTAGAAACGCACCCTCTTCTGATATTTTCCACCCATGGTTAGTTAAATCTCTGAATGCAAAATCTGGGGATAGGATGGGTTGATGCCACTCTAACTATGCAAATGACATTCGTGCTGAGCCTTGTGGTACACTGCTAGGTTTTTTCCCTAGCTCTCTGTGGAGGAAGGGGAGGGGTGGCAGTCTCATCGCAGAGGGTTGCACATTAAGAGGAGGCTACCACAATGAGATCCTGTCTCAGCCAACAAAGATGCCCGCTATAATGCCTCCTCTTAATGTGCAGCCCTCTGCAATGTGACTGCCACTCCTCTTTGTTGGCTGAGACGGGATCTCATTAGGTAGCCCCAGGATGGTCTGAAACTTGCTGTTTAGCCCAGGCTTACCTCAAACTCTAACCTCTGCCTCCTGAGTGCTGAGATGACAGGTGTGTGTCATGACATTGGGCCATTCTTGTTTCCTGAATGTAAGCCATGTGAATTGCCTTGGCCGATGGGACACCATATTCATGCCCTGTTGCTGCTATAATGAGTAAGCACCAACTTAACCTCACTCCAAGTCTATAAAATCAGATACCCAGGAAGCCCCTTGCTATCTGGAAATTCTTATATTTCAGTTCAAAAATTTTTGCTTGAATTCTTTTCTTTGGCTCTATCATTTTTTCCCCCCAGTATCCTTATTCTTTTATTCTTTTCCGGAAAGATGCTGGAACTCCTGGACAGATCTGCTAAATTTTGCATCATCTCCCTCCTATCATCATCTCTTTGCTGTTTTTGCTCTGTTTTCTGGAACTACAGATAAACATATATCTATACCAACAACATTCGTACTGAGCCATGTGTACACTGATTTTGTGTGTGTGTGTGTGTGTGTGTGTGTGTTTGTGTGTGTGTGTGTGTGTGTGTGTGTGTATTATCAGCTTTTTAAAATTCCTTCTATAGGACTTATTTACCCAAATGCTCCTTTATTATTTTAAAATTTTTAATTAATTTATTAATGTTGCATGCTCAGGGATTGAACCCAGGACCTCAAGAATGCTAAGCGAATAATTTACTACTGAGCTACATTCTTAGTTCCCAAAAGTTCTTTTTGTAAAAACCATCTTGCTTATTTGATTAGGTACAATTTCTGAAGACAAATTGCTTGGGTTTAGATCCAACCTACTCATCAAATGAATAGAAGTTTTGAAATGAGGTACTGCTGCAGTTGCATGGACTTAGAAAGTGATTTCAATCTCTATAGGGATTAGTTTTCCCAGCTTTAAAATGGGGATAATAATTCTACCTATCTTACAGGGTGAGTGAAAGGGTTCAATGACTTGGTGCATGTAAAGGGCTTAGAATGTTGATTCATAAAGTAGACAATGAAACATTTCAATATTACCACCATCTAAGTTCTGTGGCAGATTGGTAGTAGGGTCTTCTTTCAGATTTCTTTTCCTTTTATACTGTTTGTCTTTGCCAACATGACCCATCTTGCTGGAAAACTTTGAGCTGTCTGTCTCTCTTCTTTCTCTTTCTCTGTTGGAAATGAAATCTAGGGCCACTCACATGATAGGCACATGCTCAACCACTGAGCTACATCATCAGCCTTCTCCTTTGATTTTAAGTTAGAGATTTCTCAGATGGTTCCTGACCCTCGTCTATGGATTCATGTTTCAAAGTGGGTCTCAGTATTTTCAGACCTTTCTTCTTCAGTGGGCCAGAATCCTCAGAATAGGATACTTCACTTTTTCTAACTGGTGTGTGAATATATGCCAGCACGTCCTCATTTGCCTGCCATAATTCTTCCTCACTAGCTTGGTGAAGAAGAGAAGAGCTACTCCTGAGATTCAGAATGTTAACTGTACTGACTTCGTCTTTCATATGATGCCCAACCCTTACATTGTACCACAACCCTATCCCCAGATCTTCCTCTGCGTGCTTTCTGGTGACCATGCATCCCATGGGAAGCGGCAGCCTACCTGTGTGAAGTTGAGTAGGGCTCCTAGACTGGCCTTTTCCCTAGTTTGCTCCTATTAGTCTCATAAACACCATGACCAAGAGCAAGTTGGAGAGGAAAGGGTTTACTACACCTTACAACTTCTAGGTCACAATCCACCACCAAGGGAAGTCAGGACAGGAACTCGAGGCAGAGGAAGAACCTGGAGGCAGGATCTGATGCAGAGACCATGGCATGGGGTATCCTGTTTACTGGCTTCCTCCCCCTGGCTTGATCAGCCTGCTTTCTTATATAACCCAGAATCACTTGGCCAGGGGTGGTACCACCCACTGTGGGCTGGACGTTCCCACATCAACCATTAATGAAAAAAATGACCCATAGACTTGCCTACAGGTGATCTGATGGAGGAATTTTCTCAACTAGGGAACCCTCTTCCCATAACCCTAACTAGTGCCATGTTCATAAAAAAACTAACCAGCATACCTTGTAAACAGACTTCCAAATATTTTCTTTAATTCTGAGCCCACAAGGACCTCTAATTTGTTGTTGTTTGAGACAGGGTCTCTCTATGTAACCATGGTTGTTCTGGAACTCTCTACATAGACCAGAATGGCCGAGAATTCCAAGAAATCCATTTGCCTCTGCCTGCCAAGTGCTAGGATTAAAGATGTGGGCCACTGTGCCCAGGTGGACCTCCACTTCTTGAAGCACCTAATGTTCCCCCATGTCCTAGCTTCTGGAAGTTCTAGGGTGTGCATGAGGTCCTAGAGCAGTGGTTCTCAACCTTCTTGATGTTGTGACCCTTTAATACAGTTCCTCATGTTGTGGTGACCCCCAACCATAAAATTATTTTTGTTGCTACTTCATAACTGTAATTTTGCTACTGTTATGAATCGTAATGTAAATATCTGATATGCAGATGGTCTTAGGCAACCTCTGTGGACTGGTCATTTGACCCCCAAAGAGGTCATGGCCCACAGGTTGAGAATTGCTGTTTTAGACTCTCCGCTGCCTGTTTAGTGCTTACTTTCTTATCTGTTCCTTCTCACCAACATGCTTTCTGTATTCTAAAGCAATTGTCCTACCATTTCCATCTTTTCTTTACCTCTGTGAGTTTGTCTTTATGAAAATTTATTGGCTGTAATTTACTGATGTTTCCAGAGGAAGCAGAACTCCTTGTGTGTATTCAGTCTACCGTACTGAATCAGAACTGTCCCTTGAACTTTGTTTTTGAGATGCAATGTAGACTTAGACATTCTGCTTTGAATACTATTCATCAGCTTGCACAAAGCACTCATGTATAGAGAAGAAAGAGGAAGGAAGAAGTTAAGGAGGAAGTTCAAAAGACAAGAAGGCCAAGAAAGGAAGGAAAGAGAGAAAGAAGAAAAGAATAGGGAAGGAAGAAAAGAAAAAGAAAGAAAGAAAGAAAGAAAGAAAGAAAGAAAGAAAGAAAGAAAGAAAGGAGGAAGGAAAGAGAAAGGAAGAAAGGAAGCAGGCAAGCAGGCAGGTTATAAAAACTTGAAGTGGGAAAATTCTGTCAGAAGTGGAAGACAAACAGTAGTCTTTTGATGAATTAGCTGGACCTCAAGCGGTGTCTTCACTCTGCATAGCCCTCAGTGGCTGACACATTAGGAGACTCTGCTGTCCCACCAAAGCCTACTTTTACCCTCCACTTCTGATGGTTTGCTGGGAAACAGATTTCTGTAAAGCCTAGCTTCCTATGGCTATATTAATGTGAAATGTAATAATACATAACTGTAAACTAGTTTATGTGAGTCCCAAATGAATGAGTGGGGGGGGGGAAGGTAATTTATTATCAATTTGCATCAAATTTCGGTTAATGTAAAAAAATGCAAAGCTTATTTTAATATACTTATTTCTGGGAAAGGCTTTCCATTAAATAGAGTGTCAAGTGGGGGTAACGATTTGCCTGGGGAAGAATCTTTATGGCTTTGATATCTGGGCTCCCTGGGAGGAAGCATGAGCTGTTGGAAGGCTTTCTGGTCAGTCCTCCGGTTCGGTGCACAGTAGAGGGCTGAGCTTTGCAACTTCCTTGTGAACTGGTCGAAACAGCACGTGATGAATGGCAACTGTCCCCTGGGGCTCTCTTCTGGGAGGACTGGAGGGAGAAGGGGAGCAAGGACTAACAGAAGGTCTTCCATTTGGGTGAATGGAGAATGTGCTGGCTTGATTGACTTGGGGGGGAGGGGACGGGGGACAGGGACTTGACAAACATGGTCTAAGGGTCAACTGTTTTTATTTATTTATATTTTAGCACCTTTCTTCTTTTCTTTATTGATATTTACTTACTTGGTGAACTAATTAGTTTAATTAGGGTTGCTTACAGGAACACGGGCACCTTATCAGTGGCTATACCACTGAAGAAAGTGTCTGTCCCTTACCTAGCCACCATTAACTGGCTATAACGCCTCAAGGAAGTGTTTGGGTCTCATATTGGAATGTTGCTGGCGGTCCATTCTTATGCCAGTCTTGTGTAGGTAATCAGCATCGAAAGTTCAAAAGCCACGTCACGCCACGACTGTTTTTCTTTATAGCATTAACATTTTATGGCCATATGGCCACTCTCATCCTTTTACACACTGCCCATGACTGCTTTCATGTAGGAGAGGAGGGTTGGGTAGCTGTGACAGAGATTGTAAAGCTTGCAAAGAACTAAGTAAGCACTGTCTGGCCCTTTACAGAAAAAGTGCATGCCCCTAGTATACAGAATGGCTCTGTACCCGTGTGAATGTAGCTTAGTGGCAAATGACCTATAACCCACTGATAGATAGTAAGACACTTGAAGTCTTAATGACGTAAAACACCCAAATCCCTTTTCCAGTTCCCATGAAGCTGCCATGAGAGCAGAGCTCAGTGGGGAAGTCTATCTCTGTGCTGTGTGGTGTCAGCTGGAGCTGCTCAACTTGAGGCTGGACAGGCCACTTTTGAGATGGCTCACTCCAGTGGCCAGTGAGTTGGTGCTGGCTGCCTGCTGGGAGCTCAGCCATGTCCAGGACCAGGGACTGTGGTTCCTCTCCATGTGGGCTGCTCAGATTTCTTCATGGCCTTGAGCTTGGGTTCTAAGTAAGTGTCCCAGGAGACAGAATGGAGAAGATGGCCTGTTTCTAAGGGCTTGGATTCCAAAACAGAAAGAGATTTCCAGTATATTCCATGGATCAAATAGCTAAAGAATCTGGCTTGAAGAGGAAGAGAGATTAGAGTAACTCTCTTGATGGAGTGAGGTAAAATATTGGCAGGGACCATGCCTTTATAAAAATGTATTGTTGTTGTTATTATTATTGGGTCTCATGTAGCTCAGGATGGTCTTGAACACACTATGTAGACAAAGATGTCATTGAACTTCTGATCCTTCTGCCTTAACCTACCAAGTGCTGTGCTTATAGGCATGTGCCACCACATCTGATTCATGTGGTGCTGGGTATGGAATCCAGGGCTTTGTGCATGTTAGGCAAGCACCCTACCAACTGAGCTACACCCCTAAGCCCTTAATAGTATTTTTGAGTGAGACTCCTAATTGCATAAGTTTATGTAATGCTTTGATACATGTATACAATGTGGAATGATTAAATTGAGCTAACACCTTTATAATCTGGTTTATACTTATTTTTTCAAATATTTTGGCGGGAAGGCATTTGAAATGTACTTTCGGATATTTTGAGACATAAAATACATCACTATTGACTATAGCCATCCTTCTGGACAATAGGTCTCAAAACGGCTTCTACCTATTTATCTGAAACTTTGTATCCCTTGATCAGTGACTCCTCTCTCTCTTCGCTCCTTCCCCCTCCCCCTCCCACCCTCCAGCCTCTGGTAGCTATCACTGTACTCTATACTTCTGAGTTCAACTTTATTAGATTCCATACATGAGACCACGCAGTATTTATCTTTCTGTTCCTGGTTTATTTCACTTAGCACAATGTCCTTCAGATTCACCATTTGTCATCACAAGTGACACATTTACCCCCCTTTAAAGGCTGAATAGTATTTCACTCTTTATAGATGTGTATATGCTACACACACACACACACACACACACACACACACACACTGTATCCATTCACTCTTGATGGCTGTATCCCATCCTGGGATTCCTCCCCGGACACACCGAATCCTGAGGGCTTAGCCTTAGTTTTACATCTCAGTACCCATAGCAAGAGTCCTGCAACTGCTGTCATAGCAGAAAGGCACATTGATACACACCATATAGGAAAGGACTCATAGACAATGGAATCACCAAAGCCCACCATGGTGACCATTCATGAAAGCTGGGAGCCTGGGGCACATTGCACAGACTGCAGGCAGCTCAACAGGTTGGAGAGTGTCCTTTCCAGGTGCCTTGGTTGGTCTAAACCTCTTTCAGGCAGCTCAGCTGGTCTGGTCTCATTCTTCTTTGTAGCTGGGCTTTTCTGAGAGTGTTCTTTATTGCTTAATTTTGCAGGGAGGGGCCTAGTGAATCTGGTCAGTTTCAGGGACTTCCTGAAGCTATTTTGAGATGTTTACCTTCCTGTCTAAGGAGCTTACTGGAAGGATAGAATGCTTCAATCTTGGAGGAAACTGTTAGACAATAAGATGTTGTAAAACTGTCCTATAGTAAAGGAGCCTAAATAATACAGACTCTTAATCTCTCATACCAAGAAGTCTAAAGCTAGGTATTTACATGGTTGATCAAGCTGTCTACTAATTTTCATAAAGGGCTAATTTTCATCCTTAAGTAATCTCTAGCATATTCTGCCAACTCAAAAATGTCACCTTACGCTAATAAGATGGCAGTTAGGGCATCAATCTTTATGACCCAAGAAGGCAAGAAGAGAGTGTATAGAAAAGAAACCTTTTAAAAATGTTTTCTTTCTCTTCCATCAGGAGGAGACGCTCCTTTTACCAACTGCTTTCTGCTTACAGCAGAAGGAAAAGCTGCAAATAGCCAGCAGACTTCCAGTTATGGCTCTATATTCAGAATTGGGTCACGGGAGCATTTATTTCCCAGTCCCTAGCAAAGAGGATTGGAACTGGAAGTCTCTGGCTGCATTAGAGCAATGGTCCTCTGAGGCTGGGGGGAGAAACTCACTTTTTCTGCCCAGAAGATACCTTCAAGCAAAATCAGGTTCCTGCTAGCAAGGAAAGGGAGGGAGAGGCTGTTCTGTAGTCAATCAATCAAGGGCTCCTGCCAGGTTGGATGTCGTCTATGTCCATCTCACATCACAGAAGAGACTGGGAAGATTAGAAGTCAACAGAGGTCTTGGAGGCCTGTGCATCTGGGTTGAGGCCAGGGTTTAGGAAATACTGTCTGCCTGGTGCCTGCATACATAGGGCTTAGCTGCCACCCTGTTCCTTCAATTCTGGGACCCCCTTCAGCTAAAAACTATCCAGGTTAGGGGCTGGGGAGGTAGCTCAGTCGATATAATGCTTGCTGAACAAGCACAAGGGCCGACGTTAAAAAGCTGAGACAGGGACTTGCTATCCAGACAGTCTAACTTAATCCGAGAGCCTCAGGTTCCAATGAGAGACCCCATCTCAAATGTGATTGTCCATTGGAAATGCACTCAATTTTCAAATTTACATCTTCAAAACCACTTCATTAACAGCCCTTCTGAGGGTCTGGAGACCCAACTCCCTCAGCTGATTGAATAATCCCATGAGCCTTGCTTGCAACTGAGAAGTTCACATAGACAGACACCAGAATCCTCTGGAGATGCTTGACAAAAAACTCAATTCCCAGCCCCTGCCCACAGCTACTGGACTGAAGAGGTCTGAGGTGCAGCACCTTAGTGCAGAAGATATATGGCTTCAGCTTCTTTTGCAAGAGGCCTTGGGTAATTCTGAGGCCCAATCAGGTTTGGGAGCCACTGCATTGTGATTTTAGATGCAATTAATGCCATTTGAGCCAGGCAGTGAGTGGTGGCGCGCACCTTTAATCCCAGCACTTGGGAGGCAAAAACAGGTGGATCTCTGTGAGTTCAAGGCCATGCTGGTCTATAGAGTGAGTCCAGAGTTCCAGGACAGCCAGAGTTACAACAGAGAAAAGAGAAACTCTGTATTGAAAAACAAAAACAAACAAACAAAAAAAAAAAACCAAAACCAAAAACCAAAACCAAAAAAAAGCCATTGGAAGAGGTTGAGAAATAGCTGGGGTAGAGTCCGAAGTAACTCCCTGGGAGGGGAACTGCTTGCCAATCAGTTCCAATGGCAATGCCTCTCTCCCAACAAATGGTGGTTCTTCATAATTTTCCTAGGTCTCTCAAGTACTTCATTTAGAGGTTATGCTAAGGTCAGGAGTGCTCGTGTGTGTGTGTGTGTGTGTGTGTGTGTGTGTGTGTGTGTGTGTGTGTGTGTGTCTTTAATCCAAGCACTCAGGAGTTAGAGGCAGGTGGATCTCTGTGAGTTCAAGGCCAGCCTGGTCTGCATAGAGAGTCCCAGGCCAGCCTGGAGCTACATAGCAGGGACCTGTCTTGAAAGAAAGAAAGAAAGGAAGGAAGAGAGAGAGAGAGAGAGAGAGAGAGAGAGAGAGAGAGAGAGAGAGAGAGAGAGAGAAAGGAAGGAAGGAAAGAAAGAAAGAAAGAAAGAAAGAAAGAAAGAAAGAAAGAAAGAAAGAAAGAAAGAAAGAAAGAAAGGCAGGCTACTCCATGTCCATGGCATTCACACGGGATTTTTGCAAATTTAGATGGTTGAAATAATGAAACGTACTGCCTTAAAATTTTGGAGTAAGAAATCCAAAATGTAAGGCAACTATTTCAACTGGTTGAAGCATCCCATGAGCTTTAAAACTGAGCAAGTGTTGCCCAAGTCCTAGTCTTGCTAGGTTAAAATCAAGTTGCCAGAGGGACTGTGTTTCTGTCTGGGAGCTCTATAGACTTGTTTCCATGCCTTCTCCACTTCTAGAAGCTCCCATTCCTTGGTTTGTGGCGCCCCTTTCCCACTCTCAAAACCAGCAATGGCAAGTAGAATTCTTATCTCAGGGCTCCACTCTGATCTCCTCTCTTGCTTCCCTACTTCCTTATAAGGATCCTTGTGAGGACAGTGAGGCCAACTCGCTGATCCAGGAGGGTTTTAGGAAGGCCCTTGATCATGTAAGCTAACACGTTCCCAGGCTCCAGGATTAGGGCATGGACATCTCTGGGCACTGTTGTTCTCTCCCACATTTGGCAATGCAGTGTTGCTAACAGCTGTGAAAGAAGTGACAGGATTGTTTACAGCTCGAGAGCTATTCCCTTGTTGAATTGGCTTCTCTCCTGTGGGATAAAGTTTTCCCAGGATGTCCCACCAAGGGATCCACTGCTTTGCATATCAAACCCAGAGCACTTACACCCATGCTTTTCGTTCCAGGCCATTCATCTTTCTTATGGGCAGGCCGAGATGGGTTTGTGTCCACTGGACGTGGCCTGAGAGCAGGGGATCCTCCGGTGGAAAAATCAGTTGATTACAGGTTATATGTTCTTTTCCTCTTCAAACATGGAGATAGCTTTTTAAGCACAGGGCATTTTGTTGTTTGTATACTCGAGAGAATTTGAAAGCATTCTCCATCCTCATGGTCTGGAACTTTCCATTTAGAATATATATATATATATATATATATATATATATATATATATATATATATTAGAAGTTTCTCTTTTCTTTGTCATTCTATCTTGTCTGCATTATTTGTTGCTTCTGTCTTTTGGGGACATCCCAAAATGATCCAATAGCTCCTCAACAGTGGAATCTTAGGGTTGGGGTCCCCCTTGGTCTAGTTCAAATATAAGAAGTCTTTGTCTGTTTATTTGTTTTTAGACAGAGCCTTACTATGTAGCCCTAGCTCGGATGGAACTCTCTGTAGGTCAGGCTGGCCTAGAACTCACAGAGATCGGCCTGCCTCTGCTTTCCTAGTGGTGGAGTTAAAGGTGTGGGACACCTAGCTCAGCTGAGAAGTCTTTTAAGGGAGAACTAGTGCTAAGTCTTGATTGTCCTGAGATTTCTACTTATTGTGACCTCCATCTACAGTTCCGCAGAAATCTCACGTGTGCCACACAGCTCCCACTCCCTCATGCACACAGTGAGACTACTAACACATCACAGGCACAGTTGGCACCTTGCCCATCTTCCCTAGTCCCTTGCCCTTCGATGTCTTTCAACTGCCACCATCTGCCTCTCTTGGCTTCTTCTGGCACAGACACCCACTCTTCCTGCATGTAGCTAGCTAGTGGGCCAGCCCTCAACTAACAGCCTCCACAAGTTGGAGGGTTTATGCCTAGGCCTCTTGTCCTTTGAGCAAGGCAGCAAAAGTACACTCTAGTATCTTTTCAAGGTCTGAAAATGAGGTAGGTTCTAGTTGTTCACCATGAAACCTTATTGATAAACCATCTTTAGTGGCTGCCTTCCCTTCCCTGCCTGATATCCCCCCGCCACTCATGTCTTCTGGAAGCCCCTCCCAAGTAGAAGATTTGTGCTCACCTAGGATTCTCTTGGTTTCCTTTTAGGGGAACCCAGACAAAGACACATACTACTGAATAGAACATAGCAAATAGAAGATTGAACAGGAAGAGCGTGTGCAGTTTCCACTGCACCCCATAACCACCCAGCAGTGTCCGCTTAATATTGACCCTATTGGGGGTCATGGCTCAGAAGGTAGGCTTGTGCTATATACATTGCATTTCCATATACTAACAGATAGTTAAGGGTTCCTTCTGCAGTCTCCCTGAGATTTTCATATCTATCAAATGAGGGTGATGACAATGTCTCATGGATGATCTGAGGGTTAAAGGTGTGTGTGTGTGTATTTGGAATTCTTTACACATTATAAGGCTCAATAAATAATTAATATTTTGCATTGAGTTCTCTATCCCACCTGTTGGTTAAGTGGGTTTTAGAAAAAGAAAACCTAGAAGTTTTCTAAAAGAGTCTAGAGGCTCTTTTGCCAACAAAAAGGGCAAAAACAAGAACAGACAATCAAAACAAACAAACAAAGAAAAAAATCCCAAACAGAAAACAAACTAAAAATACCTGTTGCATCCAGTACCCTTGGTCCTGGAAACCTGACTTGAAGCAGAGAGGGAATGAAGAAGGGACAGACATATAGACAAAGTGTGCTTACTTAAAATGGCTTCTCCAGAAGCTACTCCCAGGACAAACGTTGGCATGTAAGGACACTTATACGTCATGTACTGACCAATGGTGGGGTAAATTTAGAAAGGATAGTGGTTCTTGAATATTGACCATCTAGTGATGTCATGGCCATCTAAGTTTGAGTTGGTATGCTTTATGATAGTCATGTGACAATGAAACTAGCTAACAATGCATTTTCCAGAACATGTCTTTCTCCTGAAGTGATGTGTTACTAGTTTATTTGTCCCAGGAAACCTCAGTAGAGGACAGTGGGCAGGTGAGACATGCGAAGAAAGAAAGGCACATAAGATAGAGTGCATACAGTCCAATACCACGGGGGCATTTTGAAGCTAGTTCAAATATAAGCCTGTATTGCCCAGTCTGGAGAAGGACGAGACTACACCTACTCAATTGTGGCATCATTAAAGGCCTTCAAGGAAGGGCATTTAATCCTCTAGCTCTTCCAGCCTCACGCAGAACCACAAAGCAGGAGCTAGAAGCCAGAGGAAACATTCAGTCAAAGGAGCAGGTGCTGCTCGTTAGAATGGAGAGAGCTACACACAAGTGGCAGATCTGGGAGCACGGATTGGCCACAGTGGGGTCTAACTCACCTGAGTGTTGGAGTTGAGGGGACAGACACAGGCCCTACACACAATGAGCTCAGGTGTGTCGAGCAGCAGTGCAGTGTCTGTTTACAATGAGATGTGATCAACTCCTAGACGGAAGCCGTGGGGACACGGTATGACAGGTGAGGGTCCAGAGGAAGGGGAACAAGCAAGCTTCCTTGAAGAGAAGACGTCATCTGAGCCCTATAGTGGGAGGGACAGGAGGGGCCTAGAAATTCTCCAGGTAGGAGTGCTTGCACGTGCAAATGTATTAAGGTACAATTGAGCATTTTGACAAATGTTCTTTTATGTCTTGTTTTTCATAGCATGCATTCCCTTTTTACCAAGAGAAGCCGTCTTTAGTTCTCCACGCTGTCTGCTGTGCCCATTACTGGATGTCTAATGCACTCAACAAATTCTATTATTTTATGCTGGATGTATGGGGCTATCCGTTAATACCTGACAGTTATTACCCAGAAAGTAAATGAACCTTGGAGTGAATATTTTCTTTTCCTCAAAAAGAGAGGGGGGGGGGTAAAATGTCAGAGAAAAGAAAAAAAAATATTTTAAGCTGGGAATCTTCACAGATGCACAAATGCTTTAAAAAAAAAAACATGAAAAGATGTGAATTTGAGATGGGGCTAGGATGCGTTCTCAAGACCAGTGTGGATGTCTCCCAGACGCCTGCAAATGGCTTATCAAAGGCTCCAGCTTCAGGCTGGACTCATTTGTCAAAGGCCTGACATCTGATGATGTCATAGCATCAGAGCAGTGATGGGCCAGATTTAGACAAGGTGTGTCTCTGGTGCTGGGTGCGGCTGAGCCCCAGCCCACCCACCAAACTGATTTTTTTTTTTTTAATACCAGCTTCTTTTCTGCACAAGCATACACACACACTGTACACACTGCTGGATATCTTGATGGGATCACTCACCAGATTTAAAATATGTTCAAAATTCAAGGCGGGCCTTGGGCAAAGTTGTGAGGCAGGTGAAATCACCCCTCCCCTCCCATGGTTGTCCCGGCTTCCTTTTCCTCTGATGCCTAACAAGGCTCACCAGTTTTTTTGTTTTTTGTTTTTTTCTCTATGAGACTGGGGAATTACTATTACTCCAACCCAGATAGATTTGCAGGATTTTAAAAGAGAATCATGGGCCGGGGTGCAACACTTAATACAAAGTCATGTCTTTATAACAGGGGAAGTTCAGGCCCGCTGGGAGCTGGCCTTTCTGGTTCCTTTCAGACCCCATCAGATAGATAACTATCTTGTTTGCCAATTGTCCAGGGGTGTTGGCTGCTATAAATTAATCTACAGTGTTAAAGTCCCGCTGCTCTAGGGAGCAGGTCGGAATTATGCAGGGTGATGATGGGGGCACTGACAACATTCTTATTCTCTGCCTGGGTGCTGGCAATGCAGTTTGCTTTGTGAAAATTCATCAAGATAAAAGTTAATGGTGCAGAAAAAGTTTACTTTCGAAAAGCAGTTTGGAGGCTGGAGAAATGGCTCAGTGGTTAAGATCTCTTGCTGTTCTTGTACAGAGGACCTGGATCCAGTTCCCAGCACCCACATTGCTGTTCACGACTGTCTGTAACTACAGTTCTGTGGGTTATGGCATAGTCTGACTTCCATGGGAAGCAGACATACACACGCTGCACATATAGACATTCAGGCAAAGCACTCATACACATAAATTGAAATAAGTCTAATTTAGAAAACCCCTTTTGGAGTCTGGGACAAGAAGACTTGGTTGGTAAGAGTATCTGTTTCTCTCCTCGTACTGTGCCAGATGTTTGGGGGCAGTTGTATCTTGAGGTGGATCTAATAGTTATGTCTATTCTGCTCATGTGGAAATGAAGTCACAGAAAGATTGGGTCTCTATCCCAAGACTGCATAACCAGTTACTAGCAGGGTGTTGTTAAAGCCCAGGTCACCCAACTACAAATACAGTGTCTTTTTAATTATTTCAAAAGTGAAGGCCAAACCCTCTTCCAAAATACCTTAGGTGGCTGTAGAAAAATGCTAGTTTTGTCAGGGGGTTGAGAAAGTTCTGTGTAGGCCAACTGGAAGGACTGGAAGGCATGTGCAGATGGCCGCTGGGGTTGGGAGGCCGGGATGTCAATGTGCAGATTGTATATCCTCGAGTGGTAAGGAAATGGTATTTGGGCAGGGACACAAAGGGCAGTGGTTAAGTTGGCTCTGGTCAAGGCATGGAGGGCATATTTGGGCATGCCGAGGGGCAACTTTGACCAAAAAGAAAAGAGTCCTTGGGGTCTTTGGCCTTTAAGAACCAAAGTGGCTGAGAGTATTGATTGATTGATTGACATTCTTAGACCTGCAGCTAGGGGCAGGGAAGGTATATCAGAAAGGTGGGAGTTTGAGGATAAGTAGGCTGGGGAGCTCAGTAGCTAACTGGAGGAGGGAGATGGATAAGAAAAAGAAAGTTGTGTGTTGTATGTTCCAGGTGAAGGAGGCAGATAGGCCTAGCGAGAAGTCTTTGAATGGCTGCATTGTTGTTGTGTGTGTATGTATGTATGTGTGTGTCTTCAGAAAGAAAACATGATGGTGCCTTGTGTGTGTCAGGACAGTCAGGTGTAGGATTGGGGCTGAGGAGGGTATTTCAGAGGAAATACATTGGCTGCATTTCTAAATTAGGACTCAGGAGCTGGTGGAATCAATGAGAGGTGAGGGAGGAGCTGCTGGGCTGTAGTACCTATCTCATTAGAAGGTTAGTTGAAGTTACTTCCGGCTTCTTATCCTGCCTTCAGCGGTAGCAGCTTTCTTTTTCACCTTTTGGCTTCAGGCCCTCTTCTTTAGGCTGTAAAATAGGTTCTCTCCTTATCCTAGGTGGTCTTTGGCCTTGTTTGGGCAATAAAGCTCCTGCTGTCTTCATCAAAAGGTGTTGTCAACCACTGACCATTAACCATTGTATTTGTGTCAGAAGAAATCAAAGTTGGTATTCCTGTCTCTCTGTTTCCTCCTACTCCTCTCCTTACCACTTCTTCCTCTTCTCCCTCTCCATCTGCCCCCCCACCTCCTGCTCCTCCTCCTTTCCACCTCCTCTTTCTGGTCTCACTATATAGCCCTGGCTGGCCTAGTACTCAAAGAGCCATCTGCCTCTGTCTCCTCAGTGCTAAGATTAAAGCTCTGGGACTAAAGGTGGGTGCTACCACTCCCAATTAAACAGTCTTAAACTTGTCTCCAGACATGGGAGGCACCCACTGTCGGCATCAGAAAGGATCTTATGGGCCACTTTTACCTGAGGAAGCTGGTATAGATATACATTTTGTCTCAAACAGTGCTTGGGAAGCAACTGACTGCAAATGGTCCTACTGCTATTCCTTTCTCCCTGCCTAGCATTCCCTGTCATTAGGAGAGGGACACACCATCTCAGAATTCAGCCTTTGGGTGTCAAAAGTCAAAGTCACACAGAAGAGCTTCCCTTGACTCTCAGCTGAATTTCCTGTCAGCAGCCAGCATCTAGCACAAGCCTTAGGTGTAAGCCATCTTGGCTGCCCAGCCTGGTGCAGCCTGCAGATGAGTGTAGCTGTCACTCCTGGAGTAAGAACCATCTAGCTGAGGCCATTCAATTCATCGAACCTAAAAGTCAGTAATAAGTTTGTAAGTCACTAAGTCCTTTGATGGCTTATTATACGACAAGATTCTGGAAAAACAGGACAAAGGCTTCCAAAGATTACAGATTGCTTGAGGGTACCCACAGGGATATAGGAGTAGGGAAATTGAGGAAAGCTTTAAGTAGGTTCTGGCTTCCCTTCAAAAGAATGCCAGCGACATGGGCTGTGTGTGCTGCCAAGCCTGATAGTCTGAGTTCAATCCCTGGAACCCACATGATGAAAGAAGAGAGCTGATTCCCAAAAGTTGTCTTCTGACCTACACACACACACACACACACACACACACACACACACACACACACATACACACTACGGTGTGTGCTGGGCCCGCGTAAATAATGTAATTAGAAAGCAAGCAAGCAAGCAAGCAAGCAAGATCTGGCCCACAGATCTGAGATGCAGACTCCTCCATGACTCATTCTGTAGCCATGGAAGCAACACCTATCTCATTAAAGGGCTAGTTATTCACATCATATCTTTGAAATGGAGAGGATTCATTCCACAAACCCAGGCTAGTGTATCATCGCGATCCCAGCTGGGATAGACATCTCATACTCATTTCAAGATGAAACTAGGCATTGTGAATGTTTGCATATAAACGTATGTAAGTACATATTAGTTGTATGCAAATCCCTTGGAACAGTACCTTGCGTATTCTAAGTGCTCATATACATCCACTGTCATTTTTATGCAGTGCTTACAGCTTACTTCTCTGAGTAACACTGGTACCCTGACTGTAGCTTTTCAAAAGCTAGTCAGATAACAACTGTTTGGAAAGCCATTTGGCAACGAGGTTAAACATACCTAACTCATGATTCAGCTCTTCCACTCTTGGTCATACCCAACAAAAATGGGTCCTTGTCACCCACCAAAAGGCAAATTGGACAATGCTCACAACCGCTTTATTCATAATGGTCCCAAGCTGAAGACAATCTGAATGCCTATCAAGAGTCGAATGGGCAACTAAATTGTGATATATTTGTACAATGGAATATCACTCAGTAATTAACAAGGATGAATTCAATTCTATGCAATAGGATGGACAAATCTGGCAGACAACAAAGCCATGTACCAAAGAGGATGTGCTGCAAGTCCATTTTTAAATACAGGTAAAACTGATCTATGGTGATGGAAGTCAGAATTACTGGAGGATGCTAAGGAGGGCCAAGAAGGAACCTTCTGGGCTATTGGCAATGTTCTGTTGCTTGACCTGGGGGGGTAATGATACAGATGTGTTTACATCTAAAAATTAATCAAGCAGTGCACTTAAGGTGAGTTCATTTCGCTGTGTTTAAGCTCAGGACAGAGTACCCCAAAGTACTGTGTTACGCCCTGCAGAATATTTTGAACTGAAGTGGAAAGAGTAAGAGAGTTTCAGAGGGTTATAGAGGTACTTTGTGCCTCAAGTGTGAATGCCTTTGAGAGTCAAAGTACTGGACAGATCAGTGGCCACCACAGCCATCCCAAACCAATGGCTTTGGGGTCTTTTGTCTTGCAAATTAAAAAATATTTCATACGAGGGTGTGTTTAGAAAGGTGTTTTATTGTAGGATTATATGAGGGAGAGAGAAAAAAAAAAGAAAGCAGGACAGTCCTAGAGATGAAGGTCCCCATCTCTGGGTTAATAAGGAATTTATGGATCAAGGCATGGGGTAGGGTGGGCTGGTCAGTCCAGTTGTCCTACTCACGAGGTATGAAGGTGCTTCTCAGCTTGGGACATATCCTCATGTAGCTTCTAGGCTGTGTAAAAGGAGATGAAAGATAACGAGGAAGCCAGGACTCCCTTCTGACATTTTTGGCCTGCCTCTGGTCAGGACAGAATCTGACCAAGAATGGTGGTCTCCGTGCTTCAACTGCCTGAGCAGTATTCTATCTCCTGTTCTCACAGAAAAGTGATTAGGGGAGGGGCTCAGAAACAGCCTTGGGAGCCACATCTCTGGTCTTCTAATCTCCTGTCCATTTTCTCCCCTGAACAATGTCTCAGAATTCAGAATTCTACAAGGAAGGCCATAGAAACTAGAACCCTTCTCTGCCAACACAAACTATAAAACCTGGAAAGGCTGGCCACTTTTTCCCTTCTTCCCTAAAGCTCCTCATTCCAGACAGGTCCCATGGAACCTGGGGACAAGAAATAAGGCAAGAAGAATGCCACCTGGCAGGCTTGACTGGCTTCCCTCTCAGCCAGTTATTACCATGACACCCACAGCTTCTGTCCAATCACATTATCACAAGACTGGCCAGTTTTTCACAAAACCCAAGTACAGTTTTCTCCGGGAATTTAGGCCTTCAATCTAAAGGCTTTTGTGTCCTGTAAAATGTCAATTAAGTAAATTGGTTATGCTTTTTCTCTTCTCCCTACCCTGTTGTTTGCTCTAGGGATATCACGGTAACCCTCATGATGGCTGAAGAGAGTCACCATCCCTCTTTCAGTTCCTACAAAGTCGTGCCTTAATTAAAAAAGTAAATAAAAAGTGAGAGGACTGTCTGGTCTCAAATTCGGGACAAACTGCTGGCTGAGATATCTCTTTAACATATCAAAGTGGACCTCGCTGCCAGGTTCTCCCAGCATTCCTCAGTCTTTTCCTGTTACAGGGTCATACCCTGCCCACTACTCTGAACTCTCCAGTCCAGGGGGCTGGGCTGCTCTTCCCTATATAATCCAACCACTTTGGTTACCCCCCTTCTGTTTGGGCCTCCTGGCCTCTTGGTCTCCAGGTTCTCCTCTTGCTCTCCTCTCCCCTCCCCCTTACCTCACATGACCCAGCAGCCCAGTCTAGTCATGTCCACCCTAGACTCCCCCACATGTGTCTGCTTCTGGCTATGCGCTCCCTCATATCTACTATAGTCTCCCTTTTAGCTACAATAAGCTTTCTCCTCCACCGTACCTAGGAGCAGTCATTTTTTTTTTAAATTTCTTTTTTCATTCATCTGATGGCTAAAAAGAGCCACCACCACTCCTTTCTGTCCCTACAAAGTGGTCCCGTAATAAAAGAGTAAATAAAAGGTGGATAGACCTCTCTCAATTGGTTACTTTGGAGAGAGTTGCCTTGAAATCTAAAGGGTAGAAAAGGGAAGGGTTCTAGGTAGGGAGTCTTCAGAAGAAACTGCCCACTTCCCCCTGAGAAGTGGCAGTCTCCTTTAAGGCAAATGACTCTGGGCTGTCCCTGTCCCCGGGGCTACCCTGAACTGCTGATGGTTCCCTAAGGTCGTGCTGGGACCAGTGCAGAGCTTTCCTGTGGACCCACAAGTCCCTAAAGCCTTTCATTTTCCAGCATCCCAAGTGTGAGAGGCCAGTCTGAAAGCTGGCCACAAACACTCCAGTCCACAGGAAACTTTAGTGACGCTGGAGCCTCACACAAAGAGTAGGTTAAGAACTGGCCTTATTGGAGGCCGGAGAACTGGATGGAGCAAGGCCCACAGGGCCAGTTTGCTGGCATTCCTGACCGCTTGGGGCTGGACCACAGGGGGAGTCACGATCCTGGGGGTTGTGGGGCCTAGGGCCAGCTGTAGCAGTTGGGCCGGGGCTTCCCTGGAAGCAGCTTCCCTGTGTCCCTCCATCTCCCTCATTCTTCTCCTTAAAGCTCTGAGGGTTTCAGCTACATCTTCCCGGCCTTGAAAAGGGGGGGGGTCAACACCACGAATCCCCCCTCTCCACATCCCCGTCCTCCCCTCCCGCCCCCCCCGCCCCCTCAGCAAGGAGCTCCCAACGCGTCCTTCGGTATAGACAAGCCCGCTCCGGCCCGCCAAGCGCAAGCGCAAGCGCGGCGGCTCCTGATCCAGTGTCATTAATTTGGAAACCGGGGTGAGTTTCATCAGCGTCTATGAGGAGTAGGGTTCGCCGCCGCTCACAGGCTTTCCCCCCCGGAGACTCCTCTCGCATCTCCCCTGCGCCATGTCCCCTCCCCACCAGTGACCGTGCCCTCAGGGAGGAGGGGGACAGCCAGGCTACCCGGGTCCCCAAGCAACGCAATGAAACCCCAAGAGACACCCCCCTTCCCTCCTCTCCGCTCCGCGCGTAGCGTCTTTGGCACCTCTCCGGGGACAACAGGGCAGCCCGGAGGGCAGCCCGAGGCCCCGGAACGGCCGCAGGGTAATTGGAGAACCTCGGAGAACCGGTGGGGGGTGAGGATGTACCCCGGGGCTGCGGGTCTGGGCCAAGACCTTGGAGAGGGGCGGCCGGGCCCCGCAGGGCCATTCCGGGCCTGGCCTCACCGCACCTTCCCCGCGGCTCCGCCCGCTCATTAGCTGAGGCCTGGCCGGCCGGTTCGCCTCCTCGGGCCGCCAATTACCCGCCCTGCTGGCTCCGAGCGCGCCGCGGGGCCAGACAAAGGCGCGGGCCGCGGGCGGCAGGGCGGGGGAGGAGCGCGGAGGGGGAGGGAGGAGGGGAGGGAGCCCGGGCGCCCGCGCCTGCAGAGCCTCGGCGGCGGCGGCGAGATAAGGGCTGCTGGGGCGTCGCGCTCCAAATGGAAACGAATCCAGCGAGCAGGCGCGGCGGGCGGGCTCGGCGGCCAGCTCCCTTCGCCCCTGCGGTTTTAGCTCTAAGACCCCCAAATACAGACCGCAAGACTGGTGACCCACCCACCCAGCCAGCCAGCCTTGGCACCCGGAGCGCCAGCCACCCCCTCCTCCCTGAGCTGTTGCTGCACGTTGGGAAACTGCTGGAGCGAGGGCACGCCACGTGCCTCCCTCTCCATAGCTCCGGAAGCCTCGCTGGGAGGGTTGTGCTTAGCTTGGTGCAGCTAACCAAAGCCTTCCAGGCTTGCCTACTCCCCTCCGCTCCCCTTGGGAGGGGCAGTCCCGGCTTCCAGGCACAACAGAGTTGGGAATTTGGGGGAGGGGGTTAGAGACATCGCAGTGCCTAGCTTTGCTAATGGTCACCTCTTTCGTTTGATAACCAGGAAACCTTTCTTCTTCTTTTTTTTTTTTTTAATATTTGCAAAACGAAGCTCTGAGAGGTGAAATGATTTCTTCACAACTCCACGGGTTAGTGGCAGCATCTAGGCCAAAGTTCGTGGCCTTCTAACATTCTCAATATCCTGACTTTTCCAAGAAACAAATACACACACACACACACACACACCCCCACGTAAATCTTCACTTTGATATTTTCAGCTGTGCTTCATTAGCTAAATCCAAGATTATTATATTGGATACAAGATTTGGTTTTCAGAACTGCTAACCCAGGAAGGCCCAGGTTTGGAGCCTGAGTCTGTAGTGTGCCCACCCCGTCCTAGTTGTCCTTTGGTGGGGTGGGGTGGGCAGGGTGAGGCTGGGAGCCTTCTGGGGTGCCACAGGGAATTTCCCATTGTTCTTTGGTGACATCTGTCTCCCTGGCTGCCAGAGGCTTGAAGAGGCAGCTTCCTTTTCAATCTAGCACAGGGACAGTGCAGTGCTGGAACAGTACGGGTAAGGGTCAGGGAGACTCGCGCCTCAGGGCACGCCTGTGGGATGAAATGTAGACCGCCCCAAATGAAGACAAATGTCCCTCAATAAAGTGCTGTTCCCAAGGGTCCTCCTTGCTGTCTGCTGTCAGCAAGGTTTAGGGCTCCTGAGGTCAAGGTCTTCCTCCTAGCGCCCCCCCACCCCCACCCAGCTACTTAGCTTTGCACAGAGAATAGCTAGTGGGGGCCCTGGCCTCCTCCTCCTCCTGCCTCAGAGACCAGGCACAGAGCCAGAGGCAGAGAGAGCCAGACAGATAGGCTTGGTGCAAATCATTCTGTCCTCCCTTCCTGGGGAAGCACCACCAGGAGCCAAGCCTTGCGTCTGCTGGAAGAGAGGGGCCCTCCTTCATGTGGATGCCTGAGAGAACCTGCCTTACAGCTCAGTTATCGGTCCTGGAAGCTGCTCACCTCCCCAAGCTCTGTCCGAGTCATACTGCACTCACCAGTATACCAATAAGGCCCACAATATTGTATGCACCTCAGCCAACAGCCTCAACTCCCTGAGTGCCGCTCAAGCAAAAAGTTAAGAGCAGGTATAGTCAGAGGAGATTCAGGACCCTAGCCTGGCCTTTTCCCTTCTTATTGGTCAGTGGGGATGACAGCTATCCAAAGCAACTAGTCTTGACAAAATAAATTAGGTGGCTAGTTGGTGACCTATTAGTGAACTGGAGACATTTCACCCTTAAATAGCCTTTCTGTGGAGGCTCCAAATATCTCTTCCATGATTTCATTGTTTTTGTACTAAGCTCTGGCCTCCCCTGTGGTCCTATTTTCAAATGTTTTTTTTTGCATCTTAATTTTTGTAAATCACGGGCCCCGGGCATGGGCTAGCCAGGGAGGCGTGAATGCCAATATGGAAGGGATACTATTCCCACCTCCTCTCCTCAGTCCACCCAGCTGGGAGACAGATCTGCCATTTGCTTGGGAGGGTCTTGGAGGAAAGCACCCAGGGACCTGATGTTAAATCTCCCAGAAGGGTAGAATGAGCCAACCTGTTCCTCAGCATCCCAGACAAGGTTCTTCAGGAAATTGGGAGCAGCTTCCACACCCTTGTCCAGTACTTAATGATGGGCACCTGTGGGGGACAGTGTTGAGAACAGCAACTGATGCAGGTCCCTTCTTCCATGTACTCACTGCAACAGGTAAGCAGAGACCTTAAGCAAAGCTCGTCGTTGCTTGAATTAAGAGTTCCCAAGCTGGAGAACACAAAGCTGCCCTCTTGCCTAGTCTACACTAAATTTCCCTTGGGAACTAGTGGAAGTCATGGAGCCGTTTCAGGCCAGGGATGTGTCCTTTTCAGAAATCTGTTGGGAGGCCCCTGGCCATCCCATAGTGCTTAGTGGGCATGCATCATCTGATGGGTGAAGGGGCTTGCCGGTGCCCTGGGGTCTTCCTGGCTGTATATATACCCTTAGGCCAGTTGCTGAACTGCAAGCCTCAGTTTTCCCATCTGCACAATGAAAGTAAAAGTCTCGCATCCCAGTACTGTTGTGAGATGAAAGAAGGTGATGTACGTATATATTTACTACTGTACGGGAAACAAGGTAATTGCTCTTTTAGTGCCACTTCTTTTCCTCTTCAGTGTTCCCTTCTCTCCTTCCTTTTGTTTTCTTTCTTTCTTTTTTATTTTGAGACAGAGTTTCCTATATAGCCCTGGCTGGCCTGTAACTTGCTATGTAGACCAGGTTGGCCTTGAATTCATAGAGATCTACCTGACTCTGCCTCCTTATTGCTGGATTAAAGGCATGCACCACCATACCTGGCCATTCTCTGTCTTTTAAAGAAAATTCTCATTGTTCTTCTGAATGCAACGCAGTAGATTTGGCTGTAGGGAAAACATAGTTTGAGTTCAATTGTGCAAGGGATGGTGGCTATTACAGAAACCACACTAGGTCTTTCAGTTGAGGCGATTTAATTAGGAAACTGGCTACAGAGTCAAGGAAGCTCCAAGAAGCCACACAAGTGAGACAATCTTGAAATTCCTACTGTCAGGAAGCAGCTACCAGCCTAGGGCTGGAGAGTCCAGAGAGGAGTCAAAGTCTTTGGGACCCAGAACCCAGCTCTGTCTATTGTGTAGGATCCTGGAAGAAAAGACGGTCAGCAGAGAGCTAAAACCACAATATAGTCATCACTTCTGCTGGGTAGCTTTCAAGAAACAGTAAGAAGGGAAGACATACCCTGGCCTTTCCTGCTTCCTGCCCTCTCATCTGCCAGGACCTCCTGATGGCCAAGCCTCCCTAGAAGCCTAAAGGGCCAGGAACTGGAGCCATCCTGGTGCCCCGCAATCTGGAGCGGCCTGGGAGGAGCCTGGAAGTGGATCAAACTGCCATGTGACTTGTCAAAGGACCAAGTCTTCATGCAGGTCTGCTGCTAGAGCCCAGACTAGGCAACCTCAGGGCTTTGTGAATTATGCCAAGCAGAGTTCAGTCCAGCAACGGGCTGGTTTCTTGTATTTACCTTGGAATCTGAAGGAGCACCCTTTAGCCTGTAGAATGCTGCATTCACATCTCTACTCCTTTTAGCTGTTCCTGACTAGTACATGACAACGGCCACCTTTGTCCCCAAGGTGACTAACAATTAGGCTGTGTGTCTCAGGTCATGATAGACATGCTGCCTTTGTCCCCAAGGTTGGGCTTGTATGTCCCAGGTCATGATGCATAGTGTTTTCATTAATGGCTTCCTTAAGCTTCATGCTACTGCTTCCTGGGAACCTGGATACAAATCAGTAGAAGGCCAGTGAGATGTAAATGTGCTTACCACCAAGCCTTACAACATAAGTTCGATCCCCAGAACCCATACAGTAGAAGGAGAGGACAAACCGATGCAAGTCGTCTTCTGACCTCCGAATGTACTCTGTGGCAGATGTGCATACATAGTGAATAAATAAAGGAAAAACCATTTTTAAACAATCAGTAGAGGCAGCGCACATGTGTAGAGGGCAGTGGTGAGAAGAAAGACTTAAGACAACTTCTGAGACCTTCTGGAGAGAGGCACTGAATTCCAAACACACCTCACACAGAACTCAGCGTTTCCTCTAAACTGTCTTTGTACATGTTATCTTACGCTCTGGGCTATAAAGTTTTGTTTCAGTTCAACGTGTTTGTTTTCGATGAGGTCTCACTATGTAGCTCAAACTGGCCGTGGAATCGAGATCTTCTTGTCTCAGCTGGGTGCTGGGAATCTAGGTATGTGTGCCACCACGCACCAGCTCAAGGCCTTACTGGAAACCGCACTTATCAAGGGTCTCTGAGAAACTGGGACGATTACTTTGGAGTCTGTTCCAGTCTTATCTACGTTGCTGTGACAAAACATCCTGACCAAAGGCAACTTAGGGGAGGGAGGGTCGACAATTCAAGGCTGCAATCTACCATTTGGGGGAAGGCAAGGTAGGAATTCAGGCAGCTAATCGCAGGATACCCACAGCAAAGGGAAAACAAATGCGTTCCCACTTGCTTGTGCTCACTGCTCATGCTCAGCCAGCGTTATTCACTCTTACGTCAGTTAGGGACCAGCCTAGAAAATGATGTTGCCCACAGTGCGCAATCAAGACAGTGCCCCCACAGATATGCCCACGGATCAACCTGATTGAGATAATTCCTCAACTGAGAGACTCTCTTCCCAGATGATTCTAGGTCGTGGCAAGTTGACATTTAAAAAGAACGATCACAGAGCCCAAATAAAAATGAAACAAAAAAGCGCCTTTCTCCATGTCTTAAATTCACGCATTTTTTTTTTTTTAATTTATCGAACGTCTTTTAGTGCTGTACAATGCCTGGCTTATTGCTTTAGCTTGATGTGAAGGTACAGAGTGACTGGTGACATTTGAATGTTGATGGTTGTCTTGGGAACGTATGGGATGTCTGGCTTTGAGACTCTTCTCTTTCTACACCAGGGTGGAAATGCGGCGGGCCAAGTGAACAGTTTTTAGTGGCTTGATTATTTTTGTTTGGTCCCTAAGTAGTCACACATTTGAACCTTATTGGAATCTGTGCAGGACAGACAATAATTGAAGGGACAAGAGACAAGGAAAATGAACAAGTGATCAGATTTTAGAGCCACTGGAACAGATTCCTCTTCCCAAGACATTTGCTTCTGGGTCCTAGAAAGGAGGAAAAGGCCAGCTAGATTTCTTCCTGTTCTTTGTGGGTTGAAGGAACTGGCTGGGAGAATGAAGTTTGCCACACAAATGACTACATAAACAACTTTCCAGGGGGCCTATTTAAAATGCTCTGGGGAATAGATTGTTTTAAAGCATTTAAAAAACACCATTTACATACAATTAATATGTTGATTGCACAGCATTCTTATTAATTCATTATAGCAAGGACTTCGAAACAGCAAAACAGCCTTTCAATACTTAGCTTCGTTTGTGATATAACATGAGGCAATTACATACATAATCATTATATATGTTCGTGTGTGTGTATGTGTGAGAAATGTAGAGTTTCATCATTTCTTAGTATCCACACCATGCTTATACAAACACACTCTGCCACACAGGGTGGCACAAAAGGGATTGTATTTTATATCCTTTTAACCCTTCACTCCTGGTTTTCACAGTAAAAGTCCTTGACTGTGTGGAGTGAGATATTTGATAATCCCAGTTCACTGCATGAGACTCTGGTTTAGCAGGCACCTTGCTTTGGCTCAGTGGGCAGGGGGAAGAGGGCAGCAGTTAGTAGGGACCTACAGAAGATCAGATGTGGGGACCTTTTATGGGGTACATGAATAAGTATGGTCTTGACCTTGGGACTGCTTTGATTCTTTGTTGACCAACAAACTCCCTCAAAGCAAATATGACTTTATTATTCTTCATGATTCTGTGGCTTGATTGGGGACGAACTGGGTTATCTGCTGCTCTTATCTCAGGTATCTGCCGTGGCTGATGTAGATGGGACTGGGATGGCTTCATTTACAGACCTCGCTCTCTGGTGGGGATGGCTGAAAGGCTGTGGCCTTCTGAATGGTCCCTGCAGGGAGCTTGGGTGTGTGTGTTGGCTGGGGGGTGGGGCTGGGTGGGAGATGGAGGAGTACATTTCTTCATGTGTCTAGTTTGGGCTATTTTACATAGTAGTTGGAGTCCAAGTGTGAGTGCTCTAAGAGAACAGTGTGCACATGTTTATCCAGTCTCTGCCAGTGTCACTCTTGCAAATAACGTCAGAAATGAGCCCCAGAGTTAGCATGGGAAGACGGCACACAGTAGTGAGTACTGGTCCATGTGCGTTACTGAGAGCAATCAAATCGTCTTCTGAGGACTAGAGGTTCTGTTGCTTTAAAAACCTTTTTTTTTTTTAAGACAGAGTTTCATTATGTATCTAGACAGGCCTTGAATTTACTATGTAGCCCAAGCTGGCCTTGAACTTGCAGCAATCCTCCTGCCTCAGTCTTCTAAGGGAGGGCCTTATGGGAGTGAGCCATTATACCCTGCTCTCTTGAAATTCTAAGTGCTGTGTTCCTACGTCCTCATCCCTTCTTTCTCCTACTCCCCAATGTCTCCATTAGAGGCAGATGTTGGGGGGACAGGGACAACTCAGTGCCTGGTGATGAGTGGCGATGTGGCTACCTCCTCTATCTGCATGTGGGACAGACTGCTCTTCCTTCTGACTTCACTGCCCCCCCCACCATGAAATGTGAAGACTTGTGTAGCACAGACGGTAGTTTTTTTTTTTAAGTCTAATGTTTTAATATTTCACTGAACTACTGCAGAAAGCCCTTCATTATGGGATGGAAATGCCTGGAAAATGGCCTTCTAATTAATGTGAAATGAGAGAGTGCCCCTCAGAGCAAGGGGGACTTGGCAACTGTGAGGGTGATGTCACTATGCCAGCACTTCCTGGGCTTCCTGGGCGGGGTGACTGGATGGGGCCCGATCCTAGGATATATTTGCCTCCTGGAGTCCGTTCAGCATAAATCCTGCCACAGGGCTGGACTGGAGACAGCAAATTGAGAACCTTCCACAGCTCACTGAGTTACTGCTTCCCAGAAATTGCTGAAGCCATTGATCTTGATCTTTGTAAATCATTAAATGATTCTGGCATTCAAGCACATGGTAGCTCGTGTATGGTGACCTACAGGAAGCCAGACCTGTTTCAACAGCAGATCCTGGGCGCAGAGTCTCACTGGGCTCTGGCTTAGCCACGTGGGCAGCATTACACTGACCTTTACACTGGTGTGCAAGACTGCTCCTAAATAAGACACAAAATGGCTTGCTCGGCAGCTGCCCTGTGTCCTCTGACAGTCTCAGTGGAGCAATGTGTTTCTGAGAGACCTTGAAAGCAGATCAGACCCTGCCAGGAGAACCTGGGTGTCACTAGATTTTTTAGATCTGTCTTCTTGGTTGTTTCTCACACAGAGCAAGGCAGTTGGCAGTTGTCTTGGGGTAAAGGGAATTAAAAAAACCTTGCCTCAAGCTTGGCTCATTGGATGACAGTAACAGTAATAGTACATAGTCTTTACTGAGTACTTACTGTGTACCGACACCACGCCATGTCCTCTACATTAGTTTTGTTCTTTTTGCATGCAAATCTTACAGCAAACCTATAAAGCAGATACTATTATTATCCCCCATTTGCAGACTGCACATGGTAAGTACTATGTTCCACAGCTAGCTGGTGTCAAAAGATTTGCTGTCCCTCCTGGTTGTATGGTTCCGTTCAGTGCATCTTATGAGACTTGGTTTAATCAGTATTGATCACGTGCCCAAATAATTCTAGGACCAGAGGAAGACAGGGCTACACGACAAAGAAAATTGGGAATTTTGAATTCATTGCTGCTGTGTGGCTTGGGGAAATACTTTCTCAAGCCTTGGTTTTTTCTATTTTGTAAAATGCGGGTGACAATACCTACCTATCAGGGAATTCCATGGGTTAAGAATCTGTCATAAGCTGGGCGGTGGTGGCACATGCCTTTAATCCCAGCACTTGGGAGGCAGAGGCAGGCAGATCTCTGTGAGATTGAGGCCAGCCTGATCTACATAGTGAGTTCTAGGACAGCCAGAGTTACAACAGAGAAACCCTGTCTCAGAAAACCAAAACCACCACCACCAACAACAACAAAGAATCTGTCATATTGTTGGTTGTAAGTCATATTTTCAAATGTGATGGTTAAGAGTGGAGCGTGAGAGATAGTGGAAGTGAATTAGAAAGGGATTTGGTGACAGACATGGAGGAAGAGGAGGAGAGGGGACACACACTGGATTGGAGACCAAACAGAGAGGTGAGAAGTTGGGGAGGAAGGCCCAGGGAAAATGTGCAGAGAAATCAGTTTCATCTCTTTTCAGCAGAAGTCTGGGGTCTTGGCTCCGAAGACGGCACTCCTGAGGTGCTGCTGACGGTCCTTGGGCAGTCCTTCTGTACGTCTATCTTCACCACGGGTACCAAGCATGTGCCTTTGAGTAGCTTTTGAGGCAGTTTGGTAGGGACTTCACACTCAGACCTGGCAATTGGCTTGTGGCCGTCAATGCAATGCCTTGTCCAGATCACGCGATAAAATGTGGGAATGATGTGTCCCTCCCAGGGCGTCTTTGGGCCACAGTCACTTGCAGATCCTGAGTCACATTTCCTCCCAGAGCTGTTTGGTTGGGAACATGCCTGCTCCAGGAGGGGTAGCAGGGGGTTGACATTCTGGAGCAGGAACCCCGGGTGGCTATGTTGTAGCTTCTTCATAGACAGCATCAAACACTAGCCTGAAGACTTTGAGGAGGCACTAAGAGGGTCTCTTAGGGGTTCAAATAATAGAAACTTCACATAAATCAGCTGGAACACAAAGTAGAATTGGTGTAGGAACCTACTATATCTAGCCAATAGCTTCTGGCATAGGTGGACCAAGGGACTCAAATGGTAACTGTAGGGCTCTGTCACTCCTAGCCTTGGGTAATAATGCGAGAATGGCCACTGGCTGTTACAGGTCTTAGCTTACCCTGGTAGAAATAGAGGCCATATCTCTAGGAGAGAAGTCCCACAGAGGGCTTTGATTGGCTAACCTAGAGGTAAAATAGCCAATGACTGTGCTTGAATGTTTCAGAACGCTGATTGGCCAGTCAGGGCTAGGTCACTGTTTTGTGGACAGGGGTGCTAGTTCTAGAAGACTCAGACTTTTAATATGGCTGGCCATGGGGAAAATGTGCTTTCGCTAGAAGATGGGGTGCTTAGAAGACAAAGGGACCAGTTATGGGCTGGACATTCTAAATTGTTAGCCAAAGGGCATCCCTAAAAGCAGGTCTACGAGCTACTTCGGCAAGCAAACTTGCCTTCTAGGCTGTCTTATAGAGGTGCCTAGGGCAGCCAGCCAAGAAGGCCTGGCTCCTCTCTCACCCCCACCACCTCCTCTGTGCCCAGCTGCAGCTATTTAGTTGGGCCCTTTGGCCTGGGAACAAGGGCCCTCCTTTGACTGTCTGCAGCATTCAGGGCAGCCTCGTGCTCAGCCAGAGGGCTGTGACTTGTCCAGATGTCCAGAGGGGCTGGTTTCATGTGTCTGACAAGGCCTCCTTTCTCAGCAGGAGGATCTGAAGGAGGGCAACGTCCGAAGCCTGGGCACGGGGTGATAAATGCCCCCTGTGGAATGCAGGGATGAATTCTCAAAAAAAAAAAAGGGGGGGGGAGGAAAAGCTTTCATCGTCATTGCAAAAGCCCTGAACAAGGGAGTTTTCTCATCTCAAACTGCAGGATGGGGGTGGGAGAGGGATGTTGGGGCAACAGTGAGTAGGGGGAGGCTACCGGCAACACAGATGCTTGACTGTGAAACCTCTGTGGAAGGCGCAACAGAGCGGAGACCTCTTTTCCTCTTGAACAGCCCAGGCCATGACAGCCTGAACCCAGCCTCCTGCTGTGTGGCAGGGGCTGTCTGTTACCAACTCTGGAGAATGGGGGCTGTGTTGGCCTCCCTCTGCTCCCTCCCCCGGCACCAACCGAGAGCTGCCCCCACACAAATGGCATTGTACAGCCAGGGACAAAAACGCCTGTTCATTCCCCATCCGTGCCTGGGGACAAAAAGCTAAGTGTGGCTCACTCTGCTCTGGTTTAGGGAGGATGGAGTTGTGGGAACTCAAGGGGCAAGGCAGGGATGGCTGCAGGGCATAAATCAACTCTGGCCACAAGATGAGAATTTGTGACCCAGATATACCCAGCAAGGAGGGCAGTCCCTTTGGTGACCCTTGACCTGCTTTTACAAGAACAGATCACCTATGATAGAGACTGTGTATAGTAGAGACTATATACTCTTGCCTGTTTCCCTGATACATCCATCCTTTGGGCAGAGTCTGTGGCCTTGAGGAGTTTCCAGAAGTCTTCATTTCTTCAAGTGGCGTTTGTGGAATCATTCCATTATGGTTAGTTAAGTGTGGGCTTGGGAAATCAGACAGACCTGGTTTCAAACATCTGCTACGGTGCCAGCTATGTGACCATTAGTCTGTCCTTTGTCTTGCCTCATTTATGAAGTGGAAGTAACCATAATGTCTATTATGTTGGGAGGAGCAAAGGACACAACCTCTGGCATGTACAGCATTGAGCAATACACAGTAAGTGTTCTGTCCCCATTGCTGATTAACTGATACATAATCTTGGTAGCTATGCTCACCATGTCTGCTGTTTTGAGGGGATGATGAGAATTCAGAGAGTTGTACCTTATGAATGAGTTGCATTTCATAGTTAACTGGGAAGCCTGTTTTCTGGATCCAAACATACAGTTTCCATAGAAACACTGCTAAGAAAAGTCTCGAGGTTTCCAGTTAACCCACAAAAGCCTATTCAACTGTCAGTTACCAGAAATAACTGAGTGGTGGCTTTAAAACATAGCAGAAAATTCTTTAATGCCTCTCTCCCAATGAGAGGTGGGCCCTGGGTCCCCTCCTTTTGAGTTCCCCAGGCTTGTGGTTGCTTCATTCCATGGAGCATGACAGAAGGAGCATGGCGTGACTCCAGAGGCTGGCCCCAAAAGGCTGTAAGGTTTCTACTTTGCTTGTTGGACACTCCTTCTTGGAGGCCAGAAAAGCATGTGTAAGATGCCATGATACTCTTAGGCCACCCAGCTGAAGAGCCCATGGGATCACACGCCCCACTCATGCAGAGAGAGACAGAAACAGAGAGAGATACCTTATGAGTCCACAGTCATTCACGTCAGTCCTAGCTTTTGGAGTCTTCCCAGCCAAGGCCCAGTCACCATGGAGCAGGAACAAGCCATCCCGACTGAATTCCCAATCCACAGAATCCATAAGCTTAATGCAACGGCTGCTGTTATAGCTTGAGGTTTTTTGTTACGCAGCAGTAACTGTGTCTAACACGTGGCCTTTGTAAGAAGGCCTGTGACCGTGACTGACAGTAACGTGGCAGTGACATCTTGCTACATGCCTAGAACTGTGAGAAACGAAGGCTTTGTTTTTTCTTAATTAAAAGTTATTATCCTGGCAAGGATTCATATTTTCAGAACCTTCTCTTCCCCATTTGTGCTGCTTAGCCAATCGCATCAGATTGTGAAGCTGAGCTCCCATCAATGGGATGAGACAGTCATCACCTACCTCAGGGATGAAAGACAAGAGTCACATCGGCCCTGGTGTGTTGCTATTCCAGTTCCTTTTTACAGAAAGGATTGCCTCTTGGAGCTCCTTTCGCTTTCTCTGCCTGTTCTTTTTGTGGGAAACTGAGATCATTCATTGTTTCCAACAAGCTTGTGCTACATGCCTTCTGCGGATTGACTCAGTCAATCCTCAAAAGTACCCTAAGAGAGAAACCAGTAGTAAGGAGAGTCCTTAGAAACCAGCGGCACAGGCAATAACTGCGAATGAAGAAGTTTCTTACAGCTAAGTCCTAGGGCTTGAAGAAAGACAGGTTCATTGGCTAGATCTGAGGAGACACTTGGAGACTTGGCTGTGATTTCAGATAGCGTTTCTAGGCATGTTTAAGGGTTGTTAGAGGTTGATGACATTGACCGTTTAATCCAGTTTCACTTCCGGGCCAACAGTCTTTCCTTTCTTTGATTCAGTTGTGTCTCTTATGGAATTTGGGGTGGCATCCATGCAAATTTGTGGAGTGATGAAAACAGAGGATCTCTTCCATCTTGTGACCTTGGACCACGTGTCTTGCTTGGCCAACAGAATGGGGCAGAAGGGGAAGTGTTCTGGTTTGGGGCTGAGGCTTTCTGAGGCTTCATGAATTTCTGCCTGGTCTCTTGTGTTTCTGCCTCTCCAAGAGAAGCTGTCCCTCTTGTGTGATCCCAAGAGGAAGATGAATGGATGTGTACAGCCAGTCCCAGCTGCTCTCCAGCCTAGTGAGTAGGACATAAATGTTCATTGGTGGGTGCTGCTGTGATTTTTATATTGTTCCACTATGATCGTGGCACATTGACAATGGAGTTGATTTACTGTCTGGAACAAATGTACATGACAGGAGTGGAGAGGTCCCAATGCGTCCTCACAAGTCTGTTTGCATATTTATTTATTTGTTATTTATATTTTTGAACTATGTCCCCAAGTCTGTCTTTGCTTCCTAGTTGCTGGCCATACTGCCTGGAGAACCCATTCCAGGCCAGGAGGGGTGGCCTTCCCTTGAGTACCAAAGTGCTCTGGTGCATAAAGTGGTCTCGAGGATGAGTTCCTTATATCACACAGACTGATCCCTACCACTCTTCAATTGGTACCACTAGTTAGCCAGCTGAATACAGACAAATATTTGCAGATCTGGTGTTCCTAATCACAAGAGAACCATATCCTTGTGTGTAAGGAACTTAAAGTCTTATCGAAGGGGCAAAAACCCAGCTCTTCTCAAGGTGTTCAGAGACTGTTGGGAGTTGCCTGCCGTCTTGATGCTATGTTGAACAGTCCTCAAATGGGCCGTCCTAGCCTCCATCCTAAGGACCACTATAAAGAGGACAAAGCAGCTGGGACAATCACTGCCCGGGGGAAATCTGGGTTGAGTTTAGCATCCAGCAGTTTCACAGGATTGGCTACTCTGGACTTCCAGGCCAGGGAGACGGCCCAGGGAGGAGGGAACTGTTCCCATTCTCCTGCATGCCAAGTGTCTCTTTTCTTTGCTATGTCCTGTGGCCCATGAACCTCCTTCCCAGGCCCCCTGCCTCTCATCTTGGTTGTGGACCAGGCAGTTGTAATCCCCACTAACCTCAGCCCTCCTTGGAGGGGTGTTATGTGTGTCTCATGTCTATTTTTGGCAGTGTCAGTATTCATGCTGCCTACCTCTCAAATAGATGCAAGTTCAGCTACAGCTAATTTGGAATTTGTTTCTCCAAAAGCATTTAGAATTGTTTTTGCCTAATGCATCAGATTTAAATTCTGGGGCTAATTATTATGGAGGCATGAGGGAGAAAGGAGAAAGTTGCTCACCAGGCCTAATGGGGATGAACTGGAATAACCTCTCTCTAGCATGGTGGCACTTGAGGCGGTCTTGATATCTGCTAAGACCACAGATGGGTACCATGTCTTTTTCAGACATGGCCTGCTGGCCAGGTGGCCAAGGGTCTGGGGGACTAAAGAATAATATATGTGTATGTGTGTTGTCCACATTTTATACTTATGGATTGCATGTGTCCTGTGTGTAGTAAGTGTTCATGTGCCATGTTTGTGGGTCATGTGTGCTATCTGCATGGTACTTTCTTGTTTGCTATCTGTGTTATCTGTATCTTGTACGTTGTGCTTTATTTGTTTAGTGTATGCATCTGCATGCTTGCATTATGTATATTGCCTGTTGCATGCATGTCGTCTCTCTGTGTTATCTAGGTTGCATGCCTTCTGTGTTTGTATTTTGTGTTTTGTGTATGTTGTATGTTATATGTACGTATATCAGAAGCCCAGAAGGAGCTTTCAAATGTAAGACTCATTGTAATTGGCTAGGTGTTTGGCACCTTTGGTGAAATACTGGGATGTTTCACTTATGCCAGGTTGAAATTTAAAGGGATAAGGGTGAGTTCAAAGCTTGAGTAATTTGGGACTCTCTAAATGCTATGGTATGAATGTTTGTGTCCTCTTCAATTCAAATGTAGAAATCTAACCCTCAAAATGATGATACTAGCAGGTGGTGCCATTGGATGGTGCCATTCTTTGGATGTGGCTTGTTCTCCAAGGGCTCAGGTTTTGGTCACATGGTCCCCAGTATAAAAGTATAAGAGATGGTGGGCCCTTTAAGAGGTGGGGCAATTGGGAGGTAATTAGGCCATTCGGGAGCATCATCCTCAGAAGAGATTAATGTAATTCTTGTGAGATTCATTTTAGTTTCCATGATAACAGCTTGTTATTAAACAAGGCCACCTCACATTTGTAACTTCTTCTGCATGTGACTTTTCCCCTTCTTGCTCTGCCACACTGTAATGTAGTCGAAGAGCCCTCTCCAGGGGCCAAACAGATAAGGCCACTAGATATTGGACTTTTATCAGTGGTCCCATATTTACAGAACCAAACAAACTTCTGTATAAATACTCAGCTTCAGATATTTTGTTATGGCCACACATGATGGACTAATGTGTGTGATTACACAGAAGCAAGTGTGTGAGGCTTCGGGGGTGAAGGATTTACTAAGGATAGGCTCCTAGAGAAGACAGTGAGTGAGGAGAGAAAACCAGGCATAGTACATCTCAGCCCAAGGTTCAGCCTCACCTGATCCTATAGGTGAGCATTGTAGTGTGAGTTGTTTCTCTGACCTTGTCCCAGATTGAGGCAGGGAAGCTTTCCAGTTTTATGGAAGGTCTCCTTCTCCCAGGAAGCTCCAGCTCTACCCAAGCTGGGTAAAGCAGCTACAGAAGGTTCAGGCCAGCTGGCTGAAGAGAACTGCAGGTGCAGGCTGTTTAAACTAAAGGCACATAGCAGATGGGGAAGGACACACAGAAGCCATCAAAGGGAACTGAGAGGATCTGCGCCAAGCATAGACCATGTTTGCTACTCTGGCAGACGCATGGCACCCCAAGTTTAGATTTTATGGCTGCGTAACAAATTGTTATAAATATAGAAGCTTTAAATTCTTCCAATTTATTAGTCATGTTCTGCATGATGACATTTTGGCCAATGACAGGCTATTTGACAATGGTTCCATAAGACTATATCACCTAATATGCCAGACATGGTGATGCATGCCTGTAATGCTAGCACCTCCGGATATTCAGTATGGTAGTTTGAATGAGAATGCCCCCCAGAGGCTCTATATTTGAATACCTGGTCCCCAGTTAGTGGAACTATTTTGGAAGGATTGGGGGCGTGGTTTTGTTGGAGAAGGTATGTCATTGGGAGTGGACTTTGAGGCTTCAAAGGACTCAAACCATTCCCAATGTGTTGTGTTTTCTGCTTGCTGTTCCACATGTGAGACCTCAGCTATTCCTGCTGCCATGCCTTTCTCAACCATCATGGATTCTAACTTTCTGGAACTGTAACCCAATTAAATGATTTCCTTTATAAGTTGCCTTGGTGTTTGATCACAACAATAGAAAAGTGACTAAGACACTGAGGCAGGAGGATTGTGAATCAGATTTCAGCCTTGTCTATGTAGTGGGACCCCATCTCAAACAAATGAACAAAGAAAAAGCTTATATACTGATGTCATAGCCATCTTAGTGCAATTACAGTATGTGATGTTTGCACAAGCGCCAAAGTCACCAAAGGACCTCTTTCTCAGAATGCATTTCTGTTGGTAGAGGACACATAACATTGCTTCATAGCTCTTTTTTGACGTGCTAGCACAACACATCTGGGTTTTCTACTCAGGGTCTTACCAGGCTAACACACAGGTTGCCCAGGGCTAGGGTTTTCTTACTTGGGACTTGAGATCCTCTTCCAAGTGTCTTGCAGGTAGAAAGATCATGTATGTTGGGTTTATGGAGGGCCAGAGCTCTGTTTTCTTGCAGGCTACTGGCTAGGGACTTACCTTCCAGAGGCCACTGGCAGCTCTTTGTCATATGACAGGTCACATGGATGTTTGCTTTCTTCTAGGGAACCTGGAACATTTCACCACGTATTCCTCTTTTGCTGCCATTAAATAAAGCCCTTAGATTCTAAAGGACTCATTGGCTTTGGTCAAGTATAGCCAGGGAGATTTTTAATTTGCTTTATTGTTGTGGTAGTTTGCATGAACGTCCCTCATAGTCTGGGCATTTGAATACTTGCTTCCCAGTTGGTAGACCAGGGAGTGAAGTGTTGTTGTGAAGAACTTGTGGGTTTTTGAAGAATGTGGAAGGCTTTGGAACTTTGGATTAGAAACCCAATTGAACACTGTAAGCAGAGATTAATGGATGGTCCTGGTGGGAGCTTGGAAAACAATGCTGAGAGAAACATGGCCTGTAGATACCCAGCTCAAGAGGTTTCAGAAGGGAACAATACTAGCAACTGGGCTAGAGACCATTCTTGTTGATATTTTGGCAAAAAAAAAAATGCAGCTGTTTTCTGCTCTTGTCTTAAGAATTTGCCTGAGGTTAAATTGACAAGTAATGGACTAATTTCTTTAGGAGAGGAGATTTCAAGACAGCCTAATGTTGAGTCTTTCATGTGGTTATTAGCAATCACTCTTATGCATGTTTACAATGAAAAAGAGCAGAGGGGCAGAAAGAATTACAAAATGTACAGTTTGGAGAGGAAAAGGATGCTGGCAAGGTTAATGTTACTGCTAAGGCTTGTTCTGGAAGAGAAGTTGCAACTGTTAAGGGGATTAGAGCCATTAAGGAGAGGCTGAATCTGCATTAGAATAAAAGGAAAGGTGCCCTCTGGGCAAGACCCTACCCAGCCAATCTTCCAACTTGTGAAAAGAACATGCTCAAGGAATTTTTTTTTTTTTTGCTCTTAAAAGGCAGCAAACAACAGAAACTGCTGAAATGTGATTCAAGGGAGCCAGGGTCCACTCCAAACTGGCAGCCGAACCTGCCAGTGTCCTCAAAGTGGTACTGGCTTTAGAGTCATGAACGATAAACAAATAAAGGGGTCCTGGAATCTTTCTCCAAAATTTCAGAGAGTCACTGAGGCCAGGCAATGTCTGACAGAGGAGTCCTTGCATGGAGGCCTCGAGAGGCCATTGTGTGAAGCTGTGGTGCTGAAGCCAGGTTGCACTGGAGACTCCAAAATGCTGAAGATGCCAGAGCCATGGGATCTCAGCCAAGGAGAGCGACACACAGGGAATGGAACCAGCCTAAGAGAGGTGGGCAGCAAAGCTGGAAGGGCAGAGCCATCTAACCCTTTGACATCAGGCATGGAGCTACAGGATTTGGAGTTTGCCTTTCTGGTTTTTGGACTTGCTTTGGGCCAGTATTCCCTTCCTTTTGGAATGGTAATATATATTCTGTGCCATTGTATGTTAGAAGTGTGTAATTTGCCTTTTGATTTTACAGGAATTACAATTAAGAGATTGCCTTGAGACTCAGAAGAGATTGAACTTTTAAACAGTGTTGAGACTAAAAGACCATGGAGGCTTTTGAAGTTGAACCAAGTGCACTTTGTATTATTTGGTCACAGATTATGGGGGGTCAGGGGGTGCAATGTGGTAGTCTGAATGAGATGATCTCCATAGTCTAGGTATTTGAATACTTGGTCCTCAGCTGGTGCCTGGGGAAGATTAGGAGGCGCGGCTTGCTGGAGGAAGCGTGTCACTGGGGGTGAGTTTGGAGGTTTCTAAAGATTCACACCATTTCGAGTTCTTTCTGCTTGCTGCTTGTGGTTAGAGTTGTGAGCTCTCAGCTTTTCGGGCTACAGGGCCTGACTGCTGCCACACTCTTCCA
The DNA here is from genome assembly GCA_026225945.1 of Cricetomys ansorgei. NCBI lineage: Eukaryota > Metazoa > Chordata > Mammalia > Rodentia > Nesomyidae > Cricetomys > Cricetomys ansorgei. Next base: position 3,414,627 of record JAMJFZ010000736.1, read on the forward strand.
CTGTGATGGTGGTAGACTCCTCTCCCTGTGGAACCGTAAGCTCAGACAAATCCCTCCTTCTATAAGTTGTCTTGGTCATGGCGTTGTATCACAGCAATAGAAAAGAACTAAGACGGCTATGTGTGTAATTACAGAATCTGCATTTAATTGTACTCACAGGTTCCGCCCATACCCAAAGGGAAAGGGACCATCTGAAGACATGAGGGGTAGGGTGAGGGGTGAAGGGGGGTCCTAGAATTCTTCCTGCCAGACTCCATATCTTTGAGGAAATTCTTAAGCTAATTTAGCAGAGTGAATGGCGGGATAGTAGTTTCCTTTACAGGCACTGGAAAATCCATGGACCTTGTCTTCCAGCAGTGGCCCTCTAGTTAGATAGTCAGCTGGCAATTGGCAGTTAGCTCTGGTGTCTGCCACGTAGAATCCATCTATGAAAAACTGGCCAATGAGATACTGTCATTCAGCACTGGTGGCGTCTCCCTGCTCTTCCTGATTATCTCTGAGGCTTGTAGGTTTTTTGTAGCTCCCCAGATGCTGAGTCTTTTCCACCACTAACTGTAGATATGAGAGGACACTTCTGTACCCCTGGAAGTGTTAGGAACTCAGTGGTATTCAGCACCCTTGCATTCTGACTCTGTTTGGCAAATGTGTTGATCCCCCCCCCCCATACACAAACACCTGGATTCATGCAGCACCAGATGCCATAAGGAATAAACCCTCATATCTCAGTGAGTTTGCCATCCATAGTTGATTTCTAGTTCATAGAATAGTTTGAGGTAGACCTTTCTGGTTGAGGGGTAGCTCCCGTCCATGTAGTGATTCAGGGGCTCAAGGTTCTTCTAACCAACTCTCTTGTCACCTAGCAACAGTGGTTCTCAAACTTCAGGAGGCATGCGATTTCTACAAAGCACCTGTTAGATTGCTGGTCTGATCCAGAATATTTGATTTCGTAAGTCTGGGGTGAAGCCTAGGGATGCGCATTTGTCAACATTTGTTTTGAGAGGGAGCATGATGTCTAGTCCAAGCTGCCCTTGAACTTGTGAATCTCTCTGTTCCACCTCCCAACTGCCAGCATTGCAGGTATGTGCACCAGCATGCTGAATGAGAATAGACATTGTGTTTCTGGAGCCACATTGACAACCACTGTTCCAGGGCTTACTTTTCATCTGAAAAAGGAAAGAGCAAGCACAGAGAAGGCAGACATGTGTTTTTAAATGTAGAACTGTCTCCTTCGCCAGTCACATGGCCACCCGAGAATACAAGAGTAACCAGAAATGTATGCACTCCTGTGTATCCATCCGTGTCAACTGCATGCTGTGCAAGCAGAGGGACACAAATTTTGGTGAGGCATCTAGCTCCCTCTGTTTTTAGCTCCTAAGCAACAGTTGTTGTGAAATGACCAAGTCCTCTGACCCAAAAGACTCAAGTGGATACTATTAAGGTTCAAGGCTCAAAGGCAGGACAATTCATTTTCTACCAGGAGCATCCACAGCACAACTATTTCTATGGGATGCAGTCTGACTGTCGGCTGACCTCCCTGGCCCAGTCCTATCGGCTCTCATACTTTGGTTTCAAGTTTTGAAGGACACATATTTCTTCACTTTCAGAGAATGATCCACTGATTTCAGGACATACTCTCAAACCAGTGGCCAGATCACACTGAACAGTCACACCCCAAAGGCATGTCAATGTGGATACCTACCATACCCAGCTAGGGCTGCTGAGCCATCCAGTCTTCTGTTGCCATTCCCTGCAACTGTGACACTGTGGTTACAGTTGGCCTTGCGTTTATTTACCCTCATCCTCCCCCCCATTTTCTCTAGATCCTCTAAACACCTGGCTGAGCTTCGAGGACTAGACACCTCTGCTTAGATCCATCACACTTCCAACCCATTGTTGCTAACACCCATTTGATGTTTTTTTCATGGGGGAAAACAGGTCTGGATGAGCCTCTGCCTCTTGCTCCAACCTAGTTTTCTTCTTGACAAATGACATACATCACTCAGGTAGACGGTCACCGAATAGTGTACAGTCTGGAGATTGTCACTCATGGTGGAAGGGTTGCCAACTTCCTGAGTCCGAGAGTGATGAACCACCCACGAATGAAAGGCAGGTGCATTTCCATTTCTCATGTGGGAGAAATATTAAAAGCGTGTAAGAATTGTAATGCCACTAGAATAATTAGGGCCACTGCTAGCAGGGATCCAGAATGTGAAAAGAGTGTAATTCCGGCTTAGAATTCATAGCACATAAGGTCAGGTAATGGCAAGACAGCTCTTCATTACTGTTCTTCATTATTTCATCGAGCGCAGTTTTTCAACCCGGCTGTGTACGCTGAGTCATGAGGCTCCCTGGAAAGCTTCAATTGATAGGTTTACAGGGCCATAGAAACAGAGTGGAGGGGGAATGATTAACCATGATGATTTGGCAGTCTTCCAGATACAAACTGATTATACCAGAAGGTTCGTTGCAACTTCTGTCATGTGGTCAGTGAAAATGACTCCTGGCATCAAAAAGCCTGGCTGTGGAGTTCAACACTGTCAGTCAGCAGTGGGGTCATTACACTGCTTATCTCGAGGATATCCAAGGTCCTTTTTAGCTCTCCTGTCCTCTGGATCGGGCACATTTCAATTACAAATTTACAGATGGCCACGCCTTTCCTACTAGTGTCATCCCAGCTTACCAATAGGTAGCTAAAGCCACAAACCACTTTGTGGCTGAAATAAATAAAGCACACCTATAGGGTATAGATGTTTACAATTATTATTATTATTGTGTGGACACGCGTGCACGTATGTAAGTGAATGTAAGAAAACAGCTTTTGGGAGTCAGTCAGGGAGTCTCTCCTTCCATGTAGGTTCTGGGGATTGAACTCAGGTTGTCAGCCTTGGGAGCAAGCACCTTTACCCACTGAGCCATCTTGCTGACCCTAGTATGGAGGTTCAAGTTAACATGACTGCTCACTAAATGACCAGAAGTATAGAAAATGGGGAATTGTGGGAACGCTGTGAAAATGAAGTAGATAATGGTCAGTGAGACAAAAGAACTCATAATTAAAGGAATACTATTTTAGCCAACAGAGGCAAACTTACAGTGTTAAAGGATGCCTCAGCCAGGCAGCAGGGGCTCTGGAGAACAAAAGAGCAGAGGAAGGCAAATTCACTCTCTTTGTCTCCTGAGACAGAATGTCCCTCTGCTCTTGGATATCAGAGTCCAGGTTTCTGGACTCCAGGATTTGCACCAGCAGCCCTCCAGTAGGGCCCTTTGGTCTTGGGCTGAGAGTTACATCATTGACTTTTGGGTCTGAGTCCTTCAGATGTGAACTGAGCCAGATCATCTGCCTTTCTGCTCTCGCTTGCAGATGACCTACTGTGGAACCTCTATCTATCTATCTATCTATCTATCTATCTATCTATCTATTATCTACCATATAATATCTATCTACCATCTATTGATCATATAGTATCTATCCTATCTATCTATCTATCTATCTATCTATCATCTATCTATCTATTATCTACCATATAATATCTATCTACCATCTATTGATCATATAGTATCTATCTATCTATCTATCAATCATCTATCAATCATCTATCTATCTATCTATCATCTATCTATCTATCTATCATCTATCTATTATCTACCATATAATATCTATCTACCATCTATTGATCATATAGTATCTATCTATCTATCTATCAATCATCTATCAATCATCTATCTATCTATCATCTATCTATCTATCTATCTATCATCTATCTATCTATTATCTACCATATAATATCTATCTACCATCTATTGATCATATAGTATCTATCTATCTATCTATCTATCTATCTATCAATCATCTATCAATCATCTATCTATCTATCATCTATCTATCTATCATCTATCTATCTATCATCTATCTATCTATCTATCATCTATCTATCATCTATCTATCTATCTATCTATCTATCTATCTGTCTGTCTGTCTGTCTGTCTATCTATCTATCTATCTATCTCTATCATTTGTCTGCTTTCTGCTATTTGTTCTGTCTCTCTGGAGAACTCTGTAATATACCTTTGAAGTAGACAACATCACCCCAGTTTACAGATGGGAACACTGAGACTCAGATTGAACTAATTGATCAAGGACACCTAACTGCAAAATGGTGGGGAGACTTCTTCCTGATTCCAGGGCCCCTAAATGTTTCTTCTAGCCTGTAGTGACTCTAATTACTTAACACACTGCTGAAGTGTTAGGGTTTCTATGTGAAGTACACTTCCATGCTCATGTTTGGACAGTTGCTCTTTAGCTGGTGGTACTGTTTTGGGAAGTTGTGGACTCTTTGGGTCCTGAGGCCTTCCTGATGGACATGGGTCTCTAAAGTCTGGCCTTGAATATTATACCCACCACCTCTGGTTCCTGTCTGTACTTTCTGCTTCCTGGTAGGCTACAATGGAAGAGCCTCTGCTGGTGATCTTATTGCCATGTCTTCCCTGCCGTGATGGGCTGAGACTCTCTGAAATTCTGCTTCTAAACAAATCCCCTCTGTGATGTTGCTTCTCTCAGGGGCTTTGACACAGTGATACAGAAAGTAACTAATGCAGAAAGTAAAAGCAAGGATGTTTTTAGGTAAAGACCAGTAGAAGAGGGACAGAGTTCTGATTACTATGGAGCAGTTCCATCCAGCATGCTCCATGTTCTTGTCAGAAATTTTATACACTATATAATGAAACTTAGGGCAGTGGCTAGCTCTTATGATTACAATATTTTAAAATACAGCCAAAAAAAAAAAAACCAGTATATTTTTCTGTCAGAGATACTTAAGGAATGAATATCAGTATCATGGCCAGGGATCTCAGCAACTGGTGAGTTTCATATTTGCTTATATAAATAAGTTTTTATTTCTAGTTCTGATCAAGATAACCCCAAATCCCATTTTTCACAGTTATCTAGAAATAAACAAATATTTATCTGAATGAATAGATGAGCACACGGGAAATTGACAGAGACTGTGAATGGAAAAAGAGCTGAAAACTAGGCCAGCCTGTGAATGACATGATGGGCTAAGAGTGAGTCTGAGGCTTGAGAAACCACTCAGAACTCTAGGGCCCAGAGCAATTTACTATTCACTTTGGGTGGTGGTGGTCAGGAACTGATCCCTTGAGTTCACGTATAGCAGAAGTTGGCCCCAAGAGCCATTCTATCCAGCTGGACCTTCCATGTGCAGCTAGATGAGGAGAAATCTGCCTAGTGACCCAGAAGGGCTTGTCTGTTTCATCCTAGACTGAATGGAAAAAGAAAATCTTTTGAACAGTTTTTGACCTACATCTTACAAAGGTTTGGAATTGAATATATATTACGTATATGGTCTAGGAAGCCTCAAGCTAAGAAATTCTTGGAAGAATGATAAAGAAGCCCCAGAAAGCTGGTCAGAAACAAACAATTGTCACAGAAGGACACCCCATCAATTAGACTTGATAATGTTTTTGCACATAAAACCCTATTTATAATGAGTGCATAATTCAAAACTTTAAAAATCAAAAAAGAAAAAAATTGATCATGAGCAAGAACAGCAGGATTAAATACCCAAGAACTTTGGATAACAATGTATTAGAGATAATAAAATGAGCACATTTTGAAATGACTCAAAAGCATAAATGCAGGAACATAAGAAATAATATGATTGCTGTGGAAGTTTATTTTTAGTTATATTTAAAATAATTGTTTTTGTGCACTGTTGGAAAAAGGGATGCATAGGTCTTGGCTTTTTGTGTTGTCTGCAGGTGTTGGATTTCTGTGGGGGATGTTTGATTGCTCATGATCTGCATGTGCTGTCAGAAGAATACCTGGTTCTCAGCACTCACATAGCAACTATCTGTAACTCCAGGTCCAGAGGATCTGATACCTCCTTCTGGACTCCACAGGCATTCCACACACAGTACAGGCAAAATTATCCCCTCCTCCCCCCAAAAAAAACTTAAAAAAAGAATGGCATGACATTGGCAGATTTCTTACCAGCAATAATAAAATCCAGAAGAAGATGGAATGATCTCTTCGAACTACGGAGTGAAAACAATTTACCTAAAATTGCATAACTTGTTACATGATTAGTCAAGAGGAAAGGTGACATTAACACATTTTCAGACAGATAAGAACTGTCTGCCATTAACAGACCATTGTTGGCAAGACTCTTAAAAGTTGTACTCCACATAAAAAAGAAATTGATCCCAGACGGTGTGTGATGTGGGATGCTCTGTTAAATAAATAAATTGGCAAGCACAGATCTGTGAGATAATAGCAGTACTATGTAATTTTTAAGGATGAAAAAAAAGACAGCATTGAAATGGCACCGTGGTACCATGAACTCTGAAGGGAGATCAGTAGAACTAAAGTGCCCTAAGGTCTTCCTTGAATTGTACAAGATGAGAGAGAACACAGCTACGCATTAACTTAAACTTTGTTATGCCAAAATGTATATGAAAAATATAAGGGTCACATTAAAAACGTAGAAGTAGAGCGTGTGATTTCCAATCCAGTAGGGGAGATAAGAGAGAATAAAGAGAAGTGTGTTGGCTAACCTTGGTTGTCAACTTGACACACCTAGAAGGAGGGAACCTCAGTGAAGGAATTGCCTCCATCAGATAGGCTTGTGGCATGTCCGTGGGCCATTGTTTTGATGAATGATTGATGTGAAAATGAGCAGCCCAGTGTGGGTGGTGCCGCTCCTGGGCAGGTGGCCCTGGGTTACACTGGAAAGCAGGCTGAACATGAGCAGGTAAAGCAAGCCAGTAAGCAACTTTCCTCCATGGCCTCTGCTTCAGTTTCTGTCTATAGGGCCCTGTGATATTTGTGTTCAAGTGGTCTTCACATTATATTATTATTATCTTTCTATGGCTTATTTATAAATGGAATACATGTATAGAAAAAGTAGAGTACATACAGGACACAGGTCTATCTGAAGTTGCAGGCATTTACTGGGAACTTATCCCTCTTGGATAAGGGGAGACTCCTGTAGCTAAAAATAAATGAATGGGGAAAAGTCAAATGAAGTTGGAGTTGTAAGTTTAATATCTGACAAAATAAGATATTCAAGGCAATCGCACCCCAAATGACAAAGGGAAATGGGACATACTAGAGGAAGGAATCATAGATTTAGAATATGTAACAATTATGAATCCATTTATTTATGTAACAGAATTTAAAGTGCTTATGATATGCTGGGCATTGTTCTGGTTTGAAATCATATAGCACAGATCCAAGTAGAGAGAAGCACGTCTCTTCATTCGAATTTACAGTCCATGCAACTATCAACATAGCTGCAAGTATTTCAAGCAACAATTGGCAGGCCTAGAGAATGAAAGAGACAAACCAGGAGGTGTAGACAGAGATGTTAAGATTTCTCTCTCTGAAAAGTAGTGAATAACCAAGATGAAAGAAATCAAGCTGCTGGAGATTTGGACCACACAATGAATGAACTTTAATTGAGTTTAGGAAAAAAAATTTTTTTGAATATACACGTAATACATTTCCAAAATCAGAGAATATAATATCCCATGAATGCAACATTAGTCAATTTCAGAGACTCAGTCTCAGAGTTCAGACTCTTTACACTCTCTTGGGGGTGGGGAGCTTTTGGAATGCAAACCTAGATATGATGGAATGACTGTTTCCTGCAAACAATCTGCCTTCCTGGAGCAAAAGCACAATCAAAATGGCGATGACTACAGCCTATAGCCGCAAACAGGACTGTTTCTCTTTTGCAACAGGGGGATATCTTCTGTTGGCCCTGGTTGTTTTCATCTTTGTTCTTGCCCGTGCTATGAATTTCATCTCGGATGAAATAAAATGGCGCCCGGCCAGGAAGGAGAGGCTTTCCTACCCTGGCCCTTGAATAGGAATTCCACCTGTACTTGGTTGTAGTGGTTGCCTTAGGGTATCAGAAACAGTTTTAGTGGCAGTAAGGGTTTTTCTTTGCAGGGAGCTGGACTCTCCTATTTCAGAACAAAGTTGTCCGCTTTGTGAGCTGCCCACTTCAGAAGCCACGCCCTCGCCCACCAGCTGCCGAAATCACCTGAACTTCACTTGCAGAAATTGAATGCCTCCAAGCTCATACATCCCAGCTGTCTATAGCAGGAATCCGGTCTTCTGGCTTCTTCTTCAAGTGCTGACATAAAAGGTCATCGCGGGGTTGTGGAGTGGCTTAGAGGCAGCGGAGTAGCAGTAAGGATGGGGCTGGAGATGCAGCTCATTGCTTTTACTTGTAGAGACTGCTATAGAAGGGAAGCCTGGATTTTCTGTGCCACAGAAAAGGATTTCAGGACAAGCCAGTATGAAGCAGAGTTGGAGTTTAGAAAGAATAGATTTAAACAAAGATTTTTGGTAGGGAAAGGACACTACACACAAAAATGTGGGCTTCCCAAGAGCTGCACTTCAGTATCTTAATAGCTGTACATACATGATTTTGTTGGCTTCTAAAGTTACATTGTCTGAAGGATTTCTGAAATTTTGTTTTTTTTTGTTTTTGTTTTTTCCTCCCAGTAAACAAGATCAGACGGTGGTTCTTGAGGGTTGATGGGTAGGATTACAGCTGATGACTGAAACCACATGTCATAAGGGTAAACCAAGTTCATAATCTTGTTTGTGACGTTCTCCGAAAATTGCAGAAAGTTCATCTCTGTTTAGGCTACTTTTACATTCTTGTTTGAAATCTCACTGTGAAAGGGATCTTGTCACTGTGTCAGCAGCCTTTAGAGCAGCTGTTAGCAATTGTGCTGTAATCCTATTTATTTATTTGTGTGTGTGTGTGTGTGTGTGTATGTGTGTGTGTGTGCCTGATGTATGTGTAATGTGTGTGTCAGAGCCCTTGGAGATCAGAAGATGCATGAGATTCCCTGGGATTGGAGTTCCAGAAGGTTATGAGTTGCCCTGTGGGTGCTGGGAACGGAATTCAGGTCATCTGAAAGAGCAGTAAACACTCTGAACCACCGAGCCATCTCTCTAGCCCTAGTGTTCTGGAATTCTTGACTCTCAGCTGGTGAGAGGCTTCAACTACACTCTGGGATAAAGGATTCCGTTTCCTTCCCATGTCCTCCTAAATTTCTCTATTTTTTTTTTTATCCTGCCACCGTACATTTGCCTAGCATGAACTGAAACTTGGGTCCAATCACTGATACTTAACACAAAATAAAATAAAATGAAAAATTACCCCAGGCATAAGTGATTGTTCCATTTAGGTGAAATTTTGGACTAAAAAAATAAATCTTTCAGATATATCCATTTACTTTAATTTTGAAGATTCTATCTCTGTTCCCCAAACCTAGTGTTGATAGGTATTTTTAGGGTCACATCACAGTGATTCTCTTTCCTTCATCACAATTTTTATCTTGAAAAAAAATTCACAAATATGGAACCTTTAAAAAAAATCAGTAATGCCTCCCTCCACTTTCTTCATGGGAAACACATCAAACCAAGCCCTCAAAAAAAAAAAAAAAAAACCAAAAAAACAAAACCCACAAAATGAAGCTGCAGCTGAGGCAGAAAAACAGAAGTTCAGAATCTACAGGATGAATCCGCATTTATTCCTGGATAACTGCCTTTCAGATGTGACTCTCAACTCTCACCCACATACTTAAAAAATAAATGAATCTTTTGATTGGCATTTGGAGTATTGGAATCTGAACCCAGGCTTTATTTTTAAAGCCCATTCCCATTTGTATTCACGGGCAAGCTTTGCTCTCTGGCTCCATCCCTGCCTTTTGACATTTAGATGTTACCCAAGGTAATAAGTGGCCCAGATTTGAGCTCCGAAGTGGAGGTGGGTTACCTTGTCCTGGGTTACTGCTAGTGCTGTTTCACACATAGCACTCTGTTACTTAATGGTATGGAGTAGTTAATTTAGTCTCACATTTGAAAACACCTAGGGGGAAAAAAAAGAGTCAGTTGCCGCAGTAGCTTCTTGAGGGTATTCCTAGAAGAATGGGCCTCAGCTAATGCATCCATTTTCACAGCTGCTGAGCACTTACTGGGACCAAGGTGTCTGCGTTTGTGGCCCTCAGCCTTCCTTGTGAATGTGGGCAAAAATTTCAGGGTCATTTCTGTATCGTTCTCTCCTCTTTCGATTTTTGTTTGGAAAGATGTCAGACCTTCAGAAAAATAGAAGGAATCGGGCACCTGGGTACCCTGTATTTTGATTTATGAATTGTTGTTTTGCAATAGTCGCTCATTTGTCTGTCTGTCTGTCTGTCTGTGTAACTGTTTATTTTTTTCCTAACCCATTAGAATTTTTTTTTTTTACTTGAAGACAGGTGTATGGCAATATTAGGGAGGCCATTGTAGGATTGGGTTTCTCTTTCTCTCCCCCCACCCCTCAGTGAATTTGCCAGGCATCATGAAATTCCTCATCTAAATATTGCAGCCTGGACTTCCTAACCACAAGACCATTTTCACATGCAGGGGTTTATACCAATGCAAAAATACAATGCTCCGACATGCCAATAGTTCCTATACTGAATGCTCATTTCCTGATGCAGAATGCAACCTAAGGTCGATATTGCATTTAGTTGTCATGTCTCTTCAGCCTCCTTTAATCTGTTTCCTTACACCTAGTATTATCTTTCTGTCTTATCACCCTACTAACTCAAGAGGGCACCATGGGTGAGAAGTGTGGTAAATGAATTTGGAGGCAGACAGCCATGAGAGCATCGCCCCCTCCTTGTTCCAGATGATGTCTAGAAACTTACATAAGGTCGGTAAGCCCTTCTCCACCCACCCCCACCCCCCATCATATTAAACTGGAGTCATTGCACTAAGCTTACAGCACTGGAGTAAAGACTAAACAAGGTAAAGTGGTAAAATCCTCTGCGTGTCCATGTTCAGAATCTATTTCTTGAGCATTCCTTCTGCTGTGCTGTGAGATGGAGACAGACAAGCGGACAACACTCGCCTTGACCCCGGTTCTTGCACAGTTCACCACTGGGTGGACACACACACACACACACACACACGATGGTTATTTGTTTCAGTTATTCTGGATGGGGCTGAAGAGATGGCTCAGTGGTTAAGAGCACTGGTTCTTGAAGAGGACCTGGGTTCAATTTCCAGTGCCCACACGTGGGCCTCAAAACTGCCTGCAACTCCAGTCCCAGGGGATCCAATTCCCTCTTCTGGACTCCACAGGCACTGCATGCACCACATGATGTAAGGAATGCAGGCAAAAAAACATCCATACATATAAAAATAAAAGTAGAGGTTAAAAAAAAAAGGCATTGTATCCTGGCCTGGTGGCACACGCCTTTAATCCCAGCACTTGGGAGGTAGAGGCAGATGGATATCTGAGTTCCAGGACAGCCAGGGCTACACAGAGAAACCGGGTGTTGAGAAAAAAGAAAGAAAAGGTACTCTGGATGGAAAGGCAGACTATCTCATTCATCCCTGGAGCCTCAATGCCTACTGCTGCACCACACTAGCAAATGCCGACTGGATTCTTTTAGACTTTGAGGACTAGCCAACCACAGACACTTCTTGGAAACTCTCCTTTTGCTGGGTCCCCAACTAGTACTCTGGGATGGAGTGAACTCTGGAATGGATCTCTTTTGAGGAACAGCCCAGCTTGCTGTACTGAAAAAGATATTCACAGCAATTTCCAAAGAAACCACAAATCAAGGCCCATGTTTTCCTCATTAGTCAACTGGCACGTATTTTCTGGGGAGCGCCTACATAAAAGACACTGTAGAAATGGGAATGGCAGAGAGGTGGAAAGCTTGAGGGACAGCTGAGAAATGGGATCACGGATCCATGGGGCAAAGAGGTGAGTGCGAGGAGCCTGATGGTGGTTAGGAAGGTGAACTCTCCGAGGCTTGAAGATTAGGGTGGGGACAGGCTGGCCATCAGCTTGCCAGTAGAAGGGCGAGGTAAATGGTGTAAGGAACTGTCTGAGCCAAATCGTGGAGCTGGGACTTATAATTAGACCACTAGGTGTGGGTCTCACATCTTGTCACGTTCAAAAAATGACATCCGCCCAACCAAGAGATCTCTCACCATTGGCTCATTGGCAGCAGTATCATATCACCGTGTCCTTGATTATCATTAATTAGATGATCTACTCAGGGGTTGGAGCAGCAGCTCAGTGGTAGAGCCCTGTAAACAGACAAGTATAAACAACCTATAAACAGACAAGTATGTAGTTAGAACAATGGCTGAAAATGCTTGCCTTTTGGGAGACAGAACATAGGCCTGGTGTGTGTTGAACAAGCACTCTACCACTGAGGTCTGTTCTTCGGTCTCTTCTCATTTAGTTTGACACAGGCATTCACCAAGATTGTCCAGGCAATCCACCAAATTGGAATCGCTCTGAAGTCCTTGAGATCCTTCTGCCTCAACTTCCTGAGTAGCTGAGACTACAGGCCCCTGCTATCAGGCCCCGATGAATTCTCTTGTTGGAAGTTTACAAAGAGAGAGGAAAGATGGCTCATGTAAGGTGAAGCAGCCTCAGTTAAGCCATATGGGCACAGTGGTGTAGAGTGAATGAATACTCTGAAGCTATATACTTTGGCCCTCCAGAGTTTTACCTGTGTGATCCTAGGCAGGCTACTTAACTTCTCTGAGGCTCAGCTTCCTCCTTAGTGACCTGTAGATGGTATCTACCTGGGAGACTGGTGGTTGGCTTAAGTGAGGGCTCACACTGAATAATGGGTAGACAGCGAGAGCAGTAGACTATCTCCAACAGTCTAATTTAATGAGATGCTACAGCCATGTCTTGCCCACGTACTGTATTTCCGAGGGAGAACACTGAGTTCAGCATCCATCAGGCAGAGACCGGCAGGTCTAGACTCCAGGCACTGGGCTCTTGGACTCAGCTCCTCCACCCACAGCTCCCCTCTGCCTGAAAGCAGATGGTAGGAGAAGCAGACAATGCCAGGCAGGAGAAGCAGCAACTTGCTCTTGAACCAGCTGACATCCCCCCTCTCCCCTCATAGCCTCACCCTAGGCCGGGAGCGCGTGCTGGGAAGAGGATTAAATCAATGGCAATTCACATCTCTCCAGAAACCGGCTCCCTGATCCGAACTAATAAGCAAATCATTAGTGAATTAGGGCTGGGGAGTGCTCGGCGCAGCGTTCCTTAAACTCCAGCTGTACGACAGGCGTCAAAACCCCAACTACTTTCCTAGGCGACCTCGAAATGATCACACCACAGAGATTTTCCAAGCTAAAGCAACAATCACGCTACCCCGACCCCAACTCAGCCAGGTCCCAGAACCCTTGGGGACTACTGCAGGCAACCTGGTCCATTCTCCCTCCTCCTACAGCTTACAGTGGCAGGAAACCTCTTCTCCCTTACCAGGCTGCAGACCCTGAGTATTTTTGCAGCAGCGAGGACGACCAGAAGCCAAAATGCACGACCCCCCTTCCCCCGCCCAGCCCTGGGCACAAACTTGGCCTCCTTGCTTATTTCCTGGTGAAAGCCCATTATCTCTCATTTACATCTAAACTAGATTTTCATACTATTTTAAAGGCCGCTCCTCCCCTTCTGTAATCTCCCCGTGCATGAATTAAAAGTTGATTCTTGAAACGCACAAATCTTGGGGGCAGTTTCTTTTTCCTTCTTATTTGCATACGCTGTTTTGGACTAACCCTTTTATTTCCTCCCAATTATGATTTCTGGTGTGTTTTCCAGAGCTTTACAACATGGCATCTGATTATACACAAAGCTTCAGAATAAAGCCCTGTTTTTCCCTTCATTAACGACACAAAGGATGGCTGTGTGATCCACACAGCACTTTGTGATTTAATACAGCTTACGCTCTAAATCGCACCCGGCTTGGGCAAAGCAGATTTGGGAGTGAATCAACGCATTTTCTTGCTGCCAGGAGCTCCCTTGCAGATTCCAGCAAATTCTTTCACCACACGGTATTAGCATTTGATTAAGCTCTGCAGACACGTTCAAACTTTTACCACTGAGTCCTGGCAGGGCTGCAGTAATCTGCTGGGAGAGGAGAGGCTTCTAGAACAACCACTGCTATCGGGCCTGTCCGCAGCAGATTGAGGGAGAGGATGTCTGAAAGTGAGAGAATGACCGGGAGGGTGTTGTGGGGGGTTGGGGTGGCAGTGCCTGGTGGTGGGGATGCTGATGGTGAGGACCAGGCAGGGCCTGGTCGGGTGCCTACTTGAGTTGGGACCGTTCTTTCCTACACTTACCCTAGATAAAGTTTCACTTAGTGTGCTTTCCAACAGAGCACTTTGATTGTTTTGAGTTTCGGACTCGGGAGAGACATGACCTTCACCTAGAACCCGCCTGGCCTCAGGTCAAGGGAATGGGAAAATCCTTTCCCAGGCATCGGTACCCAGTCCCAAGATCCTGTCTGCAGGGTTTGTTATCTCTCGCAGCCATCTCCGCTTTGATGAGCTTCTAGATTTGCTTCCAGGAGAGCTTCCAGTTAAGCCTCCCAGCAGCCTGGGTTGAAAATCTCGTCCATTTCCATTATGCAAATGTGAGAATCGGAAGTTTATCGAACTGGGGCTTTGTACCTCGAAAGTGGGTGTGCCAGCATGGGGGGCTATAAAGGCTTTATTGCCACAACTTTGGGGTGATTGCTTCCCTCGCAAATGCCGGGAGCACGATTGAATTATGCAGGTCTTCCAAACAGGTGGCAATAAAAACTTTACAGTCTCCCACACCATCACATATTTTGTTTATGCCTCGTAGGTATTTTATTTTGTTAGGGTTTTTTTTTTTTAACTCTTCTGTTACTATGGAAACGGAAATAGGTGGAGGTGGTTCTGCTACCTGTTTTGGTAGATGCAAGACAAATGAGTTATCACTGGGGTACTCTGATTGATGGAATAACTGAGGTTTGGGGAGGGTGGGAACTAATTAGTTCTGGAACATCACAGCTAGCTATTTGAATCTTCTCTTTGGGGAAGATAGAAAGTGAAGGGGAACACGTCCATTTCACAGACGGTGAAACAGAGGGTCAAAGCATATCTTTCTTGTAGTCAGTAAGGTTGCCATACTAGAATAAAACAGCAAAAGGACCAAGAAACTTCATGTCCGGTTTCCTAAGGCTTCGAAGCCAAAATTAGCAATGCCCTTTTGGTAACCTGAGGTCAGGCTGCAGTGACATCTGCTGGCAGAGACAGAAGTGGCCCTAGCAGGATTTTCTGTTGCGGGCAATGGCCTAGCCAGGAGCCTGTGGGTGTGTCTAGTGCACAGTGTGGGCTCCTAGATGACTTGGTTGGGGAAAAGGGTTGCACAAGCCCCCTTTGTCCTGATTGAGGTAAGAAAAACAGGCTTGAGATGGTGAGTTGTAGGAGTTGTGAGGACTTGGGCATCCAGAGTCCAGATGCACTACACTTTCTAGAAAGATCAAGTCACCAGTGGGTGGTGGTTCCAAAATGGGTCTGTCGGTTCTTGTTGCCAGCCAAAGAGGTCTCTCACTTGGGGATCCTGTCTTCTTTTGGAGCGGTTCCGACTCTTCTTTTTTCATGGGAAAAAGGGTGATGAAAGCAGCTAAGAGGGTTCAGAAGAATCTCAATGATGCTCATGGAGGACATCGGCAGCAACTACAGAGAAGAGGAGCCTCCGAAGGGAGACCGTGTCCCTTAGTAGACAGTGGCATCCTCATCAGAATGAAGAAGTGGATTGGGGAGCTCACTGATATTGAGGAAGACCTGAGTTCATAACCTCCTTGTGAACTTGGAATATACCCAGCCCTACCCTGAGTCTTGGCTTCCCCGACATTTAACAGAGCGTCCATACTAGCGTCCTAGCTCTGTCCTTTGGAGACTTGTGGTAATCACCAATGTCTGTAGAATAGAATACTCAACAAACGGCTGTCAGGCATCTCTGTTTTCCAGAGAACTCCTCTTCTGAGATGTCCTACCTCAGTGACATCCTTGCCAGTGTTGGATAACTAGTCAGGGGCTAGGAGGCTCTGTCCAACCATGCCCTCTATGGCAATGATTCTCCAACGGTGTGCAGACCTAGGCTGGTTCAGCAGCAATTTGTTACCCTGTACCTGACAACCTAACAGAGAAATCAAGAATAAATATTTCAGAACTTCTATGTGTCAGAACCATTCTATGTCTGTTGAATCCAAAGGCCATTAAAACTTTGGGCTTAAAAATATGTAATCCCCTTCCTATAATTCATTTTTATTATATTTTTTCCAGAGATTTGTCTGTAACAGCTGAAGAACACAAACAAACAAACAAACAAACAAACAAGAAATAACAGGTCCCTCAGCACAAATCACTGAGAACCACTGTTTTGTGGGGTCCTATGACCAGCTGCCTAAAGCATCCCTGCCTCCGGGACATCACTTGGGCAGCTAGGCACAGCTCGCTACTTTCTCACCAAATTAAGTTATGAATGGTTGTCTCCGTCTGAACGGCCTGTTCCCTGCTGCCGGCTGGGCGGGCCTTGGTTTATGGAGGATATTCTTCCGGCTGTTGGTGCTGACTCTACTCTCTCAGCCTCACTAGGCCACGCCTGGCTCCCAGGGGGCCTCCCTAGATCTCTGTTTCCATCCATCTTCCCATGCTTTGAAAGCCAGAGTGGGGGTGGGGGTGGGGATGGGAGAAAATAAACAGGCCCTCTCTCCCAGCTCCCTTTCCTTTCTGCCCTAAGTGAACCTGAGCGAGTAGAAGGAGCTATTGAACAGGCAAATGAGCTTTCATGATCTAGTTCATTAGGCTGCGAATCCCTGGGCCCACCATCCACAGAGATGTAGCTTAGGCTTCTTTTTTTTTCCGTGTGTATCTCAGGGGACTGCCCCCTCCCCCATCCCCTGTCAGCTAGACCCATTCCTATGGACCTCCTTGCCCAGGTGCCTTGCCCTGTGGTACACGGTGTGTGTGCCCGTGCGTGCATGCATGCGTGCGTGTGCTGAACCTACAAGGATTTGGTGGAGGTTGTAAATGGGCCAGTGGGCTGTGACTTGGAGCCCGTTGCCTGTCTGAGCCTCTTTCCTCTTAGTTGTTCATTGTGTTTGGTGTGCCACATCACACATATTAAGTTGTTTGAAATACTGGTTGCAATTGAAGTGAGAAAGCCACCCCCCCCTTAAAAAAAAAGTCCTTAGTAATTGAGATCTGATTTCTGTTTTCTAATTTTTGTGGCCTTGGGAAATTAAATGTACAGCTTCCACGATCTTGTCTGTAATCTGGGGATTACAAAAATCTGCTTTATATGCTTGTCCTAGATTAAAGGAGATGATGCTGGGGAGAGGCTCAGAGGTGAGGAGGGGGCACATCAGCTGTTCCAGAGTTCCCAGCACTTACCGTCCCCCTCCTCCTCATCACTTAAGGGTATTTCCTACCCTGTCTTTTGTGGATTTGGTCTTCTCTGGGAAAGGCCAATCTCCCATGATTCCCTGCTCCTCTTTCACCCAGTGACTCAGTAAGGCTTACCCAAAGATACTTTGTCTAGGCAAATGGGTGCCTTCTTCCAGTGCAGGGTCGGGGTGGGGGTGTGTCTGTGGCACATGGGTAGGCAGCTTCCATTTCCTGTCACGTGACCTGAGCTGGCAAGGCCAAGAGCAGTATTCTTTCCGTGGGACATTGCCAGGTATTTTAGCAAAGACAGTCCAGTTGAGTGCACCCTCTGACCGCTTTAGTCACTCAGCCTTCGGTTTCTTTTGAACTTTTACATGACCTCACTTCCAAGATTGCCTGGAGCCATCCTGTTTTTAAAGTATGCAGATCATCTCCTCCCCTGTATGTTGCCAATTTTATC
The DNA here is from genome assembly GCA_026225945.1 of Cricetomys ansorgei. Classification (NCBI taxonomy): domain Eukaryota; kingdom Metazoa; phylum Chordata; class Mammalia; order Rodentia; family Nesomyidae; genus Cricetomys; species Cricetomys ansorgei. The sequence continues at coordinate 3,432,347 of JAMJFZ010000736.1, forward strand.
AGTTATGTTTGCTTATATCTTTCCTCTATTTCTCTCTTTCCTGTAGTCCCCGCGTTTCTCCTCTCCGGGTAGAACATCCTCCATAGGCTTTTACCTTAGTCAGCCTGTTCGCGTGATTCAAACATTAAAAAATAACCAAATAAATACAATCCAGAAGAGAAGCAGCAATAAATCAAGCCATTATATTAATTATTGTCGTGATTGGAGTCCTCCAGAGCTGAAAGGCAATAGGGCCGACGCATCGATGCATATTTTAACACCCATTTAATGTCAAACGTAGTGCTTTTAAAGCGGCTCTACATTTTATTTTACTCTTCCCTCAGAGTTCTCCAAGCCACCGATAATTCTAGAAAAACCTAATTGAGATCCACAGAGCAGCTGCTAGACACTAAGCTCGCAGTGGGAGGTCAGCTGGTGTTTCCCACGGTGTGCTAGAAAGCCTTGGAGGGTGGTGGCAAGTGCTTATTGCTCCGTCCCTTTTATTATTAGTAATTTCTCCTGTTGCTGTGGGAAGATACCTGAATAAAGCAACCCAAAGAAAGGAGGGCTCATTCTGTCTCACAGTGCAAGGGCACGAGGCATCATGGTGGCAAGTCATGGTGGTGGAATCTCACACAACCAGGCTGGTCACAGTGCCACCGGAGGCAGAGTGTGGTGGACGCTGGTGTTCAGCTCACTTCCTCTTTTTTTGTTCCGTCCAGCACCCCCCCCCCTCCACCACACACCTACCTTGAGGATGGATCTTTCCCCTTCAGTTAAACCTCTCTGGAAACAACACTTTCACAGACACACCCAGAGGTGTGTTGCCATGGCGATTCTAAATCCAGGCTGGTTGACAAAGAAGATTAACCAACACAGTTCCCAACCTCATGCCCCAGCATGCATTGCAGCTGTGCCCTCTTTCAATAAAGCTTGGATGTTTATGGCTGTACTCTGGATGTTGCAGGTACTAGGGCTGCAAGACAAATTACTTTCAAACTTAGCAACCTGAAACCATTTATTAAATACTCACAGACCCTGCTTGCTGGTAACCGGGACAGAACCCAGCAGAAATGGCTTGTCTCTGCATTGGGATGCCTGGGGTGTCACCTGGAAGGCTCAGAGTCTGAACACCAGACCCATTTGGAATCTGGTAGTTGAGTCTGAGTCTGACTGCCAGCTGACTTCTCTCATGTAGCCCAGGCTTCCTCCTGAAATTCTGATTGGGACCCAAGGATGAGTGATGACAGAATAAGTCAGGCTACACAGTAACAGTTTCCTTTTATTTTATTTTACTGTTTTTTTTAAATTTATTTTTTTAAACTTATTTATTTATTTGCAACAAGGTCTGTGCATAGTCCACGGTGGCCTAACTCGAAATCTGCCTGCATCAGACTCTCGAGAGCTGTGATTACTTGTCTCAAGGCCAGCTATGTAGTATCCTGTCCGCAGAACATTCTTGGTATGAGTGGTCTCGGAACATAGAAATCATCTTTGTGTTATTTAATTTTTAGATGTGTGCGTTTGTGCATGCACGCACATGAGAAAGTACCATGAGGTGACTATGGAAGTCAGTGAACAGCCGTTTCTTCTTCCAACATGTGGGTCCTGGGGATTGAACTTAGGTTGTCAGGCTTGGTTGCAAGTGTCTCCCCACTGAGCCACCTCGTTGGCCCATGCCCTCCATGAGAGAGACCTCGGCATGGGCATTGGTGGGATGACAGCTGGCTATATTGGGTCTGTGCAGTGTGGTCCGATTCTGGTAATGCTGGTCTTCTCTTTTGGAGGGATAGAGACTTGAACAGTCATCCCTATAGTACTCCACAGGGAGAGAGTGAATTTTGAACAAAGACATTCCTACGAAGTTTGGCTTCTATGTAGATTGTTCCCTGACCAGTGCTTTCCCTTGCCCAGACAAGTGGATTTTCCTCAGAGTATTTTGCTATGAGAGACAGCTGGACCAGGAGAACAAGGGAAAACCAGATCCTACACGTTCCTAGACTCCTTCCATCCAACAGACATATAGGATGAGCTGCAAATGTGAGCCATAATTTAAAATTTTCTGGTAGTCACCTTAAAAATAACAAGTAGCAGGTGACATTAATTATTAGTATATATATATATATATATATATATATATATATATATATATATATATATACTCAAACTATTTCTCATTCTTTTTTCATACCTGATCTGTAAAATTTGGTGTGTATTTCACATTTACAACATTCCCCATTGGGACTAGCCTCATTCCAAGTACTCAATAGCTGCATGTGGCTATAGGCTGTGGCAATGGGACAATGCACACACCCAACATTGCCATCCTCGCAGAAACTAATATTGGAAGCCTGGTATGGTGGCCAACCGCCTGTAATCCTAGCACTTGAAAAGATGAGGCAGGAGAATTGTCACAAATTCGAGGCCATCTTTGACAGCATAGTAAGTTCCAGGGTAGCTTGGTCTACAGTATGAGACCCTGTTTCAACAACAACAACAACCAAAAATGAAAACAGAAAACCAAAACACCAAGGTAGGGGTGGGGTGGACCATGGGCTGGTGAGATGGCTTAGTGAGTAAAGGAGCCTGATGCCAAACCTGAGAACCTAAGCTTAAGTTCAGACCCCACAGGATAGAAGGGGAAAACCCAAGCTACTTTTCGTACATCCATTCATTCATTCTTCTCCTTCTCCTCCCCCCTTCTCCTCTTTCTCCCCCCCCTTCTCCTTTTTTTGTCTGTGAAATCTGCTGTGTACCTTGCACTTGGAGTAGTCCTTGTTGGGGCTAGCCTCATTTCAAGTCCAAGTTGTCCTGTGGCCTCCACATTCAAGAATGCCCCTACAGTTACACACACACACACACACACACACACACACACACACACACACACACACATGCACAAAGGCACACACTTAAACACTCACACGTGTATACTCCCCCATCAAATACATACAGCGATTTTGTTTTTTTAGACCTATTTATTGTATTATTTTGTGTGCATGAGCATTTTACCTGCATGTATGTATGTGTACCAAGTGCACACTCAGTGGCTGGCTAAGGTCAGAAGAAGACATTGGATTCTCTGGGATTGGAGTTACAGATGGTTGTGAGCTGTCATGTGGGTGCTGGGAATCCAACCCGGGCCCTCTGAAAAAGTAACAAGTGCTTTTAACCACTGAGTCAACTCTCTAGCCCCTAAATTTTTTTCTTTTCTTTTCTTTCTTTTTTCTTTTTTTAGAGACAGGATTTCTCTGTTGTAACTCTGGCTGTTCTGGAACTCACTCTGTAGACCAGGCTGGCCTCAAACTCACACAGATCCACCTGCCTCTGCCTCCCGAGTGTCAGTAGTAAAGGCGTGTGCCACCACCACCTGGCTTGTGTTTTCTTTTTAAGGAACAAAATCATCTATTTTCCTATTGTGTTTGTTTGTTTGTTTGTTTGTTTATTTATTTATTTATTTATTTATTTATTTATTTATTTGATTTAGTGTGTGTGTGTTTGCCCGTGGGCAGAATCCTGGGACCAATCCTTCACAGATCCCAGGAGATGACTGCCTAAAATTGTTTTCTATATGGTTCAAGGGTAAGTTCATGTTTTCATGAGTTTGGACAGCTTTTAAACAAAAAGAAACTCATTTTTTCACTGTTCTGGATCCTGGAAAGTCCACAGCTATTATGTTAGCTTATTCAGAGACAAGGCCTGCTACCCAGTTCATATAGGGTGGTTTGGTTTGCTAGGTCCTCACATGTGCCTCCAGTTTCTTTTGGTCCTTTATAAATCAAAGTGTTAGGAGATTTGGTGTCTGGGTGGGGAGCCACTTCTGGTTTACAGACAGTACTTTGCTACTCTGTCTCCACATGGTAGAAGTCTCATCTTCAGTGGCCCTTTTATAAGAATACTAATCTCATTCACAAATTCCAGAAGGTTCCACCCTCAAAGCTTCATCACCACCCAAAGACTCTGGCTGCTAACACCATCACACCGAGGGGGTAGAACTTCAACAGGAATTTGCAGTGGGGAAACAGACATTTAGAACACAGAAGTTGTATGCATCATGCTCTTCCATTTGTAAATACCTCAGTGTCTCCTAAGAATAGCCACTGTACAGTTATCAGCTTTAGGACATTTATCATGAATACAAGGTTTCATTTGGATTTACAATTCCTATTGTAATTTTGTCAATTGCCCCATGGATGTTTCCAATAGCCTTTCTCCCTGTGTGGCATAGGATACTGTCTGAGATTGCTTGTCTCTTTCATTTCCTATGTGGAACAATACCAGGCCAATTATTTTAAAGGGAAGAATTATTTATGAAGTGAGTTTTCCCTCCTCCCTCCCTGTCCAGTGCATTTATTTTGTCAGTCTGAAGTTTTAACATATTGGATTGTCCTAAAGGCATACCACTACTGTTTCCAGAAAAGTACATGTAAGACAAGATGCTTCTTTGCTAGAGCCCTGAGCTATCTTTTTCCAGTTTGGGGTAAAGTCTCAAACTCTAGTTATAAGAAGAACCCCCAGGAACTCAGCCCTTTTAAACCCTAACACCGTTTTGCGAATGATCGATTGTGAGCCAATCTTCTGCTGGAGGGATCAGGCCACAGACCCACCGGCAGCCACAGAGGCCAGGAGCAGAGTCTTGTGATCACTATCTTTCTTTGCCTCCCTGGGGACTTTCATGTATGCCGCAGGCCCACCAGGAAGGCACACAGATGCTGGTTGGTGCTGGCAGCAAAGCTAGTGTTCTACTTTATGATTTAAGAGCAGGCTCCTTCACAAGTTCTCATAACCTTCCCTGACTGCCTAGATTGCAAAACCAGGCAAGAGTTCCCTAAACACCCAGGAGATCCAAACCAGTTGTCTCGTTTGTTCAATTACAGCGATAGACAGATCACAATGAAGGGAAACAGTAAATTAGCTGTGACAGTCATTAATACAACCAGCTTGGTGGCAGCGACTGTGTTGGAAGATCGCAGATCCGATGGCTATAACATATGGGGAATGAGACCGCCCCCATTGGCTCTTTGGTGGGCCTTGAACTCACTGGAAAAGACCAGGCCTACACACAGGGACCTGTAGCCATGGCAACAGCCTCTCGTTCAGCAAAAAACACATAAAGATGATTCATTTTGTTTTCCTTTCCTTTCTTTCCACCCAAATTTTCATGTGGGTTGGAATCTATTTTTAATTTTTTTTCCTCGGGAGGAGAGGCTATTTTTTGATTTTGTTACCTCCTTCCTAGGGACCTGCCAGGCCTCCATGTGAGTGACCAAGGGCGGTAGGGCCCACTGAGCCTGCAGTCTGAGAACTTATCTAGGTTTTTCTGGGATGGGAGGAGGGGGGGATAAAGTGAGGTCCACTGGGACATTGGTGCAGGAGTGGTCTTGGTATTTAAGCAGGGACCTTAAGTCTTGTAAATGCTATCAAACTCTTCTCCCCAATCTGGGGCTTCCTTTTCCATCACTCCACTGAGAGTAGGGCCCCTATTATATTGTCTCCAGGGCTCCTGATAATCCTGCCTTCAGTGCATCAAACTCTTCTATCCAGCATGATAAAAGTGTGTGTGTGTGTGTGTGTGTGTGTGTGTGTGTATGGTGTGTGTACATGCCTATGTGTGTTGTACAGGCGAGGCCAGGCATGCCTTCCTTGTTGCCTTCCACCTTGTTTTTTGAAGCAAGTCTTTCACTGAATCCCAAACTCACAGTTTCAGCTAGACAGGCTGACCAGTGAACCCTGGGGATCTGTCTGTCACTGCCTCCCTAGCTCTGGGATTACAGACATGTTGCTGTGCCCAGCTTTTAAAATGGGTACCGAGGATCCAGACTCAAGGTCCCTATGCTTGCATAAGCAAGCACTTTATCCACTGAGCCATCTTCCCAGCCAGAATGCATTTTCTCTTTTGATCTCGGAGGTAGCTAGGTGTGACAGAGCCTACTGGCCTGTCTGTATCAGGCCCCAGGTGAGTCAGGTGAGTTGTCTAGCTAAACAAATAAGGACAGAAGTAATACGCACACTGCCACTTCCAAGTCTAGTACCTAAAGCTTCTTTGCTGACCCCTGTTCCCTGCGTCTTTGTTCACATCCACCAGAAGCGTGAAGAAAGACCTGTTAGAAGGGTAGGAGGCCATTGGACAACTATGGAGCATCCACCAGGGCATCCAATTCCATTGGGAGTAAGTGTGGATGGTAAACACACCTCGTTCTTCATTTTCACTGACTTCCTAATGAGATTTCCCATTTCCTTCAATTACGAGCATAGACTACAAAGCATGGCAGCCTTTGCAGAATCTGTGCCCGAGTCTTCTGTCAAATTCCCCGGTATCTCATCTCGTATTACCGTGGTTACACAGACTGCCAGATATCATTTTCATTTAACACTTCTTCGAAATTACAGCAATTATTAGACTTGCTACTCTATCTTATTAATTACTGTGTTAATAAAGAAACATATATATATATTACAATATCGCAGTGCTTTTTTTTTATTTTGATAACTGCATTTGATATAATTGGGTTTCTTTGAAATTGTATTTTGTTTGTGCATTTAGAAGTCTTCATCTGAGAGACAGCCCATGGGTGCTATGGTTTGAATACGGCTTGTCCCTTCTAAACTCATGTTAAGATTTGATTATCATTGTGGGAGTGGTGGGAGCTAGGGCCTGTCAAAGGGGATTAGGTTGTTAAGAGAACTGATGTCTTTATCAGGAGAGTGGTTGTTATAAACACTTTGTGCTCTGTCTCTACCCTTTCAGTTTCCATTATGTCTAGATCCCTTCACCAGGCACTATTACACTCTTGGACTTCTCAGTCTCCAGAACCACAAGTCAAGATAAAGCACTTTCTTGTATAAATCACCCAGTCTCAGATATTCTGTTATAGCAACAGAAAATAGATTAGGGTAAGAGACCTCACTAGATTGAGAGAGGAGCCCATGGCACTGAGAAGTAGAAATTCTGGAAGCTTGTCTCCAAATTGCCACATGGTACTGCCATATGTTTCATAAATCTGATGGTAAAGTTCCAGTCTTGTGGATCTGACCTCAGTGTCTGTCTGTAGTTTAAGCCTCTAGATGGTAAGAAGCCATCTTCTGTCTACACGTTTAAAGCTCTAGAGCATTCTGTGCTGACAGAAATATTCTAGGTCTGTGCTGCCCCATAGTCATCAATCATAGGTGGCCACTGAGCACTTAGAATTGCTTAATGTGACCAAAGAACTGAATTCTGGATACTATTTTGCTTTAATTCATTGAATTAGCCACCCATTAGGAGCTTCTATACAGGACAGTGTAGTTTTCTGCCAGTGTTTCTCACACATGGGTGTGCTTCAGGGTCAAGTGGAAGGCTGGACAGAGGCTGAGGCAGCATGCACAGGGCCTCCGTGAGCCTGTATCACGTCCTCGGGTGTATATATTACAGCTTCCAGTTTCAGTGTTTTTTGTGGGACTCCTGAGTGTGTGAACGATGAGTCTCTGATTCTTGTGCCTTCTCTTGAGTTCTTTCCTTTCTGTTTGTTTTGTCCAATTCCATGTGTAAATTTTTAAAAAAAATCTCATTATATTTTATTACTTATACCTAAAAACAAACAAACAACAACAAACAAACAACAAAACAATGCTGGCATACTGAAAGTGGTGGCGCATGTACTTCAGAGGTTGAGCAGAAGAATCCGAAATTCCAGGTCATCCTCAGCTACATAGTGAGTTCAAGGCTACCCTAGAATAATGAGAGCCTGTCCCCAAAATCAAGGACAAAATAGAGACAACAGCAATCCACCCTGGTCTAGGCTCAAGAATACACCTGTCTGAGCTGAGTGTGGTGGCGCACACCTTTAGTCTCAGCACTTGGGAGCCAAAGGGAGGTCGTTCTCTGTGAGTTCAAGGCCAGCCTGGTCTACAGAGTGAGTTTTCCAGGACAGCCAGGGCTACACAGAGAAACTCTGTCTCAAACAAACAAACAAACAAACAAATGGAGTCTGCCCGTCTACCTAGGTTGTAGGCACTGCTACCACCTACGGCTCTGTCTCAAAGCTGCAGCCCTGCCCGCTTCAAACCTTCCCTTGCAAAACAAAACAAAAACAAAAAACATAAGCCAGAAGCACTGAGCACCGCTGAGTGTGGCTTGGAATTGGAAGATTTTGTAAGCTCAGAGAAGAAATGAACAGGTGAGGCTTGGTTGGCCCCATGTCCAGAGTCAGGTGAGGCCACCAATCAGGAGAGGAGCGGGGATTTGTCAGGGCTTCTTTAAAATTAAGCATTTAGGAATTGTTGTCATTGTAGTTATACAGGGTAAGGAGCAATCCTTGTGGCGGGACAACTGCACATGGCTTGGCATTTGTCCCTGTGGAGAAGTCAAACATGTCAGAGGCTGACATTCTCATATGGAGGTGACATTAAAACAAACAAGGTGGTGGGAAACTCTTTAAATCACCTGCAGTATTGTGAGCAGTCAATCAAAAGCTGTGACAAGCTGGGGCCACACACTCTCCGTGACCACTGGGCTTTGCTTCTCACAGGAGCACGCTTGACAGGATCGCTGCTGCTAATTTTGGAGCACTACGTCTGTCTCCCTACCTTGACTTTTTCCCCAGTATTGGTGAAGTAAAAAAAAAAAAAAAATGACCTTTTAAAAGACGCAGACTGAAGACTATTTCTACCCATGGCTGATTATTTGGAAATATTGGATTGTGGACTAATATTTCTGCTTTCAGCTGCCTGTTTGGGCTGGTGTCAGAGACTTTAAGTCACACACGATCTCTGTCCCACTCTATTTAAATTCTTATTTATGAGAGCAAGGTGGGCTGGAGGCCCACGGTAGGACCAGCTCCCAAAGGAGATCAGGATCCATTGTGAATACCCCACCCAAGGTACAAGGTGGATTCCTTCCACAGCAGGAAAGAGTAGTTAAATATGAGTGTTCCTGGGAGATAGGTTCCTGGAGACTCGGGGCTTTGATTCATGCTAAGTTCTAGGTCATTGATATTAGAGAGTCATCTTTATGGTTGGAGGTATGCTTGGTGGTAGAACGCTTACCGTTATGAAAAATGTTCTCCTTCCATCCCCAGCACCAGGAGCAAACACCGAAGGCTCTTGTAGCCAGGTTTTGTGTTGGGGGAGGAGATCTACTTGAAAGTTCTGGCTGACCAAGAATGGGCAGTAATATGGGGAGAGGGAGTGACACATATCAGAGCTGGCACCAAATCAACTTTTGTTTTTCTTTTTTTTTTTTTTTTTTAGTATTCCAGAACACCACAGAAGCTGTTCTCCAGCATGGAGCCAGACAGTAATACTGGGTAGCATGCCATTGTCATCATGGGAGTTGTGCAAATGGGGCTGACTGCTGGGGAGCCAAAGTAGCCTAGGAAGGGGCTAAGAAGGAAAGCTATTTATCAGAGATAAAAAGTCAAGGACCAGCAGGGAGAGTCAGTGTAATGAATACCCCAAGAAGGTGGCTGTGAGGCGTATATTTTGAGAGGCAGGCGGTGGTCTCACAAAGTGTTGTAAGGTGAGAAGAGCCTCAGGTGACATCTCTCCACCATTGAGTATCTTCTCTGATACACCTGCCTGGGGACCTCTTGTCTTTGCTTTGAAAATCTCCATGAAAGAAGTAACAACATTTTGAAACCCTTGCTTCAACCTACATCAGATCAGATGATGGAACCCAGGCCTTCCATCTCTACCCATAGCTCGTAGAGCTTCAAGCGGTTAGAAAGCATAAGTTGTCTTAGTTCATTGGTGCTGCTGTAACAAAATACCTGAGTCGGAAGGTTAGTCTCAAGGTATTGACACTTGGCATCTGGCGAGGACATTCTTGTTTGTACCATTGCACAGCAAAGAAGTAGAAGACAGTATACTCATTCCCTCAAGCCCTCTTATGAGGCCATAATCCTATCTATAGGAGTTCCAATCTTATGGCTTAATCATCTCCTAATGGCTTTGTCTCTTAAGAAAAAAAACAACAAAAAAACTTTTGTTTTTTAAAAGTCAGGGGCTGTCGATATGGCTTAGCAGGTAAAGGTGCTTGCTGCCAAGCCTGATGACCTGAGTTCAAGCCCAGAAACCCCACATGGTAGGAGGAAAACACCAATTATATAAAGTTGTCCTTTCACCTCCATATGCGCGTCATGGCACATTATGTAATCACATACACACAGACACACCCACGCGCGCCACAACAACACACATTAAAAAATTCTTTAAAAAAGTGCATCTTTGTATCTTAGGAACCAGAAAAATACAAAGTCATCACCAGTCTGAGGTCACTCATAGTTTGATGAGTCCTATCCCTTAATACTATCACATTGGAACCAGACATGGTGTTACACATGCCCATAATCGTAATGACTGGGGAGGCTGGGGCAAGAGGCTGACAATTTTGAGGCCAGATTGAAGTATATGATGAGTCCAAGGTCAGTATGAGCAATATACTAAACCTCTGTCTCAAAATAAAAATAAAAATAAAAAATAAAAATGGATGGGGCTATACCTTAAAAAATGAAGCACCTGTCTGTCATACACGAGGTCCTGGAGTCTAGCCTCAGTACAGCAACAACAAGACAACACAAGACAAACAGAAAACAGGAAGAGTAAAATCTGTCCATTGGTCACAGGGTTTTCAATGCATGTATTTGGGGAAACACATTTAGATCGCAGTGGCATTCTGTTCACTTTTTCAGATGGCGGTGTTTCTCATATTTTAAAAAATGTGTTCACGTTCTCTATGGATCTGTATCCTTTTCAGCATAAACGCTAGTGCCATCAGCTGATCCTTTTGTCCCATGGCCCTAGTGAGCCTTCCCATTTCCACTGTCCTCCTTTGGAAGCACTTAAGTTTCTCAGCACTGCTAGTCCATCAATGTACAACCAGCTACTGCTGCATAACAATAAACCGGAATGTCCTCGGGGAATGCAGAAGTGTGCTGGCTGGGACCAGCTTATCCAAGGTGGGCTTGTCTGGGCAATTCTGTGAGTCTCAAGTGGACTCCCTTACATTTCTGGGGCAGCTGATCTAGGCTGGGCTCAGCTGGGGCCATGCAGTTTGTACTAGGAGCCTTTCTCTTGACCTCATAGGACCAGTGGGTTAGTGTGCTAGTCAATTTTTTTTTTTCATCATGATGACAAATTCCTAATAGAAACATTTTAAAGGAGGAAAAGTGTATTTGAGTTCGTGGGTTCACAGGTTGGAGTCTGCAGTCAGTTGGTGACATTGTTTCCAGAGCATGATGAAGCACAACATCAAAGTGGAAGGGAGTGGCCGGACAAAGTTTGGCCTCATAGTGGCCAAGAGACAGAGATGGAATATAGCCGGAGACAAAATACCCTTCGAGGGTTTCCTCCTGCCTGATCTACCTCCTGCAACTGAGGCATCACGTCCAGAAGTTTCTATCGTCTTTCCAAGTGCCATGGAATTCCGAATCCATCAGTGTGTTACTCCCGCTGGTGAAGGCAGATCCCTGTTAGTGACTGGCCTACCATCTGAGAAGCCAACCCTTCCACATGAAGTTTCTTTGGGGGACGATTCATAGCCAAGCTATCATAACCAACTTTTGAACTTCTCATGAGGATGACAGATGCAGGAGACAGCAAGTCTAATTGTAGAAGCGCTTCTCGAACTCTTTTGGTCATGTCAGGATTGCTAACATGAGCCATATGGCCAAACATCTATGGCCAATATGGGGAGGGGAACTCTGACTCTTTGGTTGGTGAGAACCTTTAAAGTGACATGCCAAAGGGCACGGACAAATGGGAGGCTGAAAAAATATGACTGTGTGATGGTTAGTTCCGTGGACTCGACACAATATAGAATCATCTGAGAGAAGAATTTTAGTTTAGGGCTTATTTCGAGCAGACTGGGCTCAGGACATGTCTTGATTTTCTTAAAGTGAGAGGACCTAGCATGTAAGTGGGAGGTACCATTTCCAGGTTCTTGGCCCTAGACTTGTAATAGTGGAGAGAACTAAGCGTGCACAAAGCACACAGGCACGCATTTCCCTCCATTCCACATCACTGTGCATGTGGTGTGACTAGCTGCTTGAAGTTCTTGCCTTTACTTCCCTGTAATGATGGACCGAACATAACCTGTATGCCTTATTCGACTTTCTCTCTTAGAGTTGCTATTTATTTATTTAAGTCAAGATGTCTTCATCATAACAACAGAAACGAAACTAGGACAGAGCGCTAGTATGACTACCATAGATTTCTCTGGGTCAGGTCAGAAGACAGCTAAATTATCTCTTCTCCTTTTATGGACATTACGTTTCTATTAATTCAACCTAAAATTTAACGACCCTTTTCAGTAGCCAAACTGATGGCTTCCAGCAACCTTGCTGTGAAGTAGAAACTGAAAGCTTTTATATGTGTTTGCCAACCTCTGGAGCTCTGCCATTGACCTCAGAGAGCCAAATGCAGGCCATTACATTTCTTCCCATTCAATTTTATCTTGAAGGAATCAGGTCCCAAAAATATTCAGGTATATTGGAATCTATATTCTTTCTTCTTTCATGTCTTATACCACCTGTAATTTTCATTATGATGCCACCAGGGTGGTATATTGGTGTCAATGATAAAGATAAACATAGACCCATATCCTACTGTTGAAGACTGTTCTGTGTGTTCTCTGTGTTATTATTCTGTTTTCCATGTGTCTCGAATATTAAAACCCAGAAATTCATCTAATTTATTCACCAACCAGTCTCATCCATTTTGTCCCTAGGGATGTACAGAGAGATAGGACATGGAGAGGATGCAGGATAGCGTCGTTCTTGAATGATGCAGGCAGAGTGAGAAAGATCCCCAGAGAGGGGTATGCGTGGACCTGTAGTGGGTACCCAGTCTTCAGGCTTGCAGAAGAAGATACGTGATGGCTGTGGGAAATGAGAGGTACAGGTATGAGAGGCAGGAGGCCATAGAGATTCTGAGTCTATATTATGAAGGGTGTTGGATACCAGGAATAAAAAATTTGGAATTTTTCTAGTGAACATTGCTTTCCAGAAACATCTTTAGCCTTTCTTTCCGGTGCTAGAGAACTTTGATCTCGAAGTGACACTGGAAAGCCACACATAGCAGAGTAATATGATAAGGATACCCTGGTCCCTGACTGTGTAGAATGTCCCAGCAGTTGTGGCATGACTATTATGAATTGCTTTTGTATTAATGAGAAACTAAAGCCTTTCTGTGTTCTGTTAGATTTGTCTTATAGATGATGCAGTCCTAGCGTTACACAGATGAACAAGAAACCAAGTGACTAGCTCCAGGTTTTCCCTATTGTATCTACTGAGGTTTGCTGAGAAGCAAGGAGCACAGTTCAGGGCTGCGGAGATCCACAGGAGGTTCTGAAGCACGGACGAAATAGTGGCACTTGTCTTGAACACCACCAACAAAATTCATACGTGGGTGATGCCGAAGACATAGCTTAGCAGTTAACACTTGCTCGTCCTGCAGAGGACGCAGGTTCAGTTTCGCAGCATCACATGGCGAATCACAACTGTCTGTGGTTCTAGTTCTAGGATGTCTTAGTCACTGGTCTAACTTCTGTGAAGAGACATCAAGACCAAGGCAAATCTTTTGCTGTTGTTTTGTTTTGTTTTTGTTTCAAGGCAAGATTTCTCTGTTGCAACTCTGGCTGTCCTGGAACTCACTCTGTAGACCAGGCTGGCCTCCAACTCACAGAGATCCGCCTGCCTCTGCCCTCCTGAGTGCTGGGATTAAAGGTGTGCGCTGCTGCCACCACCACCACCACCACCACCTGGTGGCAAACCTTGTAAAAGAAAGCATTTAATTGGGGGCTTGCTTACAGTTTCACGGGGTCAGTTCATTTTCATAATGGCAGGAGCATGGTGGCAGGCATGGTGCTGGAGCAGTAGCTGAGAGCTAAATCCTCATGCACAAGCAGAGAGAGACAGAGACAGAGACAGAGAAAGAGACAGAGACAGAGACAGGGAGGAGGGGGAGGGGGGAAGGGCTGGAGAGAGAAAGAAAGAGAGAGAAGGAAAGAGGAGAGAGAGAGGCGAGAGAAGAGAGGAGAGAGAACCTTTGAGATTTTGAAAATCTCAAAGCGCACCTGCAATGATAGACTTCTTCGAAAAGGCCACACCTACTCCGACCAGGCCACATCTTCTAATCCTTCTCAAATAGTATTCCCTGGTGACTAAGCATTCAAACATATGAGCCTATGGGGGCTGTTCTTATTCAAACCACCACAAGGAGGATCGGAGTATGATGCCCTTAGTTCAGTTGAATTTATGCCATGAACACATACCCAAACACACACACACACACACACACACACACACACACACACACACAACACACACACTTTTCTGTTATCATAATAAATACTGGACACAATCAACTTCTACAGAGAAAAGGTTTATTTTGGGCTCACTTAGAAGAAAGCATTTAATGGGAGCTTACAGTTGTAGAGGGGTGAGTCCATGACCATCATGGTGGAGATCTTATCTGTAGGTGTACAGGCATGGCACTAGAGCAGTAGCTGACAGCTTGCATCCTGACCCACAGGCAGAGAACCAACTGAGAATGCACGAGCTTTTGAAACCTCAAAGCTAGGCAGCAGTGACACACCTCCTCCAACAAGGCCACACCTCCTAATCCTTCCTAAACAGCTCCACCAACTGGGGACAAGCATTCAAATATATGAGCACATGGCGGGGGGGTGGGGTGGGGGGGAGCAGGGGGCATTCTCATTCAAACCACCACAGTGCCAATTACTTTAGGATTTTTGTTAGTGTAGGCACCACTGAATTGAATTTTTTCTATGGTAAGCATTTGTTGCATGTAAAAAATACCGCCTTAAAGGAAGAAAATGCTTATTTACTTGGTTTCTGTATTAATTTCCTACTACTTCCAAGAAATATTTCAAAGTCCTGAGGTAATGCATTAATTAAATGCTGCTAAGGCAGAATTTCCAGCCAAGTCAAAGAACCTGTATTACCGCAGAGTTACATTTGCACATTGGGAAACTAAAACACCACCAAAAATATCTGTCTACATCCAGAGCTGCTGGCACAGATCCACAGAACAGAGTTAATCCAGCTTGGGATCAGGGTGTCTGAATGTGGAGATGAAGATCTTTAACTGGAATTAAAAAAAAGACAAAGTCCCAGAGAATGGGTTTGCAACTCTGGTTCACAGACACAGGCTGCCTACTGGAGCGTGAGAAGCCAAACTAAAGAGAACGGTAGCTTTGCTTTCTAGTCTCAGGATCTGTTAGCTCAATGCAGGCGATCACCTACCCTACCCTGTTCCCCTCTGAGCTCAGATGGCCATCCCTGGCTCTCCTGGAATCTGGATAACGATATGATCCTTGTGGGCTGCAGAGGTAGAAACTAGACCTTCTCAGGCCACAAGAAACTCCCAGCACAACCCTGATTAACCACATTTTTTTTAAACATAGGGTATGTGATGTGATGACGACTTTGGTTGAAGACACCGTCGTAGTAGTCTGTAAGCACTGTGGTCATGGTTGTCAGGAGGACATTGCAGGAAGATATCTTGGAGCGTGGAAGGGGTGAGGCTAGGAGATAACTGCCTTATAGAATGAATGCGAGTACAGACTGGCAAAGGAAGCGTTAGGAACAGCCTTGCTGCTTTAGAAATCCGTATACTTATAGAAAGGCTTATAGAACCATACCGTTTTGACATGGTCACTGATTTCACAGATTGTCTGTCTGCAGTAAAGCTTTTTGGCCGAAAGGAACACAAGCCTACTCACATTGGTTTAGTTGAAGTGACCTTTTCTCCAAAATGAGGAGGAGTTATTGCCTGGTTGGCTTTCCTAAGAAACTGATAGGCTCCAGGGCTGCCGACTTCTTTCTCTGTTTTAGGGCGACATGATATCTGATTTCTCCATTCTCTTGCTTTACCACCAGGGTGGCCTCCTTTGCACATGGACTTCTTTCCTGTGTTGCTTCATCAGGTTTGATGAGCATCTCAGCCTGAGCAGTTATGTCATACAGTTGGAAGTTTCTACATCTCTTAGTGCTACGATCTGAATATGTTCCCCAGGATTCCTATATTGAAACTTAATAGCCAATGTGATAGAATTCAGGGGTGAGTTCTTTTAGGAGGTGAGGACTCTGTCTCTTGGGATGGAGTTAGGTCTTTTATAACAGAGTTTGAGGGGTGGAGGCGACGGCTTAATGAATAAAAGCATTGGCTGTGAAAGCAAGAGAACCCGAGTTCAAATCCCCGCACTCAACATAAATGCTGACGTGTGTCAAGACTCGGTGTTGAAGTGGTGGAGACAAGTGGATCTCAGGAGCTCCTTGGCTAGACTGCCTAGCTGAAACAGCGAGTTTCAGGCTCAGTGAGAGAGCCTGTTTCTGGGAGAATAGGTGAGAACACATACCCAAACACACACACACACACACACACACACACACACACACACACACACACACACGCACGCACACGATAATAATTATCTCAGATTGGCAATTCCTTTCTACTATGTGAGCATACACTGTCATGTTGGAAGCAGCGATCAGGTCTCAGAGACACTGAATCCATTCGCACCTTGAGCTTCCTAGTTCCTAGAAGAAAACAGATTTATATTCTTTATAAATAAACCAGTGGAAATTTTTTTTTTCCTATGGCAATGCAAACAGGCGGACATTTGCTTTACGGTTTTGGAGACCATGCTTCTGATGGTTAATCTGGGTGGGTTGTCAACTTGTTTGAATTGAAAATCACCTAGGTGATCAGTAAAGCAAACCTCTGCCTGTGTCTCTAAAGACATTTCTAGAGAATGGGAGCAGCAGCATCCGATAAACGGAGGAACTGAAAGGAGAGAGCTTACTGCAGGCATTCTCTCTCTGCTGCTAAGCTGTGCCCTGCTCTATTCTGATGCACTCTCTCCACAGTGGTGAACTGAAACCTCCGAAGTTGTGAACCCAAATAAATCCTTCTTCCTGTAAGTTGTTTATATGAGATATTTTGTCACAGAGATGCAAATTCCGCCACAGAAAATTGGTACTAGGGGGCTTCAGAATTAGTTTGTGGGCAAAGTTGGGAAAAAAAATTGTAGAAGGGGAGTAGACAAACCTCAGAATGCCACAGACAGAACTTAATAGTTGACTCCAGTGGGTACCCAGAGCACCAGATTGCTAATAAGGACATGGGCGGTAGATTGTGCTCACAAGTCTTCAGGTGGGAACGAGGACTCCATCAGGGACTGGACTAGAGGCTATTTGTGTGACACTGTGGTAAAGAATTTGTCTGCTTTTGGTTTGTGTCTGGAGACTCTGGAAGGGTGACTTTAAAAGTGATGAGCAGAGGGCTGTGGAGATAACTCAGCGGTGAAGACTGTTGCCTGCTCTTGCAGGGTATCTGAATTTGGTTTCCAGCATCCACACTGAGCAGCTCACAGCAGACTGTAACCCCAGCCACAGAGGTATCTGATACCTTCTTTTGACCTCTTTGGGCTTGTGTGTGTGTGTGTGTGTGCGTGTGTGTATGTGTGTACACGCTTGCATGTGTGCGTGCGCACACGCGCGCACGTGTGCGCACACACACACACACACACACACACAAACAAAAATCAATCTTTCTTTAAAAGTGATAAATGGTTGGGCATGGTAGTGCACGCTTTTAAAAGCAGCAACTCAGGAGACAAAAGAAGGTATATCTTTATGAGTTTGAGGCCAGCCTGGGCTACATAGTAAATTTTAGACCATTCATTCAAGGTTACATGATTAGTGCCTGTCTCAGTCACTCACTCACTAACTCATTCACTCACTCAATGTGATGAATAAATTAATATGGTAAAGAAAATTTCAAGGTAACTCAGCATACAGATAGTGGCATGGTTATTGTTAGCTGATTTCAATCAGGGTATAGCAAGAAGCAGAAGTAAAGAAAGCAGAGTGAAAAGATTTGAAAACTTGCAGTGTTGTCTGAAAAGCCCGTGCAAAGTTGGAATGAAGAAAGCCGTGGCTTCTGAAGTTATTAGAGGCATTAGAAAGAATATAAGTACTTTGAACCAAGGCAATGGGAAAGACATCCTGAGATCATTGGCTGGATCCAACCAATCCCAGCTAAAGGATTGTGATGGTTAATCTTGCCTACAAGATTGAATTGGATCTGGAATCAAGTAAGAGATACGCTGCTGGAAAGGTTTATACGGTATTTCCTGGAAGGACTGAGGGAGAAGGGAGAAGGCCCTCACATAGTGTAGGATGCCCCTATGGTAGCACTCTGGATATAAAGGGATTTGAGGAAAAAGTTGTGATTCTTTTGTTTTCCCATCTTTTGTTTTTTTGTTTTTTGAGACAGGGTTTCTCTGTTGTAACTCCGGCTATCCTGGAACTCACTCTGTAGACCAGGCTGGCCTTGAACTCATAGATCTGCCTGCCTCTGCCTTCTGAGTGCTGGGATTAAAGGTGTGCGCCACCATGTCCAGCACTTTTATTCCTTGCTGGTGAGTGTTTCTACCCTGTTCCTGCTGCCGCCACCACTGGTCTTCCACTGACATGGGACGCCATCTTCTTCAGCCTTCTAATGTGGACTGGAGATCAGAGGCTTTCTATGAATCTTTCAGGCCTTCAGTACCAGATTGGGGCTTCTGAGGCATCGGGTCTCATGGAGGAAGATTCTACTGAGCTCTCAGCTTCTCTAGTGTGCAGGAGGTAGCCACTGTCACATACCCAGCTCCCATCATGTAGGCCAATCTAATGTCCCCCTTTTTTGGTTACATAAATTAACCCATTTATTGTAGGCTATGTATGTCTCAAATGCAAGTGCTTCTGCTGGTCTTTCCATTTCTTCAGTCTTCTGGCAGCTGAGTTGACTGTAGGTCAGCTATTTTCATGCAGAAACCACAATGCCAGATGCCCACCGCCCATCTCTTCATCTTGGTCTTGCCATAGAAGGAGCAAGTGCACTTGGCATGCTGCCTGATTTCAATTTTCTTCATTATTTTCTGGAGGGAGGCACTAGGTGGTCCCATACTTACTAACCTTCTTGGTGCATTTAGCCATGTTGCTGTGACTTAGGCCCAAATCCAGGGGAGCTAAATGTCTTTTGTTAAAACATATTCTATAAGTTCTGTTCCTCTAGAGAACCCTGAATAATACAATGGCTTAAAAGCGCAAACACGGAGAGATAGATCAGGTGGTAAGAGAACTTACTGCTCTTCCAGAGGACCGGAGTTCAGTTCCCAGCATCCACATCAGGTGGCTCATCACTGCCTATGACTCTAGCTCCAAGGGAGCCTATGCCTCTGTGGGCATTTGCATTCACATGAACATAGTCACCCAGACATATATACACATAATTAAAAAGAAAGTACATTCCGAAAGATGTATAAATGCATTTGAAATACATTTGAAGAGCTTCTCCGTGTCAACCCATCCATGTAGTCAGAGGCTTCTATAGCTTGGTTTCAAGGACAGAGATTTACAACTTGAACTTTTGAGTTGTGCTGGACTTTTCAGACCGTGGTGATTCTTGGAGATGGACACAGGCTTTGTGGGGGAGATATTTTGGGGTATTGCATTGAGAAGGGTGTGTCTTGTGATATTTATTCTTGTGTGTGTGTGTGTGTGTGTGTGTGTGTGTGTAGTACAAAAGAACACATCAGTTGTCATTCCCCAGGGATTGTCCATCTTGCTTTCCTTACACAGTCTCTCATTGGCCTGGCGCTTGCTGCAGAAATTAGGCTGGCTACCAACCCACTATATCATAGCCTTTTAGCCTCCCATTTTGGTGCATTGTAGTTACATTACCAACCCTAGCTCTGATATCTCTTTGCCTGATGACTTGTTTGCCTGCTGCTGGGACTGGGGAGTTGTGGATGACTTGAAGGGTATGAATGTTGAGTGACTGCTAATAGTTGCTGTGCAGACACATTTACGATTGGTCAAAATATTGGTCAAAATAAGTGTCAGCCATAAAGGAGACCACTGTATCATACCCTAGCCCCTCAAGGCTCAGGAAACATTGTGGAAGAGGGGGAAGAAGAGAGATTGTAAGAGGCAGAGGTTAGGGAGAACTGGAACTTTTTGAAGCAGTGTCTTCTGGACATGACAGGGCCACCTCTATGCATGAACTCATAGCAGGTGTGGCTGCCTGCACAAGATCAAAGCAGTCACCATCCAGCTTGGGTGGGGAAGGCCCACAAGGCCCCACTCCTAGCTGAGGAGTTTTTGACAGTTGATGGGTGCTTAAGGTAGGGATAGCTATTTTTCTTTAGCGGTGTGGTTCTTTGTGGTTGACCATGTTTCAGTAAATGGTCCCACACTAAGGCATATATGAGTAGCACTAATTTGACTTAGTGGGTTATTTTAAAAAACGGACCTAAAGGTGGCAGGGGGAATGTGGAGTAGGAGTCATGAGGAGCTAGGGGTGGGGAGCGGGGGATGAGTGGACCGCAGATACATTGAATGTGTGTATGGAATCCTCAAAGGAAAACAGTTACTGTGCAAATAAACAAACAGAATTGGTTTCTCCCTGTACCTGAGAAGTGGAGCAGTACATTCGGTTCTCAACACCATCTAGGGTGCAAAGGACGTCGACTGGGTCCTTTCATGTTCTCTCTTAGTCCCTTGGTGAGATGAGGCCAAGGCTTGTGTTCTACACACTTCTCCAATGAGATCGAGCTTCAGTTAGCCACAGTGCTCATGTGTTGGCCTGTCCTCCCGTATTGGCTCTCTTTCTGGTCTCATTTTGGCCTTTCATGACCAGCTCATTTCAGGACACTAATAACCTCCTAAACAAACTACTTGTACATAAGTCTGGCTTCATCTTCTGCTTCTAGTGGAACCCAGACTAAAGTACTAGTCCCTTTAGCTTTGACCAAAGTCACTTGAGTAGAGAGGCCACCATCAGAAGGGGATTGAGGGTAGAGTGGACATAGGAAGGTTGGACTTGCTTTTAAAAGGAAGCTGTTAGAAGAGGAGGTGGAATATCCACACACAATATAAAGATTATTCCCACATGGAAGTTCATAGACCACGAGGGTGGGGTTCTGTGTTGGAAACCATGTGGGTGGAGATCAAAGGCGAGGCGAATAGAAGTCATATTGTTGTAGTAGTATATTACAGGCTTCTCGGCCATATGGGGGAACCGATGATAGGCTCCTGACTGAGACCACACAACTGGCCCAGAGGCAAGAGAATTACAGATGGGGGTGCCCCCAACTCGTGGCTTGCTCAATGTCTGTGAGCTTCGGGCAGAGAGTACCCAAACCACCTCTTGGCTTGCTTTCTTAATGGTTCATGTCTTGTGAGATGGGGGAATAACAAGGAGGATTGCTACTGTTGAGTTAAATCAAGCTAAGATGGGACTGTTTGGTGAGGAAGAGAGGAAGGACTTTGGGAGTAGATACATTTGTTATCTTACAATGAGGGTCACGGGTCTGGTCTGCTCCAGCTTCAAAAGGCTTACAGCATTGTTTTGTAGGCTGACGGTATAGTACACATACTGTCAAGGATGAATACAGATCTCTTGCCTATGCCTCTTTCCTGGGTCTTGACCCGTCTCCCAGACTCTGACTGGGTAGGTTAGTACTAAGACTACTAAGTGATTTTAATGCAAAGGTACTTCAGAAGACACTATGAAAAATAAGGCCTCAGAGAATTTGGAGGCTAGAACTCATAGCTTGAGACATAGAGACCAGCCCAAAGGTTGGAGGACTCAAAAATTAAATTCCCAGCCAACCACCATAAATGAATCCAAAGCAAAAGGGAAGAAGAACTGATGAAGAGCTACAATCACCCAGGGAAGTCTATTATGCATAGTTAACAAAAAAATCATTCATAAAATACATCTGAGGGCATACCTTAGTAAAGTATTTGCTGCATGATCATGAGATCTTGAGTTTGATCCCCAGGAACCATGTAAAAAACTGGGCACGGCGGTGTCTGTTTATGATCCTAGCACTGAAGAAACGGAGAAGGTAGACTCTTGGCCTCCCTGGCCAGCCCCAGCTTGGCCTAATTTGATTGGTGAGCTCCAGGTCAGTGATAGACCTTGTCTTTCAAAAAAGAATCAAGGTGAGTAGCTTCTGAGGCATGACATGTATGTGCACGTATGTGCACCTGCACATACTCCCCCCAAATCATTCAAAAGAGGTGAGAGATGACTCATGATAAGCATGTAACAGTTGCAAAGAACTCTGAGCATGGCACCAAGAAAATCAAAGGGGCCTTTGGGCCTTACACAATGCCAAGGTTCTTTGAGTTAAATTCTGGCTTGGAGGGTGTCTGCTCATGGCTTCTGTGACATGCTAGCAAATGACAGAAGAAATGGCTTTTTCTTCCCATTTCTTATTGGTCTCTCAAGAATTACAATGGCCATTATTAGAAGCCTCCTTCTGTACAACTACTTTATTTAAATCTCACAAGAGTCCTGCAAGGCAGACACTCCTTAGACTAGTCATCTGTCTTCTGTTCGCAAGTGGGAGGAATCTGGCTCCACTGAAACTGTGAGAAAAACAGAATTTATTCCCCCCTGTACCTGAGAAGTGGAGCAATGGAGTTGGTCATGGACATGGTCTAGGATGCAAAGGACATGGGCCAGCTCCTTTTGCATTTTCTCTGTGTCTCTTCTCCACGCAGGCCTCCCTGTCTTCTGGCAGACAGATTCTCTCCATATGCTGGCAAACATGGACAGCCAGTGTCTGCTTTATATCTGTCTTATTCTGTCCTTAGGCTTAGGCCTTCCCTGCCAGTCTCAGCTGGAACAATCCCAGAGACAGTCCCCGGTTGGTCTACTTGGGCTATAAATCTATTCCTGAGGCGGAAGTGCATGGGATCCTTTGGTTGGCAAGGCCTCGTGGCTGAGCGATGGATAGGTGGGATGGGTTGGCAGAAGGAAGGAGTTCCATATGCAGCATCCTAGTTAATCTAAATCACAGCTAGAACTGTCTCATTGGCAACCCTGTTTCGCACACGTGGGAACGGAGCCTGAGGGGAGACAAATCAATTGCCAGCTGATGTGCAAGGCGTGTTGTGAACACAGGACTCAACCCTGACATTTGCTTCCTTCCTTTTCTTCCCGTGTACAGAGCTGGAGGAAGAGGACAGGGACTGGAACTTCTTTTCTGCCTCACTGGGGATCAAACCCAGGGCCTTCTGCATCTTCACTGGAACTTCTTTTCTGATAGGATCTTTTGGAAGAAGTTGCTGATGCCCAGCTCCTTTTATTCATCCTCCAGTTGTTGAGGGTATTGGTCACAGACACTGGAGCTGCCCTCCCCACCCGCCCTCACCCCTGTCTCCTGAACATTACCCTCTCAGTTGTGTTGGAACTTGGAACCATCACGAGGAAATGCCTGGGAGGCTTTTCCTCTCTCCGTAGTGCCCAACAGCCAAAGTCAGCTGAAGTAGCGAGATCATATTCTACTTCAAGGCAGCTGGCCATGGGACCTTCACATTCCAGAGTCCCCCATGGGATCAAGCTGAAGTGAGCTTTCAACTGGATCCCTGTTTCTCTTTAGCATCTTCTCCCCTGTTCTGTGCCCCTTTTTCCTTTTCAAGTCACATCATCATCAATCCACTGGAGGAGAACCCCTGTCTCAGCTCCTGCTTCAGGGAACTCTTACCTAAGTCATGTACGGCAAGAGTCTGGGTCACAATCTTGCTGACAGTTTATGCATGCAAGGTCAGGGGGACAGGAGCCACAGCACAGAGTCAGGAAAGCAGCGAAACTGAGTCATGAGTTGATACAAGAGGAGAAATGCGACGGGACAGAGGTGTTGCTTTTCCTTTTCATGTTGTGCCAAAATATACTTAACACCATCTTTACATTTTAATCAATCTTAATGTCTAACCTTGCAAAGTTGAAATTTTCTGGGAGCAAGATTTGAACCTGGGTCCTTGTGCATATTAGCCAAGACTGCTACCACGAGCTGCCCCATGCCCGCTTTAAAACTCTATATTCATTAAGCACTCACTCCCTATTCCTTTGTTACCACCTATGCTACACTGAATCCTGCCATCTGTCTCTATGAATTTGAATACTCTAGTTACCTCAGATAAGAGGATTCTTCTAACAGTCTGTCCTTTTGCTCCTGGCTTCTTTGACTTGGCATAATGTCTTCAGTGTTTGTTGGTGCTTATCATTCTGCTGTAAAGTTGAGCAGAAACCCAATGCATGGTGCTTTTCCCCTCCAAGCAGTTTGAAATAAGCTACAATGGATGTGGGTGTACAGATATCTGCTCAAACTCTCACCTTTATTTGGATATTGCAATGGTTTGCATGTTGACCGTCCTTTAAATGACCATGTGTTAAATGCTTGGCTCCTATAGTGGCACTTTTGGGAGGTGGTAAATTAGAAGGTGGGGCCAAGTGGGAGATCCGTAAGGGCGTTGGAGATGTGTTGGTTCATCAGTGTGACACAGGCTAGAGTCATCTGAGAAGAGGAAACCTAGTTGGGGAAAAATATGTCCTTTAGATTGCCCTGTTAGTAAGTCTGTGGAGGCATTTTCTTGATGAATGATTACCGTGGGAGGGCCTATCTCACTGGGAGCAGTGCCTACCTTGGGCAGGCATGCCAGGGTTGATAAGAAAGCAGACTGAGTGAGCCCATGGGGAGCAATCCAGTAAGCAGTGTCCTTCCATGGCCAGCGTTTCAGTTCCTGCTTCCAGATTCTTGCCTTGAGTACCCGCCTGAGTTCCCTTCATGACGGGCCATGATTGGAAAGTGTCAGCTAAATGAACCCTTTCCTCCCCAAGTTGCTTTTGGTCACGTTGCTTTACCAAAGCTAGCGAAAGTAAACTGAAAATGGGGGGGGGGGTGTGCCCTTGGAGGGGACCGTGTGACTCTGGCTTCCCCCTGACCTCCAGATTATAGTCATCATGATGGTGTGAGGTGGAGCTATCTTTGGAGGGAGAAGCCCAGGAAGTTATTCTCAAGTGTCTGCAATATCACTGCGAGGGAAGAGGGAACTGGGCCAGGGTTGTCACTAAGAGTACCTTGATGATGTCCAATGTCAGGGACTCTGGGCTCATCTCTACCTTTTCTATAGCCTTCTCTAGGTGCTGCAGGGGTGAAGTGCTTCATTATCTCCATAGCTTAGACTTTTAAAAAATGTATATCATAAAATGTACCATTGAAAGGGCATATAATTCGGCAGACTTCAGTGTATTTATAGCTAACTACAATCATCACCAGAGTTTTTTTAATTTTTAATTTTTTTGGTGTATGTATGGAATATGTGTGTATGTATCCATATGTGTGCACATTTGTGTATGCAAGTGTGAGCATATGCATGGCACAGTGTGTTCTTGGAGGTCAGAGAACAACCTCAGGTGTTGGTCCTTGCTTCCCACATTATTTGAGTCAGGGTCTCTTTGTTTGCTGCTATGTGCGCCAGGCTAGCTGGTCCATGGGCTTCTGGGGATTTTTCTGTCTTTGTCTGCCTTCTCTCTGTAGAAGCACTGAGGGTACAGATCCATGCTACCATGCTCAGATTTATGTGGGCTCTGGAGATTTGAACTCCGGTCACGGAAAGTGTTTCACCCACTGAGCCATCTTCTACCTCACATTTTGAATATTTTTTATCGTCTGGAGAAGAAACCCCTTATCCTTTTGCCATCTTCCCGTACCATTTTCTGCTCATATAATGTCCTTCCTCCCAGTGTTAAGCAGCCATGTGGTTCAGATGGTCCTCGCTCTCCTTATATCTCTTGGCCTGTGGGTATGGCCAGAACTCCACTGGGCTGAGGAGGAGGCTTTTGGTGACAGATTGTTGTGTCCTTGCAAGCAACACTGCTGTCTGGCACAGAGCCATGTGGCTGCTTGCCACTCTCCGTCTCCCAGGCTGCTACCCTGTAGGAAGCACCATGGCACCTGATGTTGAGTGTCTCTAAGTCCCTGGGCCTGCCCAGGCAGGGGGAACCTGAGTGTGGGCACAGCCATGCTCTATGCAATTCTTCCCACTTGTTGATTTGGTTTTAGCTTGGGCTCCCCTAAAAGCAGAATTGGAGATGATTATGTCTGTGGGTTTACTGGGGAGGAGAGCCCAGGAAGCACAGTGAGAAATTGAGATGAGGATGCGGGGAAGTAAAAACAAGAGTAGATCCCCCTCAGAGATGTTGGGGAACAAGCCTCAAAGCGGTGCTACAAAGAAAGAGACAGCCCTCATTGTCTAAGCTCTGTTCTGGAATGTGTTGACCCGCTACAGATACTGGGTGAGCGTGCTGCTGCAGCCAGTGAGTGCTCACAGGCAGATACAGGAAGAACAGCTGATATGTGACAATGATGTGTTGTCCTTGGCACTATGGGTGTGTGTGTGTGTGTTCAAGTCAGGCTCTGGCAATGGTTCAGCAGGTAAAGGCTCTTGCCACCAAGACTAAAGACCTGTTTGGTCCCCAGAACCCACATGGTGGAAGGAGAGAGAACAGTCTCCCAAAAATTGTCCTCTGACTTCCACAAGCATGCTGTGGCATACATATACTGGCATGTACATGCGTGCATATGTGTATACACACACACACACACACACACACACACACACACACACACATACACACAATAAAATACTCCAAAGGAAGCCCTTTATATTGCACAGGTGCTGTTTACAGGGGAGTGGAAGGTGGGGAGCCACAGAAATAGGACACAAACCTGGGATCATTGCTGTTCACAAGCTTCAAAACAATGAGATTTAGTGGATTTAGTGGCTTTCAGGTCTCAGGCTCAGAGGAGGTGTGCTGGTTAGTTTTATGTCAGTTTGATAGAAGCTAGATTCATTTTAGAGGAGGGAATCTCAATTGAGAAAATGTTCCCACTAGATTCGGTGCATTTTCTTTTTTTTCTTTTCTTCTGTGCTCCTTTCTTTCTTTCTTTCTTTCTTTCTTTCTTTCTTTCTTTCTTTCTTTCTTTCTTTCTTTCTTTCTTTCTTTCTCTTTCTTTCTTTCTTTCTTTCCCTCCCTCTCTCTCTACCTCCTCCCTCCTTCCATTCTTTTTTCTTATTTGTTTTTCGAGACAGGGTTTCTCTGTTATAACTGTGGCTGTCCTGGAACTCACACTGTAGACCAGGCTGGCCTTGAACTCACAGAGATCTGCTGCCTCTGCCTCCCAAACGCTGAGATTAAAGGTGTGCGCCACCACTGTCCAGCTGGCCAGCTGCATTTTCTTGATTGATGATTGATATGAGAGAGTCCAGCTCAATGTGAGTGTTGCCATTTGGGGAAGAGTGGCCCTGGGTGTTACAAGAAAGCAGACTGAGCAAGCCACAAGGAACAAGTCAGTAAGCAGCACTCCTCCGTGGCCTCTGTGTCAGCTCCTGCTTCCAGAATCCTGCTCTGAGTTCTTGCCCTGGCTTCCTTTGTTGATGGACTGTGATGTGGAAGTGGAAGTGAAACAGCCCCCCACCCCTACTGCCTTTCGGTCACTACAGCAACAGAAGCTCTAAGAGATGAGGGCTCATTAGAGCAGTAGCCAACAGCCTTGGTGTACAGCGAAGCCAGCTAGAGGCACCTGTCAGGGAGCTGGGGGACTGTGTAAGTGAACTCTATGCCTTCTTCTTGCCTCTGATCACTTTCTGTTACTCTTACTGGCTAGCTTCCCCTAAACCATCCATTCAGGGGAGACAGTTAATGAAGCCTGATAGGTCACAGGCTACGGCCTGAGTCAGAGAAAGGCCGAGCATGATCTTGGAGTGGGACAGCTGAGAAGCTCGAGCTCAGCTCTTACCTACCAGTCATCTAGTAGGCATAGATCTCTTTATGTAGGCCAGGCTGGTCTTCTACTTGGGATTCCCCCAGCCTCTGCCTCCCTAGCGTTGAGATGACAAGGGCTTGCTACCACACTTGGCCTGGCTCTGATGCACAGGCTTGCTGGACTGGGCAGTCTGTCCCTTCAAGGAGAGTTTCTCTGACACAGTAAGTGTCGATGGCTTGCTTTACCGCACAGGGTACATTTACTTCCTTATTTTCCAATATGCTGGAGTAAGGAGTCACTTTCTCTTCTATGTGCCCAGGTGTCATGATGGCGAGAGGGCCTGGAGTGGTCTCGACAAGGGACAAAGTGGGGCATTTCCATTTGTGGCTGTAACTTGAGGCAGGGATTTGCTTGCTTTCTCCCTCTCTGTGCTTGCACTGCTCACTGTCTTTATATTTCCTCTCTCATCTAGGACTTTGCTATGCTTCAACACTCACAACCTGTACCTGGGCCTGTGCCTTCAAGTTGCAGGACAGAACTTGATATGGTTTCCCTGTTAAGTGCCATCATTCCCACCTTTTGGCGGGAACAGCAAGAGGTATACAAGCATTCATGACCACTGACTTCAATTTGTACTAGAACTGAACGTGGCTTTCACACTTTATTTGCATGTTTTAGTTCAGTAGATTCCTATTTCAGAGTGTCACCTCCACACTTTTCCAGAAGACGATATAGAAGCATAGAAATATATACACGCATAGCATTTTGACAGACTCATTCTGTTAGAACAATCTGGGGAAACAACACCGGACTCCGCATGAATTATCCTCCCTGCTTGGGGCAAGCTGGCGTTTGATTAGTGTGTGTCTTCTATGGGTCCATCTGCCCCATGCAGAAGCCCACTGAATACGGCCGGCCGGGGGGAGGGCCCTGGAGGGAACTTTGAAAGTGCATCACTTCCTTTGATGTCAGTGGATTTTACTCTACCCCTCACCTCTACCACGTGGCTCCAGCAGGGCAGGCAGACAGGGTCAGAGGGTGTCTAGAAAGGCTCTTCCAACAAACCCACACTTGATTCCTCTGCTCCCCTCCACTGGTGCAGAAATCAGCAAACAGGCTGGAGTCTGGGCACAATCCCAGTCCCTGTGGCGGCTGGACGCTAGTGGACAGCGTGTCCTCTTGCTTACCGTGCAGGTTGCCAGGGCACACTTTTTTATGATCACACACGCTTCCTCTTTCTTCCTGCATTAAAATTTTATTCGCCACATGTCAGCTTGCTTATTAAGAACCTCCCAGGTGCTTCTTCCATCCACGCTTTGGAATCTCAGCCCTGGTCACTGTCTCCTCAGCTCCTCCTTTGTCCTTGTGGTGAAATGCCTTGTTCTCCGAAAGCACCGCAGCAGGGCAGGGGTGGGTCTGGGTGGGGGGAGGGGGACACGCAAAAGGTCACAGCGCGCAACATCCCACCGTCCCTGGGAGTGCGGAGCTCACCCACTTTGCTCAGCTTTTCTCTTTTTACCCTCCTCCCAGACAAATTGAGCCATCTCCCTGCCTGTGTTTACTCCCAGCTTTCAAAACCCTTCCCTCTAATTCATTCCACATGTTAATTTCCTCCGCTCCAGAGGCAAACCTCAGGATTAACCCTCCACTTGCTGTTCCAAATCCAGGACAGAACTTCATCTCTTCGTCCCTCCCATCCCATCCCTCACCCAAGACCAGAGCTGTGTGTGTGTGTGTGTGTGTGTGTGTGTGTAGGTCAGAGGACAGGCCCAGGTGTCATCTTTATGAATACCACCCACTTCCTTTGCGACAAGATCTCTCATTGGTTTGGAGTTCATCAATCAGGCTGAACTGGACTGTCTAGTCAGTTAGCCTTCATGGACTCTCTCCTGTTTCTGCTCTCCTAGTGCTGATACTACAAGTGAATACCAAGCTGGCCTTTTTATATAGGTGCTATGGATGGAACTCAGGTTTTCACGCTTCTTGGGCAAGCACTTTACTGATGGAACTATCTTCTCAACCTAAAATCAGGGTTTTTAACTGCTTTCCTGTTACAGATGTCTTTGTGGGTCTGGGCCAGACTGTACTGTCATTTCTAACAAACTCTCAGGTGATGCTGGTCCAAAGATCACACTGGGCATGACAAACTCCCACAGGGCTTTCGGTACTTCCCCCTGCCCTGCGCTGCCCCTTCCCTTATCTCCTCAAGTGCCAGGACACACCTGTGGTCACTTCTGATGCATAAACAGATTCTACCAGGCACAGAGCATCCCAGATGTGCGCTCTGCCTGCCCTGTCCAGCCGTGTCTCACAACAAATGCTTCTTTATAATTGAGAAATGGGAGCTGTCTGTCCCGAAGCCGGGAGCGTGTGTTGGGAAAGACACTGCCCTTGCCCTCCTACCTTTCCAGTCTGTTGCACAGGAGAAAGGGGTGGGGGTGGCTAGGAAGAAGAAAAAGGAGGGACAGAAGTGAAGAAAAGAGGATGAGGAGAGGAGAGGGGAGGCGAGTGGGGGTTGCTAGAGGAACCATTTCGCAGAGTCAGTGGTGTCTGGCTGAATTCCAGGCAGTGAGATCAGTCAAAAGGGCACAGACCTCCCTCCATCCACACGACAGGTGTGCCCCATGCAGGTCCGGGGGTCTGGGTGTGCCCTTTGCCCATTACCCCTCTGATAAATGAAGAAGAACTTGGAAGTTTACAGAGTAGCCCTCCCCAGGCAGTGTGGGAGAGCAGTGCTGCGGTGGAGCTGTGACCACTCACCGACTTCCAGAGAAGAAGAACCTACCTTTCCGACCAAACATCATTCTTTCTTTCCCTCTCCCTCTCTGTGAGGACCTTGCCTCTCACTTAAATATTTTGCTCGCCGAGCTGAGAACTTGACCCTAGACAGATGTTTTACAAAGTTAAACAAGCCAAAGTCCTCACGTTTCAATTTCTAACTTGAACCACACGTTAACTAACTAACTAAAATGCTAGGCTTTGAATTTATTTTTAAAAGAAAGAACTAAAAAAAATGCTGCTGAGTTTTTGAGCTGTGTCTTCCAGTAGTCTCAGGACCTGCAACACGAACAGCCCCTGGAAAGACTTGAAAATGGAGCTTTCTGGCCCCAGGCCAGACTTCTGGACTTAGACAGGAAGGCCAGAGCTTCAGCAGGAGGTTTTTCAGGGCGGTGCTTTCCGGGAATCCAGAGTGGTGGACACTGTGTAGAAGATGCCCCGCAATTCCGGCTGCCCAAGCCTCAGAACAGGTCCAGGCCACTCTAAGCTGGCAAAGGGTCCAGAGAATAGACCCTGTCCACAGGAGAGGTACTTCTAGCTCCTGCACTCACCGCCAGGAAACGGGATGGTCTACTGGGTACTAATAAGCTGTCTAGGTTCTTCCAACATGCTCAATGTGATAAGAGCATGGAAGGATGAAATATCTGGAGTAGTTAAGTAATCAAGGCAGGAATAATTAGGTAGACCAAACCCCAACAGAAACAATCCATCTTTTGGAAAGAAATGACATTTTGAAAAATTTACAAATCTTCATCAAGCTATTATTACTGCTGACATATAGAAGCACTTTACATTATGTTTTCTTTCCCTGCAACACGTGACACGTACAAGAGTAATTAAGGGATTTCAGTCTGTCCTGAGCATTTCATTTCAATGATGGTAGCACTGGACACTGGGGAATAATATAAATAACTCATCAATTATCTTTCCTAAACAAGCTGTCTATCGCTTTTAAGACAGTATTAGTTTGAGCCCAGGTATTTAAAAGACTAGTGCTAAATGTTACAAGCCTTTTGGATTTTTTCCTTTTTTATCATTGGATGAGTAAAGTGAGGGAAATGTGTCCCATTTCCAAAGTTTCCAGGGACTGTGGCATTCCCTCCCTCCCCTGACTTCCTATTTTGGCAGTTAATATTTTTGATGAACCTGCTGCATGAAATATGGGTGCTCTTACTCTGGGATGCAGGAGAAGATTTCCCTCGATTATATCCTCCGTGAAAAATGGCCTTTGCAATCAGTGACTTGAAGGGGACACTGGTGTGCTCAGATCTGTGGATTACAGAGGGGCACCGTGGTGAGAGATAAGGCAGAGTGTTGGGCTGGGCTCCGGGAGTCCACGGTGTGACCTTGAACAAATGCATGGTATCTCAACGCCTCAGTTTTCTTATCCATGCACTGAGCAGTGGAGCAGTGGAGCAGTGGAGGGAGGGTGTCAACTCCTCCATGTCTCTGTGTGCTCCCCCCACCCCCATTCTACCAGGATGGAGATCAGGCACTCAGATGAGCTACAGAATGAGTACCAAAGGAACCGTTATTAAAACATGGCATGTACTTCTGGTCTGCATGTATAAGATGCAGGTATTTTGGGCCCTTGGTGGTGACCCTCCATCACCGCTTTGAACAGTTGCTGTGAGGCTTTTGTTGGCTCAGGTCCTCTCTATCTGCCACAAGTGTGGAATCACTGCACTGTGCCCCACCTGGCTTTAGGAAGCAGCCCTGCCGAGCAGCACATTTACTTCCAGCCAACGCTCAGGGCAACTGGAGCGCAGAGTTAAAATGACTTCCCTTAAGCTGTCGTGGGAGTGTGGAGCAGAACAAACAAGGGGACTGCAGTCTTGGATTCTCCGCTTTCAGAGGCCACCTGCTGACTCCAGTTCCTCACCCTGAAGTACAAGGGTTGTCACCCAAGGTCAGAGATTCTCCTCCCCAGGGTAACTCTTCAAGGCAGCCTCTCTCCCTAGTGACAGGGCAGAAACATCTTGCTAAATCCCCCATCAGCCGTCCACAAGTCTGATAATTTTCACAAGAGACCTAGTGGTCTCAGTCCACTTTTCATGAAGATTTAATAGCACAAGGCTGTGGTGAGGACTCGAACTACCCGGAAGAGAAGTGTTTGCAAATCTGTGGTTTAGAGAATGCTGCGTTCAAAACAACAACTCAGATCTTAATTTACAGTCTGCAGATTTGCAGGGCAGAGGATTTCTAGTAAGATGGTAATTAATGGGTCTTTATCCCGAAGCCTAGTTCATTTCCTGCCTTTTAGCTCCTTTGCTGCTGTGTCTTTAGCCACTGCCTGTACTAGTAGAACAGATGCATAAATGAATGAGATCATTCATTTACCCATGCATTCATTCTACAAGCACCACAATCAGGTAGTGTTTGTAATCTTGAGATGAGTAAGACTTTGTCCCTGATGAAACATGGGGAGCCCACAGAATAGAGGTACATTATAAGCCCTCAAAAATCTTCCTTCAAAATGGTTGTTCAAGGATCAAATCCCAGCCACAAGACTGGTTTTCCTTGGCTTGTATAATATTAAAAATTGTATTGGCCAGAAAGATGGAGTAGTGGGTAGAGGCTCTTGCCACCAAGCCTGATAGCTTGAGTTCAATTCACAGGACTTAGACAGAAAGAGAGAACTGACTCTACACAGTGTCATGACCCTTGGGTATAGCACACACACGCACATACAAACAAATATACAAATAAATAAATAGCTTCATTGGTAGAGTGCTTGTCTAGTATTCTTAAAGGCCTGGTCTCAACCCCTAGCATCAGTAAACCGAGAGTGGTGGCACACTTGAGAGGTGGAGGCAGCAGGGCCAGAAATTCAAGGTCATCCTCAGATAATTATCAAATGCAAGACCAGCCTGAGCTATTCGAGATCCTGTCTTAAAAAAAAAAATTCTGTAATGTTGATATCTGGGACCGAGGCTTTGGTCAGTCAGTAGACACCTTACCTAGTATGCCTGAGGCCCTAGGTTTGATTTCAGGCACCAAATAAGCTAAGTATGATGGTGAACACCTATAATCTCAACACCTGGGATGTGAAAGCACAAAGATCAGAAGTTCAAGGTCATCCTCACTCACATAATAAGCTCGGGGTCAGCCTGGGCTACATGAGGCCTTGTCTCAAAACAAGACAAAACAGAACAAAAAGTACCTTATGGAAGAAGTCATAGTTTCTAGTATCTCTTGGACTGTCAGGAGATCAAGCGATTCTAGACCTGCTTTGGAGGAAACAGTGAACCAAATGATGCACAGAATGTCCAAACTGGGCACGGGCATGGGTACCCGTGCTTTCCAGCCCAGCCCAAGGCAAGTGAGCTTGGGACTCACGGACTTGAGGGACATGGAAAGGCAGACATCTGACCGTTACCTCACTGGGCTGGTGAGCTGGGCTGGTATCTTTGTGTTGCTACTAGGCCAAGGGAGTCCAACAGGTTTCCAGTTCCTCTGCGATCTGCCTTCCTTCTTGCTGCCGGTGTCTTGCAGTGGCTTTAGGCTTCTGTCTCATAGGCTCACTCACTTGCACTTTTGGAAATGGACCTTGCTGTTTTATGCCTCTGCTCTCTCCATGGTGGCATTCGCTGCTAGCCACTAGCAGATTGCCGTTTAAAGCAAAACGAACAAAAGCGGAATAAAAGTTACAATCCCGTTTATTGTTGCCGCAGTCACATGTCAAGTGCCGACTTTGGAAGCAGCTTCTGTGTTGGATGGCGCAGATCTAGAGCACTGTGTTCCTCTGGAGAAGTTTTAGTAGTTAGCGTTGCTTCTGGGTTTTGCATAAATTACTGTTTTCTCTCCTTTGGAGGAACTCTAATATTCTGGCCGCTGCCTCTTCATCTTTATTGGTTTTGTGAGACAGAGTTTCTATGTAGCCAAGGCTACCCTGGAATTTATGACAGCCTTCCTGTCTCAGCCTCCTGATTACAGGCCTCCACCACCACACTCTGGTACAACTGTTGTTTTAAAAGATCGTGTGAACATCCTCATCCTCTCATCCTGGAGACCTTTCCTTCCACAGGGATTTGTTTGTATCATCTTCTTAGCATCGTAACACAGAAACCTAATTTTGACATCTGTGAGCTTCTTGTGACGGGGACTGTGTTATTTATGGCAGAGTTTTAGCAAAACTTAGCCTAGGGTAGTTCTGTTAACACATGCTAGATATTCAATAAGTGTTAGGGGGATGGATGAACAAGAGAATGACTGACATTCCAGGCAGAGGAAGGGTTAGGGCTTGTCTTCTGGAACCTAGACTACAGAAAGAGGAGACAGAGAAGACACACAGAGGGATGATTGCTCCTGTGGTCCTGTGGTCAAGAGCTGGAAGGCAGGGTTGTCTGGGCTCAGACTCAGTTGCCCCAAAGGTGCACACAATGTTCCAGACCTGTCAGTAAAGCTAGAATGCCAGGGATCTCTTTTTACAAGCTCAGCCTTGGGTAGCGCACGCATTCACAACAATTTCCAGCTCAAGCGAGCTGTTACTGCAAACCTCTAAGAAGTCAGTGTCTCGCAACATTGAGCAATGAGCAAGCCAGCCTTGTGGGGATGAACTCAGAGGAGTCCTTGTTTATCAACTCGTCTTCCCCCCTCCTTTCCTTTCCCTGTTTGCTAGTCCGCTTCATGGGCTCTTGTCTGCCAACCCATAGCTTCTCACTCCCTACCAGTCACAGGTAATTTATACCACCCCTGTCTACACGCAAGGTGTCTGGACTTTTCAGGGCAAAGAATTACAGCAGATAGCATCGAACAGAAGCATCTTTTAGAAAGAAGACTCATAATTAAAAATGATGAGGAGCGGTAGGTAGGATGTGCCTGCCTAACTCTGCTGAGTGCCGGCGGTCATTGAGTTATTTTCTTTGCAGGGATGAAGTGTAAGCGCTGGGTTTCAGCATTAGTGTCGGAGAGAGAGGACAGCAGTGGTAACTGTGACATAAAGAGAGAGACACCCTGAAAGGTGGAAGGCAGCTTTTCATGTCAGCACGCTTAGGGCTTTTCCTCTTGAAAGTTTAATTTTCTCAAATTTGGCTAGAGATAAAAAGCGATCGGCCTTTCCGTTCAAATGCAATATATCTTGTCTTCAAATGGGTTCCCTGAGACGGAGATGTGTATGCAGAAGGTTTTTTATTAAAATACCTTTATAGAAATATGATTTACATGCTAGAAAAAAATCTATCTGTTTTAAAGCACACAGTTCAAAGGCTTTTACTAAAGGTACTGAGTTACACTAGCATCACTAAAGTCCAGCTTCAGAACGTTCCCACTTCCACGTGAGGATCCCTGGTGCTCATCAGCAGTCATGGCTTCTTTCTATCCCCAAACCTCAGCAACCGTTAACTTCCTTTCAGCATGTCTATAGCTTTTTGCCTTTTCTAGATGTCTCAGGAAGATGGGACCACACAGTCTGTGACCTTTTGCTTGGTAAAATGTAATATTTTAATATTATATTAAATAATAATATCTTAAAGCTCACTATAGCATGTGCTGCTACTTCATGCTGTTTTACTATTGAATAGTAGTCTATTGTGTGCATAGGCTTCATTCTATTTACCCATTTATTTGTTGGTGAATATTTCAGCTGTTTCTACTTTGGGGCTGTTGTGAATACTATTTCCAGGGACAGTCACATCCCTTATTGAGTATATACTTAGGAGAGGAATTTCTAGGTGGTGTGATAAATGTAGAGTTAGCTTAAAAGTGGCCAAACGATTTTCCAAAGTAACTGTACCATTTTATGTTCCCCATGAGTGATGTCTGAGAGAGTTACTTTCTCCACAGCACCACCGACACTGTTCCTGTCACAACTTAAATTTTTTAAAAATGATTTATTTATTTTTATTTTTACATGCATTGGTGTTTTGCCTGCATGCATGTCTGTGTGAGGGCATCGGATCTTCTGTAACTGGAGTTACAGAGTTGTGAGCTGCCAGGTGGGTGCTGGGAATTGAACCCAGGTCCTCTGGAAGAGCAGCCAGTGCTCCTAAGTGCTGAGTCATCTCTCTACCTCCTCTTGGCATACTTTTTGATTCTAGCCGTCTTAGGTGTAGTGTTTTGTAGTCTGTAGTGTGTATGTTTTGAGGCCAGAGGTCACCAACCTCAGGTGTCATTCCTCAAGTGCTGTCCATTTTTTTAAGTTTTTGAGACAAGGTTTCTCTCTCTCTCTCTCTCTCTTTCTCTCTCTCCCTCCCTCCCTCCCTCCCTTTCCTCTGGAGCTCATCTAGTACGCTAAGCTGGATGGTCAGAGCACCCTAGGAACCCACCTATCTCTGCCCTGTTTTGCCCTGGGATCACCAGCTTGCGTTATCACATCTGGCTTTTTTTTTTTAAACATGGATTCTGGAAATCAGATTGGGG
The DNA here is from genome assembly GCA_026225945.1 of Cricetomys ansorgei. Classification (NCBI taxonomy): domain Eukaryota; kingdom Metazoa; phylum Chordata; class Mammalia; order Rodentia; family Nesomyidae; genus Cricetomys; species Cricetomys ansorgei. The sequence continues at coordinate 3,469,077 of JAMJFZ010000736.1, forward strand.
TCCTCATGCTTGCATAGCAAGTATGATCAGGGATGTGTACACACACACATACGGAATGTAGCATTACACTGCTGTGTCACGTGGCAAAGAAGACAAGGAGGCATTTTCATAGATGTAAACCCTGCCAGACCTCAGCAGAGGAAACCACCTGTCATGGCAGGTGGCACTCTGGACAGTGGAATCCCGAGCATCTCCTCTCTGGGGTTTTTATTGATTCCTAAGCTCCTCGGGTGTTCTATTAATAGCATATGCAGATCAGGAGGAACCAACCATCTTTTATGTAAAGCCAACACCTGCAGACAACACAAATGCCAAGGTCTAGGCAGCCCTTCACCCAACAAAGTATGAAACAACCATTTGGAACATAACTGGAAATAAACGTCTGCAACACTGAACACAAGGCCTTTATTTGATTTATAATTTGCAAATATTCTGTTAGCCCACGGCTTGTCTTTTTCACTTTCCTTAAGAGTGTTTTTGAAGTGCAAAAGATTTAAAACGTGATATACTCCAGTTTGTTAGTTTTTTATTTAATGGATTGTTCTTTGGTTATCATAATTAAGAACTCTTTACCCAATCCAAAGTCACAAGGATTTTCTTTATTCTTTCTCTTAAATATTTTTTTAATTTATTTTTTATTTCGTGTGCATTGGTGTCTTGCCTATACGTATGTCTGTGTGAGGGTGTCAGATCCCCTGGAACTGGAGATACAGACAGTTGTGAGCTGCCATGTGGGTGCTGGGAATTGGACCTGGGACTGCTGGAAGAACAGCCAGTGCTCTTAACTGCTGAGCCATCTCTCCAGCCCCATAAAAGTTTTATAATCTTAGATCTTTTATTCTGGTCTGTGATCCACTGTGGGTTAATTTTTTGTAGGTAAGGACCTAGATTCATCCTTTTTGCATGTATCTAGCCAGGAGTCTCATTACCTTTGAACAGCCTTGCCACCTTAGTTGAAAAGTAATTCATCATAAATATAACGATTCTTTCTGTACCTCAAAATCTATTACATGGTTCTATATGTCTGCACTTACAGTAATACCACACTCTCTTGATGATTACAGCTTTGTAGCGTGTTTTTATAAAAAAGATTTATTTATTTTATATATGTATATGAGTGCTTTGCCTGCATATATTTATATACACTGTGTATGTGCCTGGTGCCTTAAGAGGCCAGAAGAGGGTGTGGAATCCCTTGGAACTGGAGTTAGCCACAATTTGTGAGCCACCATGTGGGTACTGTGAATTGAACCAGGGTTCTCTGCAAGGGAAGCATGTGCTCTTAACATTCCAGCACCAGAGTATTTTTTTAAAAGAGATTTTATGTAATGGTACCTGTTGTAGTTAGGCTGCTGTGGCCGCTCACTAAAGAAGACAAGGAGGCAAATTCATTGGTGCAAACTTTGCTAGACCTTGGCAGAAGGTACCACTATCCTGGCAAGCACTGTACTGGTTAGTGGAACCCCTATCCCTGAGGGTCTCATCTCAGGTTTTTTTATTGATTCAGAATTCCTCAGGTGTTCTACTGATAGCACATGCAGATCATGTGCAATCAAACATCCCCCACATAAGTCCAATACCTGCAGACAATGCAAAACACCAAGACCTAAGAACTGATATTTTTTCTGGGGTGGTGAGGGGGAGTTGGAAATGACATGTCATTTCCTGTGAGTTGGAGCCTCTAGTTGCCATCAGGCTACAGTGGCCATATTTGTTAATTTATCATTAACGTTGTGCATGAAAATGCCAAGAGGAGATTGTAGCAGAGTGGACTTCAAGGACTGGGTACTTAACTTTCTCATCTACTCAAGATCCCAGGATAGGATGCTGTTGATCCTGCTGCATGCCTGGCCTTTCTGCATTCCCCTGCTGCTGGCTACACTTTGCTGACCTCTCTGTTCCATTTCTGTTCTCACTGGTGAGACAGACTTGGGAAGATGTAGTCAGTTATGTCCAATAAACTCGTAAAGATATCATAAACTCATATCACACAGAATCTAGAACAATCTCCCTCGGATCCAGGAAGTCAGTGCAGCTACAGCTACTCAAAGTGAAGTCAAATTCAGCAGCAACCATAACCCAAATCTGACTTTCAGATTTCAAATGGATCACGTTTTTTTTTTTTTTTTGGTTAGTTAGTAGTTAGTTAGTTAGTTTGTTCCTTTGTTTTGTTTTCTCGAGACAGGGTTTCTCTGTAGTAACTCTGGCTGTCCTGGAACTCACTCTGTAGATCAGGCTGGCCTCAAACTCACAGAGATCCTCCGCCTGCTTCTGCCTCCCGAGTGCTGGTGAGCCCGCCACCACTGCCCGGTTGGATCGTGGTTCTTAACAAGTTGTCTCAAACAGTTAAAGTTCTGCCATAGGTCTTAGATGAAAAAGAAAGAACTGAAAACCTGGCCTTTATGGGTGCCATGTGTTTGCAATCCCAGCACAGAGGGTGGGTGAAGTGGACTCAGAAGGATCTCCTGGGGCATGCTGGCCAGCCGGTCTAGCCTAATCACCGAGCTGCAGGCTGGTAAGAGACCATGCCTCAAATAAAATGTGTGGTTCCTGAGATAGACACACACCACACAGAAAGAAGGAGACAGAGAGAGAGAGAGAGAGAGAGAGAGAGAGAGAGAGAGAGAGAGAGAGAGAGAGAAGCCTTAAGACATAGTCTCCATTTTTTGAAGGCTGCCATTTATGTTGGCAAATTAGAAGCCACAAGACAAATCCAGCCAAGAATGGGGAGAGAGATGGTATGATCCTCAATGCTGAAAGGTTACAATACAGTCAGGTAAGCTTCAGTAGCTTCCATTTAAAAAGGAACTTACTTAGTTATTAAGTGTCCACGTGCATGCTGCAGCGTTTGTGTGGAGGCTAGAGGACAGCTGCGAGAGTCAGCTCCTCCCGTTCATCCTGTGGGTCCTGAGCACTGGAGATGGAACCCAGGTCATCATCAGGCTTGGTGGCAGGTGCCCGTACCTGTTGAGTCATCCCACCAGGAATCACTCTGGTTTAAGAGATTAGTGAGTAGTTGCTGCCATAATAAACACGCCCCGGATCTAGTACCTTCACAAAGGATTCTTTCCTGTTAAAATCACAGAGAAGCTCAGACATAGGTTTAGCTCCACGGACACGCGGGAAGGGGGAAGGGCTTCTGCTGATGCTGTTGCATCATTTTTTCCAGTTCTCTTTCACACTGATAGGTCCAACAAACAGCTGGAATGCTGACTACCAACTGTCCAGATATTTTCCCTGGTTAGACAGTCACTCTGTTCACAAATGCCTGAGAGGATCTGTAGCCCAAGGGCAGTACACAGACAATGGACTTAAACCGGGCTGCAAATACCTGTTTGTTTGACCTCAGTTGGCCTAGTTCCAAGGGGTTATTCCCTGGAGTTGGATCCAGATCTCCAAGGGACATCAGAGACAAAAGTTCAACTCAAGTTACCTATTTGCTTAGATTCTTCCCTTGTTTCAGCGACAGCTCCTATTCCTTCACCTGTTTCCTTTACTGCATTTTGTCAATAAAAACCCTTGCAAGAAGCCTGCATTTCAAGCTCTGATGTTTGGGACAATGGCCTAGCACCTCCGACTTCATTGTGTTGTGGCTCTAGGATCTTTATTTTGGGGTTTCTCTGTTGTAACTCTGGCTGTCCTGGAACTCACTCTGGCCTGACTCAAACTCACAGAGATCCACCTGCTTCTGCCTTCCAAGTGCTAGGATTAAAGGTGTGCATCACCACTGCCTGGCCTAGCTCTAGCATCTTCAGAATATGGTTTGAAGGTCACCGAGGCCCACCATCCAGATAACAGAAAGGAAAGGAGAAGATAGAAGAGGTGAGACCCAATAGAAGCAACTTAAGTGAGGAAAGGTTTTATTTTGGCTCATGGTTTCAGTGTGCCATAGCAAGGAAGGCATGGAGAAGTTTATGTGGTGGAAGCTTGTACATCCAGGCAGATGAGGAAGCAGACAATGGGGCTGGAAACAGAGATGTGACATGAATCTCAGTACCCTATGTCTGTCAGCTAGACCCTGTGTCTAAAGGTTTCACAACCTTTCAAAATAGCATCACTGGCTGAGGACCAAGTATTCAAACCCGTGAGCCTGCAGAGCCCTTCCAACTGGTACAAACAGTGTCACCCCAACTCTCTCATCACTTTTAACCACACTCTCTCAACCACACTCTATGTGGTTGATGCAGGCAAGACTCTCAGCAGGATGAAGAGAGGCTTTGAAACACGGTTTAACCATACACCAAGGGAGAAGAATTTGAGACAGAGTTTCACTCTGTAGCCCTGAACTCACTGGGTCGACAAGGATGGCTTAAAACCTGCAGTGATCCTCCTGCCTCTGCTTTTGGGAGAGGCTGGAATTCCTGGCATCAGTTACAGTATCTGGCTCTAAGAGAACAACTTCTGGTGTGTGCTTGCCCATCTTTGTTCTATAGCACGTGATTGAAACAATCCTTGAGTAAAATCTCAGCGCAAGGCCATCTTGGTTTTTCTAGATCTTCATTCAGGGTAAGGGAAGGGCATTGCAGCTTATGTCCCTGGTGCCTATTCAATGCACGGGACACAGAAGATGGGGACAGTGTTTGGTGGATAAAGCCACTGTTGGTTTGGAATGGAATTCATTCCAGTCTGAGAATGGCCATGCAGATTTGCAGAGGTGTGGGAAGGTGAGTGGTATCAACCCAAGGTGGGAGACTAGTGGTGGGGGAAAGGTCTATTTTTCAAACACTGGCTCCGTAAGGAAGGAAAGCCTCCCAGGCCCAAAGCTACTCTTCCATGGTTGACCCATCCTTTTCCTGATGCATCAAAGGCAGATCTACAAAAACTCCAAATAAACCACCACCTTTCCTCCTACCAACACAGCAGCCTTGTGTATTAGCAGTCATGCACGTGACAGACAGGGTTGAGACAAGAGTCTTGCTATACTATGTAGACTGATCTCCAAGTAGGATGATCCCCCTGCCTCAGCCTCTCAGGCTTTGTGCCACCAGACATGACTTGCAAATGTTCTGATGCTATGCAGATTCTTCTCCACTTGGCTCCTTCCACCTCAGGTTACCAAGGTAGCCTTTCTCCTTGGTGCTCTTTTGGTCTCCCTGCCAGCTCATTAGTTTCTGAGGCTGGATGTTTCCTGGCTTGACAATCAGCAGCCCCCTTGGCTGGGGGCCTGCCTGGCTCTCATTAGTTGTTAAAATCCTCATGTGGATCACAAGGAACTCCCAAAGAAGTCATATTTGTAAGTATCTGCTGGAAGGATTATGATGTGACTATATAGAAATGAACGGAACAGAACGTGGCAATTAAAAACACTGCCTGGTCACCAATGGTGGCTTGGCCTTAATGAATCACATCAAGACAAGTTACAAAGGAGGGTTTTCCTTGGGAGCTGAGACGACAGCAAGGGACTGGATGGTCTCTTAGCAAAATCCAGGTGCTGTGGGCTTGAATCTGCTGCTACCTTCTTCGGCATCTCGTACTTCATTTTATGGAAGCCTCTACAAACATTACCTTATTTGTCAGGGGCAACTTGCTAACATTTGTGATGCCAGGCAGTCTGATTTGCATGTTGAGGACTGGCTCACAATTGTCTAACTATTGGCAAATTGTTCTCAATGCCATTTTTGAAATTCGTACTGCAAGAGTGTTGGCTGCCCTGGAGATGCCACTTCTGCAGTCTTAGAAACAAGAGCAGTAAACAAGGACGTTTGGGGGGGAAAGGTGGCAGTTTTTCCATATTGTTAAGTGAAATCCAACTTTGCTGTCAAGTTCTCCTGCTCTGTCTTCGGAAAAACTAGGGTTACAGTAAGTAAGACATTGGTTTCAAATTGACCTTCAGAACTTTGAACTAAAATGAGCTTTCTTTCTAGATCATTACACCAGAAAACAGTGCAGCGTTTTGGCCTATCAGAGGCCAAAGCAGGAGAAGCAGAGGGTGTGTGCTCATGGTATACAGAATGAGTGGACAGTGACCCACAGAAACCATGTCTGGGTCTGAGTTCCCCCACTGGTTTCCATCCAGCCCACCAAAGGTGACTTCATCTGGAGAGCCTTCATGGGCCCACCCTGCTGGTACAGTGCAGTGAGTGTCCTGCTGGGAGTTCTGGAAAGAAGGTTCTGTACAGTTGCATGGTCACAGATAAAAGCATGTGTTGTTTCAACAGAAGTTCAACTCTGGGGGTATAAGGTTGGTTCTGGGGCCATTTGAATAGCAGTCCCCTAGAGTAGTCTCTGGGTACTTGATTACCTGAAAGAATTCCCTGGGAAGTCACCATCCATGGACCTTATTCCATTCCCGCACAAAAAAATTTTTTTTAGATGGATCTCTGTCTTTCGTTTAAGACCATGGACCTGGGACGCTGGGGGTATTCATAGAGACTGCTGGTGTGAGTTTTCCAATGGTTACTGCCAACTCTGCAGCTGGCCTTGTTCAATGCCTTGTGAATCACTTGCCAGCCTTTTGTTTCCTCCCTAGTGATGTTTGTGCCCATCACACTCTACCAAGGGAGGAGCTATATATAAGGACAAACGTCTCTGGGGGAATCGGGAAGCCTGAGAGAATAGAAGTGTGCCAGCCAAGCTGCACTGGATGGCGACTTGGAATTCCATATATTCATTTCTTTGCTTCCAACTCCATTCCTCCTACTCAGTGCCAGGGTGGCAACGTTCTTAATGGTGACTTTTAAAAAGGTGCCCGGCTTCTACTCATTTGCAAACCATCATGTCTAATTTGCATAGCTGATCCAGGAGGTCCTAACTCTGCCCATGGAAAGTGGAATACGGTATAAGTATGATAAATGGATTAGGTCAGCTGACTGCAAGTGTAGCCACAGCTGACCTGCAGACCCTGTGCACATGAACTACAGAGGCGGTTTGTCAATCAGGCAATTTATTCCAATCGTGGAAGCAGAGAAGCAGAATATGTGTGTGCATGCTCATAAATGGGCTCGCTGGCAATCCCTACTGAGAAACAGGCCATTAGACAGTCCCTGCACTGGGCCAGTGTGGCCTTGAAAACCCCAATGGAGGGGAAGGGAAGTTTCTCTAGACCACCTGCATTCAGTGATCTCCTGTCAGAGTGGTTTTTGCCTGTGGACTGTGGGTGGCCAATGGAAAGTCAGACTCCTTGAACTTGTTGCGCAAGGAGCCAACAGCTCAACAGTTGAGAACAGAGCTGCTGGAATGGAGGGGTCTGGGAGGCTTTCTGGCCTTCCCACCTGTCCTAGACCTTAGAGGCCCTGTCATCCTGGGTCAGTCAGTCATCGAGGGTGGGTGGCCAGGCCTTGGCAGCTGTATCTGGGGACACAGGAAGTCTGGGCTCCTGCTCAGCAGGGGAAACAATTACCTTGGCAGCTGGTTACTTGTTTTTCTGTCTGTCACTCAACTCTCTCTGTCCCCCTAGCTGACCTGAACCCCCTCAGGACGCAGATCATCCATCATGGCAGTGCCATCTAGGGCAGTAGCAGGTGGCTTGTCATTTTTATCAGCAGAACTCAGGAAGCGAGGCACAGGCAATGGGCCCGCTTCTGCGGTGGATTAATGTGATACGGTGTGAGCACCTTTTGCAATTAGTTAATGGCTTGGCTATGTGGGGTAGGCTTCTTTGGCCTTCTGTCTCAGGATTAATGACCTAAGATGACAGATGGGAACCTAAAATCGCGTGAGAAAAGAAAATATGTCTGTGTGCAGCAGGAGGATGGGCGGAAACAGTGATCCAACTTCTGGGGGCTTGGGGTGATGTTGGGGAGGGGGAAAGTAGCAATTGGTTACTGAGCAGGGGTAGGATTGGGCCAAGGAAGCGGCTCAGGTATAGCTATAGGGACTGGGGTTTTACTAGGAGCTATACTCAGATCAGATGTGTGTGTGTGTGTGTGTGTGTGTGTGTGTATGTGTTTGTATGCTTGTACAAGTTAGGTGTGCCAGTGTGTGCATATATAAGCATTTACATTTATGTATGCAAAACTCTATGCATGCTGGTGACTGTGTATGTGTCTATGTACACAGAAGTGAGTGTGGTACTTATACATGTGATGGATACATGTTTTAGATGTGTACTATGTACAGCTCATGGCTGTATATGTATGTGTGCTTACACTTCATGTTTATGTAGAGAGTACATGTATGTGGATGTATATATGTTCAATTCTGGCTCTGGACATACAGGTTTCAGTTTGTGGTTGACCTTACCAGGCAGGCCACTCTGTTGGCTGCTGGGTGGTTTGGAGTTCAGGCTGCCATGGCTGGTTCTAGGGCCACACATTGCACTTACTATTCTTTCTCTTTTAGTATTTTCCATTCTATTTCGTGCCGAACTGCCTTAATTCCGCTTGTGCACACAGGTCTATCCATGTAGCATGAAAAGTTGGATGTCTTCACAGCCTCTCAGTTTAGTGACTTGGAAACAGCATCTGTTTCAGTGGCTTGTGGTATTTGCCGTTCTCTCCAAGGCACAGATATTCTCACCACGGTCAATTTCAAAGTACCCAAGAACAGCATATATCCGGCTTTCCCAAGCAAGTAGAAGGAGGCTTCCTACAAGCTGCTGTTCCTTGTCTGCACAGCCAATGTGACTGCCTTTCTTGACACTCAGACTTAGCCCTTGTGCTGGTTAATTTTTTTTTTTGGTCAGATAGACACAAGTTAGAGTCATCCGGGAAGAGGGAACCTCGATTGAGAAAATGCTTCCATCAGATTGGCCTGTGGGGAAGCCTGTGTGAGTTTCTTTTTTTTAAATGATTGATGTGCAAGGGCTCGGTCCACTGTGGATGGTGCCACCCCTGGGATGGTGGCCCTGGATGATATAAGAAAGCAGGTTGAGTAAGCCATGGGGGAGCAAGCCAGCAAGAAGCATTGCCCAATAGACTCTGCATCAGTTCCTGCCTTCAGGTTCCTGCCTTGAGTTCCTTCCCTGACTTCCCTGAACATTGAACTGCAAGCTATAAATGAAATAAGCCCTCCCCTCCCCAAGTTGCTTTTGGACATGGTGTTTATCATGGCAACAGAATGCATTAGCAGTGAGGGGAAGACTGTGTCAGAGTGATGCCAGGCAGAGACAAGAAAGGCCAGAAGCAAGCTGCTCTCTTCAAGGCCTTGGCCTGTTATGGCACTGGGGAGGGGGCTTGGCTGGCCTGGGTTTCCCAGGGACCCAGAACTATTCCATGTTCATTTTCCCTAAAACAAAGAAGTCAGGGAAAAGCTCTGCGTGTCAGTACTGACTGTGGAGAGAGTCGATGTCGCGTGACCGGGAATCGTGACCTCCTGGCTTGACTACAGATTGTTGAGGAAGCCTAAGAGGAATGGTTGACTCATTTTCTCCAAGAAACAGTCCAAGAACCCAGATGTGGCTAATTGGGGAGCTCGGGCGTGCGTGTGTGCGTGTATGTGTGTGTGTACAGGTGGTATATGAAGGAACAGCCAGGCAGCCTGCTGAGAGCCTTTCCAAGATCAGGCAGAGGAGAAAGCCTGAGGAGAACAAGGACAGGGTGGCAAAGGTGAGATGTGAAGGGGTGGTCAGGGTCCCTGGCAGGTTCATGACCCTGTGGCTGCCAGAGAATGGGAGCTGCCCTGGGGACTTTGGGGGATGCTGGTGGCACAGCTGCCCTGGGGGTAGAGCAAACCTGGTTAAATGTCCAGTGAGGAAGAGAAGGGAAGCTGCTGTCCAGGAAGCTCGTGTCAAGCTGATTCCCACCTCATGCACAGAGCAGCCACAGCAGCACTACTTGGGAGCTAGTTAGGCCCCACCAAGACCTGGACAATGAGCTTCTTTGGGCATGTGGCCTGGCAATCTATAGCTCAAGCCCTTCAGCAAGTTCTGGGCTTCCATCAAGTATGAAAGCCAATGTTGTCAAGGGGTAGCTATCTGGGCACAGTGGTACATGACTGAAGTCCCAATTATGAGGAGGCAGGAGGATCACTTGAGCCCACAAATTTGAGGCCAGCAGGAAGTAAAGGAGCAGTGGAGATCCAGAAAAGTCTCCAAAAGCAGTGTCATGATTTAGCTGTGTGCTGTTATCTTGCTTGTCCTCTAAGATCCACTTGTGGCCGTTTTAGATCCTGGTCTGGTTCCCAAAGACCAAGGTCTATGAACTGACACACTGGGCTCCCTTGACAGCTTTCACTGGCCTTGGTCAGTGTTAGAGCTGACTTTCAGTTGGCTTCAGCCAACAGGGAGGATGACATTTGGTTTGGCTTTTTCCAATGAAAGGATACATTTTCAGTTGGTTTTAGTCAATGGATGGGCTGACTTTCAGTTGATTTTAGTCAGTGGGTGGGCTGACTTTCAGTTGGTTTTAGTCAATGGGTGGGCTGACTTTCAGTTGGCTTTAGTGAATGGGGGTGAGAGGTCAAGGTATTTTTTTTTCTTTGCTCTCTTCCTGCTTACCAACTTGCTAAGAAGAAAGCAACACCTTTACCTCATTACACCTCCTACTGGAGGCCCCCTAAAAGATCTTACCACTCATTGAGCCTCAAAATCTTCTCATCTTATTCCTGAGAGTACCAATGATTCTCCACCATCCTCAATTTCTGGGTGCTTCATCAAGACCTCATTTTTTCACCTGTTGGGACCTCTGTACATGCCTCTATCTTAACAATTCAGTGTCTGCAGTGCCTAGTGAACATCAGGTGGGGCATAAATAGGTGCCACTTTCTAATGCATGTGGTGATGCTGTCTCTGGCCAGCTTTGGAGACAGGACAATTTATTTCTTTGTTTCCTTTTGGTTTTGAAAGTGAAATGTCTCCAATTGGCTCATGTAAGTTTGGACACTTGGACTCCAGTTGGTAGTGCCATTTTGAAGGTTGTTGAATCTTTAGGAGGTGAAGCCTCACCAGAGGAAGTGAGCTGTTGGGGTCAGGCCTTGAGCTGTTACAGCACAGCCCTCGTTCCTGTCTGTTCTCTCTTTCCTGGCTGTAATATGATGTAATATGATCAGCTGCCTCGTGCTACCAGGCCTTCTTGGCCATGATGGACTGGATCACTTGGAACTGCGAGCCAAAATAAACCCTCATGTAAGTTGCTTCTTGTCAGGTCATCAGAGTGAGAAAAATAACTGGCACAATGCCTATAGGAAAAGAGAAGGACCATAACTGGCCCAGTACCCACTGGTGAGCTCAGGGTTATGCTATATGGGATTTATGTAGTAATTATGCTTCTGTGGCAGCTCAGCAAGGAAGACAAGGGGCATATTCATAGATGTAAGCCCTGCCAGACTTCAGCACAGGGAACCACCGTCATGGCCAATACCATACTCACAGTGGAACCCCGAGAATCTGAGCTCAGATGTTTTTTATTGATCCAGAACTCCTCAGGTGTTTTACCTATAGCACATGCAGATCATGAGCAATCAAACATCCCACACATAAATCCAACACCTGCAGACAATACAAAGCGCCAAGACCTAAGCAGCCCCTTATCCAATAGTGCAAAAAAATTATTTTAAACTTCTACAACAGGTTTAAGTCACCATGTCTCCAGCCCTCCATTGTAGGCACTGTCACTTCCAGTTTAACAGCAGTGGGGCCAATGCTCAAGGTCTATCAACTGGTAGGGGCAGAGCCTTGGTTTGAATTTCTGTCAGTGTAGTTCATATGTCTTTGCATGGACTGTATCCAAGGGTGCTTATGAACAGATTATAACAAGTGTTTAGATCCTGCCAAGATTATATCCCAATTGTAGAATCAGACCAGAAGACCAGAGAGATTTTGCAGTTATCATAAGGAAGGGGTTTTCTTTGAAATATTGGCCATGTGGCTTTTGCTAGCATTAGAAGATGACATGGGAAGGACATGTGCACTGTCTTCTTTTAGGCCTCAATATTTAGGGACTGTGAGGTATTGGTGACTTCACATAATCATCAAGTGGATCCAATGGGGTGGAGAGCATGACCCATTCCACAGATGGGGAAGTTGAGACTTGCAGAAGTTGTCATGTGTCTAATAGCAGCTCTCTCCTTCACCCCTGTCTCTCAACTCTGCTTTATTTTCCTTCACACACTAACCAGCTTTTATTTGTCTAGTGCCTGCCTCTCCTTATAGAATACTACTCCCTGGGTGGTGTCTGGCACATAGTAGACGCTCACTTAATAATTATTGGTGGCGCCAATGAAAGTGCATTGCAGATCTGGGCATTTGCAAAACTGGGACTTGGATGCAGGAGCTTTGGCTTTGTACTTCAGTTCAATCTCACTTCTCCTCAAGTAGACACCTATCAATTGAAGCTTTCTGGGCCCCCGCCATGACTGGGCTCTGCTATGTGTTTGCTTGAACATCCGGGACAAATGTTCTTTGTGTTCTTCTGCAATTTCACCTTTTTTTCCCCCCCAAGACATTTTGGGGTTTGATTTTCCCCCTCTTCTGCCTCCTTAATTTTAATCCGATCATGCTTGTTGAAGTTGTTGGCAGTGATTCCACTCTTGTGCCCCTCACCAAGGGCTTGGGATTCTCTGGTCATCTAGATGAATCACCCAACTCATTGTGAACCTACTACCTCAAAGCCGCCACCATTTCTTTCGAAAGCTACGGAACAGCTGTATCCAGCGGGATGGGCAAATACACCGGGAGTGGTAGCAAATGTCCCTATGAATTCAAGACTGTGACCACATAGGTCAGGGTTCTTGAGAATCTATGCAGAATCTATAACAGAAGTGGCCACTGCCCTTGAGAAGCTGTCCGAGGCAGCTGTGATGGCCAACTTATTTTCCCCAAAGGGTCGATCGGGCAGGAACCTCGGCTGGGTGATATTGTTTAACAGAGAATGGGTGCATGATAAATTCTGGTTGAAACCAGATTTGTGATTGTTGAATAATGATGGCAACATTAGATTTGTGTCCCATCTCTATCCGCTGAGAGAGACAAGTGAGGCTCAGAGTGGGAAACTGGTGAGCAGCTGGCTTCCTGGGTGCTATCTTCAGCTCCATCCTGAGGCACTACACATTTCAAATCCCAGTTGGGGGATCCTAACAGAGAAATCTCTACACATATCTTCTGTTGTCGTTCTGGTGTCAAGGGTACCTTCAAATGTCACTAGGTGGGAACTTTTGATTTATGAGGCTCTCAACTGGAGAAAAGATGTCATTTTACAAGTCATGCTTAGAGATTCACTCTACTACTCCCCCTGCCCTGGCCAAATGCAGGGGCCAAGGTTGTGAGTGCAGAGTCTCTGCTTTGGACTTGTTGAATGTTCTGGGACATCAGTGCAGTCTCTCTGATAGGTTTGGATGTGGGAGATCTGGGCCAGTCTCCTGGGAGCATCTGGATAGCATCCTGTGAGCCAAGAATCAGGAAGCCTAGAGAGGAGTGGAGGGCTCAATCCTGGTGTCTTTTGCAATAATGTATGCCCCCATCGTTGCCTCGGTCATTAGAGGAGGAAAGAAACTTGAAGCCACCAAAGCTCACTGCTGAGAACATTAAGGAGATCTAATACATTAAAGTCAGAATCCACGAGGTGATAGAATTACAGTATAATTTCCCACACTCCATTCTAGAGAGAGCCAAACCTCAGACTCCTTTAAATGGCAAAGACCCCTCCCCTCCTTCCCAGGGCATCCGTGATACCATCAATCATGCATTCATTCAACATTTTCTGAGCTCTTTTCAGGCGATGAATGTGGGACTAGGTGACAAAATGTCGCTTGTGTCAATTAAACGAGATACTTGTGATTGTTAATTTTATGTGTCAACCTGACTGGACCCTAGGGTGCCTAAATACTTGGTCAAACATTATTCTGAGGTTTTTTTTTTTTTTTCGGGGATGGTTTTGGATGAGATTAACCTCAACCTGACTGGACCCTAGGGTGCCTAAATACTTGGTCAAACATTATTCTGAGGTTTTTTTTTTTTTTCGGGGATGGTTTTGGATGAGATTAACCTCTACATTGAAGGACTGAGTAAAGCAGTTGGCCTTCCCTCATCCAATGAATTAAATAGAACCGAGAAGGGGGTGGGGGGAAGCACTACTAGCAAGAGAATTCTACAGTGGATTGCCTTTTTTGTGGGGGGTTTACAAGACAGGGTTTCTCTGTTGTAACTCTGGCTGTCCTGGAACTCACTCTGTAGACCAGGCTGGCATTGAACTCACAGAGATCCATCTGCCTCTGCTTCCAGAGTGCTGGGATTAAAGGTGTGTACCACCACCGCCCAGCTAGGAAATGCCTTTGGCTATCCATTCTGTAGCATACCTGTAGAAAGTAGTATCTCCCAAACCTGACTCAGTATAGGCAGCCATCTTGCATAACACTACTCCATCCCTAACACAGCCTAGGTTAAGATATCTCCCTCAATCAGGGTTGGCCTGCGTGTGTTTCCTTTTTATGTGTATGTGTATGTATGTGTTATATACATGTGTATGTGTGCACGCTTGGATGTGTGTGGAGATCCAAGGTTCATGACAGGTGTCTTCCTTGATCATAATCCACCTAATTCATTGTAGCAGAGTCTCTCGCTGTTCAGCTTGCTGCAGGAATCTCCCATCTCTGCCTTTGGAGGCTGGGATTACAGGTGAGCACGACACGCACTCAGCATTTTCTGGGTTCTGGCGATCTGAACTCTAGTTGTCTTGCTTTAACCACTGAGCTATTTTCAGAGTCCCGTTAGAGTTGAAAACTGAGACGGGGCAAGCCCTGGGTCAGGTGCCAGAGACTTTGCGACGTGATGTTCAGGAGCTGTGTGGACTATCTTTTCTTTCTTGTTCAGAAAATGGGTCCGTAGTAAGAGAGGACAGTGAGGAGAACATGGGAGTGCAGCCAAGGTGAGGGGAGACAGTCAAGTAGCTTTTTGTCCTAGCTGTTCCTTGACCTAACACTTCCTTTCATAGACACTCCAGTATCTTTATCATAAACTCCCAAGTTGGTTTCTATCACTTTCATCCTCGTCATTCATATATATATATATATATATATATATATATATATATATATATATACATATATATATATATATATGTATATACACACACATATATATACATACACATATATATATACACACACACATGTATATTTATGATATGATATATATCATATGATTACATATATATGTGCATACTAAGGGAAGGCATAAGCAGCAAAACAAGAAAATGAAGCTACAGTTAAGGTTGGTGGATGAACTTGAGGCTCTGTGGTCACATCGACATGCTGGAACTGGGCCATGTGATTATCTTTGAGCTCTCCAACAACTAGCCCAAAGACGTACAAGATTCTCAGGGACAGCTTTCATCAAGGTTCAAGGCCGGGAGCAGATGGAACTATCTCCATGGGTACCTTTAGAAAGGGCACTTGACAATTTGGACGCCACTAAATTTTAAAGCATCTTTTGCACATATATGTATATGATATGTATGTGAGAATTTGAGTGTAAGTGTGTGTATACCAAAGTACATGCATGGAGGTTAGCGGACAATCTCAGGTGTCCTTGCCTTCCGCTTTGTCTTAGAGTCTCTTGGTCATGGCTCTCTATGCCATGCTATCTGGCACTTGAGCTTCTAGGCCTTCTCTTGTCTCTGCTTCCCATATCTCCATAGAAACGCTGGGATTGCAGACATGTACAACCACCCCTGGCTGTATGTAGATTCTGGGGATTTGAACTCAGGTCCTTATGCTTGCATGGAAAACACTTTTATCATCTCCTTAGACTTTGAATCAGTTGTTAAAATGACATTTGAGTAAGCCAGGAATGGTGGGGCATGCCTTTAATTCCAGTACTAAGGAGACAGAGTCAGGTGGATCTCTATGAGTTCAAGGCCAGCCTGATCTGTATAGTGAGCTCCAGGACAGCCAAGGCTACACAGTGAGACCCTATCTCAAAAAAACAGAACAAAAACAAGTGTTAACTTGGATCATCATCAGCATCTCTTGGGAACTTGGTATAAATAAACACTGTTGCTTTTGTATTCTGGGTGTGTGGCCTATAGATCTATTTAAACAAGCCCTCTCCATGATTCTGAATCAATGCTAGAGTTCTAGAAACAGTACGGTATGAGGAGCAGTGCCCTACAACCATCCATCTTGGCAGTCAGCACAGTGATAAACATTCAAAGGCCTTCAGTAGGGCAGTGGCTGCCTGGTATCCCCCATCTGCTTTGTAAAGGCAGAAGCCCTGCTTCACCAGCCTCTGTGGTCTGGGGGGAGGTGGCCATGTAATGCAGGCCTGGCCAATCCTAGCTCATGGACTTTCCCAAACATCAAAACCCTGTGTGCATGGCTAATTGCTAACGCATGTGGCTCCATGTCAAAACGGTAACACTCACTTTGTGAACTCTGCTGTCTGGCTAGGAGTCTAACCTTGAATGTGCCTCAGTCCTAACATGTTTGCTTTCAAGGGAACCAAGCCTCTGGAGAGCAGGAGTGAGTTCTTTTCCGACTGCAAGGGAAAGGTGAAGGCCCCGCTGCCTACTGCTGCCATTTCCTAGTGGGGGAGAGGACTATATGTGGCACCAGAAGATGGAGCCAACATGGAAACAGAAGTCGGGACGAGAGTGTCAGAGTGGGAGAATGGAAGGAGTGTTGGCGGAAGGGAAGAGAAGAGGAAGATTTAATGCGGCAGCACTTATGTACCTGGCCTAAGCTTTCTTGCCCTTAACTGTAGCCAACCCTATAGCCTCTTGTTGCAGAAAAGCCCTATAACCTTTCCAACTGGACTCAGGCCAGGAGTGCAACCTTCTGCATCTCTGACTTCCTGGAGAAACTGCCGTCACCATAGCTGGTGCCCTTGTGCTGGCTGTGGGCTGACGTGGTGGGAGTTGCAGACTTCTGTGCATATATGTATAGTAGGGTAGCGTGAGACCATAGTAGGAAGGTGAAGGCTTCTTCAAGGAGGAACAAACACTCTATTGACTTGGCTTTTAGCCAGGAGTATCTGTTGCTCCATTTTGCCCCTGAAAGGTATGCCAGGAGGTCCTGTGCTTCAAGGTTGAATAATGTATAAGGTTGTGTGTGTGTGTGTGTGTGTGTGTTGATGTGCTTGTCTATAAACAGGTACATGTGTATATGTGTGGATGTCCATGTGGAAGCCAGAAGCCAACATCAAGTGTTGTTCCTCAGGTGTCATCCACCTTGTTTTGCTTTCCAGTGTGTGTGTGAGTGTGAGCGTGTGTGTGTGTGATGTGTTTGTGCATATGCATGTGTGGAGGCCAAGGGTATTTCTTGATTGTTCTCTACATTATTATTATTAGCATTATTATTATTTTGGTTTTTGAGACAGGGTTTCTCTGCTGTAACTTTGGCTGTCCTGGAACTCACTCTGTAGACCAGGCTGGCCTCCAACTCACAGAGATCCACCTGCCTCTGCCTCCCGAGTGCTGGGACTAAAGGCGTGCACCACCACTACCTGGCTCTACCTTATTTTTTAAAACAAGTTTTATTACATTTGTTTCTCTCTCTATATATATCTGTCTCCCTCCCTCCTTACCCACGTGTGTGTGTGTGTGTGTGTGTGTGTGTGTTTGTGTCACAGTGTATGAGTGAAGGTCAGAAAATAACTGTCAGAAGTTGGTTCCACCCCATATGGGTCCAGGGGATTGAACTCGGGTCTTCAGGCTTGGCAGCAGGCACCTTTACCTTCTTAGCTATCTCATCAACCTCCCCTCCCCAAAGATTTATTCATTGTTATTACTTATTTTTAAAATATATTTATGTATATGTATATATATATATATATATATATAGAGAGAGAGAGAGAGAGAGAAAGAGAGAGAGAGGGTGTATGTGTGTGTGTGTGTGTGTGTGTATAAGCCTGTGTGAGTTTATGTGTACCTTGGAGTTCAGAAGCAGCAAAGGATCTCTTGTAGCTGGAGTTTCAGAGAGTTGTGAGCTGCCTGACCTGGGTCCTGGGACCCTAACTAGGGTCCCCAGGGAAAACAGTAAAGTGATCTTAACCTTTGGACCATCTCTTCAGCGGCTACTTTTCTTTTTATTTGTATGTGTGTTTTTCTGCATGTATGTGTGTAATATGTGCATGCCTGGTTCATGTAGAGGTCAGAAGACCTCTGGAACTGGACTTAGAGAGGATTGTGAGCTGCTCTGTCAGTTCTGGGAACAGAACATGCATCCTCTGCAAAGGAAGCAAGTACTCCTAACTGCTGAGCCAGCTGCCTCCATTTTATTTTTTGAGCCAGGGTCTCTTGTTGAACCAGGAGTTCACTGATGAAGCCAGAGTGTTCAGACAGTGAACTCCAGGGATTTGCCTAATTCCACCTTCCCAGTTCCAGGACTGCAAGTGAACACCTAGCTTGTTATGTGGGTGGTGAGGGTCTGAGCTCAGTTCTTCATGCTCACAAGAAAAGCATTTTCCTTAAGGAGCCATCTCCCCCAACCCTCCCCTTATTTTCTGAGCCTGGATCTCTCACTGCCATGGGGCTTGCTGATTAGAGTTGTCTGGCTGGTCAGTGAGCCCCAGGGATTCGCTTGACTCTGCTGCCTAGGCACTGGGATTACAAGTTCCTGTCACCATGCCTGGCTTTTTCTATTGGGTTCTGGAGATTGAGCTCGCAAGGCAAGTACTTTACCCACTGTGCTCTTTGCTGAAATTTGCAGGGCAATAATGGACATTTGCTTTAAAGACCGACAGCTTAAAATGATAACAGCCCCAGCCTATAATAGATGTTGGCCCGGGTCACGCACCTGTTTGTCAAAATCTCTGTTATATAGGGGAATTCTGAGTGATATGCACATTGTCCTGAATGGATGGTCTTTAATTTTATCCATTCTCAAAGAATCTATGGCCCAATGACAGCTTAAGATGGGGCCAATCAGATGGCTCAGTGAGTAAAGGTGCTTGCCGTGAAGCCTGATGACCTGCGTTCAATCCCCAGAACTCACGTAAAAGTGGAAGGAGAGAACTGACTCCACAAAAATGGTTCTCTGACCTCCACATTCTCGCCATGGCACACATACATAGAGAGAGAGAGAGAGAGGCGGGGGAGGGGAGGTGAGAAAGGGAGAGACGGAGAGAGAGGAGAGGCATACATAGCTGGTGTGTGGGGGTGTTGGCTAAAATTTCTCAACAACCAAAGCCTACAACATACCGTACTGCTCCATGGTAGGAATTCAGAGATCACCTTTTATTTTCTGCATTCAAAAGGACTACAGAGGTTCCTTAGTAAAACTTTGACTTGGTTGACGGTGCAGCCACAACACAACAAATGGGAGGAAAGAGACCCTCTGATTCAGCCTTGTCCTCGCCAGGCTCCTGAGCTTCCCCAAATGTGAAACCCCATGTGAATGGCTAATTGTTAAAGCATGTGGCTCCACGTCCAAATGGTAACACTTACTTTGTGAACTCTGCTGTCTGGCTAGGAGTCTAACCTTGGATGCACTGTGGCTTAATGCCTGCCAAGAGCTTTGGAAGAAAAGCAGTATTTATGGAGGATTTCCTGAGGTGACAGTCCATATATCCCATCCTCTGAGATTTATCTTTGGATTAAGGCAGAGTTAAGAAGTGAACTGCTAAGGAGGAGTGGGTAAGAACAGACGGCCCCGGGTCAAGTTGTGGATCCATCCCCTTACCAGCTGCACTAGCTGGGCACGTGCCTTCAGCTACCTGTGCTTAGTACTCCTATCCATGAAACGAATTTGATGGCAATACCTACTGTGTGGTAGAGTACCTCCCCATTCATCAGCCTTCCCTGAGTCCGTGCCCTTTGCCTTCCCACTTCGAGCTATCTGATTTGCTCCACTCCTTAGGTTCAGAGCTTGGCTATAAAACTCACTTTGGCTACTGGGATGCGAGCAGGAGGGACACAGGCAGAAGGCTTGAAGTGGACTTGTGCTGTGGTCTTCACCATCTGATGCCTGTGCCACAGCATTAGAGATACGCCTGCTGGACGGTGACCAGCCCACACCTGCATGAGCTAGACTAGGCAAGATCAGCAGAGCTTCCCAGCTCAACTCGCTCAGACAGCAAACTCCATAGCAACTTTTGAAATAAATGCCAACTCTTATGTGCCACCAAGATTTTGAGATGCTTGGCTCAGTAGCAAAATCCCAGAGATACAGTCTTGGTGGTGGTCTGATGACGAAATGGCCTCTATCTAGCTTGTAAATGCCAGAACAGTGACTGGCCCATATGCTTACCAAGTCCTGGGCATGGAGTACTGGTCTGCTTTGCATAAACAGAGTGTTTTCCTTGTCTCTTCTGTATATCATGTTGCAGCTGCTCCTTACTGTGGAGGCGGTAAGATATTGAGATGCCCAGACTCCACACACCTACCCCAGAGCTCAGCCAGGCTGTGAACACCCCACTACCTCTACTCTAGAGGCAGCTCCTCCCACTCATTTTCTCTGTCTCTTTGGAGCTGACATTATTAGAAGGAACACTCCATGAAACCAGAGACTTAGCCTGTCTTGCTGGCTACCGTTTCTCTAGTGTCCAAAGCAGTTGCTGATAAATAATAGGTTCTCAGAGAATGTCATTTGGGGGAGATTACAGGTTTGCTTTGATTTCTTCACTTTTCTCCATTCCAGTGAACTCTGGCTAGCTCTTGCTCCTTCGTGCCAAGCAAGCTTAAAGCTAATGGGTGCTGAGTCCAGAACCTAAGGGGTGACTCCTGTCAAATGGAGTAAGTGTTGGCAGCTACTGCCTTTCCCCAAGAGCCATAGACATGGGCAGTCACTCTTGTAAGTGATGTTGAACGTTGCCTGAGTGTGATTGGAGGTATGCGGGCATGAGAGAGTCTTATTTAAGATGGCTACCCATCAATGATGATTAGAGCTCTATGCAGAGCCTCTCTTTGTGTTAACCAGATCCCTTCTCAGCCATTAGCTTAGAAATGCAAATACCCCTGTGAGATGTGCCATTGGAGATACTAGAATTCATCACTATGGACATTTTTCTAGAAGTTCCCTTTTTATAAAATTATAGAATTATATAATTCATTCTGAAAGCATTTTTACACGTTTTCTACCTGGCTGAGTACAAAAGCTGCAAAGCTATCCTGCTCTCAGAGAGCATTAGACTGGTAAGAAAGGTGTTTCTTGT
The DNA here is from genome assembly GCA_026225945.1 of Cricetomys ansorgei. NCBI lineage: Eukaryota > Metazoa > Chordata > Mammalia > Rodentia > Nesomyidae > Cricetomys > Cricetomys ansorgei. Next base: position 3,490,039 of record JAMJFZ010000736.1, read on the forward strand.
GGACAGCTTTACGTGAAATGGGGTAAGAAGTGTCTTCAGAGAATTGAGGACGGTGGTAATGATAACTATTGTGGACAATTGTGAAAGTAGCTGCAGGTTCTCCTCTCCTTGAATCTATATCCTCCCAATGTGAATTCAGGAAGGAAGAGGTGAAGCTTCCTGGAGCCCCTGCAGCTTGAGCTCTGTACTAGCCAGGGTGGACCATTGTTAGCAAATGTGACCCAAATCAAGACCTGAATGAAGGGTATGTGCCTTCTGAGGTTTAGCTTCCTGCTGTACGCCGGCAGTCACACCATAATTTTAACTAGTTTCTTGAGCTCTGAGAGATATATGGCCCTGTCACTACCATTGGCAGCAGCCAGCCAGCCTCTCGAAGTCACTCAGAGCTAGTCACTCCAGAGGTGAACCTCTGCCTGGCCACAGATCCCTGAACTCAGGAATACTGAGCAGGATCGTCATTGCTTTCTGCCATTAAAGTTTAGAGTATAAGCTGTCTACACGGTAATATGTAACTAAGGTACTAATGGTTCTACTAACCACTCCCATTTATTAGTTACCAATGATGCATGGAGCTTGGCATGTAAATTAATATAATATGCATCCATTTAGTAATTGCAATAGCCCAACGAAGAAAGTAGGGATTCATCACTATTCCACAAAGGGAGATACAGTGCAGTTAAGTTGCTCACCCAAGGTCACTGGAAGACCCCAGATGCAGCAGCTCCAATTTGTGTGTGTTTGTATATGTATGCGTGAGCACATTCATGTGCATGTGCATGTGTGTGCACACATGTGAGGAGATCAAGAGACAACCTTGGCTATTTGTCGTTTTTTTTTTTTTTTTTTAGTAGAGTCCCTCTCTGGCCTTGGGACTTGCCAAGTAGCCTGGTCTCACTAGCCAGCGAAGCCCAGGGATCCACTTGTCTCTCCCTTCCTGGTGCTGAGAGGGTAAGTGTGCCTGACTTTTTAATGTGTGTTTCTGGGACTTGAACTGAGGCTCTCATGCTTACAAGGCAAGCACTTTACTGGCTGAGCAGACACCTCATCCTCATCAGTTCCAAGTTTCTGGAATTTCACAGTGCTGTTTATACCTCGGCACCAAGCCACTCACTGTTGGGTTCTAAAAACAAATGCTTGGAGTGCAGACTCAGGAATCGTTTCTTCTGGGAACCTGTGTCAGAGGGCAGAGGAGGCAGGGGAACCCTTTGGCTGCTCATCAGGACAGACCGTCACTGCTGAGACACCCCTCTGAGAGTTGCCTCCCTTCTAAGGAAAGTCAAAACCATCTTCCCATTCCCTCTCTATCAGTGACAAATGTCTTTGCCTCCCTCACTTGATCTGCATAATCACTCCCCTTCCAGAATGTCACCTAAGTATTCTCCAGTCCCCGCCTAGCTCCCCGGGTCCAGCACCTCTCAGCTGCCAATCCTCTGACAAGCTCCCTTCCCCAACCTCCAATGGCTGTTAGGGTGATTTGTCAATAATAAATTCTGAAGCAGATTGAAATATTTTGAGACAGCATAAAAACAAATGGGAGAAAATGGTTCCCATCCTGAAATGCTGATTGAATCAAATATTGCAATATCGATTGTATGATACATTTTCATATTTAATTCAATGAAAACCGTGGGGTTCGAATGCTTTCCATTACCCTACAGAATTTTTTAGTTTGCTGGAGAATTTATTATTGGTTTGCCACCCAAATCGGATTACTATTGAATCAAAGCCCTGCTATGTTATTCAATCAAAGACCGTTATTCTAACCCCAAGAGTCGATCATTACCACTTTTCCCAAAGTGTATTTCCCTTTCCGTGTTTCACACAAGAACGGCTATCACCAGTGTATCACCCACCCTCCTCCTCATCCCACCTCACATCCACCACTGACACACACAGACCTCACACACAAACCCAAAAATAAAAAGGAAACCTGGCTTTTCGATATCAATATCACTCTAGGCTTTTCTGGGAGTTCTAGCTTATGCCTCCATCATTTATGGTCTCCCCCTGGGCTCTGGAACGTGCATGTGTCAGTCACTTGTGATGGGTAACTCAGCAGCGGCAGTTAGTCCTCTCCAGGCAGAAGCAGGACTCGGTGCCTTCTCACGCCCCTCCAGGAACCTTTTATGCATGTCACCTACCACCTGCTTTCATTCCCAACAGCCAGTGCCTCTGTCACCTGTGTTGAGGGAGTACTGGAAGTCCCTGAGTTTTGAGGGCTTGCCTCTTTTCATTAACACTTCAGCTTCCTTGTTCCCTGGTTGGGACACCTTTGAAGGTGACCCCTCTCCTCTGACTCTAGAAATCTCAAGTGGGATTGAACTCTGTGGGACTTTATTTGACATTGTACTCTTGGTTGGTGTCTCCTCTCCTATCTTGAATTCATTCCCCACTCCCTGTTCAGGGGTGGATTGTGTACATCCTCAGTTCACATAATGAGAATCCAACTGTTAGTACCACAGAATAGGACTCTATTTGGCATTACGGTCTTTTAAAGACACAATCAGTTAGGATGATACGATTTGGGTGGTCCCTAATCCAGTAGGACTGGTAGTCTTGTAAAAGGAGGAATTTGAACACAAACATTCAGGAAGACGGTGACACTGAAGAGCATCAAAATGGCCAGAGAGCAACCAGGATCTAGGGACAATGAATGATCCCTCCCTTGGGGCCCTCAAAAGAAACCAAGCTTGCTTATCCCTTGATCTCAGACTTCCAGCCCTGCTTTGAGACAACACATTTGTGCTGTTTGAGCCTTTTGCTTGTTAACAGGCAGCCCTGGAAAATGAATACCATGCCCTCTTGCTGTTTCCTGGCAGAAGTTAATAAAATGACTTTCGTGTGAATCCCGGTCTCAGGGCCTGCCATGGGAAACCCAGCAAAGCAAGACTCCACTAAGTCCAGGCGGCCCAGTTCCCGGAACTGTAGCGGCATGTTTACAAGCCTGATTTGGATTAGATTTTCAAAATGCAATTAAAAAACTTCCGCCTAGACAAAATCCCCTCGAAGGCTAGCGTCTGTGACGGTAGATGGCATTTAGTGGGGACATCCTGGTCACGTGGGGCTCTCTGGACGCCTCCTAACACACATCTTTCTTCTCTGCCCCTCACAGCTGTGGCCCTGGCTGCTTCACTCAAAGTTGAATTGAGTGTCCCTGAAAAATATAGCGTAGCATCCTTTCCCTGCCTCGAGACACTAAACCAATAAATTATAAATCAGCCAGCAGCCCCGTGACATGAGGATGTAATGAGAAATGCAAAATAAGAAAAGACATGGGAGGAGGACACGCTCCTCCCTTTCCTCCAGCTCAGCTTCCTTTGGGTTCAGAGAAAACAAAAGCGCTCAGACACGCGCACACACACAGACACACACACAGAGCCACTACTCACTATTGACCTCAGAGGCTGCCATCAGGAACCTGGGGACAAACCCAAAATAACATAATTATTTGGTTCCTGGGACTTTTACAACTGCTAGGCCAAAGGACCAAATGGCTGTGTCCTGCTAATTGCCTTTGGTGAGCAGTCAGCTCAGCTCCTCTCTCTTCTACTCCATCTTGGCAGCGCCTCCCCAGGAGCCATCCCACACACCTTCTGGGATGCTCAGTGGAAAGGGGCAACTATCTCTCTCTGTTCGGGTGCAGAACCCAGCTGCTCTCCTCTCCCCGCTCTGTTTGTTTATTTATTCATTGCCTTGCTTCCACTTATTCAGCTGTTCGGTGACGGATAGAGGGGGTCTGGGAATGAATATTTTCTAGGTCTCTGGGGAGCAAAATGATGCTGCTAGAAATGCAGGAACAGTCTGCCTTCTTACGCACCAGACCCTGCCTGGTGGCCAGGTTTTCATCCACCTCCATCCCAAGGTCTTCTGATCACTGTCACCCACCTTTTCCCTTCCCCATCCTGGCCCTCACAGCCAGAAGGCCTGTATATAAAGCCAGTAGCCTGCCCGAAAGATGAGATCACCCCAAACCCCCAAACTGGAGTTTGGCCCCAAACTCCTTTGAAGGCTAAATCTAGCTCGAACGGATGGGAGGATATTTAAGGCTATATCCAGCCCCAGTTAATGAAACTGTCTGAACCCTTCGCTGCAGAAATGTGAATGTGTTTGATCAGGAGATGCTGTCCCAGGCACTGCTGGGATTTTCTGCATTGTGGAGTAAGTGCACAGCATTGGCTTCTTAAAATAGGAAAAATGCAGAATTCTGAAACACAGCCATCCCTATGGTCTGGATAAGTGTCTGTGAACACATGCCAGTTTCTATCTCTTGAGTGAATGTCAAGCACCAGGGGCAGAGCTGACCTCTTTGAAAAACTCACATGTTAATAACAGTCTTGTTTTTAGCATTCTTATCCCCACTTTCCAGATGAAGAGAGAGGGGTCCAGAGCATTAAATAATATGTCCTAGGTAACCAGCTACTAAATGATGGAGTTAGACATTGAACTCTCCCAGATCCTTAAAATTAAAAAAAAATATATATATTTTTTAAGTTATGTGTACTTGTGTGTCTACGTGGGGGTAGGTATGTGTGTGAGTGCAGGAGTTTGCAGAGGCCAGGGGCATCAGATCCTCCAGAGATGGAGTCAGAAAGTGGCTGGGAACCACCTGATGTGGGTGCTGGGCACTGGACTCAGGTCCTGTACAAGACCAGTGTGTGCTCTTAACCATTGAGTCATCTTTCCGGCTCAGACTTTAGCAGTTTTAATGACTGTGTTGGTGACATCTCAGGCACCCCTAGCATGTCCTTGGACTTGGGAAACACTGTGAAAGTGAGGATAGATGGTAACGGGGAGGTTGTTCCAGTCTAGACCATGGGGCTGCGGTGGATCAAGAGTAGATGGAGAACGAGCAAAGCCCTTTCTTTCCTCGCAAAGGAAAATTTTATTCCCATGGGAACCCACAGCTATTTCATCCTCACTTGGGGGCCTCTGTGTGAAGGAGTATGAGCATATTTGGGGTTCTACCATATTTCAGACATTTCCTGACTTCTTCTTCCCTATCTATCCTCTCCCTTTTGGCCCCCGTGCTATCTTCTTCTGTCTTATGGAAAAAAAGATGTTTTTTTGGGAAACCTTCCTTCCAGTTAATTTTCACTGGTCAAAATCATATCATCAAAGGAAAATAAAACTGGGTGTATTCTTGAGCCCCAAACTAATACCATCAGAGAGTAAAATATCACCAAATTTTATTAAAATGGACATTCTCAGCAGTTCCTATTAATGATTCCGACCACCTAACTCTTCATTAATTCCCGTCTGCTATGACTCCCTACCCAAACTTCCTCATAGGCAATATGTATTGTGTTCTAGACACTGAGTCCCAAGGACAAAATGTGCATCAACACACGTTGCTCAATTAATCCAAAATTTAGTGACAGGTGAGGAAAGGCAACACAGTACTCACCAATCAAATTGCTAGGAGTAGGGTCAGGATCTTGTGAGGTACCCACTCTCGCACCAACAGGCTGGGTGTAAGTTTTCAGGATCTCAAGAAGAGATTTCCCTATCTGTTGACTTTGGGCCTGGGTGTGTGGCTTGCTTTGCCCAGTGGGACATAGGCAGGTGCGAGCCCAGGTCTCAAGGGCCACCTTGTTTCTGCTCAAAGAGTGCCTTTATACTTGCATTATCTGACCTGGATGCCACCTGTGTAAGGAGAGTAAACAGGTATATGCAGCCCCTCCGAACCAATCAGGAGCTTGAAGCACAGCTGTCTCTCATGACTCATGATGTGCACGGTTTATGATGGTGTTAGCCTGATAAGCTCATGATAAGTTGAAAATATCATGAGCTGAAAATGAATTTGTACTTTAGACACCCGTCATTGTTTCTTGGGATTTTTGTGGTGACCAGGGGCTGTCACTGCCCAGCAACTCAAGTGCCTGGGAAAGATCAAAATATAGAATGTCAGATGCCCTTTCTACTGAATATGTATTATGTTTGCACTATTGTAATGGGAAGAAAATCGTTGAGGCAGAGACCACACACATAGGGAGATAGCTATGTGTGTAAGAATAATTGTTGCACAGGCACAAGCCCCTGAGTTCAAATCTCCAGCACTCATATAGCCACACGTACCTGTAAACTCTGCTCTGTGAGAGGATTGCTGGAGCTTGCTGGCTGTCAGCCTAGACACAGATTCAGTGAGAGATCCCGCATCAAGGGAATAAGGTAAAGACCGATGCCTGTACCTACAAATAAATATGCAGACACAACACACACACACACACACACACACACATACACCCCACTACTGACTTTTGAAGTCATTTGTTACTTGGCATGATTACAGAATTAGCTGACTAATAACACTCAGTAAAGTGGAATTGAACCTGAATGGGTGCCCATCTGGTACATCTGACATCTCCTTGTTATAGAGCTGGGTAAAGACTCGAGTGCCATTTGAGTCACTTAGCCTGCTCAAGCCTAGTTAACTCTGGAGAGTCAGAGCCAATCCTTTCTTAAGTCAGTGGTTTGGTTTGAGCCCTGAGTAGGTCCGGTTTGGTCTGATTTACCGCCTACTTCCTAATGCCTTCTGAGTCACTGAAATGTTGCACCTCAGTATTTGAACAGCATCTTTCATTTTTCAAATCCTTTTGATATAAATTGTTTACACTACTAGCAAGGCCAAAGCTTATAATTCTTTCCATGTCCATAGCTCTTTGCTGGAAAATTCCTTCTGAAATGGCTTCCAGTCAGTGCCATAGGATGCTGCCAGCCTTATATGTGTTGACTGGACCCAGGATGGATGCACACTTGTCCAAGGGCAGCTGAGTCAAAGACTAGCCAATGGCCTATGAGATGGCCTTCCTGTAAACTGCAGAAGCTTTAGAGTCTAACGCTTCACCAAACAGGATCACAGGTGACAGCTTGCTTTCTCTGCAGTGGAAGGGATGTCACCGTCAGACTCCGTGGTTTATTAGGACCAATTCGTGCAGGGTGAACATGGGCCTTTGTAGTCGTTTCTCCTCTCTGCCCTTTAAAGTGGCAGTCGCAGCAGCAGCAGCAGCATCAGCATCAGCATCAAACATGTTAGAAAAGCATGCTATCAGGTCCAGCCTCCACCTTTCAGAATCAGAATTTGCACTTGAACCTGATTTCCCAGGGGGATTTGGCTATACCATAGCTTGAGAGATATTGCTCATTGCTCAAAGACATAGGTCAAGTTCTCTCCCTTGATAACTTTTTAAATGATTCTCTTTATGGATTGAATTGTGTTCTTCCCAAAAGACATGTTGAAGTCAGAATGTGACCTTATTTGGACATAGGTCACCGTCAATGTAATCAGTTGAGATGAGGTCATAGTAGCGTAGAGGGAGGCCTTAACTCATATGACTGGTGGCTGTATGTGAGAGGACTAGATATGTAACATGAGGATGTATACAGGGAGAGAATGGTCATGTGATGTTGGAGGCAGAGGTTTGGGTAATGCAAGTGGAATCTGAGAGCAGCAAGGTAGCATCCTCACTAGAGCCTCTGGAGACAGCATGATCCTGGCTGTACTTTGATTTGGGAATTCTGTCCCTCAATGTTGGGAGAGAATAATTTTGGACAGTTAGAAATCACCTAGTTTATAATACACTGTTATGATAGCTCTGGGAACCCAGCACCTCCCCCACCAGATAGTTGTGGGGAAGGTGTTAAAGACGGCACAGGCTGTGGAAAGCGCCAATGAGGAAGTGCAGAAAGGCAACAAGGAAGAGAGAAAAGGTGGTTTACCAGTAGGCTGTGGTTGTGGGCAGCTAGGCTTAGTCCTATTGGTGTTATTTGAACAGTGCATGTAAAGTCTGTTTCAGACTCATTCCACTGGAAGGCAAGTGTGCATGTACCTACAACCCCTGTTCCCAGTCACTGTGAGTGATACGTGAGGTCATGCATTGCTTCACAGTTTAGGGGTCAAATCTGTACAGGACTGAATAAGCTTCACCGGTTAGGGTTATGACCTGTGTAGAAGTCACTTACTTTGGATATATGACTTACAGCTGATATTTTGCTGCCCCGCACCGTGTGTGTGTGTGTGTGTGTGTGTGTGTGTGTGTGTGTGTGTGTGTGTGTGTACACACATATGTGTGTTCATGCGGGTCCTAGGGATTGAACTCAGACCTTCAGGTTTTGCACCAAAGGCCTTTACCCACTGATTCATCTTGTCAGCGCCTCACTTTTTTTTGTTTTTGGAGACAGGGTCTCCTACCACCCTAGAACTCACCAAATAGGCTAGACTGGCTGGCCACCAAGCCCCAGGGATCTACCTGACTTTGCTTTTCCAGCGCTGGGCTTACAAACATACACCCCCATGCCTGGCTTTTCAACATGGATTCTGAGAACCAAATTCAGGTCCTCGTGTTTCAAGGTTAGGGTTTCTCTGACTGAGCTATGTTTCCGGTCATCTTGCCATGCTTAATAATTTTATCTTTGAAACGGCGTTTCATAAGTGGATGCTAATAGGATGTTGGAGCATGCTCTGGGAGCATGAAGGCTCTCAGCTTCCCCAGGACAGGTTCTTGGCCACCTGCCCCACAGTTCCCACCCTGTGGCTGCTGCTGATCACCCCTGGCAGGGGTCTGGCAGCAGCAATGGGAAGATTGGACAGGTGCCAAGCTGTGGGCGGGGCTCCAAGGAGAGTCTGAGCCTGTCCTGAGATGAACACTCTGGCAGAGGGAGTTCAGTTTCAAATAGCAAAGGAGAATCAGTACGACAGGCCAAGTGAGAGATCGCCAGAGAGGGAAAAGTCTTTGTCCTGTTCTTTGAATCACAGGTCTGTACTTTTCGTTTTGCATCATGCCCCACAAATTATGTGGCTCTGTTTGGCCTGGATTCTGAAGAAAGCTTGTAGATGGAGGAGGGAGAGAGGCAGGCAGTGCACATGGGAAACTGTTAGGCTGCAGGTGAACTCACGTGTTCCAAGGGAACTTGGGGTAGGGTGTCAGTGGGTGGCTTCAGGGTCTTCGTCTCGAAGCAGTTGCTTATACAACCTTACGTTGCCTGTGGTTGTTTTACGAGTATCGGTGTCTCCCAGTGTGATGCTGAGTTCTGCCAGCACATTTGATCGGGATTTGAATTACCTGTGAGCTCCCTGGATACCTGGCCTCATCACCTGCTCTGGATCAGTGAAAGAAATATTCGATGCCTGCAAGAAAGATCCCTGGGAGGCCTAGAGACAGTGAGCCTCGATGCAAAATAGCTGGTAGAATGTTGTTTCTTCCTTCAGCTGTTAGCCAAGGCAGGTACTTCCTAAGGCATGTATCAGGTGGGTGTCTGTCTGCCTGCCAGGTTGTTAGTGCAATGTTTGGCATTGGTGTGGCAGAGCCAGCCAGCTCTCAGTCAGAGGAGGTTAAGCTGCACAGTGTTTATGCCTTAGTGGGAGGTGCTCAGTGAAGCCTCCAGCTGGGACCCCCAATATGAGTGGAGGGAATGCAAATGCAGTGGGAAGGATGGGTGGTGGTAGTGGTGGTGATGGTGGTGGTGGTAGGCAAATATAGGGGGGAGGAAAAGGAGTGTGAGGAAGGTCTCATGGGGTGCAAAGTGAGGGGGTGAAACTGCTCTTGACTTGAGCTGGGGCAGTGAAGAAGCCATTGGTATGCTTGGAGTCACGCAGTGGTTAAATTCATGTGCCCCAGTGGAATCAGGACTGCCTGGACTTAGCCTGGTCTTACATCCTGGCCCTGCCATTCACTGGAGGCCAACTGTTGGAGACAAGGATGGCATGCTAATGTTTACAGTATGGAAGTGTCTTGAATGGGTCATGCTTGGCCCTCTTCCTCCTGGGTGCTTCACAGAGTCAATTCCCCGCATACCCCATGGTCAGCAGGAGGGGCACAAAGCTACTAGGCTAAGAAAGTGGACACTTGTATCCATGACAAATTCTCAGTTCTTTCCATCCTTTTGTCTTTAGCCTCTTGGAGCCTCCTACCTGTCAGGTAGCTTAGGTTTCTCAGCAGATAGATGCCAAGGGTAAACGGCCAGCAGGAGGCACTGGAGGGTAAATGCAGGAGAGGTGCTTGACTTGCCAGAGGCCACAGTTGCATGTACTGGTTTTGTCCTAACTGGCTCTCTTTGGGCAGAGAGTCCCTTCCATTAGTCAGGCTTCAGTGCAGTCACTCCACACACAGGGGCTCAGGGTGAATCAGATTGTCTGAAGATAGCATTTACTAGCTATGTGTCATTGGGGAAGCCAATCACCTCCGTGCTTAAGTTTCCTTGACTGTGAAGTAAAGATAAGAATTATCCCGTCTTAGGGAAATAGTATAGAACCTCTGTTAGTTAACACAGATGTTTTAGATCAGTGGGTTCTATTAAATGAGAGGTGTTCTTGCTACAGGTATTCAGAGCCAGGCTACTGAGAGTCCTAGCCAAGACCTGCCTCAGGTGGCCTGGGCAAAGAATTCTATTTATTTTCTTTTGCCTGGGGACCTGGGGTTTAAACGTCCTGTACGTCCCTGAACGAATGTGATAGAAAGTCTTAGCATGAGTTGACACTGCCTACCACAAAGTAATAGGGGACACAGCCATTGCTAAGTAACCTCGAGTGGGACCAAGCTTTTGTACAAATTCTGAGCTAGAGGAGAGGGTTCCCAGAGGCCAGGTAGTGGAGGTGTTTGTCCATTATGTGAAGGAGTTTTTACTTTACCCTCAAGGCCATAGGGGAACTTCAAGGTGATGGTCCTCAAATGGTGTTTATGAGGCCCATTCGTTCACCAAGCACTCACTGAACAAAAGCTCTGTGCCTCACATGGTCTGGATCCTGGAGTAGTGAGCAAGTAGGCACTCTTGGCCTTTAAAGAGCTGATGAGCAGTGTACTTGGGAGGAGCAGGGTTAGGAAGCCTTTGATAGACAACAAGCCCCAGCTCTGTTGAGGCACAGGCTCTAATCCTGTGCTCAGAGCTGAACTTTACTTTCTGCATCAAGACCTGGTGGAGAAATACACGCCCTCTGGATTCTTTGCATTTTTCAAGCTGCCAGGGATTAAAGTCTACACTTATCCTTCCAGAAACTCAACTTAGAACCAGCTTTCTCCAGAAGGCCCACTGGGTTTCACCTCCACTTACTCCTAACAGCTGCCCAGTATTTTCTCTTCCTCACTAACTCCAGCCCCAGGTGCTCCTGGTAGTCAGCAACGTACCCAGTGTACTGTCGCAAAATGGTTACCAAAGGCCATGAGAAGCAGAGATCTGAAAGCTTTCTTACCGAAGAAATGTCAGTGTTAGGGTGGGTTCTTTAGAAAGCAGATGCTGAAATGGGGTTACTGATTGTGGGAGATGATTTGTCCCCTTAGTGGTACCCAGGAAGGACTGAATGACATTGGACACAAAATAATAGCCCAACAGAGTCACACCTGGGTGGTGGGGAGGAAGCAAGTTCAGGCAGGGTGATTGCAGGGGCAATGCAAATCTAAAAAGTTGCCACCAACCCAGCAGGAGCTGGGAGCAAAGAGTAGCCATCAGAGGAGCCCCACATTGGGCAGAAATAGCCAGCCCTGAGTACCGTGGCCATGTTCGGCCACTGGTGCTGGGCCAGCCTGAGAGAAATGGGGCCCCAGCTCAAAAGGCAAGGCCTCCTCTGCTGCAGCCAGCAGCTGCAGGCTGTCAGGCAGCCGCACTTAGAGCAGCTGGCATGAGGTGCTTTCCTGAAGGGGCTCTGAGTGATGCCTCTCTGCGTCTGTCACAGGAGCCGGAAGGTGCTCCTGGCACCCTGTGCATAATTAAGGCAAGGCGTCTCTGCCTTCAAGGCTCTCGCTTCACTGCAACTTGTAAGTGTTCACAATCCTCCTGGAAGGGAAATCCAGGTGAGAAAACCCTAGATCCCAGTTCCTAAGAGGCTGAGCTGCTGTGTAGGAGGTTGTTCAATTTGCCTGGTACCCTGGGAATTTCCCCACACAGACCAATGAGAGTGATCCTTTACCAGCGACGAAGAAAACCTTTTCTGTTTTCCTTTTTCCTAATTTGGCGGAGAAGATGCAAATGGATATGGATCCCATCAAAATGCTCTCACCAATGATAGATAGCCTCTATTTTGTTTCACTCCCGTTTGGGTTGTTAGCATGGCAGCAATTAAACTTGACAAAATAGTGATTAAAAAACAATGAGAGGCAAATGTACCAGCGCACCAGCGCGCATCTAGACCATTCCGAAAATGATCTCTTAAGTGTTTGAAATCTGCTTTATTTTCCTACCGCAGGAATGAGTTTTCAAAAAACAGCACTTAGGAAGGGCAATTTGCCACAAGCATTCCGCGGCCCCAATAAACAGTATTTCTTTCTAATGGACTCTCCCCCTCCAAATTTTAGCTATAGTTCCCAAATCAGATTCATTATATGAAAGAAGGAACGAACACTATGAAATGCCCAGAAACGGAGCCTTTTCCTGTCGATTTTAATAATGCAAAAAGTAAATGAAACTTCTCAACAGAATGAGGCTTCCTGGCTTTTCAGGGCACTAGCTGGTGGGCTGCCTTGGTTTGGGAGGTCATGGCCATGAGAGAGACTGGAGGTCAAGCTGGTATTGACCCTCACAGTCAACTGTTGCTGCTTCCTGAGCAGACCATTGTAACACCTGGCTGTTCTTTCTAGGACTGAAGTGTGTGGCTCACGTGGGACCTTTCTGGAGAGAGGAATTAACAGCACAGGGCATTTTGCGCTGTGGGTGTTTGTTTGTTTGTTTGTTTTTGAAATCTTGATGCATATCCGACTTGAGTGCAGCAGCCCCGGCATGTCTTTCTGTTTCTGATGTGCAAGCAGCTTTCTAGGTCTAATTATAGATGTAGTCTGAGCATCTGTGATCAATAGTTCTGAGTGTCCTCCCGCCTTAAGAGCTGTTTAGTTCTTGCTGATGGCCTGGCATTTCAACCTCGCGCTCTGAACAGGGTTTTCATTCTCCGGAGCCCCATCAGCAAAGCCCAGGTTTTTCCCAGGGCACCCTTTGAACTTTGTAGAGCTTGGGTCAAGCCCCACTTCGGGAGGCCCCATCTGCAGGAGGCTGCAACATGCCTCACAATGTCCAGGAGATCTATAGCAGGAGGCTAGGGTTCAGAGTAAGGCTGCAGGCAGAACCCGGACTGGCGTCAAAGAACATCTCCCTAGAGGTACCCTCCAAGAAGGGGTTGAAGAGATGGCTGGCGGCAGAAATCAGCCTTGAGAACAAGGCAGCAGTCCGTGTGCTCATTCTCAATCCTCTCTGGTAGAGTTGTAAGGCATTCTCTCTGGAGCCCCAGAAAGCCTCTGTTTAAGGCTTCTGTTTAGTGAGAGTCGCACAGCGCAGGGGTAGCAGGGGAATGAAGAAGAAGAGCGCAGTTTGACCTACAGGGCACCGGAAACCCTGGAGCCAAGAGCTATTTAATCATAGGGTTTTAGCGGATGAGAAGGAGTGGCTGCCCCTGGTGGCTCATTGCCTCCTCCAACCACGACCCCACCCAGGCTCTCCGGATGGGCTCTAGGTCCTCTGCCAGGCTGGTGAGCACTATGGGAAAGCTAAACTGGGCACATTGAGTACCCAGTGAAGGAAGGAGGGGACACTGGAGGTTAATAACTGCTCTAAGCAAGGTGCTATCTCAGATGCTCTGCGGCTCAGAATTCAGTGCTGGGAGAAGCCCTCATCTCCCCTCTGCAGACATGGCAGGGTGGGGTGGGGGCGGAATACCCAGGGAGCACTTGAACAGCTTCCATGGCCACGGATCCGGCCCGCCTGTTTCTATGGAAACAGGCGCCAAGCTAGGAGCCTGCTGCTGGGAGCCAAGTCCCTGGCGGCTGTCAGGCTCAGCTGCTGGCTGCCCGCTGGGACCTGGAAGTGCCCTTTTCCAAAACCCATTCCTTGCTGGCTCTGAGTCAGAGGGGTCTCCTGGCATTCACTCTGCTTGGAGCCTGGATGGAAGACGAGAGGGAGGAGAAGAGAGGAGCGAATAAAAATATTTACGCTTAACAAACACTTTGATGTTTGAAGACTGTGTGTGCAAATGAGAGCTGGGAACATCTTTGGTGAGGGTTGCTGTTTCCAAGCAAATCTCTCCAAGCATGCTTGTGCCCACGAAGTAACCCTCCCATCCCCCAAAGCTTCCTTTCTTAATGGGCTTACCCTATTATTACCGCAGCAGACTGTGTTGGCTGGTCTTGGGGAAACTGTGGATAGTGATGGATGAATATCTAGGGGCCACCCCGGTATGCCTTGGTTGGTTCTCTTGTCAGCCCCGAGGTTGCTTAGGCTGGCTGGTTGGAAGGGCCCAGGAGGCACCTGGAGCTTCCTGGACACACCAGGCAAGTTGAGAAAAGATCTGCTGCAGCTGTTGTGTGGCCAGGGCCCGAGCCACTGTCGCACTTTATGAATGTGACAGGACCCTTATAGGCTTGGTGTTCTACTGTTCATGAGAGCAGAAAGTCTCTTCAGAAACAAGCAGAAAGGCTTGAAACACTTAATTGGGTTGACTTTTATCCTACGGCTCCTGAACATTGGAAGGGGTGTTGGCCAACTACTTGTATGGAGCTCAGAGAGAGGCAAAGGTGATGTGGAATGTGGGTTTTGGAGCCAGACAGAACTGTCTGGGAAGCCTTTGGAAAATGACTTAATTCATCCTCAGTTTCTTAAGTTAGAGTCAGAAATGAAAACTTCATGATATTATGGTGTAGACCCAAATGCATAGAAATAGAATTCACAGGGTTTTTTTTTTTTTTGTTTGTTTGTTTTGGTACAAGCCAGTAATGTTGGTGATGGTTGAGTCTGTATGACTTGCAGGGGAGCCGTGTTAAGTCTGTGCAAGATACATAGTTATTCAGGGATGTTATTTGCCCTAAGGGACTTTACAGTCTAGTGAAGAAGTCAAGAGGAAAACATTAATAATTGTAAATATAGGCAGAAGATAAAAGGGGAAAGATCAACAATGTTCTCCCTGCCCTCTCTCATATAGTTCTCTGGAGATGAAAGTAAGATATGTATTACTTAGGGAAAGCAAGCTGCTGTAACAAATAACCCTCAAATATCTGTGGCTAGATAGTTGGCACATTGGTTTTTTTATGAAGTGAGGCAGGAGCCTACACTCCTTTCATCATCTAGAACCTAGGAATCCTCCACCATCCTTTTTGTTTGTTTCTTTGATACAGGGTTTCACTATGCAGTTTTGGCTAGCCTGGGACTGGCTATGCAGAACAGGCTGGCCACATAGAACTCTTTCGAGATCAGATCTCAGTCTGTCCACTTATATTATCCAGAACCGAATGGCATGGACCATCTGACTCTAAAGCTGCTGGGAAATGTAGTCTTCCTGAGAGCTCAGAGAGAGAGAGAGAGAGAGAGAGAGAGAAAGAGAGAGAGAGAGTGAAACAGGGATCAGTTGAACGCAGACCATCTCTGCCACAATTGGAGCTAACTTTGAGAATTCAACAACCTTACAATTTTCAGGGGTGGGGTTGGTTGTTCTGGTTACTTATTACCGTGTTATAAACTACCACAAAACCAGCAGCTTAAAACAACCTTCATCTTTTCTTATAAATAAATATACAATTTGGATATAGCTCTGTGGGGACAGATACTTGTTTTCCCCAGAGTCAGCAGGATTGACTCAAAAGCTGCAAGCTGAATCATTGGGAGGCCTGTTTGCTCACGTTTTTGGTGATTAAGTCTGGCTACTGGTCATACATCTCAGTTCAGAAAAACTAGGACTCCATTGGGATATTTTTATTTTTGTGTGTTTTAATTTAAACTATGTATTTTTAATTGCTGATTGGAAATTGGGTATATTTATTATATCCAATATATAGTGTCTTGATATATATACATGTTATTATCTTCATCTGTTTGGTGTTACTGTAATAGGATGCCCGAGACTAGGTTATTTATAAAAGATAGAGATTTGTTTCTATTAGTTCTGGAGACTGGGAAGTTCAAGGTTGAAGAAGTTGCATCTAGTGAGGACCCCTTGCTGTGTTGTCTTATGATAAAAAGCAAAAGAACAAAATGATACAAGTGTGTGTGTGTGTGTGTGTGTGTATGTGTGCATACACACGTACATGTGTAACTTGCTCTTGAGGTAATGAGCCCATTCTATAAATAACAACACTAATCCGGTCATGACATCTAATTTCTCAGCACTGTTTCATTGGTGATTAAGTTTTGAGTAGGTGAGCTTTGACAGACATATTCCAACCACAGCAATTGTAGAATGACTATGTAAACAACTATTTAATGTATATATTACCTCACATATTTATCATTTATCTTTGTGGTATGAGCAGCTAAACTGTACTGCCCTGGAAAATTTCAGATATACAGCACAGTGTCGTTAAGCTATAGTCACCACAGTGTCCACCGATCTCTTGAACTTAACGTCTAACTGAAGTCTTGTGTCCTTTGACCTCCATCTGTCTTTTTCATTGTGGTCTTTCCATGTGGTATGTACAGTGTGGCTACCTCACTGGGTAGGAGTACTTCTACATGAAGCCTTAGGGCCCCCAAAGCAAATGTCTGAAAATAGCACAAGTTGCATGGCCTTTTCTAGTTTATCCTTAGAAGTCAGTCCCACAATGACACCAGAGTGAAATTCGTACAAGTGTTTGGTTTTCATGTCTCCTGAAGGTAAGAAGTTTCAGAAGATTTTATTGGGTTGGGTTGGAGGCCCCACTTGCCAGGGTCAGGGATCTCTGGGAGGTTTCTTTCTTTCTCCATGAGCCTTACGATGAGTCCCGGGATGTGCGTGTATGTGTCTCTCTCTCTGTGTAGGTCAGAGGTCAATGTCAACTGTCTTCCTCAATCCTTTTCTTATTATTTTTTTGAGAAAATGTCTCTCAGTGAACCTAGAGCTCATGAGTTTGGCTAGATTGACGGGCCAGCCCAGCCTGCTTACTCTCTTCACCTGACCCCTCAGTACTAGGGTTACTAGTCCATCTTGATGTTTACGTGGGTGCTGGAAATCCAAACTCAGGTGTTTGTGCTTCCACAGCAGGCGTTTTACCCACTAAGCCATCTATCAAGGCCACTTCTTGGGACTTCTGAAGACTAGAAACTAGAGGGAAGATCGATAAAGATGGCTAATGGGTGGTTCATTGTCAAAGATTCTTGTTCATGCTGTCCATTTTCTCAAAATGTATTTTGGCTTCCAAGATCTTCATGGAAGATGATGGGGCCACAGATCTTGGATTCCAGACTCTAGGAGACAAGCACTAGTCCAAAGAGAAATTCTGTTGTCTCCAGGGCCTATATGGGCGCTAGTTGTCACACCCAATGCCTCTCCGAAGAGGGCGCAGTCTGCACTGAAGGAAACTCTGAAGCATGGTCCATTCAGATTCAACACATTAACTGTAAGTGGTTCTGGCCTCCGTTCCTCACAGCTCCACTGTTGAGTTCTCTACCAGGTTCCATCCTGGCACCTTTGCAATCATTGCAAATGAGCTTATTCTGAATCTTCCGGAGTCCAGTTGCTGTGCTCGAGAGACCCAGGGGAGGATTTCACTTCTAGGTGTGGGCAGAAGTGATGTTGTCTGGTGGTAATGTCCAAGACTGGCTGCTCCTGAAGACAGGCTGTGCCTACTGCGCTATTTGAGAGGAGACTCCTGCGGCACAGTAGGGAAGTGAAGAACTAGGAGAGGGATGAGGAAGAAGTCAGTACAAGGTCTGCTAAGGAGCAGCTGAGGTTCAGGATCCCTGAGCCCTGCTAGGAGACGGTGAGAAACACTCACAGAGTTTGCACACTCCAGAGGGAGGAAGCCAGGATGTTCACCCGCCCACTCCATACACCCATGTGAAGAATTGCCGTGGCGAGTGTTAGTTCCCTGCCTTCCCCATCCACTCTGCACAAGAGGGGAGCAGACAGAGGGGGTGCATTTCGTAGAAACAAGGTTAACAGGGGCTAGAGAGAGGACTCAGTGGACAAAGCACTTGTTGTATAAGCATGGAGATCTGAGTTCATATCCCCAGCACCCCATGTGAAAAGCCAGGCATAGGAGTACGTACTAGTAACCATAGTGGTGTACACCTGTTACTCTAAAACTGGGGCTGGAGAAGACAGGAAGATCTCTGGGGCTTGCTGGGTAGTCAGACAAGCCAATTTGGTGAGTTTCTGGTTCAATGGGAGAGAGAGACTTTATGTCAATAAATAAGATGGAGAGCAGTAGAGTAGAACACCCAATGCTGAACACAACACGCATGCACACACACACACACACACACACACACACACGAACATACACACTGAAGAAAGAAATGAAAGCAAAGAGGCAGGAACAGATACCGTTTCTTAGCTTTGTGCTTCATGCCAGCACAAGAACTGTGCATGCAGCACAGAACATGCCAGATGTCTACCAAGTAATCGGAACAGCATAATGAGCCCCCACAGGTCCATCCTTCATCAACAATGATCCACACTCTTCCCTTTGGTTTCATTGATACCTCTAACACGATCTTTATAGGCTAAAGGAAACATGGTTAAGAAAAGGAGGATGGGAATACAAGCAAAGTGACACCGAAGTGTGTTCATGCAAAACCGAGAAGGGAAGGAAGTCAGCAGAACTCCTTGGCTTCTGTCACATGCATGATGAGGAAGTGAAGCTTTAATGGCAGGGTGGGCTGGAAGCAGCCTTGGAGAGCCTTGCCTGTCAGGCTGAGGAGGGTGTGGGGAGGCTTTTCTCTGACCAGTTACTGTGTATAGATAAGTAATCCGGTAGCCCCGATCCCAAGGTTTCCTGAAGTGGACCCAAGAGAGGACTCAGGCTCTGGAGTTTTCGTGAACAATGATGATAGGAGTTAGCAGGGGGGAGTAGAAAAGCAAGACAGACAGGGAAGAGAAGGCAGATGCAAAGGGCGTTACAGAACCGGCTGCTGCTGTGGTCCACAGCAACTCACTCCTGTGGAAAGTTCTGGGAGACAGTGTCTGTGGTGCAGCTGAGTTTATCTCAAGTGAGTAATAGAGAGCTGGGGATCTTGACACCCTCTCCCATTATTGCCGGGGGCTGTTCTTGAGGACACTATTTTCTCGACACTTCCTATTTGTGGTTCTGAAAAAAACCTCCTTCAGGAATAGAGATGTGGATAAAGGCAGTTGAAAGCGGGCCAGAGCTCACGAATCGGGAAAGGTGTGGAGGAAATGTGGATGGAGCTCTAACAACCAGTCCCATACTGGCCTCAGCTGCAGCTCATTAGGAAGCAGGATGCCCAATGCAGGAAGGGACACTCGGGATACAGGGAGTCCAGGAGCTGAGAGTTAGGAGAGAAGGAAAAAGTGTCGACAGATGGGGGAGTGATCAACAGGATTTGGCAACAGATCTCACATGTACACACGTAGGAGGCAAATTACCAGAGATAGATTATAAACAATGCTCAGCTATAGTAGCTACACTTTTAAACTTCTGAGAAAGCAATCGGATTCATCACCAACCCTGCTGAGCCCTTCTCCGTTCCAGCAGCTCAGCCAGGCACTCTGAGGCTCAGGGGTAGGAGATTATATGACTGAGAGGACTGGTATCTTCTCAGGTGTGGCCACAGGTCTGGCTCATCCCAGACTGTTCCAAGCTGTTCCATAGCTAGGTGAGGGGGGACAGGGGTGGCAGCCCAGGGTAATGCATTAGTGAGAGCATTCAAGAGCAAGTCTTTGCTCCTGCCCTGTGTGATCGAGGGCAGCTCAGTGGCCTCAGTCAATCCTAAGGTGCAATGTGGAAGCAACTGTATGCACTCTCCCCACCACTGACTAGTCTACTCAGCCTGTTTAGGAGCCGATGGTTCTAACAAATGAACTCCTCTTCCATCCCCTTACTCTGAGCGTTCTGAGGTCTCTGTGGCCATGTGCTCTGCCTCTGCTGGGTCGGATGTCCTGTTTGCTTTCACGGTTCTGTACTGCCACCAATAATAGCTCTGCTTCCCAACATCAGTCCCCTGCTCATACCCAGCAACCTTTTCCAAGTATTTGAGTCTGAGTCTGAGTGCATCTCCCCACCTGGAAGGCACTCGTATTGTGTAGAACTGGCCTGGCAGATCTGGTGTGGTAGACCAAATAATAGCCCCCAAGAATATGCATGTCTGGTCTTGGGATCTGCGATTTTGGTACTTAAAGGTAGAAGGAACTTCCAGATGTGACTAAATAAGGCTCTTGAGATGGGGGAGTTTATATCAGATTATCCGAATGGGGCTTTATTTAAAAAAAAAAAAATTAAAGACAGGATCTTATGTAGCTCAGACTGGTCTTGAACTCGCTAGTAACCAAGGATGACTTTGAGTTTCTCATTCCTCCTGCCTGCTCCCCATGAGTGCTCAGATTACAGGCATGTAGCACCATGTTTTGCTTTTATGAAGTGCTGGAGATTGAACCCAGGGCTTTGTGCATGCTACACAGGGACTCTACCAACAGAGCTACCTCCTCAGCTACGAGTGAGTCTTTAAAAGAGGGATGCAGGAGAGCCAGACTCATAGGATGCGGTGTGATGATGGAAGCAGAAAAGGACCTGTGACAGTAGAACCAAAGATCAGAATGCTGTGGGCCTGCTGCTGGTTGGATGCATCACCTGCCAAAAAAAGCTCCCGTGTTAAAAGTTTAGTCTCCAGTACAGCACTCCTGGTAGTGTGAAGCAGAACCTTTAAGAAGTGAGACCTAGTGGGAAGACCTTAAGGATCACAGGACTCTGGTTTTTTCCTCTTCCCCTTCTCCTCTGCTTCCTGGTCCTGAGGTGGACTCTTTGTTCTGCCACATCCCCCTTGCCGTATCACCATCTGGGACACCCACCAGAGGCTCAAAGCAATGGCTCATCTGATCTTGGACAGGAACATCCTAAATTGCAAGCCAAGATAAATCTTTTCTCTTTCTAAGTGAATTAGCTCGGCTATTTTGTCATAGTGATGGAAAGCTGACTAACACGTGGGCCAAGAGCCAAAGTCTGTGGGTGACCTCTGGAAGTTGGAAAGGCAATGAAATAGATTCTCCCTTGGAGTCTCCAGAAGGAACACGGCCCTGCTGATCCACTCTGCTCTTCTGATGTCTAGAAGCTAACACGTTTGTGTTACTTTAAGTCTCAAAATTCAAGGGAACATCTGACAACAGCAAGAGGGATTCGGTAGAGCTTCAAGAGCAGCCTGCAGCTGATGCCTGTCGGGTATGGGCGGGTAATGATTCCAGCTTCCATCCCGTGCAGGCAGCGTTAACTCCTAGGCACTGGTCTATACCCTTTCTCAGTTTCCTTATGGGATTAAATTCTTGTCATTGCTGCTCTAAGGGGTTAATAATGTGTCCCCTTTCACTTTTTTCTTATTTTGTGTCACTTTTATATTTTATTTATTTATATTCTCTCTCTCTCTCTCTGTATGTGTGTGTGTACATGTGTGTACATGTATGTGTGTAGATGCACATATATGAGTATGGAAGACAGAGGTCGATGTCGGGTGTCTTCCTCAACCACTCTCTATTTTTTCCTTTTCTTTTTTGATTTGAGACATGGTCTCTCACTGAATCTCAGGCTCATTGATTTCACTAGACTGTGGCCAGTGAGCTCCAAGGATCCACCTGTCTGTTTCCCGAATACTGGGGTTTATAAGTGCCTGCTTTTTATGTGGGTGCTGGGGCTATAAACTCCGGTCTTCACGCTTGCATGCCAAGCACTTTACTGACTGAACTAACCCCAGCCTTTGTGTCTATTAAATACTTCCCTGATGAACACCCCCGGAGTCCTTTCGCAAACAAATCACTTGCACTCAGATCCTTATTCAGGATCAGATTCTGGGAGAAATCATCCTAAGTTAGGCCACAGAGGGCACCTCCTGTGGCCCAGGCCTGGATCAGCTGCATTTTATCCTGTCAACCATGTGGAGCATGTTGTTTCCATTTTTTACAGGAGGCAGCTCCAAACCTGGGCTGAATCTTACAGCTGCCAAGTTGAACAGCCCAGATGTGAAGCCATGTATGTCAGAATCTCAAGCTATGGCCTGTCTGCTGAGGGAGTTTTGCGAGACTCTTGGTGCTCAGGAGAGCCATTTCAGAGCCCCCTGGCTTCTGTCTTGATTACTTTGCTTTTTGATGGTCACCAAGATTCAGAGGTCCCCTTAGTCTCATTACCACAACCAACAAATCACAAAGTATTTGTCTGCTAGAGCTGCTGTAACAAAAAGTACCACAGCTTGGTTGTAAATTTATTTCACAGTTCTGGAGGCCAGGAATACAAAATCAGGAGTTTGATAGGTTGGTTCCTTCTTGGCTACGAGAATCTATTCTAGGCCTTTCTCCTTGGGTTATAGATCAACATCATTGTATTTCCTCATCATCTTCCCTCTATGTATGTATGTGTGTATAAGTTTTCCTGTTTTCAAAGAGCAGTAGCTATATTGGATGAGGACCTACTTCATCTTCAGTTGATCATTCGCTTAGTCATGGTTACTGTTGCTGTGATGAAACACCACAAACAAAATCAAGTTGAGGAGGAAAGGGTTTATTTGGCTTACACTTTTGTATCATAGTCCATCATTGAAGAAAGTTAGGGCAGGAAGCTCAGACAGGCCAGGAACCTGGAGGCAGGAGCTGATGCAGAGGCCCTGGAGGGGTGCTGCTTACTAGCTTGCTCCCCATGACTTGTTCGGCCTGCTTTCTTAGAGAACCCAGGAATCTCATGCACTTTATAGGATCCCCATTTTATTTTCTTGGGGACTAGAATTCATAACTACTTAAAATGTGCTTATTCATTTTATGTGTATGAATGTTTTGCCTACATGCACCACGTGGATGCCTGGTGACCTCAGAGACCGGAAGAGGGTGCTGGATCCCCTAGAACTGTAGTTACAGATAGTTGTGAGCTGCCATGTAGATGCTGAAACTGAAGCTGGGTCCTCTGAAAGAACAGTAAATGCTCTCAGCCACTGAGTTATTGATTTAACCCCAACCACCTTTTTTTTTTTTTTTTAAAACCGACAGAGTCAGATTAAATAGCCTAGGTTGTCTTCTAACTTACTATGTAGCTCAGGATGTCCTCAGTTTTGTACCAGTTCTGCCACTGCCTCTGAGTGCTGTGATAATAGGCATGAACTTCCATACCCAGGTTCAGCGTTAGTTTGTGCAGGGTTAAAATGTTGAGTCCACTCAGCTGATGGCTGATAGGAAGGAGGTATGGTCTTGAAATGATGGCTTCCTGTGGAGGAGAAATAGGTCAGATTGTCAGCCTTAGGCTGTGTCCCCTTGGGACCTGAAGCAGAAGACCAGTTGTTCATTGAGATTTGCCTAAGGCAGACAACGATCTTTCCTCTTTATCGTTGTGTCCCAATGATGGCACAGCGCCCACCGCCTAACAGGGCTTCAAAGAATCTGTTGGCTGCTTTGGTGGACACTAGACCTCTGGCTTGGTAGAGTCACATGGACTTTGGTTATGTCTGCAAGACATGAAGTTGGAGTCAGGGGATGCCAGGCATGAGAAGAGAACGCTGATTGGGTGTAGAGGTAGAGATGGAGAAGCTGAGGCAAAGAATCCATGTAGAATCATATTCACTGAGCATACATGCTAAGGCTGGGACACATCCGTGAAGTCGGTAGGATAGCTAACTCATGCTGATCTTCCTGGTAACATGAAAAACAGGGACAGAGATAGAGAAGTCTCTAGAGGGAAGGGAGAGGGGAAAACCCAGCCAAGGGGGAACACCAGTGGCAATTTCTCTTTGATTAGTTTCCTAGGGCTGCTGTATCAAGTTACCACAAACTGAAAACAACGGAAATTCATCATCTCCCAGGTCCGGAGGCCAGAAATATGAGATCAAGGTGACTAGAGGGTTGCCTCCCCCTCTTTCCTGGCTTCTGGGGGTAGTGTCAGCCAAACCTTGACCTTTCTGGTCTTGTTGCCGTCTCACTCCTGTCCCTGCCCCCCGTTTTCACGACTCTCCTCCTTTGCTTTTTTGCGGACATTTGTTTGGATTTGGAATTTGCCTTAATCTTGGATGATATCTTGAGATCCTTACGTTTGCAAAGACCCCTTTCCCCAGTAAGGCCACATTCGCAGCCTCTAGGTGGACACGTCTATTGGGATCACTATTCCACCCACTGCAGTTCTTAGGCTGGCCCTAGGGCCGTATTCCTTTAATTTGAACTGAGGCCTATGGAAATGTTGCTGGCCTGTCTCCTGAGAATAGTTCTGCCACAAAGGGCGTCTTCGGTACCTTCTGGACCTGTTGCAGAGTCAAGTGTTGGGTAGAAGCGGGGTGGGGGGGCAGGGGGAATGACAGCAGTACCTCTAGAACTGAGCCTCCAGGCTAGAGCCCCAAACTGTGTGCTTTACTTGGGGGCACAAAAGACAGTAGCTAAGAGATTCCAACAGATGACCAAAGTGCAGATTTTTTTTTTTTCCAAAGGAAATATCAAAGAAGTGGTCAAAGGACTCTAAATCCAGAGGAGCATGTGAAACGTCGTGGAGAGGAAACAGTAGAGTTCTCTGTGAGCAGGCTTCTTTGGTGGGAAGCAATTCCTTTCTGGTACCCAAGGGCCCCACCTAGAAAAGTGGGTTAAAATGGATGTGGATGGGTAGTGGGGTGGGTGGTGTTTACTGGGAGCCTATGACAAATGATAATCAGCATTCCATTTGGAAGGTCCAGTGATACTTCTCTCTTGAAGTTATCTGGATACTATGACTTGGGAACTGACAGAGAGAGCCAGAGAGAGAGCCAGAGACAGAGAGACAGTGGCACAGAGAGACACACACACAGAGAAACAGAGACAGAGAGAGGCAGAGTCAGAAAGACAGCGGCACAGAGAGACACACACACAGAGAAACAGAGACAGAGAGAGGCAGAGTCAGAAAGACAGCGGCACAGAGAGACACACACAGAAACAGAGACACAGAGAGAGGTGGAGACATAGAGAGACAGAGACACATAACACACACAGAAATAGAGATAGAGACAGAGAGAGAGAGCCACTTCTGTAAAGTAAATGGCTGCCCTCCCATAGGAGAACAGGACAGTGGTGCATATTTGGGACTCCTGCCAGACAGGTGACTCACACTGAATCCTTGTCTCAGGATCTTTAAGGAGTAGGAAAGGGACTTCTTTGAAACACCTGCGCTGGCTGTCTTTGGCTTTGAAGCACAACGGTACTGCGTCTGAGTCTAAATGTCTGTGCAAGCAGGCCATACTAAGCTCAGTGGGAGTGCTCACCCAAAGAAGGACAGCCTTCGCTGTCATGAGAGGGTGAGGCCGGAGGTGCTGAAGAGCCCACAGAAGCTCCTGTGAAAGAGCCAAGGTCTTCAAGTCTTGGGAAGGCCCAAGATGTCATCTGGTGACAGACTTCCTATGTCCCCTTGCTGTCCCCTTCTGCTCCCTCTTCTTCACCCCACTGGTAGACATTAGGGAAGAAAAAGCTACCGTCAGACTGGAAGAAGAAAAGTGACAGATCCCAGCCTGATCCCAGCCTGATCCTAGCCTGATCCTAGCCTGAGTCCTCAAAGCTGGCATTCACTTACAGCCATTCCGATGTTACAAATGCAATGCCAAACCATGCCAGATGTTGTGGCTATTTGCCTGAATTTGGTAAACCAGTCCCAAATGGGTTCCCTCTCCCTGCCTCTTTGTCTCTCTGTCTCTGTCTGTCTGTCTGTCTGTCTCTCTCTCTGTGCTGAACAGTGTCCTTGTAGAAACACAATCATAGGAATCATGAGGCCTAGGAGCAAAGGAGTGCTTCCTGTTCTGAAATCATTTGAAAGGCACAGAGAGAGTGTATGAGTGCCTTGGGACTGCTGTAACAAATGATAACAAACTGGGTACATTGAAACACCAGAAATAAATTCTCTTTCAGTTCTGGGAAGCAGAAGTTGGAGATGAAGGTGTTGGGGACATGATGTTTCTTTCTGGAGATACTGTGGGAATCATGTTCTGGGCCTGTGGTCAGCAGTCCTGGTGCCTAGTGTCCACTTGGGTTCACATAGCCTTCCTCTAGATGACTACGTTACAATTTTCTCGTCACCTGAGGACTCCAGTCACTGGGTTCGAGCCAATGTAAGTCCTGCAGAACTCATCTTAATTTGATTACATCTGCAAAGACCCTATCAGTATATCTTTTAAGGGGCCATACTTTAACTCAGAGAGTCAAGTCAAACTTTCTTTTGATGTTATCTCATAAGAACTTTTAGGGAGTATCTGATAGGCAATGTCCCCACGACCTTCCGTTCCCCCAGTGCATACAGAAACGAACATTCCGAGGTTCTTCCCAGTGATGGTACTTGGTAGTTGCTGTGGCTGTCTACTGTTGCAGGTGCCCTGAACCACCAGTCTTAACTCTGCATGCTGGAGGAGTGGGTCATGTGACCAGGGCCTGGCCAATACTTTCCTCTAGTCCACCAGGATTGCTTTAAGGGAACCAGGTGCTTCACTAGGCTCCCAGGATTCCCTGAGACTTTAGGAAAAATGGAGACTCCGAGGAGTCAATGGAGATTCTAAATGGATCCACTGATTCCCACCTACAGAGTCTACCTGACAGTGTGCTATATGCGGATTGAGTCCCCCAAAAGTTATGTGAAAGTCCTAGTGGGAAAATTTGGAGTACTTTTAGTTTGATGGAGGTCTTTCCTCTTGTTTCAGGTGGACCTAGCTCGGGAGCTAGGGTCCCAGAAAACTTAGTGGCCATTAAAGCCACAAAACCTGTGGCTTGGGGAGTTCTTGTCTCATAAATTTAAAGAATAAACTTCACAGAACACAGAGCACGGAGCACAGGGTGAGTTTTAGAGAGAAATTTATTATAGGTTCATAGGAGACAGTGCTCCTAGATAGCAGGTCCTTGGGAATGAGATACCATCGAGGTGCTAAAAGGACTTAAAGCAGAAACTGGGGTGAGGGATGGCCTCTGTGTGTGTGTGTGTGTGTGTGTGTGTGTGTGTGTGTGTGTGTATGTGTGTGTGTGTGTGTGTGTTGGTCACTTGAGTTGGCATAACAACTAGGTATTTAGGTGCCTCCTTTCACACTCAGTCAAGTGTTCACAAGTAGCTCCCAAGCAGGGGTAAGAGATAACAAGGAGGCAGGAAGCAGGCCTTTCTTCTGGCATCCTTGGCCTCCGGAATGGACAGTCCTGGAACTGCTGCTTTGGAGTCCCTGCCTGGTCTGACTAGTTCCTTTCTTTGTTCTCATCATTAATCTCTGGCACATGTGGCTTATAAATAAGGTATCTGCAGATCATATTGCGATAAGGCAGACCTGTCATCCAGTGATGGCGTCCTTATGAGGAGAGGAAACTTACAGAGGGAGCAAAGCCTGAGAAGGACACTGAGAAGGACAGTAGAGACCAGAATGATGTTTCTACAGGTCAGAGAATGTGAGGCTCGCTGGTTGAGGTTAGTGAGGAGCCTTCTCCTGAGCTTTCCCAGGGAGCATGGATATACTGACGGGCACCCAGCTTAGACTTCTAGCCTTCTGCATGGTGAGAGATGTTGTTCTAAGTCACCCAGATTGTGTTTGTTGGCCATGTTGGCCACAGATATCAAAGTGTTTGTGCCAGTCTCATGTCCTTGTCTAAGACTCTATCACATTTGGTTTATTTGGCACTGCAACTTTCCTTTCAGTGAAGAAGATCCCCACAGTGACCAGGATCCCTCTGAGAAGGAGCCTTCATCAATGGCTCAGGATGTGCCTATGAGCCACGTGATGCCTAGGTATCGACTCTCCTCCTTCTTTTGTGGTGGGAAGATGGGAGCAGTCCTGGACTTCATTCTTCGCAAAGGCTCAAAACTAACCTCAGAAACTCAAAGGCAGTGAGTTTTAGGCACCTAGATCCTGCACAGTTTAGCCCTGCTCCTCTTCTTAGCCCTGCCATGACGTACAATCTTCTTTCACCAGGTCCAGGCTCACCACCCAACTCTAAGAGCAGGAATATGTGAGCTCGATCGTGCTCAGAACTCTTTGTATTTCTGTAAGCTGTGCCCGCATTCCCCGAGAAGAGCTTTTATTATGGAAATTTCGAACATATATTATTGCATTTTCTGCTACTATAAGAATGCCACAGATACATTTGTTTTGTCAGGGAGTGTGACAAATGTGTATCACTGTGCTCACGTGGCGGTCAGAAGACAACTCATAGGAGTCTGGTTTTTCCTTCCGCCATGTGGGTCCCGAGGATAAAGTCAGGTCATCAATCTTGGCAATAGGCACCTTTGTCTGCTGAGCTAGCTCATTGGCCCGCAGAGAAGATTTCTTTAGTTTGCTTTTATGGCGGTTCAAGGGTGTTGTGATAACTTTGGTTTGGGTTCGGTGTCTGCCTTGTGATAATAGCATCACAATGTGAGAGTGGGCACAAGAGGGGGAAAGATCAGAAAGCAAGATAGGAAGTCAGACTGTGGATCCAACTTACCCTTGCATGACCACCCAGCCTCGAGGAAACATACTGGGGTGCCACGATAACTACATTAATCCCTTCTGAAATCAGTTCCCCCATTACCTCCCATCAGGTCTCTTCTATTAAAGGTTCTACCATGACTCACACACCACATTGGGGATGAAACTTCCAATATATAAACCCTTGAGGGACATGTTAAAACCTGTCTAAACCACAGCAAAGCTTATTTAAACGTCTATACCCAATGCTGAGCTCTTACAATGTTGTTTTTTCTTTTTTTCTTTTGTTGTTTTTCAGAGACAGGGTTTCTCTGTTGTAGCTCTGGCTGTCCTGGAACTCACTCTGTCGACCAGGCTGGCCTCGAACTCACAGAGATCCTCCTGCCTCTGCCTCCCGAGTGCTGGGATTAAACACGTGTGCCACTGCTACCCAGCTTTATCTATTTTCTTCCCCACATAGGAAGTAGAGCGAAATTACAATATTACATCATCAAGTCCACAAACATTGTTACGCTTATCTCTAAAAGATGAGTGACTTTCAAAAAGGTAACTGGAATACCATTATCACATCTGAAAATATTGAAGAAGTCCTAAGTCGTAGCAAGCATCCAGTAGATGTTGGGATTTCCAATTGTTTCATCAATATGACCATTATTTTAATAGTTTTAAAAAGATTTGTTATTTATTTTTAAATACTTAATAATTAAGTATATTTGAATGTGATATAAAATTTATATATATATATATTATATTCGATATAGTATTTTTGTTTTAGAAGTCTGTGTATACATGTGTGTCCGCATGTACATGTGAGTACACGTGCACTTGGAAGAGAGAGGGGGTCACATCCCCTGGAGCTGCAGTTGCAAGAGGTTGCAAGCCACTTGATAGGGATTCTTGGAACTGAGCTCAGGTCCTCTGCAAGGGTAGTACAAGCTCTTAACCACTAAGCCATCTCTCCTGCCTCCAGTGTGATTTTTTTTAAAAAAGAAATGTATGTATTTTATTTATATGAACGTTCCATCTGCATGTATATCTGCATGCCAGAAGAGGGCATCTGATCCCATTACAGATGGTTGTGAGCCACCATGTGGTTGCTGGGAATTGAACTCAGGACCTCGGGAAGAGCAGCCAGTGCTCCTAACCCCAAGCCATCTCTCCAGCCCCTGGTATGATTATTTTTAAGCGGATTGTCTGTGTTAGAATCCAAATAAGGATCCACATATGAAAGTGTTTCCCCTATGCTGTTTCTCTTCTCTTGCCATGTATCTGAGGGAAGAAACTAGGCTGTTTGTCCTGTGGACTTTCCCAGTGTTTTTTCTTCCCTGATTGCATCCTTTAATGTTGTAACATGGCCCTCTGTCACCTGTATTTACTGTAGGTCTAGATGCTCCATCAGGTTCAGGTACATGGGATGCAGGTGGTGGTACTTCACTGGTGTTGATCACTGTGAACATCTGCAGGGGCAGACTCTGGATGGCTCTCCTGCTCTCCTGGTGGTCCCCCCCCTCTTTGTTGAGGATCACTGTCTAAATCTATCAAATTTCCTGAGACTCGCTCACACCCTATGGTGGAAAGGCACACAGCATCTTCCTTCAAAATAGACTCCAGCTTTATTTAGGGCTTTTAGCTCCACCCATTGCACACCCTTGAAGGGGCAGGCTGCCTCTGTGCTCTTCCTTGTTGTGTTTCCACTGCCTGGCACAGAATAGTAGTTCAGTGACTACTCGTTGAATGAATGAGTTCTTTTGGTTTAGGAATCCTGGAAAAGCCGGGAGAGAGGCCGAGACAGAAGTGAGCCCCAGAGGGAGGGCTGGGATCTTTTAGAACCCTAGTTTCCTATGGAATGCTTTTGTGGGATCAGAGCATGCAGCTCAGAGCATGGTGTCACTCTCTGAGGCTGCTGAATTGCAAAATACAACTTGCCCCTTTTAGCATTGGGTGGCATTGGGAGGACAAACAAACAAAAAACCCAATTCCTCTTGTTCTTTCACCCCAGACCTCAGAGACTCAGTATATCTCATCTTTAATCACTGTCTAAAATGCAGGATTTTTACTTCCTGGATTAGAAAATGTTTCCTTCCCAGAGAGGCCTGATGTGCCTTCAGGGGAGCCCTTTCCGTCTCCCTTTGATCTGAGTACATCATTCCACCAGCCCCTGGCTCCCTGTGAATTAAACAAGAAGGGAGAAACTCAGGCTCCGGAAGAAAGTTCAGCTGCCCAATTGTGCTGGGAGGGCACCTGGCTGGCTGCTAAGCATACGCCAGGAAGAGATTTCCAGCCTCTTCCTGGGGATCAGCTCAGGCTACGGAGATGGGAAGGTCACTTTATCCTATAGTCTCTGGGGACTCTTTGGAGGATGCAGCTGTAAAGCAGCAAGAACTCCTTTCCTCCTCTAGGGAAGAAGGAAAGGGACAACAGGGCCTCCCCAAGTGGTCTCTGCAAGTAACCCAGGGCAGGCTAGATGTAAAAGCCTGGAGCAGACCGGAACAGACCCTCCCTGGCACCGATCTCCAAGCTGGCACTGAAGGTGCCCTGGCAAGAACTGGAGGAGTCTGAGAGTTCCAGGCTTCCAGTGCTTGCAGCTCCAGGACTCCCGATTGCCAGGCAGAAGAGGTCTGCAGAGGCCACAGACAGAGCCAGGAATGTTAAGAGGGTCTGGATTCTGACAGACTGCTGGATCAGTGGCTGGCTTTGGCCACGTGGCATTGGGTTTTCTGACAGTCAGCTCAGAGCCACCTCACACTCCTGAGGACAATGCCATTCCAGGCGGCTTAGTGGAAGCAGTCTGTCACAGTTGCTTATGGGATTGTTTTCCTTTGGGACCCTGTGAGGGCGATGTAGTGACTTACTTTCCATCTTGTGTCTGTCTATTTGGTTTAACATCAGTAATTTCTTTTTTTTTTTTTTTTTTTAAAAAAAGAAATGGTGCAATTTTAAGATAATGAAACCTTGGATTCCAAACCATTATTCTACAGCTGCTTCTGGTTCCTGGGTGTGGTCCTCTGAGCCAGTCACCTTGGGGAGGCATTTACCAGTTGCCAGGTGGCTGGCCTCTATCACTCAAAAATGCTTCAGGGGAGTGGGTAGGCTGGAGAGATGGCTCAGTGGTTAAGATCACTCTCTGACCTTGCTAGAGGACCAGGGTTTGGTTCTCAGCATTCACATCATGTGATTCACAACAATCTGTAACTCTAGCTGCGTGGGATAGCACGCCCTCTTCTGGCCTCTGAGAATACTGCAATCATGAGTACAAACATACATACATTATAATTTACAAATAGATAAATCTGTAAAAAATGTTTTGGGGACACATCTCATGAATGTACCTTTTGGAGCCTGGGTCATGTCCTTTTAGGTGGCCTCAGATATAGTAGATTTGGGCCACATTTTAGTGATCAGATCAGAGGCCCTATGTGAAATCCCGTTTTTTTTGTGGCTGGTGATACTGCACCTAGAACCCCACTAAGCACTTAGATATTCATGGGATAAAGAATGATTGGGCCTCTTTTAGGGGCAGAAATGATTTCTGTAGGACAAATCATGTGAGCAGTGGGAGCCCGACTTTCTTGCTCAGCTTGTTAGAGATGTTTTCAGAAATGATGAAGTGGTATATGCCACCCTCCTGGCATGTCCCTGGGGTGTTTCCCACTGATCAGCACTGAGAGAGGGAGCACCACATTACAGAGGAAGCAGACTTTCCAGATCCTTCCATTGTCGGAACTCTGGAATCCCCTCCACAGTTTGCTTTGCTCTAAGTCTCCAACCGCTAGCACTGTGCTCATGGCCGAGGCCTCAGGTTGCCTTCTCTCAAAGATGTGTGTGCAAGGAGTTTATTTGGAAAGGGATCGCAGCAGTCCAGTAAGTGGGTTCAGAGGTGAGACAGGAAAAGAAGGAAAGCCCACAGGCACTGTGAACAGTGGCTAAGTGAGGCACGGACCTGCTGGGAACCTTCTAGAAAGCATCGAGGAATGGAGGCCTGAGTTGTCGTTCACTGGCGTTGAGAAGCTGGGGTAACTATGTGGCAATTCCTACCCTCCTGTCCACCTTGCCTTTGGCTGAAGGTGGTTCTTGTTGCATCATCTCTGGAACTTTCAGGTTGCCTGCAGTATTGTCCGAGTGTGCTTCTGTGTCTAGAGGAATGCTATTTTTAGGTGATAAGAGGCCATAGGTGAGTCTAGAACTTTCCCACAAGGCGCAGGCTCCCCTCTAGACCAGCAGGCAAAGGGGATAAAGATCAGAAGAGCAGGGCCTACAAGTGATCAGTTGTTTGTTGACTTTATTTTTGGGGGTATCTGTGTCTACAGTGCAGATTTTCTAATCTGGTGATACTGATTTTGGGACATGTCAGTCAACAAGGACATACCTTCCCAATTTAAATTCCATACACATGGGGTAGACAGATGCTAACTTTCCAGTCCTGAGTATGAAACCCACGTTAGATGATTTGTAACTAGTTCTTCATGGCACATGACACCAGTCCTTTCGAACTTCCGGTCAACTCCTCCTCTCGTGGATGTGTCCTTGAGAAGAGGTGGGGCTTGCAGTCCCACATTCTGAGTTTGAATCTGACTTCCACCTCTCTGTGACCTCAGACAAATTATTTCACCTCTTTGTACCCCCTCCTTTGGAAAAATGAAGCAATAATGTCACCTCCCTGAGCTATTTCAAAGATCAGAAGAGACACGGTTAGTACAAGCATGCGGCCACGTATCCAGCACTGTAGAATGTGTTCTGTGTTCAGATCATCACCCCCTGATGAACTGAGTAGGTAACAGAAACCTACCATGAAACGGCTTCCATTCTATATGTTGAAAATAATGGTATGCAAAATAGTTTAAAAATAATAAAATACTATTGGAGCTTATTTTCATGAAGTTTAATCTCCAGTAGAGACTACAGATAGTGAAAATAAGTCAGCCCCGGGATGGGAGAAAGGTTAATTAGCAAAGTGCTGGCCTCAGAAACAGGAGGACCTGACTTTGATCTCCAGAACCCACCTTCAAAAAAGGCCATGGTGCGTTGCTGCTGTGCCTTTCAAATCCCAAGGCTGGGGAGGAGGCAGGCAGATTCCCAGAGTTCACATGCCATCTGTCCTACACTTCTTGGTGAATTCCAGACCAATGAAAGCCTGTCTTAGAAAACGAGATGAATGGTAACTGAGGAATTCTACCTCAGGTTGTCGTCTAGCCCCCACACACATATGCACACATGCATGTACCTGCACACACCCGTGCACTGGATACACACAAACATGCATGTGTGCACACATGCGGACACACCTACATGCACAAACCTCAACCCATTTTATAGTATGTTAGAAGGTGATAAATTCCATAGAAAAACCTAAATCTAGGGGGTAAGTCTAAGCTGATCTGAGGAGCGAGGGAGCAGCCATAATGGCATTGGATTTACTTGAACAATGCAGCACGGCCTTGTTTGGAGATCTGTAACTCAAGCACATCTGTAAAGACCCTTCTTCCCAATATATATACATATATATGTAATTATATATAAATATATTTTACATATTTTATTTTTATATTATAAATAAATAGATATATTTATATATTAAGTATATAATATATATGCATACATATATAGTTTATATATATTTTGGTGCTCACTGTTCATCATTTGGTCCCGGAGCAACCGGAGAGGAGTGAGCCAGGTAGAGCTCAGCCCAGAAGGAGCATGGTTGGAGGCTCTTGCAAAAGCTGGCTTCAACCCCTGACCCTATGGCAGAAGGAATCATGACAGCAGCCCAGCCCGCATTTCCTACTTCTGGCTGCCTGCTTCCATATCTGTGCCAGTCTTCTGGCATTCTGCTTCTCCTTGCCGAATCCACAGATGGATCAGAACTGAGCTGGTAGAAGACAAAGGCTTCCTGATTCTAATCAGAACTCTTGTCTCTGAAGACCTAGGGATGGATAGGACCTTTTGGACCATTCACAAGGAGAGTCTAAAGTGTCCAGCCACTTCTGTGTGACCTGCTGCTGACTTGTGGAACAGGAATTGCTGCCAGGCTCGTCGGGCTCAGTGAGTTAAACTCTGTCTCATGCCAGGCTCAGCACCGAACTCAGGTGCTGCATAAAACCCTCCACTCACAGTAGTCCTGGTTTCATTCAGAAGGTTAACTGTCAGGCATTCCCTGTCTGCAAAGCTAAGGAAGAGGACAAAGAGGAGAAATGCAGAACTCTGGGCCACAAGGTTCTTAGACTGTCAGCTGTGATGATTAATCTTGATTGTCAGTTTGGTTTGATTGAAACACGCCTAGGAGATTAGTTAAGCATACAGCTGGGTATGTCTGTGAGAGCCTTTCCTGAGACCATTAGATCACAGGGCTCAGAAATACTACTAATTCATTGTTGAATTATACACTAAGAGAGAACTGGTAGGCTGCAGAAATGTGGAAGGCAGAGCCTAGCTGGAGAGAGTGGCAGACAGGGCGAGTCTTCAAAAGGTGCCTCTTGCCTCTGGGCCCTTCCTACTGTTCCTCTTTGCTTCCTGACTCCCATCAGGTGATTTACCATGCCATTTTAGGCCAGCATGGACCAAAACTTCTGAAACCATGAGCCAAAATAAAATCTTCATCTAACTCATTTCTCTTGGGTATTTGTCACAGTGATGGAAATCATGAGAAGCGAAGCCTGCATCTAAGTCATTACAGTTGTCCCCTCCTCCATGAGAAATACTTTGCAAGACTCCCAGTGGATGCTTAAAGCTATGTGTAATGTCAGCTCCTGCATAGACTTCGATAAAGTTTAGTGTATAAATTGGGCACATTAAGAAGTTAATAGCGATGACAATAAAATGGAATTCTAGCAATACAATGAAATAATCATCATGGGAATGCAGTGTCTCTCACACACAATATCTTACCCTTCTCTTGTGCTGATGTGAGATGACACAGTACCTCTGTGATGAGACCCTCGAGGTGAACAGGGTAGCAACAGTGGCATACTATGAGTCCACTGCTGGGTTCCTCATTGATCTCCTATAAGCTGTTGTGACCAGTATCACGAGTCCAGTTCCACCCTGCTCTGTTCTGCCGGAGACAGTAATTGTCCCTTTTCATCTGGCGGATCCATACTGTATATGCTACCCGCTCATTACTCACTTTAGTAGTTGGTGCTGTTGGCTCTCGGTATATGTGCTTGTACTCCACTAAGCCAAAGAATGACACCTGATTTAAAACTTAGGAATTACTTCTTTCTGAAATTTCCTCTTGCACATTTCCAGAGCACCCTGACCTTGGAGAATGCTGAAAACAAAATGATGGGCAAGTGGGGGTCCACAGGGTGTCACAGATGCACACGGCAGGTGTTATTTTCTGTTGGCTTCTTCTTGGTCTACCAGCCTTCCTGGGCAGCTGTGGTGGTCGATTCCAGCACACTGTCTGCTTCCCATTTCAAGTGTCGTGGCTGTCAGCCCTACTGCCTGAAGGCTTTGTAGGCATCAGGGGAGTTTGCCCTGGGCCAATACTAAACAAATAGAAATTACAGGCAGCTAGTGCCCCAGGACTATGCTCCAGGAAGGGTAAGTGATCCAGCTGCTTTGCCCTACAGCCAACCCTGAGCCTGGGCCACAGGTCTCCTTAGGATTCTTCCAGGAGCTGAGCTCCAGCTGCTTGGTAGCAGGGGCTAGGGTGTGTGGGGGTGTGTACATGGTTCCTCCACTCATCTGCTCTCCCTCCAGTTAAGTCTTACTCTCTCCAGGTCCCTCACTGGGATTCCTGAATTCACATTACAAGCAAGCAACTAGCTCCCAGACCCCCTTCTCTCCCCCGTCGTCCTCCTCGTCCTCCTTCTTTTTTGGTTTTTCTGAGACAGGGTTTTCTCTGTTGTAACTCTGGCTATCCTGGAACTCACTCTGTAGACCAGGCTGGCCTCAAACTCACAGAGATCTGCCTGCCTCTCTGCCTTCCAAGTGCTGGGAGTTAAGGTGTGTGCTACCGCTACCCTGCTACCCAGATCCTTCTTACGCCATGCTTTGGGAAGCAATGATCAAAACTACGACTCCAGGCAAAGTGTAACAGACCTCCCAACAGCCTGCTAAGGCATGGTGAATAGAGGAGGCAGGAGGTCCGTGGAAGGGTCTTGGAAGACATCTTGGTGAAAGTGTAATCTGCCATGGATGCTGAAGGACATGCATGAATTGAAGTGGGATGGATAATTCCAGAAACTCTGGTGTCATGAGGCAAGAGAGTGGACTGACTGCCTTTGGGCTGGGAGAGAGTTCAATGGAGCAGGGTGCATGGATAAAGCAGGGCACTAGGAAAGTAGCCTGTGGAA
Organism: Cricetomys ansorgei; assembly: GCA_026225945.1. Lineage (NCBI taxonomy): Eukaryota > Metazoa > Chordata > Mammalia > Rodentia > Nesomyidae > Cricetomys > Cricetomys ansorgei. The sequence continues at coordinate 3,526,572 of JAMJFZ010000736.1, forward strand.
CTCTGACTGGCATAGTAGGTGCAGAGAAGTTGTGATGAGAGCTTCCCAAGCCCACGGAGAAATTCGCACACTAGCTTTGTTCTAGAAACATCCAGGATACTGTGTATAGACACTTCAGTGGAGGATGGGCTGGAAGTCAGGATGGAGGACAGGATAGAATGCACTCTCTTGTACTAGGCTATACGGCTTCCCAGGGGCAAAAGGTACAGGAGGGAGCAGCATTTCTTTTCCTGCTATTCCCCTGTCTCCATCATTTCAGTCACGTTATCCCACAGCAGCCTGGGTCCTGGCAGCAGAGTGAGGCTTGAAAAGGTTGTCTGTCTTCAGGACAACTGTCCCTTCTCTATAGTCCTTTCCTGAACTAGTCTGACCATCTTTCACTGTTCCTCCCTCTTCCAGCCCTGTCAGTGTCTTCTTCTGTACCATTTGCTTTCTTTCTCTTTCCTTTTCTTTTCTTTCTTTGAGACAAGGTTTCTCTGTTGTAACTCTGGCTGTCCTGGAGCTCACTCTGTAGACCAGGCTGGCCTCGAACTCACAGAGATCTGCTTGCCTCTGCCTCCCGAGTGCTGGGATTAAAGGTGTGCGCCACCACTGCCCCCTCTGTTTCCTTTCAAAATACATTCATTTACACTAAAGAGTAAACGATAGATGGAAAACAATGTGCAAATGTACATCAAGAAAGACATAATTGAGGCTGGAGAGATGGCTTAGCAGTTATAAACACACGCTATTTTTACAAAGGGGCCTGGATTTGGTTCTCAGCAGCCACATGATGGGTCACAACTGTTTGTAATTCCAGTTCTGGGGATCCAATGCCCTCTTCAGACCTCTGTGGATAGTACACACACACACACACACACACACACACACACACACACACACACACACACACACACACACACACCAGACATCCATGCTGACAAAACATCCACACATATAAAATTAAATAAAAAATCCAAACAAAATTATTCTTTAAAAAAATATACAATTAGAGTTCTTGTCTGGTTTAAGCTGTAAGACAATGTATCCATTTGTTCATTCACTCATTTATTTAATTGAGACAGGGTCTTCCTATGTAGGAAGGCTGGCTTCCCCAGCAAGTGCTGAAATCACTGGTATACCCCACTCTCTTGGATAATGGTCCTAGTTAAGTGTGACATAAACTAGGAAGTCTCCTGAATTTTCTCCACTTCCTGGAAGCTGCACACAGGTTTACCCCTTTTTGCCTTCTGACTGGAGGTGTGGGATGTGTCTCCGTGCAGGCTGTTATGGTTGTAACACCAACTCTGGTTTGTGCTAGAGGACTGGAGATGTGTCTCTCCTACTTCCTACTTAAATTCTTTCTGGACAGGAAGATTCGGGAAGGTTGGAAAAATAGTCTCCCACTCTGTTCTCTGTTTACACAGCTCTGACTTAAGACCCAGGGCTGTTTTCTGAATTCTTTCTATGAGCTGGGTACTAGAATGCCCTCTTCCTGTGCCTGAGGCCAAGGCTGCATGTCCCAACGAAGATGAAGCCCCAAAGACCTTCACACTTTCCAGGGACCCAACACAGCTCCTTGCCTGGGAGTGATGAGTCTTAGTGGCTGCCTTGTGGTAGTCTTCTTCTTCTTCTTCTCTTCTTCTTCTTCTTCTTCTTCTTCTTCTTCTTCTTCTTCTTCTTCTTCTTCTTCTTCTTCTTCTTCTTCTTCTTCTTCTTCTTCTTCTTCTTCTTCTTCTTCTTCTTCTCCTCCTTCTCCTTCTCCTTCTCCTTCTCCTTCTCCTTCTCCTCCTTCTCCTTCTCATCCTTCTCCTCCTCCTTCTTCCTTCTTCCTTCTTCTCCTCTTCCTCCTTTTTTCTTCTTCTTCTTCCTCTTCTTTTTCTTCTCCTCCTCCATTTACTTCTATGAAAAACGGAAAAAGTTAAAAAAAAAAAGTGCAAGGGTGTTGGTGACCATTGTGCCTTGAGTCTGAATTTTCTAGCAAAGTCACCTTTCTGGTGCTCACAGGCTCTCTGCCTCTGTTCTCAGCAAACCATATGCTGTCGCTGCTGCTGGTCTCGTCCTGGGGATGGCTTTTTTCCCCTTCAGCAAGCCTCCAGAAATGTCACCCCGAAATTTATATGCTTATTCACAGAGCCGCTAAAGCAGAAAACCGGCTTTTCAGCTATTTTTGTTTTGCTTTGCAGATGGGGAGTGAGAAGCATAAATCTCTCCCTCATTGGACTCGGGGAGGGGGGACCCACTCTCTGTTTGGTATCAGATGCTATTTAGCCCATGATGGTGATCTCCAGCCCCCGTGTTGTCATCTGTTCAGAGCCGCCCTCATGTTGTCATCTGCACAGAGGAGCAAGAAAGTGACCCCAACTGCAGCTACTGCTACTCATGGCCCAGGACATCAAGGCCTCATCTTCAGGTGGTCCTTGGGGGTGTTCTGGAGGAGAAAAGAGCTTAACGATGGTTCCAGTCTGTTCTTGTGACAGTTGCCTCTGTGCATAAGTAGGGTCATGGGACCACGAGGTCTAGTCTACCAATATGCCTTCTGCAGCAATCAATGCTGTTTTGCCTCTCCCCTCCCCTCCCCTCCCTTCCCCTCCCCTCTCCTCTCTTCTCCTCTCCTCTTGTCTCTTCTCCTCTCCTATGTTCCTTCCTATCTCTCCCTCTCTCCCTCCTCTTGCTTTTCTCCCTCCCCTTCCCTTTGTTCTCTTGCTTCTCTTCTTTCTCCTTTCCTCTCTCCATTTTCTCCCCTTCCTTCATTTCTTCATCTCTTTCCTTCTTTTTTCTTTCTTTCTTTCTTTCTTTTCTTTCTTCTTTCTTTCTTTCTTTCTTTCTTTCTTTCTTTCTTTCTTTCTTTCTTTCTTTCTTTCTTTCTTTCTTTCTTTCTTCCTTCCTTCCTTCCTTCCTTCCTTCCTCCCTACCCCTCCTTTCTTTTTATTTGAGACAGAGTTTTGCTATATGTCCCAGACTAGCTTTGATCTCTCAATCTTCCTCTTCAGCTTCTTGAGTACTAGTACTACAGACACCTATCACCATGCCCAGCCATTTACTACATTTCAATTATTATTGCAGACTGCATAACAGCCTGTGTTCAAACTTCAAGGCTTTATTTTGCTCATGGTCTCATGGGCCAGAAATTGGAGAAGGGCTCCAGAAACAGGTTCTAGTGGGCCTCAGTCAGATCCTGTATGGGGCTGGAGTCATCTGAAGGCTCTGAAGGTGGGTACGCCCTCATGCTGATGTTCTGGCGTAGTGTTCTTAGAGAACAGGATGCTCGCATGCTTGGCACTGGAGTCTCCCATGGCAATGTTCTGATAGTTAAGTGGGAGTTACCTGAACTCCTTTCAGATGTCACTTCTACTACATGCTATGAGTTCTCTGAGTCCCTCAGGTCAGCCCAGGTACAAAGAATGTAGCTCTAGCTGATTTCTAATCTGGGAGGGCTCTGGGCAGAAGGACCTGGGTGGTTTAGGTTTAAGGCACACTCTGCCTGTTTGCCTTCAAAGGGACTCCGGACCACCCTGGAACTTTTGCCATGGTGTCCAGCTGCCTACCCCATTTTAGTGAGAAGATTTTTTTCCTCATCACCAGTGCTCATGTCAATCATTTCTGATAGAAACAGTTCCAAGTAAATCCCTCCTGTTCTGGGCACCCAGAAGGCAACATTAGGGCAAGCTACTCTACTTGCGGAAGGCAGGGGCCGGACCAGACTCAATCACAAACACTCTACTCCCTGTTTTAAAACAAGTGCCTTGCTGTTGTATCTGATTCGGGAAAGAACACCCTCCTATTCAGCAGCCCCCGGTGTCTCCACTTCCCTGCTCTGAGCCACCCTCAAACTATCATCCGGCTCCCTGCTGCCTGCCTAACCTCCATAGATTTCCTCCTGTACCCTAAGCAGACACCACATGTTCTTCCTCCACACACAGCTCTCCTGGGATAATGAAGTGCTCTCAGAGTCAAGGCTAGAATCTTTTAAAAATATTTATTTTTAATTTTCACTGGTATATATTCATTACTCACAGTACTGGGTTACATAAAGCCATTTTCATATACGTATACACTGTCTATTGAGCATGTTCCCCGAATGCCCCCTATTTTCTCTGCTGCCATTAGTCCTCTTGGACCCCCTCCAGAAAGTTTCATTTCTATTTTCATATCATACATACATACATGATTTTTATCAATATAAAATCTAGGACCCACAAATAAGAAAAAAAGCAGGCAACATGCAGGTTGCTTCTATAACATACCTATTGTGAAGAAAGCTGTGTCAACACTGATGTGCAAGTGTCTCTGTGATGTGTTGACTTAGAGTTCTTCAGGTAAATTCCTAGGAGTGGCATTCCCAGGTCCTATGGCGAGCATATTTCTAGTTCAGTTTTCTTTTGATCCATGTTAGAATCTCTACAATGCCCTGGGATTCAGTCTCTGCATGCTGGCTTTCTTTACATTTTCCTTCCTTCCTTCCTTCCTTCCTTCCTTCCTTCCTTCCTTCCTTCCTTCCTTCCTTCCTCCCTCCCTCCCTCCCTCCCTCCCTCTCTCTCTCTCTCTCTCTCTCTCTCTCTCTCTCTCTCTCTTTCTTTCTTTCTTTCTTCTTTTTTCATTTTTCAAGACAAGGTTTCTCTGTTGTAACTCTGGCTGTCCTGGAGCTCACTCTGTAGACCAGGCTGGCCTCAAACTCACAGACATCCAACTGCCTCTGCCTCCTGAGTGCTGGGATTAAAGGAGTGCACCACCACCACCCGGCTATGCTGACTTTCTTATGTTCCTGTAATGGAGCTGCTTCATTCCTGCCTCAGGATCTTTGCACTTGCTGCTCCCCCTGCCTATGGTGCATTTACTTCAGATCCTGTTCAAATTAAATCTCAGCCCCACCTCTTTGTCTCTCCCTCTTTGTCTTCTTCTTGGTGAAAAGAGACTCGGTCTGTGTGGTTTACTCCAGAGACTCCAGTGTCTGCAAAGAAGCCTTGCATGTATTAATATTAAGTATTAGTAAATGTTCAATGAATGAACAGACTTTGGTCCCAAGTTTTGGTTTGTTTAAATTTATGTGTATGGTGGTGGGCTAAAGGGCAGGCACAAAGAAGTCAGTCAGTTCCCTCCTTCCACCGTGGCATCTGGGGATGAAATTCATGTTCTCAGGCTCTTAAAACAAGTGCTTTTACCCATTGAGCTATCTTGCGTTCATCTGCTGAGATATCTGGATGACTTTTTTTTTTTTTGAGGCAGAGTTGGCCTTAAACTTACTATGCAGCTCAGGCTGGCCTTGGACTTACTATGTAGTTCAGTCTGTGCAGCAACTTGAGATCCTCCTGTCTCAGCCTGTTGAATGTTGGGATTCCAAGCACATGCCATTAAACCTGAGTGGGTCCTATGTTTTGAGGCAAGAGTTATCAGAGCCCCTCGGCTTGTTTGAACAGGGCTCAGCTGGCTTTTTCTGCAGAAGGCCAGAGGGCAAACAGTTTAGGCTTCACGGGTCATCGGTTTCCATCTCAGCTCCTTGACTCTGCCATAAGAGCCGGGCAACAGCCGGAATCAAACACGCAGGTGCAGCTCCATTCCCAGAAAACTCTGCTTACAAAGATGCAAAGTTAGCTGTGTGTGACCCGTGAACCCATTACCAACCCCTGCTTTAGCTTAAACAGGTCAAGTCCTTAGCGTTGAATTCTGTTTTTTGCTTGCAGCCTTTGAAGCACAGAGAAGAGGAGCAGTTGACCTGAGGCCATACCAGCATGCCCAGAGCAAAGGTGGTCAGGGAACCCCAGGTTTCCTGGTTTCCCACTCAGAGCTCAGTTTACCTGAGTTGCTTCCCATGGACCATTTGGAGGAGCTCCACCCCTACACTCCACCTTCACTGAGAGGACTCCATTAGCATCACAGAAAGCTCATATTAAGTGCTAATTGCATTAGGTGCCAATTGTACACACAGTGCTGGTGTGAAAAGATGGAAAGGGGAAGAAGAGTCTGAACAACTGGGACAGAGTCCAGGAGAGGAGTAGGCTTATGGCAGGCCGGGCCTGCTTAGTGTGAGAGGCCCCAGAGACTGAATGAGGCCTGTGAGAAGGAAGCCAGCACAGGTACAAGTTGAAGTAGAGCTTCCAGGAAGGCCTAGCTCAGGGACCTCTGAACCAGGAGTTAGTCCCCAAGGATGGACTGAGTCCAGCAGAGGTAGCTGACTGGCGCGTTTGGAAATTGGAGGCCCACAAGTCCAGAATGGAATCGCTTTGCAGTGCTTTTGCCTGTGAGGTTAGGCCTGGCTGTGACTGGTGGAGAAGCCAAACTAACAGCGGCTTATGTGGAGCAGAAGTCTCATCGTCCGAGGCTCTTCAAGCTGGTTCGCTAAGTTGTCACAGACCCAAGGCTACTTCCTTCTTTTTGTTCGTCCATCTTCAGCACAGAAGGTTCATGTCACAGCCCAGAATGGCTGTTCAAGCTCCTGCTCTTACCTCAGTGGTCCAACCTCAGCGCTAAGGAGGCAAGGATGAAAAGGGGCTTGGTCCATTAAGGATGGTTCCTGGAAGTCATACAGAGAACTTTCCTCTCCCTGGCCTGCACGCTTAGTCATATGGTTACATACAACTCCAGAGAAACCTGAGAAGTGTAGTTTTAGTCATTGTGCCCTTTTATCTGGTCAGAAGTTGGGAAGAAGGGGAGATACAGGTATTGGGGGCCATTAGCAATATCTGCCTCAATCTGACACCCTCTTCATCTGTGATGAGCAGACTCTCAGGGAAACCTGCAGTTCACCCTTGTCCCAGAAACCCTGCTTGGAAGACAGCTGGTGTTACTATTATCCCCAGCATGTCTGTAAGTGTTTGCACATCCGCATCCAGCTTCCCCAACGACCTGTGAGCTGCCTGAGGGAGGGATCTTGTGCTGCCCCTCTCTCCTCAGCCCTCAGCACTGAGATTCTTGCATAATAGGAACTCAATAAATGCTTGTTGCACACATTCTTGGGGCTACTCACCATGCACCTCAGGATTCTGTTGCATTTCATGCCTCTCTTTATTACACAATAACTTGCCTCTTAAAGGTGTTAACGAATAACTTCCATTGGACTGCGCATCTCACTAAGGAGTCCTTGTGTTTTGAAAGGAAAAATGACAGCTGATTGGTGGTTATGGATGGGCGAGCATTTTCTCATTTTTATCAAAGCTCCGTTGAATGTGGAATGTGGCTGGAGTGTATAAATCTGAGTTATTGTGCCTCATGTTCTTGATGCCTGACAGAACGCTGAATGTAACCCAGAGCCTTTCTCTTGCTTGTATCAAAGCACCAGTGAAGCCCCAGGCTAATGCCATTAACATCTACAGGGCCGAGGGAATGAATCAGTTCCCATCCATCCCATCATCTATCCCATCCCCCATCCCATCCCTTGGCCCCATGATTGGCCCATCCTGTGGCTTTTCTGAACTTGTAGCCTGCTGAGTCCTCTTGCTTACCTGGTGGCCGAAACTCCAGTCCTTAGTCCCAGGGAGGCATGAGTTTGCCTGGAGATACCTGCTGGGGGCTCTTTGCTGCTGTTCTGGTTGAGTCTCTGGCCTCCTTTGGGTTCTGGTGGCTTCTAATGCTCTAAACAGCAGGCACTGCCAGCACTTTGCCCAGAGTCCCTAGATCTGGCTGGTGCTCCCATCCGAAGTGGGGATAGGAGTTGGTGCGCACCAGCTCATAGTTGGTTCTGACTCAAGGGATTGCCCTCCTTGGACAGTTTTCACTGAAAGAGTTGAGAGATTACACCTGGGGGTTCTGGGCTGGAGGTGTGGCCAAAGACCTCTCCCTAGAGTACAGAAGCTTGGGCCCTTTGCTTCAAAGGCAGGGAGACAACTCTGCAGCAAGGAGATACCCGTGGAGCTGGGTTAAGGAGGGGTGAGCAACTTTTCCGGTTTCCCTGGACTGTTCATTTTAGGGCAACTGATTAGAACGGCTGGCCACTCCAAGGCTGTCAGCCTTAGCAGAGTCTGTGTCTCCATTTAGCTTAGTTCCCTCTGGCTGCTGCCACCAGATTTCACCAAATCCCACCTGGGATCCATGCCTCCATAAGCTCCTCACACCTTGGGTCAGTTTTCTGTCACTGGGACACACTCTCCAAAGAAATCAACAGAAAGGAGGAAAGGATGCTTCAGCTCAGGGCCTCATAAGTTTCGGCTCATGGCTCTTGACTTTGGGGATCTGCACTGTGGCTGAGCTTTGAGGGTGGGGGGAGCACGTGGTGGGGAAGGCTGCCCATCTCATCACTGAGAGGAAGCAGGGAGAGATGGAAATGATTTGGGTTCCTCGAGTCCCTTTAAGAGCACATTCCCTTCTTCCACCGGGCTTCACCTCTGAAAGCTTCCATCATCTCCCAGAATGACACAGGTTGAGGAACCAAGCCATTCATGGTGACCAAGAAGCATACAGAGAAGAAAAGACCAAAGTATCACAGTTCCTTTGTAAGGCATGCCCCAGTGACCCTTGAAGACCTTTATCTAGGCTCCACCTCTTAAAAGTCTCCCCCATCCCCCACAAGCCTTTAACACAGGGGCATTTGTGACAGGAATTTGTGTCAGCCCTGTGGCCAGGAAAGCCAAGTGAAACACCCATTGAGACCCGCCTCCGTCCCCATTGTCTCTGAGTAGGCCCAGTTCATATCAGGGTGCTTGACCACAAGTCAGAGGATCTTTTCTTTGTAAATAGGGTCTCAGCTAAAGCCAGTTTCATTGCTTAGGTTCAGTTCTGTGGGGACTCTCAGCTGTTGCCCTGACAGCCCAGTGAACAGGCCCAGTCTGGGGTCTTCTCACTTGGCTTTGGTTGAGAGATGGTCAACTCTTCCATTTGAGCCCTTTAGTCTGGAGCCAAGGTCATTTCTCTCAGGTGGCTGCTGCCAGGTTCTCAGAGATCAGTTTCTTCTCTCTGAAGGGGCAGCACAAGGAGAAAAGAACCCTAATGGAATCTTGGGGTGGACTTCAAGCCTTGAACTTGTGTAGGCCAAGTTTCAGCATCTCAGAGAAACGGCTCATTCAGTTGTTAGGCAGTCCAGTGGTGGGGCTGGGGTTTGTCCAGACCTGGCAACCAGGAAAGTCACCTCTTCTAAGGTTATGTCCATTTCCATATGTCACCAATTCCATTTGTGTGGGTTTCACAAGGAAATGATTTCCCAGGCTTCTTTGCCTGTTCTACCTTTGTTTGTTGTTGGCCTCTACCTCTTGGAACTTTCTGGATGTTTTCTGTGTTTCGAGTCTTCCTCTCCTCTGTCTTGGACATTGCAGAGCCCCTAACTGAGCCAATGGTTCCAGTTTTTCTCTGGTGTACTTTCCCCCAAATGATACTCCACTTGTCTTCTCTCTTTTCAAAGAATGTCCACTGGCTCCCAATTAGGTACAAATCCAAGGCTGAATATATTGGTACAATGCTCACTCCATTGTAGAGCCAGATCTAGTTATGGCCTTTTTACACAGGTCATTGTGTGATGAAACTTAGGAGCTTTATGATTTAGAGCCTTTTTAGTAAGGATCCAAATGCAACATGAGCAAGGGGTTTCAATTCTGAGAAGTACGACCCTGCCCTGGGACAGAAAATGCCTGGTTATCAGCTGCTAGGGCGAAAGGTTCTTTGTCAACTTTCTTTTTAGCTATATGCTCACTTTGGGGACGGAGATAGAGATAGAGAGATAGAGAGATAGAGAGATATGGAGAGGGGAGGGGAGGAGAGGAGAGGAGAAGGCTAGTTCCCATCTTGGGATTCATCTCACAACCTTAGCACAAATGCCTGGAAGAGTTAGGTCTGAAATTATAGAATGAAATGGAATGAAAACTTGTGAAGTCCTTAGAGGCTTTTGTCAAGTCCTGTTCTGAGCTGCGACAGGGGTTGGATGGGGGAAGGAAGGGTGTCCCAGAGGATCCTTGGGAGGTGTGGAGTGCTGAGCAGAGGCATGGTGAGCTAGCTTGCAAAGTAGTCATTGCAGGGATCCTGGAGCTCTGCATTGGACTGGGAGAGGCTTAAAACATCAAGAATGTAGTTTGGCGAGGTTAGATGTGGGTCATCAGTGATGCAGTCACCATTGTTGTATTCTCTGTGAGGATAAGAAGGCTCTCTGTGCCACTTCAGCTCTGGATTTGGAAGGGGGAGCATTTGGATAGTCGGATCTGAGACATGGGTGCACAGTGTCAGGCCTTCCTGGTAGAGATGTGTAAGAGATGGCTGACTGCAAGCTCCTCAGCCCCTTCTCATAGGCAGCCCCTCAGGCAGCTTCAGAAACCCCTGGGGTTGGACAATGGATTGGGAGTGTGCACAGGCTGGTCAAGGGCAAGACACCAAGGCCTACAGACCCCTTGCAGATACACATGAGGCCTTTCTGTGCAGACAACACTCCCAAAGGGCACAGCTTCCCAGTGGGTATGGTTGTTACGTTGCTCCCAGGAAGCCAACCCCCATTTCATGTCTAGTGCTTGGCTTTCTCTGGAGCTGTGTGGTATGGCAGCCTTGTATCTCGACTGACTGTGGAGATGGCTGCCTATAACTTATTCCCAGGAAGAGGCAGAAGGTGTGGTCTTTGTATGTCAGTTTTCAGAAAGCATTCATACCTGCCGAGCAACATATCTAGAGCTCTTGTGTGGCCAGAGAAGAGCCTCTTTGGTAGATAATTTTCTGAGCTTCCCAGAGAGGCACAGATGCGTGGAAGACTGTGAGTCTCCCTTGGCTCCTCTGAGTCTGAGGGCATTGATAGATTAGAGATGTCTGTCAGAGACAGGTAGAAAGATGGAGGCTTTGAGCTGTGTGCCCTCTGGAGGCTGCTCTGCCTTGCTCTGTATACTTGTGTAGGGCCCTGCTCAAAGGCTCTGCTAGACCCAGGCTCCCACAAGAGACACAGACGGAAGTCTGTCCTTTTGAAGGCTCACCTGAAGGGCTTTGTCCTGAAACTCAGGTGCTTGGTTCCGGAATGTGGTGTGTCCAATTGCTCAAGAGCAGGCAAGGGAGTTTAATTTCCTTTAGAGTGGGATAAATCCTTTTCTCACAAGGTCTGGCCTAAAAATGGACATTGCATTGGAGGGAGGCAGAGATGCAAGGCAACTTTGCATGAAATACCATTAACAGAGACCCACAGGCCACCCTGACTGTGACCACTTAGAGGCTATTCCAGCCTATCAGCTTATGTTGACTATAGAGCATGTTACAGCTCTAGGGATCAATAGATGGAGTCAAGTTGAGAAATTAAAGGCCGAGAATGGCTTCCATGTACTAGTCCAGGCAGAGGGCATTGCAACCAATGTGCCTTCACTTTTACCAATGAGAAATGTATCTTTGTTGGATATAACATCCTAGTGAACAGTGCACATATCCCAAGTGCTCACTTGGTAACTTGTCACAAACTGAACACATCCTTGGACCCACAACTGGAGCAAGAAATGCCCCATGGGCCAATGAGATGGATCAGCAGGTAAAGGTGCTTGTTGTTGAGCCCGAGACATGAATTTGAGTCCTGTGACCCACGTGGTAGAAGGAGAGAACTGACTCCCTGAAGTTGTTCTCTTACTACTACACTCACGCATGGCATGTGCACGCCCATGTGTGTGAGTGCATGCACATGAGCGTACATGTGTGTGTACACTCACACTGTTGTGTATGTGTATAAAAACACATCCCAGCGTCAGGACCTCAGAGGTCCCTGGTATCTTCTTCTATTCCCCACCACCTCAGAGAGAAGCACCATCCCGACTTTGAATATCAGGATGGTCCAAGTTTCTCTGTTCTGGAATTTTCTATCAAAATAGCCACATAAGTAGGTATGATTTTTCTCCTTCAGTACAATGCATGCAAGCTCTCTACTTTTGGTTTGGTCCCTCTCACTGTAGACTGGGATTCCCTTACACATGCGCACCTCGGCTCATCCATTGGCCCTGCTCGCTGGTGTGGGGTCAGCTGTTAGTCATCACTGGTTGAACATTCTTTGTGTGGCTTTTTTGGGAAGCGCCCTCGCACATTCTATGGAGTATATCCTTCAAGTAGAGTGGCTGGGTCATCGGGTCTGCTGACATGTACCTCCAGCTCAACTTTTTGGAATAAAAAAATCATTAAAACATGATTTAGGACCAAGAAACATTCCAAACACAGAACATTACAGGAAGTAAGATGAGATACCCATGAACTCGCCAGAGAGGTTAGACAAATAACATTTTGCCATATTTCCTTCACTTCTTCCATATACTTAAAGAGTCCCGATTTCCAAATAAAGCTAAGCTCCTCCACACGCCTAAAGTCGGCCTTGGCCAAGGGCTTGTATATCATTGGACTCTGCTTGCTGGCGTATATTTGCCAAAACTCATATGCATCTGTCTTGAATACTTTCACATTTTCCAAAGGCTAGAGCGTCCTGGTGGTATGGTTGTAACTTGCCTTTTTCTCCTCAACACTGTAACTTTCCAGCAGCACAGCATGGAAATGTGACTATACAAGGCTTATTTCTTTAACTGTGGTGATGGACACCTATTGATACGAATGGAGAAAACTACATGCTTGGGTATGAGCTTCTTTCTGCCTTTTGGCAGGCTAGGTGAGAAAGGGGTGTACATGTGCCCTGGTACCTAGGTTCAGCACGTCTGGTTGCTTTGATGAACCTGAAAGGCCGTGAACCTTCAAGACTGCTTGATAGCCAGGCAGATGTCTACTCAACAAAGTCACAGAAAAAGGGAGGTTTGTCCAAAGGATCCAGAATGCACTCACATCAGGCCCTGGGTTCCAAGAAGAGGCACAAGGCCCAGCATTTGTGGGATCCATTCTGGTTCTATCCTGGTACTGCCTGCACTGTCCTGTGTCAACAGAAGCCCACAGATATGCTTCTTCCTGGACGTATAAGTACCTGTGACCAAAGCTCCTGGCCGCCTGCAGTAGTTGAGGTCCTTGGGGACCATAGTCAAAGCAGGTTTCTCAATTCTCCTAGACAGACTCGGCACATGGACCAAACATGGTGTGTCCTTTGGGAAACAGAGCCAGAAGCCTCCTTTGGTTTCTCTTCACCTCCTGGCCTGTGGTCATGCCAACATACACACAATCTTTTCTGTGGAGAGTTCAGGGGCTTAGAGAACCTGGCAGGACCTATGGCTTCCAAGGTTCAGTCCTTACTAAGCGTGCCTACATAAGCAGGTCTGCTACCTATGGGTGGGTCCACTTGGCGGGACAGCCAGGCCCTATCCTCTCAGCCGTGCTAAGCTGACTAGTTGACAGAAGCAGGCTGCTAACAATTTCGAACAAGCATAATTGCACAGTCCCAGGGATTTTCAGTGAGCCACAGATATGGGGCAAGAAGAAGGCTCCAGCTTCAGGAGCCTTTGCATCCCTCAAAGTGCTGCCCCAGACATTGTCACTCCCTAAAAGTACAGTGAGCTGGAAGTGTCTAAAAGTTCTTTGTTCCCCTTCCCACTGTCGCCTCCACCCTGGGGTACTCCCAGCTAGCGCCAAGTGTTCAGTAGACAGAACAAACACAAAGGTCCCTGCTTGAGGCTGGGGAGATTGCCTAGCCAAGTTGGTGAGCTCCAAGTTTAGTGGGAGATCCAGTGTCAAAATTGACGTGGAGAGTGACTGAGGAAGATACCAGCCATCTCTCTTCCACATGCATGTGCACGCACGTGCACTTGTACACACACACACACACACACACACACACACACACACCATACCACCACCACCACCAATAAAAAATGGGGAAAAAAGGTCCAAGTTTAGTGGGAGATCCAGTGTCAAAATTGACGTGGAGAGTGACTGAGGAAGATACCAGCCATCTCTCTTCCACATGCATGTGCACGCACGTGCACTTGTACACACACACACACACACACACACACACACACACACACACACCATACCACCACCACCACCAATAAAAAATGGGGAAAAAAGGTCCTTAGTCTATACGTGGGAGGCAGGGCAAACCCTGAGGTGTGCTTTACCTTTGTAAATCTCTTCTGTGGGATGAGGCTGAGCTGTGGTTTTGACTTTGTACCCCCGTCCTGGCTTTCTTCAGTTTCCACTTTAGTGAATGCATCCCTTACTGGCTTTCCCCACGGACACTTCCTTAATTCCTGAACCCTCAGCACTTTTCAGGGAGAATGGGGTCCCAGCCTATCCCATTTGCAAATATTCCTCCTTCCTTGGGCTAGGGGGAGCATGCTAGTGGCAAGGAGCCAGCTAGAGACCCAGGCAGGCTCCATCTTGCCACTGCCTGTGAGGTTTTCCACAGGTTTCTTAGGCCCGCTAAGCTCTGTGGTCCTCATGTGCCCAAAATTGCTCACTGAAGTGGATTTGGGGACGAGGTCATGAAGGGCTGCATGGACGGTGCCCCCAGCATGGCAGCTGGGGGGTAGGAGAAGAATGGCACTTAGGAGCAGCTCATACATTTCCCACCTGTCCCTGCCTTCCTGGGAGAGCAATTCAGGAACTCATGGTCATTTTTTTTTTATGTGATGATCAGCCAACATAGCAAGACTGCTCATGTTGCAACCATCTAAATGACAAAACAAAGGAAGGACAATTGCCAAGGAAATGAAATCTAGCGACCCTCCCCATAACTCACTTCTGGGAATGATTTTTTTTAATTTGTAGTTTTCCCCAATAAAAGTTTTAATTAAGAACTATCTGAACCCCGGGACTTAACGATAAATTTGAATGCAAAGCTCCTTGGAGAACATGTCTTGGCAAAATACACGAAACAGATTATTATTATTTATTATTATTTCCATTCCAAGAAATGGCGAACATTCTTCTGCACTTTCCTTAGTGATTTGTGGCTTCTGCAACTCTCGTCCTTTCTATAGGGAATGGAGATCCATGCCTTTTAGCTTTTAGAGATGCCCCGGGTTCTCGCTAATGGAGGGGAAGCAGGCATGCTCTGTGAAGCTGCCTCAGCTTCCCATTTATTACCGCGGTGCTCTGCTTTGTTGGAGCCTCTTCTGTTTCCAACCCAAATCATTCAGACCCCATTGTTTACCTCAGCAGAGAGATCAAGGTTACACCCACAGTAACACGGAGAAAGGCGACCCTGGAGCTTGGCTCGGAGTCCAGCTCTGACTTCGAGGCTGCCTGCCAAATTATTCTCAGCCCTGGGAATTACCTTCCAGCCCTGGGAACTCAGGGCCTCTGTGCTGCCTGCAGAATGATTTATGTGCCTCAGACATCCCTTGCATCTTTTCCCAGGGCTCTCAGTCCAGAGGCCTGTTCCATGTGGTCAGACAGAGTCCCTGAGCACTGGGGACATTGAGGCAAAGAGTAGAAAGGGGGAGACGGGGGGGGGATGAAGAAAGATCTGGGGGGGCATTGAGGGGGAAGGAGAGGATGGAAAGATATCAAAGAAAGAGAGAGGAGGAGAAGTGGAGGGGAAAGAGGATGATGAAGAAGAGGAGGAAGACAATAACAGGAGGAGAGAGACCCTGGAGAGTTGTCAGCGAACGGCCTCTCTCCTGCCTTTACCGTTGCATATACACTGCAGTCTCCTCTCCGCTCAAGCTGCACCATCTCAGAGGAACTTCCAGATCATCTGAGTGCTTTGAGGGGGTCTCCTGGAAATTGGAAGATGGAGAGGGTTTGGAACGCACTTTGTTTGTTGGGAGACTGTGGGCAGACCACTGTAGGTATGATGGCTTCTGAAAACTACCCGGTTCAGGGTATTCTTACTTGCCTTCATGGCCAGAACTTAATTCAGTGTAGGCTTATTTACTTACTTTCATGCTGTTATTTAAAATTTTGTGCACTTGTATGTGTGCGGTGTGCATGTATGCGTGCTTGTCTCTGTATAGACATCCATGTGTGTGCATGTGTGGAGGCCAGATATAGACAGTGAGGGTCTTCTTGACAGCTTTCTACATTATATATTGAGGCAGAGTCTCTCACTTGACTCACAGAGTGCTGCCAGCTGTGGGTGGGGGCAGGGAGGGATACTCTGTCTCCATCTCCCCACAGGCTGAGATTAGCGGCTGTACCCCCCTCCCCGCAGCATTTATGTGGGTGTTGGGGATCTGAACTCCAGTCTTCACACTTACAAGTGCTTTGCCAACTGAGTCATTTCCCAGGCTTCTTTATTCCTTTATTTTTAGCCCTGCTTTCCCTGAAGAGTTCTCTGAGGAATGCCGGTACTGGGAAATGCTCCTTGGTCAGGGCTGAGTCCTAGTATCAAAAGCACTCTGGGAAATGTTGAATGCTTTCTCACCTTTCACATAGGCACAGCACGTGTGATCTTCTTTAAAGCTTCTGGTTGTCTATCAGTAATGGAACCTTTGGCTTTTGCCCTCCTGAATTTTCTCAAATGCAATGATCAGCACATTCCTCCCCCTGGAGCCCACATGTACTTAAGCTCTGTGGAACTATCGTTCTCTGAAAAAATGAACACTCAGAAAGGCACAGGGTAGCATATTTGTCCCCATCATTGGGCTTCCTTTACTGTCACCTTGTAGTAGTACACCTATGGTGGCAGCTCCCCAAAGAAGACAGGGAGTCATTTCACAGGTGCAAACTCTGCCAGACCTCAGCAGAGGGAAACATCATCATGGCCAGTACCACACTGAGTGGAACCTGGAGTGTCTGAGCTCAAGTTTTTATTGATCCAGAACTCCTCAGGTGTTCTACTGATAGAACATGTAGATCATTAGCAATCAAACATCCCCCACAGAAATCCAACACCTGCAGACAATACAAAATGCCAAGACCTAGGCAGCTCCTCACCCAACAGTGCATGAAACAATTTTATACGTTACCAAAACTTCCACAACATCACCTCATTGTAGGTGGAATGTCATGGGAAGAGTTTGGTGCCTGGGGGATGGCTAATAAGGACTCATTTGAGGAGCCAGTGATGGAACATGGATGGATGTCTTACTTAGGGACTAGAAGGCTCAAGGAAGATGGACAGCTGCACATGAATGTTCAAAGGGGACAGATATCATAGGAAGCCAAGTTTTAGGGCCAAATAACACAGATAATTTTTACACAGGAGTTAAGAAAGGTTGGCTCTCCTGTATATCCAGGCAGGCCCTGAACCACTGTCACCAGGCTGGTCTTGTCTCAGCCCAAGCTGCTTCTGTAGGAGAATATCCCAGCTTCTTTCCCTGGGAAAAAAGTTGACCCAGGAGCTTCCAGGCCCATACTGTCTCTGATCGACCATGCTAGTCCTAAAGGCATCGGTCCCCAGTCAGCTGATTTTGCTCTGAGTTTCCTGATAGTTCCTGTTGCACCTGGGTAGCTCCTCAAGAATGACAAATAGACATATATATAGGTGCAAACCCTGCTAGACCTCAGCAGAGGGAAGCAGTATCATGGCCAGTGCCATACTGGACAGTGGAACCCCGAGCATCTGAATTCAGTTGTTTTTATTGATACCTAAGCTCCTTGGGTGTTCTATTAATAGCATGTGCAGACCGTGTGCAATCAAACACCTTTTACATAAATCCAACACCTGCAGACAATACAAAATGCCAAGACCTAGGCAGCCTCTCACCCAACAGTGCACAAAACAACCATTTTAAACGTAACTAAAAATAAACAAGTTCCTGCACTGTCTGAACTGCTGCTAGGCACTAGACAGTCCACCACAAACAAGAAAATATTGTATAACTGTGTGCATGGATGGGTGAATACATTGCCTTCTGGGGGCCTGCTGTCTAAGTTATACTTTGGCAGGGCTGAGGCAGAAAGCTGCCCAAAGACTAAGCCTGTTCAGATCTGGCGTGCACTTTGACCTGAGCATAACAGGTTCAAGAGGCATGATAGCCACAGGACTGAATTCAGTAGAGCTCTCTTCCCAGCCTCTAAGGACTGCATGCCGTTAGGACCATTTTCTTCACCAGAAGATCAAAGCTTTGAGGTCTCCAGGCTGATTAGCGAGAAGGCTGGGGTGGGTTCAGGAAAGCCTATCTCCAAAAGATACGGTTTGTTATGTCACTCCTGTACATTCCACTCCTGTAGCTCCTCTTGGGGGGGGATGGAGTAGGGAAGGATAAGAAAGAGAGAGACAGAGACAGAGATACAGAGAGAGCTTTATGTAGATGGGAGGCAGTGACTCAGACAACACATCTTGAGGGCAGAAGAACTCTTCACCCATGACTTCCGTTTTCCAGACCTGCATATTTGAAACCGTATCCCTGCTAGCTGCAGAGGGAGAGGGGGCAGAGAAGAACCAAAGAATCTCTCTGTCTCTCTGTCTCTGTCTCTCTGTGTCTGTCTGTTCTCTTTCTCTCTGTCTGTTCTCTTACCCCCCTCTCCCCCGTATTATTGTTTAGAGTGGCATGGCCATCTGGCCTTCACTGCAATCCATGGGGGCATCTGGACTGTCTGCAGGTGCCCTTCACTTTCTGTGGACATCCCCTGCCCCCATGAAATGGTTTGAGCCACGACTCTCTCAGGCTGTATGAGGTACATATCTCAAACTTCATGGCAATGATGGCTGTGCCAATCACTGCCCGAGAACACACTTCAGTAGGTTGCTCTTTTCCACACCCCTTGCTAAGTCTAGAAGCTTTCCTACCTTCCTCAGCCATCCCTGAAGAATTTGGGCCTACATTAAAAGTGACCTGGGAAATCTTAAGGATTTGAAATAAAGAAATACCACTTCTCCCCCCTCCTTCCTATATCATGTGTTTCTCCTATCTTACTAATTAGCTTTATTTTTTTTTTCCTCAACAGGGTTTCATATAACCCAGGCTAGCCTTGAACTCTCTGGGTAGCTGAGAATGACCTTGACTTTCTAATTCTTCTGCTTCTGTCTCTTTAGTGCCAAGATCACAGGTCTATGCTACCACACTTGCTTTATGAAGTGCTGGGGATTAAACCCAGGGCTTGGTTTATGCTAGGCAAGTGCTCCATCAACTGAACTACATTGCCAGCTCCTCTTATTAACTATTTTGAATAATCCCTGTAGTAGGGTTGTATAGCTGTTTCCAGTTATTCTCCCGTCCCTCCATCCATATCCATTGGTATTTCTCCCATCAGAGATGGTCCATTTCCCTCATCATCACTGCAGGGTTTGCCTGAACAAGTTGATATGGCCCAGTGTGTAGACAAGTGATAACCTGCCAATTAGTTCTAAGCCTAGGCTACACAAATTTCCACCGGATAGCCTGCCCCAGGGATCTAGTTTCATCTCTGAAAATATTAGAAGACATATGTGGGAAGGTTTGAGTTCAATTCAGATTAGACCAACTGAGTTTCAGAAATACAGCTGACCCTCATACCTGTGAACATAGGAACAAAGCTTATGGTCATATACTGCTGAACGCTGGGATGGTTTTTGTTACTGGGCAATAGCTGACTTAGACAACTAGTGCCTACTGTAGTTGACTTCTTTGACATTATGTCTAAAGCACATGCGTTTTTGTCTGCAGAGCAATAGTCATTATAAAGAGAAACATGAAAAAAGAAAAAGAAACAGAATATGAAAATGCTAAGCCTAGCCGGGTGTGGCGCATGCCTTTAATCCCAGCACTTGTGAGGCAGAGGCAAGTAGATCTCTGTGAGTTCAAGGCCAGCCTGGTCTACAGAGTGAGTTCCAGGACAGCCAGAGTCACAACAGAGAAACCCTGTCTCAAAAAACCAAAAACCAAAAACCAACAACCAAAACCAAAACGAAACAAAACAAAACAAAAACCGCCAACTCTACACTTTCCCTTACAAACTTGTTTCTGTTAAATGCTCTAGTCTATCTAGGAACGTTAACAATTTGAGAGGTCTTGTTAATAAGTGGCACACAGGAGGAACAGGTGTGTCTTTAGTACTTATAGCTGGGATCATACCACCTTAGTTCAGCACCTCATTTTAACCGCTGAGCTGCCTGGATATGCTTGGGAAAATTATTTTTCTTTACTAAGCTCTTCAGTTTTCTTATCTGGAAAATGGGTATTTTCTCCATAGCATCATCTGTAGGTTTAAGTTAAAAAGTATGTCAAGTGTTTAATGCAGTGCCCAGCAATTGGCAAAAATTCCCGGGAACCAGATAGCTGGTGTTATTTTTACGGACTGTAACAGTAAAAGCACTGAATGATACTTAAAGAGATGACTCATCCTCTCTCTCAAATTTCCATCCATTTTTTACTATTATACCGTTACTAAAGAAATCTCTCCAAATCATACTTTTGTGCAGAAAAAATAATATAGTAAGCCATGACCCTTGAATTGTGGCTCCGGTACTTCCATTAGCTTGCTGAGTGACCTTGAGCAAGGCTTCCTCGTTGTCTGGGTCTCAGGTCCCTTGGACAGTGAGAGATCAGGATTGAACTAATTTCCAAGAACCCTTGACGTTCATCATTTTCCAAAGTTCCTTTGGAAAGGGTCTGAAAGAGTTGAATAGAGCTTTCACAAAGATACCGATGATAGTTCTGATATAATAAGGGAAGAAGTTTTCTTCTCATAGAGGGTCAGGTACGGAATTGAATCGCTGAAAGTTTGACCTGGAAGGACCTTAGAAAACTTCCGTCCAGTGATCTCACCTTACAGAAGAGAAAGTAATATTCCAGCACCATCAAATGGTTCAACCCTAAGGCATTAGTATATTTAAAAAAATACTTGTTGAGCACCTTGGACTTGGCGCTCTGATATAGCCTCTCCACGGGCAACAGCCCTGGTTGGGAGAAAAATGGTGAATGTATGTTTGGCATACCTGTGCACACAGATGTTTGTATTGAACGCTAAGGAGGAGCTGAGAGCAGTGCCTAATAGAATCTTCGGTATGGGAAGGATATAACAGTAAGAGTTAATTCATCTTTCTTGTAAGCCAGACTCTCTTCTTACTCATCCAGTCCTCAAATGACCCTGGTAAGGTCGTTGCTTTTGTCACCATTCCAGTGGATTGGGAAAGAAACTGAGGCACAGAAAAGTTGCCTAAGTTGTTTATCTCACACAAGTGGCGAATGGAAAAACTGAACTGTGCACTCAAGTCCTGTGGGCCCAGAATCTGTGCTCCTCATCACATTATCCTGATAAGGACATCAATGGAGCCATCACCTGAGTGATGAGTGTTCAGAGAGAAGCCTTGGTAGAGGGAATGCCACTGAAAGTGGAAACATCTTAGAAGGGAGCACAAGAGCCATGTGCATGTTTGCACATAGAAAGTGAGTGAGTGTGTGTGTGTGTGTGTGTGTGTGTGTGTGTGTGTGCGCTTGTGCATCATAGTAGGCTTAAGTATGTGACAACCAATATGCCAATGTGTATAGTCAGACCTGTGTGGGGTCTATGTATAGGTGTGTGTGTCTCTGTGTCTCTGTGATCATGCCTGTTTTAGTGTGTTCTGTGAATGTGTCTATTTGTCTGTGTGTAGATGTATCTGTGTTTGTGTATCTATGTATGTGCTTGTGTACGTGAGAATGTGTTTGTGTGTGTGTGTGTGTGTGTGTGTGTGTGTGTGTGTGTGTGTGTGTGGTGGGGGTATAGATGGGATACACAAGGGACCAGAGCTCAGATCACGAGGAGCTCTGGGACATATACTCACAGAGCCGAGGCGAATTGTTCAATGTATTGAAACCATTTGCTCATCAATACCACTCATTGAGCACCTTTATGTGTCAGGTATAGCTCCAGATGCCAGGGATGAAGCAGAGAACACAAGCACTATCCTTGTCCATCGGGAACTTACATTCTAGTGAGAAGAGCAATGGGCACAGACAGTAAGGCAATGCAGAGATTAGCACTTTAAAGAAAAAAAGCCCATTAAGGGGAAACAGGGTGGAGGAGGCCATTAGGGCAGAGGTCTGGATAAGTAAACACCCAAAGCCTAGGGTGTTAGAGGGAGAGCATTCCGGGTGAACAGAGCAGTAGTACAAAGGCCCTGAGGCAAATGTGGGCTTGGCATAGTTACAGCCTGAAAATTGGTCAGGAGGCCTGGGGTGAGACGAAGAGGGGCAGAGAGGAGGAGGGTGCCAAATCTGGGGTCATAGCTGGAACCACTTCCTGCAAGACTGCAGCCATGGTGAAGACTTTAGATTATGTCCCTTGAGTAATGGGGACATACTGGAGAGCCGTACGCTCCTGTGGAAAAATTGAAAGGAGTCTGGGTAGTCATATTCCCACCCCCCCTCTCTCCATATCTTTGTTTTTCGAGTAGACCAGGCTGGACTTGAACTCACAGAGATCCGCCTGCCTCTGCCTCTGAGTGCTGGGATTAAAGGTGTGTACCACTACTACCAGGCGTCATACTCTTGAATTAGTGCTCCTTCCGTGCTGTCATCTTGAGAATGAAAAGGAAAGTTGATTTTTCTGTCCAATGTCACATCAATTCATACTTCAAAGAAAGTTTTCTGTTTTCATGTCATTTTCACATCCCAACCAATTATCCCTTTGTTTTAAGTCTTTTCTATATAGTTAGGGCCTGATCTCAATCAAGCAACCCATGTTTTAGAGACCACTTAGGTTTCTCATGGCAGGCAGACACCACAGTTTTCTAGACCAAAGGAGCAAACCCTGCATGGACAGGGGTGTGGTGCAGTTTTAGGAGCGCCGTGCTATTCGACAGGTATGTCTTATCAACTTATCAACTTATCATTTAATCCATTCACGAACCCTTTGAAAGATGTGCTAGGCATATTTTATTCATAGGGAGCATGAGGCTTTGAAAGTTCACACAATTAGCTCAAAGTCACACAGCTCCTCAGTGGCATCTCAGCTCCAAAGCAAAAAGCAATTTCCAAAAGGAGTTCATGATTTTGCTCCCGAGTGTGCAATTGTGAGCGGTGCTCCTGGCCTCGGTTCCTGGAGAAAGTCCATGGGCAGGTGGATTTGGGCAGCCCATAGGCAATGCATGTGGGGGCAGTGTTGAGTTAGTCTCCTAAACAGAAGTGTCATGGTCTGTGTCACCACTAAAGTGCCATCTGTCTACAAGGGTGGGCTGGACTGGACCCTAAGCTAACCATTTTCTGCTTTAATAGTGTTTCCAATGTGAGTGGCCGTTCAGCCACAGGGAGACTCGAACATCTGGGTGAGCTCTAGAGAGGGCCAACTTACAGATGTGAACATTGGAACAGATAGCAGTTCAACAGTTCTGCAGACACTTGCTTCCTGCCCACTTTTTTATTTTTTTCAGTTTCTGTAGACACTAAGGTATCCGTGAATGTGGCAAGTTAGTTCTTGGACATTAGTAGTCAGTGGGAGAAGAGAAAGCTGCCTCCTTGGCAATGTGCCCCACATAGTCTGTCATATCTTGAGCTTACTGTCAGAACAAAGGAAGAGGCAAGGTGGGATTGTAAGCAGTGGTTGTAAGTTAGAAGCATCCTCCCAGATTGGCCTTTGGTCTTCTAACAGGCTGCTGCCATCTTAGCTTCTTCGGGAGGACATTACTGAGAATGCATCAGGCATGCTTCTTGGGACCTGTGAGTCAGGTGATGGTGTTAGGAAAGGTGTGAGGAGCCATGAGTATGGCTTCTATAAAATAGAAGATAACTTCCCAGAGGTGTCCTCTCAGGGACAGACCAATGTTAACCTTAACCAACCCAAGTCATCTCTAGATAATCCAACTAAATGTAACCTAGTCCAATGCTACATAAGCCAACGTAACTCTGCCCAAATCAACTGAACCCAAACTAATCCAACAGTGGGAATTCAAGAAGCTGGGTGTTTAGCTACTATGATTATATAGCAGTGGTCTGTGTGACACTGAAAACTTCAGATATGCTCAGTTTTGGATCTGTGAGTCAAGTGACAGTGTTGTGAAAGATGAGGGGGTGGGGTCACAACCCTGACACAGAGGATATCTTCCTGCAGTTGTCCTTTTTGGGACAGATCAGTATTAATCCAACCTAAGTCTACTCAACTTGACCATCCTCACCCATGCTTAGGAGGAGAATAAATCTCTTGCACTCCACTTTCTATGGATCAAACATTTGCATAGGGCATGTCAGTATGGCTTGCTTCTGCCTCCAACTTCCGGGTCTTTTGCTGAAGTTTTTGAAGCTTAGCATCTGGGGATACTTGAAAGTGTATACACTCACCTCTCAGGCAGAGGATCCTGGCTGGTGGCTGGGGGTCTTGACTTTTCTCTTCCTGTTGGAACTCGCCATGGGCCATTGCATTTGCTTACAGTATGGCGCTTGGGTTCTCAGAATGAGTTTCTGAGACAGAGAGAAGCCAAGTGGAAACTGGATCCGTTTTATGACCTGGCCTTGGAAGTCTCACCACAGCATCTGCTCTATAATGTACGGGTCATAATAATTATCATCCCTATGTAGATTCCAGAGGAGGCTGCTTCTCTGAAAAGAGCATCAGCCACAGTGCCAGATGAGCACGGGGGACGAGATACATAAGTTTTTGTGGTTAGCACTGAAAAATACCATCTGCTACATGGTCACGATCTGTTTGGGCTACTATAACAAAGTACCAGAAACTGGAAAGACTGCAAATAATACAAACTTATTTCTTATGGTTCTGGAGGCTAAGGAGTCCAAGGTCAAGGCATCAGCATACTGAGTGTCTGCTAAGGAACCGCTTCCTGCCTCCTACTCTTCTTTCTGTGCCTTCACGTGGTAGATGGGGGAGATGCAACTCGATAGGATTTCCCTTATGGTGATTGAGCTTGCTCTACTGAGCACTGATTCTATCCCTGTAGTTTTGTCAGGAAGGGTTGTGGATCTAAGTTGACATTAGAACTGAGAACTCCGGGTAGAGAGAATCTTGCCTGTAGAAAGCAAGGTGATGCCCTCTCTTTAGCAGCTAACAAAATGACCTTTAGGGGCCTTGCTCTCTTGTGTCAAAGAAAGCATGGAGCTTCTGCTGGAAGGCCAGGTAAGCCTGAGCTGGGCTCACATTCATACTGATGTCGCTAGTTTCTTGGTCACATTCCTGCAAGCCATCAAGAGGAGGAAGTAAGCCATACCTTCCACGTTTTGCTTATAAATCACTCAAGTAAATGCCAGAGTCCATCACTCCCAAGTTCTACTTCACACAAAACAAGAACATAAGCTCAATTCATCCACTCCCTTTGGCTACTGCGTAACAAGGATTGCCTTTGCTCCATCAGCCAATAACGTGGCCCTTGTTTCTGTCTGTGACCTCAGGAGAATGGCATTTACCATCCATATTTCTAACACTGCTTATAATTGCTTAGGCATTCTAGACGGAACATGGCCCCCTAATCTCCAGCACTCTTCTTTCTATGACCTCCTCACCAGAGTAACTTTAAATCCTGTAGCCCCTGTTTTTAGGAATGTGGGCTTTTTCTAGTATGTACCTCAAAATCCTTCTAGTCCAAAAATGCTGCTGCCACCCAGCTCCCCATTATTAGATTTCCCATTCTTCTTTATAATTTATTTTTTAATAATCTACTTAATTTTATTTTATGAGCATTGGTGTGGGTGTGTTGGATCCCCCGGAACTGGAGTTAAAACAGTTGTGAGTCACCATGCGGGTGCTGAGGAATTGAACCTGGGTCCTTTGAAAGAGCAGAGGGTGCTCTTAACTGCTGAGCCATCTCTCCAGCCCCTAGATTTCCCATTCTTAACGGCAATATTCTCACTTCTTGATACCCCTCTTCTGTCTTAGTCTACCACTAGCATGCATTGCATAGTAGATCAACAAGAGAAACTTCCTCTCAGTTCTGGAGAACGGGGCGTTCAAGATCAAGGTGCTGGGAGATCTGGTGTCTGGACAGGCAGACCTCACTTCCTGGTTCACAGATGATGACTTCTTACTGTGTCCTTTGTCCTTCCATAGTGGAAGGGGAAGGAATTCTCCAGTCTTTTAAATTTAAAAACTTTTCGATTGACATGTATTAATTGCATATAATAATGAGATTCAGCATGATATTTCAATACATGCATACAGTATGCACCGATTAAACCCAGCCTTTCTTTATCCATTCCTCTCTTCCCAACCTCTAGAAATCACTATTCTATATTCAGATTTATTTTTA
Organism: Cricetomys ansorgei; assembly: GCA_026225945.1. NCBI lineage: Eukaryota > Metazoa > Chordata > Mammalia > Rodentia > Nesomyidae > Cricetomys > Cricetomys ansorgei. Next base: position 3,552,391 of record JAMJFZ010000736.1, read on the forward strand.
GCTTTTACATGAGAGGGCGTATGTAATATTTGTCTTGCTCTGTCTAGCTTGTTTCACTTAATAGAATGTCTCCCACTTCCATACATTTTGCTGCAAATGATGGTTTCATTCTTCATGGATGAATAATATTTCTTCCCTACCTCTGTCTCTCTCTCTCTGTGACTATGTATATGTGTGTGAAATTTTCCTTATTAGGTCATCCATGGATGTGCACCTAGATTGATTCCATATCTTACCTATTGTGAATAATGTCCACAATAAACACGGGCCTGTTGGTGTGTCTTTGATGTCATTGCCTTTGGAGATCCACGAAGTGTTTGGGAGCAGGTTATCGTGCAGTAACTATTGTGAACTCTGTGAACAGCCTCCATGTTGTTCTTTATGATGATTGGATTGATTTACATTCCTACGAATGGAATGTATGAGAGGTTGAGTGTTTCGTTTTTTTTTTTCATAAGGACACTTATCCCATTCATGAGGTCAGAGCTTTTATGACTTGATCTCCTCCCAAAGACCCCACCCACTAATACTGTTACACCATGGGTTAGGATTTCAACATAGGGGGTGTGGAGACGCTGAGTGTACTCAATATATAGTGTACACTGTGTGTCTCATTATGCATGGTGGGAGACTCTTCCAGGAGACAGCAGAGAGACAGTCCATCATCCTTTAGGCAGGTCACTTACCTAAATAGTAGGCCTCCTTCCTACAGGTGAAATGAGGCTCTGTGGGCCCTAGCTGTGCGCAGAATGATAGGAAGAAGGTCAGGAATCTGGAAGTGGTTAAGCAATAGTACATGTTCCCTGAAAGATTGGCTGGAGGGGGTGACAGGAAAGGCTCCACTTCAAATAAATGCTTGAGGCTGTGTGACCTTCACAAAGACAGCTTGGTCATCTGGGAGTGCTTGGCCCCGAGGTCTGGCGGAAGCTTGGTGGAGGAAGAACTTGAGAAGTCCAATAAAGCAGAGGGCCTAAGGATGGGCCGGAGCTCTTGAATGAGGAATAACATACATGTGAGCAGCATGGTAGATGACCAGGCTACTTCAGACTCTGCCTCATGTGGTTCCCTCCCTGAAACGATATTCTCCCAGGCAGTCTCGGCATGGGAATTACATCATTCTTCATCCTTCCTCCTCTGGGAAGGATTGGAGTGAGAGAAACTTGTGTGGCCAGCGATCTTAGAGAGTCCTGGGAGGAGGTGAGGAATTTAAAAAAATATTTTATTTACTTTTATTTTATGTACATTGGTGTTTTGCCTACATGTATGTCTATGTGAGGGTGTCGGGTATCAGATCCCCCTGAATCGGGAGTTACAGACAGTTGTGAGCTGCCATGTGGGTGCTGGGAATTGACCCCGGGTCCTTGGGAAGAACAGCCAGTGCTCTCAACCTCTGAGCCATCTCTCCAGCCTGAGAAGGTAACGGTTTTGAAAGACAGAAAGTAGGGGCATTCTGTCAAGCAAATAACCATTTTTGGGTGACTCATAATTCCACAGTGAGGACTGGAAAAATGGATATAGAATTCATGTCTTGCGCTTATCTTACTCATGGGTCAAGGGGACTGAGGCAGTGCTAGTGAGTCTGTGGCATGTCCGGCTTGCACATGGGTAGGCACAACAGGTTTTGGCCATAGAAAGTCCTGAGGAATAGAGTTTCAATACTCTCATCTTTGAGTTCAGACCCTGTGCTCTGGCAAGGAGAACATGGGGAAAGAGAAGCGGGGCTTGTGTAGTCTTTGCTCCAAAGACCTTTAGCCTATCTCTAGTCTTACCTATTTGCTAGTTACTCAACTCTGCCTTACACTGTTAATTCAGTGCTAAGGATACTTCTATAAGCTTCTCTCCATGACATTCAAAGTCCTTTGTTGCAGGGTAGTGAAACGCAGGGCTTCACATGCCAAACCAGATATGAATTCTGTTGGAAGTGCGATTTTATGACTACTGGCCTGTATGGCTGGGGGCAAGTCCTCCACTTAATTGCTCTGTGCCTCAGTTGACACATCTGAAACACGGATACCAAGAGCATAGCGTTGTAGGGATCGAATGGAATTGATGAAAATTACTTCAGTCAGTGCTGGCCATTTGGCAGTTACGAGGTTAAGTGGTAGCTTACACTGTTCTTTCTGTCTTTGCTTGTCTCCTTATAGGCAGCCAGCCATGGCAGGCTCCATGCCTTGAAACTTTGCCTGTATTCCAATTGCTTCCCTGAGTTCCAGTGAGTTGTTCATCCCCTGAGACTTCGGCCACATAGGTTATATACAGGCTCCTGCCTCTTAGCCTGTGAACATGCCATAGGTGCTGTGAAAGGCTTTTGCCTACCCATCCAACTGCTTTTCCACCTCCAGCCATTTCCCCAGGTAAGCCTTCCTTCCCTGAGCTTCTAGGCTGAGCTTTATCTTGCCGTCTAATTTCCATTTGTTTAATTGTGAGCTGAGGATTGAGCCTCTCTTACCATTTGTGACTGATACAGTGAATTGTCTTATATGACACATGGACTGAGTTGGTGAACCCAGCAAGCCTTGCAGGCTGTGAACCACACGGTTGTTACTGGAATCAGTGGAGTAAGTGTTTGTTTCATTGGGTGGACTCAGCAGAGACAGAGTGGTCAATAGCAAGGACAGTAGCTGCCTGACCATGGGGGTGTCTTAACCAGCACAGAGCCTCCATCAGCAGCCCAAGCCCATAGTGCGGTCTGAAGGAATTAGTTGTACAGTACTACTGAAGATTCTGTAGTTAATACCTTTTGGCTCAGATGGCTTGAGTGGATTCTATTGTCTGTAGTTAGCTGGCCATTGACTCTTACACTGCCCCGTCTCCCTCAGAAGGAAGATGCTGCCTAGTACATGACTGGTACTCAATGTGAATAGGGAAATGATCTAAAGTAGTATTTACATACAACATGAAGACTGTCCTCTAGACACTTTTCAGAAAGTTTAAGGCCGCCATAAAAGTCCTTGGGCCTTTTATCTCTGCTCTCTTCTGACCATGAATGACCTCTTTGACAGTGTTGGTATTTACCTGAATGATACCTTGCTTTATTCCTTCAAGTTAAGGAGGTGAGGTCCCTTAGTCTTTTCAGACCTGAATTAGCTGCTGGAACATCTGTCATCACTTTGAGAGATGTAAAGGAGAACCCTCCCACCTCTACCATTCAGGTATGACTGGTACCCGGTGCTTTCACATACTGCCAACAAAGCTCCTCACCTCTCCCTCCTCAGTACCATAGCAGCTGATTTCATCATCATGAGGGTTCATTAATGCATCGATTTGACCAGACTATGGACTTCCCAGAAAGACGAGAATTGTGATTTCTGGACATCTCTGTGAGGATGTTGCTGTGAAAGAAGAGACTGGCATTCGAATTAGGGGACTGAGCACAGTGGATCCTTCTGAAAGTGAGCAGGCACCATTCAATCCACTGAGGGCTTGAAGAACACGAAAGGGCAGGTGAAGGGTGAATTTGAACTCCCTCTGCCTTCCTTCAGTGTTCCCGGATCTTGGGACTCCAACAACTATAGTCTATACTACACTGCAGTCTATACCACCGTCCCTCCAGTGTTTACACCTTTGATTTATACCACTTGATTTTCTTGGGTCTGCAGCTTGCAGATGATGGGATATCTCAGCCCCTATAATCCCACAGGCCAATTCGTTATCAGAAAGATTTCTTATAATCTATTGATCATCTATGTATGTACTTATTTATTATCTATCTGCCTATTGTCTATCTATCTATATATCCATCTATCATCTAGTTTCTGTTATTTATCTTCCTATCAGTCTGTCTATCATCTATCTCCTATTGGGCTTCTCTAGAAACCCCCCAACTATCACAATCAGGAAAAAGACTGCGGTCAACTAGATATCTAGCCTCCATCTGGACCTTTGGATCTTGCCAAGAGGGACCTGGCTAGGAATATCCATGAAGCTGTCCATGGATATCAGCTTCCAGAGCTGTACACAGCCATCATTCTCTAAGAATGCCAGCACCAGTATGCTGCACTCCAGGCCAGCTTGTTCAGGAAGCCAGCCCTGGAATGATGATCCACTCAAGAAGATCCAGATGCTGTCCCTGGCCTTGAGTTGTATTACCTTCCCTGGACACTTTCACATCATTGTCTACTGTGTGTCACTTGGCAAGGACCATCAGATAAATGCCTTTGGGGAAATACCTTGATTGACATGAGCTAAAGGATCCTCCCCCATCTACAAAATAGAACAGATTGTCCTGTCATACCCTAGGGAGGTATAGAGCAGACTGTGCTGTGTCAGGAGATGACAGGTGTACTGGTGGTGTTGCTCAGCTTCGGCAAGGCACCCTGATGCACACAGGAGAATGAAGCAGGTCCAGGTTTTTTTTTTCCTTCTCTTCCTCCTTTCCTCCTTCCTTCCCTTCCTTTCTTCCCCCATTCCTCCCTTCCTCCTTCCCTCCCTTCTTCCTTCATTCCTTTCTTTCTTCCTTCCTTCTTTCCTTCCTTTTTCCTTTGTACGTGTGAATGTAGTGTGGTTTATGTGCAGGCTCCTGTGTGCATGTGTGGAAGCCAGAGAAGGGCACCAGGTATCTTCTTCCTCTCTCTGCCTTATTCCTTTGAGGCAGTGTCTTTCTGAAGCTCCCGTTTTTCAGTTAGGCTCACCGCCAGTGTGTCCCAGTGATCCTCTTGCCTCTGCTCCCCAACTTGCTGGAGTTCTAGGGGTGCATGAGGCCACGTTTGGCTTAGTACATGGGTCCTGGATTCAGAACTCAGGTCTTCATGGTAGTGCAGCAAGTGTTCCTCTTAACTAGTGACCTACCTCTCCAGCCCCAGAATCGTTGCTCTAACATTTTCAGTGTTCAGTCCATTAATTAGACCAGGGTTATATGAAAAGCGATGCAAGCTTTGTGATGCTTAGTATTGTCTTACAGGAATGTCAAGGGTAATATTTAAAAATTAGAACCAAGGTAGATCTTAGATCCTTGGATCTAAGACCAAAGTGGATGGGAATGCTGGTCACCACAGGTTGACGTGGTAGGTTGGGTTCTGACCTGTTTTTTTTTCTGTCCAATTTGACACAAGGGTTATCTGGGAAGAGGAACCTCAACTGAGAAAACGCCTCTATCAGATTGTCTGTTGGCAAGTCTATAGGGCATTTTCTTAGTTAATGATTGATATGGGAAGGGCCAATTCAGCGTGTTTGGTGCCACCCCTGGACAGATGGTCCCAAGCTGTATAAGAAAGCAAGCTAAGCAATGCAAGGGGAACAATCAAGGAAGCAGCACACCTCTATGGCCTCTGCATTGGCTTCTGCCTCCAGGTTCCTGCTTTGAGTTTCTGTCCCAATATCCCTTAGTGATGGAGTGTGAGGGTTATAAGATGAAATGAGCCCTTCCCCCCAAGTCATTTTTGGTCATGATGTTTTTCACAGCAATTGAAATTCTATCTAGGGAAAGTTCTACTAGATAAACTCATTTGGGGCTCATACTGGTGGTTGAGAAAGGGCATACCCCCCCCAGCCCAGAAATGCCAAGAGAATGATTCACAGGGCATGGTACCCAGCATTTTCCATGTATTTGACAAGGGCTTGGTGGGTCTCAGAAACCTGGGTATGTAATCAGGAAGGGTGGATCAGCCCTGGCCTCTGATGCGTGGTGAGCTCTATTTCCAGCCCTGACTCATTCTGCATACAGTAGAGTAATCAGCTCAGTAAAATAGTCACAGCCTTTACCCACCAGCCAAAAGGATTTACAGGCACAAATTCCTCTCAGAGTTTGTATCTGGGAGTTAGAGGGCCTGGTGAGGATGGCCTGCCACCCCATTCTGGCCTCAAGATGCTCCCGGCCCTTTCCGCTCAGGTCTCAGAGCTCTCGATGTATCTATCATACAGTCTCTCTGGAGCATGGACCAGGGCTGGGCCCCTTTACCAGGTTTCATTTATCTTTCCCAGGACAGAGTGAGCTGGCTCCAGTCCTCAGCCCCAGGCTGTCCTTCTGCTCCAACTAGGTGCTTTTGAATTCTATTTAGAATTAGCTGGCCATTTTGCTTTTACCTCAACTCTGACCCATCAGAGCTTCTCATGGGGCTAGGAGTTGTTGCTCTGGATATAAAAGTTAATCAGCCTGGTCTTACTTTCCTAGGGGCCTTTGGCTTGCAGAGGTTTCTGTGCCCCCCCAATGAATCATTTGGAGGGCACCAATGGGCCAGGTGGTTCCAGCAGCTGGTCCCACTGATCTATGTGACTGTCATAGTCTTTTCTTGTAAGGAAGCTCTTGTGGAAAAAAATACCTTGGGAGACCTGTTGGTGCCTCACTTGGGGTATGTCAGAGCTGGAGACTTGGGTTGAATTTTGTGAATAATCAAAACAAATATTATTGGGCTCGCTCCTTCCTTTCTTCCTTCCCATCCTTATCTCCCCCCCCTCCCCTCACTCCTCTTTCTCTTAAGACAGGGTCTTCTTATGTAGCCCTGGCTGGCCTGTAACAAACAGAGATAAGCTTACCCCAGCCTCCTAAGTGTTGGGATTGCAGGTGTGTGCCACTGGAACTTTTCTGGGCTTTCGAAATCGGGCTTTGGCCAGCAAGGTTGGGTTAATGGGTTTTGAATTCTCAATGAATAGTGCTCTGGGCTTTGAACAGAGCATACAATAGTCTTCCCTGGTCCTATGGCACCTGCTTTCCTTGCCCATGATACCATTTCTGAAGTTATGATGCCACCATTTATATTTAATCAATTCTTTTAATCCAATAGTCCACTGATCTCTTCTTCCTTCTTTCCTCTACTTCTTTGTTCCCCACTCCTCTTCTTCTTGCTTCTCCTCCTCTTCCTTCCTACTTCCCACCCATTTCCTTCTTTTCTTCCTCACCCTTTCCTTTTTCCCATCTTCCTCCTCTCCCTTTCCCCTCCTTCTCCTTCTAAGATAAGTTAATCAATGACATCCCACGACTGAGGAAATCAGAGGTTAACTACCAAGGCAACAGCTGAATAGAGATGACTTTACTTCCCAATGTTTTTGATCCTTCCCAGCTCCCTGATGATTTGGAGGTATGGAAGTCCTCTTTTTAAAGGAAGACATCTCCTCTCTGGATCCATACTAGAGGGTAGCATTGTTTTTTGCCAGAGCTCCACATTTATTTTGGGTTAAGCTTCCATTGTATATCAGATGCTTAGGAAATCTGTTATGAATGAATGCACAATGAGGTGTGAATGCCCTTGGCCTAAATAGGGGTATGGCTGGGGCTTATCAGACATTTTCAAGGGTTCCTGGCCCTGAAATTGTTGAACATAGGCAACGACCATGGGAGGAGGGGGATCATGACCCTAAAAAAAATTTGTGAGTTGGGTTTGTTCTCTGTGCGTCTATTGAAGGCTCAGATTTTGGGGAAGCAGCCACTCAAAGGAAACGTCTTCCATGTGATGGATAGAAACACAAGAGGATGAGTGAAAAATGATCATGTCTCTTGGAGAGTAAGACTGGGATGAGCACAGTGTCCTGCCTACCTCACTTCATGGGTCAAAGGAGGCCAAATGTTTAAATCCAAAATCAAAAGCATAGGGGAATGGACTTTGCTCCTTAAGGGGAAGAGCTATGAAGTCTCATTGCGAAGAGAATGACTGAATTCAAGAAGGTATGAAGCATGGGGGCCAATAATGAAATCTATCTATATTCACCCATTTTCTGTGGCTGTAACCAAAAGTCTAAGGCAGGCCAATGTTACAAACAAAGGAGGTTTAGCCAGCTCAGAGTTCTGGAAATGCACAGTAGGAACATCAGACTGGCTCTGGTGAGGATCTCATGGTATCCTGGTGGGAGTAGGTTAGGGAGGAAAAGACCACATCTTAAGACAGAAAGCCACAGAGCCATTGAGGGATTGTTGGGCTTACAGCACTCATCCTGGTGAGAGCTCAAGGGTCCCATGAAACCAGCTTAATCCCTTTGGAAACCAGTGCTCTCAATGACTTTGGCACCTGCCATTTTTTTCTGCCTCTTAAAGGTTCCATTACCCCCATATTGCTATGGTGGAGACAAAGACTCTAATATATGAAACCTCCTGGATACACTTAAACTTTGTACAGAACATGTAACTATTCCTGAAGCAGTGTTTTCATTCACTATTGCCTGACTCACAGTCCCAGGAATAAGCTTGAGAATGACTCTAGCACCAAGGGAAAAGGAACGGAGCACATGCAGCTCAGTACCTGGCACATTGTTATTGGGGCAGCCTCAGAATTAGAACCCAGGCCTCCAGGCCCTGGACAATTCCGATGCATCTGGCTGCCTTGCCTCTACAAGTTCATCACAGGCGGAGGCAGCTTGTCAAATGCAGACAAGTCCTTTGGCTATTTTGTTCCTGCTGACTTTTCACCAGGGGTATGCCAGCCAAACAGAGCTGGTGTCACCGGCTTGACGGGTGTCAAACCTTGTGTGTGAAGAACGTCCCAGTTATCCTGTCTCCCGCATCCCCCAAACACTTATCTCATTATTGAGGCAGGGGGAGGGGGGAGCCAGGAGGGGAGGCAGGCATCTCAGGAGTGTTTATTCTCTTCAGGAGCAAGGCTTTCTCCTAATTAGTAGGTGATTCTGCGAGATGGAGCCCAGGTGGGGAATGAACACGGGGTCTGGAGTGGTGCTCCAGCCGTCTCTGATTACCCAAATCCCCAGCTGGGGTGAGGACCCCTCATGTGGGGTGGGAAAGCGGGGGAATATTAGTTTCCGATACAACGAGAGACAAGAGAATAATTCTACGAGGCCGTGTAGAACAAGCAGAGAGAGAAAAGCTCTTTGAGTGCAACAAGGAGCGGGGTTTTAAAATTTCATTTGCACAGCGGCAGGTCTTGCCAATTGGATCCTTTCCAGAAAGCAATCTGCTAAGTCTGACAGTCGGAAGAAATGCCGGGCTGCTGAGCGAGGAGAGGCTGGGTTTTTTTAAGGGTTTATTTTTCATCCAGGTCCTTTGTGAGCAATGGCTTTTTTTTTTTATTCCATTTTAAAAGAAAAAGACACGCAGCGATCCTCTTTGTGAGGCGGGAAAGGGCTTCCCTGACCATCTGGGCCTCAGAGGGACTCGGGGAGAGGCGGCCTTTTGTGTTGGGGCATTCAATGCCCGTGCGACCGCCGGTTATCTTTGCTGCCACTCACACCAGGCTGGCCTCGCTGTCGGCTGGCCCGGGGCACACGAAGCAGCTTGGAGCAGTCCTCCAGGTCCTTATCTGTGTCACGGGCAGGAGGTCGGGGGCAGGGAGGGGGGCTCTCCGAGCCCACCCAGAGGTCCATTGTGTTGGCTGCTCAGAGCGCAGATCAGCTCGGCAGACATCTCTGCCCAGCCCTATTCTTCGGAGCACAGCGCTCTCTCTCTCTCTCTCTCTCTCTCTCTCTCTCTCTCTCTCTCTCTCTCTCTCTCTCTCCCTCTCCCTCTCCCTCTCCCTCTCCCTCTCCCTCTCCCTCTCCCTCTCCCTCTCCTCCTTCCCCTCCCTCTCCCTCTCCTCTTCCCCCTCCCCCACCTCTCTCAACTTGAATCCATTACTCTTCTGCCAGTGGAACTGGAGGCTTAGGGTAAATATGGATTCTTGGCCAAGGCCAGCTATTAGGAGAGCATTTCTACACATGTGCATGTATACACACACACACACACACACACACACACACACACACACTCACAGCCCTGCCTGTTAGCGGGCTCCAAAGCCTGAGCAATCTTTTTATAGAAATGCTAAGGTGACTTGTCTGTCTTGCAGAGGAGGGTCCTTGCCCAAACATGTACTGAGGATTAGGGTGATGCTGTTGGCTTCAGAATAGTGTACCCTGGTAGCACTGGTCAAGGGAACGGGCCAAGGACAGGCTATGCCCCACAAGAGCACAGAGGGCTTTCTTTTGGGCAGACCTGACACTGAGGTATGGTAGCCATAAAGGGGGCTGGGACTACTCAGAGACACATTTGGAGGGTTGCTTTTACAGACCAAGCTATCCACTCTTACATATGTCATTTGGTGTTTCCGACAACCCTGGGATATAGGCAGGATGCACATCCATCCCATTTTCTTGATGAGGAAACCGAGGCAGAGAGGAGTCTTGTCAGTGTGGTTGTTCCAGCAAGGAAATATGAAGCAAGAGTGATGTCTACTGTATTTCCACCCCGTCCACCTCATTCCAGATAGCATGGCTTGTGTTCTTGTATATAGCCATTTACAAGCTCAGAATGTGATAGCTTAAGAGTGGCCAATAGGGGGAGGGGTGTCACCACACCTTGTTGAGATGGTTAAGTTGCTTTGTACCAAAAGAGCAAGGACTGGAGAGCTCACTTCTCCTGTGATGGTCCCTTGGACTTTCATAGGCTCACGAGGCTAAGCTAGGTGGAGGACGGTGCTGTTAGCATGGGCCTGGAGAGAAAGAAGGTCTGGGGGATCTCGCCTTTTCTTTTTTTGGTTGGAATGATGTTATAGCAATAAGAGGTGAAGGTGGATAGACAGTTTTATGGGGGAGGGGCACTCAACACCAGAATCCCACTAGCAGCCTTGATTTTGTGAGAGTGGGTCTTAGAAGACCTGGCCATTCAATCTGATCTCTGTCAGGACATGGCCCTCTGTCTGAAGCTTTTGGCTCTGGATAGGTAGCCAGCTGGTGGCTGTCCTACACACCAAAGAACGAGCCAGAAGGGGTTTGGAGCCTAGTTCAGGAAGGACTTTGGGACTGGGGTTTGAAATGCTAGCCCTACCAGTATCTGTCATGTTGAAATGCTTCTCTGTCGTTGCCTACCCGCTCCCCCCCTCCCCCCGGCCCCCCCTTCCCCGCCCTGGCAAGTACCTATGTCCTCCATTTGGTATGCCTGACACAACTGGAAAATCCCAAGTCCCCACTCCTTTGGAACGTTTACAGTCCAGGCTGTCCCAGTTGTTAAATATTTTGAATGTCACCGCTGTGGAGTCCCGTGGATCTCGCCCACAACCAGTGTGGGCTTTTGTTCCCACCCATCCAAGGCCTCTGAGCTCAGAAATGCCAACCCCTCAGCGAATTCGGGTTAAGCCGGCCTTGCTGCGTTCTGTGAGCTCCGCCGCCGGGAGGATAATAGCATCTCCCAGGATGTTAGGAAAGCAGCCCCTGTTGATTTTCCAGCCCTTGAATAGCGCTTCGTGGCAAACATTTCTGATTTGTGCCGCGGCTCTCCCCTAGCCCTGGCCCCCGAGAGGCCGGTGTAATGCTTCTTTTCATGTGGCAGGATCGGATATGACCAGCGTGGGTTCTGTCAGATATTACGAGTGGTTATTACCGAGGCAGCCCAGCTGCCGTGCGGGGCTCGGCCCTCGCTTGGGGTCTGGTGAGGCGCTGGCTGTCGTATCTGAATTTCTTCATCTACAAGATCTGAATCCAATCTAGTCGCTGGGAGCCTGTTTGCGTAGCAGCGGGGAGGGGGGAGGTGAGGGAGATGGGGTGGGGTGACCCACGTGAGGTTGCTCATCCCTGAGGCTTTGCTCCTTAATGAAATCTCGGATGTGTTGGCTGGGAGAGTCCCCCTCCCCCTGGCTGACCCTGAACAGCTGATGGGAACATCGGAGGGTGTCGGGATGCCAAATGGTGACAGTTTGGATCTGCACCAACGGGAACAGGGTCTTTTCCATCCTGATTGCCTCCGGTTCAAACGAGAGTGGGCTTATTTGAGTCAGGTGGATGTGCGGAACAAAGAGAGAGAGAAAGAGAGAGAAAGAGAGAGAGGCCTTCAGAGCTGTGTGTGTGTGTGTGTGTGTGTGTGTGTGTGTGTGTGTGTGTTGGACCATCATCTGTGAATCCACAGTTATAGAATTCACAGGGCTGCGTGGGTTTTTTAAGCTTTATTTGAATCCTGATGCTCTATAGACAGGCCAATTATTTCTCCCCTGGGGAATGCAGGCCCAGAAGCACGGTGCCCCACCCCTCCTGAGGGGGGAGTGTGGAGCAGAGCTTTGTATGGTAGAGAAAGGTAGGGAGGAGTGTTTCTCCAACTTGCTTCAGGTCATGCTGTGGGTGGGTGGGTGGGGTGGGTGTCCCTTAACACTGTGGCATGTTGAAGCCTAGGACAGGAGTGGATGGTTATTTCATTTTCTGGGTGAGAGAGAACTAAGGAGGGCACTTCGAAAAATAAGGTTCCCCAAACATTGGGCTTGCTGTCTCAAAGCCCCTTCAGGGCCAGGCGGAACTCTTTGAAGAAAGGATTAGGAAGGATCTGGCTCTCCCTAGTTGTTTCCCACACCTTTTGTGCCACCCTTTGAGACCCTCCGAAGAATGTGAGGGGGTAGCAAGTGGGCTGCAGTGGGGGGAGGGGGCAGGGAAAGCTCCTTCAACAAGGTGCACCTTAAGGCTTGAATTTATTTCAAGTGTAAATCGGTGGCTTACCCCCTGGGTTAACACCCTGCCCCAAACACACATCAAACAGTGTGTTGATAAATTGATCAATTCCAATACCACATCAATTCAAGGTGGCCACATCCTGAGCACACTGTCCCTGGCCATGGAGGCCACCAGACCAGGAAGGCTGAGGGGACAGGGAGAGAGGTTTGGGCTGCCCCTTCTTCTTGCTAGGATGCAGTGAGGATGGCTGTTCTCCAGTCTTTTCTGGGGTCCTAGCGAAGCCAGATAATCTGTACAGGGCATTCGTGTGGGAAGAGGAGGCGAAGTGGGGTTTGTTTCTTTTCTGCATGCTGCGAGTCTTAGAGCTTCAGGAAAATTCAGGCAAGCCCCCACCCCATGCTGTTAGGATGCCTTTGCTGTCTACAATTCACTGCTTTTCTTCTAGCCTCATTTTTCATTCATTCATCTGGGATTAATCACACCCTGTGACCAATACAGAAGGGAAAGAAAGGGGCACCGTCCTTGCCTCCAAGGACATAGAGGAAATGGGGGGCAGATGCTAAGGGTACTGAATACCATTCACAAAGCTGCCTCTAAGTGGCCTGGTCAGCTGAGGGAAAGGCGGCTTCAAGGGGGGATGGGCGATGTAAGTGGGTGGGGGAAGTGCATCCGAAGCTGACTTTGGCACTAGGCCTTGAAGAATAAGGATTTCACAGTGGAAAATGACATTCCAGGCGTTAAGCATGAAGGAACCGTTCCGCAATGAAGAAGGGAGAGCTGCTCTAATTATAACTGACACACTGATTTAAACATTTATTCACTCCAGCCACACAAATACACATGGGCACACACACTCACAGCGCATACAGCGAGGAGGGGACATTCTGGGGGTCCCACCTTGAGTTGCAGCTGCAGTCAGTCTATTGGAGAAGGCCTTTTTCTGACTGAGTATGACATGATGTGGCAGGGCTGTCTACCACACCACACATTCTAATGACCTGTGGTCTCTGGCTGAGGGCCAATGACTATGCCTTCTTGGCTTGTCCCAAGCTGGGGGTCCCAGGAAGAAAGCACTGGTTGGAAGTTGGCAAGAGGGAGAGTGTAGGATTTACCACTGTGAGGGAATGCATGAGGCCGGAGGGATAGAGAGGTTGAACTAAGATGGGATTGGCCCAGAAGGCCAGTGTAACCTGCTGGATTATTCTAGGACTGAAGGGCTGGTAGACTCCAGCATTGGCTCTGCATTAGAAGCTTGCTGCCAGTGGGTGTGGATGAGACACTGGATGAAAGCAACTCCTCTTGACAATCCCAAGAAGAAGCTTAGCAGAGCATTTTCAGCAGCTGCCACCAGCAGCTAAGAGATGGCAAGGGACCCCTGGGAGGTGCTGCAGGGGGTCTACTGTGGTAGAGTAGTGAAGAATCTGCTGATTGGGGCTGGAGAGGTGGCTCAGTGGTTCGGTGTGTCTATTCCTCTTGGGGAGATGGACCCAAGTTCAATTCCCAACTCCCACATCAGGTGTCTCAGGTGGGATTCAATGCATGGACGTCTGCACACCTGTATACATACATACCAACACACATATACACACAATTTAAAAGGAAATCTTAAAAAAATAATTATCTGCTTTAGGTCAAGGTCTGTGGATAGCAAAGGGAGGACCCATACTGGCTTCCCAATGATACCCAGTCAGGTACCTACAGTGTTCGTTGTATCTCTGACTGTTTTCTTTCTTTATTCCTCAAATCCAGAGACTTGTTGTACCTATTAGGTAAGCATAGCACTTTACCATTGCGCTCCAGCCTCAGACTTCGGGCTTTTGTTCTATTTTAGTTTTTGAAACAGAGTCCCTTTACAAAGCCCAGGCTGGCCTTGAACTCATGATCCTCCTGTCTCTACCTCTTGAGTGCTGAGATTACAGGTGTAGGCAATCATACCCAGCTGTCCTTGGATTTTATTCAACTTTAATACACACACACACACACACACACACACACACACACACACACGCACACACACACACACAGAGTACAATGATTGTTCTGAGTCTAGACAGAGAGAAGACACTGTGTATAGCACACACTCAGCTCTTCTCTTTAGTTCTTTAGGATAGGCCGGTTAGGAATTACAACCCCATTTTATACTTAGTTAAACTGGAGCTGACAGGCATTAAATGACTTGCTGTGGTACACAGGGAACTATGTGGGGAACCTGAACCTGTAAACCCCAGAATCCTTTTATGAAAATCACTTGAAAGAAGAATCATTCCTTAGACTACAAGGTAATAATTCTTATCTTTGCTAGATAAGATTATTTTTTTCTGGCTTCCTATCTGAGAGAATGATACATCCATAGCTTTTTCCAAGGGTGCTGCTTAGTTTTTTTTCTTTTTCTTTTTTAACTTGACACAAGCTAGGGTCAACCAGAAAGAAGGAACATCAATTGAGAAAATGCTTCCCTCCAGCAGATCGGTCTATAGGCAAGTCCATGGGGGCATTTTCTTAATTAGTGGTTGACGAGGGAGGGCACAGCTCACTGTGGGTGGTGCCACTCCAGGACAGGTAGTCCTGGGTTGTACAGGAAAGCATGCTTAGCAAGGCATGGGGAACAAGCCAGTAAGTAGTTTTCCTCTGTGGTCTCTGCTTCAGTTCCTGCCTCTAAGTTCCTGCTTCTGGTCCCTGCCCTGACTTCCCTCAGTGATGGACCATGATCAGGATGTTTAACCCAAATAAACTCTTCCATGCCCCAACTTGGTTTTGGTCAGTGTTTTGTCACAGCCACAAAAAACAAAAACAGACAAACAACAACAACAACAAAAACTAGGACATCGTGTAACTTTATTTTTCCTATAGTGTCAATATATCTCTTACCCTGGGACTTGACTATAAGACTCTCTTTAGCCAATGGAATGCATATGTGATGTGAAGGGAGTCTGTGTGCTCTGAACCATCTGACTTGACCTCTTATGCTCCAGCCCTCACCCTGTGTAGCACTTGCCTTGAGTAGTTGTCTGGGTGAGATGAGTTCCATGGATCTGAACCAAATTTACAATCTCAAGCTGAGTCCAACTGAGCCTGGCTGAAATCAGCTAAATTGCAGCCTGAGACCCTCAGTCTGTGAGTGAGAAAGCCAAATGTTTACTGTTGGAGGCTATTGAGATTTGAAGGTTTGTTTATTACTCAGGAGTACCACAGCGAGAACTGACTAATACATTAACCCTCTTTGTCCTCTAGAGTAGAATTTAAAAACGTACCGGTTTTTGTAAGTCCTAGAGACCCTGATTGAACCTGTCTGGGCTCTGGCCCAGGCACCGGTATTATTTTACACTCCCTAGAGGATTATAGTGTCTAGCAAGGATTGAAAACCATGAGTTAAAGCATGCCAATAAGTATTAATCAGGGCCAAGCCTTCAGAAAATTATAAACTCTTTAATACACACAAGTGCCCATTCCTTTGCGTTAGACAATTCTTTTTCTTTTCCCCTCTCTCATTGTCCTTTATACCTCAGTGTGAATTCAGATAAAGGAGTTGCCTCCCCTGGGGTTATTTGCAATTCAAACACCATCTCTATACTGTGGAATAAAGAGCCTTATCCCATTAAAAGATTTGTGGGCGAAACTGCCAGCAGAACTTTTTGTTGGAGTAGGGGCAGACAAGTTATCTCAGATTCCACCCAAACCAGGAAGCTAGACTAACTGGAAGCAAGGTAAGGCATGGGATGGAATGGGAGTTCAGGCCCCGAGGTGGAGGAGCAGACAGTTTAGGACTCTGAGGACACTACAAGGTTGGGCTCCTCATAAGACATACAATGCACAGAGCTATGGTGGTATTGGGGGGGGGTCCTATGTGTAGGCCATCTGGAATGTTCTGCAGGAATGTAGTTACTGCTCCGGGCAATTGTACAGTGCCCACCATCCACAGATCATCTACTGGGTCACAAGACAGTCCGACAGCCAACTAGGGAGGTCCCTCACTACTCTGTAGCCCGAAGTCCTCTCCTAGCTAGCCCTCCCTCTTGCCCCCCCCCGTGTGGCTCATTGGGTTCTGCTCACCCATCCTTTGAGTCCTCTAACCCCAACTGCTGTTACCCTCTCTGTCGGGCAACAGAGTTTGATTATCTACAACTGGGCTTAGACCTTTAACTCACAAACCTCCCTTTCATGCTGGCTTTAGGGAGGCCCACATGGGCCTGGCAGCTCTCCATTTTTCATCCTTACACACAGAAGGCCTATTTCATGTTGCTTGGAGGGATGTCATGCCTCAGTGGTGACTCATACTCCCAAAGGGGAGCCTGAGTGAGTCCCTTGCCCTTCTCTAAATAAAGAAGGGTGAAAACTCAAGTCTGATGTCTGGCAGGGCATACTACTACCACCTTGCTACTCTAAAGTTCAAGTGTGACAGGAGATTGCACGGAACTCTGGCATTTATGAATGCAGTCTCTAGCATTGATTCCGTTATGCATCTGAGAGTTTCTGGCACTTGCAATGGTGTTATGATGTGCCTCCCAGGTCCCTTATGGTGAAGAACAGGCTGACACAGGCTGAAATGTGGTGTTAGGCCTTCAGCAGGCAGTGTTTTTATGAACTGCCTCCATGATAGGGATTCTAGACCCTTCTTGGAACAGCTCTTGTCTAATGACCACTACTCAATGCCATTTCAGCCCAATGGGTGTCAACTCAGAGGATCATTCTAGTTATAGGTTTTTCTTTGTGGACTCAGAGCCTAGCTCTTTGACTGGAATGGACCCCCAAATCTTTTCCTAGCAATGCCCAGTGTCCGAGCTCCTCATTTTTTTTGTAACCATGTAATGGACTTACACCTTCCTAGCTTTCTCCTTTTTTCCCATCCTGTTTCAAGAAGGTACTGTCTATCCTTAGCTAAAGAAGGTCACCATCCTTGACAGTCAGGGATTTTTCACTGAACTCCAATGCCCTCTGATCCTGCTTGACGTGTGACACAGCAGTTCACAGAACTATGGCCACAAGGTTCACTGGAACTAACAGGAAATATTCCTACTTCTTAGCAATCGTCACTTCATGTGGTTAAATCCTGTTCCCTGTCATCAGAAAGATAGTCTGCATAATCCCGAGGAGAAATTGTGTGTGTGTGTGTCTGTGTGTGTAGGCAAGTGTGTGCAGGGTGTGTACACATGTGAATAGAGGAAGATCAGAAGATGACTTTGGGTCTCATTCCTCAGAAGCTGGCCCCTCCTGCCCTGTTTTTTTTTTTTTTTGTTTGTTTGTTTTTGGCCTGGAGCTCCATGATACTGATAAGCTGACCAGCAAAGCCTGAGACTCAACCTGTCTCTTTTCCAGCTCTAAGATTACAAGTGTTTGTCACCATGCTACCTGTCTCCTCTTCAGCTCTAAGATTACACCACACTTGGCTTTTTAAAAAAAAAAATGTGGATTAAGTTCTTCACGATGGCCAGGCAAGCATTTTACAGACTGCACCATCTCCCCAGCCCCAAGGAGAATGAATTCTTATGTTAATGGGAGGTCGTGAAAATGACTGGATAACACGTTTGAAATCACCTGACAATGAAGGTATTAATCACTACAGCAAAACAATTGGGTGCTATTTATTTTAAATAGTTGTTTACCTTCTTTGTCATCAAATGTAGAGTCTGGGTTATTAGCAAATGAAGAATTTCCTGATTTGAGCTTTGTTTCTTATCTCATCCTCTGTAAGAAGAGCATAGAGATGGTCAGAAGCACGACACAGGTGGAGCATCAAGAGGGAGCAGAAGCGACCTGGAGGGTTTGTCAAACTCTGCTATGTGTTTTAAGGCCCAAGTAGATGCTTGGGTTCTGTTTCTTCCCTTTATCTAGTAATAGCTTCTCTATTGCTGGAGAAACAAGTGCTTTGAGTAGATGTCCATCCACTTAGCTCTAGGGAGAACACAAGGTTTGAACCATCCATGGAGCTCAAGCACAGTGATTTGTTCACAAGATGGGCACTGACACAGGCCTGGCCAGTGGCACCTAATTCCAGGCTGGTGATTGGAACTACTTGAACAAGGAAGCTCTCTTTCTATAATATCTCAAGGAAAGAGCATAGAACTGTCACAGGGGCATCTTAGCTACCACTTCATAGAAGCTTTCCTGACAGTGGAGCCGACACAGGAAAGGCAAAGCAATAAGTGAAAGGGAGACAAGAGAAAGAATGAATATTAATGAGGTAGTATATGTACCTAGATCCAACTATTCCTGAAATCAGCTACCTCTGAGCTTTCGAGCTGTATGAATCAATCATCTCACCCTCTTGAGAAAGTTTGAGTTGGGGTTTTGTGACCTTCTAGTGTGACCTTCTAGTGTGTGGTGCTGGGTAGTCAGCCTCACTGGGAAAGGGTGTGTGTGGAGATGGTGATGGAACAGCCCTAATTTCTTAAATTCTCTATCTGGGAGGTTGTGCTGTGGGAATGATTGACCAAGGAGGCCTTGAGAAGCTGGGCCCTCTGGGGTAGCTTGCTACCTTGGTGTCCTCCTGGGATAACAACTCTCAGAACTTTTTATGCAGTCCTCCAAGACAGGAGGTTCATGCATGTGACCTGACACAGGAACAATGGCAAGTGTGGTGCCACCAGAGGCGCTTTGGAGGTTTTTCCTAGTGGTGCTCCCTTTGGTATCCAGTAGCCATGCTGTACACAGGCCCAAGCTAACCACATGGAGGGCTCACCTGGAAGGCAACCACAGAGCCAGCAACAGCTAGTGTGATCTCGAGCAAGGGCACCACAATTAAGCCTCCATGCGACTTCAGTTGTCTATGCGTGAGCCCAGCTGTCAAGTCAGCCCTAGACCCCTGAGTGAAGCAATCTCTCAATGTTGGATGATTCGTTAGGTGTCAAGAGCAAACCAGATGTTAGTACGAAGGTAAATGAGGATGAATGACTACTAGTTCCATTGGGCTTGTTGACCTGCCTTGCCCCAAAAGGCTAATGGTTAGGAGGAGGGGGTCTGAGTGAAAGGGGTGGTTCATTGTACACACAGTAAAGCTTGCTTGGGCTGTGTAGTTTGCTATGTTTGCAGGGAAAGCTTAAGAAAGCTGGTGAGACCCCATAGAAGCTAATGTTGCCCTTCTTGCTTCCTAGTTACAGAGACAAACATGAGGGTGGTAGGGAGCCATAGGAAAAACATGGCTTCTACACATAATCCCCTCCAAATGCCCAGCCTGTTGTGGAAGTTTACTTTTAGCTATGTATAAAATAATTGTTTTGTGCACTGTTGAGTGAGAGGATGCCTAGGTCTTGGAATTTTGTATTGTCTGCAGGTGGTGGATTTATGTGGGGGGGGGATGTTTGATTGCATGTGATCTGCATGTGCTAGCAGTAGAACACCTGAGGAGTTCTGAATAAAAACCACCTGAGGTCAGATACTCAGGGTCCCACTGTCAAGTACGGTGCTGGCCATGATACTGGTTCCCTCTGCTGAGGTCTGGCAGGGTATAGACCTGTGATTATGCCTCCTTGTCCTTCTTGGGTGAGCCACATAGTATAATACAGTACAGTACAGTATAGTATAGTATAGGTAGGTGTACAGCTACATAAGCCACTAGGAAAGACTGGGCCTATGAGGTATTCAAAGTTACCTAAAATCTTTTTGTCATCTTGTGAATGAATTCTAAATGAATGAATGACCAAGAAGAGGCTGTGAAGTGGACTGGAAAACTCTACAGGGAGGATTTTGAGAATGGAATGCTGTCTTCTGGTTTTTCTGTGTACTAACTAGAGAGATATTTTTTAGAAGGTTATTAACTAGTTAATTGTGGGGGTGGGGCATGTGCATGTTAGAGGACAGCTGTCAAGGGTTGGATCTCACCTTCCCCACCTTACTGAGGCCTTTCTTGTTTCTGCTACTACAAGTCATTCTGCAGGCTGGCTGGCCCCCGGACTTGCAGTAGATTCTCCAGTCTCCATTTGCTGTCTTGCTATAGGAGTTCTGGGATTACAGTTGTGCACCTCCACATTTGGCTTTAAAAAAAAAAAACCCAAGACAGAAACATTGATTCCAGGGTTTGAAATCAGGTTGTCAGGCATGTGCAGTAAGCACTTCTAACCACTGAGCCATCTCACCAGCCCTAGAGTTTGCAATGTATTTCAGGAACCAATCACTGTGTGGGGTGCTCCCTCCCATTCTGTCCTCATTTCGAGTCCTATCAGCAAAGGGCTGTGATAGCCACGTGGGTACCTAGGTCACCTGGATGGAGACAGAGGCTGGGTCTCCTCAGAAACATATTCTGAATCAAGATCTGAGTGCAAATGGTAAATGAAAAGTGCTGCCCTCAGCTCCAATAGGAAGTGGTGGTGGGGAGGGGTGAAGAAGGGAGAGGAAGCAGGTCTTTGTAAGCAACTGGGACTTACTCTGACTGGAACATGATGGGACAGAAGAGGGAATACGCATCAGGATTTCCTACCCCCTTTCAAAGGAGCCCAAGTTGGTGGAATGTTCTTCAGACTAGCATTTCTAGCAGGTTCTCTCGGTAGGAAGTTGGCTGCTTAGGAGAGAGCAGCCAGCAAGCGCAAGTACATACGGCAGGCAGTGGCAGACTGTGCTCCAGTAAGTACTTGGCGGGGGGTCATCTCAATGGTAAGCGGTGGAGCTACAGTTTGAACTCAGTGGCTTGCCTCCAAGTGTGTGCCTTTGACCCTGGTGCTCCTCCACATCACTACTGGTGGAAAAGAGCAGACAGAGACAGCTCCTTTTCTGATGACCCATTTAAAATGGTGTTAACATAATTATTCATTCAAACACGGACAAAGCCACAGCTTGCACACCTTGAAAGGACACGGGCCCAGTCTGTGAAATAAATACATGGCCATGTCAGAAGAATACTCCCTGCAGATGCTGCCTGCTGCTCTGAGGCCGATACTGCTGCCCTGGCTCTGCCCTGGCTCGGCACTGCTGCCCTGGCTCTGCCCTGGCTCGGTGGGACAGCATCCCCTAGGACAGGTCCATCTGAGGGGAGTGAGACCAAAGGCTCAGGGCAGTTTCTCACCTTGCCAAGTGTGGCAAGTAGTGCCGAGGTAGAAGCCTTTAGTGGGCTGCAGTGGCAAATTCTTCTGGTGAGACCCGCTGCCCCTGTCATGTGCCCAGCTTAAAAGATGGTCAGCCACTGAGGAAGGAGAGCAAGGGCAGGGGCTCTGTGATTTCCTAGAAACCCCAAGGGCCTCAGGGAAGCTGAAGCTGGATGGAGGCAGGGATTAATCTGGTTTCTCTAGAGAAAGTCTTTCCAAGCTGGCCTTAGGCTATCATGATCCAGAAACTGCCAGTTGAGTGCTCAGCCCCTAGCGGGCTGTGGTGGAGAGCTTGATTCAGGCAATGCCCTGGGGCACTAGGGGATCTGAGCAGTGGCAGAACCTCAGTGCTGGCAAAACTGCTACAGCCTGGCCTTTATTCTCAGAGGGAAACCGAGGCTCAGTAGCTCAGTGTCACAATGGTGGGAATTCAAAACTGATGGAAGGGACTGGAGATGTAGCTGGGGTGGCATGCATGAAATCCTGAGTTTGAGCCTCAGCACCACATGAACCAGGCAGGGTTGTAACATGCTCATAATCCCAGCACTAAGGAGGCAGAGGTAGAAGGATCAGAAGTTCAAGAACATCCTTGGCTACATAGGGAGTTTGAGGCTGGTCTGGGCTGCATAGACCTCATCTCAATCACTCTTCTGGATAATTTTATGTCAACTTGACACAAATTAGAGTCATTTGGGAAGAGGGAACTTTAATTGAGAAAATATCCCCTACTAGATTTGCCTATGGGCAAGCTTATGGTGGATTTTCTTGCTTGATGATTCATATGGGAGCATCCAGCTCACTGTCAGTGTGTCCCTGCCATGTTGGTTACCATATGTTTTTTTTTTTTGTGGGTACAGGGTGTTCTCGAGAAAATGAGTGGCGCAGAGTCAGTAACCCGAGAAGCTCAGACTTTAGGGAAATGCCTCCATGGTGAATCCAGTTTATTGTGGGGAGGGGAATGGGCTTTTATGGAGAAAGTAGGGCAGAGCACTAGGGAGAGATCCAATGGCTTTGGTCTATGCTCACTGGACACTTCAATAAGCCTATCTAAAGCTCGCTAATCAGAGGGAGATGGGTAATGTTGGGAGAAGCCCAATCATTTATAGGCTTGTATGTAAAAGCTCTTAGCCTATCTGTATTTCCGATGTTGGCGAACAAGGTTTCTGCAAAGACAGAGGAAGTGGGAGTTTTATTGCCCGCCTCTCTCTTGCCATCAGGATCCAGTTGTCACCAACAGCGGGCGGCAGTAACCCTGGCCTGGTGGTCCTGAGTCCTATAGGAAAGCCAGCTGAGCAAGCCATGGAGAACAAGCTAATAAGCAGCATCCCTCCATGGCCTCTGCATCAGCTCCTGCCTCCAGGTTCCTGTCCTGACTTCCCTGGATGATAGACCTTGCTGTTAAGTGCAAGCTGAAATAAACCCTCTCCTTTCCAAGCTGCTTTTGGTCAGTGTTTTATCACAGCAATAGAAACCCTAACTGAGACGATCATAAACAAAAATCTAGTGACAGACGGGCAGGCCAAGCAGAAACCAGTGCTGGCTTCGCTACAATTAGCTTGATCCCTTCCTCTTTTCCTTCCTTCCTTCCCTCCTCCTTTTTCCTTTCCTCTTCTTTCCTCCCCGCTTCCTTTTTTCAGCCTATCTTTTCCCTCCCTCCTAAGTAGAAGCCACAGTTTCCTCACTACTAGATTTCGAGGAAGGAGGAACGATGTCACCCAGGGCTCCAGCAACATGCGTCCTTTGAAGCAAACTCATCAGTATGATGAAGAAAAAGAAATAGAGAGCGGATCTAATCTATTGGCCTGTTTTTCTAATTACCAGATTGATTTACCAGAGAAATCTCCCTAGGAATTTGACTTCTCAGCAAGGTCTTTGCAGGCTCTAAATTTAATCTCTGAAAAAAAGCCCCCACGAAATCCATACAGATTTGGGGGAACCGGGGTCCTCTAATCAGGACCCAGAGCTTATTTGTTTTCTAATGGAATCTGAATAGAATTTAACGCACAGCCATTCTGCACAGAGCGCATTCATAATTTTAATTAACAAATTAGGAGCTATTTTGCTCCCCTTTGAACGGCAGTCATGTGGGCCTGCTTCCTTTTCGGCCAATTTAGTCAACTCAGATGATTTTAATTACAACAGTCACGAGCACCAGAAATTCCCGCGTCTGACAGATTCGCGACCTGGTCCATTGACTCTCATTTAAAAGCAAGTTCTCCATGAACAGAGATCTCCGAGGGGGCTGGTGGGTGTTGGGAGAGGAGGCTGGGCTCTATGCCCTGGGGCACAGGCAGAGAAGAGCCTCATTTTCCATTCTGAGACCCATTAGTCATGATTAGGAGGTGGCCGGTTCTCCCCAGCCCCGCCTTCGCAGTGTGAAGAAGCAGCAGAATCCAGTTTTCATTGCACGGACATGGAGCCAAACAGTCCCTTTCCTTGGAAATTTGGCCTGGCTCCCATGCTTCCCAGACACTGACATGCCCAGAAATCCCCAGGGAGCTTGTTAACAGGCAGGTTCTGATTTAGTACACTTCTGTGTTGAGGGTGCAGCCTGAGACTCTGCAACCAGTATACCAGTGCAGTCGGTCCTCGGACCACACTTTGAGTAGCAAGGATTTATCTGGTTTATGTTTTTCCAAAAGGTTTCAGAACCTGAAGGGAGCCCGGTTACTTGAAACACCCTCATACTGTCAGTGGTGGCAGGGAGATGGAGACCCTGCTCCAGGATACTGCTTGGTATGGGTCTCTACTCAGATGCGACTTTGCTGTAGAAAAGTCTTTTAGGATGAGCCAGTGTGAAGAAGAGTTGCAGTTTCTTTAGAGATTTAAATGTCTTTCTTTGTGTGCACTCAAGTACTATGGCACATATGTGGAGGTCAGAGGACAACTTGCAAGAGTCAGTTCTTTCCTTCCACCATGTACGTCCCATGGAGTGAACGAACTTAGGTCATCAGGCTTGAAGGCAAGCACCATTACCTGCTGAGCCCTCTTGCCAGCCCAATGAGGAGATTTTTATACAGATTGGAAGCACCAGTGATTAGAGAATGAGAAGCAACAGGAAAAAAGGAAGGTACACCTATGCATGAACACAGCTTCTCAAAAACAAAACAAAACACAAACAAAAACCAGAGCCTCAATTAAGGGCTCTTTATAGTAGTAGCTAGATATACTGTTTTGATGGCTTCAGAAACTTGGCTTTCACTGTAGCACCCTTGGTGCTGAAGAATCAGAGGCATCCTAACCCCTCCCTGAAACCTTTCGAATCTAAGAGCTATGTCCCAGATTTTGAGGCCTCTAAAGTAGCCTTGGCTGGCTAATACACGGGCCCAGGCACAAAGGTCCCCATGAGAGGCCTGGTTGAAAACTGGGGACCCTGGGCAAAGCCAGGGACTTGAGGGAGGGGAAGGTTGATAGTATCAGCCACTCAAATTGGAGGCAGTGAGTCCATTCTGGAACCTTCTGTTCTTAGTTCTCTCGATGCTAGCCCAGTGCGTGCTGAATTAGCAAAGCTGAGAGAGCCCAAGCTCACACTATTTCCTGGAGGTTGCTATAAAAAAAATAACTGGTCTCAGCCCACCCCCCACCTGCTGTGGAGATGTCTGGGAAATTTATGATGTGTCAACAGTTTGAGCCCTAGCACGTAGCTGGCTGATGGGTTACAATTAAGAAAGCTAAGCCTGGCCCCCTTCTTCCATCACATATTCATGGCATTTATGTGGTCTCAGCAAAGTGAGCAAGTGCACATTTGGGGCAGGAATTTTAGAACTGTGATGTCATCACCCCAAGAGAGATGACCAGGAGAGCAAGAAAGAAGAGTAGGAGTCCAGATGGAGTGACAATCCCAAGTTTACTTGGCTACGGGCTCAAACAAGCTTATGTATCATCAGCACTTTTTTTTTTGATAGTTTGAGGTAGCTGGAGTTTTGAACATGGTGTGTTTGGTGACCTCAAGGACTGTTTAGTTAATTCGGGGGTGTGGAAGTGGTATGGTGGCTATGTTAAGCAGAGAGTTCTTATCTTTCCAGACTTGTATTGCGATACTTGTGGAGGAGCTGAGCTGATGCCTGGGCTTTGCTTTAGAATTGTACAGGGATAGAAGTTTGAGAGACTGATCATCATTGACAATGGTTAAGAGTTATGTAACGGGTCCATGGGAGTTTGCATTTGGTTGGAGCACATTCTCAAGGTTTCACATGTTGGAAGGCTCGATCCCCAGGGTAGTAATATGAGAGGTGATGGAGCTTTTAAGAGGTAGGACTTAGTGGAAAGTAAGTAGATCACGGGGGATGGGGCATTGTTCTCAGAAAGAGTGTAGTTCTCATGGGATCCCAGTCAGTTCTCTGGAGAAGGTTGCTATAAAAAGCAAAGCGAGTTCCTATCTCTTTCGGATTCCTGTCTCATTATCTGAAACTCTTTTGCATAACTCCCTTATGATGCCATCTGCCACTAGGTGATGGAGTTGAGGGGGCCCTCACCAGAGTCCAGAAGGTACTGGTACCATGCTTGTTGATCTCCACAACTGTGAGTTTAATACATCCCTCTTCTTTATAGGTTACTCAACATCCAGTATTTTGTTATATCAGGAGAAGAGAAGGATATCCATCACTTATCCCCTACAAGTTAGGCCAAGAAAGAAGAAAAAAGTAATCAGAACAAGATGAGCCTATCTGACCATACCTTTGCAATGCACGGTGTAGAAAATGAATATGACTTCAGTTTTTGTTTCTGGATTTTTTGCTGTTGTTCTTGTTTTTGAAACAGGCCTTGACATATAGCCAAAGCTGGCCTTAAACTCAAAATCCTCCTGCCTTAGCCTTCTAGGTTCTAGGATTGTAGTCATAGAGTGCCACAACCAGCACCATGTAGCTATTTCTTCCTGATCCCCGGAAGGAAGGTAAGAGGAGCCCACTCCCACCTCAACCTCACAAACTAGTTCCAGGAACTTGCAAGAAATGTACAAATCTTACAGACCCTTTACTGTGGTTAAATAAACAGTATGCAATTGCTGGGAGAGAGGTAGCTTCAGTGAAGCTGCCTTCAAGTTGGGAAGAATGCTCCAAGCTAAACTTGTGTGTAATTGTTCTGTTTCTTTTTTTTTGTTTTGTTTTTTTTTTTTTTTTTGGTCATCTCGGGATAATATCTGGGGTACATAGACGATTGTTTCTATCTCCCCACAGAAATAATTGCAACACCCAAAATGATTTAACTTTTGAAAGTGTGTGAGAGTTTGATATCTCAGTCTTTCTAGGGAGAAAACCCCAATCTATTTCTTACGTTTCCATGTCGTACGTCCCTTGTCTGTCTCTGTAGATATCCTTCTTGTTGAGTAGGATCTTGGGGACCTCTGTATTGGATTGTTTGACCCCTATCCTCATGCATGGCGGGTGCACCAGCTACTGCAAGCAGTAGCTTTATCTTGCGAGTGTTCCAGCCAGGATTCCGAGTTGAGAAGGCGAACTGTACAGTGCTCATCAGAACAAAAGCTAGCCAAGATGAAAACTATTTAGCTTCAAACTGAGTTGTACAGGGAATGGTGGAGAGTCATGTGACCAGGTGAGGTAGAACTGGATGAGGTGGGAGATTGATGGAGCAGGTGTCAGTAATGGTTGCTTAAGGTCACCAAGGTTCTTTTAACAACAGTGTTGACAGCAAAAAATAAACCTTGTTCTACTTTAATTATAACAGTTAAATATAATCCAGAGCTGGGCTACCACTTTGTGGGACTGATATCTTGAAGGTATCAGTATCATTACCATTTTCCAGTTGAGAAAACTTGGCCTTGAAGAATTTAACCAAGGGTTAGCAAAATGGCTCAGCGGGGAAAAGGTGCTTGGTGACCTCAGTTTGATCCCTGAGACTTATATGATGGAAGGAGAGAACAGACTCCTGAAAGTTGTCTTCTACACATGCATGCTACAGTACTCTTACGCACACATGTACACACACATAGATAGATAGATAGATAGATAGATGATAGATAGATAGATAGATAGATGATAGATAGATGATAGATAGATAGATGATAGATAGATAGATAGATAGACAGATAAATGTAATTAAAAAGTTCGGTCAGTGTTTCTAATTTTGTTCCACTCTGATAAGGGATGTCACCCAGGCTCATCCAATGTTAAGACATTCCTGAATGAACAAGGCCTTCTCTTCTTTAGTAGGAGACCACTTCCATAAGGCTCTGGTTGAAGGCACAAGAACTGTAAGCTGGAGTTGGGCAAATAAAAGGAGCAGAAAATAATGAATAATCTCATTACGTGTCGTTGTTCTTGGACTTTTTAGGACTGTAGACACCATTCTCTCCGTTTGGGAGCATTTGCTATCCCATGAAGCCAAGTACTGGAGTTGACAAGGGTTTCTACCTGAACCTTCTGAGTCTCAAATCTTTACAGTGGAGTCTGGTGACCTTCACTTTAAATTTGACTCACCCAATTTCAATGGTACCAATGATCACTTTTGGTAGTTTTGGGGACTTTACCTGAGATTTGTCCAGAAAGCTCTTGCTTAGGCCTTTTGCTCTGTCCACCAATGCTAGGAATCAGATTAGTTCAATTCTCCTGAAGGGCTATTTAGTTATAGCCACAACTGCTAACCCAAAATTGACCTATAAGCAAACAATTCCACCTATAGGAGTGTGCCAGGGGCTATTCAGAATAGCAGATTGGCCTATAATGCTCCCAGAATCGAAACAATTCAAATATCAAATGTTACAAAAACACAGAAACGATCTGGAATATTACACAGCAACAGGAAGGAAAAAGCCATAGTGGCTGAAACTCTTAGAAACTCTTAGGAAAAAAATGTTCAACAAGGAAGCAGGACATGAAAAACAATATGATGTCTGATATCTTCCACATATATGAGGCTCTCATAATAGACGAAATCATGTACAGTGTTAAGAATCTAAGCTATTGTTGCTTTTAGAGAGTAACTGATTGGGAATGAGCACGAGGGAAGTTTCTGGACTGCTGGTCTTAATTCTTACATTTCCCAAATGCATTAGTTTTATCTCTTTTTTTATTTGGGGGAATATTTCAGTTCCTTCCCCAACAGCTCAAGGTTCTTGCTCTTAAACAAAAGCATCCATGTGAGATAACTTAAGCAGAAGAAGATTTATTAAAGGATATTAAATGGCTAATGAACCATAGGGAGGGCCAAACAACTGGCCTTGTCTGCTTTGGAGCCAGAGTAGCGCAGCCAGGATAACATAGCAGGGAATACACATCTCCAACAAGTGAACAGGTTCACCAAAACCACCCTGACCTTGGCCTAGAGCTCAGCACCTTTGGCCCTTGTCATCAGATGAGAGAAGCTCAGCCTCAGAGGTCCCACACCGAATGCTTCTGACCTTCTTTTAGCAGATGGCTGTCTTTTGTGGGTCTGGCTCTGCACACAGTTTAGAGATGAAATCCAGATCTTACAGTATGATGGATTGGTGGGACTAAGGTCATGTGCTTAACTCCTGATTGCAGTGGATGCTGGGAACTGAGATCTATAGATTTCAGGTTCTGGAATAGAGGCAGACAAGCTGAAAGTCTGTCTGAGCCACTCTGCCTCAACTTTGCTTGTTTTTCAATGGTATTTGGGTAGTGGACACTAGGGTACTAGGGTAGTGGTACTTCAAAGTCCCTGTCCCCAAAGAGGTGGCTGGATGCCTGATTTTGTGAGTCTTTTCTTTTTCCTTTAAAATTCTATTTATTATTATTGTAGGTGGGTGGGTGACGTGGGATGGGTAGGTCTGAAGATGGAGATCAGGGACGACTTTGAGGAGTCAATTCATCTCTTCTACCTTTGCACGAGTTCTAGGAGTTGCACTCAGGTTGTCAGGCTTTGTAGCATGTGCCTTCACTTGCTGAGTCATCTCCCAGGCCCATTTGTGGGGTCTTTTTCACACTCAGCCCTGTAGGACTCTCTTCCATGCCCTGAGGCAGGCCTCAGCTGGCTGCAGATAAATTCCCCCCCCCCCATGGTTTCAGAGGAGACTACAATCACTGATTCAGAAAACATAGAACCATGAGCCAAATTTCACCCACAAGAGAGAAATGCGAATAACTCCCAGGATACCTCAGGGGATTTCTCCAAATGTGTTCTGCTATTTCCTGAAAAATCTAGAGTCTCTGTGACTTAGAAACTATATTAGATAGCTGGAGCTGACTTTCACCAATGCATTAAGATGGCTACTTTTTTTTTAAAATTAGTTATCATGCTTCTGTGGAGTTGAACTGTATTTGTGTGGGAGCAACGTTGGACCATGGCTCGTGGGAATGGAACTGAGTTGGGGGTGGGGTAACTCATGGGAAGAAAAGAGGAATCCTCATTTACTTCTAGGAGGGGGCTTGTTTGAAGGAGAGAACACTGTGGGAGAGTCACATACCGGGGATTGTGGGATTGAATACCATTGGAAGCCCGGTTTCCATCATCAAGTGACTAGGAAGAAGAATGCTTTGCAGGGGGTGGGGGGGGGGCTTCAAGGATTCAGACGCTGTAGAAATGAAGGATGCATGGTACTCTACTTTGGGGGAAGATATGGAGTGGAGAATCTGTGTCTTTGTTAGGTTTCTATTGCTGTGATAAAATATTGGCCGAGACTAATGTGTGGAGGGAAAGCCTTATTTCAGCTCACAGTCCATTCATTATGAGAAGAAGTCTTGGCAGGAACTCAAGGTAGGAACCTGGAAGTAGGAACTGGAGCAGAGGCCATGGAGGAATGCTACTTATTGGCTTGATCTCAGTGGCCTTCTGAGCCTCCTTTCTTATACAGCCTACAACCACTTGCCCAGGGCCGGAAGCATCTGCACTGAGCTGGGCCCCACATGTCAACCGTTAGTCAAGAAAATTTGCTACAGGCTTGCCTACAGGCCGATCTCATGGAGGCATTTTTCTCAGTTGAGGTTCCCTCTTCCCAGACAACTCTAGCTTGTGTCAAGTTGACAAAAAAAAACTAACCAGGATAACCTGGGGAAAATGTTGGCAGCACTTGAACTCTGCTCAGTCGGCCTGCTTCTAAGTCACCTCTAAGTGTATTTCCTTTTTTCTCTTAGGAGACCTACAGGAGTCCCTCACCTCTGCTTTCTTCCCAACAGTGAGGCATTGTAGAGGATGATGGGTGACTCCAGAAGAACAATGCTATGCCTTAGGTACTTTTCCTGTTGCCATGACAATGAAACACCCTGACAAAAGCTACATGAGGAAGGAAGGGTCTCTTTTTGGCTCACATTTACAGGGTATCATGGATGGGCGGAGTCACATGGGAAGAAGCTGGAGGAAGCTGGTCACACCGCACTGCATCCCAAGTCAAGCAGAGAGTGATGAACTTGTGCCTCACTTGCTTCCTCCCTTTACTGGACTACAGGGTCCCGAGCCAAAGAATGCCACTGCTCTTATTAGGTATGAGTCTTCCTATCTCAATTAACCTTAATCTAGATAATCCCTCACAAGCATACTCAGAACCTCCACTCTCAGGTGACTCTGGATTCTGTCAAGTTGACAATCAATCAATACATTCTCAGAGTGATAAG
Source organism: Cricetomys ansorgei (assembly GCA_026225945.1). NCBI lineage: Eukaryota > Metazoa > Chordata > Mammalia > Rodentia > Nesomyidae > Cricetomys > Cricetomys ansorgei. Next base: position 3,583,217 of record JAMJFZ010000736.1, read on the forward strand.
AGAATATATATATATATATATTTTGGATGTAAGAAACTAAACAACAAACCAAATCTGCCTCAAATAATGAAAATGCCAGGCAAGTGGTTCAATAACATGGTTGGCTAATTCAACTTTGTAGGCAAGTCATTGAAATAAAAGAAGATTTTGTTACCTTTCCATTCCTTACCTGCTGTGGTGGTTTGAATAAGGGTAACTCCCATTTAAATGCTTGGTCTCAGAAGGATTGGGGGTGTGTGGCCTTGTTGGGGGAGGTGTGTCACTTGGAGTGATACCAGGCCCAGTCTCACTTGCTTTCTTCCTACTGCCTGAGGATTGGGATATAAGCACTCAGCTACTTCTCCAGCGCCACGCCTGCCTGCCTGCTGCCATGTTCCCCATCATGATGATCAAGGGCTAACTTCTGAAACTGTGAGCAAGCCTCCAATTAAATGCTTTATTTTATAAGCTGCCTTGATCATGGTGTCTCTCCACAGCAATAGAATTGTAACTCAGATACCTGGAATATTGGCATTTAGTCTTCAACCTGTTTCCTTATGGGACAAAACAGATAGCAGAAGTCTACCAGTTACCACACCTTCACCCAATCACATCTGAAGCAGGGCATAAACAAAATCTTCTTGGTACACATGCTTTTTAATCAAGGAGGGTTATTTCCCCAGACTCGTCTTTCTCAGGTTCCACAAGGTTATGCGGCGGTGATCTAACCACAAGGGAGCTTTTTCCAAGTGTGAAAGTGAACCTCCAGTAGTTTTAGTTTTTTCGGGTAGATGGAATTCGACAAGAAGGGATGGCAGGAAGAGGCATAGGCAACCAACAGCATCTTCCATAGCTGCTGTCCTAACAGTCAGCAGAAACTTTCCAGAGGTGTATGAGAAGACCAACTCACGCTTGGTTGTCGTTACTGTTTTGAGACGGGGCTCAAGTAACCCAGGCTGGCCTTGAAGTAGTATCTGGCACTGGCTGGCACTACGTAGTATCTGATCATCCCACATCTGCCTTCCTAGTACTGGCTCAGTGCATCTTTGACATCACAGTATAGCTTCAGCATACAGAGAATATCCACAGTGTGAATTTGTCTTCTGATGAGCCTCACCCTCATGCGTTTTTTCCTGTGAAATGAAGACCTTCTGAGATCCTGACTTAAACATCCCAGCCTTCAGTGTGGTGACAAACTTTAGACTCTGAAGTTTAGAGCCTACTGCCTATTAGGGCTTTCTGTTCCGTCCCTGGATCCCAAATGACAACTAGCACATCTTCTGCTGTCATGTCTCTTGCTGTTATCCTTTTTTATCTTTTGCTCTCTAATTCTTTTCTGAGCTGACAAAGCAGATAGGCATGTCTATTAGACATCCGGGCTCTGACTGAGGGACCTGGGAAGTGCTGTTCAAGTTAGTGGGGTGGCCAGAGTGACATCAAAAACGTCTCTTCTGTTTTCTTCTCTTCTTTCTGTTCTCTCCTCTCCTCCTTCTCCCCCTCCCTCCTTCCCTCCTTCTCTCCCTCCCTTCTTCCCTCTCCCACTCAATGAGGGAGACAATTGCTGAGCTGATTGATATTTTTAAAACTTCTATGTTTCGGGGACTGGAGAGATGGCTCAGCCTTTAAGAGCACTGGCTGCTATTTCAGAGGTCCTGAGTTCAATTCCCAGCACCCACTTGGTGGTTTACAACCACCTATAATGGGATCTGATGCCTTCTCTTCTGGTATGCAGCTGTACATGCAGGCAGAACACTCACACATTAAATAAAAATAAATAAATAAATAAACAAAAGAAGTGTGAAAAATGAAAACACTTGCACACATTAAAAAAAGCTTTTATATTTGGAAGAAATATGAAACTTACAAGAAGCTACCTAAACACGTGTGTTTGTGTGTGTGTGTGTGTGTGTGTGTGTGTGTGTGTATTCATATACATATAATACATATAAATCATTAGGACCCAATTTTTTAATGGAATCTTGTTTTCTTTCTGCATGTATGGATTCACCCTCAGCCACAATTGTTATTATAGGTTGAGAACAGAAGTGGTTCTAATTTCAGATTTGAGAAATGTTGTTACATTTGTATCTGTATAATGGGATATCTTCTGGAGGGGACCCAAGTATAAATGCAAAATTCAAGTATGAAATATATCTTACATACATAGCCTGAAGGGAGCTATGTACAATATTTTTGTGCGATTTTTTTTTGAGACAAGATCTCATGTAGCCTCAGACTAGCCTCATATTCACTATGTAGCTGAGGGTGACCTTGAACTTTGGATCCTCCTGCCACCACCTCCCAGCCCTGCACCAGAATTTTGGCTCTGAATTGTCACAGGATTTTCCACTTGTGCTACCCAGTTTAGTATGAAAGGGGTTTCAGATTGTGCATGTTTTGGTATGATTTGCTCTCTTGTAGCAGAACCTTAGATACTCTCCTAAATTGCAGTCAACATGACATTTGAGTTCTAAGTGCTTTTGCTTTGACCTCTTAGGAGCATGCACATTCTTCTACGTAGCCACAGTGCAATGACCAAATGCAGCAACTCTGACATTGATTTGATACTGTCACCCACTATCCAGATCTTATTCGAATATCGCCACTTGCCCTAATACGCTTTAGAACATCATTAGTCTTTTGATACAGGCTCCAAAAACAGGATCCTGCATTGAATTTAATCAGAGACCTTTCAAAGCCATGATCAGGGTCGGGGCCTGTGTTCTGAGAGCCAAGGGTTCCAGAAAATTCACCTCTGGATAATTAGTGCCTCTTCAAGTTGACAACCACAAAAGACTTTTAACTTTTCAAAAACTTTTGTCTCTGCTTCCATCCCCCTTGATCCTTACATCAGCTCTGGGAGGGAAGTGGGGCACAGGTCAGCCTCTCCATTTTATGGATGAGGAAACAGAGATGCTTAGGGTCACTCAGCAGGTTCAAGCTGGGAGATCCCGTGTCATAGCTCCTGGCTTTCCCCAAATCCCAGCCCTTTCCCTGTAGTCCCCAGCAGATAAAAGGACAGTAGTCAAGGGCTCCTGCTTGCAATTGAAAACACCTCTGTCACTCACTGGCCAAGTGTCCCTCTAGGGATGAGGTAAGTCGTGTTTCTCGGTGCACTGACTTCTCCAGCTTTGCTTTGGCTGTTACCACTCCTATTCCCAGTGTGGCCATGAGCTTCCAGCAGCCAACACCTCTTATCTCTTGTGCAAGGGCTTTTTCTGTGTTTCAGAAAAGAGAAGTAATGCCCCTCCCTGAGAGGAAGCCCCAACTTACATACTGACATAGTTCTTGCTACCCCCAGGTGGGTTCACTGTGACACCTGTTCTAAGTGTAGCCTTGTCATAGTGCCAGGCTAGTAATTGGTGTGTGTGTGGGTGGCATGTGTGCAGGTGCACAAGTATACACATATATGTGTGTGTATGACTGAGGCTGATGTTAGGTACTTCCTCAACCTCTTTCCATGTTAAGTTTTGAGACAGAGTCTATCACTGAACTTGGACCTCATCAGTTTGGCTAGATGGTCTGGCTAATAAGCCCCAGAGACCTGCTTTATGCTTTATGGAGGCATTTTCTCTATTGAGATTCCCTCCTTTCAGGTAACTCTAGTTTGTGTGTCAAGTTGACATAAGACTAGCCAGGATAGTGGTATTAGGAGATGGGAATTATTGAAGGTCATGATCACTGGTTGAGGGTATGAGGATGGAGCCCCTAATTATGAGATTTGTGGCCTTTTAGGAAGAGGAAGATAGAGCAGAACTAGCATCCTTCCTGTGTCTGACCACAAGATACCCTCTAACAATGATAAAGAAGGTCCCCACCAGACGCCTAGCAGATTCTGTGTCATGATCTTAGGCTTTCCAGACTCCAGCAACATGACCTACATAAATCTTTATAACTTTGATTCTTTTAAAATAATCTGTCCTCAGGTATTTTGTTACAGTAACAGACAGCCAAGGAAAACAATTGCTTCTCTTCATTTCCCTGCTTTACTTCCCCAAGACCACAGCTTCCTGGTATATCTTCCTCACAATAGAATTCTTATCTCAGTCTGCTTCTTGGGAGAACCCAATCTGATACACTGACTCCACTTTCCTATTGATTCTAGAACCTGGTTATATCTTGTGTCCTTGTGATTCTTGAGTATTTATGTTTTTGAAATGAAATACCTGGGGGCTGTGAATGTGGCTCATTTGATAGAGTGTTTGCTAATGTCTTAGTTACTTTTCTCTCACTGTGAAGAGGCATCACCAAGGCAGTTTGTAAAAGAAAAAGATTTAATTGTGGAGCTTGTTTACAATTTCAGAAGGTGAGTCCGTGACCAACATGGTGGGGAGCATGCAACAGGCAAGCATGGCACTGAGCAGTAGCTGAGAGCTTACGTGTTGAGACAACAACCAGGAGACTGAAAAAAAGCTAACTGGACCTGGTGTGGGTTTTTGAAACCTCAAAGTCTACCCCCAGTGACACACCTCTGCACCTCCTAATCTTTCCCAAAACAGTTCCACCAAATGGGGACCGAGCATTCAAATATATGAGCCTATGGGAGCCATTCTCATTCAAACTACCACACTTACCACGAACAGAACCCTGAGTTCAAATCCCCAGCACTGCAAGAATGTGAACGTGCATTCCCCAAATCCCAGCACTCTGGAGGTTGAGGCAGAAGGATTGGGACATTTAAGGTCATCTTTGGGTAATTCTGAGGTCAAACTGGGCCACCAAGACAAAACATAAAAAAACTCAACCAGAGCTTTAAATAAAATCTCCTAAACTTTCTACATGGAAGACTATTAAAAAATACTTTAAGATTTTAAGAACATTTGAAGCATTCAAGAGGCATTAAGAAAATTCTACCCGTGTCTTAATGCATTTAAAAAATAATTATGCATGAGACCTCCTGAGATGTGATCACCTACCCTGTGCATGTGTTAATTTCACAAGAGCATGGAATTGTCCTCTGCCTCCTCCCTTTCCTCTGCGTCACCCCCATAAAAGGCTCAAAGGTTGCACAGGTTTTGAGTCTGCCTTCTTGGCCCCAGCGGTCCCAGAGAATCCTGGGAGACAGTAGCGCTAGGAAGCAGGATCATATTCATCCTCAGAATCTTCCAAATACATTGGATTTCAAAGGAGCTCATCGCAAATCAAAGTAAAGAGTATTGGCTTTGCTCCCTGTCTGCTGTTTGTATACTTTATATTATGCATCGGAGGGAGGGGGCACGGTGGGGCCTGCTGGTTATAACCACAATCAATCAATCCCAACCTATTTTCAGGACCTGCCAGCCATTGGGACAACTTCCAGAGCTATCAGAGCCTCCTTTTCATTATTTAAAGACTAGGGAGAGGACGCACAAATACTTAATGAAAGGGTCAGGCTGACCAAGTGACAAGCCCAGCTTAGGCTGCCTTAAAGGCACCAGCATATTGGAAGCCATGCGGCCAGCCTGAGCCTCTGGACATTCTTTTCACCCCAGGAGTCAGGTAGGGCACTGTTGGGCAGCACTTAGGCTCTAGTCTAATGCATACGGGGCACCAAATGATCCAAGGAGATGTTTCATTCAGCTTTTCACTACCTCTGAAACCTCCACCTTTGCCCTGAGTCAAGTCTCCCACTGCCAGGGCTGGGGGTGGGAATAGGGGTGGGGGAAGGTGGCCCTTGACAACCAGTGCTTTCACAGGCAGGCTATGCTCAGCAGCAGAGTTGGGCAGCAGAGCTCTAAAGTCCCCTATTACTGTGAACAAAAGTGTGCCACCCTACTCTTTCTTTGACCAAGTAAGTAGGGGTCCATACTGCACCAGATGCCTTTAGGCTGTGGGGGATGGCGTGGGGGAAGAGCAGCTGAAATCTGGCCAGCTATACTCCTATTTCAGATAAATAAATAATTTTGTAAGTATAGGTTTGTCTCCGATAATGCATGGAGATAGTCTTTCTCGCTCTCTCTCGCTCTCTCTCTCTCTCACACACACACACACACACACACATTTTCTGTTTATGAAAAATTCAATATCTATCTGTCTATCTATCTATCTATCTATCTATCTATCTATCTATCTATCATCTCTATCTGTATCTATCTGTCTATCTATCTATCTTGGACAGGGTCAACACTGAAGACAGAACCCAGGGCCTGAGGAATGCTAGCAAGTGCTCTCCCATGGACTGAAGCACAAACTTTGCCTGAAGTTTGCACATAATTAGCCACCCAGGATTTTCGTTGGCTTGCTCCTGCAACTTGCCTAGGAGCATCAGTCCTGTTTGTAAACATCTTGTGAGTGGGAATTTTTTTTCAGTACTGCTCTTGATTTGCTGTTTGACTCCTCGCCCTGTGCTAGGATGACAGGTGTGCATTGCCCTGCTTAACATCAACTTAGGGGCTAGGGATCTGAACTCAGGTCATCTTATTTGTGTAACAGGCACTTTATCTGATGAGCCACAACCCCAGCCCCAGGCATTCTTAAAAAAATTTTTTTAAAAAATCACAGACAATCCCAATAGGTTCTTTTTGCAGCTGGTATTCAGATGTATTAGACCAGAAAGCTCTGTGCCTGAATGGAGAGCCACAGAGTGCCTACAGTGAACGGGTGGTCTGGCAGTGCTGGAGACACTCAGTACATTCAGTTAATTGGGCACCATCATTTCAAATTCTTGTGTGCCTGTATTTCAGAAGTTAAGGAAGGCAACTGCTCTGGTTCAGAGCTCTCTGGGGGTGGTTGTTCACCTCACATGCGCATCAAGAGCGCCTGCAGGCTGTGTGCATTGCAGGTGGCTAGCCCTCCCTCCAGGCTTTCTGATATAGTAGATCTGCCAGAAGAAGCCGGGTAATGTGCATTTCTAGTAAGTTCCTGGATGAGGAGGTTACTGCAGGCATGGGGTGTCCATGTTGCAGACCACTGAGTATGAGCCACCAGTCACCCTTTAGGGACAGATTTGAAATCACCTGCAATCAAGCACAATAGAAATATATTGAATGGAAAACTCTAGAAATAATTCATAAATTTTACATTTAATATGGTTATAATTGTCATAGTGTTATTATTGGTTATTGTTATCAATCTCTTGCTGTATCTGATAAATAAGTTAAACTTTATCATAGGCATGTATGTTCAAGAAAAATTATATATATATGTATATATATATATATATTACTACTAACAGTTTTAAGCATTCACAGAATATCTTGGAGAATATCTGTCTTGAATAATAGGGCACTGTTCTAATGTCAATTGTAGTCAGAGGTGAGCTGATTGTCTAGAGAATGAGGTTGCTAGTCACTCATCCATTTCCCCATTGGTTTAGCTCTCTAAAAGTTATTTAAGGACTGTGGCCGGGAGGTGGTGGCACACGCCTTCAATCCCAGCATTCGGGAGGCAGAGGCAGGCTGATCGTTGTGAGTTCGAGGCTAATCTGGTCTACAGAGTGAGTTCCAGGACAGCCAGAGTTGCTACTGTGAAACCCTGTCTCAAAAAACCAAAACCAAAAAATCCTGTGTAATGGTTGGTGTTTTTATGCAAGTGTGATGTGTGATGTGTAACAAACGACCCCCTAAACTTCTACACCTTACTACTCTAAACATCTATTTCAGTTTGGATTCAACTTCACCCCACACAGATTCAATCCAAGACAGATCCAGGATGAAATAGCGATGTAGGTTTGGGCTATGATCTTCTCATAATGAAAGATAAAAACATCAAGACGGCTTTAGCAGATACGAAAGCTTTAACTTTTAATGGACACACTGCCATTTTCACCCATATTCTAGTAGTCAAAACAGTTTTTGTGGCCAAGTTCAAAGTCAGAAGAGGAGTCTTTGCCCTGCCGTAGGGTAACAAGTGTACATTGCGATGCTTGGCTTCCACATATGGGCTAGGAATTTTTTTTGAAAGAATGCCTGAGGCCAGGGTGATGACTCATCAGATTAAGTGCCTTCTCCACAAGTATGATGACCCGAGTTCAGATTTGAATTCTATTCTGACGACATTAAACAGTATCAGAAGCAAGAAGTGGAAGGCCTTACATGAAGCTCTAAAGACATCGAGAGGGAGGAAGCAGGTTCTCGGCTTCTGAGAATCAGATTGCCAAGAGAGACAGAAGTGCAAAGATTCACGGAGGTACTAGAAATGAGACGTACAACCAACAAGGCAGTGAGAGCAATTGATGGCAGTAGCCTCACGGCCACGTGCCTACACTCCTATACCGTACAACCACTGTGTTGGAACTGGGCCCAGGCTGCATTTCTGTAAGACAGAGCTGTGTATGGGAGCAGCTGAGCTGAATCACAGTGGCAAGGCATGGAGCTGGGGCAAATTTGTCCTAAAAGTCCAAAGTATCTAGTCCAAAGCAGAGAGGAACAGAGAACTAGATTTTTTATGCTGTTGCTGCTGCTGCTGTTATTAGGTGCATGTGTGTGTGTGTGTGTGTGTGTGTGTGTGTGTGTGTGTGCGCTCTTGTGAATGAGTGCATGCGTACCTATGGAAGTATGCACTTGCCTGTAGAGGTGAGGTGCATGTTGAGGCCAGAGGTAGATACTGGATGTCTTCCTCAGTTGCTCGCCATGTAATTTTTGAAACAGGGTCTTGAACCTGGGGCTTGCCTATCTGGCTATCCTGGCTGATTAGTGCTTAGTGCTAGGGTTACAGGCATGTGTTGCTCCTCCTGGGTTTTTACGTGGGTGTTAGGGATCTGAACTCAGGTTCATATGCTTGAAGCAACGGCACTTTACCTACTGAGCCATCGTCCCAGTCTCAAGATCTGGATTTTTTAATCAAAGGACTAACACACACACAGGCACACACAAAAAGAAATAGGAGTGACTCTCTAGAGATTTGTGGAACTTGATGGGGAGGACTATTCAGTAAGTAAGATCCCTTCTGCACTGAACTTCAGGTAACAAAGGGGCCTTCTAAAAGGCATCACATTTCAGGACAGGGGAAGGGAAATGAATCTTCTCAGGAGAGAGGCTATCCAACTGGGGCATAGCTGGTGAGTAGGAGTTTGCTAGCAGATGGAGACCACATGGGGAAAGAAGAGTAGAAAGAATTAGTGTGACAACCGTAGCAGCAGCCAGAGTCCTCCATTTTCCATAAGGTTCAAGTGTGTTCTTTCCTTTTCCCCAGGCCCCTCTTCCCCAACAGCCCCTCCTCTTCTTCCTGGCATCCTGCCTGGTGCTGCAGGCTGCCCCGGCTGACCACAGCTGTCTTTGTATTTCTGGGTCAGTGACTTTTTATTGCCTCCGAGTTTCAAGAATACTTTTCCCCCCTCAAGTAATTACCACTGAAATTATGTGGTTTGATCCTGGATTGATTAAAAACAAAAACAAAATAAAACAAACAAACAAAAAACTCCCAAGCAGTCTAACCTAGTGAACTTTCTGGGGACTGGGACCCAGAACCACCACTCTCAGCGGCTACGTTCAAATATACTGTCTGTAGCTCCCTGGCTCTTGGACAGCTCTCTTTTATCCCTGTGACTGAATTCTGCTCACTGGACATTCTTGCTGGGCCAGTCCTCAGCCTCATGAGGGCGGGCATTTAGGATGGGAAGAGAAACCAGTTCTGAGGCCTAAGGAGTAACCATGGCTAAGGTGCTGGCGGTGTTGAACCTGGGCCAGGCCCAGACAGCAGTGCAGCTGGGGAACACTGATCCAAAGAAGGTGTGTGCTAGTGGCTGAGAGGCTTAGGCTTGATCTTCTAGGCAGTAGTGACCATAAAGGCCCTTAGAAATGAGAAGTGGCAGCTTGCAAACTCTCTCAGGTTTCCAACAGAAAGTCCCGCTGAAAATACAAGAGCCTTGGAGACAGCCCGTTAACATTTTTTTTTTTTTGAAATCTGAGAAAAACCTTTTTCTTTCTTTCTTTTTTAATGCAGGAGCTACAACATTTATCTCCTAAAATGCCAGGCCAGGAATGAGCAGGGTGGCTTCAAAACAGTGGGGAGAGGGTGCTAGCGAGGTGACTCAGTAAATGTGTCTGCTGTGCACACCCCAGGATTTTAGTTCTATGGCCGGCATACATGTAAAAAGCTGGCCATGGTGACAACACCTGTGACCTCAGTGCTTGGGAGGCGGCAACAGGAAAATCCTTGGTCTGGCTGAATTGGTGAGTGCCAGATCCTAGTGAGAGACCCTGCTCAAAAAACAAGCTGAATGGCTTCTGAGGAGTGACACTCGAGTTTGACCTCTGACTTCCACACATATACACCCTACTCGGACCCTACACTACACACACACATACACAAACATAATCACACCACATACACATTACACACCCCAGACAGGGCGCGCGCGCGCGCGCGCACACACACACACACACACACACACACACACGCACACACACATCTTGTTTCTTTCTATAATGATCTCCCAGGCTTTGTGATGGTGTGTATGGAAACACTGTAGAGTAATCCCATGAGGAGACTCTGATCTTTTCATTAAGATGTACACTCATGCCCACCCAGCTTTAAAGCCTCACTTTTTTCTTTTCCACACCTTTGATAGGGACATGGGAATAAGAAATATTTCACTCTTCTCTTCATAATGTCCTACCAGACCCCCCCCCCAAATGGAGGAAATAATTTATGGTGACTGAGATCTGGTCCCGGGGACAGAGAGTAATAGGGGAGCATTGGAGTCATAGAAAACTATCGAATAGGACCACAAAGTCCCAAAGATGCTGCCACAGCATCTCTGCTTCAGCAGGGAAGGCCATGTTCCTTCATTTTGCAAAATAAATAAAAAAACATACTTTAACATATAATCTTTCCTGTTTTAGGCATTGGTGCTATTGTTTGAGTGTGCTCCCCTAACCCCCATGCCAACATTTAGTTGTCCCTGTGATGATATGAAGAGAGTGACAAGTCCCACCCAAGCCTCCCCAAAACTGGGATCACAAACATGCATGTGGGTGCAAGGGATAGAAATCATGTTTTTATACTTGCTAAAAAAAAAAAGCTCTTTACTGATTGAGCTATCTCATCAACGCTGAGGCTTGGTTCTTGATACAACAGTATTCAGAAGTGATTGGATCTGGAGGATGTTAACTTCCTCAATGGATGAACCCATTGACGTATTCTAAGCTGAATGGGCTATTAGGAAGTGGGTTCTAGTTGGTGGCAGTGGGCCACTGAGGTGTGTCCTGGAAGAGTATATCTTGTCACAGGTCTCTTCTTCCTTTTGTTCTGTTTCCCAGCTGCCATGAGTTGAGCCTCTGTCTCCACTGAATTCTCTACAGTGTTGCTCTGCATCACTGCAAGCTCAAAGCAATGACGCCAGCTGATTGTGGATTCAAACCTCTGACAGTGTGAGCCTAAATAAAACAAAACTGTGTATGTCAGGTTTTCTTTGCCACAGTGGCAAACATGTGACTAAGCCATAAGATCTTGAGGGTGGAACTCTTATGATAGCATTGATGACTTTATGGCAAGTGGGAGAGGGACCTGAACTGACATGCTCTGTTCATCCTGTCACTGATGCCTCTACTATGCTGTGAGACAGCAGGAAGGCCCTCGGATGCCAATACAGTGATTTTGGATTTCTCAGCTCCCAGAAACATGAACCAAATACATTTCCGTTTTTTATACCTTACTTGGTCTTGGTTATTCAGTTACAGCAAGGAAAAAGGCTGAGATAATTGACTACCAACTCATATTTATTTATTTGCAGTGTTGTGGAGACCAGGCATGGACTGTGGGCCTGCCCCTCACCCCATCTTCACTAAGTATGTTCATATGCCAGGCTTGTATCAAGGGGGTGGGGAAATAAGAATGTTGTGTGGGTTACCATGGTAATTCTGTGGTAACTGAAGGGATTTGAGGACCTAGGCTACTGACTGGGATATGTTCTGTTTAGGTTTTTTTTGTCAACCTGACACAAACTACTGTTATCTGAGAAGAGGAACCTTAATTGAGAAAATGCTTCCATCAGACTGACATCTAGACAAGTCTCTGGGGGCATTTCCTTAATAGTTGTTGTGGGAGGGTCCAGCTCACTGTGTGCAGTGGCACCCCTTGGTAGTCCTGGGTTATATAAAAAAGCAGACTGAGTAGGCCATAGGGAGTAAGCTAATAAGCAGTATTTCTTCACGGCCCCTGCTTCTGTTCCTGCCTCCCAGTCTCTGCCTTGAGATCCTGCCTTCACGTTCCTGCCCTGACTTTCTTTCATGTTGGATGATAAGCTGTACAGTGAAATAAGCCCTTTCCTTTCCAAGCTGCTTTTGGTCTTGGTGTTCATCACAGCAACAGAAACTCGAAGACAAGATCTGCTTCTTTCCTTGCAGCAATCTTTGAAACACTGACACTTTGATCATCCAAGAGTGGCCAGACAGAGGCTCACTTCTGTGTTAGTGGTAGGTGTGTGCCACCAGTATACCTGAAGGGCAGGCAGGAGCCCAGGGTTTTCTGAAGGAGAAAAGAGCTATGGGAAAGCTGAGCCACTCATAAGAAGGCTTTTCTAGTGAGGCTGATGGTGGAGACATTAGGGACCTAGTTTACTTTTCTAAAACACACTCAGGATGGCCTCACTTTCTTTAACTAGACCTTGCCTCTTCAAGTTTCCACCAATTCCCAATTGTCCCACTGTTGTGGAAGTATTATTTTTAGTTATGTATAAAAGAATTGTCTTCTGTACTGTTGGGAGAAGGGCTGCCTAGGCTTGATGTTTCGTATTGTCTGCAGGTGGAATGTTTGATTGTTCATGATCTGCACATGCTATCAGTAGAACACTTAAGGAGTTCTGAACCAATAAAACCACCTGAGTCAGATGCTCAGGGTTCCACTGTCCAGTATGGCATTGGCCAGGATGGTGGTTCCCTCTGCTGAGGTCTGGTAGAGTTCATATATACAAAAATGCCTCCTTGTCTCCTTGCTGAGCCACCACAGCAGCATACAACTACAAATGGTGCCTACTGTGGTAGGCAGTAAGTAAAGAAGCATACAACATCATACTAGCTGCATCAAATATGGAGGCAAGGAAGAAGAGAAAGAAACTCCAGACCTCACAGAGCCCAGTAAAGTACACTCAGAGAAGCTACCAGATAGAGATTAAGGTATTAATTGAAGGCTACTGAAGGAAGAGGGGAGAGAGAAAGGAAATAAGCCTTTATGAAAAGAAAAGGCTGTGAAACTAGTAAATAAATGAGGAAAAGAGCTCTGAGGTGAGAGCCACAGAATGGAAGCCCTTAGAGATATAGAGTTCACTTGGGAGCAGGAAAAAGCAAGATTCTAACTGCTTTTCCTGATCATGGAGCCAATGCTCCCTCCTGCCGCTGGTGGTAGTGTACTGTTTCACAAACTGAGATTTATGATAGCTGTGTTGTGTGTGTGTGAAGCTCAAGATGTTGTGTTGGAGATCTATGAAGAAGGGGTTGTATGATTCCCCTTAGCAGTGGTGAAAAAGAACGCCAACCGCCAGAATGTTTCAACCACCAATTCTTCTCACTAGCCCAGGACCCCTGTTATTGTGAAAGCCACATCTTGGAATAAAAAAGCCTCTTAGTTAAACTGAACAGTATTTTTTTTTCCCTGCAAACCTGACTACAAGCTGACCAGATATTTGTGATTGTGATGAGAACTCCACACCATGAGAGAACCCTTCCTGCAGACAAAGTGACCTGTTATTTTTCCTGTAAACCAAAGTCTATCTTAAAACCTGGAAACTGTTTCCTCAGAGTCAGACACAGAACCTGTCTTCCAGAAGACAGGTTGTATCTTACACTGGTAGCTAAACTTGGTACTGTAAGAGTCACCCAGTTGGTGCTAGTTTTGAAGGCATGAAGAGGTCATGGAGAGCAGCTGAGACTTGGCACTGTGAGAGTCCAGGAGAGGCCATGGTGAAGGTGCAGCCTCAGTGGTAGTTGAAGGACCAGATGAAGGGGTCATGTAAAGAAGCTGAGGCTTGGCACCATGAAGAGAGCCCAGGAGAGGCTATTGGTGAAGGTGCAGCCCAGTTGCAGCAAGGGACACCAGCAGTTTTGGATATGCCAGTACCAGGGGACGACCACCAAGAACAGCAGCAGCAGTGGAAGGGAGCCAGCTGGATCTTGGAAAACAAGCTGTGTGTGCTGCAAAGGGCAGACCAAGCCTTTTGAAGGAGCCTAGAAGATCATGAGTGCATTCCAGATAATTGGACATTGAAATGTTTTTCTGCTGTCCAAAGATATTGGGAAGAGCTTGATAGATGTTTGGTTCCATTTGGTCCTCCTGTGTATTAACAACCCTCGTGATTGTTGCTCTTGTAAATAGTTTTGCTAGTGTGGTGTTAAATTGCGTTGTGAAGGTAAAGCAATTTTATTTTGTTCAGAAAAGGGGAAATGTTGTGGAAGTTTATTTTTAGTAATGTACCAAATAATTGCTTCATGCACTGTTGGGTGAGGGGCTGACTAGGTGTTGCTATTTTATATTGTTTGTAGGTGTTGCATTTCTGTGGGGGATGTTTGATTGCTTATGATCTGCACCTGAGGAGATCTGAATCAATAGGAACACCTGAGCTCAGACTTTCAAGGTTCCACTGTCCAGTATGGAGCTGGCCAGGATGGTGGTTCCCTCTGCTGAAGTCTGACAGGGTTTCCACTTATGAATATGCCCCTGTGTCTTCCTTGATGAGCCCACACACCAGCTAACTACTACATCCTACAAGCTACCAAGCCATCCTTTACCACATTCAAGATCCAGACTAGAGCACTGCTCATTGCTCACGTGCCTCTGTGCTGCCTGTAGCCAGAGCATCTCTCGTCCCCGTAGACAGTGTAACTATTTTCTTTTAGAAAATTAGGTGCCAGAGATCCCAGGGAGCACACATATGTTATCTGGACAGTCAGGGGTCCACAAACATCAAACTTAACCCTCCTCAGTTCTCCAGTCCTTTCTCATGACTGCTCTGCAGATACCTCCGGGGTAGGTCTCCTCCCCAATTGATTTCTCAACAGTTCTAATCTTGATCACCTTCACCCCAATGCTGAGTCAGAATCTAGCTCCATGGCACTTCACCCCATAATATAGGCTTATCCTCGGGCCTGAAGCTCAAGCATAAATCATGACGCTATCAGCTATCAGAGCTGGAGGCCACTGAGGCCAGCCACTCGTATGTTCCAGATTCTGCTCTTCCATGGGCCAGCATTGACCAGAGCTATCTGCCTTCAGTATTCATTCACCTCCATCTGGGACTTTCCACAGTGGTTTGGTTCATTGCCTTGCCAGCCTAAGGCCTCCTTGCTGGAAAATGAGGTTGGTCTTCTCAGCTCACAGAGGAAGAGGGAGTGTTGAAGCTACTCTATCTGCCTGTGACAGATGGGAGACTGGTGGCCACGCTTGAGAACCCAAAGACTACAGTGGACCAGCAATATAGTCCATGCTTGCCAGAAATGTGGCAGACCAGTCCACCCTCCCCCGCTTCTAGATCTGCACATGACCCATGGCTTCATGCAGCTGCTTCTCCCACCTCCTCCCCACCCTGATATAAAAGCACACCCATCATAGTATTTATAGAACTAGTAAATAAAGAATAAAATAGCAAGTGAAAGTAGGTTTTGATTGCCTACGTGTTGGTAAAACCCAGCTGGAATAATTAGATTCATGCATGGAAAGCTGCCTCCCAAGCAGAGCCGTTTTTAGTGTGCCGAAACTGAATCCCTCCAGCCGCAGATAGAAATTTCTGCTTCTCTCGTTTGGCTCCAAGACTAAGAATTAAAATCTAAAACGAGATTCCAAGAGAACTAATTATTTGATCCCTCGAAATACACCAGCTAGCCGTTTTCCAATCTCACAGACAAAGCTGCTGAATGAAGGGAGGGGTAATGTCCCCTTTGGCATCTGGCCTCTTTCCGGGAGGGAGGTGCCTCCTTACCCAATTGGAGGGAAGGAACTTGGCCTCATCTGTCAGACCTCTGGACATAGCCCCAGGGCACAGAAAGCCTGTGTATTTAGGCAAAATTAGGCACCATGTGAATTTGATTTCTGGTTCTAGCATCAAGGGGCTGTGACTAATTTTATATTCCAGGAGTGTTTTGATTCTTTTTTTCTTTTTAGAAATGGAAAATCTAACCTTCCCTAACCCCAACTGCCCATGGCCTCTAGTAAAGGATGCCTTTTCCCAAAACGCCAGGTCTCTTTATGGACAGCATCCCTCACTCATCTGTCACCAAAGCTGCTCCTTAAAGGAGCTGCTGCGTGAAGTAGGCTTAGAGAAGGTGTCATGCTTCAGTTTCCGGTATCTTGGACTCTGGGCTTGCTGGCTCCTCCCGGCTCCTCCTGCATGTGATACTCCCTCCCAGACCCAATGTGGCAACACAAGATGTTAGAGACTGTGATGGAAAGATGGAACAGACGCTACAACAATTAAGATCTATGCTTTGGGGAGCTGATCCCATGAGGCAAACTCCCAGAAAACATCCTTTCACTATTCTTGACAGCTTTTCTCTCACTTTGAATCACGATCTACCAAGGAGACATCTGACAGAATTTCTGAGTTTTATTTTATTTTTTTTTAAAATATGAACACTGAGGAGTAAGGGATTCCCAACCGTTCACATTTTAGAGCAAATTAGTCCAACAAAATTGCTTATTTCAGAACACCTCCTTGTATCCAGATATACTAAGAAAGTGAGGTTCACTTATTATTGAAGCAGTCCTTTGGAAGGTGAAGGCCTGAATGAAGTCACATTAAGAGTAAGGTGAGAGCTGAGAGGTAGAAGGTGAATGCTCAAACACCAATGCCCTTTCCTGTTACAGAGAATAGATTTCTCCATCTAACTTGCACCATCTTCTAGCATTCAGATGCCTCTAGTGGATTTCATCCACAGAAAACAACCACAATTTTAAGCATCATCTTCACAGGAGACATTTGTTCTCAGTTCTGAAAAACTTGTCCTTTTTTTTTTTCGGTAAGTTAGGCTGTGAAAACAAGATCGGCATTCAAAAAAAGGCAAAATGGCACCGCGTGCGTGATGGTGGAAAAACCATGGGTTCCTCCTTAAGTAGGGTGCGTGGAGTCTCGGAACAGGGAAGGCTCTTAGTAAAATAGGTCTAGGAAGACATGCCTAAGGGGTCACAGTCGAGGGCTTTGTCGCTGTGTTTCCTCTAAACTCCCAGCTGTATCAGTATGCCGCTGTGTTGCTCATCAAGGAAGACACAGAGGCATATTCACAGGTGCAAAGCCCTCTTTACCTCAGCAGACCTGTCATGCAAGTGCCGTCCTAGACAGTGGAACCAGAGCGTCTCATGTCAGAGGTTTTTATTGATACCTAAGCTCCTCAGGTTTTCTACTGATAGCACGTGCGGATCATGAGCAATCAGACATCCCCCACATAAAGTTAACACTTGCAGACCATACAAAATGGCAAGGCCTGGGCAGCCCTTCATCCAACAGTGCACAAAACAGCCATTTTAAACATAACTAAAAATAAACTTCTGCATCACCAAGCCACCGCTTATTTTCACCTCTGTCCTGCCAGGGCTCTCCCATATTTGACTCCAGAAGTATCCCATACCCTGTCTCCTGCCAAGGATATTGGTGGCAATGTTGGTTATTCCCCATGGGGGATTTCTGTGGAAGTCTCAATCCAATGACTGCCAAGACACCAGCAATAGAAAGGACACTGTGCGAATGTTTAGGGTAGACTTCTGTGACCAGCAATGGTGTCAGGACTGACAGGACAGAGGGCAGGCCAAGGAGGAAAGAAGATTTCATGACACCCACAACAGCCACCCAATGGAAGTGGTGATGGTCACACAGCAGTTTTGAGAACACTGGGGTGCAAGGGAGGTGGCTGAGCTGGTAAAGCACTTGCCCTGCAAGTATGAGGATGAGAGTTCAATCCTCAGAATCCATGAGGAGAAGCAGAGCATGTGGTGATCTGTAATCCCAGTGCTGGGGGAAGAGGTAGAAAAGGATGGGTCTCTGGGGCTTGCTGGCCAGCTAACTTATTTAGTTTGTTCTTGGCCAGTAAGAGATGATGTCTAAAAAAAAAGAAAGGTAGGTAGACAGTGATTGAGGAACAACATGATGCCTGATGTTATCAACATGTTCACATGTATCTGCACACACAGTGAACATGCACACAATTGAAATTTTATGTAAAATTCCACCTGCACGCGCTTGAATGTTTGAGTAGAGGGCATTCCTAGCTCCATTGTTTGAAGGGGTCCCAATACTACCCCCCACAACACACACAGTGAAAAGCAATATATAGGTAAAAATTTGGGCCTTGAAGTAAATGGGCTTTACTAGGAGAGATATTCCAGGATGGAGTATTAGTTAACTTCCTTCTCCCTATGACAAAATACCCTTCCGAAGCAACTTAAGAAAGGAGAGGGTTCTTTCAGCTCACTGCTCAGGGGATACAGTCCTTCACATTGGGGAAGGCAATGGTGACTGGGGTGGCAGGAGAGTGCGGCCACGGCTTGTTCACATCTTTTCGGATCAGGAAGCAGAGAGCTGTCAGCAGAACCAGATATAACCTACAAGGTCCCCTTCCCGTACCTTACTTTGGATAGCTAGTCCTCACTTTCCATAGGTTCCACAACAGCTGGGGACCAAGCGTTCAAATACGTGAGCCTGTGAGGGACATTTCACATTCAAACTGTTAACAGTGGTTTCTGGTAAAATGATTACATCAGTCCAGATAACAAGACTTTGCTGCGTGTGTGGGGAGTATGGGGGTACCCTGCCTTAGGAAGTTAAGGCTCCATTCTCATTCATGTTCCCATAGGAGATAGGGTGCTGGGAAGAATCTTCTTATCGCTGCCTCCAGAATCCAGGCTAAGAAAGCCTTTGCCTCTGTGTAACTTTGCTCAGCAGTTAGCCCCTCCCCCCAGCCATCCAGAAGTGCTCACGTCTCATTGGCCTAAACAAATAACAGGGCCAATAGTCACAAAACAGGTAGGGACATTTGATCCAGTGATGTGGCCAAAGACAGACAGGAATATTTGTGAAAGGTCCTCATCACTACTGCTGTGAGGTTAAAAAAAAAAAAAGGAAGAAAAAAAAACATAAAGTGTTCAGCTATCCAGTCTAAAATTTAAGACCAAGGGACATAAATCTGTATTCAACAAATATAGTACATAATAAAAAGAATTTCATTTCCATGTTATGGGCAATTAAGATGGGGACAGTTGAAGATGGGGAGAGAGGGAGAAAGCAAATGTAAGGGGCTTTTGTAGGGTAGAGGCAAGGCCACAAGTCACAACTAAGCCAGTGTTTCCTGCAAAGTGAACTCCGAAGCTCATCTACTCCCCATGCTGCTGTCCCAGGAGACCATGTCGTGGGGAGGGAGCGGGCAATGCTTCCAGTTTCCCAGCACCCTATCTTTTCTGGAGCCTTCTAGTAAACAGCAGGGCTCCAGCACGCTGGCTGGGCTCCTCACAGGCCCCTTCCTCTCCTATGCACTTCTTCAGGGACAATTTACTTGAGTTCATTAGAGAGCATTTGAAGGCCAGGCATATCTGGTTGAAGCCCCTCCCTGCCAGACTCCAGGATTCCCTTCATGCATGAAGCCCACCTGCACACAGGCTGCAGATAGTTCAAGGGGTGTCAAAGGCTGCAAAGGAGATCGCTTTCCCTAACGCTAGGACTCGATTCACTGCACGCATTGAAACGATGGCATGAATATGCTAAGCACACATTTTTTATAATAGAAAAGACTCACCCTGTCTCTCTGTATGTCTGCATGTTTTAAAAACGCCAGCTAGCTCCAAGAGCTGTGTGCCGTCTTCTCCCTCTGCTCCTCTTCCTGGGCTCTAGAGCTAAAGTTTGCTCGGTCCTCAGAAAGCCGTGCTGTCATGGCTGCCATCTTGGGGCCACTTGCAAGCCCTACCCACTGTTCATTATGGAGGGGTGGAGAAGTAGGCTAATTATAAGTTTGGGTTCCTTCCAGTATGCCATTGCCTGGGTAAGATAGCATGAACTTTGACCTCCAAAACCCATACCCTCATATCAGTCAGCCCTTGCCATCCTCAAACTACTCTGAGACCAGTGGTTCTTCTGGCCTAGCCTTCACAGGTCTTCATGAGGCTTGCTCACATATCTGTCCACAGCTTGTATGATGGCCAGGGCTGACTGATGCTTCTTTTCCTGTGGTGTGATGGTTAATGCTGGTCACCAGCTTGACTGGATTGAGAGATGTTAGGAAACTGGTAGAGCATATTTATGGGTGTGTCTGTAGGGTGAGTTTCCAGAGAAGACTGGGGGGATGGTTGTCAGCAAACTAAATGCAGAAGCCCTACCCTGAATGTGGACCACTGTCCAATAGATGTGATCCAGGAGGAAGAAAAAGTGGAAGAAAGGAGAAACTGCCCCGAGTAGTAAGCTCCATTCTTCCTGCGTCCTCTTGGTTTGCTGCTGCCATTGCCTGTGGGTGTCACACTCCCACATCCTCAGCCTTTTTAGTACTTGGGGACTTGACTCTCCAGGGAGCTTCCAGGCATTTAGCCTCCAGCTGAGTTAACTTCATCTGTCTCCCTTGCACGGAGGCTCCCAGTTTCTTGGCCTGAGCAGTTTCTGGCCTAAGTGCTCCAGCCTGTAGACAATCATCGTGCCAGTATCCAGCCTCTTGAAGGCCTGTCCAACCTTTGGACACTGTGACACTCTGTTGTCATCTACAAAGTTTGTAGCTGAAGAGTTACAAAAAGTACTTGCAGAAAAAAAGAATCTCATAATGTTGAAAGTCGGCTTCTGATTCTGTGTTGGGTCACATGCAACTGGTTGGCCCAAAGCTGGCATGTGTGTAAGCCAATCTAATAAATCGATGCCTACATTCCCTTAGCTCTGTTCCTCTAGAGAACATTGGCTAATGAATGCGATATCACATTCTCCTCTAGGTTGGCCTGGTCTGGTTCTCACGGTCACTTTAGGGCTCCAAGAGAAACAAATTAAGTCACACTGTAAGAGTAAGGATATGGGGCCAACTTTGGTAGACCACTTCTCTGTGCACGTTTTCCTTAATGCCTCCACGGTTGTCATGGCTGATGCATGGAACGTTTATGGAGATGCACTTCCATTGTAGTGACTTTAGGGCTCAAAGGAAGTTCCTGAGGAAGAAGCAGCCACCTCAACTGGCAATGTGCTGGAAAGGCAAATTCTGGGGCCTCACCTATAGTAACCTGTTTGTTGTTACTACAGTGAAGTAGCCAAGGCAGAATACCTTTATAAAGAATTTTATTTGCCTCATAGTTTTGGAGGTTCAAGGGTATTGCATCGGTGGCTGAACTCTTCTGGTGAAGGTGTTCTTGGTGGCACCATCTCATAAATATGTGTATGGAAACTAGATCATATGACAAAACAGGAAGCCAGTGAACTTCTAGGGTCTTACTATCCCTCCCTAAAACAAATCTCAATGACTCCCTAAAACTTACTACCCCTCCCTAAAACAAGTCCCCATTACTCTCTAATTCTTTTTCTTTTTTCTTCTTTCTTTTTTTGTTTTTTTTTTTTTGCTTTTTTGAGACTGGTTTTCTCTGTTGTAACTCTGGCTGTCCTGGAACTCACTCTGTAGACCAAGCTGGCCTCTAACTCACAGAGATCCTCCTGCCTCCTGAGTGTTGGGATTAAAGGTGTGTGCCACCACTGCCCGGCTAAGTCTCTAATTCTTAGTGTTCACAGCATTCCCTATCATGTTCACCTTGAGAGGGCGCACGATCCACCATGTACAAACCATAGCTAAATAGCTAAATACACATCATTGCTGAATAGAAATCAACATTTGCACATATGACTGTCCAAAATGTGTGAGCGGTGACACTGAAAGCTGTTCTGGGTTTAAGTGGCTCCTTAAGTCTGGTCATTGTGTCCCCAGAGAAGCTAATGTGCTCTTAGTCGGTAGAGGCTGATGGCTACAACTTTTTACCTGTCACTTCCTGCCTGTGATTTTAGGGGCTCTATTTTCCTTACTGGTGGCCCACAGTTGCTTATCCACAGTGGAATCTCTCCGATTTTATGCAAATTCAGTCAGCACCAATAGCGTTAACTGCAAAACCTGGTTTGAGTAGTAGATATGATGAAGCTTTTAAGCATCACGATCCTGCTTTGTGTGACTAGCTTTGTGTCTTGGCAAAAAAATATCCCTTCTAGAGTTTGTTCTCTCCTTCCACCATGTGGGTCCCAGGATTCAATTCAGGTCATCAGGGTTGGCAACAGATGCATTAACCCAATGAGCCATCTTGCTGATCCTCTCATTATTTTTTTAACACAAGGTCTCTAACTGAGCCTAGAGCTTGCCATTTTGTCTAGACTGGCTGACCACCCAGCCTCAGGGATCCTTCACATCTCTGCCTCCCCAACACTGGGATTATGGTTACCACATCTGGCTTTCTATGTGGGTGCTGGCAAAAGGACCTAGGAACCCACATTTGTGTCACAAGTGCTTTACTGATTGGGCCAGCTCCCCAACCCCGCTTCAAGTCTTATCTTTCTAATATCCAGAGACTTTCAACTGTGAAATTGCTCTGGCCTGAAGGTTTTCAGATGCAGGGCATGGACTTTTATCATCTCCTGTCTAGTAGGTTATTTGTTTTGTCTTTAGATTTAAGTTATTAGAATCAATTACGAAGGTATTACTTGTTTGGGAAAAGCTTCAGCCTACTGAGTGAGATGCCCACATCTTGCTGTTCACCAATCACTGCTTGACAGCTACACTTTTCTGTCTGTTCCTCTTGCCTTCCCCACTTAAACCATGTTGGCAGGGAACCACCACAGTATAATAACAGGCCACATGCTTTGCTCGACAACAAACTGCTTAGATCAGGTTTGTTCCTTAAGATTCCACTGGAACCAAAAAAAAAAAAAAAAAAAAAAAAAAAAAAAAAACAAAACAAAAAACAAAAATCAAAACAAACTTCTGTCATTTAATGATGCCCCAGCTGTGGCAGTGTGGTGAGCCAGTGCATGACTTACAGGTTTTTGGTGATGCCAGCATAAAGAAACCTATTGCACTGCCAGTAGCACACTAGAAAATGACAATAAGCCACCATGGTACTGGTTTATGTCATTACTACGCTACACTTTTGATTGTTATTATATATATTTTTAGAAGATTTATTTATTTTTATTTAATATGCATGGATGGTTTGCCTGCATGTATGGGTGTGCACCGTGTGCACACCTGGTGCCCTTGGAAGCCAGGAAGTGGGTGTCCAATCCCCTGGAACTGGAGTTATGGATGGTTGTGAGCAACCAGGTGGGTTCTAGGAACTGAATTCCGGTCTTCCGAAAGAGCAGAAAATGATCTTACCCAGAAAAAAAAAATCTCTTGATTGTTAGTTTAGACTCTGTGATGATCATCCTGCCCAGCCACACGTTCTCTCATCTTTCCCACCCGATCCATAGTTAGGCAATGCACTACTGCAGTTACATTTGGCAGATGCTGTTGTTCCTTGGCCGGCATCCCTAAAGGCAGACAGTTTCAGTGTGCCTTTAACGACTAGGGCCTGCATCCATTGTTTTGCCTAAAGAGTGGGAAGGCACCAAGCTCCAAGGAGGCTCAGGAGCCACTGCACCATGACACGAGCTTCCTTGCACTTGGCTGGCTTTCTTAGAGACGTTGCCTTGAGGAGTCCAGCAGCATTAAGCACCAGTTACTCACCATGGTAACTAGATGCCGATCTCACCTTTCGTTGGGTGCTCTCCCTGCCCTGTGTCCCTGCCCACACAGCCCTCCACCCTACTTGCACTCCTCCTCCGTTGCATCTGCAGCAGCCAAGCCTTTGTGCTCTTTGCTCATCTCTCTGTTTCTGCAGACACAGAGACTACCAAAATCTAAAAATAGATACTGTCATTTAAGAATTTATTTTATTCTGCTGTGTGTGTGTGTGTATGTGTGTGTGTGTGTTTATGTGTGTTGGTCCATGTATATGAGTGTAAAGACCAAAGGTTAGTGCCAGGTCTCGCTCCACCTTATGTTTTTTTTGTACTTAGTACTTAGTACTTTTGTACAGTACTTAGCTTTTTTCTGTGGGTCCTGGGGATCCGAAGAAAGCTCCTCATTCCTGCACAGCAGACATTTTATCCGCTGAGCCATCTCCCCATCCCCTCACCACTTTTTATAAACTGTCATATGTGCCACAGGTTACACGTGCCCCGTCCCCTCTAACCTTTCCCCTCTCGCTGTCCTCCTAGTGGTTAATTATGGTGCTGTGTAGTTTGGGGTACCTGCAGACGATGCGTGGCAAGCCCCGGTGGTGCATATATTTTGGGATGTATGCCTATGTACTCCTGAAAGAAAACTGGTCGAGGAAGAATTTCAGGATAAAGTGAGTGTGGGACAGGGAGGCGGGGCAGGGAAGGGACCCACTGATGGTGTGTTTGCCAGCCAGTTAGTGTGACATTTAGGGTGCTGATTGATTGCCCGTGTTCTATGGACAGGGATTGGGCCCACAGTCATGGCAGCTTGCTCCTTGGAGTTGGGTTTTCCTGCACTGCACCAAATCAGTGTTCTCCTGGGAACTTGAGGCTAGAGCTGCTTAGGGACCAACTGCTTCGGTCTCCAGTGTGACTTACATACAGTTCCCCAGGATACACGTTGTTCAGTGATTTAACTCGAAGAGTCTTAGACAAATTGAGGTGCTCGGTCACCTCAGGACACACCGGGCAGATTCCTTGTTTCCAGAGCCTCTGCTTTCTGCCCCTACCCTCTTTGGTGTCCCTTTCCTTTCCTTCCATGGACCACCTTTGCCTCCAAGTGCACGCACATGTGCATTTTCACAATTGTCTCTCAGGCTGTCGTTGCACTACTTTCCTGGAAGTACAGCGTGTGCCACTGAATGACGGGAACACTTTTGAGAATTGCATGGTCAGGTAATGTCACCTGCGCGTGAACAGCATGTAGTATGGTTATGTGAACTAAGAGCACTGTGGCATTGCTAGGAAATACAATCTCACAGGACCATGATCAGATAGACAGCCCTACGCTGCCGGAAACAGCATTAATGAGCCACATGACAAGATTTCCTTCCCAGTCCATACGTGTCTACCTCATTTCTGGAATCTTCTAGTTCACAGTGCATATCTGTAGGCCACGTGTCAAGGGAGAGAATTTCTACATTTTTTATCTTCCTCCTCCTCCTCCTTTATGTCCTCCTCCTCCTTTGATAAGGTTTCATGTAGCCCAGGCTGGCCTTGAACTCACTATGTAAGCAAGGATATCACCGAATTTCTGATCTTCCTACCTCTACCTCCCGAGTACTGCGATTATAAGTGTGTCACACCACACCCAGCAATGAGAAGGATTTGGGCCCTGTGTTTCTCTGCCTGGTTTATTCATTTTTGTCACTCTGTGGCTTTCTGCCTTGTCTTTTTCCTGCTCTTGTTGTAGAGGATACCCAGCCAGTCTCTACCCTGAGGGTGAAATACAACAGCTATGTGTCTGCAAACACTGAATTTGTCTGATCTTCACCCAAGCTGGGGTTATACACAAGAGGGAGCTGAGCAATGGAGAAGATATTCCTGGCACAGAAGCCTCAGCACCTAACACTAGCCAGACTGGAAGTGTTGATTTGTCCATTGGTTTGAGTTCTCTGAAACACATTCCTAGACAATGATTTGATAGCAAGCAGTTTGTTTGTGAGATGGCCCCCAGGAGGCATGCACACACAAGATAGCAAATAACAGCTCTGTTTCCGATGCTTGGTGTGGTTGAAGAACTCCGAGAGACAGGTGAAACATACAAGTAAGATACCCATACAAGAGTAGAGGATCTGGAACATTTATTTATCCACTAACTTCCTGACTCATCAGTGGAGGGTTGCTTCTGGGGCTTCCAACTCTCAGAAACTTCTGCCTGGCCCTGAACACGGACCCAGGGTCCTCCCGTGGCCTTGCTTCACTCAGTCAGCTTTGAGTGCAGAGGAATGCACGCGTATGTCAGCGCTCGTGTCTCTGTTCCATTGGTGCCATTGTATGCCTATTGTTGCTGACGTCACTTTGAGTTCTGTTCCTATCATCAGAAAGCACCAGAATTCTGGCTACCACACCTTCCCTGGCTGCTCTGTCCCCTCCCTCTCATCAGCCCCAGGGTACTTGTTTCCTGTCTGTGTCTTTGGCTCTGACAGCCTTTGTCCTCCAGAGAATTCTAGGCCTTTTTTTTTTTTTAAATGTGGAAGTCTTCTTGCTCAAGGCAGAGAGAAGGCTTAACTCACTAGGTAGCAACTGGGCCAAGTGCACCCCTCTCACAGCAACCCTGTGAGGTGAGCCCTGGGATCGAATGTGCTAAATGGATATTCAGAGACATCTAACAGCTTCCTCGAGGTCACAAAGCTGGAAGAGCATAGAGCAAAACACTGGGCTCAGATCTGCGTGGTCTTGAAGACCTGCTTTTTGCTGCTTTCCTGCTCCAAGCCTGCCACCGCCAAGATGTTATTTAGGCTCTTAGGTACCTTCTCTCCCTGGACACCACTGTCCCAAACTATCCCTCTGTCCATCACCAAATAAAACCACTTGGCATTACTTCTTAGATCCTTTGTTCCGTCTGTGTTAACTCCTTTCCAGTCCCTGAATCAATCTTAATTAAATCTTTTTCATATAAAGACTCTCTTCTACCCTCATAGCTTGGTCCCACCTGTGTTTTGAACACGGTGGGGCTTGTTGCTACCTCATGTCACATATGACAATGCTGGGGCCTAGGGAGGCAATGTTAGACCACACAGCTGCTGTTAGCACAGCCCAGCTTGGAATCTGAGTTCATCTGCCGATCTTGGGCGTCTCCCTCATTTCACTGTTTACCAAATGCTTAATGATCCAACCTGCTGTCCAGGTTCCCATGAACAGAGCACACAGGACTTCATTTGAGGGCTGGGTTATGGTTGCTGTCATTGTAAAACAGCTGGCAGAATGAGTCTCAGTCTCCCCAGATGCAAGAGACTAATAAGACAGGCCCCCGGAAGCTGAGGATATGAGAAAGCTCCATATTCCAGTCTCCCCGAGAGGATCAGGCCCCAGCGATGACCCTCTTCTCCAGGGCACAGCTCATACTGGGGCTCACATGGTAGCAGTGACACAGGGTGCTTACAAAGTCTGCAGGGAGAAGACTCAGTCAGGGACTCTGGGGCCAGGAAAATGCAAGCCCTGCTCAATTGTCGCCCAGCAACGCAGCATGCAAACATTTGCTGACAGGAAGAGGAGAGAGGCTTTAAAGCTGTCTGACAGGGAGGTGACCCGGCAGCAGGGAGAGGCGGAGGTAGACGGTGTGTAATTGCCAAGACGGAAGGCTGGCCTGTGGCCAATGCACTGAATTTAACCACCCGTGTCACTGCCCTCCACATCCAAGGAGGATACCGCCTGCGGCCATGTTTCCAAGCCCAGTGCCCTGTCAGGCACTGGGCTGGGCTGACACTGAGGACATACACGCTTCCAGCTTGGCTTTCTCCCGAGAGACCCAACTGGTCATGGGCCTGGACCACCCTTGCTTCATCTGCACAGCTGGCTGTGCCCAGACCTCTGCCAGCTAATGGTTCTAGAGCCAGCCTTGCAGGAAGAAGTGGGGCCCATAAGGTGTCTTTTTGGAACGGCAAAGGTTAAGCTGTTCAGCTTAAGGCAGAAGGAAAGAGCTTGTGGCTTCTAGGTCAGTTTAGGGCTTCTAGACAAGTCTTCCCTTGGAAGTCTGAAGATTCTCTTCCAAGTTCTTTCTCCCACAGCTGCCACTCAACCCCAAATTAGCCCTGAAGCTTCTTCAAACATGCCCCAAGTGGCTGCACAGAGGGAACCTGGAAAAGAGCTGGAAGCATGGAAAGGCAAGGTGATGCTGTTGCCACGAAGGCAGAAAGGCTGCTGGTTCCTAGCCTCTAGAAGGTCACTGGACAGGGAGCTGTGAAATCCGATAGCAGCCTCGTAATTTCCAAGAAACAATTATTCCCAAGAAAGCATATTCAAGCTTTTAAATAGAAACTGCTGTTTTAGAAGCTATGAGGACAGGCAGAAACAGTTGCAACTGTCTGTGGCTCCCCCAGCGGCCCATCATTACCCAGAGCTCCTGGAGCTGAAGGCTGCATTCCAACAAACTCCCTGTTTATCAAGGCATTAACACTGATGTCTGTGGACAGCTTCTGTCCAGGCCCGGGAGCAGGGAGGACCATGGACTCTCCACAAGGGATGGCTACAGATAAAGTCACCAGGGCAGGTTTGCGGCTCCCATCCCATTCCCATTCTCAGATAGTGGGGTGTAAGCGAAGCAGTCCAGTCCCTGTAGTGACACATGTGCCTCTGTGTGTACACCCCTGTGTGAGCGTGACTCTGTGTGAATGTGTGTGTGTGTGTGTGTGTGTATGTACGCAGGTACCTGTGCATATGTGTGAACCTTATGTGCTGGAGAAAATGGCGTCTGTGGAGGATTTTCTAAGGAGTTGTCTGAGAACGGAGACAATTTCTCTTGCTTCTCTCTCAAGTCCATATGTATGCATGAGCTGTACATAGCATGCCATGGCTCCTTCTCTCCTACCTTCCCCCTTCATTAGCCTCCGTTTTCTTTCCTTCCAGGACCTACCCTAAACAAAGCTTGTAGCCCTCTCTCTAGGCTAAGTTTGAATTCCGCTGACTTGCAATGCGCTCCTTGGAGTTATGTAAGCCAGAGTTCGCAGTTCTTTTCAGGTCAGGAAGCCCACCAATGACCTTATTCTGAGGATCTGAGCCATCTGGGTTTGGAAAACCTTAACTCTATTTCAAGTCCCCTTCCGTCTTTGTCCCTGCCCCTCAGCACTGCTTTTAGTGGACTCTCTAGACTTCTGCTGAGCAATTTGGGTCTGTTTTCCACCACATTCTTCACCGCATCCCCTGCAGATGTATGCATCTGGTTCTCAGGTTTCCCTTTCTCTCTGCACCTTCAGGACCCTGCAATCCACAGCTCTGGCCTCAACCTGGGCTTACTTTCAGTGCAAATGAGTAAAATCAAGGCTCCCCTAGCCTAGACGGTCCTCCATTTCTGCCACCATCCTTTCTGTCAGTGCTGAGAATCACCAGATTCCTTTATTGTCCGCTTCCAGGTTGCAGTGGTACACCAGCCTATTCCTGTGCCAGCCTGTGCCCTGACTCTCACTTTGGCCCTCCTGCTGTACTATCCCGGGACATCCTTGAGGACTGCAAAGAACAGTACCCCTGCCCCAATCTTCACCTTTACCAGGCTCTTAATATTTTTTTATTTGCTGGTAGTGATTCTGGGGAACCACACCCAGGGCCTCGGCCACACTAACCAAGCAGTCTAACACTGGTCTATATATCCCCAGCGCAGCTCTTGACCTTTGCATATTGCCTCTGGAGGACTCTTCTCATGTTGTGGGCCCACCCTGCCTCCTGGTCTTTGCCTGGTCATTTTCTCCCTACCAATGACCTAAATGAGTTGAGAGATTCAAAGGCAGTTTGTGGTTTTAAAAAGAAAAAGATGCTCATGATCCAAACAAAAGCCATATGAGATGGATAAAGGTCAAGCCCTGAACCCACAGTAAAGGGGCTTCTGCCAGTGTGTCTGATTAGTTGGCATCATGCCTTATCTTCTCCTTCAATTTCTTTTTGAAGAAAGACATCTCTCCAGCTTATGTGGCTTGAATGAATTTGGTCAGTCACGTTCTTTGGGTCCTGGAGAGGGCTGGGCACAAGCTGGGCAATTCTAGCCAGATTCTAATGGCCCTGAGGAATTTTCTGGAACTTCTGGGGTGGGGAGTGCTTATTCTATCATGAATGTTCTGCTAATAAAATGTAAGTTTGAAATTTAGGATGGCTGTCTTGTCACTACCTGGGGTTAAGTACCTAGGTTTAGCCATGACTGAAACCAAGCTACCTTTTTTGTTATTGGTTAATAATATGTAATTATAGGTAAATAAATTCTGAAAAATTCTGAACCAGGAACCAGAGAGATGGCTCAGTTGGTAAAGGCACTTGCTGTGAGGGTTGATGATTTGAGTTCTATTCCTGGGATTCACATGGTGGGAGGCAAGAACTGAGTCCTGCTTGGTAGAAGGAAAGAATGGACTTCCAAAAATTCTCCTATGACTTCCACATGGATGTCATGGAATATTCTCCCTCTCTCTCTCTCCCTCTCTTCCTCTCCCTCCCACCCCCTCATTCCAAACAAACAAGTAGATATATAAATAAATGTTAATTTTTTAAAAAAGTTTGAGCAAAAGATGGGAGCTGGCTTGACGGGTAAAGTACTTGTTGTGTAAGCCTGAAGACCTGAGTTCGAGTTCCACCACCCATGTAGAATAACGGCTAGGTGGCAGCACATGACTGTCATTCCAGTGATGGACAGGTGAGGACCGTAGAATCCTTGAAGCTTGCTAACCAGCCACGCTTGTCTATTCAATGGCCACTTTTGAGACCCTGTCTCAGAAAATAAGGTGGAGAGTGATTGGGAAAGACTCTCAATGTCTACCTGACTTCCACATGCACATATATACACATGAAAACACATACACACACACACACACACACTCACACACACAGACACAGACACACACACACACACACACACAGACACAGACACAGGCACACACACAGAGACACAGACATACACACACTCACACACAGACACACACACACAGACACACACACACAGACACACACACACTCACACACACACTCTCACACACAGACACAGACACACACACACTCACACACACACTCTCACACATAGACACACACACAGACACAGACACACACACTCACACACACACACTCTCACACACAGACACACACACACTCACACACACACACTCACACACACAGACACACACACACACACACACATACACACACAAAATTTGGGCTACTTTGAGTTGTATTGCTCTACTTGTTCAGAGCTGGAGGCCATTACTTCTTTGCATGCTCCCTCACTGTTTTTTTGGCTGTATTCAGCATTGCTGCATTATTTTGCCTTCTGTGGGTCAATACCCATATCCAAAGGCACCAATCTCTTAATGAGTGAGCCCTCCTCTTCTGGGTATAAGGATCCTGTGTATTATTGTTTCCGATGGAGTCTCAAAGCCCCTATCTCATCTCATCACATCTTCCAGGTCTTAGCCCCTGGGTACCATTAGCAGGTACCAGAGGCTTCATGCATTGCTTGTGAATTTAGATGTGAGAATTCTCACAATCCCCAGTTCACAGAACTGGATTGTAGTAGTTTGCTGCTGTGTGGGCTCACCAAGAGAGACATGGGGACATACTCCTAGGTACAAACCCTTCCAGACTTCAGCAGAGAGAACCATTATCATGGCCAGAGCCATACTGGACTGTGGAACCCCAAGCATCTGAGCTCAGGTGTTTTTTATTGATCCAGAACTCTTCAGGTGTTCTACTGATAGCACATGCAGATCATGTGTAATCAAACATCCCACACATGAATCTACCACCTGCAAACAATATAAAAAACCAAGATCTAGGCAGCCCCTCCTCTAACAGTGCATAAAACAATTATTTTATACATAACTAAAAATAAACTTCTACAACAATTCCCAGTTTCTGTATAAGCCAATCAAAAAATTGCTTTATCTCTACAACACAATTTAACACTATGCCAGCAAAACTATTTGCAAGAAGAACAATCATGAGGACTACTAATGCACGGGACCAAATAAAACCAAACATCTATCAAGCTTTTGCTGCATTATTTTGCCTTCTGTGGGTCAATACCCATATCCAAAGGCACCAATCTCTTAATGAGTGAGCCCTCCTCTTCTTTGCACAGCAGAAAAACATTTTCAATGTCCAATTATCTGGAATTCACTCATGATCTTCCAGGCTCCTCCAAAGGGCTTGGGTCACTTCTCTGGCTCTGCCCTCTGCAGCACACACAGCTTGTCCTCCAGGTTCTGGCTGGCTCCCCTCCACTGCTGCTGCTGTTCTTGGTGGTCATCCCATGATAGTGGAATCTTCAGAATGCTGGGGTCCCTTGCCTTAACTGGGCTGCACTTTCACCAATAGCCTCTCCTGGGCTCTCTTCATGGTGCCAAGCCTCAACTTCTTTATATGACCCCTTCATCTGGGCCTTCAACTGCTACTGAGGTTGTACCTTTACCAGTGGCCTCTCCTGGCCTCTCACAGTGTTAAGCTTCAGCTGCTCTCCAAAGATGCCTTCATGCCTTCAAAGCCAGCACCACCTGGGTGACTCTTACAGTACCAAGTTTAGCTAGCAGCATGAGATACAACCTCGGCCAGTTCTGGAAGACAGT
The DNA here is from genome assembly GCA_026225945.1 of Cricetomys ansorgei. Lineage (NCBI taxonomy): Eukaryota > Metazoa > Chordata > Mammalia > Rodentia > Nesomyidae > Cricetomys > Cricetomys ansorgei. The sequence goes on from JAMJFZ010000736.1 coordinate 3,615,323, forward strand.
TTCTGTGTGCTGATCCTCAGGAAATGCTTTGGAGATTTTAAGATAGAATTTGGTTTGCTAGAAAAACAACTGGTAACTTTGTCTGTAGGACAAGTTCCCTCGTGGGATGGAGTTTCCATCACCATAACAGATGTGTCTTTTCAGGACTGCCTCATCTCACCAGTATCTGGACAGGTTTGCAGAAAACAAAACAAAACAAAACAGACTGCAGTTTCTTTTTCTTCTTTCTTCTAATCCACATTGGATTAGCTGGCGTGATGCTGTGCCCCATGTTGCTGGTGCCATTTGTAGTAGTACACCTACTATGTCACTCAGCAAGGAGACACAGAGACATTATCATAGATGCATACCCTGCTAGATCTCAGCAGAAGGAACCACCATAATGGCAAGCATCATACTGGACAGTGGAACCCCAAGCATCTGAGCTCAGGTGTTTTTATTGATTCAGAACTCCTTGGGTGTTCTACTGATAGTGCGTACAGATCATGAGCAATCAAACATCCCCCACAGGAATCCAACACCTGCAGACAATACAAAACACCAAGACCTAGGAAGTCTCTTACCTAACAGTGTATAAAATAATTATTTTATACATAACTAAAAATAAACTTCTACAACACTGGGTAAATCAAGGCACAGACAATCGCTTGATTGAAGTAGCATGGGAAACTCGCTTTGTAGACAGGCTTTGACTTCAGGAAGGCTAGTCCTTACCTATTCTGCCCTGCTGTCTTTTAAATGTGTTACCGATACATCATTTGTTTTCCAGGCCAGGGTATTTTGAATTTCTGTGTCAGACCACTGTAAGGGTATCATGGCTGTCCTCCAGATTTATGTCAGATCTCTCATATGAGCATGCTTGGAACAGCTAGAGAGCACAAGTTATTTCTTGCCTTTCCCAGATGTTCTGGAAGGAATCCTAGCCCTATCCGTGAATCCTGTCTGTGCCACGCAGCACCTCCTCACCTTGGCAGCCATGCTATGAAGTGGCTTCCATCCCATAACCAAATGCTCTGCCTCATCATCTGTGCCTCCAGGGCTGCAACTCTCTGGAGAGCCTGCACCTGCTGGCCTGGATGGCCAAACAGTTTGCATTTCCAGACCAGGGAAAGCTGGCATTAGGGATACCCTTGGGGTGCAGCAAATTGTCCCTGGGCCCACACTTTGGTGCCTGCTTAATTTTGTAGAACGCTTTAGCCAGAATGTTCTGTGCTGAAAACGATTCCATAGAGTTACAGGAAAACCCATCTCCCTTCTTTAACGCTACACCGTGACACTGTTTACAGGTTTGAAACCAACACAGCAACCTCATTTGTATTATTATTCCCATTGTGTGGGTGAGAATGCTGAGGCCCGGGAGGCTCCTAATGAGTGATGACAAGATTGAGGCACACAGCTGTGTTTCCAGGCCTGGGGTGGATAGTCTGCCTTGTCCACACCGAGAGGATTTAGCTTTGTCCATTTCCCACTCAGACACTGGCCATTTTCCTTGTACCAGGCATTGTGCTGAATATTTGGGGAGCTAGAGATGATGGTGGAGTTTCCAGGCTCAGGAAAACAGTCAAGGTCAATGTGGTAAGAGCCCCGAAGGTGTGAAGAGCCGAAGGCTTTGAAAACACTGACGTCTCTCAGTTGGAGAAGAAGACTCTGTGAGAGAAGGTTCTGGAGAAGTGACAGTCAACTGCTTTATATTTATTTATTTATTTGGTCAGCATCATGATCATCATTTGTGTGTTTGTGTGTGTGTGTGTGTGTGTGTGCACATGCGTATGTGTGTGTGTGTGTGTGTTTGGTGGGCACTCATGCCACGACACATGTGTGGAGGTCAGAGGACATTGTGGTCTTTTTCTTTTCTTTCCTTGCACTGTTTTTGTAGGTTCTGAGCATCGAACTCAGGTCATCAAACTTGCATACCAAGCACTCTACTTACTGAGTCACCTGGCTACCCTTGCCTGACTAATGATGCACAGGTAAGCCAATTAGTTGAAATAGTGATATGGGCTCCACAGATCACAGCCTAAGTTCTCCAGTCTTCCCCAGGCTGGATCTGACTATACTCATCTGGAGGTTGGGTCTTGCACTTACATTGCTTCTTATCCTGATGACAAGCTCAAGATCAGTAACGTAACCATTTTCCAGGTGACAAGGCTGAAGTCCAGATGGTCTGAAGGCTCAGACCTCTTGCCTTAATTTAAAAGAACTTTGAAGGGCCATCTCCACGTTAGAGGTCACTGTGGGTTCCACCAAGTCCATGGTTGTGACCACATTACCATTCAGTTTCTGTGTTTAATCTCTCATAACTCCAACTCAAGCATTGACCTTGAGATTAAACCCCACTAAAATCTTCTCTGTCGATTTCTATGTCGAACTCTGCATACTGGAGGACCTCACTGAAGGCACCATGCTATGTATCATCATCAGCGAGCAATAAAAACTCCAAAATGATCTGCATCTACTGAAAACCGATTCCTTCTATAAAAGTCCTGGGAGCTGGAATTCCCAGGATGTGACAATGGTTGGCATCAGGGTTAGAAGGTGTGAGTGTTAAGATGCTCAGGTTCCTTTGATCTCATCTCTCTATACACATGGCTTTCAGTCCCCAAATTACCTCATGGTTCAAGATGGCTTCTTGAACTGCCTATCATAGCTCCTTTTCAGAAGGCAAGAGGAGGAAGAGGAGAAGGAAGATGGACCATTCCCTTCCAGGACACTCTACTGCAGTTGCTTCTCTTTACATCGTATTGATCAGAACTGGCTGGATGGCCAAATCTATCTGCAAATTGAGGCTGAAATAGACCTTCTTTACTGGAGGAGAGGAAAACATTCCCAGGATTTCTATGACTAAGGGAGAAATGAATGGATGTTATCTTTAACTTGTTGGCTCTGAGTATATGGTCCTGTAATAAATAATCTTCACTCTCAACCTGGCTGGATTTAGAATCACCTAGGAGACAGAAGTACACTGTGGATATGTCTTTGAAGGATTTCTAGAGATTAACTGAGTTGCAAAGACCCATGCTGACTGTGCGGCTCAGTCTCATGACCTAGAGCTGGACAGCATAAAGTGGGGGAAAGGAGAAGCGAGCATTCCCTTTCTTTGCTTTCTTGCTGCCTTGGTGTGAACTCTTCCATCCCACCATGCCCTTCCTCCTATGATAGATCGACACCCCTGAAACCATGAGCCAAAATAAGCCCTTCTTCCCTTAAGTTGACTCTGCCAGGTAACTACACAGCAATGAGAAAAATAGCTAACATATAGCCTGAAGTAACCCAGGCAGTGTGGCCTTCCAGGGATCTCCAAGGTTTCGAGTGGATTGACTGGCATTGGGCTACTTAACTCAGCTTTGAAGACTGTCTCACATTTCCACTCCTCCACTGAAGTTGGAAAGCCAGCCTGTCTTTACTTCAAGTGTCTTTGGGTTTTTACTCCAAGCTCAAACCAAATCAGCCTGTCTTTCCCCAGGAAACTCTTAGGGAAAGGATGACTTTCTCTGTTGGTACCTTTCCCTTTGATCCTATGGTTCCTTTACTGTCCCAGGACAAAGTCATCCCTTGTTTACACACAAATAATTAACTTATTGGCTTTCAACACACACACATGCACGCGCGCGCACACACACACACACACCACTGCTATGACTGCAGTCAATATGTAATATAACAAGCACACAGGATGGGGACAGTTTACCACCCAGCAGTGCCTGAAACCAGAGGGGGCTATTCTGCTTTTATTCCTGCTCTGGCCCTTTTGTCCATTTCCAGCTCTTTCTTCACACCTGGTGGGAGGGGCACCATGATCCTTGACCATGAAGCTATGATAAGTGGCTCCCCTCCAAGTGTATGTATATTGTCAAGTTCACCCTCTGCCCCAGCCTTTTTGCTGAGGCAATGGAAATGGTGTTTGGGGAGTGCTGACAGCGTAATTGCACAAAGGAGAGGAAACAACTGAACACAGCAGAGAGAAGGGCTCTGTGCTCCCTAAAACTCTGAAAGCAAAGCCTGTCCAACTGTGTGGTATACATGAATCACCTGGGGGGGTGTCACCCTGGGTGCGGGGTTGCTGCTGTTGCAGCTTTAGGCCCAAGGACCACACTTTCGGTAGTTAGGATTTACAGTCATTTTCACATTCATTCTTCCCTTTAATCCTCCCAGTGACCCTGTTTTACAGATGAGGGAATTGAAGATTGCAGACGCCAAGTAACTCGCGTGAGGTCCCTGGCCAGCAAGCCGGCGGCTTTCTGTTTAGTATGTGGAGCTGCATCTCCAAGTGAGCTAGAGAGAACATTTCCTCATGTGGGGGCTAGGGAAGATGGATCAGACTCAGAGGGTCAGAGGAAGCCTAGGATGTGTCCTGGATGAGAGCCCAGAGGCCTTGTTTTTCAAGTACCACGAAGCTGAGACACACAGAGGAAAGAAATGGCTTGGGGGAGCGTAAAACAGGATAGGATTAAAAAGAGGAGTTGAATATATCATCTTCGAGGCCCGGCCAAGCTGGACTTCGTTACTAAGCCATGTGCCTGGAATTTCTCAACCTGGGCAGCAGTTGTCTTTGGGAAAATGCCTGCACTTTCTGAGATCTGATCTGTGTTCTGCCTGAAAATGTCTTGATTCCCATTGACAAAGGAGAAAGGGCTCCTGAGCATGAGGGAGCAAGCCATAGAGCTGTTCTTTGGAGAAGGACATTGGGTCTGTGGGTGGATGGGTGATCGGTGAGGGGAACTGCTTCACTTGGTGGTGGAGTGCGTGCCCAGGTCAGGCACTAGATGAAGTGCTGTGAGGGTGAAGCTCTGCACTGGGCAATGATCTCATTGTGCAAAATAGTTGTTAATTATATTAATAAATCAAAGGCTCTTGAAATATGATAGGAGAGTTTGATGTCAAGTATCTCCCCGCCATGGGTCAGCAACATCTGCTGAGAGCCACCGGAGTCAGGAGCCTTGGGGATGCTGTAAGTTGTTACAGTGCCTAGAATCCATCAGGGAGACGCAAAGTGCATGAAGAGGCTGTTAATGAACGGGCCACCTCAGGGGTCTGCAAGGGGTCCATACATAACAGTGCAATCCTGGCTAAGACCAACAGGATGCTCCATCTAAGCACCCTTCACAGACAGAGGAGAGAAACACATGCAGGGATGGGACTGAAGAGGCAAGGATTTGATTAGGGAAAATACCCATGGGAGCTGGGAAAGGCTGGGCAAGCCAAAAGGCTGTGTCTCACCTGAGTGAAAGAGAGAGGGCACAGAGGGCAGCAGGAGGCAGCATCCGAGACTGCCGTGCTTTCTACAGAAGGCACAGCCAATCTTGGAGACGGGGCTCAAAAACAAAGCCAGCTGTTAGAAGATTGCATTTCCTTCAGGCAGACCTGCCTTTGCACACTGCCACATACTGTCATAAGCTGGGAGCATTCAGTGGGAGCTGCATGTCTTGACCTAAGAGCCAGCGGAGATTTCAGAGCTCTGCAGCTGGAGCCCTGGGAGCTCACTGTCTGACGACCCCTGGAGTCGGAGGTCCGTGAGGCAGGTTCTCACAGATGTTATAACTTCCGGTGTAATTATTTCCTAGTAAGTTGCCTTCTGGAAGAGAGACAGACGTAGAGTTTTACTGGGACAAGGACTCAAGCCGATTGCAGTGCCTATCCTGTAGTTGTCACTATAAATATATGTTAAATGACTCAAAACCAAACCAAAGCCTGGAAAATGAATCCAGTGGTAAAAGGGCTTGTTGTTGTTTTGCTAAATGTACCCCTCCAAACGAGATTGATTCATCCCTTTCCTAAATATTCTCCGATTGTGACATTAATCTATTTTGGCAATGGACCTTCAGGACCTCTCAATGCCAGCTGTGAATGTCTTGCATGGTGAGTGTCCTGGTGACCTGGCCTACTGGCTCTTGAGGTCTTTCCCGCTGCATGTGAACAAGAAGGCTTTGCTGGATCAGCCCTCTCAGGGACAGCCTTGGTCCAGCAGAGCCACTTCGGGGTCAGATCTTCCATGAAACAGGAACCTGAGTAGAGGTTCACTTTGCCTCTGGAAGGCATGGCTGTGTGTGTGTCTTTCATCACTGTTGGTTCCCTCCAGTCTCTGCTCCTCTGTCTGATATGTACTGTATTCGTCCCCTTGGAGACCGTGTCCACAGCAGCAAGCCTGCAACAGACTCAGCAGCCGGCTGAAGGCGGGGGCTGGCAGAAGCCGCAAGGATCGAGAGTCTGGGCTTAAGGTGAGGGGGGAAAGGAGCAGCAACCCACAGGACTGGTCTTTGTGGCCTTCCTGGACTTGTGAGGTCAGAGCTCCAGGGACAGTCTCTGCTCTGCTTCTCCGGGGACTGTGGAGCCATCCCTGATGTGTGTTTTCTTCTGACAATGCAGGCAGATGCTCCACATCCATCTTCCCCACACAGGCTTCTGCCTGGAGAGGAAGATAAAGCAGCTTGTTCCTCCCGCACTAATGCATTACCGCGGTGTGGCCTGTGGCAAACAAGGACCAATTACCGAGTGTGGGTGTGGGTGTGAGCATGTGTGTGCCCACGTGAGAACTAGGAAGCAGATCTGAGGCTGAGGAGACATAATGAAAGATAGGTAAATTTCCTATCAGACAGTTAGACCACGGATAACATTTTAAACAGGGCCTGGTAAAGCCAGCAGCCTACAACCCCAAGAGGACAGCAGTAATCGGGGGGCAGGTGGCACTTCTGCGGGACTTGTACCCAGTAGGCTCTGCTCTAAGATCTTCACATATGTGAATTCATTTAATCCTGACATTGCCTCATAGAGAAAGCCCTCCTATCGTACTGCCATTTTACAGATAGATAAAACAAGGCATGGCAAAGCCCAGGAACTCGCTTCAGGTACCACACTGTCAGTTCAGTTCCAATGACTGCCCCCACCCCCACCTGCCTGCCATAGGTTCTGTTGTCACCTTGCTGCTCTGCAGCATGTCCTTTGACTTCAATGAGAAGAAAAGCCTCCTACTGTACTGCTTAGGGCCAAGGAGAAATTTAGTCCTCATGTCTGAAAGAATAAAGAAGGATCTCTGCGTCCCCGATTGTCAGCATGGAAACTCCCTGGGTTGGTGGAGGACGTAGTTCTGGGCACTGGGAAGGTTTGGAAATGTTGAAATGGATGATGCATGGGAATTGCTTTTGGGAACAAATTCTGCCTCTGTACTATTTGCTTCTCCTTTACTTCATAGGAGTTAAGTGGCCAAACAATCGTGGTCATGTGTGTTTTTTCCAGTGTTCAGGGCTGTGAATGAACCCATGCAGGGCCTGGGAGCTATGGAAGCTTAGACACCTCTCTCTGATCCCCGGACACCGTGCAATGAGAATTGATACTCAACACGCTGTGTTCTGCAACGCTGCAAATGCCTTTTGATGATTAAAGAAAGATTTGATTGTTGCGCCTTGTTTTGGCATTACCGTATGTCTTATTGTATTTTTTACTGTATTAAGACTCATTAACCTTTGAAAACTGGTTTTGTGGACATGAAAGCTGTTCTGGTTCCCTGTTGTTGTGTGACAAATCACCCCACAGTTTAGCGGTCTGAAACAAAACCAGCCATTGTATTATCTCCTGCGGTTTTCTGTGTGTCAGAAATTGTATGGGCTCTGCAGGGCCTCTGACAGCAGCTGGTTGGAAGGGGGCTGGGGCTGGAGTACCTGGGGAGGGACACTGGCTGGGCATTTCTCTCAAGGCCTCTGTGTACCCTTTCAGCATCAGCTGTTTAGGGCTTTGTCACAACTTGAGGGCCTCATATAGTGAGACATAGCCCACGGGAGCTCCAATTCTGAGCAGTCCACTGAACCAGTCAGAAGCCATATTGTCTTTTATGACCAGGTATTGGAAATCATACAGGGGTCACTTTTGCCACAGTTAGATTTCAGAAAGGGGAGAGCCAGACTTCACTTCACTTCTCTTGAGGTCAAAATCACCTCACAGGAAAGGCTTGCCGGCTCTAAGATATTATCTGGAAAACACAGAATATGAGAGGGGATCCATGACCCAGCCAGTGACCCTGATAGATACACCAGGGGCACCTAGGTGTATCTATCAGGGTCGTAGCACTAGCTGGAGGGTGGAGTGGAGACGTTCTTGCAGCAAGAATCCTGGGAAGTTAAAGCTGAAGGAAGCTGGTGAGGGGTTAGCTGACTAGGGGGTAAAGGGGATGGGGTGGCAGAGGGATATAGAAGAAATCATTCAGGAGAAACAACAAGCTTCTCCTCCAGAGGAGAGGACAGTGGCTCACAGTGGGGGGCACAGTTTGGGTAGGAGGACAAGATGGCTCAGGGCATGACAGCCTAGGGAAACCTCTGATTCCAACCTGGAGATGAGAAGGGGTTAAGGGGTAGGAGGCTAAGCCTAGAACAGAGAGTTACTGTTGAGGGTGGGTGGCTACTTCTCTTGCAAGAATCCCTGGGAAAAGGCTTTGTAAAAAGGGATGGGGGAGCTAGGACCTCCCAGGCACCGCTGCTTACTGTTAACATTGTCCAGCCCCCTGCCACCCGCACTTCAGACTGATGGGAAAAGTGCCCCTCCTCAGGGGAGTGGACAGGGACTCCAGGAATGTAGGTACAGGGGCTGTGTCCCAAAGCCCTGCCTGGGAGCACATGGCCTAGAGCCAGGCCTACATGAGAAATTGATTACGTGGCCAACTCGACCGCTTAAGGCCTCGGCAAGCGGAGAGCAGCATCCATAAAGTGCCGCCCCCCAAGCTGGGTGCCTTAGCGGCCTCTGTTTGAAGGTAAATCCATCCATAAGCCCGCCGTCACTGCGGGCTTAATGTACATGATTTCTGGCATTTACAGCAGCGCAGCTCCAAACGCTGGAAGAAAACTCCAGCAGAATAATTTGCCGGGGTGGGGGGGGGAGGTGAGTGGAGTGGCAATTGCTCACGGCACATCTGAACAGCTTTGGCTTCCGGGGTGGGGGTGGGAGAACAAGTTCTCTGACAATGTGTATACCCCACTGGCCTCTCTCTGGTGGGAACCCTGCTGCTAAGGAGGCCTGTTCTTGCCATGGAGAGGGAGGGCTCTGATAGCTTTGCTGATAGAGGGGGTGTAAGTCCCTGATTGGCTCTGGACCTGGGAGCATGGGGTAGGGGGCCAAGGAGGGCCCAGGCTGGACCTAGGGTGCTTTGTAGTAATGCAGCTGGGCAGAGAGCTGGGCCTGGCCTCCAGGGCACTGAAGATTTTGTTAGACACAGGCTAAATCTTCTGTCTGGAGGGGCTGATGGCCTACCACCCTCCTCACATCTGGGGGCTTCCTGCTTCTCCGTATTTCTCCTGTATTTTTCCCATTTACGTGCTTCCGTTTCTCAGACTTTTTCCTTTCAGTCTCTGTGTCTCTGTCACCCTCTCTCTGGGTCTTTCTTCCCATGCGTCTCCCTTCTTCATTTTGCCTCCCTCCCTCCCTCCTTCCAATCTTCCTCTGTTAATTTCTCTATCTCTTTCCATGGCCCCACGGTAACGTCCAAGCAGAGAACGCTTCCCAGGGAGACACCGGAGTCTTCAAACCTGGCACTGTATGTTGACGTGCTTTTCTTTTCCTGGCCCAGCAGTGCCCTGGGCTCCTCTCCATTTCCCCTCCCCTGAAGGTGTTCCCAGCCAGGTAGTTATCAAGGTCCACAGTGCAGTCAGACTGGGCAGCCTCTCCTCACATCTACACTGTCTATTTTTACCAAGGCTTTCTCTCTGGTCTGCTGGCTCATGCCTTGGCTCTCTGTGCAGGTTGGAGACATACATATGCGCACTCTCCAGAAGCTCAAGCCTCCAGGGGCTGCTCTGTTGCAGCCCATTTCCCTGCTGCAGGGATTGTATCCTTTCCTCCTGCCTCCTTTAATGATCCGACTCAAGAGCTCTCAGTAGCTGCCTGATACTGGATTCGAATGGAGCGAAACTCTTGTTCTGTTCTTTTTTCTATAAAATAGACTTTGACGGGAGCTCCCTCAGCAAACCCTGAGATGAGGATTCCTTTGTAGGAGGTTGCTGAAGGAAGCCTAATCCAGGAGAAGGCAAAATAGGAAGTCCAGCAAGCATTTGGTCTCAGGCAGAGGGCTTGGAAGGGGAGTGCTAGGAGTCGCATTGTGCCTCTGAGCTGTCCTACCCAAGTTAAAAGACTACAGGCCAGTCTTTTATTAACAGCTATAGGGTCCTAGGGAGGAGATGGATTGTGTGATCAATTTCTCATTCTCATTCTCATTTGTGCAGGTGTAAAGGATCTGGTAAATCCAGGGCAATCTTAGGAAGACAGACTTTGGGTTCATATCACTGGATAACTGTTACCAACCTTCTCAGAAGCCTCCTGAAGCTCGCGTGCTATAGTGGATCATAGGTGTATCCAAAAGGGTTGGTATAAAGGGAAGCCTTCCAGGAAAAAAAAAAAGTTTTGTGTCTGCTATCTTCAAACAAAAATGACTGATTCTTGGTACTTTTGCTGAAGGAGTTGGTGTGAACTCATTGGTGATGACAGCCACGATTAGGCATGTTGCCTTCCAACAACGGCTTATCTGAGATAGAGGAGTTTTAAGGAATTTCTTGCATAGCTTCTATAAGAGATATTAATGTGGGAGAGCCCCTCTTTCATGGCTACTGGTTTCCTTTGGTAGAGTTTGGCATTAGTGACTCCACTTTGATACTGATAATGCTCCACAACATCACCAACACTAGCCTATCCCATGGTAAGCTTAACTACCCAACCTCCACCCCTATGCATTCTTATAACAATTATAATGTATTCATCTAGAATTTACATGTATGTCAGACATGAGTCTATATAGGCCTCATAACTCATCCAATCCTCACAATCCTATGAAGGAGTTGCTGTTGTTGCCTCTATTTTACAGAGACTGCAAGGTACAGGCAGAGAGAGATGATGTTTCCCTAAGAACCCTCTAAGTAGGTAAGAGCACTTGCTGTGTGAGTATGGGGACCTGCGTTTGGATCCCAGCACCCACACAAAGACCTGTGCATGACAGTGCATATCCTAATGCTGTGGGTAGGTTAAGACAAAGGATGATCACTTGCTAGCTGCCAGTTTCGGTTAGAGACCTGATCTCAAATGATTTAGGTGGACAGTAATAGAGCAGGATTCCAGACATGCCTCCATAGGCACATACACTTGTGCATAGCGAGTATGTATGCACGGCACCTCTTCCTCTTTTGCTTCTGCTTCTCTTCGTCTTCCTCCTCCTATTCTTTGAACACCAATATCATCATCACATGGGTCCTATCCTCAGGGGTCTCATCTAAACTGAATTGCTACCCAAAGTCTTCAGTACTTAATAGCATCCCGTGGTTAGACTTCAGTGTGTGTGTGTGTGTGTGTGTGTGTGTGTGTGTGTGTGTGTGTGTATGTGTGTTTGTGTGTGTGTATCCCATAGACATTTGGTTCATAACACATCTGAACTGAAAGGGCTGTGCTATGGGCACCTCAAGGGTGTAGTTAAGAGATCTCTGGGACATCAGACACCTGGATTCTGTGATGTCTTTTGGTCTCCTCCTACCCCTCCCCCAAAGAAAAAGTTGGAAAGACTCTACAAACTTTAGACATTCTGCAAAGAATGTGGGCAGTGTCCTGATGATATCCTCCATGTCTTCCACACCACCCTCTTCCTCACTGCCACAGTGGCCAGAGACCTATGTAGCGCAGAGATACATAGAGGGAAGATGGGACAGGATCTCAGATGTTGTGTGCTCCTGAACTGAAAGGATGGGAAAAAGCAAGAAGAAAAGGGAAACAAAGTAAAATATGGACACAAGTTATACACTCGACTGATAACATGGCACCTGCCCCAAACAGCTTCTGCAGGACCCTGCAGACCTGAGGCTCATCATGGGTCTTACATTTCATAGCAGCCTGGGAAGATCATGAAGGCCAAATCCAACCTAGAGTGGAGGAGTGGGAGAGAAGCAGGGCATCTCCTTGTCGACAGAGCCATCTACTTCTCCAAGGCACCCTAGGCCTGGAGCAGCAGCCAGAAGGACATAACTGGAGAGGTAAGCCACTACCTGGAGGGCAGGGAACAGGTTCCCCAGGCAACCCTGACCTTCAGATGCTTCTTTTTGCCCCAGTGCAACACTCTGGCCCTTTCTCATTTCTGTGCATGCTTGCTGCCAGCTGCCTTCCTTAGCTGCCAGGAGCCCAGCCTCAGGGCCTTTTGTAGGACAGCTCTCTCTAGCAGGGTTGGGGGGGTGGCAAAGGACTACCACAGCTTCTTCTGCTGGCCTGGAGCAACAGAGCCTGAGGATTCGTGTTCCCTTCCAGTAGCAAAGGGCCAATAACTGCTGGCTGTATATGAGGGTGAGGCGTACTCCAACTTTCACACCCCTGATGGAGATGCCACTTAGGTTCGACAGCTCTGTTCACAAAATTATGCACTATGGAACTACACTTAACATTAGACTTTCTTTTGTTGAACCTGGTTTTCTCCTCAGGCCCCAGTCCCACTTTCTTTTTGTCCTATTGGGGGTTGGTAAGTGCATTTATCAGTGATGTGGTGGTACATGACTATAATACCAGAACTCAAGATGCAGAGGCAGGAAAATTGTTAAAAGTTCGAAGCCAGCCTGGCCTAAATAGTGAGTTTGGGGGCCAGTCAAGCCTGCACAGGAAGATTCTGTTTCTCAAAACAAGCCATTGCCATTTGCTGGGAATCCTTGTCTCAGGGACCCTGGTGACAGATTCAGACCTATAGCAGTTTTGTGCCCTGAGCTCCTTAAGATTCAGTTAGTCCCTCGAGTCTTCCCAGCATCCCCAGTAACCATGGGGAAACAGGGTTAGAGCAAGCACATAACGTCATCCAGATCTACACACGTATAGTTTCAGACTTTAGCACTGCACGGTAGGCACCTCACTTTCATTTGCACATACATTCTCCTCTCCACATTCCTACAGAGGGTTTTCTGGATTTCTAGGAGCTCAACATTCTCCCAAATCTTGACATCTACTCCAAACAAATACCCTAGGCATCTCTACCCAAGGATTAGGTATCGGAGTATGGTGATGGAAAGTACAGGTAACTTACTGTGCACCTTTCCAATGTCTGTTCAAGACCCGCACGAAAAATGCCTCGAGGCCTCTATGCATTGCCCTAAACCCGAAGTCACTTTGGATTCCAGCAACCACAAGAGTGATAAACACCTCTGTGATGAAGGACTGAAACCATCCCCCTCCCCTCCAGGCAGCAGTGAGCTGACAGACCACCCAGAAACGAGGAAAATTATCTATGACGGCAAAGCTGTACCCTGGAGAAGGACTAATCATCTCCGGAGACCGAGCTTATCCCCTCAAGCAATAAGGACTTCTTCGGACCACCTTGCAGAACCAAAAGAGAGACAGTGATCAACCAGACCACACCTGGCCCGGGACTGTCTAGTCGTGTATACCTCTGGCCCTTCTGTCCCATTTCTTCCTTTCTCTTGCTTAAGTCAATGCTTCAAAGGCATATTTGACAGCACTAGACTCCGTTCCTCTTTTTTTTCTTTTTGTAAACAGTGCAAGGAATTAAACTTACTGCCTCAAAAATGTTAGGCAAGTGTACTATCACTGAGCTGTATTTCTTGCCCATCGTGGCCATGTTGATGAAATCTCTTTTTGCTTTGTACCTTCTCTTACTCCTCCCACCCCCTTTTTTGAAGTAAAGTCTCAGTATTTGGCCCTGGCTGTCTTGGAACTAGCTATGTAAACCAGGCTGGACTCATGCTCACAGAGATCTGCCTGTCCCTGTCTCCCAAGTGCTGCAATTAAGGTTCTGCTCCACCGTACTCTGCCTTGTCTCTTTCTTTTTGAGTCAGGCTCTCATGCAACCCATGTTGTCATCAAACTTGCTCTGAAGCTGAGAGTGACCTTGAACTTCTGATCCTCCTGCCTCTAGGATTATAGGCACATTTCACCATGCTTGTATGTCATGCTGGGTACTGAACCCAGGGCTTTGTGTATGCATATTGCCCGCAAGCAATATGCCCACTGAGCTACATCCTCAGCCCTTACCCGGGTCTCTCATTGTCTTAGTTTTGGCTTCTATTGCTGTGACAAAACATCATGACTAAAACCAAGTTGGGAAGGAAAGAGTTTATTTAACTTACACTTCCATGTATCACACTGTTCCTCATCAAAGGAAGTCAGAACAAAAGCACAAATAAGGCAGGAACCCGGAGGCAGGAACCCAGAGGCAGGAGTTGATGCAGAGACCACAGAGGAATGCTGCTTACTGGCTTGGTCCCCATGGCTTTCTCAGCTTGCTTGCTTATAGAACTCAGGACCACCAGCCTCGGGGATGGAACCAACCACAGTGGACTGGGCCTTTCCCCATTAATCACTAATGAAGAAAATGCTTTATAGCTAAGTCTTATTGAGGTATTTTCTCAGTTGAGGTTCCCGCCTTTCAGATAACTCTAGCTTGTATCAAGTTGACATAAAACTTTCCAGCATACTCACTAAAATTCTCTTAATTAATTTATTATTAATACTTAAAATTGTAAATACTTTCTGACAGTTTCCTACATTCGTATAATGAATTTTAGTCATTTTTACCATCCATCTGCTCTCCCCCCCTCCCACTGGGAACCTTCTTTTCAACCAGTGCCCCTCCTACTTTTATATCTTCTTTTTTCGTGTGGCTCACTGAGCAGTATTACAATTTCTTGCCAAGCATGGGTGGGAGGTTATTTACGGCAGCAAGGGCAACTTCTCAATAGCTATTCCACTGAAAAGAACAACACTGCCTCCTCCAGCAACTGTTAGTTGCCAAGGGTTCCCCAGAGAGCTATGGTGCCTCATGGGTCACTCTCTCAACCAGGATGAAATGTTGATGGGCCCAATCTTGTGCAGATCTTGTGCAGATAACCACAGCTTCAGTGAGTTCATTAATAGAACGGCTTTGTACAGAAAATTGCCTTTTACTGCACATCTTCCCATCTTCTGGTTCTTATGTTGCCTGCATCCCATCATCATCGATGTTTTCTGAGCCCTGGATAGGGTGGTTCTGTTGTCCCGTTTAGGTTTAAGCACTCCATATCTTATGGTAGCTGGAAGGACTCACAGTTGGGTAAGACTGTTGGTGATTTAGCAGCCTGCACCAGTACCGCCTGACACTGTGAAGGCTAGGTAGTAAAGATGCTTCCAGTTCAGCTCCGGTTTGATTACTCTATGTCCTATGGTAAAAGTTTGAGGTATCTTCAGCAATAGGGTCTTAGCATCAAGTTCTGGTGGACAAGCAAGAGCAATAGCAATAGACTGCATTGCTTTTGGGGGTGAGGTCGAGGGACTCTCTGGTCAACAGCTCTTAGATATCCCACACATTTGGATTCTCATTTAATAACCCAGGGCTTCTGGGACAATTATTATCCATCCATAGGTTACCTCTGTTCAAACTATTTTTTTTGGGGGGGCAGGGTTTGAGACAGAGTTTCTTTGTGTATCCTTATCTGTCAAGGAACTTGCTCTGTAGACCAGGCTGACCTTGAACTCAGAGATCGACCTGCCTCTGCCTCCTGAGTGCCGGAATTAAGAGTATGCACCACCATCACCGGCTCAAACTTATTTTTAAAGTTATATTTTAGAATAAGCTTATGAAATAGTATGTTTTCATATGGACCTTACCCCTCCTTTCTCCTCTTCCTTGTCTGCCTATCTTCTCCATTCTTAGACCTATCTAAGAGTATTTCCCCTCTCTATTTTTCTATTCAATGCATTCTACTGTCTCCTTACTCCAATGGTCCCTTTATCTCAACTTTTACATTGATAAGTATATTGAGATGGATAGTTGGGTCTAGCCTGATGGGCAAGACCCTGCTTCCATCTAGAAACTCTAGTAACATATTTCCCTTCAGCTTGAGAAAGAGAGAGAGAGAGAGAGAGAGAGAGAGAGAGAGAGAGAGAGAGAGAGAGAGAGAGAGGGAGGGAGAGAGAGAGAGAGGGAGAGAGAGAGAGAGGGAGAGAGAGAGATGATCAAGCAAGTGGACAGTTGTAATGGGAGGCACTTGCTGTGAAGAATCAATTTGCCATAGGACTTGATGAGTGGGGCCACACAGTTGAGGGCATCTCTGGAGTGGAGGGATGTTGAAAAGGGGTGTCTTCCTGTCTGCGCTGGAAATACTTGGAGAAGGCATCCTCTTTTCCTCGCGGCAGCTTCTCTTCAGCTTAACTGTTGGTTCCCATCTTGCCCAGCCTTTGTTTATTGGACTTGCTTTTCAGACTCTTCAGCCCACTGTTTGCCTCTTGAAACATATGGTTGTAAAGCAGGAGAGCCGACCTGGCTGAGAACTGAAGAGGGGTGTGTGTGTGTTCTGATTGGTACAGAAAGCAGTGGGCACACCAACTGTCCTAGTTAGGGTAACTGTTAATATGATGAAACACCATGACCAAAGCAACTTGGGGAGGAAAGGATTTATTTGGTTTATACTTCCACATAGCTGTTTATCATCAAAGGAAGTCAGGACAGGAACTCAAGCAGGGCAGGAACCTGGAGGCAGGAGCTGATGCAGAGGCCATGGAGGGGTGCTGCTTACTGATGTATTCCAGTAAGCCATATTCCATATGGCTTCCTCAGCCTGCTTCTTATAGAATTCAGGACCACCAGCCCATGGATGCCACCACCCACAATGGGGTAGGCTCCTTTCTATTAATCACTAATAAAGAAAATGCCCTACAGGCTTGAGTACAGCCCGATTTTATGGAGGCATTTTCTCAATTAAGGTTCTCCTCTCCAATGACTCGAGATTGTGTCAAGTTGACATAAACCCAGCAGATCACCAACCATATCCTTCCCTGAAGGAATTGTGTGTGCCTGGTTGTTATAACGAGAGCCTGGAGCTATCTTATATTTCTGCAGCTTTTCATGCATGTGCGCGAATGCATGCATATGTGCATGCGTGCATGTGCCCTGTCTATGCCTAAGTCCTATGTCTTCCTCAATTGCTCTCCAACTTATTTATTGAGACGGAACCTCTCAGTGAATCGGGAGCTCACTGGTTGGACTAAACTGCTTAGCCAGCAAGCTCCAGCTGTCTCTGCTTTCAGTGTACTACTACTCTTGGCTTTTTCACATGGGTGATGTGGATCTGAATTCAGGTCCTGATGCTTGCACATTAATCACTGAGCCATATCCCTGGGCCCCTTCCTTAGCTTTTCAAAACATGTCCAGGTTATATTTTATTTTACTTTTGGTTTTTTTGTGACAGGGTTTCTCTGTTGTAACTCTGGCTGTCCTGGAACTCACTGTGTAGACCAGGCTGGCCTCGAACTCACAGAGATCTGCCTGCCTCTGCCTCAGCCTCCCCAGTGCTGGGATTAAAGGTGTGTGCCACCACTGCTCAGCTCCAGTTTACTTCTATACAGCTGACTTACTGACTTTCTTTTAATATTAATTTTACAAATGTATGTGTGGGGGTGGGGAAGGAAAGGAGGGAGAGGTGTGGGAGAATACCACAGCGTGTGTGGTCTGTGTGTTTGGGGAAGAGTCCTGGGATTACAGATGCACACTATGACATTTGTTTTTTTAATGTGGGTCCCAGATATTGAACTCCGGTGTCAGGCTTCTATGGCTTGAGCCTTTATCTGTTGGGTATTCTCCTCAGTTCACAGCTGGCTTTTCGTGAGTCTTTCTTCTAGTGATGGTTAGTACCCCTCCCTACCCACCTCTGCTCAGGACTTTGTTCTAATTGCTTTGTGAGGCTCATATTACCCTGTAGACTCCCAGGTCCTCTGGTTTTCAGCTGTGACCAATGAGAAGCATCCACAGCAGTTCAGAGAGAGGGAGGGGCATGAGGTTGAGTATCTGGCTCACCTCGAACCTCTCTTTCTAATTCGTAACACTGGCAGTGGTTGTGTAACAGATTTGTCAGAAAGGGAGATGTTCTAAAGACAAACTTGTGTCTCTCAATCTGGTGGTCAGACTATTGAAACAGGGAACCCCAAAGAAATGGGAATTTCCCCAGGAATCTCATGCTGGGGAAAGGGAAAGGTACCACACAGAGGAGGGGAACTTGTCTCCCAGAAAGAGATTTCACACAGTTCACCTTAAAGAATGAAAACTGAAGCCCAGGCAATGAATTATGGGCCAGTAGTGGGTAGGATCACACCTGGGCTGGGACTGCTTACATGTGCAAATCCTTGGCCCTCTATGTAAACTTTTATCTCACTTAAGAATCCCAAAGACTGACTTGGGGGTTTCCCTGCTGGATCTCTTTGTCCCTCTTCTGAATGTGACCACACTGAAAAGATCTGTTATTACTTTCCACTTTTAACTTGGTTCCTTTTAATCAGCTTAGTGAGGACAGGTGACTAGATCTGATTTGGGACATAGGCTGTGACCCCCAAGTTCATTAATAGTAATAGCATTTCTGTATGTACAACTACAGCTCCTGTCCGGTGGCTGGTTTCTCATAATTGCCTTACTGAATGGTGGCAAAGCCGTTTGTTCCCGGTGCTGGTTCAGAGCAGAGCTTGTTAAAAGCCCCTGGATGCTTCATCATGCCTTGTTGCTTTCCTCAACACTGCCTCCACCTTTGTAAACAGCCTGTCCTTAGATCCACTTCATTTAAAATTTCAGAGTATGTGAATGGCCCCTGCTAGGTCCCAGACATATGCAATTTAATTTTCTTGACTTAGCTCATCATGCAAGTTCGGCAAAAGATTTTTGAGGCTTAATGTTTCATCCATCTTAATAGCTTTTCTTAACGGCTTTGTCTTACCTGGAAACTTGCTGAACAAACTTTCCTTCCTGTCTAAAGCCAGCCAAGTCCACAGTGCACCCTGGTGCTAACCAGGGGAAGGGGTTTGAGAAGCCCACACTCTAAGCTGGGATCATATTACCTGAAAGAGCCTGGTGTTTACCTTCTCCCGCTCAGGAACTGTTGTGGGGAAGCAAGCTAGGGTAGCATTCACCACTGGAGGGAAGAAGGGGAGTAGAGTAAATATAGGGAAATAGCCGAGTCATAGTTATCATAACCTGCCCATTGTGTATCTTCATCCCGGTCACTGGGACAAAAAGAATGCTGCTTAGGACGGGTTGAGGGATGGAGTCTGGCTTGTCAGTATAAAGTTTCCTCAAGATTGGCATCAGTGCGTATGCATGCTTGTAGAGAAGACACTGCCAATGCTCACTGATAGCTGCCTGGCTAGACCTCATTTGCCAGCCTCTCCTAGTGGGATGTGCTCCCCTGTGACTGAATTCCAGCCAGTGGGATGTGGGTGGAGACGACACCCAGTGTATTTGTGCCTGATTTCCAGAAACCTTGGCTGTCGTAAGTTGAAGATGGCAGAGTCATAAGATGAAAATACCCTTGTGTAGACACAACCATGTGAAAGCCAGGCCTCTCTTGCTGGTAATATTTTATGAGGATGTAAGGCAAGAAACTTCCTCCATGAGGACACTAGATGTTGGAGTTAGAATAGCTAGTCTATCCTGACTAGTACAAGAGTGGGTGCCAGAAGTAGGGATCAAACCACACAAACATACATAAGCATTCAATCAGCTGTGACTCAGCCAATTATAGTACTAGCTAGCCCATTTTGATTTTCTATAAAAGTAAGCTGTGGGCTTTTGTAAAATGATTGCTTAGATCAAGAACACACGTAACTTCTCTCATCTCCATCAGGCAGCTCACTCTGCTTTGTCAACTAAAAAAGATGTAAATCTTGTTTGGCCTGGTTTGTGTGTAGTGAATCCATGATTATCTTTTTTTATTCTTCTTCTTCTCAAAGAAAGCATCCTTTTTTCCAAGCAAACAGAGAGGTCTCACTGAGATTTGAACTCAGACCACCGGATTGAGAGTCGGGAGTGCTAACCATTATGCCATGGAACCCACATATTCCATGATTATCTTTACTGATCCTTCTTTCCTTCTCTCCCTTTCTTCCTTTGTTCATTTGTTCTCTCCCTTCTTCACCTGCCTTCCTTTCTTCTCTTCCTCTTCTGTCTCCTCTCTATTCCTTTTCTTATTCTTTTTGACAGGAGTTTTAAAATGTTTCTCTAATAGTCAACTTAAATTTCTTCGTAGAAAACATCCTCAACTTTATGGTTCTATAATTCTTAAAAAAAAAGAAAAACCTGCTTTTCTCCTATTTTTTTTTTCTCTTCAGAAAACAAGACATTTATTCTCTTTTAGTAAATTTGGCTTCCACAAATATAGAATAATATGTACTTCTCTACCACTTCACAGAAAATGCCAGAACTTTATGGCAATTTAACTCCATTCACTCCCTCCTACTGTAATAACTTACACTTAGTCAGCGATGTGCCCGTGTTTTCAACACTGTGTATTTACCGATACAATGAATACTCACTCTAGTCTGCTAATTTATCAGCCCCATTCTGGGATTGGAGGATGGCTCTTCTGGTAAAATGTTTGCCTTGAAAGCATGACAACTTGAGTTCCATCCCTAGAACCCATGTAAAATTTCTAGGCATGGTGGCCTACCCTTGGAATCCCAGCCATAGGGAGATGGAGACAGGAGAATCCATCCCTGAGGCTTACTGGCCAGCTAGTGTTGCCTAACTGACGGACTCCAGGTCCTGTAAGAGACCCTGTTTCAAAGGAGGTAGATTGTGTTTCAGAGGTTGGGACCTGAGATTGTCCTCTGGCTTACACACACACACACACACACACACACACACACACACACACACACACACACAAACATACACACACACACACACACGAACATGTGGACTTAAAAATGAAAACATTATGCTCATTCTGGAGTTGGGAAAGAGGGTCAGGGGCCTCTTAGTTTCTGTGAAGTATAGCTAGGATTCTAACCCAGCACTCTGCCGTCAGAGGCCACCCATGGCTGTGTCCCCTACTGCTGACGTCTAGTCTGTATTTGGTTGGTTCTGATTGTGTTCTACCTCCTCTGCCTCCTTTATCACACAGTCATCTGTACTGTGCCCTCCCCAGCAGTATCCCAGTGAATGCAGATGAAGTTCTGCAACTCAGCAAGATTCCGTGACTATGCAGGGACCAGGAAGTCCAGGCCATTGGGCAGTTTAAGCCAAGCATACCACTCCCAAAGGGATGGAGGGGGTGGGGAGATGTCCATGGCTTTCTTGTTTCTGCTCAGCCCTGACATCCATGGAGCCTGACAAAGCCACCTTCCTGGACACCCACTCAGTTGCTACCTGGTAACTTCCCTTGGAATACTTGGGGGGCAAAGGAGAGGCAACACGCCTGCAATGTAATTAACACTATAACAACTTGTTTCCCCCTTGGAGAATTACACCATTAGCTGCTTCAATTGTGCATGAAATATAAATTACATTACTCGGAGGCATCATGTCGGAGCAGACGCGATGCTAAGTGACGAGGCTCTCCAGGGTGCATCCCACTCCCCAGCCAGCGGGTCAGAAGGAACATGGACCCGGAGGCTGAGTGCCAGCCCATCAGCCTGTCATCTCCTTGGCTGTTCCAGCCTAGAGAACTCCCTATGGAGAGTTGTTCCTGAGCCACATTGGGTATCCCAGCACTTTCCCACTGGTTCACTGCTTTGTAATTTTAGACTTTTCCTTTTCTTTTCCCCAGTTCCCTCACACAAGCACAAAACAGACTACATTTTCTGACTTGCTGGTGTGTGCATGCTTGCTTGTATCTTTGTGTGCATGTCTGTATGGATATGCATTATATTTATTTGTAAATTAAAAAAAATTATTATTGTGTGTGTGTTTGCCTGATGTATGAACTTAGGCATGTATGTACCACAGCATGCCTGTGGAGGATACAGGACAACTTTGTGGAGTGGGTTCTCTCCTTCCATCTTTATATCAGTTCTTGAGATGGAACTCAGGTCATCAGGCTCTCAGGGCATGCTCTTTACCTTCTGAGCCTCCTCTCCTGCTCATGGATGCATATTTTAACAGGCTGGAGGAGTCAGTCCAGAGGATTAAATACTTGTCAGAGTAGCGGAAAGAGGATGGGCAGATGCACCTGAGAATGGATGGAAGTAGTCCTTCACCATTGCTAAATGACTCCCTGGTGTTCATTCATCCTCCAGTTCATTCTTTGAGTCTGTAGAAAATACTGCCAATTGCACCCTGGCTCCCTTACCCCCACCAGACCTGCACAGCTCCCTGATATCCACATGAGCTCTCTGGGCATGATCCTTAGGCAGCTTGAGAGCCACGCTGAGCAGGAGCTGTGCTGGCTTGGTAGAGTGTTGAGAAACGAGATGCTATGCGTGGTTTGGGCCCATCAACCCTCTTGAAGTACAGTCAAGTGACTTTCCAAACTCTGGTGTCCTGGGGAGGTGTCATTGCCTTCTCAGAGATGTGGACTAATTTGTGTTTATTTCCATTCTGAGAGAGGAGGTGACCCCAAGGACAATCAGCAGTGGCCACCAATGTAACTTTTACGAAGCTTCTATCTATGAATCCAGGGTCTCTCTTTACAAACCCTGGTGCCGGGTCCCATGGGAACACTGGAGGAGACTGCCCTTGGGTGCTGTTAACAGCTGCTGGGAAGGCTTAGAGCCAGCTCCTCTCGCCAGAGCCCATGTTAACGGGCAGGCAGGAAGTTTGGAAAGCAAGCCTGAAGCTGCAGGAGAAATTTGGGAAAATATCGTGCAATTACCCTAATGACAGCTGTACAAATCACACAACCGCTCCTCAAATCCCCTGCCTGCGAGCAGAGCCAAAACCCACATATGGATTCAAGGAGACCTGCAGAGGGCCGCAGGGTGGGGGAGGGGTGCCAAAAGACCCCAGGGGCTCTGCTTCTGCTGTGAAGGAGGGGGCTGCTCCCTCAAAGTCCTCTCCAGCTCTGTCCTATTCAGACCAGACCCTTCCTATGGAAGTTTCTCGTCTGTCTGTCTTTTCTCTTCCTAGCTCTCTCACCCCTCCCTCCCAGCCACTCCCAGTCCCAGAGACACTGAACGGGGGCTCTCAGGAGAGGGTGACAGCTGTGGGCTGTTACTGTCCTGGCCTGGGAAACCTCCTCCATTCTGTAAATCGAAATATTTTCTTGAACTGAGACCAAGCCTGGGATCCAGCCCACCCCTCTGCCTCTCCTTTTTCTCGGGGGGGGGGCCCTGTGTCCACCCACACCCTGGACACAATCACCATTAACAGGATCCCCATTCTCATGGAGCTACTACTGTGAGAAACTCCAGATCTGCTGGCCAGGGACAGTATGTTGCAGATTGTCCTTCCTGGCTGTGCCACAGGCCCACGGTAGGTTTCTAATCATAGCAGGGGTTAGGGATAGATTGTTCTTCAACTGTCTGGTTACAAAGGCAAGGAGTCTAGGTAGGTAATGGATGCCCACTATACAGAGTGAGAAACTGAGGCTTGAGAGTAACGGAGGTAGTCAGAAGGTGTTCTTTGGGCACTTATGCCAGGCTCTGGTTTCTCTACTGGTGGTAGAGAATCCTTCCTGGCCCTCACTCACGGACACGGGTGTACTGAGATTAAGGGAGGACAAGAAGAGACAGACAGTGCTCTTGCTTTGTGAATCCAAAGGAGTCAGAGTTACAGAGAGCAGGTCCTGTGGGAGAGTGGAGGGGGGAGTGGGGAGAGGCTCCTGGGGAATCCCAAACAACTTACTGCAAAGGAAAGATTAGAGGAAGAAAGCTCTGGCTGTGACCTCACCAGAAAGGCTGTTTCTTGCCTGTAGATTAGGTCAGTTGGAAGTACATTAAAGGCCACTGCTTTAGTGAGGATTCTGAAATGAAGCATTTTCTCAGGATGCAGGACCTTCTAATGGAAGTCATGACAACAAGGGTTACTATTTTGGGAAAAGTTGCTCCGTGGCAAGCTTGGGACCCAATGCTTGATGCACATGCTCACTGCAGCAGAAAGAGTACTGGTTACAAGTACGGTTCTGTGGCTAGACTGCCTCGGGTTCTGATCTATATGACTTTGGGCTTTGTCTGGAGAATGGGGGGACAAATGGTTTTCACCTCAAAGGATCATACTGGGTGGGGAGAATCAACACGTGTGAAGAGCATGGAAAGGGGGTGGTCTTCAAAGTGTGGGTAGTGACCCCTGACATTATCACCCATAGGGACCATTGAAAATATGGCATCTCAGTTCCTCCTCCACATCCTGTATATTTAACAAACCCCTTGGAACTCAAATGCATGTTGGAAGCCCCGGACAGTAAGAGTGCCAGGGCCATGGGATCATCTCTGCCCTTTGGTTGCCATTTGTGTGGTTATTTATTATTCCATGCGATCCTGAAGCATGCTCACCAGGGCAGCAACTCATAGATTGTCAGAAGCCTGCCTCAGTTTCCACAGCCAGGAAAAAGTAGGCTTTCTGGGCAGGGAGTCAGCTTGAAATCTGTTGGGGTGGCCAGTGTCAAAACTTGAGTGCTGAAGTCCACAGCCCTGAAAAAACAAGGGTAGTTAGTAACTCTCAGTGCTGGTGACTTCTTGATGCTGGTGTCCTTGCTACTGAGTGGCACACCATTATTACCAATTGCATTGTAAAACTGTTTGAGGGGCTGGGGGATGTGGCTCAGTTGGTAGAGCACTTGCCTAGCATGCACAAGGCCCTAGGTTCCATGCTCAGCAGGGTATAAACTCATGTGGTCATGCACCATGGCTGCAAACCCTAGATGGAGACAGGAGGATCATAAGGTCAAGGTCATCTTGTGCTACACAGGGAGTTTGAAACTAGTCTAGCATACTTGAGACTGTCTCAAAAGCAAACCCACCAAAACAGCTGTGGTTAGGTTGCACATAAAACTGATCATTACAAAGTACAATTTGATGGCCTTACGTACATCACACAGGGACTGCAACTGACACCACGATGTATTCCTGAAGTTTTTTTTTGATAATCAACCCTTAAGGGAAATTCCATACTAATGAGCAGTCATTCGTTCTCTGCCACCACTCATCCTTGGCAACCATCAATCAACTTTCTATAGAACTGCCTGTGCTGGACATTCCAGAAGTGGACTCATTAACGCCTTTTACTTAGCATCACATTTTGTTTTACTTATTACTGTGTACTTGGGGAGCAGGGTGCACATGCAGGATGTGTACGTGGAAGTCTGAGGACACTTTTGTAGAGTGGATTCTCCCCTTTCACCTTAAGTGGGTTCGGGGTTGGATCTCGGGCTGTCAGGCTTGCATGACAAACACCTTTACTGGCTAAGTCACGGAGCTGGACCGCAGGTCACTGTAATAGCATGGATGAGAATCCTATTCCTTTCCATAGCAGACCGATACTCCATCGCATGAACAGACCAGCTTTGCTCGTCTATCTATCTGCTGCTAGGTATTTAGGCTGTTAGGAGCACTCTTGGAAGTTCCTGTTTTCTGTTCTTGGGTGGAGGCATTGCCGGATTCTGTAGTAATTCAACCTTTAGCATGATGAGGAACAAATGGGATTTTTAGCCCTACTCCCTATCAGCACTGAAAAGGCCCGTAAGGTCCAGAAAGAAATGACCCAGAATCTTGCCTCCAGCTCCTGGGTTGAGTTGGTGTGCATGCCCACAGGAGCTCTGGCCAGGCTGGTAAGCCTGTTTTACTTCTTCCGTATACTTCCCTGCAGAAACACTACAGAACGAGGCAGCTCTAGTCTGTCTCTCAGGCACACTGAAGAGCGACAAAGTGGACAAAAGCTT
Source organism: Cricetomys ansorgei (assembly GCA_026225945.1). Taxonomy (NCBI): domain Eukaryota; kingdom Metazoa; phylum Chordata; class Mammalia; order Rodentia; family Nesomyidae; genus Cricetomys; species Cricetomys ansorgei. The sequence continues at coordinate 3,640,882 of JAMJFZ010000736.1, forward strand.
CACAGGAATCCTGCAAGTATGTTGAGGTCCCTAAGTGCAGGGCCTGTCTAGGTGAGTTAAGAGACAGAGGAGGCAGGGAGCAGAGAAGGAGAGAGAGCTCCTTTCCAGATCCAACCTTGACGAAAAAGGAGTGGGGGTCGCAGCCAAGGGGTGAGATTCTATCTGCTTTGAAGGGCACCCCTTGGTAAGGCAAGTGCCAGAGTGGCAGTGCTGAAATCTAGCATGGGCCTTACAGCTGGTGGGTGCTGGATACTGGAGGTGTGTCACCATTCAGGGGCTAATTAATAACCTATGTCACCCTCTTGATACGATCCATGCCCTCCCACAGCAAGGAGCAACTCTAGAGGAAGGCCAGTGTGCACGCAGGAAGCTGGACCTGAGACCCTGACCCAAGCTAAGGTAGTGAGCAGCTATCTCCTCCCCTGACCCCCTGCCGCCCCAGTTGTGGGAGGGGGATTGACCTACTTGATTTTCTCAGGTTAGAAGCTTGGCAGGAGTTAAAGAAGTGAGAAGAGAGAAGTGGAGGTGTTGGGGGAGGGAAGTGTGGCAGATGGGGTGGCGGGAGGCAGACCAGGTGAACAGGCGGATGCTGTAGCCTAGGTTGCTCTCTGGTGAGCTATGAGAGCAAGAGGGCAGAGGGCAGAAAGGCAGCTTCAGAGCGCTCTCTGCTCCTGTTCCCACTCCTAAGCCAGCTGCACAGGAATATTCTTCCTCTCTCCACGTAAACACTAGAGCCTTCACCTCCATTGTGCACCGAAGCCCAAAGTGGGGCCCTTATCTGCCTGCCCCTCCCACCAACCTGTCCCTGTTGCCATGGAAACTATCTCCGGGGTAAGGTGATCTCTCTCTACTTGCAACCTCCCTGCTTTCAGCACCAATCAATCAAACCCCCCAACCCCATCTCCAAGGGGGAGGTCCTAGGGGAGGGTAAGGAAGGAGAGAAATTAAACACAGGAAAAAGAACAACAGCAATGAAAAATGAACAAAGAGAGGGGGTGATGTAATTCCGGCAGTTGATCAATTCCCTTTGTCCCTCTGGTGACCATACCCTTACCGTGCTTAACTCCTCGAGGCAGAAACAGCTCTTCTTGGGGGATTTCCAAGCCCCCTGGATGGACCTGGGGCAGTTTTTCTGGCCAGAGAGGCCTTCTAAGACATAAAGAAGTGAGAACTTTTACTCTGCATGTCCCAGTCTCAGAAGGAAGGTTGCAGGAAAAACAGATCAGCCTAGTTGCGGGGTAATTCGAGACAGGCTGGAGTTTACATGCCAGGCTAAGCAAGGTCAGAGCTGGGTTGATGACGACGACTGAGGATTTATTTACTGTGGCAGGCTGTACGTTGCAGAAATGGCTGAAACATAGTTTTTGTCCTGCGTGCTCTTCCAGTAACTTGTTTCACCCCATGAAAAGATGGAGCCTAGGTCCCCTCCCTTTTATGTAAGTGCATCTTAGGGATGTATCTTACTCTTGTATGTGAGACAAGCCCTACTAAATGAGCTCCGGCCCCAGCCCTTCGTTCCAGATTGTATTCCTAGTGGCATTATGATACAGCAAGCATTAGAGCGCAGGTGGGAAGTGTTGCTATGTAACCTCTGAAGCTAGATACCAAAGGGCAATAGACCTTCCACCCGGCTCACATGCAAAACCTGGTCCCTGGACTCTAGTTGCCAAGGTATAAAAAGCCTAGACTACACAAAGGACCGTTGTGGTTCTGACACATGGTCCTGACAGAGGCTCCTGCTGAAGTTCGGCCAACAGACAGCATTAGCAACAAGCGGATGAGGAAACTGTTGTGATGACTGAAACCTCTGAATGAAACCACAGGAGCATCACCTACTTGAGAAGAGCCAGTCCCAGGACCACAGGTGATAATAATGAAAACTGACGGTTGTACCACGGAGGACAAGGCCTGAGCTGGGAAAGTAGCTCAGCTCATATCATGCTTGCTTCACACACATGAGTCTGTGGGTTTGATCTCCAGCACTGCGTACGATCCGCTGTGGTGTCCCAGTCCCACAACTATGATTTCTGCACTTAGAGGAGGTGGAGGCAGGAGGATTAGGAATTCAAGGTCCTCCTTGGTACTTATTATGTTCAAGGCCAACCTGAGCTACAAGAGACCTCCTTGTCAAACAAACCCCCAAACAACAGCCAACACAAAACAGATAAGAAAACGAACAAAAAACCAGAATAAAGTTGGACATTAGGAATTACTATTTTATTTAATTATCATTATGTTTTAAGTTTTCTTTGCATTGCTGACGATTGAATCCAGAACTTTATGTAGGAGACAGGCAAGCTTTCTACCACCAAGCTAGAAACCCATCCCTGAACGTGAGGAATTAGACGTTGGTGCTCTATGGCAAGATTTGTATAATGAATTTACTTTGCCTTTTAACTTGCCCGCTTCTAAAACCACAGAGGTTGGAGACTGTAAGCTTCTCACAACCTATTCGATGGCTTTTCCACACCAGTCCCCATAGCCATAATGAGTCAGTACTCTGTCAAATGCTGTGAGAGACCTAGGTGAAAATTATGATCCAGGTGACGATTTTATGCTCTGAAAGAAACAGACATAGGATTGACACTTGGTGCTTATCTGAGCAGTTTGCTCATGGATATCAGTCATAACTGGGCCGGTCGAAGGCCTCACATTTCCATCCTTTTCTCACGGCTACCTACATGTTCTCCTAATACCTCCTCTTCCCATTTGCGACATACTACCAAATGTTCATTTCTGACACACTACCAAGGGCTTTGCTCTGACTGGGCTTTGTTCTGGGCAGCTGTCACATTACTTTCTGCTTACCAACTTCTCTCAAGTTGATGTGCCAGTGGTTCTCAAACTTAAGTGTGCATCAGAATCACCTGGAAGATCAGTTAAAACAAATTCCTGGACTTCAGCCTCAGAGATGAATTTCTAACTAATCTCTCTGTCTTTCTCTGTCCCCCCGCCCCCGTGTGTGTGTGTGTGTGTGTGTGTGTGTGTGTGTGTGTGTGTGTGTATGTATATGTATGTGCATATGTGTGCATAAAGGCCAAGAGGTTGGGTCCTGGCCTGTGGTAGAACAAATACTGGAGATAAAGATAGCTTACAAAGAGAAAGGATTTCCTTTGGCATATGACTTGGGAAGTTCTGCTCGATAACTGAGTGGCATCCTGTGTTTTGGGCCTGTGTCGAGGTGGCACATCAAGGCTGGAGCTCACAGTGGAACAAAGCTTCTTCCCTTCTGGCCAAGATGCAAAAGAGGGGAACATTGGGGTGCCACTATTCCCTTCAAGAGCATACTGTGATGGCCTAAAGCCTTGTCCCTAGGCCTTAACTCTTACAGTTCTACCGCCTCCCAGTGGTGTCTCCTTGGAGACGTAGTCTCCAAACAAATGGGAAATTTAAGAATCAAACTATGCCAGGTATGGTAGCATGTACTTCTTGTCCTGGCCTCAGGATGCTGAGGCAGGGTTGTAAGTTCAGGGCCTTCTTGGGGCACAGATACAGCTCAAGGCCAACCTGGGCAATTTAGCTAAGACTAGAGCTACGTTCAGCCTCTGTCTGAAAAGTTTATCTCTGCAGTATCTGGCAGCTACTACAGAGACTCATAGCTGATCAGAGCACTGAGGATAAGTGACTGTTGAGTGACCAGCCATAAATGAATCATCTATCTGACCCCCTCCAAGGCTCAGGGAACATTGAGGAAGGGGAGTCAGAAAGAATGTAAAAGCTGGGGGAAAGCGGGGAGTGTCATGGAACACTGCATTAATGCTGTCTTCCATGGTTGACATGGCTGTTACATTCACAGACACTCAGCTGCTGTGATTAGCCTCAAAAGTTCTACCCAATATCAGGCCGGTTAACAGCTCATCACAGAATAGGGAGGGGTTCACATGGCCCTGGCCCTCCTGGAGGACTTACGAGCAATTCATGTTTTCTGGGTGAGGAAGATGGCTTTTCTTCAGTGGTGCAGTCACTGCTAAGATACCCATGCTCTTTTAAATAACCTCTCACCTGTGCTCCTGTAAGTAACCTTAATCACATCATCGGTTCACATACAAACAAGACATTGGAAACAGAAAGAGGGGAGTTGGGAAGATGAAGGGAACCAGCGGAAGTGGGAGGGAGACAAGCGAGGGCAAAGGGGGTAATATGATCAAAATAGATTATATGCATGCATTTAAAAATATCATCATGAAACCCATTATGTAATATAGGCTAATACCAAAAATAAAACAAAACAAAACCCTGAAACAAAATGAAAGTAAAACGAGGGCTGGGATGTATGCTAGACTGCTAGCCTGGTATAAATGAGGCCCTCGGTTCTACCTCAGTACCACACACATGCATAAGACCTAAACTGCAGCACAGTCGTAAATGTTTATAAATGCCTTTCTAATTCCCCTCCTCTCCAGCCTCTCCTCCTCCAGTCATAGTTTGGGTTTCCAGTAGCTTTGGCTTGGACCACTGCCATAGTCTCACTACTAGCTTGCTTTCCTGCTGTCTTCTTTATTTACACAGTTATCAGATTTCTGACTTGGAGGTCAGATCTCTTAATCCCTCCCCCCCAAGAAACCTTTTAATGGCTCACCTTCACTAGAGAAGACACTAGAGGCACACTGCCATATGATCTCTTTGCCGTTTGGGTGGACACTGACTCCAGGCGTGTTTGTACTCTTGGCAGCCAGTTTCTGGGGTCCAGATCCACTTCACCTGAACCATAGAATGGGGACATACTTAACTGTCTGAGGCAGCTCTGACTCAGGGACTGACACGTGGAGGAGCTAGTTATGCTAGCTGTCTTGTTCCGATTCAAACACCTCCGAGGTGAGACTTGTAAAGGGTCCAGAGTTTCCCAGCAGGATCAGTCAAAATACACCCTCTGAGAGTTGTGGCTCAGCACTGTCCCTTGGTTTGACTTTGGCTTTCCACCACACCTTTGCTGGCTTTACCTGGTGATCCCCCCTAAATAAAAACCTTTCCCCAAGAATCCTTGTTTGCCTCTGTGGACCTTGACCTAAGGAAAGTACTTATATAGGATGACAAGAGAAATCTTTAACTTGGAAGCCAACGCCATTTGAAATTCATCTGAGTGATGTTTGTGGATGTCTTTTTGCTGAGTCTTACCTGACACTACAGCCACATCGAGGACTTGAGCTTCAGGAAAATGCCACACATTCTCAGCCACTTGTAGGTCAAAGGGGGTGTTACTCATTTGGGGAATGTCAATCCAACCCATCCTTCAAAGTTCAGCAAACACTTGAAACCTTTTGAAGTCCCTCTTCTGATGCTACCACCCCTGTGTCATTTGTCCTTGCATTTTATTCTTTCCCCTGGTACTATACTTCCTGATTCATGCATACAAGTCTGTTCTCCACATTCCAGTGTGAGCTCCTGCAAACATGACTATGTCTCATTAATGGCTGTGTTCTTCGTGCCGTGCAGAAGTTGTTAGAAGGTGCTTGTCAATGGAAGAACTGTGTTGCTTCAGGAAAGATGGGCTGAAATTTTAACTCCAAGTGCCCCAGAATATGACTTCACTTAGATATAGCATCATTTCAAATGCCAGCACATGAAGAAGAAGGCATTAGGGTGGTCCCTAATATAATATGGCTGGTGTCCTTATAAAAATGGAAAATTTGGACCCCCAAAGACACACATACTACAGGAATGTATGTGTGAATGAGAAGACAGAGATTGGGATGATGTTTCTTTGAGACAAAGAACAGCAGAGATGACCAGGAAGCTGCCACAGGTTAAGAGAGAGGTAGCAAACAGATGCCCCCCTATGGCCCCAAGGATGAATCAACCCTGTGGATCCATGATGTCAGATTTCTAATACCCAGAGTTGTAAGGCTGCATATTGCTGTTGTGAGTCATGAAATGTGTAATGCTTGGTTACAGCAGCCCTAGGAAGAGAACAAGGTGCCCTGTAAGTGTCTGCTGAGAATGAATTTGATAGAGGCTATATATACTTACATAGAAGGGTTCTGCTATAGAAGGCACTGTTCTGGGCTCCATACAAATATTCACCTCTTTAATTCTCATAGCATCACTATGAAGCTGTATCCTGGTTATTTAATTTCACAGAGGATATTGAGACACAGAGAGGTTGAGTAACTTGTCCAGAGCTTGAAAGCCTCACCACTACATTGTGCTGAATTAAACTCAGGTTCCCAGGATGGGCAGCTAGAGGCAGAAACGGACATAGAGAGAGCAAAGTTGCTGAGCTACATGGCTGGTGAGGGGAAGAAACAGAACTCTTTTTTTTTTTTTTTGCCTCATTCCTCATCCACTACTCTCTCTCCAAACCAGAAGAGATGAGCCTTGAAAGCGTCTCATGATAAATACTCACATTTGAGAGTCATTGCCACTAGCCTGGGTACCAGCCAGTAAAAATGGGGCGGATAGTTGTTGTCAGGGAGACCTGGCTCCTGGGGGAGGATGCTCTGGCGCTGGTTATGGGCTAACAGTGGTCGTGTAAATTCTCATTCTCCGGGAGTGTACTTTCATGACTGATGGTCACAGGTAGAATTGCTTGGGCTTTAGATTTGTGGACCTGATGCCCATAAACCACATTTTCATATAGAATACATGTCTGAGGAGAAGCGGGCATGTTTTAATCTCATGAGTTACGGCACTGCCTCCCCCTAAAACCTCTGAGGCCACCTCCAATGGAGGAAGAGGATGCTGGGGTAAGGGAAGCACCCAGCACTTCCCAGCCTCCCTGCACCACCCCTCCAGATGAGCTTTTATTTACTCTCTGGGAAGGGAGGAGTTCTAATCTGCTGTTGAGGGCCCTTGCTGCCTCAGAGTGGTAAGAAGAGAAGGCATATACAAACGCATTTTTGCCTCTTCAGTCACGATTCCCAATAGCTGTTGACAGCTGAGAGGCTCAGCAATGGGTTAGGCTGCAAAGGCTTGTGGTGGCAGCGAGGAGGGGGGGTATCTGGACTTCTTTATAGTCAAGTGAACTCTATACACCAGGTCTTTATAAATGCTCAGCTACTCTGGGGTTGGTCAAGTAGCAGGAAAGAATATATGCTCCATAGAAAACTTCTAGGGCTTGCCTTAGACGGATGGAGCTTGCTGGCCAACAGAACATGCCAATGGCAATCACAGTTGGCACTATGGGTGATTTAAGGCTGGACCCAGGATCATAGATGGCGGGCTGAGAACTAGGTGGGAACCAGAGGGCATTTGGGATAGACACACAGGATCTGGGCTCTGAGGTTCTTGGAGAAAGACTTCAAGATAGGATCGAAGAGGGGAGGGCAGAGGCCAGGCCTGAAGCTTGAGGGGCAGTGTGTTGAAAGGGACAAGTAGGCCCCTGGAAGCCTACATTCAGCTTTCTCTGCAGTAGGGGCAGGGAAAGGCCTGGGGCAGGCGAAGAGACCCTGAGGAGTTTGTACTCCTGAGAATGACTTTTGCTGCTTTCATTAAGGGGACTTTGGTGGTGCTGTAACTGTCTCGCCACAGTAGCTCCCATGGCTCAGCCTCCTGGGGCATTGCATTTTACATCTTCTTCTGTGTACTGAAGACTCTCTGGTCCCCTCTTTTCTGTCTGCCTTACCTCTAGGTGGCCTCATCAGTGTCTTGGTATTGAATATCATTCCCACAGCCTAGACTGCAGTGTCTGAGGGCTACTTGACCTCGCTCCTTAGACACAAGCAGTATCTCAGACTCAGCCTCCTAATTCCATCTTGTCCTATCCACAGCCGCCTGAACCTCACTTTTGGCAGCTCCATTCTTCCAAAAGCTCAGGTCCAAAACCCAACATTCATTCTCCTCCACTCCTTTCTCTCATCCATCCTGGCGGCAAACCCTGCTGGCAATACCTAAAAACACACATTCAGAATCTGGTTACTTCCCACACATCACACTGTTGTGGCCCCGGTTCAGTTATCATCTGCTCAAGCTCAGAGTCTGGACTACTACAGAAGTGTCCCACATGATGGCCCAAGATCATTTTCTTTTTAAATTTCTTTACCGTGTGGAGACAGGGTTTCACCCTGAAGCTCAGACTAAGCCTGGGACCCACAGTCCTGCCTTAGCTTCCAGGGTGCTGGGATGGCCTCTGTGCATCACCCCATGCAAGGCATTAGGGCTTCCTTCCTCCTTCCCTCCCTCCTTGCCTCCCTTCCTTCCTTCCTCCCTCTTCTCTCCTTTCTTTCTGAAAATAAGGAGTGAATCCAGGGACTCAGGCATGCTAGCCAAATGCTCTACCACTAAGCTTTATTCCAAGCTCCCTTTTCACTTTTATCTGAAACACGGACTCACTGCATTGCCCATTGCCCCGGCTGGCACTGACTTCACTCTGTATCCTAGGCAGGTTTTGAACTTGCAGTCCTCTCGTCTCAGTTTGCTAAGTAGATTATATGATAGACCTACTTGCCAGGCTCAGGCAGCCTGTTCTTCGGCAGGAAACTAAAATGCTCTTTAAACCACGAGTCACACAACATCGTTGCACTCTTTGCTGCCTTTCCACGGCCCCAACTCATCCTAAAGACAAAGTCATCACCGTGATCCACACATTCACACCCAGGCTGCCGTTCTAACAACCTTTTCTATCAACCTCTTGGGTTCCAGTCACCACAGCTTCCATGTCCTTTCTACAGCAGGCCAAGCCTTTGCCCCTAGGTGAGGCCAGACACACACAGGCACCTAGAGGCATTTGTCCGGGCTCTTCTCTCTCTTTCTCTCTTTTCCTTTTGAACTTGACTGTAAGGTCACCTTCGTGTCACACCTTCCCTGACCTATTAAAAATGGCATTTCTGTAACACTCGCCAACCTTCCCTGGCCCCCTTGCTTGTTTCTTGTTACTCACGGTATTCTACAAACTTGTATATTTTCCTCCTCATCAAAATGTAAGTTCCATGAAGCCAAGAAATTGGCATGTTTGGTTCAATATTGAATCTTCATACCGGAAGAGGGCCTGGAACAAAGTGGGGTGTCCCGTAGCAACGCAGATAACAGCAAATTCATTTTTGTCCTTATGCTCTTAGTAACCACTACAGCTTCTTCCCCCTCCTCTTTCTTTTCTTCCTTCTCTCTCCCCAATCTCTCTCTCCCATCCTCTTTCCTTCATTTCTTAATTAAATAAATTCTGACTGTCCCTTTAATTTCTTTAGTGCCTTGTAGGTTTAAACACCCCCCCCACCCCCACCCCCACGCAGTCTCATCTGATTTGGCAGCAGCCCTCTGAGGCCCAGGGAGCAAGTCTTTCGCATCCTCCTATGACTGAGAGGTCAGCCTGAGGTAAAAGGAAATGAAGCAGGTGTTCCAGATAAGCCACAGTGACCTCTTTGGGCTCAGATGCTCAACTGCTTACCTGCAGCTGTGGTCCATGCTTTCCAGTCCAACTGCTGCTAGATTTTCAACCCCAGCACTGACTGCCTGGGCATGCTCAGTGAAGCACTCAGAAGTGCAAGAGCGTTAACAGCCTCGGGGCAACCATGAAGTACAGGAAATGGGCAAGTGGTAGATGCAATCTTTATGCCCCTCTGAACGTCTTTTCTTCTTCTTTTTAAACATTTATTTATTTTGTGTGTGTGTGTGTGTGTGTGTGTGTGTGTGTGCACGCGCGCGCACGCACGCACGCGCACGCACACGCGTGCACATGCGCACGTGGGTATGTGTGTGTTATAGCACGTGGATTGAGGTCAGGAAATAACTTAGAAGAATCAGCTCTGTCCTCCTCTCATGTGGGTTCTGGGGATCTGACTCATAGTTGATGAGTCATCTCATCAGCCTCCACCTGAAACTCTTTGAGGCCCTTCCTTCAAATGTGATGGCCTTTGGAGGTTGGGCCTCTTGATGGTGATTACATGATGCAGTGAGACAGGGTTGGTGTCAGAAGAGACTGAGCCCAGTTCTATGCATGTTCTGCATGATTTCCGGGCAGCTCTCAGCGGGGATCAAGTCCCAGTTGTCTACAGGTGTAGTCTCAGCAGTCTTACTGATGAGTTGGTGACTTTTCTACCTTCTCCACCTCCCTTCCCTGATTCATGGCTGTGCCTCCTGGGGAGACCTCTTAGTTGAGCCACTGGCCAAAGTCCTTTCTCATGTTGTCTTCCAGGAGCCCATAACTGAAAGAGCAGAGCTCCAGACTTTTCTGATGATAGAGAGCCCTTTCTGTGACCCTGGACAGGGTTGTCAAATTTTATATACACATACAAAATACCCATTGACATTTGAATTTTACATAAAGGCATGTTTTGGTATACATTCTATGCAATATTTGGGGCATACTTATACTAAAAAGATTCATTGTTTATCTGCAGTTCAAACTTTTCTGGCAACCTGAACCAGGGCTGTAAACAAGGATACACTAATTAGGGAACTGGAAATGATTACAGAGGCCTGGATTCTGTATGACTCTGGGTAGAATAAGGCATATCTGTAACCCGTTAACCTTTAACATACCTAATCTGGGACTGGTTTGTCTCCTGACTCCCCATCCACATCCTTGCCCTTTTGAGCATGCTATATAGCCTGAATGTGTTCTAGACAGTGGGGGAGAAACATGATCTAAGGAAGTTAAGGGGGTGAGAATGATTTCAGGGCCTGTCTGTAGTTGTTCGCCTTCCCGGGGCGGCTCACAAGAATGACATGGGAGACATATTCATAGATATAAACCCTGCCAGACCTCAGCAGAGAGAACCACTATCATGGCAAGCACCATACTGGACAGTGGAACCCTGAGTGTCTGAGCTCAGGTGTTTTTATTGATTTAGAACACCTCAGGTGTTCTACTGATAGCACATGCAATCAAACATCCACCACATAAATCCACACCTGCAGACAATACAAAATGCCAAGACCTGGGGAGCCCTTCAGCCAATAGTGCCCAAAACAATATTTTAAACCCAACTAAAAATAAACTTCTACACCTGTTCCCTGAAGTGGAGATCCTAGTGGCCATAGAAGGAGCAGCAGCAGTGTTGGTGACAGCAATGGCATGGCTGGTGGAAGCCCTTGGCCTGGGGACTGCATGTCATCACAGAGTCAGTAGCTGAAAATGGAAAAGCTTAGTCACACTCCTTTTGTCGGCTGCCATCTGTATGACAAGGGTGAAATTGTGCTTTCAGGACAGCCCAGGGAACCTCATTCTGGTCACTTCCCCAGAGGTCCTGGGGCAGGGCTGGGGGCTTTGCTGGCCAAGGCAGATCGAGGACTGTGTGGGTACTGGGTGCTGCTTGTGGGTCTCCACTTGCTCTAAGAACATCATAGATATTAGTGCACTGAATACACTAAGAGCTCCATTAGGTGGCAGGAACCCCATTTTCTAGATTAGGAAATTGAGATATACTGCCACTTGCCTCAGAAGTAGAAGGTCTAGCATGCCGACCCCAGGTAGTGGGATGTCAGGATGACTGATCTCACTGTAACACAGTCCTCAGAACTGTCCTCCAAGACTGAGACACTGGTTCCCAGTACAAGAAAACAAAACAAAACAACAACAAAAACAAAAACAATTCCAGAGCCATGGAATAACTGACTTCAAAGGATACAGCACAAGGTTACTGCATAACTGGAGTATAGACTCCATTCTTGCTATTGTAATTTGGGCACTGGTGTCCTCATCTTCTTCTAACCCTGAATGAAGCCAGTCTGGAAGGAATGTTGTGGAGGGACCAGGTGGGTCTTGCTTTTCCTGGGGACACCCTGCTCCCAGTTATCCTATAGATTCTTGAATCCTTTCCTCTCTTCACTACCCAGCAGGCCCTGAGTTTGCCACACAGCCTGAAAGCACTGCCTGGCACCATACAAAAGTAGCCTGTGGAAGAAGCGAGAAGGTAACCATAAGCCCCGGAAGCTACAAGTGTGGGAGCAAACCTAACAGTAAAGATATTTGGTGTCTTTCTGAGAGTTGACAGCAGGGCTGAGGTGGTTGTACCTGTCTCTGAACAGTGCTTGGGTGGTTTTGATGTGAGTTGAGTTAGAGTGTCAAACGGACTGAGAAAGTACCATTTGTTCAATATGGCTCCCTGTTAAAAGTATCCAGAGTGAAGTTCTGACTTGTCTGGAGTGCCTCTCAACTTCTGGGTACTTGCATCTGGCCTCCACTTGTTCTTGCTTCAAGCCCTAGAGCATTGCTAATCGGCTGAAAAGGATAGGTCAGATCCCTCTGCAGCAAATGCTATTGGAATTGTGCTCCATCCCCTTAGCATGTTCAGGCTGATTCCCAACCGTCGGCGTGTGCATTTATTTGATGATTTTCTAGAAACCCTGTCCATGTAGAGGAGAGAATCAGACACTCAATCAATATCTAGTACAAGCTGCTATATAGAAGCCCTGGCTCTGTGCAAGGGATACGTTGGAGTGTGGATTCTGTATCAGTGCTATTCAAAGCAAGATCCCCAGACATGCCACATGCTATGGCATATTGATTACTTGTACATTTCAAGATTAGTACCCAGGGGAAAGTCAGCATGTAGGAACTTTTCTAGCAATTTTGCATTACTGTGACATCTTAGCTTTATTTGTGTGAAAGGACCCATTTGTGGTAGATTGATGATACCGCCAGCCAACTGGGCCCTTCACCGTGATACATTGTGAAGCACAGTTCTTGCTGGGAACACATTCTTGTTGCCCACAGTGACAGCTGGCTTGATGACACACCCTGTATTGGCTGTCTTCCTGTCCTGGTCTTTACTAGTATGTTTATTTTTTTATGCCCCAAAGAAACATGAATGAACTTATTTCTTTGTTTCTGGTTGGTTGCTAGGGCAATTCAGAGTCAGACTCCCTCCCCTGCATAAAGCTGTCCATGATGCCATCTACGGCCTGGGGCATGTCACTGGTGGCTCTTTTATTTTGCACCAGGAATTAAGTATCCCGTCAAAGATGATAGAGTTATCTGTCACCTCTATGTGCATTTTTTGGTATTCCCATGGTCTAAGGTCAGGAGGTCACTGCTCTTCATGCCCTTTGCTTCATTTGAGTCATACAGACTGGCCAGAGCTGATGACAGACTCACCTTTGGGCAGCGGGAAGCTAAGGCTTGCCAACACTCTGGCTAATATCGAGCACCCACTACACTGTGCCTCCAAGATCTCTCACAGGGACATTGAAGCTACAAGGTAACGGTCCAAAGCATTCATTTCTAGGCCAATCAAAGCAGCCAGGCAAACCCGTTCTTTTCCTGACACCACTTTCACATGCACACCAAATGCTTTTGTTCAGATTTAAAGCACATGCATATACTGTCTTTGTGCCTGGAATCATTTCCATGTGGCCCCTGGCCTCCCTGACTCCATTGGTAGACCTTGCTGTGTAGACCCCTTGCTTGCTTGTTCTTTCCAGTGTGATTTTCTGCAGTTTGCTGTCTGCCTGCTCAGTGTGAAGGAACACCATTGTGCGCTCTCCCTCCGCCCCCGCTCTTTCCTTCTCCCTCTCCCACCTAAGTCAATCCAGCTTGAAATCCATTATTTCCTTCTCCATCTTCTGACTCATTGACCTTTGGCCTGTAGGGATGCTTCTGTGGCAGATTAGACATTCCAGTTGGTAGACAGGCCTTTGGGGTCTTGTGCCTGCCCTACTCAAAGGGTCTTTGGTGGGGGAAAAAAGGGTTCTTCAAATCCCTCCTCCCCCATTTTGTAAATAGTGGGCTCTTGGTTGGGCCCAGGCTGAATTCAGCAGATCAGTTGCATATCAATGTAACTAGAGGCCTGTGAAAGCCTGAAGCCACTATATAAATAGTTTGCATTAGTAAATAAGATCTTTGCCACCATGAAAAATATGTGAGAGAAACAATTTAAATAAAGGGAAAAGTTATTTTGGCTCATGGTTTCAGAGATTTCAGTCCAAGTATTCATTGTGTTGGGCCCAAGCTGACTGTGATTATAGGTGCATAACAGAGGAACTTAATTCATGGTGTCCACGGAAAGTTGAGATATAGGGGCAGGCAGCAAGAAGGAGAGAAAGGGAGTGTGAAAGCAGAGATAAGATATCCTTCAAGGAGCCAGGCATGGTGGCATATACCTTTCATTCCAGTATACAGAAGGCAGAGGCAGGAAGATTAGCTGCCAACCTTGTCTATACAGTAAATTCCAGTCCAGCCAGGGCTTCATAGTAAGACCCTGTTTCAAACAAACATATCCTTTAGGGCATGCCTCAGGTGACCTATTTCCTATAGCTAAGCCCAATCACCTAAAGTTTCTAGCACCCCCCAAAACACTATCATCAGATAGTGGTCAAACCTTCAATACATGGGCATTTTGGGAAGGTGTCTCACATCCCAAGCATGGCAAAGCCTACCTCTTCTGAAGTCACAATGTGGAAAGAACACTCAGGCTGCTTGGTCTCTCTCCTGTACAGGTGTCCAGTCCTGGAGTCTACCTGTGCCAGAGGTGAAACACATGATTGGTGAGTCCACATCCCAATCCCCAGCTGCAAGTACCCCTAGACTTTTTGAGTGTACAGACGAGAAATCAAACCTCCTGGATAAGAGACCAACTGCCCTTGGTGTTTCTGTCTGAGTTCCTGAACCACAGAATCTTGGAACAGAAGAAAACAATGATTGCTTAAGCTCCTAAATATTGGGGATAATTTGTTAGGCGGCCTATTACAGACTCCAATGACAGGGCTGTCTAGGAGGTGTTTAGGAGACACTGGGGACTGTGTCTTGTTCTTTTCCACCCCTATTTAAAGAATCCTTGTAATAATTGTTTGACCAGAGGCAGATTACTCAGACCTCGACCAGTTTTGGTCACACTGTATATCAGGGCTGGGTATGGGTGCTGGAAATACAGGCTACACACCTGGGATGTGGGATAGAACCCTTTAGATTTCTTAGAAAACATGCACATTCAGTGGTCCACCAGGTCCTGAATTCAAAATGTCTTATGACTGTATCCTTGATCTGCTCCTACTTTGAGGTCATGCTTTACTGGAAACTTGAAAGCCATTTATTAATTTGAGACTCTTATTTAGAAAGAGCATAGATGGAAAATACTTTATATCTGATCACAGTGAGTCCTGGTTCCTTTACAATTTGTCTAAATTCTTCTTGAAAATGGAGTAGTTCTTTCTTTAGCTCTTGGTTCTCTTGTACTTAATTTATTGTGATTTTTCTGTTGTTTAAATTGTTAGTGACTGTGATGGTAGAGATTTCTGATAAAGCAGAAATGAAACAACATGCTCAATTTGCTCTTATCAGATTAGTATATATCAAATGGCAATATACAGTATGCATTAAATGGCAATGTTTGGATTTGGTTTGACCATGTTCTCCAAAGGTTCACATGTTGAAGGGTTGGTCCCCAGGGTTGTGGTGATAAGAGGTCTAAACTTTAAGATGTGGGACCTAGTGGGAGGTAATTAGGTAGTTGGAGATATGGTCCCCTTGGATGGGGTTAATGTAGTTCCTCAAGATACTGGTTAGTTTTTATGAGAGCTGGTTGTTGATGAAGAGAGAAAGAATAGCCACATTCGATGGTTAATCTTACCTGTTAACATGACTGAATTGAGATTCATCTAGGAAACACACCTCTGGACATGTATATGAGGGTGTTTCCAGAGAGGAGTAACTGAGGTGGAACTGGATGGCACCATTCTGTGGTTTGGGGTTGCACACTGAATACAAAGGAGAAAGTGAGCCAAGCACCAGAATTTGCCTCTCTCTGTCTCCTGACTGTGGGTACAGTGTGACTAGGTGCCTCTTGCTCCTGCCACCACGGCTAGGGCAACTCTTGTCACACCTTTTCATGACGGACTGTGCCTTAGTTACAATTCTTTTGCTGTGAAGAGACACCATGACCAAGGCAATATATAAAGAATTATTGGGGCTTTTATACAGTTTTAGAAGCTTAGAGTCTGTGACCATCATGGCAGGGCGCATGGCAGTAGGCAGGCAGACAGGCATGGCGCTAGAGCAGCAGCTGAGAGCTTTCATACTGTTCCACATGCATGAGGCAGAGAAAGACAAAGAGAACGGGAATAGTTTGGGCTTTTGAAACCTCAATATCCACCCTCAGTGACGAGCCTCCTTGAGCAAAGCCACACCTCCTAATCCTTCCTAAACGGTTCCACCAACTGAGAACCAAGCATTGAAACATATGAGCCTATAGGAGCCATTCTCATTCAAACCACCATAGACTGTGTCTCCTCAAACAACGAGCCAGAATAAAGCCTTCTTCTTTCTTCTCTCATACAACTTATACAATAAATCCCGACCTCTCCCTCCTTCCACTTCTCCCAGTTCCCCCAACTCCCTTCTCCCTCAGATCTATGCCTCCCCATCCTCCCCCCCAACAAAAAAACCCCACTTCTCCCCAGAAAAGAAAAATCCTCCCAGGGTTACTGCTCAACCAGGCATGACATAGCAAAATGGAATAAGGCTGGCCACGAGTCTCTACATCAAGTGGGCTAGGCAACCCAACAGGAGCAAAAGGGTCCCAAAGGCAAAAGGGTCAGAGACTCCCACACTCCAGCCTGTGGGAGTTTTGCTAGAACACCAATCCAGACAGCCATAAGATGTATTTAGGGGGCCCTGCAGGTTCTGTGTCTGCTGCTTCAGTCTCTGTGAGGCTCTAAGAGCGCTGGTTAGTTGACACTGTGGGGCTCGTTCTCCTGAAGAAACTCTTCTTAAAGTTGCATTTCTCAGGTATTTTGTTGTGCACAATGGAAGAGTACCTACCACACTCAATTCCTCTGGTGACCTGTGTCACACTGAGTGATCTGCCATGTTGATAAGTATCCACCAGGCGGCCCTAGGCAGAGGTAAGTAGATGAGGCTGCCAATAGTAGGCTTTTAACTTCCAAAACTGTGAGCTAAATAAATCTATTTACGAGGCACCCAGCCTCAGTTCTTCAAAACGATTTTTTGCTTATTGATTGTGTGTATACGCACACATACGAGTTATGGCCTGTGTGTGGGAAGGTAGAGGAAAATTTTCCAGAGTCAGTTTGCTCCTTTCACCTCGTTGAGTCAGGTTCTATCATTATTTCTGCTATGCTGTGTACTCCAGGCTAGCTGGCCCTTCAGCTTCTGGGGAACACGCCTTGTTTCTGCCTTCTACCTCACCGCAGGAGTACTTGGATTATAGATGAGTGCCACCACATCTGCTTGTTGGTTGGTTGATTGTTTTGTTGTTGTTGCTGTTGTTTTGTTTTTTTCCATGCGTTTTGGAGATGGGACCTAGCGCTTGTGTAGCTTGTGCCTTTACCTGCTAAGCCATCCCCTGGCCCAGCCTCAGGACTTTTGTCATAATGACGCAAAATAAACTAATACCCACGGTCTGTCTGTTTCAGCACCGTTTTCAGTACTTCTTAAAAATCTACATCCACAGAAGGCAGACAAGACCCACTAAGTCCTCACGGTGATTTGGAAGTGCCTGCATCGTATGGACTTCAGTGTACCTTCAACACAAAAATACTGCTCTGGAACCCAGCTCTGGAAGCATCCTGTCTTCGTTAGGGTTTCTATTGTTGTGATGAAACAACATGACCAAAAAGCAAATTGGGGAGAAAACAGTTTATTTGGCTTCCATATCACTGTTCAAAGGAAGTCAGGACAGGAACTCAGACAGGGCAGGAACCTGGAGGCAGGAGCTGATGCAGAGGCCATGGGGCGGGGTGCTACTTACTGGCTTGCTCTCCCTGCTTTGCTCAGTCTGCTTTCTTATAGACCCCAGGACCACCAGTCCAGGGGTGGCCCCCCCACAATGGGCTGGGATCTCCCCCATCAATCACTAATTAAGAAAATGCCTTACAGTAGAACTTATGGAGCCTTTCTCAATTGAGATTCCATCCTTTTAGATAACTCTAGTTTCTGTATCAAGTTGACATATGACAAGCCAGCACATATCCACTCTTTCTACTTGGCCCCTAAATTCTGGTCCTGGAACTGATCTCCCTACCTATTTTTTTGGTCCCTGTGTGAATCTGAGTGAATCAGCAGCAAATGCATGGTCCAGTCTAAGAGGGCCTTTAACAAGGAGACTGCCTATAGGTCCCAAACAACAACCAATGGCAGTTGAGGTTAAGTAATAGGAGGAAATGGGGCTGA
This sequence comes from Cricetomys ansorgei, assembly GCA_026225945.1. NCBI lineage: Eukaryota > Metazoa > Chordata > Mammalia > Rodentia > Nesomyidae > Cricetomys > Cricetomys ansorgei. Next base: position 3,658,883 of record JAMJFZ010000736.1, read on the forward strand.
TCCTCCCAGATCTTGGGGAAATTCAAACTCATTTGGTTTCTTCCCTAAACACTTCCTTTGATATGTCTGGGCTACTTTGTGGGAAAGTCCTGGGCAGGAGTTTTCTAGTTCTGGAATAGAATCCTGGTTCAGAGATGCCAGGTCAGAGAATTGGCCCAAGGCGACTCTATTGACCCAAATGGTCCCGAGTCTTTCTCAGGACTTTTCTGTCCTTTGTGAGTTGCCCCCACCAACACCCCAAGTCCTCCTTAGCTATGCATGCAAAGGAGCCAATAAACATATTCGCACTCAGGTGTTGAGGAGTGATAACAGCTAATCCCTTCCAAGGGCAGTTGCTCTGGTGGGATGGAGAGAGGAGGGGTGTGCCTGATTTCACTAAAAAAAAAAAAAAAAGACTATCTCTTGGAAGAAGGCTACACTTTTGGCCCCAAAGCAGAAGCCATTTACACTCAGGGACTCTTCACGCCAGTGGCCTCTTCAGCATGCTCTGTAGCAGACTTCCATATGTTTCTATGCATAGATTCCATGAGGGAATAGAGGGTTTTGTTCCCGGGTGTATTCTCAGAAGCTGACAAATAGTAGGTCACATGTAGGCATCTGCTGAGTGAATGAATGAATGAATGAATGCATCCCTTCCTCAAGATCCTGACTCCTGTCTCTAGCAAGACCTGCTTGGCACCTCCCCCTCCTCCCAGCCTGCCTGGGATTGAGCTGAAAAGTGATTTTTCATACATGTCGCCCTCATTATAACATCATCCCTCAGAGCGCAGCTCTCTGACCACCCCGAAGACCTGTATTTAATGTGATGAAAGGTGATTTAATGGAGTTGAGAAGAGCAAAGCAGAAAGCGGATAACATTTCAGAAAAAGCAGAGCTGGCTGTTCCTCTGAGGGGAAGGACCAAAGAAAGACAGAAAAATGGTGGTGGTGGTGGAGGGGGTGTCCAATTCCCTCTGAAGAGCCTGAAGCAGGAAGATGGTTTGGTCAGCAGGGCAGGAAGGCCAAAAGGAGAGCCCGATGAGCAGAAGGGCCTCCCTACCTTCCTGCCTGCCTGCCTCCCCGCAGCAGATAACTAACTTACCATTTATTTACCTTGGAGCTGATTATGTACCGGGTTGAGGCAGGCGGGGAGATTTTATTGACATTTGGTCTCCCTTCACACATTTTTGCGACAGCCAGACATCAGGGACTGAGCTGCAGGATATTAAAGGATTTGGAAAAGTTATCAAGGAGTGGGACATATTTATCAAAGCCACAGTGATATTAGAAAGCTGGGCTGCTGCTACACCTGGGCCTGTTACTTGATTAAAAAAATAATAATGATTCATCCTCTGGCTGGCTTTTGCACCTGGGTGAATGCTGAGCTGCGTGCAGGACCACCCTCGGCCAGGAATTTGCACAGAAAGATCCTCTTTGGGTCTAGCAGACAATTGAGGGTGACAGATCTCAGCCATGGCTGGTATGAGTGCTTACACTCAAGCCTGTGGATGTGTGGTGGGGTTGCAAGTCAAGACGTGGTGTGTTACTGCTTCCTGGACCAGGTCCATTCACAAGATGACCTCCAAATGCACCTGCCAGCATTAAGTTGTTTTTTCAAAGAACTGTTATATTATTAATATTGTGCGCGTGCATGTGGGAGAAGGGAGACAGAGACTGTATGTGATAGCATGTCTGTGGAAATCAGAGGACAGCATTGTGGAGTCGGGTAGCTCCATCCATCATTACATAAGTTCTAGGGATCAAACTCAAGTCCTCAAGCTTGCATCGTGAAGGCCTTTACCTGCGAAGCCATCTCGCCAGCCCTGAGCTGTTTGTTCATTTACTTACTTTAAAGATAGTGTCTTCTTATGTAGCCCAGGTTGGCCTCTTTCCATCCTCCTGCCATCTTCCTGCCATCCCCCATCTCCAAAGTTCTGGAATCACAAATATATATCACGGCACCCAGTTCCTGAGCTCTTGTCACTTCTGAAAGAGGACCATGAAGCACCGGTTGGGTGACTGAAGAGCTGAGGCATAAGGGGACTCATGCAGGAGGCATTTCTGGTGAATAGCAATTATGTAATACAGAATGTCTCCATCTTGTAACACCACTGAGTACGAATATACCACAAGTCACCTCTATTTAGCTTTCCCCCAAATTTTTCCACATGAATTATTCAGTGTATGACTGTTTCAATATGTCTATCTTTTAAAAAAATTGCTGTATGAACTTAAAGCAGAAAGAGGAAGTGCCTGCATTGCAAAAAACGATTCCCACCTGCATATTTATCTGAGAAGGGAAATCTTGAATGTCTTCACTCAGGTGAAAATTTCATCAATAGCAAGAACTGACCAATGGCCGCAGGATCCATGGGGTTAATCTGGGGTTTGCCATCTGATTCCAATCCATCAGGCCTGGTTATAAATCACTTATATGTCTGGGTGATAAAAAGCAAATATAAATTTTCAAAAAATTTAACCTTGTATGATATATAAAGAGAATACATAATATTCTTGGGCATAAATATGTCTCAAGACAAACTCATTGTGTAGCTCAGAATGCATAATGGATGGCACCAAGATAGATTTTCTTCCCCCTAGCAAGCAAAAGTCAGAAATTCCACAGTGGACTGTGCTTTCTGTAACCTGGAGATGGGGCTTCGTCTCCAAGTCTCAGTGCTTGTCTAGAATGACAGAGTCCAGTTGAGGGAGAAGAAATCTGGTAGAAGCTAGAAGACGAGAGATCTGGTTGTTCATCAAGTATCTGGGGAAAACTGGGCCAAATGGTTTGGTTTGAGCTGCCTCCAATTTGTGCATCTAAGAAAAGAGAAGGCTGGTCTAGAAACTAATGATGTCTCAAGGCAATTGTCTTTTTTTTTTTTGTCAACCTTACACAAACTAGAATTACCTAGAAAGAGAGACTTCCATTGAGAAAAATGTATCAATCAGATTGGCTCGTGGACAACTCTACGGTGATGTTTTTCTTGATTGATGATTGATGTGGGCAGTCACAGCTTGCTGTGGGCGGTGCCACTCCAGGGCAGGTGGTCCGGGTTGTGTAAGAAAGCCAACTGAGCAAGCCAGGAGGAACAAGCCAATAAGCAGTGTGCCTTCATGGTCTCTGGTTCGGTTCGTTCTTTAACTTCCCTTTAGGATAGACAGCAGCTGTAAGCTGAAATAAACCCTACCCCTACACACATTGCTTTTGGTCATTGGTGCTTAGTACATAAATAGAAAGCAAACTAAATAATGCCTTTTAAGACCCTTCTGTTGTGACCTTGAAGTATGACAACAACTGGGAGTCAGACCTAGAGGGCATCAACCCTTGCTACCCAAAGCATCATCTGTGACCCAGGATCACTAGTATTTTAGGGGAACTGCTGGAAGGTGAGCTATCTTAGGACCAACCAAGACCCTTTTTCAAATGAGGGTGCATATTTGGCATTGAGAAAATAATGCTGATGATTTCAGGAACACAGAAGAACTGAAGAAGGGAGATAGTGACGAGTTCACTTGCTTGTTAATTTCTTCATGCATTCCTTCAACAAACATGTTCTGAGATCCTCCTCTGCAAGGATCTTTGAGACATCCTCCACTGTCTGTAAGACACATCTTCACATATCCAGTCTATGTAGGTGCTTACTTACTGGATCCCAAACAGATAGAAGTGGGAGGTTCTAGAAAATGTCTCACTTCTTACATCTTCTGTCTGGAAGTACAAGGAATGCTGAGGTCCTGGAGTCTGAATTTGCTGGAGTTTTGGGCCTCTAGTCCACTGGGTCAGGAGTATGTGGGCCAATGAAAGTAATTTGTGGTCCCCTTTTCTGCCATGTGTCTGTGGTCCTAGGCTTTAATGTCATAAAACAACAGCAAAATCATAAACAGAGAACAGAGCAAGTGACCCAAAGAGCAGTGGATGAGGTATCCTCTGTGAATGTGGGAAAGAAATTGCCAGGCGTAGGATGGGGCCTGGAAGCCAGCCTCTAGTGCCTTTGTTCTGTCATGCTCTGTGCTCATGCAAAGCAACATCAAAAGATGTCCTTTCATTAACCCTTTGTGTCTCCTTTGTTCCGGATTCAGAGCACCCACACGAAGATTATTTTTAGAGGCTGTGAGGAGTCAGAAGTCACCCCTGTTCACAGATAGCTCAGCTGCTACCTTCAAAGGCAGCCCAGGTTCCGCCCTTTGCAGGACATTCTGGGGCGCTGGGCTCAGCAGAAGGGAAAACACAAAGGCTAGAGATCTTTACTTTCTCTCTGATGTTTACTTTCTCCCTCCCCCACCCCACCCCCATGACCTGAGCAAGTTAAAACACACACACACACACACACACACACACACACACACACACACACACACTTTCATGCTTTCCCTGCAAAATGGGGAGGATTCAGCAACCATCTCTGCCTACAGGAGTCTGTCTGTGAAACCTATACAGCCTACTCTCCCGTCCATCATCTACTATTTTTCCAAATTCTTTCTAGCACACTAAATCAGCTGCGTAAAAGCCAGGCCAGGGTGAGGCCCGGAACAGCCCTCACAAATTGTGGGTGCCCTTCATAAGACAATTCCAGTCTCAGGCTCCGGGTTTGACGACCCTCAGACAATGCATTTCTTTCTCTCTGTGTCTAGGAGATTCTGCATTAATGCTGTAGACTGAGGATGTCTAGGCTTTCTGAGATCCATCCTTCCTTACTCTACACAGAGGATCCCAGGGCCTGGAAACTTGAAAGACTTTTGTGAAGTTACCAAACATGACGATATCTCAGTGGTTCATTTTGACCCCTGCGAGGCTCTGTGTCATTCTCAAGGCCCTTCAAATTGCAATAGTTTTGAATCTTAAAAGTCTCCCAAATGTCCATGTGTTAAAAGCTTAGTTCCCCAGCCAGGTCTGGTACTACTGGGAGGCAGGAGGACTTTTAGGAGGTGGGGCCTGGCAGAAGAAAGTTATGCCACTGAGGATATGCCCTTGAAGGGAATAACGGGTTCCAAGTCCATCCTTTTCCCTCTCTTTGCTTCTTGGTTGTTATGGAGTGAACGGGCCTTCTCAAATGTCACACACCTCTGCCCTGTTGTCACAGGCGTAGAATTGGGAACAGGCACAGAAACATCAGGACCAGCTCATCATGTAGCAATGTCTCTGAAGCAATGAGCCTAAAACAAACCTTTCCTTCTTTTAAGTTGATTGTCTCTGGACTTTATCACAGCGACACAAAGCTGACTAGCACACACAAGTATTGCTATAGAAAAAAACATTTTAGGCAGATAGGGAGCAAGGAGAGGAAACTTGGCAGGCCAGGGAGCTCACACGAACCCTTCTGAGAGTATGCTAATGCATGCTGTGTGTGGTCAGCTTCCACAGGCACCCACGCCCGGGGTCCTGATGCTGATGTTTACAGAGGAGCACTGTAGGCTCTGCTGAAATCATGGCTATGTTCAGGGCACAGCTGGGAAGTGATCATAAGATCACTTGTCTTTCCTGTATGTCACAATTGCATTAAGACAAGGGCCCCCCGATGGTCTTGAGGCTGTGTGTACACACACACACACACACACACACACACACACACACACCTTTGAGAACATGATGCTAGCACAGAGTTCCCAAGGAGAGTGACAGCTACTGTGGCTTATCCTCTTCTCAACAACCCACATGAAGTGTGATTTGTATAGAGAAAGCTGCTTTCCTCCAGTTTTGCAGGGCACAGTCACAAAATGTCAGTGTCTAAAGTGGAGTCTAATAAAACATACAGTATGCGTGGCTTTTGCTATCTCTGGAATTTTCAGAGACTGACCACTCTAAGACTCCCTTGGAAGTGTTTTCCATGTCACCCTTTGTACTAGTTACCTGTTGCATGGCTGTGGTAAGAATGCTGACAGAAATGACTAAGGGCAGGGTTTGTTTGGCTCATGGTTTCAGAGGGTTCAGGATATTGTGTGAGGAGGGCAGAGTACAGGGAATAGTTCACATAATAGCAGACAGGATGGAGGGAGGGAGGGAGGGAGGGAGGGAGAGGGGGGATAATTCTCTGCTGCCTTTTCTGTTTTCACCCTTTTATTCCACCCAGGGATCCCAGCTCACTGAGTCTGCCATCTCCATTCAGGGGAGGGGTCCTTCTCCCCTAGTTAATTCTGTCTGGAAATGTCCTCATGGATATACCCAGAGCTGTGCTCTCTTAATCTCCTAGATTATTATTATTGCTCTCACGGTTATGAAGTCAGAGAGAGAAAGAGAGAGAGATAGGGGGGGCATCACAGGGCTCCTTCAAACGAGATATTTCCTGTCACACCGCTATTGTCACCTTCAAGAGGTTGTTTAAATCTCTATACTTCAGTTTTCTCATCTGGAAAGTGACAGCACTCATTCCTACTTCTAGGCATCCTGTGTAGGGGGTAGGGGTTGTAAGATATTCACATATAATAAGGTAGGACTGCAATAAATAATGCCAGCTGTGTCCAGCTCAGGCAAAGGTCATAGGTAACACTGACTCTTCTCCCTCTTCCTTATAAGAATATTTACAGGCATGTTCCTAGGGGAAGGTAGTGTTTTCTCCTGTCTGTCTATCTATATCTATCTGTCTGTCTATCTATCTATCTACCTATCTATCTATCTATCTATCCATCCATCCATCTTGTCAGATCCTACCCAGCTTGTAGCCCAAGCTGGTCCTCAGCCTCCCAAGTACTGAAATCAAAGGCCTAAACCACAATGTTCAATTTAGGATTCTCCATTATGTTATCCCTATACTAGTTACTGGTTTGGAGTGGTTTCATTCATTCACTCATTCATTCATTCAATTATTCATTCATGTAAGCAAGGAGATAGCCACTAAATATTTATAGATGATTGAAGGGTCAGGTACTGTTTTAAAAGCCAAGGAAAGCTGAAATGAGCAAAACAGACAGAATTTGCATCTGCATGGAGTTTATAAATGGATCCACTGAATTATGAAACAACCAAGATCTGACTCTCAATAGAAAGGAGACAGTCTTTGTACAGTCCAAAAGAAAAGATTGATAGAATATGTCAGTTTCAATATACATAAGAAGGTGTGGAAACCCATTCAATTCTCCATACTATGATTCATGTTTACAAGATACATTTGTTAGGAATGTTTTTGATGCTAAATGACAGAAAACTTAAGCTACCAACTTAAGCTACCATAGAATTTATGATTCATATAACTGAAAAAAGTTGAGCAGAAATGTAGGCTGCAGGCAAAGGCTGATCCAGTAGTACAAACCATGCTCGCGAAGACCTAGTTTCTCTTCTTTTCATGATGGTATGACTTGCTGTCCCCATTTGTTCCAGGTTCCCTCTAATGAAACCAAAACACAGCCCAGTACCAGATCTTAGGCATCTTCATACTGAGCTATATGGAGGCATTCTCAGAATGCTTTCTTTAAAAAAATATTTTTTTTAAAGAGAAGGTGCATTCCAGGCTGGTCTGAAATTTACTATGTAGATCAGGCTGGCCTTGAACTCACAGAGATCTACCTGCATCTGCCTCCTGAGTGCTGGCATTAACAGCATGTGCCACTTCACTTGGCCTTTAGGGTATTTTTTTAGTAACACCTGTTATATCTCAGTGATGACATCAATGAAGGACAAATTCCATGTTTTTCCTTTTATGCTGAATTTAGATTTTAAAAACCCATGATCTGACATGAAAGTAGATGGGCGACTTCTAGGTTAATGTGGGGGACTAATTAACGGGAGAGTGGTAGTGGGAAAGGTAGGGTAAGAGGAATGAATATAAGCAAATACGTGATACACATATGTAAAGATGTCATAATGTAGGCCGTTATTGTTCATGTTCGTTCAAAATATGAATGGACATCAAATAGGCAGTGATTTGGGCAGAGAGACCAATGAGGACACTGTCCAGATATGTGGTAGTTTGACTAGGCTGGCAGTGGTTCTGGATCTTTCCTTACATTCATTCTTCTTCCTGTTCTCTATGGTCAATATGGAGATGAAATATTAACATCCCATCAACATTCCGTTCCCCTCTGACCCACCCTCTCACTTCTGTGCCCTCAAAAACAAAAAGGAAAATTAAGTCGAGCTAGCATGGCTGGAGGAGGGATCACAGGCATCACTACAGTTACTAGAGGCAGCAGGCTGCTCTGGTGATGGATATTCCCCTAGCCCATACTAGCCTGAGACCAAGCAAAATAAAGTTCAACCTGAAGTTGGGCCTTACTGTCCAAGCTCACAGGCACCAGGGCCTCCAGCAGGCACCTGGACACCAAGCAAGTACCCTGTTATCCTGCAAGCACCAGGGTATCCCATAGGCCCCCAGACTTCCCATTGTCACCACGGTCTCTCACAGGCACACAGACATCCCATATATGCCAGGGCCTCTTGCATGTACCCAGACATCCCACAGGTACCCAGACATCATGCAGGCACCTCGACACAGAGTAGGCACCAGGGCCTCACACAGCTATCTGGCATCACATAGGCACCTAAACCTCTTGCACATATCCAGCCCTCCTGCAGGTACCCGTTTATCCCACAGAGATCTGGTCCTCCTGCAGATACCTGGGGATCTCACATGCACCTGGATGTCATGTAGGCATCCAGACTTCATGAAGGCCCTTGGATTCTAGGCAGGCAGATGAACTTCACACAGGCACTGAACAGCCTGCAAGAATGGGTGCCTCATGGATCCAGGCTCAAGCACCTGAAGAACTCTGACGGTATCAGCAATGCAGACAGACCTCTAATTGTCCTGGTCCACATGAGTATTTTGAGGTTTCTAAGACCCGTGTCAAAAGGAGGAGACTCAACCTGTAGTAGGAAATATTCTTCAGCTGGGGACATCTCACTGTTGCTTAGGATCCTGAGGTTTGGCAGAGGATTTGGGACCTGGACTTGCTGGTGCTTTGATTGTTGCGCATGCCCCTTATCACACTTATCACCATCTGTCCTGCTATCTTGACCTTTGAACTTGCAGCCCTTGGATAACACCAGTGTCCATGCTCTGCCCTACCCTATCAGGGAGAGTGCTACAGGTAGCAGCCATGGCTACAGGAGCAGTGAATTTGGACTGGCAGGTGGTGAAGAGGCTGAGAGGGTCTGTTGGTTACCAGAGGACAGGTCTCTTGTATGTATACTCAGTCTAGGAGATGAGAAACCCTTCAGCTGGGCTATCCTGTCATTGCTCAGGAGCAGGGTGATCCTGTGTTTTTGGCAGCTAGTTTGGGGACAGGACCTGGTCCAACTCCAGACTGTTAAATCCTGCCTGCCCTCCCCTCACCACCTGGCCTTTGTGCCTGCAGCCGTGGTGGCACTGCAGTGCATGCTCTACCCCACCCATCAGGGAGGGCAATATAAGTGGTAGCCGTGGGCATGAATATAGTTGTATGCTGCTGTGGTGGCTCACCAAGAAAGACAAGGAGGTATTCTTATATGTGCAAACTCTGCCAGACCTCGGCAGAGGGAACCACCATTATGGCCAGTGCCATACTCTATCGATAGTGGAACCCCGAGCACCTGAGCTCAGGTGTTTTATTGATTCAGAACTCCTCTGTGCAGATCATAAGCAATCAAATGCCCCCCACAGAAATTCAACATCTGCAGACAATACAAAATGCCCTAGACAGCCCCTCACCCAACAGTGCATAAACAATTATTTTCTATATAACTAAACATAAACTTCTACAACATGTGGGAGCAGCAGAACTGCCTGGCAGGCAGTGGAGAGGCCAGGATGGTCTGGTGGCAGTTTAAGGGCCTAACCTTTGTCAGTCCTGGCAGCTCACCCAGGCCTGTACCCACCTCTATCCATGTGTCTCCTAGCGGTGTTTGCTGCCTTGCTCTGTCTGCCCAGTCCCTGGGTTTGCCTCTCATCACAGTGTGTGCAGTCCATTCTAGAAGTGGCAGCTCCAGACTGGCAGGTCACTGTATGGCAGCCAGGTTGTGGCCTCAGCCTCGTGGCATCCCAAGCACCCTTCCCTCTCAGGGATGCCTAGCTCCCTTGTCCTCTATCCTGTTCCTGACTGTGTCTCCTGTTCAATGTCCTCCATGCAGGCCAAGCCTGTGGGCTCCTTCCATCATTCTTCCTTTCCACTCATAGCTAGCGGGACTTCCAGGTGTGTTACTGATCCTGCATCTTTCTAACAACTTAACAAACTTCCTTCTGCCTGACTAGGCACCAGTGTAGTTCTTCCAGGGTCCATGAATATGCGAGGAGCCAGGGTGACTTGAGGGGGAGCAATATGCAGCAGCCAGAGCCCTGTTGGATTTTTCTTACTGCCCCGCCACCATCTTATCCCAGACTCTCACTGTCGCCTGCCTCCTCCATGTCTTGGACAGCACCTTCTGGCTGAGTGTGGGCCCTGGCCTGTCAGGTAGCTATGGTGCCTGGTGGGCCTGCTCCCACATCTCTCTGTTGTAGTTTCTGCCCCAATTCTCTATTCCCGACTCCCCGCAACGCCAACTTATTCCTCTATGCTGTGGGTAGGACCCAGAGGCGGAAGCAGTGAGCCAAGTCTCTGTTTTGCGGGCAGCGATGGGGCAGCATGCTCCACCAGAGTCTGCTATCAGCTCTCCCCTTCCAAGTCATGGGTCAAAAACACCTTCCTATTTCACTATGTTTCCTCTTGCAATTCACAGCCCAAGGTTCCTCCACATCTGTCATACTGCTGTGTCTTTCTAACCATTCCAGATTCTCATAGTTCTCCTCACTGGACCCAGTGCCAATGCAGCATCTCCAGGTCCACAAACACGTGAGGGGCTGTGATCACCTTGAGTAGGGGCGGCAGGGCAGCTGCGGGAGCCCTGATGGACTCTGCTAGCTTCCCCACTGCCATCTTGAATCTCCCGAGATTTTCTTCAGTGGGATAGCCACTGGAAATATGACCATGCTCCTATAAATAACTCCTCACCCATGTTTTTGTAAGCAACATTCATCAAATTAATTGGGTCAAAAATATATGAAAATAGGAAGAGGACCAGTTAGGAAAGGAAGGAAATCATCAGGGAGGGATGGGAATGAGAGAAATAATGCAGGGTGAATATGTTCAAAATACATTATATATGTATGAAATGTCATAATGAAACCTGTTGTTATGCATAACTAATATATGCTAGTAAACTTTTGAAAAGGAGAAGAAATCCACAGAAACAATGCTGTCCCAGAGTACCCGTCCTGGGGTACTTGAAACAGCTGTATACCCCATCTTTCCACTCCAGAGCTGAGAGAAATGCTCATACTGAAAGTGGACTCCTGCTCATCTTCAATGACAGAGTCTCATTTCCACGGTGACAAGTTCACAGGAGAAAGACACCTTTGAGAATGAGTGGACAATGGGGATTAGGTATTACTGAGAATCTCTGTCTCTTGGCCTCTTCAGAAGACACCACTGGGGCCAGGAGGTGACAAGGCAGCAATTAGGGCTTGGTTCTATGAACCCCTATGAAGCTGGGCTGCTGAACCATTTTTGGAACAGCAGGATAAGTAGAAGAGTATCCTTGGAGGGCTGTGTAGGTGCTTCCGGACCTTTTCTTATTGATGCTGGAGACCTTTCTTCTGGAAACCCACTCCATAGCTGCTCTGCCAGTCCTTGGCTAGGGTAATGGTATATTCCCACCTCAGCCTACATGGAAGCCCATTTGTAAATGGAAACACAAATTGATTGAATGACACACTCAAGTCTCACGAGCCACATTCCAAGTGCTCAACAAGGTCAGGCACCTGCAGCCGCTCTATTGGGCAGGTAGCTCTGGGGCATATTTGTGGCTACGGAAAGTTCTGTAGAACATGGCCTGGGGAAATAAGTCAGCCAGCAAAGTCCTTGCTGTGCAAGCATGCACTCACGTATGAAGCCAGGTGTGCCGGAGCACACTTCTAATCCCAGCACTGGAGAGGTGGAGACAAAAGGATTTCTGGAGCTAGCTCCAGAGTAACCTACTTCATGAGCTTCAAGTCCTAGTGAGAGACCTTGTCTCAAAACAAGGTGATAGTTCCTGAAGGACAGCATCCAAGGTTGACCTTTGGCCTCCATCTATACATGCACATGTGTGCACAGGCACTTGCATATACATGTGCTCTCCTCCCACAGATGAAAACTCCATGAGAAAGCACTGAATTGAAAGGTGGGTTGCAATTTAGCACAGCTAAAAGTTGGTGGTGCTTTCAGCAGAATACCCCCCTCCCCCAGCTATGAAGCATGGCCTGGGGCAGGGCTCTCTGGGAGTTCTGCTTCATGCCCACTTCTCCCTTTCTCCCTATCATCATGGACCAACTTTGCTATGTCTTGAATATGGGTAGTGTTCCCCAGGTTTAAAAGCTTTGACCCCTGGGGTTGGGGTACCAGGGGGTACTGTGGACCTTTTATGAGGTGGAACCTAGTGGAAGTTCCTTAGTTCAGTGGAGTGTGCACACAAAAGGCATGGTTAGACTCTAGCCTCTTCCTCTCTACTTGATTACTGGATTAGGGTCCAATCTTGAACTTGAATGTCTAGAACCATGAACCCAAGTCAACCCTCATTCGTTTCATAAGAAGCCTCTGTCAGGTGTTATTATAACAACACACAGCTGACTAATACATACCTAAGTGTCACTTCTGCCATGACATTCTTGGGCCCCTGTGACATCCTCCACACAAGAAAGGCCATATTGTATACTCTGAATTATACATGGTCACATGTCTTCCGGTCTGTCCCATACGACAGCTGGGTATTTTGATGGTAGTGACTGTATCTTATTCAACTCAATGTCCTCAAAGTTTGGCACAAACTTGGCAGATTATGGGGGCTCATTAAATGCCTATAGCACTCTGGGGTTCAGAGTCCAATCTTCTAATGCTGTGGGTGTTGTCTTTGCCCAGGTGACCTGACATTGCAGAGCTACAGCCGTATCATGGTTAAAAGTTGAGTGCTTGCACCTGGTGAGATGATCGTGCCATGCAATTCAGGCTGTGCAGGCAACAGACTGAAACTTCCCAGTGCGGCGTTGTTAATAAAAAGCAGACGGATCCCGAGCACGAGTAGTTTTCCATCACTCAAAAGCTGTGTGACCCTGAATAATATCCCTAACGACTCTGGGGACAACGCTGAGCAGGGTTTGGAGTTGGAACTCCCTCAGCGTGACGCAGCGTCCTTGAGTACAGTGAGGCAGTAAGTACTGTACGCAACGCACCTGGTGATAGTTGCAAGCGCAATTCGTCCCTACTCCAGCTAATGGCTGGTGAGATTTTGAAGACGGCTGCCTGGCTGTGGTCTTGCCAGCAGCAGAGGGAGTTTTTTTTTTTTTAAAGCCAGGTAGACACCGTGATCCAAGGCAATACAAGACAGAATGGCACACGGCCTCTGAGAGGGACAGAAAGCCACTTGAGGAAGCTGTGAGTCCCCTGAGGTGGTTGGAGAAGCTCATGTGTCCTAGATGTTGGGACATGCTGAGGTGGTGTGCCAGTTCACTATGGATGGAGGTGTTTCCCAGGAACCTGGGGTTTAAAATTCCACAGGCCTGGAATCAATATTCTATGCTTGTGTTAGAATTCGGTTTGTGTGGAAAGGGAGGACGCAGCTCTCAGAATTCTTGGGTGAAAACCACATATCTCAGGGATTATGGGGCTTTCCTTGCTTATAAATCGTACCCAGTGAACATGGAGGAGGGGGAGGGATGCTTGGGGGAAGGCAGAGAAAGCTATATCCCTGTCTCCAGACCTTCTATCCCAGCCTTTCGCTCAGGCCAGCAGGCCACACTGAGGAGAGGATCTGTGTGGTGTGTCTGGTGGACGCAGCATGGAAAGCTGGCCACGATACTTGAGTTGGCTGAGACAACACTTCTCAGAGAAGACTGGGCCAGAACCACAAACAGCTGGGGCTCTTCCTGACACCAACATTAACTACTGCCTGGTTAAAAAAGGGGGGTTGGAGAGAAGGATGCTGAAGAGTAGTTTGCTCCCTACACCTTGCTACTTGAATGCTTCTTTCCATTTCATGGAAAATTTGACAGAATGACTTAGAACGTACCAGGTACTTCTAGGTTGACCTGCCCCCAGACCTAGAGCTCCATGCTACCCATTCCACCCCCACACACGACTTTCCATTGAGGACAGAAACCTGCCACAAGTCTGAAGCTGGCAGGATTAGCTGGCCAGGTTGGCTTGCCTGCCTGCCTTCCTTCCTTCCTTCGTTTCTTCCTTCCTTCCTTCCTTCCTTCCTTCCTTCCTTCCTTCCTTCCTTCCTTCCTTCCTTCCTTGCTTCCTTCCTTCGTTTCTTCCTTCCTCCCTCCCTCCCTCCTTTCCTCCCTTCCTTTCTTCCTTCCTTCCTTCCTCCCTCCCTTCTTTCCTTCCTTCCTTCTTCCTTCCTTCCTCCCTCCCTCCTTCCCTCCCTCCTTTCCTTCCTTCCTTACTTCCTTCCTTCCTTCCTTGAGACAGGGTCTCATGTAACTCAGACTGGCTTCATACTCACTGTGTAGCCAAGGATGACTTTGAACTTCTAGTCCTCTTGCCTCCTAACTGCTGGGGTTGCAGACTACCACAGAGCCTTTTGTTTTGATAGGGGTGATTAACACAGGGCTTCTTGCATACTAGGTAAGCATTCTACCAATTGAAACACATCCTGAGCCTTGAAATGTATTCATTTTTTTGGTTGTCCTGTTCCCTGATGGGTGGCAGGTAAGGGCACAACCTCAACTGCTATTGGATGGGACTGAGGATTTTTCCCAGGCAGGGGAGGAAGCTGAAGGAGACCCTGACTGGGATCTTTCCAGATCAGATGGGACATGGACATGAACTGTGTTAGCCAGGTTCAAAGAGTGCCGGCTCCCTGACTGGCTGGCTCAGCTTCCAGTGCCCGCAGGCCACAGGCTAATGAAAAGCAGACCCTTGCTCACCAGGCCTGCCTGCCCCTCCTTGGCAGCACAGATAAAAACCTAATGGCGTGTCGTAGCCTGATGGCAAACTCACCACAAAAACAAAATTATCAGGGCAGAGCCGAGGCAGCAGACCGTATCTGCTTTTGTGCTATAAAATAACATAACCGGATGACCCTCTCATTTGCTGAAGGGGTGACTGGCTGCAAAGAGCCAGGCCTGGCGCCAAAGTTCCCGGCCACCCCACTCTGACCACTCTTTTCTTCCCTCTCCCTTCAAGTACCTGGGTCTTGGAGACAAGCCTTTGATGACATGCTGTTTATCACTACGCTAATTGTAGAGTCTTAACAGGAAGAGGCTCTCCAACTGCTTCCTGTGTACACGTGCTCACAGGCACACATTTTGTCTTCCTCTCCAACAAACACCCAAATTCCCAGACCCCTCTCTATCATAGAAGAAAAGAAAGTCTCACCTGCGGCACCAGTGGACTCCCTCAACCACACAGAAAGTGGCATTTAACTGCATCCAAGACATGTTTTGAAACAATGTCAGAAGCTGAGGATTAGTGAGAGTTGCTTGATCGACACCACTGTCAGGTGAACCTAATCACCCCAGAAGACTTTCCGAAGTGTCAATTGGTGGTTTCTCGTGCCTCGCTCCCTCTCTCTACTTCCTGTAAGATTTAATATTTACTGAGCACACATGGAGCAGAGGCCCAAGAGTCTCTAGAGAAAGTTCTATGAGCAAAACAGATATGTTCTCTGCCACATTTCTGGCCACCTGCTCTCAACCTCCACCTTCCTCAGTAGGAAACACCCGATATTAAGTTAGGCACACAGATCTCCAAAATAAAGAGTATCCATCTTGCTGCTATACCACCCCTAGCTGTTCGGTGTGACTATGACAAAAGTTCTAGCTAATGGGGTATATTAGAAAGAGTATTGTCTAGAGCACAGGTTCTCAACCTGTGGGTCATGACCCCTTTGGGGGTCAAGTGACCCTTTCACAGGGGTCACCTAAGACCACCTGCATATCAGATATTTATATTCCAATTCATAACGGTAGCAAAATTACAGTTATGAAGTGGCAATTAAAATACTTTTATAGCCGGAGGTCACCACAACATGAGGAACTGTATTAAAGGGTGCCAGTATTAAGAAGATTGAGAAGCACTGGTCTAGAAGCTCCCAAAATCTGTTAGCAAAAAAAGGAAGGGAGTAAACCATTTCCTCCATTCTCCCGATTGAGGATTAGAATGTGGACATGATGGCTGGAGCTTAAGCAGCTATATACAATCATGAGGTAGGAGTCATATATACACAATGTGAGAGATGAGCCGGATGGAAAAAGGCTGAAATTGTAGAAGCACTTTGGAAATTAAGCACACAGCTAGACTACACTCAGCACGCCTGTGCCTAAGGAGTTACTCAAGAGAAATGAAAATCTATATCCTCACAGATGTTCAAAGAGCCTTTTTTTTTCATCATGGCTCCAAATTGAAAAGAAGCTAAATGACTGTCCATCAACAGGTGTTCTACTTTGGATCTGGAATGTTCCACAGTTGGTGGTACTATTGGAAGGTGTGTGAGGTGGTAGAAACTGTGAAGCTGGACCTAGTGGAAGTAAGTGCATCATTAAGAATATGCCTTCAATGGTTATATTTCATTCCTCTTCTCCCTTCTTTCCTCCCTCTCTTCTGCTATGAGGTAAGCTCACCATGTTATTCTGTCATGCTATTCTGCCTCACTAGAGGCCTAAAAGCAATGGAGCTGAACCCTCAGAAACTGTGAGCCAAAGTAACCTTTCCTCCTTCAAGTTGCTTGTGTTAGGTCATCAGGAAGCAGACCTACACCCCAGGTGAACAAACAAACTGCTGTACTCACAGAGTATTTAATACTGCTGAATTTACCTTGTAGTGGCAAAGCAATTACTGATAAAGATCACAGCCATGAGTCCCTGAGGCTTTATGCTGGGTAAAAGATCTGGAATTCTAACGCAGGCCAAAACACTTCCCGGAGTGCTGCTAGCAGGCAGAACCTTGACTGACTTTCAGGTGGGGAAAGGAGCTCAAGGATACTTGCTCAGATAATAGAAATGTCTTAGATTTCGGTACATACCTTTATTAAAACGCATGACAACCTATGTGGTTTTGCCCTGTTCAAGTCACACAGTAGCGATGGCAATGATCTTGGCAATGATAAAAGCCATGGTGCCTGTTGAGTCTGTAAAGCTTCCCACCCTTCAGCCCTGAGCTGTTCACCTCTAGAATATATATATGGGGATCATCTTCAGCCAGGCTTCTGTGACAGTTTTCATCAGTCTTTGCTAATCCCTCTTTGACAATGTGACATCTTCCCTGCTGTGTGGCTGACTCCTCTCTCTGATCCGAGTGGTGATGGCCTTGAGAAGTCAGGATCCAGGCAGGCTTTGACAATGGGCTTGGTCAGAGGTCCAGCTTAGAAGTTTCTCCTTGGTCCATGTTCCAGGTCTCAGCAGCCCAAACACCAGGTTCGCAGGATCCCCTGGAAAGGACCTGATTTTGTGCCTTTCTGCTCTCCTCTTCCATTCTCATAGTCTGCTTGGCAGGCAGGGTCCCACCTTGTGCAGTTCACTCTGGTGCTAGGACTATTCTTAGCACACTACCAATCCCCGGGAGGCTTTGAGGATGCAGGAGGCTGAGGAACAGCTGCATCGTGGCCATTACTGATGCCATTATCATCATCATTATTGCGGAGAAGCGGCTTTTGTGGTGTGCCAATCAGAGGAGGTTTGGGGGGCCTTTTCGGTAATTGGAAGAATCAGTCCAGGGCATGCGTGGGTTTCCATTTGGAGCATATTTGCTCTGGAGAAGCATATTTTCTTGTGTGCAGTGGGGGCAAGCATTTCAGGTAGGTCCAGTGGAGCAGCTGCTTTTGTGGAAGGATTCTAGATCTATCCTCTGTCCTCTCCTCCCACCCTGCCCCACCCTGTCAACTCTGTCACACCAAATGGTCCTCTCAACAGTAGCCACAAATTCTACACTTGGAGATTCATTCTCTGGACTTTACATTGTCTCTGCAGTTATAGCCCAAACCTCCTGCTATCTCTCTTGCAGTGGCGGTTTTGTTTTCCTTTTCCCTTTTAAAAGAAATAAGTGGAACGTGTTGAGGGGTCCATAAGAGGGCATTTGCATGGAGGTAAGCACAGGGAGAAGAGGGATGTGGGTGAGGTCATTGAACCCGAACAACATAGAAGGAGACAAGTGCTTTCTGTGTTTCCTGAGCCTTAGCACAGACACATTTTGTCAGGGCAGCCGTGTATGTGTGTGTGTGTGTGTGTGTATGTGTGTGTTTGCATGTGCGTGAGTGCATGTGTGTATACATGTGTACACGTGTGTGTGTGTGGCATGCATGCATATGTGTGCACATGGATACGGAGGCTATAAATCAATGCTGGGTATCTTCCTCAGTCACTCTCCATATTATTTTTCAAGACAGGGTGTCTCCCTGTACCTGGAGTGTACTGATTCATCTAGGCTGGCTGGCCAGTAAGCTGCAGGGATCTTATTGTTTCCCCTCATCAGCACTGGGCTTAGAGCTATGCCACCATCCCCAGCTTTTTGTATGCATGCTGCAGACCCAAACTGGGGTCATTATGTTTATAAAGCAAGCATTTTATTGACTGAGCGATCTCCACAGCCCTGGTAGCCATTTTGTCCCTGGAAAGCTTCATATCACAAATACCTGGTACTTACCTTGTACTGGACACTGCTGCAAGAGCTGTTCAAATCTTGCCTCATTTGAGTGTCACAACTGTAGCATAAAGTAGTGCCATAGTTTCTACCCCAACTAGCCCTCCAAAGGCCTGTGTGTCAAAGGCTTGGTCCCCAGCCTGAAGAACTATTGGAAAGTGATGGGAACTTTGAAAGGTGGGACTTTGTAGGAGGTCTTTGGGTCATTTGAGAAGTGAACTCAACAAAGACATGGACCCTATCTCTTGCTTTTGCTTTTCATTTCCCTGTTAACAAGACATAAATGCACTTCTCCATCACATGCTACCACCTACCCTGATGCTGCCCCAGTGTAGGCTTTGTGGCACTAAGGCCAAGTGACAATGGATAGAAACCCTTAAAACTGGGAAGGAAATGAACCTTTCCACTTTTTAAGATCATTACCTCAGGTATTTTGTCGCAGTGATGGAAAGCTGTTTATCACACATGAGCCTATTTGTTTTTGAACACAGGATACAGGGGAAATTGGGGCATAAAAGAGTAAGTATGCTCAAGGTTACTGGGCTATAAGCAGCGGAACTGGGACCTTAGGTCCTGATACTTCTTTGCTGAGGCTGTGGTCATAGCAACTTTCGTAGGACATTAAAACAAAACAAAACAGCAGCAACAACAAAACAAACAAAAAACAACGGGCTATTGCTTTGACATCACTGGAAGACTGAAATTGCCTGAATAAGTTACTCTTCACTCAGTCTTTCCTTCCACTAGATAAATACACTACTGTGACTTTCTTTTCATAATGATGCCATTTCATTTGAGGGACACACTCATATATTCTCAGCGTTTTATTTCCCTCCCAAGATATTTCCCCTAAGGAATCAATACAGTTGGTGTCTGCATGTCTTTCAAACGTCTGAAAGCAAAACCTAAGGGCAACATATTGGACCATCTTTGTTCCCAGGGAACAACACTTTAGACCTGAGAGCCATGTTCCTGAGGATACATGGTGAGGATACCTCACAGTTAATACTGGCTGTCGACTAGGCAGGATCTAGAATCCTCTACAAGTCTCTGTATACAAATCCTCTACAAGCCTCTGTATGCCTGTGAGGAAGTTTCTAGATTTGGGTTAACTGAGGCGGGAAGACCAACTCCAAATGCAGTTGTCACCCTTTTGTGGGCAGGATCCTGGACAGAGTAAGAAGGAGAAAGCAAGCTGAGTACCAGGATTCATCTCTGTCTGCTTCCTGACAGTGGATGCAGTGTGACCAGCTGCCTCATGCTCCTGCCGTCGTGCCTTCTCACCAGGATGGACTGTACCCTCCAACTGTGAGCTCCAAGAAACCCTTCCTTAAATTGCTTTTGATGGGTATGTTTTCTCAGCAACAAGAAAAAGTAATGAAAATAGGATCCTTCTATTCCAAGGTATAGGATGGGGGTGGTTTGAAAACAATCAACTTGGAGATGCACCCAAGTTGTAGATAAAGAAAGGAGACACGACCTCGAGGAGCACAGAGGACAGATGTTGCAGTGTTTTGGGTGGAAGAAGAGCCAGTGTGCAAGGACAAGCCCCTTGTATTTGTTGTCATGTCTGGGGAAGATGCTGGAAGTCATCGTCTCTTCTCTGGTACTCCTACAGACCGAGGCAATTAGGAGCCTGTCCAGGCACCGTGGAGTGAGAGCTGGAGGATGGCACCTGGACTGTTTTCCCCTCAGAAATAAAAACCACATGTGTGACTAAGGGGAAGCAGACGAGTCAGGGAATATGGCCTCCACACACACGTGAGAAGAATCAAGATCGCCCCTGAACTTTGCTCTGGCCTCTATGTCCTTATGCTAATGACTCTGGTGTGAGGTTTCACTGTTTATAGAGGCCCAGGGGAGGGGTGGTCCCATTTTCTGGCAAGACAAAGGCAAAGAGGATCAGGCCTCCGACTGGCTTGGGTTGAGCAAGACAGAAACAAATGGGTACAAACTGTCAGAAGGTGCCAGTAAAAAGGCTACGTTCTGAACTGCAAACAGACTGGTGCTGCAGGCTCCTGATTCTAAAGAATCCATGACTGCATGCCCCCGTGGCCTTCTGCTCTGGGACTGCTAGGAGCCACTAGTCTCTGACCTGAAGTCCAAGCAATTGTTCAGGGTCAGGGGTCAGTTCAGGCAGCTGTCCCAGAGGAGCCTTCTTCAAAATGCCACTGCCAATCTCCAGACTTGCCAGTTCATGCTTGAGTGCCAAAGTTTTGTAGTGGAGAAATGCACCCCCAGCACTGTTATCCATTGAGATTCCCGCATCTGTAAGGCCTCCATTGTGCGTCCCCACTCTGAGTGAAAGGGACTTTCTCTATTTTATACCTGTTTAATTGCCTGTTCCACTGTGTGATTCCCTGGTAGCCTGGGTCCAGCTTGTCTCCTGCTGAGGGAGCTCTCTTTCTGACTACCTGGGATGAATGTGTATCTCTATTTACCTGCTCATTACTCCAACACTGTATATGTCCCATCTTCTGTGACAACCAAAGCTCCCTCTGAGATTATTGTTTCTATTCACACCGTCCAGTCACCTTGGGAACAGAGACATTAGGACACTTGCTTATGATCGACAGCAAGTGATCTTGAAGCGGGTTCTGTGGAACACTACTGGCATGGTGGAAAGAACGTCAGAAAACCTCCCGTGCAGAAGAGCCAAGATGGGATTCAGAATGAGCGTGGGATTTAAAGCCTTTGATTCCTGTTTCAGTCATAAAACCTACCTATCTGCAACCTCAAGCACCTCATCAAACACCTCAACTCTTTTTCATTTAAAAGCATTTTAAAATTCTCTTTTGGTGCTGGGAGGGGGGTGGAACCTAGAGTCTTACACATGTGGAGTGAGTGTGCTACCACCGAGAAGTACCCCCTGTTCTTCATTGTTTGGTTTCATAACGTTTCCTCAACTTATCTAAGGGTAGAACATTTCCCCCATGCAACAGACTAAATTTCAACACAATAATAATCTGCTTCCTCATTCTAAACCTGCACGGGAAGGGTAAATTTCTCTGTCCCATTGATGAAAATCTTGGCATGTGACATGCTTCCACTGATAAACTCAGGGTGGGGATGACAGTGTGTTAATTTCAAATCTAGACCAAAGAGACACTACGCAACACCATTTGCTCTTTTGGGCTTTTCTATCCTCAGCAAGAAGAGCACACACCAGGGTGCCGCTGCTTCTCTGTTGTGGGCCCTAGAACAAGACACAGGAAGAAGAACCAACCTACTCAATTGGCAGACACATGAGTGAAGAAATGCTAATCACAACATGCTACTGAGTTTTGGGTTTATTTGTTGCACAGCATAATTATTAGTGGTAATAATTAAGTGACACCGTCATTATTTTTATTTACTATTGGACTCTGTGTGTGTGTGTGTGTGTGTGTGTGTGTGTGTGTGTGTGTGTATGCGTGCATGTGTTTGCATGCACATGCCACAGCCTCTGTGTGAAAGTCAGAAGGCAAATTTCAGGTGTTGATTCTTTCCATCCATCTTTTGAGGCAGGGTCTCTTGTTTCTACACTGCTGTCTTCTTCAGACTAGCTGATCTTCAAGCCCGCAGACAATTCAGTCTCTATCTTTCATCTTGCTCTAATAGTGTTGGTATTAAATACACATGCTACCTACCACATTTGGCTGTTTTACATGGCTTTGAGGATCAAATTCAAGCCATGGAGGCTTGTAGAATAAGTGATTTTACCTACTGAGCCGTCTTCTTAGCCCAGCTATTCCTGCTTTCAATGTCCCAGAATCAGGGAACTTAATGGAAAATTCTTTGAGAAATGCTGAGTCACTACTGTAAACAGTCAAGCTGAATTTGCACTCAAGTCTTCCAATTCAGAAGCTTCTTTGTCTCTGCACCAACTGTGCTTTGGGGATTTCTTATGGCAAGGAGAAACAAAAGGATGAGACAAGAGAGATCTGGGCATCTCTAGGATGACATTTAGCCCTGTGACAAGGACACACATATACCCAAAGCTGTCCTTCATCCTAGCCAAGTCCTTGGAGGAACTGATGTCAAGGTTATGATCTCAGGCTCTGTTGGGACTGCTTGAAGTTCTTTCCTTTCTAAGCCCTGCAAAAGGCGCTTTGTTTTCCAGGGTCCTTGTCAGTAGCCTAAATTCATACCAGTTTGCTGAGTTGGTACAAAGTACAGAATTGATGGTACAGAAAGACATTACACAGCCTACAACTCTTTGGACCATATCAACAGATCATCCGTAGCCTCAACTGCAGAAACATTTCATTAAATCCTTGCAGTTTCTCCCCAAAGAGTAGGCATGCCCTTCTATCTTTTGAAAACAGATGGAGACCTAGCAGGATATTCACTCCAGCTGGGACCGTGGATTCACCTGAGCTAAACTCCAGAGACAGCAGGTTAATCTTCATTCAAGAAATGAGTCTTGAGTGCCCTAGGCCATAGAAGGGCTCAGGTATGCAACTGTGTATGCCATGTCTCAGCAGACAGGCCTGCCAGAGAGGATTCCAGTGGGGTTTGCTGAGAGAGCTGAAGAAATCTGATGGCTCTTCTCAGGCTATGGAAGAATTGTCAGGGCTGTCCGTCTACAGAGGTATTGTGTTACGTTTCCTGAGGCTCTGTGTACAAATGTCTTTTCACTGCAGATAGGGCATTGAAAACGGAGCAAAATAACCATTACACCAACTTGGCCAGTCAATGCATTTATTGGGCTCACTTACAGAATAGAGGTGAGGGGTTACGTACAGGAGCATGGGTGACCCTAAAACAGCAGCACCACTGCAAATTCCTGCCCCTTCACAGATGACAACCTCATTGAAGCTTGCACCATAGAATCTCCCTTCCACTTAACTTTGCACTTCCTCTATATTCTAGTATCTCACTTGCAGCTACGGGGAGGAAGGAGGGAGAGAGGGCTGGAATCCCAAAAGCTCCATTACCTGTACCACAGACCTAGCTACTTCTGTATTGTTTTGCTCAATTAGTTGCCATGGTTACCAGCCCAATGCATATCCACTCCAAAATGGCTTTGAGGTGGTCATGTTAAGCCCAAAGCAAAGAGTCATACTACAACAAGTGATTTGTGGAGCTCCCTGCCCTGGCAAATTAGTGGCTAAGGGTTGCCCTCACAGTCAGCCTGGCACGGTAGAAACAAAATGGACTTGATTGGTCATCTACAGGCTAAAGTTCCACCCAGTGATGAGGCTGGTCCATCCATGGGTGAATGAGCTCCAAAATGCAGCTCGAAGCTGAATGGCTGTGTGCCCTGGGATTCATACCTGGAATATTGATTGGAAGTTAAGAAATGCTTAATTAACAAATCAAAGCTTTTGTTTCACACCGTATTTGAGAAAAGTGTATTAGTTACTTTTGCTTAGCTGTGGCTGACATACTTCAAGGAAGAATTTACAAGGGGAAAGATTTCTTATAATTCATAGTTTCAGAGGGCTCAGTGCATGTTTGCTTGGCGCTGAGAGTTTGGCCATAGGAATGTGTGGCAGAATGGTGTCTACTTTGTGGTAGACAGGAAGGAAAGAGATGGAGAGGGGGACAATAGGGTCGAGGGAGAGAACTGTGGGGGTGGTGGAGGAAGGAAGATGAAGAGGGGATGAGATGGAAGGGGAGATGGGGAGGGAAAGAAAGAGATATGAGAGAAATGAACTTGGTAGCCAGGTGTAACTTTCGTATCCACTTTCTGAGGTACGGATCCACCTCTTAAAGTTTCCAGCACCTTCTAAAATACAGCCACGAGCTGGGATCAAGTGTGTTCAACACATGAGCCCATAGAGGACATTTCAGGTACAAACCATAGAGACAGTAAAAGGAAAGAGGCTAGTCAGCTGTGGAAAATTCTAGAAATGCGACTTAGAGGCTCATGGAACAACTCTAGAGGACAGCGCTCCTCAGGTAAGGATCCCTGAGCTTGTCAATGCCTTTGACTCCATGGCAGAGCAGGGATGTGAGACTTGGGTTGAGTGAGCAGGCACCCAGGACACACAGTGTTAAGGAAACACTCATATCAGGACCGGAACATTTAGAGTCAGCCCTTGAGTGTGATCGCTATCCCAAATCTTTCCCCATGGGTGGCTCACAGCTTCACCTGGTCCAGTCCTAGCGGAGGCTCTAGTCACTGACCCTATACTTGGGAGTTGAACTTTGCATCCTGACAAGGTCTGCCACTTATTAGCTTGATAATTTTGAGCTGGCTCCTTAACTCACTAAGCTCCATTTCCCCTGTCTGTAAAATGAGATGGAGTTTGTCTCAAGGAGACAAACCTCTGGTCACTCTTTAATTGTTCTGATATTTACAATGATTTCGAAACATGGTCTGACTATGTAGCCTAGGCTGATCTAAAATTCCTGCTCTTCCATCTCAGTCTCCTGAATGCTGAGATTACAGGCATCTGTCACCATTCCCTGCTAATCAGAGATTTCTATTAGCAAGGTGAGGTGTCATATCCATGAGGGAGACCTTAAGGGCAGTGTGGTAGGTGCTGTGATATATCGCCTGGGTTCTCTTGCAGCACCAGAGGACTGGCTTTCTTGCTGCTGACCTCCTGCAGAAAGGCCACAGCTGCTGTGTGTCCCCCTGAATGGCTTGTCTCCACTGAAAACAGCTGCCTCGTGGAAATCTGTTCTCGGGTCAGCCTTCATCCAAAGACTGAACAGCTATGGATACGAAGGCCTTGTCTTTTGCTTCATCCTGGGCAACTCAGAATGGCCATCTCATTTCTGAAGACCCTACATGTTTGCCATGGCTGCTGGTTGGAAGACAGGCTCAGGAAGAGGCCGTGGCCGGAATTCCTCATCTACCCATATCTGTCCCTCCTGTTCCTTGACAGGCTTCCTCTGCAGACTTCCTGCATGTCACCTGTTAACTCGTCTTGGGGACAGGGATCCTGCTCCTGAGGGACTCGTGCTGAGATAATCATTCCTCTCCATCTTCCGCTTACTATATTAATCAGGATCCTTTGGGTTGTAAAGTTTGGTAAGAACAAGGTATTAGGCAACAGAATCCCAGGAAAGTGGGTCAGTGGGAAGAGCAGAGAGACTACTGGGATCCTTCTCTCATCTCCCCTTAACCTCACATCTTAAACCCCAGGCCCCTTGAGGAAACCATTTCATTTGTAGCTTTCAGATACTCTGGAGGGAGAGTTTGGATAGGTCCCTCCTGGATCAGGTGCTGTCCTGGGTCAATTAGTAGAGCCCAGTCACAAAGTTAAACAGTAAAGAAGACTCCCATGGAGAGTTTGCAAAGGAAGAAAGGGAAGGGTTTGGCAGATAAAGAAAAAGACATCCATCTGTCGTATCTTTTGGTTGACAAGCATCTGAACACTAAACTCTAAATCAAGTAGGCACTGCTCGCCTGCTACTTTGAGCAGGTGAGAATGCCAAGCATTTATGGTAGCACATGCTGTTATGTCTGCCTGTAAATGCCTGACATTGACCACCCTGAATATGCCAAGGTGAGTGTGTACAGCTTCCAGATAATGAAGATATGGCAGGCTGGGAATGTTGACATATATCCACAATTATGACGTAGTCACAACTCTGTGTGCATTCCTTTATTGGTGTGCCCACTCGCTTTCCTGTCTGATACACCCACTTCCTTCTGGTATTTTCTGGAATCACTTCCTGTGTAACATTATTCACACTTAAATCTGTATCTCAGGCTCTCCCACCCCCACAAGGAAATCCAAACAGGTCTATGGCCTAATAGTCAGGCTATATGTACGTGACTTAAGCCCAGACAGTTACCTATACCTGCTGTAGTTTTGAATGTAGTAAGAGGAACAAAAATTCTCTTCAGAGGCAGCCATAATGATGGGGACATTCAGTAACAATAACAGTAAAACAAGGGAGCTAAGTACCTGGCGCGTTGCAAATATTTGCTTATTTTTCTGCCTTCTTGCTGGTCTTCACAAAGTTACCACTGCTGACTGCTGGTGTCTCTGAATACGTTTGGAAGTTGGCAGTACCATCGGATGCTCCACTGGTCAGGTCAACCTCTCAGCTGCCCGTGGGTCCTACTACTTCCCAAGGATAGGTCAGGATTTGGCCTGCAACTCGATGAGTCACTGACCATCACTCCAAGGATTTCTTGAATGTTCCAGTGAAGTCAGGTTTTATTCTAAACCTCAATCTCCAATAGGAAATATAGCTGCCCATCTCATTGGCTCCTAGGCGAGCATCTGATTGGAAGGAATGTCTGTTCCGTTCTCCAGGCCAGTGGAAGGAAGTCTCCGTTGAACTGGCTGAGCCAGGCAGTACATCCTCAGGGTGCCCAGAGCATCAGGTTTCTGAAGCTGCCTGGCTGAGGCTCTGTTGCTGATGGTGGATTCACCAAAGTGCCATCTCAGAGGACAGGGAGCACATTTTGGGTTGTGGGACCACCAAGATCTCCACAGATGTCACCCCTCTGTGTCCCCAGGAATCAAGGTTGTTTAAATTTAAGAGAGCAGCACTAACATATACCTGTCATCTTGCCAGATTCACTCATGGGTGAGCTTCTGATTCCAGGGAAAGATTGTACTAAATATGGGGAAGCCAGGGAAGGGACCAGCAGGAAAATCTGTCCGGCTAGACACTGTCCAAGAAGAGTAAGGATAAGGACATTAAATGTAAGGATTTAAGGTACCACAAACACCTCCTTATGTGGAGGGACAGAGGGGAAAGTAAAGATGAAAAATACTTGCTTATTTTTCTGCTTAAACAAAATTACCATTGCTAAGTGCCAGTGTCTCTGGTGATATATAGAAGACACTTTAGGGTGAGTATATCTTGGAACAGAATCGGCTGGGCCCATGACTTAGTACAGTGATATGGTCTTGCTTCGTGGCCCCCAGGTCAGCTTTCTCATCCAGGGAGAATGTGCTCTCTGCAGTCATCCCCAGTCAAGAGGGTTAGCATGAACTAACAGACAAGTTCCCTGGCTGTAGCCATAAAGGCCTTCTCCAGCAGAAACTCCATTTGTGTGCTGACACCGTCTTCTCTTGTTCATATTTGCGTTGAACAAGCCATTTTCCAAACTGACATTTTGCATCTAGTTAAATGCCAGCAAATCCAGAGAGATGTGGCTTTGACCTGTAGTCTGCCCTTTCGGACAAGCATTTGATGCTGCAGTAACTCTCATTCTAATTGCCAATATTCCACTTTAAAAAAAAAACAACTGGATGAAATGTTTCAGAGTTAATATTATCTCTGTTGAACATTTAATTGAGAAATGTTGTTAAAAAGGCATTTGGTTTAAATGATCTCTCTGTGTGTGTGTGTGTGTGTGTGTAGATATTTATTTTCCTGCAGTAAATTGGCTTTGCATGATTTTTGTTATTATTAGGGAATTAAGGAAGAATTTGCCTTAAAATGGTAAATGTAGTGTCTCTTTTAAAAGAGCTCACAGCATTGCTACATGCAGGGTGGGACTGATGGAACTGGGCAGGTTCTGGAAGGAAAGGAATGTTCAGCCCCCACTTGCAACAACATTCAAATGCGAGGAATACATAGTGCAGATAAGCTTGGGGGTTGGGGCTGGGCTTTTTAGTCTTCACAGCTGTGGGTGGAGCTGCTGAGGTCCCAGGCCAATCACTGAGCGACTACAAGGCTATGGCAGGTGCAGACACTTTGCACATCAGCGCATTCCTCTTTTCCCTGGAGTTCTGAGACCACACCTTCCGGCCGGCTGTGGCTAAGAGCGAAGAGGTATGTCCAGCCAGCCAAAACAGGGTCCTCCACATTTTGTTTCTGGGGATGGAGGGAGTTGATACAGTTTGTTGGATGTGAGTAAACGCTAGCATTTTGTACAAGGAGTGTGTGCCTTGCAGAAGCATGGCCTAGAACGTGTGCCTAAGTAGGTTAGGAGGTCCTGGTGCCAGCTCTTAACCCAGCAGGCTCTGGCTGCCGTTCCTCAGGAGACCTCTGTGCTTTGTGTGCCCTTGAGGCCCTCTGAACTTCCCGTTTCCTGACTTGATTCCCCTTTTCTTTTGCTAGCTCTGGAACCATGCAATGCCTGATTAAGAAAGGTGGTCCAGGAGGGTTGGGAACTAACTTGCCCTAAAGCAGATTCCATTTTTTTCAGCATCTTTCATTCACAAGGAAGAGTAGGTTTTCATTAAAACCAGAAAAGGACTTTTTTATCAAAAGATTCAGTTGCATGAGCTTTGGTTCATGAAACTTAAGAATTGTGGTCAGGCCACAGAATCCACGCTTTGGAAATCCAAGAACAATGTGGAAATTGCCCTTTGAATATTTTTCCTTTTCTCTTTTCTTTCTTGATTCTGTGAAGTCTCTCCAGTGCTTAAGTTCACTTAGCTCCACATTTTTCAGTTTTGTGCTTAGCTTCCTACCGTTTTTTCTTTTTTCTTCCTTCCTACCTTCCTTCCTTCCTTCCATCCTTCATTTCTTCTTTCCTTTCTCCTTCTTTCCTCCCTTCCTTCCCTCCTTCCCTTCACTTCTCCCTCCTTCCCTCCTTCCTTCCTTCCTTCCTCCCTCCCTCCCTCCTTCCTTCCTTCCTTCCTTCTTTCTTTGAGGCAATGTCTCACCAGCTCAAACTGGCCTTAAACTTAGCATGTAGCTGAGGATGACCTTGATTTTCTAAACCACCCCCCACCTCTGAAGCATGCTGGGATTATAGGTATGTGCCACCATGATCAGTTAATGTGGTGCTGAAGATGCAACCACTGGCTTGGTGCTTGCTAGGTAAGCAATGTACAAACTGAGCTACATTCCCAACCCATGATTTTTTTTCCTTATTGTTATTTTCTTGTAATGCTGAGGATTGAATTCAAGGCCTTTTGCATGTTAGACAAGAGCTCCACCAGTAAGCTGCTTTTCCAGATCCAACAATCTGTAATTGAACAGAAAGCATTTGGTATTGTATTAATGCAGAGAGGGAGAAGTGGGGGAGAGGGAAAGGGAGAAACTGGGATGTGAACCAGAGTATCCTGTGTGCTAGAGGAGTATGCTAGCACTGGCTTAGAGACTGGATAGTTCCTGTTTTTAGCTTCAGGGAACTCAGTAGAGAGGAAATTAAAGAGCATAGCAGAATAGAAGCTCTGTGGTTGAGGTGGTTGCATGGTAATTGGGAGTTTGACAAAGGCGTGAACCTCAGTGGGTCCCTCATTCAGCTGGAAAGAACTCGGGGGGTGGGGAGGAGATGATCAGGAAACACCTGCAGTGATGCTCGAGCTGAGACTTCGTGGTTAAGTATGCTAGTTCTTTTCCTCAAAAAAGCTGACACCTGTTGTGGAAGTCTATTTTTAATAATGTATAAAACAATTGTTTTCTGCACTATTAGTGTTTTGTATTGTCTGAAGGTGTTGGATTTATGTGGGGGTGGTTTGATTGCTCATGATCTGCATGTGTTATCAGTAGAACACCTGAGGAGTTCTATATCAATAAAAACACTGGAGCTGGGACACTCAGGGTTCCACTGTCCAGCATGGCACTGGCCAGGATAGTGGTTCCCTCTGCTGAGGTCTGGCAGAGTTTGCACATATGAAAATGCTACCCTGGCTCCGTGATGAGTCACCTCAGAAACGAACTACTACAACTATCATTTTGGCAACAACTAAGACTTATATCCCCCAATCTTATAGCCCTCTGCCAGATGAGATCTTCAGGGCCAGGTATGGTCTACGATGCCCCACCCATCCCTGCTCAGATCCCTCTAAGCCAGAGGTTCTCAACTTCCCTAATGCTGTGACCCTTTAATACCATTTCTCACCTTGTGGTGACCCCCAACCATAAAATTCTTTTCATTGCTGCTTCATAACTCTAATTCTGTCACTGTTATGAATCGTAATGTAAATATCTAATATGCAGATTTCCCTAGGTGACCTTTGAGAACGAGTCCTTCAACCCCGACAGGGGTCATGACCCCACAAATTGAGAACTGCTGAGTCCAAACCTTTGTGCTGGGACTTTAAGACTGGGTATCTTTTACTTAAAAACACAAAGAACCCTTAAATTGTGAAATTAATCAAGAAGGAAATCATTTGACATGAAAAATCTGGGCCAAATAAATACCCTATGTTCTCTGAGCTTCAGAGACTTTGTGTATGCAAAGAGGACAATAATAACCCCTTCCTCTAAGGATAAAAGGCCATGTAGCTGGTGAACAGATGCATGCAAAACCAGCCTATTACATGCAGTAGAATGGACAGGGAGTAATAGGGAGCAGAGACTTTTCTAACAGCTGCCCTCACACCTGTAGCAAATACAGCCCCAGTGCCTGTATCTTCCAGGAACCTTTGGGGATGCAGTGGCCTAACCTGATGCCCTCTGGCCCACCCCAGGCGTAGGGGATCTGGCAACAAAGAAAGCTACCTGACCTTCTTACTGTTCTGTCCGGCACTCCTGTGCCCTTCTCCTCAGCAGGTTCTGGGTTTTTCTTCCTTGCTTACTTCCCTGACATACTGGAGTGTGGGAGGGAGAGAGTGTGCAGTCATACTCTAGTGGGCCCCGCGATGTCATCATTGGCTTGCTCAGGGAGGCTGCTCTTTCATGGGTGATATTTCTGGATGCTTTGGAGACTTCCAACTACGCTGCTTCCTCCAAAGGCATGCTAAGACATTCCCCCATTGGATCGCTTTGAAGGTTCACTGAGTTACTGTGGAGACTGTGTAAACAACATGGTACCCCTGACCTCTTGGACACTGTGTTTAGTCACCGCAGTGGCCAAGGCTCCCTTCAAACTGTATTTGTAGTGCCCTAGGCTGAGGAGCACCACAACTCTGCAGCTCAGGCTCGTGCCTCTCAAGGGCACTGCCACCCTCCAGAGGCTCCCAAGATGCAGAGGAAAGGACTTCCCCTAGACACCCATGACTGGCTAGCAGCAGGCATATGTGTGTGTGTGTGTGTGTGTGTGTGTGTGTGTGTGTGTGTGTGTGTGTATGTGTGTAACAACTGGAGCCTGGGAAAGACCAAAGAAATGTCCTCCTGGATTTCCCACAGCACACTTGTACGGCTCTCTCACATTTCTGGGCAGCTACTTCTGTAAGGTAACAGGGGTGAGCGAGAGATGCTTCTGAGCCAGTTTCTCACTCACCATCCTGTCCAGAGAGCTAAAGTGTCAAGAACAGGTCTGAGGTTGAGAGTGCAGCCAGAGGATGGAACATCTGTCTCAGGTCTGAATCCTGAAATGTCTCAGTTGTATGTCTAGGGTAAAATTACAATTCTCTGTGCCTCTGGTTTCCTCAGAATGTGATGTCCCAGGGCCTTCCCTTCCCAGACTGCTGTGAGCATTAAATGAGTTATTACAGCACTGGGGCATCATGGCAGCTGGTACATATTAGATGCTCCTGTTTGTCATTCTTCTACCTCTATTGCCATGTGGTAAGTGTTTGATAACCACTTTTAGCTATAAGGAAGAGGTCAGACATCTGGGACTTAAAAGTGAGGTGCTTGCAGCTCAGCTTCTGGTGGCATTTCAAACTCTCAGGCAAGGAGATTCCTGATTTGCCACATTCCCTTTTTGTCTTTCCAGTTTTACTGAGGCATAATTGCAGGTATGTATGGTATATAAAGCATTTTGCTCTCTGTGTACATTGTGAAATGATTACCTAGTTAACTGATCCATCATCTCACATGCTTGCCTCTTGTATATGTGAGAGAACAATCAAGAACAATCTCGTCTCTTAGCAAATGTTAAGTATACAGCCCACTGTTGTTAACTGCAGTCACCTGACATACAAGAACCTTTGCATCCTCTAATCAATATCTCTCCAAGTCCCCAGTCTCCAGCCTCTGGCAGCCACCATTCTGCTCAGTGCTCCTGAACATCTTTAAATTCACATGTGAGATCTGAGATATTTGCCTTTCTGGCTAGTTGCTCTCAGTCAGAAACTGTTGAACTCATGTCCTCCATGTTCATTTGTCACAAATGATAAGCTTTCTTTCTTGTTAGAACTAAATAATATTTTATTTTGTGTGTGTGTGAGTGTGTGTGTGTGTGTGTGTGTGTGTGTGTGTGTGTATAATAGTTAATCTTGACTATCAGTTTGATTTGGTTGAGAAGCACCTAGGAGGCTGATAAAATATATCTCAGGGTGTATCTATGAGGGTGCTTCCAGAGATGATTATTAACTAAGGGAGGAAGACCCACCCTGAATGTGGGTGGTACCACTGAATAAGCTATTGACCCAGATAGAATGGAGAATATGCTAGCAAAGGCACTCTTCTCTGCTTCCTGACCACCATGATGTGAGCTGTTCAAGCATCATGGACTGAGACCTCTCAAACTGTGAGCCAAAACGAATCTTATAAGTTTTATAATCTTATAATCTTTAAGTTCTTTTGCTTAGATATTTTGTCCATAAAAAAAGACAGGAAATTGCTACACATATATGTGTGTATATATACATACACATCCCATTCTCTTTATCATTTGTCCATCTGTGGACAGTTGGGTTAGTTGGTTCTACTTTTCAGCTACGTGAACAGTGCTGCAATGAAGATAGGAATACAGGTATCTTTTCAACACATTGATATCACCTTTTGGATATGTACTCACAGCGGGATTGCTGCATATAACCCATTTGTCATTTTTTTTTTGCTTTTGATGGCTATATTGTCAGGGTCATATCCCTAACTGCCACCAAGAAAAATCCTCCCTTGGATCACTGTTGGAGAGCAGCTGTTCTACTATGCTTACTTGTAGTGGTTTTCTGATTTCAAGTTTTACATTTTATTCATTTTTCAGTTGGTTTTGCATGTGGTTTGATACTAGGGTCCATTTTATTTCTTCAGCATGTTGACACCTAGTCTTCAAAACAGAGTTCATTAAGGAAATTGTCAATTTTCTATCATATATGCTTTTGTCATATTCATGCTGGAAATGTCTTTTTCCACCTTCTCCACCAAAGTAAGCTTCATTTAACAAGGCAGCCATGAGAGATCACTGACCAGACCTCCCTTCATAGGAAAATATTCTGGATATAGGGCAGTGTCTAAGACCACATTTTTCCTAGGCAGTTCTCATCTGATGACTGAGTATATTTGGTGGCCTAGAATTAGGACACTACTCTGACTCCTGTCTTCTCTGATGGGCAGTTTTTGTCCTGAATCCTACTGGCCTAAAGAGACATTTTCAGAGTGATACTTTTCAGCTGAGACCTTTCCCATCCTTCCCCTCTGTTTTCACAGGTATTAGACAGACACCCCTTGCTTCCGCTATTTATCTTTTGCAGTTCCCAGCTCCATCTTGGTGTTCTATGAAGTGGTGTCTGTAGCAGTATGCTGCTGTCGTGGCTCACCAAAGAAGACAAGGAGGCATTCTCATATGTAAAAACTTTGCCAGACCTGAGTAAAGGGAACCATCATTCTGGCAAGTGTCATACCAGACAGTGGAACCCCTAGTGTCTGAGCTCAGGTGTTTTTATTGACACAGAACTCCTCAGGTGTTCTACTGATAGCATATGTAGATCATTAGCAATCAAATCTCCCACATAAATTTAACACCTACAGACAATACAAACAGTCAAGGCCTGAACAATCCCTCACCGAACAGTGCAAAAAACAATTATTTTATGCATCACTAAAACAAAAACTTCTACAGCATTTTTCCATTTCTGTATAAGACAAAAAATGCTTCATCTCTACAGCACAATTTAACACTACATCAGCAAAACTATTTACAAGAGGAACAATCACATGGACAGGACCAAATGAAACCAAATATCTATCAAGCTTTTCACAATGTCTTTAGACAGTAGAAAAAAACATTATTAATGTCCAATTATCTGGAATCCATTAATGATCTTCTGGGCTTCTCCAAAGGGCTTGGATCACTTCTCTGGCTCTGACCTCTGCAGCACACACAGTTTGTTCTCTAGGCGCCAACTGGCTCCATGCCACTGCTGTTGTGGTTCTTGGTGGTCGTCCCATGGCGCTGGCATCTTCAGAACACTGGTGTCCCTTGCTGCATCTGGGATGCACTTTCATCAATAGTCTTTCCTGGGCTCTCTTCATGGTGCCAAGCCTCAACTTCTTTACATGACCCCTTCAATCTGGGACTTCAACTGCTACTGAGGCTGCACCCTCACTAATGGCCTCTCCTGGCCTCTCACAGTGCCAAGCTGCTCTCCAAAGACCCCTTCATGCCTTCAAAATCAGTATCAGCTGGTGACTTTTAGAATACAAAGTTGGTCTACTAGCTCGAGATACAACCTTGGCCAGTTCTGGAAGACAGCTTCAGAGTGCTGACCCTGAGGAAACACTTTCCAGAATTTAAGATAGAGTCTGGTTTGCAGGAAAAATAATAACGTGTAACTTTGTCTGCAGGAAGAGTTCCCTTGTGGGGTGGAGTTCTCATCACCATAGCAGATGTGTCTTGTCAGGACTACCTCACCTCATCAGTATCTGGACAGATTTGTAGAAAATATAACATATCATAACATAACATAACATAACATAACATAACATAACATAACATAACATAACATAACACATAACAAACTCTTTGAGGTATAGAGTTTCTTTTTCTTCTTCCCTGTCTCACATTGGATTAACTGGCATGATGTCGTGTCCTATATTGCAGGCACCATTTGTAGCATACGCCACTGTATGGCTCAGTCAAGAAGACAGGGAGGCATAATCATTGGTGCAAACCCTGCCAGACCTCAGCAGAGGAAACCAGTGTCATGACAAGTGCCATATTGGACAGTGGAACCCTGAGCGTCCTAGCTGAGGTGTTTTTATTGATATAGAACTCCTCAAGTGTTCTACTGATAGCATGTGCAGATCATGAGCAATCAAACATCCCCCACAGAAATCCAACACCTACAGACAATACAAAATGTATTTTATACATAACCAAAAATAAACTTCCACAACAGATAGTTTCATTCAGTGATGGGCATATGGACATGTAGAACTATTTCCTCTGAAATGAACCATTCCTTCCTGGAGGGAAGAGGGAAGGTGTAGGACTCAGGATGTGCATGAAACTTCCAGGACTTGGGAAGCTCCTCAAAGTTGTAAGATCTACAAGGCTATTTACCAAGGTTATATAAGCCGCGGAGAAGAGATGCTCTGCCTGCCAGTTTATGTAGCAGCCTCTCAGGATGCAGCTTTCATGAGGCATTGCCCATGCTGGGTGGGCTTCTCAGGAATGCAGCAGCCTTTGAGTCACCCACACTTATACTCCTATAACCCCAACAAACTCACTGGTTCACCAAGATAAACTTGGATGAAACTATTTCTTTGACCCATCATTGGTGTACTGTCTAGAGTGAATAGACATTTGTTTACATGTCTCCAGGAAATGTCACACAACACTTGACTTGACTTTCTCTTTGGTTTTCCTGGTGGTCTATGCCAGTGGGCATTTAATGGTGGAGAGGCCTAAGTAGGGAGGGTTCCATGTGGAATTCATGGCATCCCTTGGCCTTTCTGCTTCTCTGTTTGACTCCTCTGTGATTTGCTAGGTGCATGAAAAAAATGCCAGTACACAGACACATGCATACACAAATATGAATGAAAGAACATACATGTTCACATGCAGACATTAAATGCACGAATGTACTAATTTGTAGATACAGATCCAC
Organism: Cricetomys ansorgei; assembly: GCA_026225945.1. NCBI lineage: Eukaryota > Metazoa > Chordata > Mammalia > Rodentia > Nesomyidae > Cricetomys > Cricetomys ansorgei. The sequence continues at coordinate 3,694,944 of JAMJFZ010000736.1, forward strand.
ATCCAGATATATGCACATACATATACGCACTTGTGCTTGCATATATGTATGTGTACATACACACATACTGGTTATCATGAGGAACCAGCGATCAGTTTCATTGCTCTGTGGACACCTCTCCTCTCTGAGTCAAAGAAGCACCAGGAGAGAAGTATCTTTTTCCTAAGAGGGTTGGGTAGTTTTCCTGAGAAAGTGTGTCAGAAAAATGTTTCCTTCAAAAACTCACATGGCCTGGCATGGTGGCTCAGTGTTTAGGTGGCTGTACTTACAGACTTATACCAGGATTTGATCCCCAGCACCCACATGGCAGCTTACAACCACCTGTAACTCTTGTCTTTGGGGATCTGATGCCCTCACTGGTCTTTGTGGGTACTGTACACAGGTTTTACACAGACATGCATTCAGGCAAAGCACTCCCACACATAAAATAAAAGTAAACAAATTCAAACAAACATAAATCTCACAGAATGTTTCTTTTTGCTTTGCTTTGAGAGTGTCTCAATATACAGTTCAGGCTGGCTACTCATTATCCTCCTCCCTTGGCCTTCCCAGTGCTAGGAGTATAGCCTGTGCCACCCAGAACATCGTTTCCATCCAGAACATCCTCAAAGGGAAGTTTCCTGTTCAAATATCTGTTTTCTTGATGGGAGCTGGTGAAGCGGCCCACTTGATACTCGTTACCCATCTTGGCTCTTCTCCATGCTGCATGGCTCAGGCCCCGTTCATCTGAAACCTCTCACAGACTGCAGCATGAGCCGGTGTGGATGGCTGTCTCACTGCTAGGGGCCTGGACCACTGTGGCAGAGTCCCTTTTTCGTTTTCCCCAGGGTTGCTGAGGACTGGCACGTGCTGAGGTGTCCTTGGAAAGGAGCTGTCCTGCTCTGATGAACCCAGAGGGATTCTGGTCCCTCTGAAGACTGTGCTCCATGATAAAGGACATGGACAGTTTTGCATGGTCACCATACCAGGTGAATCAAGGCCACATGACCATCAGAAGAGCTGGGCATGTTGGCTGGGTGAGACAGAAAAAGTCAGTCATAAGCATTAGCACGTGACTGGACTCGGTAGCCAAATGCTGGACCTCCAGCACAAACACGGAAGAGTGGAACAGTTTCCAGTAAGAAGACGATGACGGTCCATTGTTCCACATGAGCCAGTTGAAAGAGGAAATCCTCTTCTGGCCTGGAAGATAAACAGGGTTGTGGAAGTCCAGGCTGGTCTGGCACAGGATCTCTTCCTAGAGAGACCACCCACCAGCACCACTTGGGAAACCAGTTTAGACTGGTCCCAGAGAACTTACAAGGCATCTGATGGACCAAAAACAAGTCTGTACTTCAAAATCTTTATTTTGTTGGCTGTCATGTAAAAAGACAAACAGCAGGAGAGGGGGAAAAAACCCTGATTTACCTCAAGTAATAGTTTCAGAGTGAAAATGAAAACAACTCAGGGTTAGTCACTAGAACCGAGCAGCTCTTCTAACTATTGGAAGGAAGGAGATAAAAGGGAGGGGCTAAAATGACAGGATGAGGGAGGGAAGAAAGAGGAGAGACCAGGAAGGATGGGGAGGCAGGTATGTGAGAATAGTCAGTACAGATCCTGTTTAGTGTGAGTTCAGAACGACACAGGAAGGTGTTATGCTCATAAAATGCCTTTTTCTATTTGTGCTGGCATGTGGTCCAGTGCAGTATTCTTTCACTTTTGACAAAGACATGACACCAAGAATGGTGTTTTGTTCTGACTAAAACCAAGTCAAAACCAAGGGGTGGGGGAAAACAACCTAGTAAGTTATCTAGCTATGTAGACAAGTGGCTACTGATATGTGCCCTCTGTTCTGAAGGCAATAGGGGTGGGTGGGAATTGTAGCTAGTAGGTGTATGTCAGTCCCCTTGAAAGGGTACATTGCTATCAGACTGTGTATCATTGCTTCAGGGGATACAGAAACCGTATTTCTAGACATAACTTTCTGAGAGATGCTAAAATTCCAATTTTATGGTAAGTCTCTAGCTTTAAAAATAGTAGATGAGTTTTTAAAAATTGAATTTATTATTATTGTTTTTGTTGTGTGCGAGAGAGGGTGAAAGGGTTGAATACACGTATGGAGGCCAGAGGACAACTTTTGAGAGCTGGGTTCTTTTCTTCCAGGGACTAAATTTAGGTAGTCAGGCTTGTGGGGCAAACACAGTTTTTTTTTTGTTTGTTTGTTTTTGAAATTTCACTTCAGGATACATTTCATTTATGTAGGTTGTTTCTCATTTGTTATCTGCCTCTTTTATTTTTTCTTCTAATGAACACTCTATCTGCTTATACACCTGCATGCCAGAAGAGGGCATCAGATCCCATTATAGATGGTTGGGAGCCGCCATGTGGTTGCTGGGAATTGAACCCAGGTCCTCTGGAAGTGCAGCCAGTGCTCATAACCACTGAGCCATCTCTCCAGCCCCCTGTTAGCTGACTCTTGAAAGGATAGTTGAGAAGGATGAGATGCGGCATGGCACTCGCTGTTCCCTTCACGCCCTCCCCTTCCCCTCCAGAAGCTAAGCAGGCAGGCTGGCGTTTTTGGCATAAGGAGAACTTTCAAGTTAAATAAAATTAATTTCTTGTTTTCAAACAACACTGTAGCAGTTTTTAAATTCATTGGCATTCCTCCTCTGAGGGGTAGCATCTATGTCTTCTCCCTGGAATGTGGCAGGCTTGCTACCGTTTTTTGGCTAACTGTGTATGGAGAAAATAACACAGTGACTTCTACACTGACTCCGAAAAGGCCAGGCAGCTTCTGTCTGTTTCTTTTGGGGCTTTCCTCATGTACTTGTTCTTGAGAGGGCCAGACTCTCCATGTCCTTCACAAAACACCCCCAGAACTCAGTCACCATGCTGAGAAGCCTGAGCCATAGCACCAGAGGCCCTGTAGAGGTGCTCCAGGAAGGGTTTCTCTAGCAACCTTCTAGCCAGCAGTGAGCAATGGTTCCCATCACTGTATGGTGACTATCACTGTGCAGGAGCCACCTTGGATAACTCATGCATTTGAGCCTCCAGTGGACTGCAACCCCTGGCACCACTTTACTGGGATGCCTTGAGGCATCCCAAGAGAGAACTGCATAGCTGAGTTCAGTCAATTCTTAACCCCAAGATATGGTAATACTTGTTTGCAGGATCAGGGTAGTTTTGCTACCTAGTAGTAGTACCTGGACCAAGCTTCTCCTTGGTTGGTACCTTTGTACAGGGCTCTGAGTGTTCCCTGGGTCTTGCCATCACTGCTGGCTCCCATTTCCCAGGGTGTTGGTATCAAGTGTTTCGATGATCCACTCTCTTGGAGCTGGAGGAAGAGAACAGTTGTGGGAGACTTGAGCATCAGTGAGCTGGGGAGGGTATGGAAGCAGTTCGGAGAGCCACAGTTCAAGGTAGCCTCCACAGGAAGCAATTAAAATGGGAGAGTTAGCCTTAAGGAAAGAGGCCGGCTTTACCTTTGCATCTTAGAGATTTGACCCGCGGCAGATTTGTCAAATCCCTTCTTCTGGCTAGCCCAAGTCACCTGGCTACCTGGTGTTGGGACAGTAGACTTGTGTACACATAGAGAGTGCACCCAGGAACATGGAGAGGTCCTGAGCTGTGCCTCTCCTCTGAGCCAGAAAATGTCAGTGAAAAGAGAATAGGAAAAATCAGGTGAGAAGGAGGAAGAAAGGAGGTGAGGAAAGGAAGGAAGAGGAAGTGATGGAGAGGAAAAAAAAGGAAGGAAGAAGGAAGGGAGAAGGAGCAAGGAAAGGAAAGGGGAGGAAACATGAAAAGGAAAGAGGAAACGGACAAAGGATGTGGGAAAGAAAAGAGGGGATGGGGAGGGAGAAATGGGGGAAGGAAAAGAGAGGAAGAGGGGAAGGCAGGGAGGAGTGAGGCATGAGAAAAGGAAGAAAGGAGGGAGGGAGGGAGGAAGGAAGGAAGGAAGGAGAGGGACAGAAGGAATAAGGGATGAAGGAGAGCTGGAGAAAGGTGGGAAAGGGAAGCAGAGAAGTAAGGAGGAAAGGAAAGAAGCCGACTGACAGCATGGCTACCCACACGGTGTTTTCATTTCCCACTCCCCTGCCGTATTCCATTCATCAGAAACAGATGGACTGAAGGCCGTCAAAGCCTACCCAGGCAGGAAGCATTGCTCTAATTTACTCAGGTCACGGCAAATCCATTGGCATTCAGCATGTGAAGTTGTTTGAACTTACAAGGAGTAACCCAGCAACAGCAATTACCCCACGTGTCCGTCGTGCTCTGATGATACAAATGCAAGCGGAATGGAGTCTCATAATTTCGAAAGGTGACAAAAAATTGGATTCTGCTGCTTCACCTTCACCTGTGAAGGAGCAGAGAGATGCCGGCAGGCCAGCTAAAGACACAAAGTCCTTGGGCTAGGCTCCACCGAGGGAGTCTCCTTGCCCTGCTCTCTACCTTGGGTCTGCTGCGTCAGGTGGGCTTTTGTCTGCCGAGAGCACACCCCCAGAATTTCTTATCAGACTTACTGTGAAAAGAGCTAGCGGCTGGCTAGTAAGAACACATCCGTTCAGAGCCTGCTGTTCAGGAACTGGGATTTATTTTTTGTTACAGAGAACCAGAGCTGATGTCAACATAGGCACTATCCCTGAAAGAAAAAAAAAAAAACCAGTGATAATAATCTTGCTGTAATATATAACATTTTGTGAGTTCCAATTCTCAGCGTGGTACTGTCTGCAGTACATATATGTCTCAGTCTTCAGAGCAATTCTGTGGGGGCAGTTTTAGTATTCTATTTAATAAAAGATGGTGATTTTGAGACACAGAGAGGTCAAAGTCTGTCCAAGGTCACACAGCTACTGAGGGAGACACCCTGGATTCAGATTCCCAGCAATTCCGTTTTCGGAGTCCCATCCTCAATTATTTTGGGCAAGGCGACTCCCAACTGAGTCAAGAATTCAAATTGTTAAGAATCACTTTGTCTTGCAGTGGTGGTGCACGCCTTTAATCCTAGCACTCAGGACGTGGATCTCCTGTGAGTTCGAGGCCAGCCTGGTCTACAGAGTGAGTTCCAGGACAGTCAGAGTTACAAGAGGGAAACCCTGTCTTGAAAAACCAAACCAAACCAACCAAACAAACAAACAAAAAGAATCACTTTAATAGTACCCATTTCTATTCTTTAAAAAAAAGGTAAGTATCCTGTCAGTAGCTCCTATCCATTCATTAAGTCAGGGTTATTCCTTGGCTATCTTGTTGGTCTTTATTTCATGCGTGGCAAAGGAAAAGTTCACTTAGATCCTAGATTCACGCTTCACCCCATTAGACTGGCTTTCTCATTATGATTCGAAATCAGTGAGTTTTTTTTTTTTCTGGAAGGTCTGGTCGACTAGACTAATCACAGCTGTGTTTGAGGGGATCTCTGAGGAAGGGATATTTCTCCATGCAGTCTAGATTGGCAATCAGGGCCCAGCCTGGGTCATCAGCTGCCAACTCCCAGGGCAGCTCAGCAATGGGCTGAGAGCTCTCAAGTCCCACTTTGCTTGATGGGCACAGTCAGTGGCCTCCAGGGAGTTAGCTGGAACGCAGAAGCCTGAGCAATTCTTTAGGCTGGAGGTAGTTAGCCGATTCATCTCATGCTGGGTCACTATCAGCAAGAAGCTGATGGAGAGTGCAAGAGAGAGTAGAGGAATCTGGGGGTTCTGTGTGTGACACAGACAAGAGCTTTCCTTGGGTTACAAAATGTCTCTGGGCTTGATTCTGGAGGTAGGTGTGCCAGGAGAAAGATGCTCCTCTCTGTCACCAGGAAACAGATGGCTAGGCCTTCCTTGTAAGCAGGTGGCCTGCCAGCTGATGCTAAAACATCCAGGCTCTCCCACATTGTCAGAGCAGGCAGAGGCTACTGAGGTCTTTTAAAGCAACCCTTTTATTCCTCAACTAAGGGAAGAGGCAGGACAGCGTATTGTTCTCTAGAAAACCAAACACAATGGAATATCCTCTTCTCAAAGTCACATTTAAAATCCCCCAAACTTTTCAAAGAGGGGGAGGGAGAGAGTCTTCAGAGAGATGAAAAATGGTGTTCCCCTTAGGCTATTTTGTTTTGGCAGAAAAGGGGAAAGTTCTAGATTCCCAGAACTTTATGATATTAGAGATCATTTAGTTTGGGATCCAGTGTTGCCAAACAGATATTTCTAGAGAAAAAAAAATTAAATGGCACATTTTCACAGGAACCATATGATTCAGAGACGTTGGTTCCACAAGATAGTCTTTTAAAAGCCATTTGGGGGATGCTGGGAAGATGGCTTAGTTGGTGAAGCGCTTCTTGCTGAAACATGAAGACCTGCGTTCTGATTCCTAGCACTCTTCCAAACCTGGCATGGTGGTTCATGCCTGTAGTCACAGTGCTGGGGAGGGAGGGAGAAAGATGGCTCCCTGGGCCCACTGTCCACAGAGTCCAGCCAAATTGGTGAGCTCCAGGTCCAGTGAGTGACCGTGTGTTGAAAAATAAGGTGCAGAGCAATTAAGGAAGACACGTGACATTAATCTCTGGCCTCCACATGCATGTGTGTACACGTGAACATACATAGTCATATACGTCTCAAAGACATTTGAGCCAAACAAAATATACTCAAGAACTGCATTCGGTTCCTGGGTGTTTGCTTTGCAACCGTGGGAGAAGCCTAGTCACTTGCAGAGAAGGGGACACAGAGATAAGATCCTTAAGTGGAGAAGCAGTAGCAGATGGCTCCTCAGTATTAGATCTACAGCAGATATTATCAGGGTCCCAATCCTCCCCTACCTTCTGGATTCTGTTGACTCTCTCCCTGTTTCTCAACAGTGAGAGTCTCCAGGTGTATACCCAGGAGGTGTATTGAAACCATTTTGCCTGTATAAGCGGAAAGTATTGACTCTCCACTCTCAATATACTAATATACCAGCAGGGCTGCCCTCCCTCTGTCTCTGGCTCCCACCATGCTCTTAAGGTCTTCATTGCATTTTCCAAATAAAAGAACTATATTCAAACCCTGCAATCCATCAGAGTTACCCCCAGTGAGACCCATAAATAAGCCCATCTCTAGATGACGGGCCACAGTGGGGAGAAGAAAGCCTTGTCTCTGGGATTGTCAGCTAGTGTAGACCTTACAATTATGGAACTAGAATCTTTCTCCCCACCAGAGTCAGGTACCCGTGTCTCAGTACAGGAGCTCTTGTTATCCCTGAGGATGGTCACAAAGAGACACAAGGAAAAAGACAGCAGAGATTATGTGGCTCTAACAGCCTGGGGAAAGGCTATGTCAGAAATGGGGCTGGGAATGCTGATTCAAGCATATTCAGTAATAGAGAACACACTGTCTTGGGCAAGCTCAAATAATTATTGGTACCATGTCTCTGAATATCCTGTAAACTCAAAATAATAAGCATGCCATTTCTATTAATACTACTTTTATTAAAAGTAAAGTTCAACTCGATGACGTGAAAGAGACAGGCAAATGATCTTCCCATTTTTTTTTTCCTACTCCCTTCCCCTCTTCCTTCTTCCCTCCTCCTCCCATGGCCTCAGAGGGCTGACTGGCATTAGCCACTCCTGTCTCTGGCACCCCTGGATGGTACCACCACTGGGGCCACTTTGAGCTCGTTCTTGTGTGTTTCCCAAGTCTTGGCTCAAGGAAGAAATGAGAAAGCCAGTTTCAAGGAGGGGATATCTTTTTACCTTTGCTGTGCTATGCTGCCTTCAGCAGCTGGTAAGGCTTACGAATGTTTCCTCAGAAAAAAATAATGGTTTAAACATATGTGATAAAATACAGAGTCACAAAAGAAGCCAAAGATATTAAAAATGCTTATAAAAATATGAAAAACCAGAAATGTGATAAATACACAATTATCAGTGCCTCAAATATGATCCAGTGGCAGCTCTAATAACTATCATTTCCAAGTGGTGCTAAGCATATATCATGATGCCTGCAACAACTATAAAGTACTGCAAAAATACCCACTCTCTCTTGGTGATAAAGTTCCTGACATGCTAACAACTGTGGACATGCTGAATTGCAAGCAGAGGTTAACAGGAATAAATTATGGATTCGTCCTATCCAAAGGAACAGAGTCCACTTGCTAGTACTTATCTCTCTAGATACCAGACATGAGATGGAGAAATAGCTCTTCTGCCTTCTGGTTTCCAGTGGGTGTGGTTAGCCAGCATGGCCGCGGACAATTGCTCAACTGTCCAGTCAGCCACATGCTTAGCAGCTATTTGTGAATACCCCTTGTGTTCCAGGCACTCCGTTTACTTCAAAAGCATCCATTTAAACCTGGCATGCTGGTACATGCCCATAATCTTTGCATTTGGGAGGAAAAGACATGAAGATTGTCGTGAGTTTGAGGCTAGTCCTGTCTGTATAGCAAGATCTTATCTCAACAAAACAAAAACAAAGGCATCTCTTTAGGCCTTCAGGTACAGGCAGGTAGTGGGACGATCGTATTTCCCAGTTGATAGCACACAATGAAACCTGCTGCATATAAAGGCTGACTTGCCCATTATTCCCTCTCATGTAGCCCTTGCCTCCATTATCCCCAGTTTTTGCCTTTGGTCCCCTCCCCACAGTCATCATAACGTGTCTTAATATGTGTACACATCTGTGTAACACAATACCACGGGATGAGTGGGATTTTAATTTTTTTATAACTAATATCTCGTGATAGCTCTCATTCATCTCTCTACCTTTTTCTACTCAGTGCAGCGTCATGAAGAACTGTCACCTGCTATAAGTTGGTCTTGTGTATGGCTTCTTATACTTGAATGTTTCATAGGGTACTCTATGGTGTTTAGTTTTAAATGCCAACTTGCCACAACCTAGAATCACCTGGGAAGAGACTTTCAGTTGAGGAACAGTCTAGATCAGATTTGGACCGTGGGCATATCTGTGGAGATAGCCATGATTGTTAACTGATACAAGAAGACCCAGCATGCTGCAGTTGACACCATTCTCTAGGCTGGGTCTTGAACTGCACCAGAGAGAAGAAAGCTAGCAGATAGCATGGGTGCGTTCATTTCCCTCTGCTCTTGACTAAGGATATGATGTGACTAGCTGCTTGAGTTCCTGCCTTGACTTCTCTAAAGTGATGTAGTATAACAGAATTGTAAGCTAAATAGACCCTTGCATGCCCTATGTTGCTTTTTATTGGGTATTTTATTACAGCAATATAATTGAAGCTAGAGCATGTGCCCACTGTATTCTTCCCATCCACTTCCCTAAGGATAGAAACCCAGGCTGAAGCTAACTGTCCTCCAGGTTGCTACAACTAACAGGTCTGTGGTGAGAATCCTTTCAAAAATACCTCCAAGGATTTGTGCATAAGACCATTGTTCTGGCTTCTGCACCTGGGATGGGATAGTCACTAGAGCATGATCTAACAAAATGTCACTGAGCCAAATCAGATAGCTTCCTTGAAAAGTTGTGCCAGTTTACCTGCCCACCCACCAATGTACAAGGACTCCACTCTCTCCATCCCCTTATCAAAAACTTGCTGGACTCTCCTCTGTGATTCTGTCCATGTTGATGGGTGTGAGTATCAGACTCCTTACATAGTGTAGCAAATATTTGGGGGGTGCCTAGGAATACCACTTGTATGTGCCCCAACAATAACAGATAGGACTGAGCAAGTTCAGAGTCACACTGAAACAGCATTTTATATTAACCTTGCAGCATATATGTCTCCATTTGTTTCTCCACCGTGGTCTTCATCTGAGAACTAGTGCAGCCCAGAAGCAAAGCCTAGCAACATGGTAGACTCAACCATGCCCGAATTTGCAGTCCTAAAGACTTTGTATCTGACAGGACACACAAATGTATGAGCCAGTTTCTTTAAAGGAAGTCTACCTTCAGTCCATATCTGTCTCCATTTCTAGCTTTACCTCCATCTGCATCTCTGTCTTTACATCATCTCCATCCTTATCTCTATCTCCTGCGTCACTTCCATTTTGAGACCTAGCTTTACTTCCATTTACAGTCTCTGTCTCCATCCCCATTACCATGTCCACCTCCATGTTTGCCTCCAACTCCATCTTCACCTCCATCAATAGAAATATCTTTGTCTGTCTACAGCACACATCATATTGCTTCTATGACACTGGAGAACCCCAAGTAATATTGCATTCCATATAGCTCTTTTTGAAACAAACCACTTGCTTTCAAGCTCCTGTGTCACAATCTGCTTCTGAAGAATCTAAACTAAGTCAGACAGATCATTTGCCACCACATGGACCTGCTGGTCATATCTATAATCACTATTCGTCACAAGAGAGAAGAATTTGTACCAACTTGTTGAGTAGCTACTGGGAGCCATATTGTGGTCCCTCAGAAATGATCACGATATTAGCGTTGTCTCTTCTAGTATAAAACTTCCCATGCTGAACACTGTCATTAATCCAACTCAACAACTGACCAAATTGATGCATGTTGTCATTCATATTCGTGTATGTGTGTGGTTATGGATTTTAGAGATAGAGTCTCACTATGTAGCCTAAGTTAGCTTCCAACTCGAGATCCTTTTCCTCAAGCTTCCGAGTGCTGGGTTTATAGGGTTATGGATGTGTGCCACCACAACTGGCTTCCACTTACATTTGCTCAGTTTCTAACATGTGTTTGTCTCTGGGCAGGTTGGCTATGGTCAGGAAAGTGGAGTCATGTGTTTGAGGCAAACCCTGTGTGTGAGGTGAGCAATTTTTCAGAGAACAGGGGCTAGATATGGACACACCATCACAAAGACCTTATGCCAATTGTAAATCAATCATAGCATCAGTAATGATTGCCACGACAGAGAATACAAATGAGACTATTTCGCTAGAGCTGATTTGGATAAATGCAGTTCACTATGAAGGTAGACTCATTGTTAGAAATGATACAATTACTGCAGAGTTCTTTTAGTGGGAGAGCCTTCACAGACATGGCTTTCTTGCAGGTGAGTAAAACATATGGAAATGGAATGAAAGGGGGAGAAGCATTCTTTCTGCACGTGGGGAGAACAGATCTGCTTCAATATATCCATATCTATAAATAGATCTTAGCCAGGCAGTGCAGCTGGGCCTCTCCACCTGACACTTGTCTATCATATAGTGTGTCAGAAACATCTAGAAGCTGGGTATAATGGTGCAGGTTTGTAATCCCAGCTATTTGGAAGGCTGAGGAGAAAAGAATTGCAAGTTCAAGGTCTGCCTGGGCTACAGAATGAGTTCCAGACCAGCTTGGGTAACTTAATGAGATGCAGAATTTATAAATAAACATTTATCAAAGGATGGTGATGTAGTTCGATGTAGAATACCTGTCTAGCATGTGAGAGACTCTGGGTCCCATCCTCAATACTGAGAAGAAAAGCATCTAGAATCATCTTCACACATAGTCAAGCAAGCGTGATCTCTCTCTGCCCTCATTACATGTCATTCTCCTCTGATCATGCCCTCCACAATGTGAATCTGTAATCAAGTCAACAGCTTGTTAGAGTCTATGTGTCAGGTTAAATATTGTGGGACCTTTTTCATGTACATGTTAGTGTCTCTCCCAGCACACCGGCTGACAATGAGGCCCCGATGAAGGGGGAAGGAATGTACTTTCTTGGGAAGGATAGGTTTCGTAGAGGGGAAGCCCCTTCCCAACAGGGAGAGAAACATCTTCCCAACAGCCAAAGCGCCTGGGCAGAGTCTTGCCACCGCACTCTAAACTGGAGTCTTGAAGTGGGAGGGGACCAGAGATGACAAGGAGACTCCTGTGGTCTATAGTGGATACTAAAGAGTGGAGACTGGCGAGCAGAGTCACCCTGCAGTGCCCTGATATCGACATGTATCTAGCAGCAAAGCGAAAACGGCACTGCGGTCTGATTAGGCAGTGTTTGTTGCAGCGTAAAGTAATGACAGCATTAATTTTGCTCACAAACCAGCCATCTGAGCTGAGCCCAGTGGGGAGAGCTTTTCTCTGTTCTACAAAGCATCAGCTGGGGCAGCTTGAAGGCTTGGGACTGAAATCATCTGAAGTCTCGTTTAATCACATGCCCGCTCATTGATGGTGGCTGTCGGCTGGGACAGTGGGAACCATCACTCCTACATGTGGCTTTCCCAGGTGGTCTGGGCTTCCTCAGGACATGGTAGCTGGGTTCCGAACACAAACAATCCAGAGGAACAGGTGTCGGAGTGTCTTTTTTTTTTTAATGACCTCAGAAGTCATACAGCATCACGCACACCATGATCATCTACTTCTTAAGAGCAAAGAGAAGGTGTAGACATATCTTTCTAGAAGAGTGAGTGTGAACTTCACACTGTAGAAGGGCACAGAGGATAGACTAGAATAGAATAGTGGTGTAGGTGTCATTGAGCACTACACTGTGCCACAGGGAGGAAGGGAAGAAAGGCGGGGTGGGAATTGAGCCATCATAAGGATTGATAGAGATCAATATTTTTCTCTCTGGTGCTGCATAAGTCATCATAAGTTCCATGGACCTAATGGAGCTTCAGAAGTTGGGGTGAAGCGGGGACTGAGTTTCCTAGGAGCTGAGTAGGAGTAGACATAGGAGCTGCGTAGATATAATAACAGTAAAAACTGAGGTATGTGGCTGGATATTACTAATACTACATCCAAGGAAGATGGCTAAACCAGACAAGGTGAGGCCGAGGACTCTGTCCTGAGCAAGGTATGTAAGAACAATACGGCCATGGAGTGATGGGAACAGCAGATGGTGAGAAACTAAGAAGGGAGTCTGCTTCCCTTGAAAGCTGGAGCAGCTCTTCAGCATTTCAGGAAACCTGGCCCAAGTGTAGAACAGGCCACCAAAGGCTGAAGGTGTCATGGAACCCATGAATGTGCTGGGCAGAATAAAGACTGAAAAGGGCACATTTTATTCGGGGGCTTATAGACAGAATTATATCTCAGGTGATGGCAAGGTAGGTTATGTGTTATGAAGGAGGAGGAAAGGATATGCACACTAACCTGGGCAAAGGTGGGCCCCATACCTGACCTTTCTAAAAACAGTATTGAAATGTGTAACATCAGTGAAAGAAGTCTGGGCACCAGTGGCTGTCACAACATGCCTGGCTTACTATCTTAACAACTTCGATTTCTGTCTAGGGGGATTCACGCTTGGGTTGCCTGATGGACAACAAGACCGTTATGACCAAGAGGGCAGTAGTTGTGTCAAGTTGGATCCCCATCTCTATGATGAGCGTAGAGGAGTCAGAACTGACTTCGCACAAGGAGTAGACCACAGACGCGTCTTCAGCATCTCCTCCCCTCCCCCACCGACTCTCTAAATTCCCTCTCCCACAAAATCACTGTGAGGTAGCCGTGATTATCCTCATCATACAGCTATGGAAGAAGAAGCTCACACACACAGAGCGACCTGCCCAAGGTCATCTCTAAATGGCAAAGGCAGATTGTGCTCTTTCCCTCTCAGCCCCGGCCAATAGATCTTTCTGTGGGGATGACCAGAGACCTTGAGGAAGTGAAATTTAAATGGCATGCAATTTTAATTCACTTTGGCTTAAATATAATAGTCACAAATGTGGCTAGTGGTTTGCATATTGGTCAGGGCAGATATAAGTCATTAGCAGGTCATTGCCTGCCTTAAAGGGATGATACCCTACATTTGCTTAATGAGAAGCTTTTAAGTGTGTGTGTGTGTGTGTGTGTGTGTGTGCACGTGCATATGTGTGAATTCCTTTTAGAAAACAAACAAAAAACAGAAGGAAATTAATTAGAAGTAGAATGAAATTCCTCATGTTATTTGCTGGATTACGCCATGACCAACATTTTGCCCTATTGCCTTAATTATTCTATGCATGTAGTATGCACACTTACATATATGCACATCATAAATAAACATATGTACTGGTATAGTAATGACCAGGATAAGAATGACTTAGAGATAGCAGGATGTTCTGCCCTTAATTCTTCAGTATGTACCTCCTGCAAACAAGAATGTTTTCTTCTAATGCCACAGGATCATGGCTAAAATCAGAACTTCTACCCTTCGTACAATCTCACTTACTTTGTAGTCCAGATGTAATGTCCCATCTTAAAAAGTATTTTTGGTTGTTCCTGACCCCAGATTCAATCCAGGAACTAACACCACATTGATTTATCCTCAGTTTTATTTGTTCTAGAGCAAGTCCCAGGCTTTTCTTCAACTTTCATGCGAGTTTTGGAGTAGCTTGGAATGCCATCTTGTAAAGTGTTCCTCAAGATCTGTGTGTCTACAGTTTCCTCATAGTGATGATCAGGTTGAGGCCACTGGACAGAAGCTTCTCAGTGAGAACCATCAACAGGGTTCGTGAGGCCAGTTTGCCCAGTATTGGTATAAGATTGGACCGCCTGGTTAGGAAGTTTCTACCACAGCAATGCCACCATTTAATTAATTTATTTTTTACTTCCACAGCTAATAATTATGAGGAGATGCCCCGAGACTGCGTGACTATCAGGGTCCCCGGTGTTTACGCCATCCACTCAGGACCCTCAGCTGAATAATGCCCCTGATGGCTATAAAATACTTATTGTCTAAGCCTGTGTTTCTTCTCCTTATTAGCTGGTATTCTGTATCAGGAAGAGCCATCTTTTTTCTGTTTTTTTTTTTTCCTGAGCTTTGTTTATAGCAATATGGACTCTTGAACTTTTCGATTAGATTTGATTTACATTTAATCATTATTTATTTTATTGTTCAGATCACCCCAAGGATCTCCAGAGGGAGTCACCTCAGCCTGGCTCCTGCGTTCTCACCTTTCTTGGAGTGCTTCTTTGTGGTGCAACAGGAGCTTCCGGGCTCATCTTGTTCTTTCATGGCTCCAGCCCTGAAAATCATGAGTTTTAAAAATAAGTTGAACCCCCAAACACTTTGTAGTGGTGTCTTGCCACTTTTTAGTAGTGTATTTGCTCACCTGGAAGCGCTGGAGGGAACAGTATAGGGAAGATGCTGAGTTCCCATGTACCTCTTGTATGTCTAGACTGGTTTGGGAAAAACAGCTGGTAGATTACAGACCATGAAATAGATCACTAGAAACATAGACTTATTTTGCATCGTTAAGATTTAAGAGCCTGCTCTTAATATCTTGATATCTAGCAGAAGAAGATCAGAATGGGCTAACCTCAAATTCTGTTTGGAAGGTACAAATCAACCAGGCTTCAGTGACTTTTGCTGCCACAAATTAACCTGTGATTAAGATCTATAACGCAAGCTAGGCATGGTGGGACATGCCTGTAGTGCTGGCACTTGGAAGGTGGAGGCAGAAGGATCAGAAATTCAAAGCCAGTTTCAACTGCATACTGAATTTCAGGTCAGCCTGAGCCATGTGAAACTATCTCACAAAAGCAAGAGAAAGAAAAGGAGAGGCGAGAAAGGAGGAGGAGGGACTGGAGAAATGGTTCAGTTTTTAAGAGCATTGGCTGCTCTTCCAGAGGTCCTGGGTTCAAATCCCAAATCCCATATGGTGGCTTACAACTGTCTGTAACTCTAGTTCTAGGGTATCTGGCACCCTCTTCTGGATTCTGTGGACACTGCACACCTCTACTGCATAGACACATATGCAGACAAAACAGCCACACACAGAAAATTTTATATATGTTAAAGAGGCATCAATACTAGGAAAGGGAAGATAAGGCTTAAAATTCTCAACTTAGCATAAGAAGCTACTCAACTAGACTTTACACAGCTTACAAGGATTGCCTTTCAAAATAGGAACTCTGGAATTACTGACAACCACGGTAGGATCATCTCACTAAGTACTGGTCCTTCATCAATGACTGCTGTAAAAGACAGATGGTCATGCAAACTGTTTTACTTACTAAGTTTCTTGAAAACAGTCATCTACCCATTCATGCACCCGCTTATTCATTCGCTTTATTTAAAATGCAAGAACACTGCTTTCTTGTCATACCTTTTACTTGGTGAAAAATAGGCTAACACTGCTTGATCAACAACATGAACTCTAGAACACGCTGGCACAGTGGTTATTAGAAACTCTACTCAGTTTACCTTGAGACAACTATATTTGGTACAAGCAGGTTAAACAGTCTGTAGTTGTATACAGTGCACATTGTACCTGGTGACATTTCTTGGAATTTGAGTTCCTTGCTAGATTTTGCAACTCGCTGACTTGATTTGCAAAGCAATAGCACAGAACATTGGCTTCATTTCCATGCCAGATTCATATCATGTCATGCTTTGCCTTTTCCTTACTTTGGTGTTCTGGTTTGTTCATAGGAGGCAATGTGAAATGGTCAAAACCTTGGGCTTCCATGCTTGCCTCCTAATTAATTCTTAGATCGAAAAAGCCTGAAAGATAAGGCCACAGACTCAGGAGGGTGAGAGAAATAAGGCAAGAATGAAAGCAAGGAGTTGATCAGGCTGTACACAGTTGAAGAGGAGGGACAGTGCTAGGGCTGAACTGGACAAAGGCAGAAACTAAGAGTTTTGAGGTCATGGTAAATTAAAATCCCTATTAAAATATCTTAAGAAAATAGAGACTGTGTCATATGGAATTAGAACTCCTGGGACAAGGCTGAGTAGGTAAAGTGTTTACCCTGCAAGCATGAAAACCTGAGTTTAATGTCAAAAACTCCTGTGAAAGGCCAGGTATGGCTGTGCACACTTATAATCCAAGCACGGAGGGAGTGGAGACAGGCAGATCACTAAGGCAAGTTGGTCAGGCAGCCTAGTTGAATAAGTGAGTTCCAGGCTGGTGAGAGACCCTGTCTCAAAACACGAGGTGTATGTAGCTTGTGAGGAAAGACACCCGAGACTGACCTTTGGCCTCTACATGCGTGCGCACACATGTATTTGCAGACATGTGCATGCACGTGCACACATGCACCTACACACACATAGGGCATACACAAGTAGTTGCTCAGGCGTGGCTGATCCAGGTACCTGGTCAGTGTCATGACTTCTGTTGTTTGTCTTTGCCTTCCTAAGTGATTTCCTACCCTTTTTTTTGAGATGGGGTCTTAATTTGTAACACAGTCTTGCCAGGACCTCATTGATGTAGCTCAGGCAACCTCAAACTTCTAGCAAGCCTCAAGCCTCAGTCTCCTGGGTGTTGGGATTATACATGTGCGCCTCCATGCCTGGATCATATTAATTTTTACCTTGGCTCTTCTTTCCTATGGCAACTGCGGTCTTATCACCTAAAAGGTCAAAAACATCACTGGGAAGACTTTTTCTTTCTCATTGTTTCTTTGGACATTTCCTGGCTTGTATATCTTACTGATGTAGCTTGAATAATATGTGGAGTGTGACCCAGCTCCTCAGGCCCGAGGGATGCATAGGTACGGGCTAATTGGCTAGGTCTGGAGCTGGGGGTGGGATGATTTTCACTAGAATCCTGTGATGAAGAATGGAGAAGAGTGATCTCCAAACTAAAATCTCTGTTGGGATTAAAACAAAACAAAACAAAACAAAAACAGATGCTTGTCTCAGCTGTTGTGAAAGCATCACTATGTAGCAAAACACTCTAAAACTCAGAGGCTTGGAATGATTCTTCAGACTTCAACTTGGAGAAGAGACCAGTCCCAACTTGGTACTTTCTGGTCCTAGTGTTAAGAGAGGAAAAGACACGTACAGAGGTTCTGAGTCTGGAGAGTTCTTGATGTTTGAGCAACCAAAAGCAAACAAGCATCCGTGAGGATGAGGGTGGCGGAGGGGACCTTGCAGCACATGACGTTCAAGCGGGCCTTTACTTGAGAAATGACTTTTCCATCTTGAGCCCTGACTGCTAGGTGGAGAGCTGGTGATAGACTAGAGGGGGCAAGAGCAGAAGTGACAGTCTGCTTTCCCAATCAAGGTGAGCAGACAGCTCAAAGGAGCCGAGATGGCAGGAGGTGGGCGGGGTTGAGAGGAATTTTGAAGATGAGACTGAGATTTTCTGGGGCCACTATGGAGAGGGAGGAGGCTAAGCAGGGAGATCTCTGACACTGGGCCCTAGCACGACATCAAGGGATGCCTGGGAAGCTCATGGGCCATAGGACAATTGCATACTCCCAGGGGGCTAGTGGAAGCATTAATTAGTTTATATTTGTCTGAATATTTTCAGATAAAAGAGGCTTTATAATCCTCTAGTCAGGCATGAAATTCTGAGCTAAAAGAGACCATGTAGTGCAACTGACGATGGGAATGGTGGCATTGGGTGGTCAGGGTCATTAGTCAATTACAAGGAGCTTGAACCTACCCATTCTGTGTCTCTCAGAGAGTGTGCATGTCTGATGGGCCACCAAGGGTCTACTAATGACCAACCTTCCACTCCAGCTGTGATGGGGTCTTTTATTTTCTCCTGCCTAAGATCCCTCTCCATGAAGACAGTACCTGTCATCAGGCTAATGCCTTCAAAAACAAAGGAGAAACAAAAACGAAAGATTTCAGGGGTTCTGGGCAGACACTCAGACTCATTAAAAAACTTCATTTCAACCCGAGGCAGCATCGATGTTACTCAGAGAAGTTCTACAAAATATGTGGGTGCTGGATAGGAAAGATGAGGGGCCTAGAAGGAAGACCAGAGATGGGTTAGGGGGTCACAGAATTCTTCCCATGAAACAATTCCAGTGGCCTAGGATTAGATGAAAGTTTCATCTCGGATATATTGATGTTTGCCCCTCTCTTTTATCCGCACGTTCTTTTTCCAAGTTGCTCAGATAAAACATCAAAGAGTATATTAAATTGCTAGTTAGGAAACATCACCCCAAACAAACCCTGTTCATCAAAATGTTAGTGCTTTCTCCGGGGGCCTTGTGTTCAGTTTGTCAACAAGCTGAAGCCATTGAACTAGGGCTCTGCGAGGCCCAGGAGCATGATTTAATTAATATACTACCCATAATACCTTGCTGAGTTTATGCAAACAAAGCCCTGTCACTCCTCACCTTAGGATTTACCCTATCCTTGAAGCAAGCATTTATTTACCCACAGTTTGACCTAATAATGATATTCAGCAGATGTGACTCTTACTTATTTGCATTGTTTTGTGACAGTTGCAAAATTCATTAGTGGCTCAGGGATAAATCTTCAGAGGACTGCCCCAATGGTAGGTGAAGAAAGAGGGCTGGTACTAATTAATCATAGTCTTTGGTGAGATTGGGTATTAGGGATGAACCAGTACCTCTTTCAAAAATTATCTGCATCCCGTTTGAAAGTTGGGGTTTGGTAAGTGACATAAACTGACTCTTGGCTACCTTGGACCAAGGGGGACTTTGGATACTACTGAGAGCTTAGATGAATAATGGGAAGACAATAGCTCTGGGTAAGAACTAACTGGGTAATAGACAGTGTACAAGTTGGCCTGTATACCACTTCTGGACAAGTGAATGCCTTCTAAGTGTGTTTTTGGCTGTGTGTTACACCACACTAGAATCCCCCAGATCATCAATGAACATGATGGTCCTATAACGAATCATGATAGTGATAGAGAAGACTCTTTGGCTTCCATGGGCTCTAGGCAGGCCCCATGGATGTTTCTGCCATCCATCCATGGAACCCATCCAGTCTTCTCTGTTCTGTTTCCAGACTGCCATGGCATGAATCACTTGCCCTACCACATGCTCCTGCCGTGATGGGCAGCCTCAATACAGGCTGAAATGGGGTCAAGTGATCTTGGGCTAAAACCTCTGAAATGGTAAATAGAAATAGCTTTTTGATGGTTGTGTGTGTGTGTGTGTTTGAATGCACTTGCTCATGTGGGTATGTGCATATGTATGTACATTTTCATGTGGAGCCAGAGGTCAACACTGGTTATCTTTCCTCAGTCTCTCTCTTTCTCTCTTTATTTTTTGAGGGCACATCTCTCACCAAACCTGAAAGTCATCTATTTTGCTAAGCTGGCTAACCAGTGAGTTTCAGGAATCTGCCTATCTCTGTCTTTCCCCCAAGCACTGGGACTACAGGTATGTGTCACCCTGCTTGTTGCTGTTGTTTTTTTAAAAACATGTGTTCTGAGGATCTGAACCCAGGTTCTCATTCTTGTATGGCAAGTATTTTACCAACAGTGCCATCTCCCCAGCCCAAGTCTTTCTTCTTTATAAGCTAATTACCTTAGGCATTTGTTTCATTAACAGAAATCTGTCTAATAAAAAGAAGAAAGCTAAGGATGGAATGAGGGAGTGGAAGGATTTTGAAGTTCCCAAAATATTGAGTGCAAGGCTGAGAATGCTCTGAGCATGCTTTGTTGATGCAGAAGTTTATTTCCAGTTATGTTTAAAATGGTTGTTTTGTGGACTGTTGTATGAGGACCTGCCTACGTCTTGGCGTTTTGTATTATCTGCGGGTGTTGATTTTATGTAAAGGATGCTCAATTGCTCATGATCTGCATGTGCTGTCAATAGAACACCTGAGGAGCTTAAGTATCCATAAAGATCCCTGAGAGGAGACGCTCGGGGTTCTGCTGTCCAGTATGGCGCTGGCCATGGTAGTGGTTCCCTCTGCTGAGGTCTGGCAGGGCTTGCACATATGAAAGCACCTCCTTGTCTTCCTTGATGAGTCACTCAATAGGTATACTACTACACTTTGTCTCCTTTCTACCCAAGACTTCCAAGAAGGAAGGAAAGAAGGAAGGAAGGAAGGAAGGAAGGAAGGAAGGAAGGAAAGAAGGAAGGAAGGAAGAAAGGAAGGAAGGAAAGAAGGAAGGCTGGTTTTAGAAGATTTGTGGATCAGGAATAAGAAAATGTGGCACACGGCCTAGAGTCTTTGAAGGAGACTGTTGCTTAAGTTCCCCTCCCCCCAGCTTCTAGAGCGTCCCATCCTCTTTGGCAACTGATGGCTTCAAAATGTTTGTCTTGTGGACCAGCCCAGCCCTCAATTCCAACTGCATACAACTATCAATGGGATCTTGACTTTCACTCCCGATTTGCTTACTTTCCTACCAATATTTATAATTTCAGCAAATAGCAAATCCCTCTAAACATCCCTGCCCATCATTGCTCCCTCCAAGGTCAAACCAATTACTAAATTCTGCCAACTGTCACTTCACAAACACGAACCTGCCCAGTTCTTTCTAGTTCCATGTCTTTTATACTAATGCACGCTCCCTTGGCCTCCCTTTCACTGACTGAAGTCTTGCTTTTTATAACCAGTATTCTAGTGCTCTCCAGCCCACGCATCAATTTGAGTGAATTTTTCAAATTTCTCAATCGTTTTTCAAAACACTTAGGTGCAAATCCCAGCCCAAGTCACTAAAGATGTGCCAGCCCAGGTCCAGAGCCATCTTCTGTCTATGCTTCAAACACCACCACCATCACATGGTCCATGGGATGAATTTTAAAAGTGATCTCTTGCCTGTAACCCTGGAAGCCCTCTCCCGATCATGCCATTGTGCTCTGGTTTGAGCTCATCTAACCTCCTGACCCACTTTTCATGGGAGGACAAGCATCTTGTCCTTTGGAGGCCAGCTGGTGAAATGGACAGCAGCCAAGTCACCAGGATCCCTGGGTTCCAAGTGATGTTTCAGACAACTGAATGAACTATCAGTGCCCGATTCACGCTGATGCCATCATTCTCTCCTCACAGAGACGGAGACAAGCAAAATAGCCAAAAAGGAGTTACCGAAGACGTAAATGTCTACTGCTGTCAGAAACAAGAGTACACTCAATCTCCCAACATGCTTCCATACCACACTGCCTCCCAGGCCGCCAAGAAAATGATGTAATCTGACCCATGAATTCCCCTCTGGAAGCTGCCCCAGCCTGTCTATCTGAGGATAAAAACAACCACAGATTCAGTTTACATCTTCTTTTGCTCCCTAGCCTGTCGGAGCCAAGGTTGAATGTTGCCAATTTGCCGATGGTGGTTTTTATGATGTGGGCTGGGGTCATTGGGGACTGTTCTGAAACCATCAAATTCATTTCAATTAGAAGTGTAACTTAATGTCCAATTTTCAAACCAGATTCTCTGGGTAAAAGAAGGCCGTTTTGTTTGCTGAGCTGCTTCAATCCGATGAGCAGTACTTGTGGCTAATGCCGGTGCCTGGCTCTGCATCCTGGCTGGGGCATTTCTCCAGGTTAATATGGGGTACAAGTCAGGCTAAAGCGGGGGTGAGGAAATAAATGTGGAAAATGGAAAGGGAGGTGTGTGAAATTTGAAGCAGTACAGATCAATTCCAGAACGCTGCCCAGGGATTCCTAAAAATGAACCCAGGGAAAAATAAATACATCTCATCCTTATTAACACTCCAAGCCTTAAATGAGTCCTGATGTTAATTCTAAGGAGATGCCTAAATGCCTCCTTCAAATTGCCTCCCCACTTGCCCTATAAAACAATGTGTACTTCTTTTTATTCTCCCCATGTTTAAAAAAATAAAGGAAATTCCTTTTGCAGTCTAGGGCCAAGGAACAACCCAGGCCTGGCTTTGATTACCGAGAGCTGGAGACTTTTGAGTGAAAGCTGCGGCCGGCTGCCAGCCTTGTTACTAGCAATAAGCATCAAGCGGGTCTCGGGAGAGCAGGGGCCTTTTGAGAATGTCAGACAGCAGCCGGCACTTCCTTTTGACAGCACCTGCAGTCACCACTGGAGGTGTGGGCCTGTCCAGAACTCCATTTCCCCTTGGCTGAATCGGCAGCGCTAATCAACAGAGAAATAAGCCCTTCTATTTATATAATACCTACCTACAAGCAGCCCAAATTGCCAGGCTCCTGTTTAAGAGTCTACAATGGCTCCCCATGGCCACTCACACCAAGTCCAAATGCCCAGGTTCATTGTTCCAGGTCTCATGACAACAAAGATCACCGTGGCAATGTGGGAGCTTGCTTTCTTTCCTTCCTTTCATTTTGTAAAAACCGAGTTCCAGCCAGGACATTCTTCCACAGCATCAAGAGGGCTATTATGGCTAGATTGGAAAGGCCTGCTGACTCAAAAGTCTTGCTGCGATCCCCAGCTCTACCTGCCTTCAACACTGGCTGAGCATTCCCAGCTCAGGACTCACTTCCCATCTCATTGATAAAATGAGGAGGTAAGAGGAATAGACAGCCTGATCCACCACGTCCTTCACGCATCTGAAATCATACAAGGTTTCGTTCCATTCATAGCCCTTCCTTAATGTTTTTCCCCAACCTTGCTTCTGTTCCAGAGGCCAGGAAAGGATAGACTCAGATCTCCCAGTCTCTCTTTCAGCTCGAAGTGACCAATTTAGGTAGTTCTGACCACTGAGGCACAGGGAAGTCTGGCTGGTAGGAGAGACGACCTTGGTGCCCTTTGTTCCACACCTACAGCCACCTCGATTGCAGCTGCTGTTAGGATGCTGTTCAGAATTTCTCCATGCCAAAGAACCTGACTCCAAGTGCAAGCTGGGCCTCGCCCTTCTAACTGCTCCTAGGCTTCGGCAACACTGCAGGAGCCCACCAGGCCAACACTCAAGCAACATCTGAAGCCGGGATGCCCGCATCGCCATCAACCCTCAGCTAGGGGAGGACAGGGGCCAGGGGCCAGCTGTTTCAGCCACCTGTTTTTCAGGATCAAGCATCTCAGTGTCATTGTGTATTTATCTCAGGAAGCCAAGGTATAATGAAGCCTCCATTGCTCAAGGCAGAAGCCTTGTCACGCATTCATATTGATTTCTTTTCATTCTGCCTTCCTCTCTCCACCTATGCTCCTCTTCCAGCTCTTCCTCCTCCTCTATCCACTGCTCCCCTACCTCCACCTCCTCCTGTTCCTCCACCTCCCACCTCCACCTCCTCCTGCTTTCCTCTTCCCCTGTATGCTCCATTCTGTGCTCCACATTTCCCTTCTCCTCCTCTCCCTTCATCATTTCCTCCTATTCTCCTCCATCTCTTCCTCTTACATCGCCTTCTCTTTCCTCCTACGCTTCCTCCTCTTGAACCTCTTCCTTGCCCTGCTCCTTCACCACCTCTTGCAAACTCCAGGCAAGTGCTCTTCCCCTGGACTACAGCCCCAGCTTTCCTTTTGCTTTCTTATTTTGAGACAGGGCTTCATACGCTTACTACAATGGTTTTGAACTCACTCTATAGCCTAGGCAAGCCTTGAATTCGAAATCTTCTAGCTTCAGCCCCCCCTCTCCCCTAATGTCTGGGATTATAGGCTCATGCCACCTGGTCTGGCTTCTGTGACTCTTCTTGCTTCCTCTTCTGCTTCCAATGATCAGCTAGCAACTAAACTCTCAGCAGCCAAGTCTTTAGTTTGAGTTCTACTTTTGGAGGGACTCACACTCAAAATCGCTGATGTCATTCATCTTCTCTTTCATATTAAATTCGGATGCTATGTGATGGCCAGAGATAAGCAACCTGGAATCAACATGAGAGAAAGGCTACAAAGGTGTCAGAAATGGCACATGTGACACCTTTGAGTGGCTGACTCAGTACCAGCAACTGCCAAGTTCTGTGTTTCAACCTCCATGAAATGAACTATTTATTTAAACTATTAGTCCTTGAGCATTTTCTTACTTGCAGTTGAACACAATCCTTGTCATTCTGCTGTGCCCCAGCATGCTAGCAGTGTTAGCTGTCTCTGTTTTGCTCATATTGTTCTCTTTGCCTGGATCTCCCTTCCCATTTGTTTCTGTTGCATACACACACACACACACACACACACACACACACACACACACACATGCAATCTTGCATTGGTTATGAGATAGCCCTGGAATGGCTCCAAATTATGACCTTATGTGGATCTAACTTAAATGGAGACTTTCCTGAAAATGGAGGCTACATGCGTGTGTGTGTGTGTGTGTGTGTGTGCGTGCATGTGTCTTCTATAGACTTTCACATACGATCAAAGGGTTATCTAGTAGGGGGCAAAGGACACATGTTCTATTTAGGCAAATTCCCTTTGTGCTAGGGAGGATAGTTTAAGTGAACGTGATGAAGGGATGAAGGCAGAGGGTTGTATTCTTCCTGGGATGTCGGTTGTGGGAACCTTCCTGAGAGAATGGGCATTGCTCTTCACTGTGCTGTATCCCCAGGAAGGATGGAGACTGCCTGTGCTGGTGACACTACTGATGACCTTAAGCACCTGAACCTCATGCATGGTCTCCTTTTCTTATGTCCTGAGCCCTCTTCTCTGAATATCACCACTCTCTCTGGGTCATGTCCTCCACTGCCAAACACAGCTCTCTCTCAAGTGTCTGGAACCATGCTATTGGGGGACTTCTGTTCACTTCCCCACGTTCCCAGGCTTTCAGACACAGACCAGAGAAGGCATTTGTTCATCAACTTCCTCCCCTTGTCCGTTGGTCTTTCCTGCTACCACAGGTCTCCTTGTATAGTGTGGTTCAAACTGATTGGCCCACCAGTCCAGCCCTAGACTAACACTCAACACTTTCTGCCAAGGCTATAGAGATGACCTCCTAACTGTCCCTTCACAGTGTGTCATGTCTTCATGTGCTGCCAAGAAGTTATCCTGGGAAACAGCACTGTTGAGTCCCAGCTTCTTGCTGGGACTCTTTCATTGCTTCCCTTCTCCCACCAAATACAACTTTTGTCTTGTCTGTTTACTTTTCTAGCCCACATGCATAGGCCAATAATATGAGAAAATGCCATATTTTTACAGACCTCTGCACTTGGCTTATAGAGCCAGGCCATCTCTTCTCGCCAAATGCACCCCTCCCCGACAGCATTCCACTCCACGCTTTGACGGTTTTGCTCATCCTTCCAATGTGGCACCCTGCCCTTAAGATGATACACATCTTCAGTTGCATTAGAAGTAACCTGCCTGGTTCCTGCAGAGCAATGGGCACTTCTAGCATAGCATTCATGAGGCACACCTTTGTCTCCTACTCACTCAGGCATGTAGATGATCCTGCGGTGGGATGCTTGGCATTTCTGCATCCCTGACTACAGGGAGCTTTGGCTTGTGTTATCTGTATTAAAACAGAAGCCATAGGTCATAGTTACCTTGTATTCCCTATGTGCCGGGCACTGTGTTTACCCTATCCTCAGGAGTAGCTTACTGGGTTTCCACAAGAGTACTGAGAAGGAGATTGGGAGCCTCTTTTATTATGATGAGAAAGCTCAGGGCTGATTGGGTGGAGCCACTTGCCCAAGTTCCCATGACTTGGAAGTGATGGAGTTGTACTTCCTGCCTTGGTCTGTCACCCTGCCAGATGTGTGCTGTGAGAACCAGCCTGTTCTATGAGTCATGGGTTCTTATTTGCTCAAGAGATGAATGAATTGCAGGTCTACAGAGAAAACATTTTAGTGGGAAGCAGACTATGTGGGCCTTTGTACCAGCTCTGCTTGTTACTTTGCCGTATAGCTCCAGCAAGAGACTTCGCAGCACTGAGCTTCAAAATCTGCCTTGACGAGTTGGGGATCAAAATCATTCCAGTTGTCCCTAGCTGAGGAGACTTTGGTGAGACTAGGCATGAGTTCAAGTCTGTAAAAGCTCTTTTCTGACAGTGAGCAGAGAAAGCGACGTGGTGTGCAATAGTAACAAAGGCCTGCTGTGGAGAGAGATAGCGAAGGAAAGGTGTTGCTGGTCATGGCGAGGAGACAAAACCTGGCTGTGGAGACAGGCCCGGGGACTCTGGGTCACAAATACTCTCATTTTTTAAAAGAGGACTGATGGATTGATGTTTTTAACAGACAGTTGATAATTGCTCGTCTTTGTGGGGTAGGGGCAGTGTTTTGGAACTTCATACCTTGTATAATGATCAACTCAGGATATTACGCTTATCCATCATCTCAGATGCTTATCATTTCTTTGCGGTGAGAGCATTCCGAATCCTTTCGTCTGGCTGTTTTGAATTATACAATACGAAACTGTTGACTGTCGTCACCCTTCTGTATAATAAAACACCAGACTGTATTCCTCCTATCCTGCTCTGACTTTGTACCCATTAGGCAATCATTTCCCCTTCCCTCCCTCTGGCCCTCCGAGGAGAATTCTGTCCAGATACAAAGGAAGTTAAGGATGATTACCTCCACCAGTTAATTTGGAGTGTATTTTCCTTTGTACAAGAGTGCTATATCATACGAATCTGTCTAAATACATTTTAAAGTGCTCTTTTAATAACTACAAAATAAAAATCCTAAGAGGTACGCAAGCTGGTGTTATTGAATAATGGCATTTCTTTCTGATTGGTACCTAACATATTGCTAGGTCTTAAAACTGATGAATCTCAGATTCAAAAGAATGCAAGGGGCATGAGAAGGGACTGCTGACCCTTTTGAACATCTGGGAGGACTTTCTTGAAGAAGTGACATCATTTGACACAAATACAGGGAAAAGATACTAGAGGAAGACACTTTACTCTTCTTAGGATGGAAGAAAGGCAAATATAGCCTGCGTTTCCTCTCTATAAAAATTTTGATTTAGTTTTTATTTCAAGTGTATGGGTGTTTTTCCTGCATGCATGTGCACTACATGTGTGAAGTGCCCACTGAAGTCAGAGAAGGGCATTAGATCCTCTGGAATTGAACCCAGGCCCTCAGGAGAGCAGCCAGTGCTCTTGGCCACTGAGCCATGTCTCCAGCCCCATCTGCATTTCCTCTTATTCTCATGAAAGTTCCACCATCAGATGTCTAACTGCTGCTCAGGAGGCTCAGCCTCCCACTCCCTAAGGCAGTCAAGGTTAACTGTGCTGTGTTCAGTGATGGCCCTGCCTGTTAATCTGGGGATGAATCACACTGACCAGAGCAAAGAGAATCCAGTTTTGTGGGGGTGGGGTGAGGGTGGGGGTGGGAGACAGGGCAAAAGTCAACAACTGGTTCCTCCAGTTTGCAGTGTCCCAATGCTACTACTGTCACCTCCTGACCTCTGTATAAGGTTCTGACTTTTGACTTTTCATACCATAAGCTTTCTTTTAACTTGGGGCCCTATTTGTGCATGCTCACAACCTTGAGAGATATCACTGGAAGTTTTTTAAAATACTTCCTTTTCCAAGAGAAAAAAAAAATGACTGCTATAGCTTGAATCAGAAATGCCTGCCAAAGACTCATGCATTTGAACACATGGTTCCCACTTGATAGCATTGGTTCGGAATGCTGTGGGGTACTGCCGCTTGAGTTCCTTCATCGTGGGTGGACATTTAGGAGTTAGGACCTCATTCTGCTTTCACGTGGTTCTGAGTCTTCATGATCACAATGAGCATCATAAGCCTCTGTTTCCCCCTTTTACCAGTATGAATGGAACAATCTTCATAGTTGTGCCTTTCCTGTCATGATGACCCGAAATCCTCATAAACCGCGAACCTCTCAAAGTCTTTCCTTCCTTAAGTTTCTCTTGTCCGATGTTTTGCCATAGCCACAGCAAAGTAACTAAATATGCTGATCCTGAGTGCTCACAGAAAGGAGGCATTGAGGACTTCTGGAGGTTTCATAGTGTCCATCTACCTAGGAAAGAGACAAAGATGAGAGAAACAAAAGCTTATATTTACAATAAATATAAACCAATGGCCAACTTATAATCACCCAGAAGTAGTGGTGATGATGACTCTCCATCCTTACTCTGGAAGGTATGAGTAATTCATCATAGGTCTGTCTCCTTTCGAGCCAGAATTCTCATCACACTGGTATTGGGCCATCCTTGTTCACCAGTTATGGAACTGATGTCACCACTGGGGAACTGAAATCATAGCCAAGATTCTGGCCGACCGGTCTAACTTTGCTGTCAGCCAGTCACGTGGCCAGGGATAGTAATTGAATCTCTCTGAGCCTCAGCTTGTTTGTTTGTAAGAGAGGGAATGGTTGCTGTGCTGTCTTAATCCTCTTCTAATTCCCATGTTCTAAGACTCTGAAAAGCAAGTAGCAGTGGCATTGGGAATCCATGTGGGCTTAAAAGTCACACCTGCAGTTTGAAGACCTACCGTGCGTTCATTAGACCTCAAAGTACCCTGTAAGGAAACAGAGAAATGTAAACTTGGAGACTCCGGAGGTTGTGATTAGGTTTGGAAAGTGATACTTCTGTTTATGAAAGAATGAGGAAGATGAAAAAGTGATACGGAGAGAGACAATGAGAATTCACAGAGCAAAAGTTTACCTCGGGCTGATGGAGTTATATCTGTCTGCTATTTCCATAGTGATGCTGTGTAACAAAATCTTTACGATATCTTAGTGACCTATAGCAATAAGCATTTATTTATTTCCCAAGTGTGTAGGGTTCAGTGACTGTGGGCTGGTGGGCTGGACACATGTGTTCCTGCATCTGCAGTCCTTTGTGGGGCAGCTCACTGGCTTTGCTCAATGTGGCTAGGCTTGATCACGTGCCTGAGGGTTAGCTTTTTATCAACCCATCTGGAAGGGTTTTGCTTGGTGTGACTAGGGTGCATTGGTTCTGCTCTTTCCATCATTCTTTATCTGGTTTTCCATAGCATGCTGTCATGATAATAGATTTAGTGGCAGCACACAGACAGAAACACAAGAGCTTATTGCTGGCATCATTCTGCTGGTTCTCATGAAGAAAAGCAGCCATTTTCAGAGTGCACTTTGGTAACATGAAGCTGTGCTGCCCTTGAGTTGAGGGATTATTTTCGTCACATACAAACTTGCTGAGCCTCTTCTGCACATAATAGATGATCTGCACAGGTGGTTACAATGCTAACCTCCAGAACTTTCTAGCATCATAAGATAGTTTAGGGAGTCCGTGGAGGAGGATATTTGGCCCTTTAAGCTTTGAGCTTGCAAGAAATGGGACTGGATGGTCTAGTCCTTAAATCCGTTCCTTTCTGATTTTCTGAACGTGCACACCTCGATCCTTCCAGTCCAAGGGTTAAGCACCAGCATTATTTGGCTGAGCCCCATTGATCCTTACTCTCACACCTTGGACGCTTGTTCTTCCTGACCTTTCATGCTGCCTACAGCTCTGAAGTCCTATTCTGTCTGACCACTGAGCTTCAGCTTGGTTTTATACTACCCATTGCAATGTTTCTAGCATCAGATATGGACCACAAAGGGCTTTGGCTTCTCTAGAGACTCCCAGAGAAGCAGTGAATCATGGCCTGGTTATATAGGACAATACCAGTCCCCAAGAGTGAACTGTAGCAAACTGGAGAGACGTAAGGGATTAAGAGGGATTGGCATTGGGCCTCCACCTCTGGGCAGATGGTTGGGTTTTCTGCAGTGTCCTTCAAGGTTTCCAGTGTGACTGAGTTGTGTACTGTACATCTCTAGCCTTCCCTTGGACTCCCCGGCTGTGGCACCAATCAAATGTGACTTCTACAGCTGGATTGTTTTTAGTCCACAAATGCAGAGAAAGGGATCCATATGCTATTGAAACACTTTATCACCCAGTCTTTCCTTGACCTCAAATATGCAGACATTTTTGGTGAAATGGCATTTGGGCTTCCTGGTGGGTTTCCTGACAGGCTGTGCTAGGAAAGAACAGACTCCAGGAAGAAAGTTTTTCCTGGTGAAATGTGTCAGACTGAGCTCAGACCTTTGGCCTGAAGACTTGCTTTAGGACAAAAGCAAGAGACAGAATGAACTTTTTTTTTTTTTTTGGACACCTCTATATCTCATTTCTTAGAGGCTCTCTGATAGTCTTCCTACTTGAAGAGGCCCTTTTCTGTGTGTGTCCTAAATTCAGGCAGAGGACACAGACAGACAACATGTGGTAATCTTGGGTTAGGGTGAAAGTTCATCAGAACTCCAGGTATAGCTGCTGCCCAGGGCTTTTCACTTCAGTGAGTATATTAGTTACTTTTCTGATGCTGTGATAAAATATCTAAGCAAAAAACAAGTTAGCAAGTTAGGCAAGAAAGGGTTTGTTTGGGCTTACGGTTCCAGAGGGGATATAGTTCATCATGGTGGGGAAGGAGGCTGGCCTGGCAGTTAGGAAGGAGGTGAGGGGAGGGGGTGAATCCATATTATAAAAACTTTAACACTCTCAGTGACAAACTTCATCAAGCTAGGCTCTACCTTCTAAAGGTTCCATGACCCTATCAAACAGTGTCACCAACTGGAGACCAAGTTCACATATATGAGCCTATGGGGGACATTTTACATTCAAACCACAACAGTGGAGGACCTTCGAAAACAGAAGACCCTCTCCATAAAAACATATCTAGTACAGATATCTAGTACAGAAGTTCAGGCACCCTAATGGTAATTAGGATACTGTGACATGAGCTTTTGCTTGAGTGATCCCACACTGGTGACTCAACTGTCCCTTGCCCTTTTTGGTTTAGGGTATGGCAAGTCAGAAGTGGTTGTCTTACCAGGACTTGAAAGGTAGCATCTCTTGGCCAAGTTCATTCAGCTAACTAGTATTCAGAGCTTGGAACATCTCTTCCTCTTCTACCACTAGCCTATGGTAAAATACAGGTTACACAACAGGATGGCTCCTCTCACCATAAAGAAGAAGTTCTCTGTAGTCTGGAGGATTAAGGTCAGCAAATATAGGCCAAGAGGTCAGATGGACTGAGAGTGGTTTGTGCATCTTCTCGCTGGACCAAGTCCACAAAGGATGTGGCTTTGATTTCAGTGGTAACATCTGGGTAGCTTCTCATCTCCAGGCAGAGAGGAGAGAAACTCCTGAAAGCAATACACTTCGTCCTGAGTGAAAAGGCCCATAGAATGTAGAGCCAGGAGCAAAGCAGGAGGCATGTGGATGAGGAGATGCTTCCTTTGCCCAGGTTCTGAGCAGCCCAGAAAAATCCCTTTGGCTTCTCTGAGCCTCAGCTTCCTTGAAATCATGGAGGAAAGGCCTTGTTAATCAACCTCAAGCAATTGCTATGAGGTGCTGCCAAGAAAATTCTAAGTTTAAGCACTGCACAAATCCAAGATGCTGAGGGAAAAGAATGAACTTTCTGCTTGAGAGCTCGTACAGTGGCTCAGTGGAAGAGGACTGTAGGAGTTTGCAGTTGTTCCTGGAACAGATGACCATGGGTTTGGTGACTTAAAACAACACACATTTAGTTTTACAGTTCTTGGAGGCAGACACTGAAAACCAATCTCACTAAGGCTTCAGTTAAGGTATCAGGAAACTTGGTTCTTTCTGGAGGCTTTGAAAGATGCTGGCTCTACAATCTGGCCTTTTCCATCTTCCAGAGGCCACCTGTATGATGTAATTCATGGCCTTTTCTTCATGGCTCTCTCTCTGTTTCCAACATCATACCTCCTATTGGAGACACTGGACATTGGCTCCTATTTTAAGTGTCCTTGTGATTCTACTGGATTCTCTCATATTCTTCTCACCCTAATATTGGTAACTTCATCCATCCACAATATCCATCTTGTCATAGAAAGTAACACAATTCTAGACTCTGGGGGTGGAAATCATGTGTGTATGTGTGTGTGTGTGTGTGTGTGTGTGTGTGTTGCTATGATGCCTATTCTCCAGCAGACCTATTATCTCTACCACCCCCAGAATGTGTCCTGGCCTAGCTTGCCAGTAACCTGACCACATCTCTATGGGATTAAGCATTTTTATGCATGCCTATTGGACACCTTGCTGTCAGTATCTCAGTACCTGCTTTTCCACCTGCTGGTTTTGGCTAGCATATTGTTCTCTGGCATAGGTGTGTCCTACCTGTTCACAAGGCAGGTGGAGGAAGGGAGGAGCCAGAAAATCAGCACTCTAATCTTGGGAGGAGCCTTTGATAATGCCTGATAGGACCCTGTGGATCAATGCCTCTGATATCCTGACCCTTGACTGGGATAAACACAGCTCATTATATCCTGTTCCCCAGAACTTCCCAGAGGGAGAGGCAGCTCATCAGCAAGTATCTGTCCTGTCCTGTTATCTTCTTCCCCAATTCCTCTCGATGGTTTCTAGAAAGAGATCACAAATAAACTACTGCCACTCAAATCCTTACTTGTAGGTCTTTTTGCTAATATTTTCTTTTATAAAAATATTATTTTATGTATATGGGTGTTTTGCCTGTATGCATGTCTATGAACCTTGTATGCATGGAGGCCAGAAGCAGGTGTTTGTTCGCCTAGAACTGGAGTTACAGATAGTTGTGAACTCCCGTGTGGATGCTGGGAATCACATTTGGGTCCTCTGCTACAGCAGCAAGTACTCTTAACCTCTGAACTATCTCTCCAGACCCTTGCTAATACATATTTTTTACAAACCTCATCCATGGTATTTTTCCGCGTGAAGAGTCCTTCTCATCTCATGCCCACCTATTTACATTTCCAAGCCTTCCTCTTCCTCCAGTGTCTTCCCTGACACATTTGTGCACAAGCTCCTTGTCTTTCTGCCCATCTGAAGAGGTCCCAAGAGGTACCAGGTACTGGAGAGAGATAGCTCAGCATATAGATGAAAACCACACATTGTGAAGAAGCTAGACTATGTGTGAGCTGAAGCCTCCTCCATTGGTGATTAACTGAACCATGATACATAAGTTACTCAATCTGTCTAAACCTCAATGTAAGGATAGTAATAGAACCTTCCTTCTAGGCTTTATGAGTGACAGATCTTAGCACAGATGACCTTCTTAGAACAGATCCTGGTCATGGCAAGAAACCCCTCTAAATAATAGCCAGTAGTGATCTCTTTAACGAGTCAGTGGGCAGTATATCCAGAGCATTTCAGTCACCTTTTTCATGCACTGGTCAAACCTAGAATAAAAGTGTTGGTTTTGTTGAGAGTTCAGCCACACTTTCTACCCTAGAATATAAGTTATTTGAGAGCAGAAACCAGTCTGTACTATCTCAGTTCAGCCTCAATGCCTTCAGTCGTGAGTTGGCGTTTGATCATGTTTTTAAACCAACTAAAGGAGGGGCAAAGAAGTCAACCACATTTACAAAATGATGGGAGGGACTGCACAGGAAGCAGCAGACTTCTCCAGTAGTTCTGCACAAGGCTTTTCTGCTGCCTGACAGGGCAGGTGGGTTGGGCAGGCCCGGAGTTTCCTAGCAGCTGGGAAGCCCTGGGCAGCACTTACAGCCAATTTTGCCTCTGGAGCTGTGATAGACAGAGAAGTACTGCCTGGATCCTTCTTCAAGGAAGGGCTTCGCTGCCCAGCTGCGAGGAGCATGGTCTGCAGACAGCCTCCAGCTGTCAGCTCCTCTGGAGAAGCACCTCTGCTGCTGAGAGCTGTCTGGCCCCTGGTCATGCCTTCTTCTGGGGTGGTCCTGGTCCTGCATCTGAGTGGTGTGTGTGTGTGTGTGTGTGTGTGTGTGTGTGTGTGTGTGTGTGTGAAGACTCAGCTATTTCTGCCTAATACGAGGCTTTCTACAGGCAATCCTATTACAGAATACCCTGCTGGATGGGTCAAGTCTCATGTATGTGCAGCAGTTTCTCACTATCCCTGTGGTAGCTCCCACCTCTGTTGACCTCTGTCCACTCTGCTCCTTCCCCTCCTACCCACAGGTGTGCCTGTTTAACACTCTTACGTCATAGACTCCACCTCTGCTCGCAAAGACACAACCTTAGGACAAGGACAAAGATTCACCTCTTTCCACATTTAAGTTTATGCTTTAGGCTCTTTTTAGAAGTCCAGAGACCCAGAACCATGTTGCCTTTTTCCTTCCTGGGTGTTTAAATCCTCAGGGGTGTTATGGGTCTTGACTGCAGCTTGGAATGTTTGCAGCTTTGTGTCCTATGGTCCAGACAAACGAAGGCTGTTTAACATCCAACGCCACTTAGAACAGTAAAATTTTAAAACCTCATTAATACAGACTGTTCTTCTTTGGAATTTGTGATGGTTCAGTGAGATGCCCAATGTGAATTTGTTTATTTTCATGTTATCAGGGAAGAGGAGCTTACTGAGCAAGGACTATCAGCAAGAGGCTAAAGGAATTTTTCTCTAACTTTACAGATAGGAGACCTCCCACCACTTTAGACACAGTTTACAGGCCCCAGATTCACACAGCATTCTTATCAGTTTGCTAACACTGATGCTAACAGTCTTCTTAGGCAACCCATTTGTGGTCTCTTTGGCACATATCCCTGAACTTGCCTGTCTTTTGACAATGACCAAATTCTTAGTCCCTGCAGCTCCTTGCCCTGCTCCAGCCCTATTGTTATCCAATAAATCCTATCAATGGGTCCCACAGGCTATATCAAGAAGAAAAGCAACACATCCTCAAGGAGTCTATAATTGCCATCAATGTTATAGCTACATCAGGCTGGGCCTGGTGGCTTATGCCTGAAATTCCAGTTATTTTGGAGGCTAAAGCAGGAGGATTGCATTTCGAAACTCAATGACACCCTGTCTCAAATGGATTGGAAGCTGGGATGTAGCTCATTGGTAGAGCAATTGCTTGGAAATACCCTAGATTTGATCCCTAGTACCATAGAAAAGGAAAGACAACATTTGCATTGCCTTTCTTGTCAAATATTTAAAATTACTTACTAAATAGAGCCAAAGGGATCTAAAGCCATAGCAGAGACACCTGCTAAAGAGGTACAGGCCTATTTGTGACACTCTTCATAATAGCCAAGATGTGGAATCATTCTGGGTGCCCACCAATAGACAAACGGGTAACAAAAATGAGAAGATGTTAGCAATTGACGGCTGCCGGGGTGGGGTGGGAGGAGGATCAGTGTTCTTTAGGGATGTGGCCCAGAGGCTACCTATGCTCCAGAAGATGTTCCTACACCCCCACACATACAGGCAGCACTAAGTGGACTCAGTGGATTTCAAATAAAAGAGAGCACGTGAAGTTCGGAGGGGAAAGTCAGAGATATATGCATGTACTTGAGGAGAAGCATGTGAAAGCTTGAACAACAACAACAAAAAATGCCGTTATGGAACCCACCACTTTATACAGTGAGCATACGTCAACAACAGATGCTCTCTGGGAGGCTGAGGCAGGAGAACTACCATGAACACAAGTGGAGCCAGAGTTACCAGTAAGACTTTGCCTCAAAGAGTCAAGCAAGAAAAAAAAAAAAGGCTATCTAAACATTTAGACCCTGATTCCAGCTTCCTAGGAGGTTGAGGTAGGAGGATTAGCATGAATATAAGTCCAGCCAGGGCTACCCAGTAAGAGTCTGCCTTAAAAAACCAAGCAAGCAAGCAAAACACACACACACACACACACACACACACACACACACACACACACACACACCCAACACACCAACCAACCAAGGAAACAAACAAACAAACCAAGGAACAAAAAAGCTATGAAAATTTAGCCGCTGCCTCCAGCTCGGTGTATGCTAATTATACAGTAAGTCCATGTCAAATGAGAGAATTTGGAGTTGGCTTGACAGCCTGCAGCGACTGGTCACCCAGGGCTGGTGCCATTTATTCCCTGGAGTCCCAGCAGTCCGTATTCTCCCCCTATGGTGCTGTAGGAATGTCCCTGAACAGCTCGACAGCTGCAGCTCACATCACAGAGAAAATTCTCACCTGCCACAATCTGCTGTGATCTCAAGCTCTCTGAGAAAAGACCCCCTTTAAAATGGCAACCATGACCTTGGCTCTTTGTGATTCCTGGGGACAGAGCTGGCTAGGTTTCTGGCCTGCGGCTCAGCCTGCAGGCACCCAGAACTTCCAGACAATTACAGTTCCCTTGGAATTGCCCTCACTCCTGATTACTATTGGTTAATTACAGAAATCTAGGCTCCAGACTCTATTACCCACCCATATGTCACATCCGATGTAACTAACGAGTTCTCAGCAGCACTGGGTTTGGGGATGTGTGTGGCAACGTCGTTAAATTTGATACACTACTAGTGCCAGCATGCTTCTCTCCACAGAGAGGGGTTCCCTTTCTCCCCTGTGACTTTTCAGCTGTGGCGGTGCAAAGCTTGAGCTCTGGCAGCTGTAATTCTGTAAATTTCCTAGTGTCACCCATGAGGTTTTTACCTTGTGGTGCCGCCTTCAACTTTTCATTCTGTTAGCAATTCCTTCTCATCCAAAGAGCCTCAAACACTTCTTAGACTCTTTAACTAATACTGGTCTGTGGGAGACAGCCCTCCTCTCATTTTAGCAAAGCAGACTACTAAAACAGGCCTAGGGAGACTTGTCTAGCCAGAGTTGAGTTTATTGCTTTTAATTCAGTTCAACAAGAGCCTGGCACCAACCTAGGTGCTTTGGGAAGTAGACAGACATAAGCCCCTGCACTGAAGATATTGTCATCCTGGACAAACAAACCAAAACCCCGATGACGTTTACAGGAGCATACGTTTCATTTAGTGGACACTCTCTGAGTCACTTACCATAAAGGCTAGCTACTGTAACAAAAACCTCCCTTCTAGTGCTGTGACTCACCAAACATACTTCATCCGATCTACTTGTGACAAGGTTAGTAGTTCAGCTTTGGAGATGCTCACTCTGGAATCTAGGACTCCGTGTCTTTTGTGCTCTGTCATCTGATTGCACTCA
The DNA here is from genome assembly GCA_026225945.1 of Cricetomys ansorgei. Classification (NCBI taxonomy): domain Eukaryota; kingdom Metazoa; phylum Chordata; class Mammalia; order Rodentia; family Nesomyidae; genus Cricetomys; species Cricetomys ansorgei. Next base: position 3,732,100 of record JAMJFZ010000736.1, read on the forward strand.
TCTATAAGAGCAAAGCCAGGCTGGGACCACACTTGGGTTCTAGCTTGTAGTAAGATAAAAAGTAAAAAGCAACTCCAAAGGCAAGTGTGACGATACACATACACACACACACACACTACACATCCTACCAGGGAAATTTTAATGGATGACCTCATACACCTGCAAAAATGGTGGGAGTGTCATCTCTACCTTGGTGGCATGGACTTGGGGGAACATTTACTCATCTCCTCTAACTTTATACCATAGGCTAGTGCTTCCTATGCCTACAGCAGAGATCAAGATGCTGGGGGTGCTGACCTCAGAGAGCTTACATTCCAGCAGGCAAGAGAAAAATTAATGACTTCTGTATCATGAATCAGGATGGATGGAATCCAGATCTGACCCCAGGGCCTGTGCTTCTAAGTGTTAAGCTCTAGGAGTCCCCAGACTTCAAAGCTGTGTCCCTGCCAAAGCTCTTGTGCTTAACGTCGGCCAAAGATTTGTGCCAAGCTCAGGATAAAATCCAGATTTTGTTAGCAGCACCCTGGGAGAACTGGCCCCTGTCTGCCTACATAGCTTACTTTTGTGAGCAGCTTCCTTTCAAGTTCTTGGCTTCGGTCATGATGGACTACTTACGGTTTCCTGAAAACAGAGTATGCTTTCATCTTTCTGTGCCTTTGCCCCGAATTCTTGCTTGGTTTATAATGCCTGCCCCACCCCTAAATGAGGTCTGATGCACTCTCTCCATCACCTTGACCTGGGCCCACTTCTTCCACCTGCCTCAATTCATACCTAGTGCATCTCACTGAGACAATGTTAGCGGACAATGTTAATGAAAACTCTCAGCTTTGGGAACCAGGCAGATCCAGCATCATATTCTAACTTTACCAGCTCTTTACTGCGTGACTTTGGAAAACTATGGAATTTCTCTACATGGAGAGAATGCTGTGAAAAGAAGAACTGGGTTAAAATGAGCTATATATTCAGTGTCTGGAACAGAGCAGATGCTCAACAAAGGGCAGAAACTGTGTTGCTATGTAAGTTTCTCCAGGCATGGACTCCACTCTGGGGTTCCAGGGTTTGGATCAAAGGATTTGCCCCATGTATGTCCGTTAAATGAGCATATTCATTGATGATGCTGATTTACATTAAGATGCAAATGAGTTACTTCCACACCATCTCTTTTGGGGCATCTATATTTTTTAAAGGCCCATAGAAAGAGCTCTGAAGAAGTGACTCACTGGTTAAGAGCACTTGCTGCTCTTTCAGAGGACCTGGGTTTGGTTGCCAGCACTCAATCGCAATCATCTGTAATTCCAGTTCCAAGGGGTCCAACACCTCCTTCCTACCCTCACTCACAGGGCATACACCCCCCCACATGCATAAAATTTAAAAGGAGGGGCTGGAGAGATGGCTCAGGAATTAAGAGCACTCACTGTTCTTCCAGAGGACCTGAGTTTAATTCTTAGCACATTGGGTGGCTCATAGCCAGCTCCATGAGATCCAGCCAAAACCTTTTTCTGGCTTCCACAAGTGTCTCACACACACATACACACACACACACACACACACACACACCTAATGTGTGTATAAATACAAATAAAAATGAATCTTAAAAACATAATTTAAAAGGACCATAGAAATATCGAAATGTTTAATCCAAAGAAATGACTTTCTGTTAGAATATTAAATAAGCAGTTAGAGTAAAGCTCCCTAGTTCTTGTGAATCTTAGCAATAGGCTAGCCACTCCTTCCAGCTATTGTGAAGTCGTGTTCTACTTATGTGACCAATGTTCACTTCTCAAATTATTCTGTCTTCTTTCCTACCAGTGTTGTACCTAACTGCTTGGGAGTCTTCCCCAAACGTAGAAATATACCAGGGTAATTAATGTGTATGGAACTTCCAAATACTGGGGTCTGGGGCAAGGTCAAATTGGGGTAGGGGAGTTAGAAGACATGGATGTCCCATTACCACTGTCCCTCAGGAGCTGTGTGACTTTGGCCAAACCCCCTTCCACTCTGTAAGCTTTACTTCGCCATTCTGCAGGTGAAATTAGTCCACTGAGGCTGCTGATATTAAAGATCCAAGAGACGCCTTTGATCTTGAGATGAGACAAATCCTGATATGAGAGAGCTTCTACACCTTTGGTCCATTTCTCAAACCATTATTGGATTAGAAGGCTCCAAAGTGCTAAGACTGCTCCAGAAACCATGTCCTTCCAAGGCCTAGACCCTGCCCTGCCTAGCCTTGGGGGCCTTCCCTCAGCTTCCTCTCACTCTGGCCGAGGCTCTTCCTTTGCTTGCCTCTCTGACTCCAGCCCTGCCTCTTAGCCTGTTCTCTACTGTCAGACACTGCCATCTTCCTCCCCTGCATCTCATTGTTCAGGCCTATATCAGTCTTGCTAATTATAATTCAGTCCAAACACCTCCGTCATTCTGGCATTTTCATTGATTCAAATTAAGAGTCAGACATAATTAATGCAAACTGTCCCCTCGTCCTCACCCTCTGACTGATGGATTTTCAGTGTCAAAACATTAACCTTTAGGTTTGGGACCTTGATGCATTCAAAGCCCATAAGCACCTGATAAGCAAGCAAACTATGGAACCTATCCCTAAATCAGCACTTTCTAGCTAATCAGCCCTTATTTATTTATGCAAACAGGTATGTATTTGGGGAAAGAAAATAAACTTATGTTCACAAAGACATATACACCGAGAATCAAGCTGTCCATTCTTAATGTAAAGTTGGAATTTGAGAGCTGTTTAGCTGCTATTCCCCGTAACAACAGGATTGAAGGTACCCAGTTGAACCCAGAGCAGAAATGCCATGGGGCAGTATGGAAAACCCCATTAGGAATTCTGTCAAGCCCAAGGAGTAGAAAACACTCCTCTGTGACTGTGGTACACCGGGTATCTATTGCATGTGTCCAATCACCTTAGTATTTATGGCTTCAAAAATAGCAGGTATTTATTTACTCATGATTATGCAATTTAAGCAATATTTGATGCAGAAGGCTTCTCTCTGCTACACACCACATTTTCTGGGAAGTTTCATCAGGGTGGGTTGTGGGGCTGTGGCTCTCAACTCCCTGGTCCTACTCCATGAGGCTTGGGCTTCTTCCCACAAGGAAACTAGGCTCTGAGAGAGAGTGTCCTAGAGTCAGTGTATAGGAGAAGCACTGATATGTAGGTGGGAAAGCCTTAATTAAGTTTCTGTTCGTTTCTTGCTTGCTAGTGTTAAATCTACTAAACCCATCACATGGCCAGGCCCAAAGTTGTTAAGAGAGGGTTCCTTAAAGAAGTAAATGCTACAAAGGGTTGTGGCTCATTGGGTCAGGGAGGGATATGGAATAGTCTACCACAGGTAGTAAACCAGGATGGGATACTAACATGAACTTTCTTTAAGTAAAATCACTACACAGCTTTATAATGTGAATGGCATTTTTGCAATTTCTGTCCAATCATCTATGTTACTCAAGGAGTAAAAAAAAAAAAAAAAAAAAAAAAAAGGTAGGACACATTAGTTCATTCTAACTTTCTAGTTTATAGCATGAAGGAATCTGATAGCTCTGGAGATCTACAAGCTTCATTTGATTCAAATGTCCCATGACTCTTAAACTTAGTGTCTCTAGCCTTCTATTTCAAATTCTCACATTCTCGCTCCTACTCAGTGATACCTTCCTCATGCTTCAGTCAAAGATATGGAAGAGATTAAACTTGCTGGATATTTATATTGAAAACAGAAGTCAAGTCTTAATGTATGGACCCAGAGAGCTGGAAGGAGGCCAGGCCATCATCTGGTCCAACCTGTTCATTTAAGAAGTGGGAGAGCTGAGGATCACTCCTTGGGCAGAAACTAGGAAGAGGCTAGCTTAAAACATCGAAAAAAGATGAGAACCCCAAGACCAACTGTTCTCCGGGGCTGTTGGATCAAAGTCTGGACTCTCCTATAAAGCCAAGGAAACTGCACAAAATCAAAGAGAGAAACTGCAATGCTGTAACAATTAGTAATAAAAACCAAAAAGCTGGAAAGTGAGTGCAACAAGCTGGTAAATGTCATCTTGAATCCTTATCCCAAAGACACACGTGTTTCCAGTGAGCAAGAGCATCATTCCCCTAAGGCTCCAGGAACAAATTCACTCTCTTTAGTACATGCAGCTAGCTGTCCATTGAACCCAGATCTGAATGGTACCCTATTTGCTGCTGGAATTTATTGATTGATGACCCTAATAAGGACATATTTAATAGTGGGCCTGGCCCCCAAAGGAGGACAGTATTCAGAATATGGAGAAAAAAAGCGTGGTCCCAGGGTACTCATGGGATATAAGCAACAATTCTCCTGGTGAGTCGTTTTCAGCAGCGAGTAGCAAGTTTAGCTAGAAAGTCTCCTTTTCAAACAGGCCATGCAGACACCAGCCTCATCTGTGCAGCAGCAACCTCATGGCCTATATTTGCCACTAGGAGGCCTGAATAACCCTAGTTCTTGTTTCATATCCAAACATTCCAAACTAGTATGGGAAGAACTGGGACCTTCTCATCCCTGCCAGGACTGAAGAACTGCAGTTTGATGTATGATTCTTTAAAAATGACTGAGATGACTCAGATGACTTGGCTAAGACTTTTGTAACTCAACAGCTTGGCCAGAGTCTCTCACCTCAACTTGAGAGGACTAATGGCTTCAGGAAGATTGAGCCAAATGCTACAAATCTACCTAGAAGCATGTGTCACAGTGGAGTTATAGTAGGTATCAACACCTTTGTATGTTTTGTATGTATTTTTTGTATGTATGCTCCATCCATCCATCCATGCATGGATCCATTGATCCATAAATTCATCTACTACCCACCCACTCACCCATCCATCTGTCCATCGGTCCATTCAACTTTTTGAACATATTATCATTCACCCATATGCTCATTAATTCACCCATTCACCCATCCATTGAATGTGTACTAAGTGGGTAATAGTTAAACTCAAAATACTATATGGAAGAATTTGATGAGAAGCTTATAATCCAGTACAGATCACCAGGACAGGTAAAACGTTACATAGAGTCCACAGGTAGCACATGTCATCAGAACAGGATTACTTTCTAAACACATGATTCAGATATTAGGAACTGGCATTTAAAAGAAAGTGAAGGTAAAAGGGGTCAAAATAAGAGTCATGGGGTTAGCCAGACTCACTTGCAACTTCCTTCCTTTGTCTTCTCTCCCACAACCTGGAAATGTCTAATATCTTCATTTTACAAATGAAACATCTGGGAATCAGAAATTCCAGTGACTTTAAACAAAGCCAAATTGTTTGTACATAGTGGAAGGAGAACAAGAGGTCAGGATGGTTTAGATCTAAAGGCACTTCTCTCCATCTTGCCTCCTTGAGACAAATGTTAAATCCGTTATTCTTGCCCACCCCATGCTCTAGCACCTGGAGGTAAATGTAAAGAGATAGGTGTATTGAAACAGGCTCTGGAATTCTCAGGACATGCTTTGCATTAACTGAAGTAAATTAGGCCTTTGTTATTCAAAGCAATCCATGGACCAGTAGAAGCTGCATCACTCGGGAACAATTTAGAGGTTTCAAGTCCTGTGCCTTTCCCAGAATTCCTGAGCAAATACCTGAATTTTATAACAAGATCCTCAAGTGACTCATATGCCCACGGAAACTTGTGGATCACGAGTTTTGAAAGGCATCCACGTATATGTCCAGTTTTAACAAACATAAAGGAGTACAGCAAAAGAAGGAATTTCTGGGCTTTAAGAATTTATCATTCGGTTCTATTAATTGTTAATATGAGGCTACATGTGATTTCTCCAGAGTGCATCTTGCATTCATATGCATAGCTAGGCAGAGGTGCTCATTTGTTGTGGGGTAGTAGACTCAAATCGGACACAGACACGCTGGAGCAGAAAAGCAGAAGGCTAATACATGGTGAAGGCATTTAGAGCTCTGCATGGAAAGAGCATCTGGCTGTGTCTGTGGGTGGAGCACACTTGGATGTGTGTAGAATGATGAGCCCTTCCTCCCCCACCTTTGCTCCTCCCCCAACCTCAGGGACATAGTTAGCAGGGCAGCAGGCTCCTGTCTTTTACTCCTCTTCCATGTAGCTTTAGGCTTCACTGAACCTCTGGTTGTCAGGAAGTATCTCTCAGGAAGAAGGCCCCGGAGACCCACAATCCCCAGATTCATTTCCAGCTTCTGGGCCTGGCTTGGTCCAGTTCAGTATGGTTGCATAAAATAGCAGGACGTTCTCTCTTACTTCCCTGAGGGGCACAGCATATTATCCTTACAGCCATCCTACATTTACAGATGGCAACTGTCCACAAGAGCTTCTCCATCACTCCTCTTGTCTTAAGGCCCCTTCTTGGATGTCAGTCTCCTGTCAGGCTTATGAGCATCTCTTTTTCACCGGTTACTATTTGTTCTGGCCTGCTGAGGTTCCCTCTCCATCTCCATGCCCTGCTCCATTCCTCTTTGCTCTGTAGTCTATCTACAGGAACAGTTGTTTTCCCTAGTGGCAAACCACTGGGAGGAATCTTGCCAGGCTGGCCTCAGGCCTCCCTGACATTGAGATACTCAGCAGCTCAGCCAACTATTATATTCGAGTAGGCTGCAGGCTCAGGTGAGTGTTAGGGGAAGCCTGAGGCTGGAGAAGTGTGTTTGAGAGGCTTGTGTAGGATGGGACAAGGCTCCAGGAGGCTGCTGCTGGAGGGAAGGAACACGTGGTGGACAATGGAACCTAGCTTTCCAAGAGGCTCAGCAACAGAGGCCTCACTCACTCACAGATTTCTCTCTTTGCCCTAGGGAACTGGGTAGAAGCTTGTGTCTGCTATTCCTGGAATAAGTTAGTACAGTTTGAATGGTAAAGAAACAGGTAATTTCCTCCTTCCTTCCTTCCTTCCTTCCTTCCTTCCTTCCTTCCTTCCTTCCTTCCTTCCTTTCAAGGCAGAGTTTCTCTGTTGTAACTCTGGCTGTATTGGAACTCACCCTATAGACCAGGCTGGCCTCAAACTCCCAGAGATCTACCTGCCTCTGCCTCCTGAGTGCTAGGATTAAAGGCGTGTGCCACCACCACCTGGTGAAACAGGTAATTTCTAAAGAAATGATTGCATCAGACTAAGAGGTTATGAGGGTTCCTCATGTCTCCTTCACATCACTGAATTCCCAAGTTCTGCCTCTTCTCCTTCAGTCTCCCTCCTTGACTCTTTGCACCCCCTCTTGGTCTTTCTCTGTCTTCCTCTCCATAGCTTTTTCCAAAATAGTCTTCCGTTATCTGTCTGTCTGTGCTCACTTTGTTATTATCTATTTGTTTTTGTGTGTCTGGTTTCATATCTCTCTGCCTGACTTTGCCTCTTTTTGCTTCTTCTGTTTGTGTGTGTGTGTGTGTTTTCTCTTTGTCTTTGGTCCTGTCTGGTTTATATTTCACTCTGTGTGAATTCCCTCTCTCTTTTTATCTTCCCTTGAAGAGTTTTAGTCTCTTATTCAATCTCTGGTCATGTGTCTTAGTATTTTGCTGCTGTTGTTGTTTTGTTTTTCCTATTGCTGTTATAAAACACATTGGCAAAAGCAACTTAAAGGAGAGGGTCACTTAGTTCACATCGTGGCAGAAAAGTCACACAGTGGCAGTTGCTTGGGCTGCTTACATTGCATCTACAGGCAAGAATCAGAAAGACAGGAGTGCATGTGCAGCTCCTCTTCTCCATGTTACATAGTCCATTCTTTCCTGCCTGGGGAAAGGTCCTGCCCACAGTTAAAATGGATTTTTATACATCTATTGACATAACCAAGATAATCCTTCACAGGCATGACCAGAAGACCATCTCCCAGGTGATTCCAGATTCTGTCAAGTTAACAATAAACACCAGCCCATCACACCAGATGTGTTCCTATGTGCCTGTACCTGCTCTTTGCTTCCTCACGCTGATCTCAGTCTGCCACTTGGGGTCCTGACCTGCTAGCTACTAGTGAGTGGCTTTGGATTCTTCCTTGTGGTTTCTTTGAGGGCAGACCGGGTGCTCACATTTGCTCTGTTAGATGGATCCTTCGCACACTGGCAAAGGCAACAAGGTTGGGAGATCAATGTTGAGTGACAATTCAGCACAGGAGCCCAAATTCAATCTTGAGAGCAGTAAATACATACATGCATGCCATATACTGCTCAGACACAAACATGTTTACACGCATGCATTTTGGTAGACATACTGTCAAACCACTCTGATCTGCCTATGAGACTGCTGGGAATGCCATAATAGCCTTAGAAGAAGGCACTGCGTTACCTTTTCCTGGTGCTACTCATATACAAGGAACAGTTTACAGAGGATTAATAAAGCTTCACCATTGCTACCCAATTCCCCAAGACCATTCTAACTCCACAGCTCCCTGTGGGGTTGGTCAAGTCCATTAAGCCTTCTTCCTAGTATCTACTCAGCTTAAGTATTCTCTCTTTGTCTCTTTCTACCATACACATACATCTATTTTATATTCCTCTTCTGCTGATGCTTAAACCTCACCTTTCTCCTTGGATCTCTCCTTTGTAATATACTGAAAAAAACCTTTATCCCTGGGCAACTCTTCACGCCCGTGTTTCTTGCCCCTACAGGTCCCGACAGCTTGCTTTAGATCTTGTAATCGTCATTCCAGTAGTGCTAGAATCTTTGGCAGTCCCTCATTTCACGGATTCTTCATCAGCACACAGTGAAAGAACGTGGATTTAGGAGGGGAGCGGCTCCCTTGTGAAAATCATTCTCACACCCTGCAACTATGTTACCTCGTTTGGGAGGAAATTCCCATGAAGACTACCACCTCAGAGCATGCGAGGGGGCATGTGTGTTTCTGCCACGACATGTCGCACAATTCAGAGTGCTTTTTAGATCTATTAGGTGCACTATTTGCATTATTCACTCTCTCTTAGCTTTTTGCTTTTGGTTCTGCTGTTGCTGTCTCTTCCTCCGCCTCACCCCCCCTTCTCTTCTCTCTCTTCTTTCCCCCCTCCTCCATTTTCTTTCCTCCCCTCTTCCTCATACTGACCCCATAGCTTCTATGCTGGTCCCTTGGCTGTCGGGTAGTTAAGTAGACTAGAACCAAGTTCCCTAGAAAGTAAGAAAATCATCGTCCCTCTCCTAGGATTCCTAAGAGTCATACCCGTGCATCCACATCCTCCTGTGTTCATAGCTATGGCATACAAGAAGCTCGCATCTCCTTGTGCTGTGATACGGACTTTGGGCATGGACAAACTTTTGGATTAGGAGTTTACATGCTGTGTGACCTTGAATAAATTCTCAACCTGCAGGATACATTTCTGAGCTCCTCACTGGAGGAGAGGGCAAAAGAACCATCTTCCAGAGATGGCTGTGGGAATGAAATGAGACATTCAAAAGACAGGCAAGGAAGGGGGCTCAGTAAATAGCAAGAGTGCTGCTTTGTTTTGTGGTCTTTTGTAATGGAAAGATCTAATCTGAGCTCTGCTTAACTGATTGGAGGACTTGTCCAAATCTCTTAAATGTAGGAGGTTTCCATTTCTTCTTGTGATGAATAGCTCTTGATTTCCCAGTTCTTTTCTGCCTCTCAAATGCAGATCTTTCACTTCAAGGCCAGCTCAGAGGTGCAGGGAAAGTAGCTTAACTGCGGAGGACAACTGTACCCCATGCCAGAGGGCCTTGTGGGAGGCACACTTCATAGTCATCTCACCAGAAGGTTGAGCAAGTTAGCTTTTACGTACTGTTTAAGTCTGTTTTCTGTTGTTCTACAACAAAATACCACAGTCCAGGTAATTTATAAAAACAGGGATTTGGTTTGGCTCTCGGTTATGGAAGCCACATAGCACCAGTATCTTCCTGCTTACATAATTTCATGATAGGGAAGCAGAGAGGGAATCTAGGTACATATCACAGGAGCATATGATTACAAAATGGGGGAAGAGAGGACAAAAGAGCTACTTCCTTTTATAGCTCTGTGTTGTCACGGGAACAAATTAATTCTTGCAGGATCTTTCCTAGGCTATTGAGTATGATTTGGACCCCAGGCTCTGCCCCAACACATCTATATCGGGTATCAAGCTTCAGCATGAGTTTGGTAAGGACAACTGTACCAAACCATAGCAGGCACCAGCTTTCTGTCTGACATTGTTTGAGAGCTGTTTCCTCTGCCCACTGAAACTGTTCAGGAGTCAGGCACCAAGCCAGAGTAGAGTCCATGGCTGACCTTATTTGTGAGAGTACCTTCAGTGGCTGGGGAGATGAGATGGCCCAGTGGGTTGCTTGCTGTGAACTGAGTTCAGATCCCCAGAACCCACCTAAGAAGCAGGGTGTGGCAGCATATGCTTGTAATCATAGCTCTGAGGAGACAGAGCCAGGAGGATCCCAGGGGTTTTCTACCAGCAATCTGAGCCAGTGCAGTCTTCGGGCTCCCACACAGCTGGAAACAGCAGTCTCTGTGTGTGTGGCCTCTGAATCCCAGTAGTTCTGAACAGCAGGCACTCAAGAGGAGCAAGGTAAAGCTTCAGTGTGAGTTCAGGCAGGCAGCTCCAGTTGCTAACTCCCAGGGGCTCTGGGACTGTAGAAGCCTGCATTGCTAGAATCTAGGGGACACGCTCCCTACACTTGAGCTTCTGCATGGAATTTGACAGGTGTTTTTGTTCATCCCTTCACACATAGATGGTGATGATGCCTCTCCCATATGAGAAGATAAATGTCAGCACCCATCTCCTGCCCACAGCATAATCTAGACATGAGGTTGGGCAAACATGGACAGTTGAGTTCTTATTCTAGCCAGTAGCATTTTCCTGACCTTGGTTCTTGTTTATTAAAGTTCGGCAGAGGGGTAGAGGTGAGAGAAGAGGAGGAGAGGAGAAGAAGGAGGAGGAGGAAGAAGAAGGAAAGAAAGAAGCAGCAGAAGGAGGAGAAGGATGGACACAGAAGCATATAGCCCTAAAGGGTTGAAGGAAAGATAGTGTCCCCCCCCACCTTGATTTTTAAGGCAGGGCTGAGGAGGGCAGACGTAGCTATCTTCTTGGCTTTTTGACAGAGCCTCTCAGCTGTATTTGATTCCTCTTCCCCAAGGACATCTGAGAACAAGCTGGAGACAGGTGGCTACATGCGTGGCTGTAATAAGGACACTTGTGTATTTGGACAGAGGCAGAGGAAGCACAAAGTGTAGCCCTCCGGGTGTGCTCTATTGATAAATCTCAATCGAACACAGGAAATGGCCCTAGCCACAAAGACACCATCAATACCAAGACAGCCAGGGGACTCTGGGTGTGGTGTAACTTAGGACCACATGACAGCTCGATGGCTCTCTTGGCAGACAGCAGAGGAGGCTGCCATCATCTCCTTCTGTTTCAAGCCTGCATTTGAGCAAAAAAGAACTTTCCTTCTGCTTCTTAGTCTACTGATAGGGCAGTAGCGTGTCTCTTCTGAGAGGCAGAGATTAGGCCAAGCCCAGGGCTAGACACACAAATATGTGGCTGAATGTGCTCGGGCACTCATTTGGAGGCCTGTCTTAGTTTGTTTTGGGTTGTTGTGGTAAGCACAATGACCAAAAACAACCTGAGGAGGAAAGGGTTTATTTTGCCTTGCAATTTGGAGTTTAACCCTAAGGGAGCAGACAGAACCTGGAGACAGGAGCTAAAGGAGAGACCATGGAGGGGTGCTGCTTACTGGCTTGCTCCCCCTGGCTTGCTCAAATTGCTTTCTTGTACAACCCAGGGCCACTTGCCCAAGGGTGATACCATCTGGAGTAGGCTGGTGCTCCTAATGTTAGTCATTGGTTGAGAAAATGCCCCCATAGACTTGCCTGAAGGTCAATCTTATGGAGGTTTTTTGTTTTTTTTTAATTGAGTTTTCCTCTTCCCAGATGACCCAAATGTGTGTTGATTTGACCAAAACAAACAACCAAACTACCCAACCAGCACATGGCAGAATAGTAATGTGTTCCAAGGAAACAGCTCCAGAGAACCAAGAGTTTCATGGTGCCATTGTGATGTAATTTGTGAATGTGGATAGGACAGCTCCAAAGAGCAGGTCACTTAGGATCAAGACTTAGGCTCCATAAGATGTGTACTGCTCGACTATGAAGTCTTTGAAACAACGGTGCTATTTTAGGAGGCCTTAGTGAGAGATGGGGTTCTCTCCCAGCAGTCTAGCAGTAAGATGAACTTTTGAAACCGAGCAGGTTGAGACATTTAGCATCCACAGACAGCCTGCAGTCTGTTGGTGACCAACTGCTGGACTTAAGAGTTTTGGAGATAGCTGGAGGCTAGGGTTGGTCATTGCTACTTTGGACACAGTGGTCATTGGGAGCCAATGGTTGTTTAATTGAGTGGAGGAAGTAGTGGTCTCTGATCGGGGTATTCTGGGGGCTACAGGAAAATGCCTGAACATCTCCCTCCCCACTCCAGGCTCCATGTTGCAGTATATAAAATATAACAGAAATACCTTAGTTCATCTTTGAAAAGAAAAGCCTATTATCCACTGAGTACTCTAGGCCTTGAGGTGAGCATGGTTGCTAGACTATTGCTCACATTAGCTCCCTGGGTACCTGGGTTCTTTTCAAATACCCTATTTGCTGCTGAAGGAATATTTGGGGAAAGAATAGAGCCAGGAGACATGTGGAGGTGCTAGCCATTCCTTAGACCTTCTTTCTGGAGGTTCAAAGGTGGTGGGGGAGAACTGAGGTCAGCTTCTGTACTACAGGGACAACAATGGCCCCTGGCCATGAATAGCATCACCTCTGGTCTGGTGCACCATTAAGAGGGTCTTGTGAAGGATGAGCCAGGTGACAGGTCCTTTCTGTGTTTTTCAACACAAATGACTCATGGCTTCCCAGTGCTGAAAGGAAGCAGGGCACCAGCTCCTGGCTGATCTTCCAGGACAGAGCGTTCTCATTTTCATGTCAGGTGCAGGTGGAGATGGTTGTTTAGACAAAGGCTGTTTCCCTTTGTTCCTTGGTAACAGAACTGTAGTTTGTTCAGTGGCAATGCATGCGGGCTCCAGGGATAAATTGTGCTTACACCAAGGCGGCTAGAGTAATTCTGCTTTCCTTCACAATTGACTGATACCTTGTGACATAATTCTGAGCAAATAGATGTAGGAAGATCACAGTGGAGGGATACTGAGAAGTACTAACTTGTGTAAAATAGAGACCTGCAGAAATATATGGCCCATTTCCCTTTCCCTATTTCCAGTTTTGCATGTTTACAGGTATGGGTGATACCTGAGGCTTGATATTATGAGGCAGCAAACTTGAGGGTAAAGCTAGTAGGCTGAACTTTATGTAATTGGAAAGTCGTTGCTGATATTCTTAAGCAGTTTAGTAGACCCCACAAATGCCCACCTTCAGAATACTTGTGAAGTAATTGAGAAGAAGAGTCATGGCCAAAGGGTTTCCTGTCATACAGACATATATCCTAACTGCTACTCCATACTAGTGATGGAAATTGGACACCAGAGGAGTGAATAAGCTGAGCATGTACACAATGAATTCCACCAGGTGGCGAATACAAATCACTGTGTGCTGGAGGGAGCACTGAACTTTCCTGACACTGCACCTCTTTGTATACCGATTCATGACCCGATGGCTTTATTGTGAGTGTGGCTGACCAAAGATGCTACTCTTGGTCTTGACTCTGTGATCTGGGACATCAGTCTCCTCTCTTTATAGAGGAAACAAAAAAAAAAAAAGATTTAAATAGACTCAAAGTCTTCTGACATTCTGTTGGCTTTGGTTCAGGACAAAGGTTTGGATTACATTTTTTTTTTAAAGCCACTGAGAATGTTCATGTCTTAAAATCTATAAAATTCATTTTTAAATAAAATGTCTTTAATATGAAGCATAATTAATATTTACTGTAATGGTAAGAGAAATGAATGAGAGCTTAAAAAGGTTTCTACTATTTATTAAGAAACTTTAATAAACGTATATTACGTCTATATAATTTTAATTGATCCTTTGTGGAGAATTTAGAGCTTCCCTCTCTAGCAGAATTTGTGTTGAGAAACACTGAACTAGATGGATCTGTAAGATCCCTTCCGGCACTCACATTCTGATCCTAAGTAGGAAATATGTTGGCGGCCTCAGCTGGTGGCGTTGTCATCTTAGGGAGCCAGGCCAGAAGTATTCACATCAAAAATGGAGACACCATCTCATCCTGGCTTCCTGATTGTTGTTAAAGACCACACACTGACTATCTTGGTCAGGGGAGGGTATTTTCCAATGACATGCATCACCCATGATCCTGAATGAAAACCAGAACATGTTGTTCTTTGGGACTATATCAGAAAGCTGCAATTTAAGAACCCTGTGAGATCCTGGCCAGTATTGAACCTTTTCTGTGGTCTTTTCATTCTTTCTTCTCATTCTTGTTTCAGTAGAAGAGGCTGAATGGCTGAAAATCAGATTGTTCTGGGATAGAGAACTATTTAGCAAGCTCTGCTATGATTCCTGTGTTGCATGGAGACATTGTCCTGTTTTTCTAGGTCTGTGTACCCATAGTCTGGAGCAGTTGTTATTGTAACAGGCAAATCCCAGGTTCTTTTGGACAGGAGGAAAGCAGCTGACACATAAATACACAGACATAATTATTTTCCTCTGGAGTGGGACTGCTCTCTGATTTGATTAAAGCAGACATGATTAGCCCATCTCAATGACTGTTGAGGCTTCTCCCTTTCAGTGTGGCCTCAGAGAGCCTCTTAGATTGAATTGTCTTGACATAAAACCACAGCTGAGTTTTGGAAATGGAGCACAATGTCCTCAGTGTATTTCAGTGAAAGCCTAGGAGTATCTTCTTTTAAATATAGAAAGCCAAGAACTTAGTACATCATGATTTTTTTTTTACTACAGAGCCAGCTGTGTGCAGCCAACCAAACTGGAGTTCCACTGAATGACCTATATGCTTAGCCCAGGACAGCTACTCTATAGAGAAGAAGTTGCCAGTTCTGTTCTTATTTAGGTTTGCAAAGGATTTGAGGGTATCCTCCAAAGCTTTATATGATGGCAGCTTGGTCCCCAGTATAATAGTTCTGGGGTGGTGGTTCCTAAAGAAATGATTAAGTAATAGGAGAACCACTTTCTGAAAGGGTTAATATAGTTCTCAAAAGACTCGGTTAATTCACCCACAAATGGATTATTACAAAAGAATGAGCCTAGCCTTCCTCAGCGTCTTACTTTCTTGCTCTCACACACACCCATTGGGCATGTGGCCATTTTCCTTTCCACTTCTCTGCTGTGTTGTGACACAGCCAAGGGGGTCCTTGCCAAACATCTGCCAAAGTGTTTGGACTTCCCAGCCACCTGAATCATGAGCCAAACAAACTTCTTTTCTTTATGCATTACTCACGGACACAAATTTTGTTATAGCAACAGAATAAAACTAAGACATCTGGTCTTGCTCTCACTAAGGAGATGGAGCAAGAAGACAAGGCTGGCTGAATACACCTATGTTGTTGCTGATGAGGGATGTCTTAAGAGGAGAAGGGAGCTGAATAAGAAACAGAACTAGTCTCCAAGGACACTTCGAGCAACAGAAGGTCAGCATAGCACTCTTCCACAAAGGAAAAGAGTGCCTGATACTGAAACTAATGCCAATGACAACAAAAGAAGACAGGAGAGAGGAGGTAGATTTCCCTTAGGTTCAGACAAAGCCTTATGTTTACAAGGTCTGTAAACCACTAGGCTCCTCTTTTTCATTAAAAAATAAATAAAAAGTCAAGTGGTCTAGATATGGTCCCCAAAGCCTAGCTTCTTTTGCAAGAATATAGGCAGCAAAATAAACCCTAGAATTTTTGAGGAAGGTCAACTAAATCAAGAAAAAAAAATTGGACTCAGAGATTGAGAAACAGTGATGAGAATGAAAAGGTTGCAGAGGTACAAAGTGCTTTGGAGTTTCTAACCCCTCATAAGCTCTCCAACGCACACACTACATGCTTTAATGTAGTCTCAGAGTATTATGGAACTGTCGATTCAAACGCAGATCTGCATGTCTATGAGTGCAATCCAGAATGGTGTTAGCTTGGTGGTAGGTGGTGTATCGCATTACAAAGAACTTCACTGCCACAAATATCCATGAATTTAATAGGTCAAATGTCGTTTTTATCTTTTTTTAAATATATGTTTATTTATTTTGCATGTGACAGAGGATACATATGTCATTACTCATGTGTAGAAGTCAGGACAATGTTCAAGAGTAATTGAGTCTTCTACTATGTGGGTTCTAGGGATCAAATATAGGTCATCAGAGTTGGTTGAAAGCAGCTTTGCATCTTTACCTTCTAGGCATCACACCAGTTCTTTTTTTTTTTTTTACAGTGCTAAGGGACATATGCTAAACAATATCTCTGCTATTGAGCTACATCTCTAGCCCCAACTATTGTTATTTATTATTACTCTCACTCCATGTATAAAGAAATACCTAGGCTCACAAAGAGGGTAAGTGATAGAATTGGGACTGGAACATCTGAATTCAAGGCGTATTACCCATTATGGATAAAGTTATTCATTACTCATTACTGATAAAGTTATTGATTCATTTGTTGATTCCCCCCTCCCTCCCTCTTTATCCCTTTTTCTATTTTCCTTCCACAATGTTTATTCATAAGCCTATCTGCTCAAATTCATTTACCCAGTATTCATTGGACTTCTTTTATATTACAATGTTTTAGATTCTTGAGATAAAACAACAACAAAATGCAACTTAAGCTTCCCCATGCTTTGAGTGAAAATGAAGCATCTGAGAATTAATATTTGAATCTCCCCCACTTCTCTCTCTCTCTCTCTCTCTTTCTCTATCTCTCTCTCTCTCTCTCTCTCTCTCTCTCTATATATATATATATATATATATATATATATATATATATATATATATACTCCAGAGAACCAGAACCAATAGTGTATGTGTGTATGTGTGTGTGTGTAGAGAGAGAGAAAGAGAGATAGATAGATGGAGGGAGAGAGAGAGAGAGAGAGAGAGAGAGAGAGAGAGAGGCTAACAAGACATACACAGAGAGTTAGAGATGGAGATAGTCTGATTTATTTTAAAGAATTTTCTTGAATATCTAAGGAGGCTAAAAATCCTCAAATGTACAAAGCAATTTGGCAAGCTGAAAACCCACAAGCTAGCTCATAGTCTGGAAAGAATTCCCTCTTGCTTGGTGGAGCTTGGAGCTTGGTGGAGGTCATTGTTTTGTTCTATGCAGACCCTCATTGATTAGATGAAGCCCATGTATATTAGAGAGGAAAATCTGCTTTAGACAGTCTATCATCTCAAATGTTAACCTGATTCCCAAATACCTCCCCAAAATATAAGGACCTATCCAAGTTGTGTATTATCAATCATCTCAATCTTTAAGTTGTAATAGTGCATTGTTTCTAGAAATAAAGTTACAGGAGCACAAAATCCTCCCCCACCCCCGTTTCTAGGAACACTCAGAGAAAGTCTTGACCGTGTCTTGGAACAAACACAATCAAGTTTTGTAACCTTGGTGTCTCAGTAGGAGGACACCACTAGAAACTACTGGGAGAGAGGCCTTTGTTCCAGGGCCTCACAAAAGGCATGGTTCCCCTTGAGAGCTGTGGTTACACCCACAGTTCTACCCCAAAGTACTTATTGCTTGTCAGTTCCAACTTTGAACTCCTAGGGTATCAGAGTTGCCTTGAACTCCATGATGAAGACAAATGGAGAAAGAGAGACAGCTCTGAACTTGGGGACTGTTTACCCCTTGGGTCCTGGACAGGTGCACTAGTTGTTATCCCCTGTATTCTTGTTATGAAATCAGCATTCCTCATGTAGGTCGCTATCCAAATGGACTGAAGGAGTCATTTAAAACATATGACCAACAGCATCAAAAAGGCCCTGCTAGGCATAGGCATATGGCAAGCCTTCTTTTGAAGCTTGTTATCTGCCCCTGAATAAAGCTACTTCACAATTTCTCCTTTTTCTGAAAACCTGTCTTTCCCCCATTCCTTATCTGTGAAAGTATGCCTTCATTTTGTTTTTTGCTAAGAAAGTGAAAATAATAACAGGGTTGCTCATATTTTTGACACTAGACCAATACATTTATTTACTGTCTCTTACTTCTGAGTCAGCACTGAGTTCAATGGATGCGCCCAAGCTCCCAATGATTCATCTTGCTAGTTGACTCACTCTCTCTCTCTCTCTTCCTCTCCCTCTCTCTCTTTTTCAAGACAGGGTATCTCTGTTGTAACTCTAGCTGTCCTGGTACTCACTCTGTAGACCAGGCTGGCCTCGAACTCACAGAGATCCACCTGCCTCTGTCTCCCCAGTGCTGGGACTAAAGGCGTGCGCCACCACTGCCTGGCTATCTTGCTGGTTCTTGAAGAAGTATTTGACACAGCTGGTGCTTTCCTGGTTTTTAAAATACTTCTATACAGCAAAAACAAAACAAAAAACAACAACAACATCAACAACAAAACAAGTACCAGAGTAAAGAGACAGCCTATAGAATGAGAAAAAATCTTTGTCATCTCTGGATCTTACAGGGGATTAATATAATACTTAGAATATATTAAAATGAAAAACATTAGACTCCCCTGAATCAAATCATGCAATCAATACATAGGCAAATGAATTAATGGGACAGACAGGTCTCAAGATGTACAAAAGGCCAATAAACATATGAAAATGCTCTATGATCTTTAGTATCAGAGAAGTGAATATCAAAACTACACTGAGATTCCATCTTCCTCCAGTCAGAATGGCCATCATCAAGAGAACAAACAAGGAGTGTTGGTGAAGGTGTAGGGAAAAAGAAATCCACATAGACTGATAGTTGAGAAATAAATTAGTGCATCCAATATGGCAATCAGTATGGAGATTCCTCCCAGCTAAAAGTGGAGCTGCATACGACCTGTACTTGTCTCAGTGTCTATCTGTAGGACTCTAAGTCCTTGGACCACGGAGATGCTTGCTTGTCTGTGTTTACTGCTTCATTAGTCCTAAGAGTGAAGGCATGGAACCAGCCTAGAGTGCCTTCAACAGATGAAGGCATGAATACCATATTACAGTTTTATTCAGTAGAGTTTCATTCAGTCATTAAGAAAGGGGAAATTATGTCATCATTAGGAAAGTAGAACTAGAGATCATTATGTTAAACAAATAAGCTGGACACACAAAGCAAGTATCATGTGTTTTCTCTGCTACATGCACTCTACACTTAAAAATATATATGAGATATGAGAGTAGAGGGAGGACCTTTTAGGAAGAAAAAGACAACAAGTGGAGTGGTATAGGAGAGGACAATCGGGGTAAATATGAACAAAGTGCGTGACAGACATGTACGAAAATGCCACGGAGAAGTGCATCATATTGTACAACAAATCTAAGCTAACAATACTAATAGAAAACCCTTTCACTTTTCTGCTTCCATTCCCCAGTTTTTTCTGTGTCCTTTGTACAACTTAAATAAAGAAAACTTTAATGTTAAGTATCATGTAGTAGTATGATGCTATGGTGGCTCACCAAGGATGACAAGGAGACATTCTTATTGGTGCAAACCCTTCCAGACCTCAGCAGAGGGAACCACTATCATGGCAAGCACCATATTGGACAGTGGAACCCTGAACATCCCAGCTCAGGTGTTTCTATTGATCCAGAACTCCTCAGGTGTTCTACTGATAGCACACGCAGATCATGAGCAATCAAACACCCTCCATATAAATCCAACACCTGCAGACAATACAAAATGCCAAGACATGTGCAGCCCCTCACCCAACAGTGCACAATTATTTTATACACAACTAAAAATAAACTTCTGTAACATTTCCCCTTTTCTGTATAAACCAATAAAAATTGCTTTATTTCTAGAACACAATTTAACATAACACCAGCAAAATTATTTATAAGAGGAAAAATCACAATGGTTGCTAATGCACAGGCCCAAATGAAACCATCTATCAAGCTTTTCACAATTTATCTTGACAGCTGAAAAACATTATCAATGTCCAATTATCTGGAATTCACTCACAATTTTCTGGGCTCCTCCAAAGGGCTTGGGTCACTTCTCAGGCTCTGCCCTCTGCAGCACATACAGCTTATTGTCTAGGCTCTGGCTGGCTCCACTCCACTGCTGCTGCTGTTCTTGGTGACAGTCCTATGGTACTGGCACCTACAGAATCTGGGGTCCCTTGCTGCAACTGGGCTGCTCTTTCACCAATAGCCTCTCTTGGGCTCTCTTCATGGTGCCAAGCTTCAACTTCTTTACATGATCCCTTAAATCTGGGCCTTAAATTGCTACTAAGGTTGCACCTTCCCTAATGGCCTCTCCTGGGCTCTCTTCATGGTGCCAAGCCTCAACTTCTTTACATGACCCCTTCAATGTGGGCCTTTAACTGCTACTGAGGCTGTGCCTTCACCAATAAGCCTCTCCTGGCCTTTCATAGTGCCAAGCCTCAGTAGCTCTCCATGACCCCTTCATGCTTTCAAAACCAGCACCACCTGAGTGATTCTTAAAGTACTAAGTTCGGCTACCAGCATGTGATACAACCTTGGCCATTTCTTTGCCAGTTTTTTGTGTGCTGTATGGGAGGAAACACTTTCCAGATTTCAAGATAAAGTCGGTTTGCAGGAAAAATAAATGGTAAGCTTGTCTGCAGGAAGGGTTCCCTTGTGGGGTAGAGTTTCCATCGCCCTAGCAGATGTGTCTTGTCAGGACCACCTCACCTCACCAGTATCTGGACAGGTTTGCAGAAAACAAAACAAAACAAAACAGACTCTTCAAGGTCTGGAGTTTCTTTCTGTTCTTTGTCTCCATGTTGGATGTGGTTGCTATGATGTCTTGCCCTACATTGGTATAACATTTGTAGTTGTTCCCCTACGGGGTGGCTCACCAAGGAAGACAGAAAGGCACTTTCATAGGTTAGAAACCCTGCCAGACCTCAGCAGAGGGAACCACCATCCTGCAGCACCATACTGGACAGTGGAACTCTGAGTGTCCCAACTCAGCTTTTTTTTTTGATCCAGAACTCCTCAGGTATTCTAATGATAACACATGCAGAGCATAAGCAATCAAACAACCCCCTCATAAACCCAACACCTGCAGACAATACAAAACACCAAGACTTAGGTAGCCCATCACCCAACAGTGCACAATTATTTTATACATAACTAAAAATAATTTTCCACAACAGTATCACATAGTTATTACGATGTATTTATATGTATACTTCTTAGGTGATGTCACCTAGTCTTACAACTTAATACTTAGAACCACCTATAGTTTAGGTTCTCATCAACAAGACAGACCTTTCGGCTCACAGAAGGCTATCTACCTCCTAATAATGATTCTTTAGGTCCCTTAGGAAGCAGACTGGATCAGTTGTATAGCAAGTTCCTTGGGGGAAAATACCTGAGAAATGTAACAGGCAACCTAATGGGTGGAAGAGGGCAAGATGAGCCACCAGACTGCAAAGGGGGCCTGATACCGTGGAGGGGTGGGGCAGGGGGGAGAAGGAGAATGGGTTATTAGAGTCTCAGACTGCGTCACACTTCAAGAAAATGTTCAAGCCTGTGCTAGGGAGTCCCTTAACCAAAGCTACCTGTCAGAGGATTCCTCCCACCCCATATCTTGTAGGAATGAGCCTGCAGAGCAATCAGAGTCTGGGAGCAGACTGTTGGTAATGTGGTCTCATCATGAAGTGTAGAATCTCATCTCATAAATCTATTTTGTTTCCTAGAGCAACAGATCATAGTGACACATTTTCATGACCTCAATATTAGCTAATGTCTGCTCTTGACCATCTGATGGGAATGTCTAACTTAAAAACAATAAAACTCATTATCCCTACCATGTAGGTGTTCTCAAGTTTGTTCTGTCTTGGCAAATGTCCTCACTTTTGTCCAGATGCTAACTCTGAGAGCATGGAGCTCGTTCTAGAGTTTGATCCTCACTCCCTACGTACAGCCCACCAGTCAGTCCCATTGGCCTTAACTCAGAAAGCTCAGATCTATTGACTTTTCTCCCTTTTCACTGTCACCATCTCATCCCAAGCCTCAGTGTGCTTTCCTGTGCGCTCCGTTGTCACTCATGTCAACATCGAACTACCTCCGTGACAAAGTATCCTTCATAAAGTAACTTGGAACACCTTTTCTCCAGTGACCTTTCATTGTAAACTTAGCAAACCCCAAGCACATTAGGATGCCCTGCCTGCCCATGTCTTTTCATCCTATGAATACAAGCACTCTGTGAACAAAGACCTTGCCTATTCTTATTAATATAATTTCCCTGTTGCCCAACATAGATTCAGAAATGATAGTAGGAGCATATTGCCCTTTTATTGACTGTTAAGTGGGTGAATCTCTTTTTTACAAGGTCCTGGAACTGAACTGTCAGGTGCTATTGCTGGCAGAAATATGTTTGTAGCACTTAATGGTGGCTTTGCCAAATTGTGATTTCTTCTTATTTTTTTGTGGCCCAAGAAATTCAGAGGTAATCGGACAGTGCAGGAATGTCTGGGGTTCCACAATGCCATGGTGCCCAGAAGAGGCTCCTTTGTGTTTCCTTGAGTGCTCGCAAGCTCCCAAGTGGGTGACTTTAATCCAGATGCATTTGTTTTTTTATGGTCACAAGATGGCTGCTCTGCCATCCGTACAGCTAGCATCTGCGTGCCAGGCAGGAAAAATGGGGACGCCAAAGACAGATGTTGTAAATTGAATGAGTCGTTCTCTTTCAAAGAGCTGTTGTGGATTGGTTCCCCAGAATTCAGACTCATCAAAGAACAATATTGGTGTTCAGAAGAAGAGCACTCTTAAGATGAAGGCCCGCAGAAGGGCGTGGGAAGAAGTGGGACCGTGCAGAGGGGGAAGTAGGGCCATGAAGCCATCACAACTTCATTGGAAATCTAGAGCTTGGGTGGTCAGCTGTATATCCTCCATGCTGATACGTCATTGGAGGCTGGCGAGAAGATGAATTCTTTAGTGGAGGCAACCATAAAGGTGTTAACACCCAAAGGCTGTCTGTCAATTCTCAGCACTTGTTGGGGAAACAAGCTGATCATTTTTAACCCTCACATCACAGAAGCACCATACAGGTTTTCCTGAAGACCCCACATACCAACATTTACTTGTATCTTGACCATCAGAGCCATGACATGCTGCTGTCTTTAGCTACAAGACAGCAGGGATATGGAGATTTTAGCTGGGCATATTGCCACTCTGAATAAAACAGAGTTTTCACTAATAAGAAAAAGAGATAGAACGCTTAGGGCATTGAGGTGGGCCACTGACAGCCTTTAGCAGATCTCCTATTCTCCTGCCCCTTGTCTCTTTTCTCTCTACTCTGCTAGTGCCTTAGCATTAAAATAAATTAAACAAGCAAACAAAGCAAACACACAAACAAAACAAACGTGGATAAGTCTCTTTCCTCCTTCATTAGCCAATAAACAAAAGCTTATGAAAATCTCATTACAAAAGCACATACAAATTCATACATATAGATCTTGTGTAGAAGATGGCTACCTTCATGCTAAGCATATTTTGGTCTTCACTGGGCCTTGAAGAGCCAGTGTGGACATGTGGACTCTAACCTTTGGAAACTCACAAATACAATAAGGAAACAGACTAATATAAAATAATCTGATGTAAAACAAAGACCTAACTGGTAGGGGAGAGCTCTAAACAAAAGAGGACTCTGGTCTTATGATTTATGGAAGGTTGGAGAAACAAAGAAACATATTGAAGTGAAAAGACTAGGTATTTTCTAGGAGCCGGAGGGACAGGGAACTGGTGACTCTGAACTTGAGAGTCTGGCATTGAACAGCCAGAATCCAAATATGACAGAGTCAGCTTGAGGGACAAGGCCAGGTAATTGCAGCAAAAAACAAAACAAAACAAACAAACAAAAAACCAGTTCTGGTAAAGGAGCCATAGTCCTTTAACTGGCTTTTGACTGTCATTGCTCAGCCTAGAAGTGCTCTGCTGAGCAGGCTGGGCCTGCACACTAAGGTAAATACGGCCTCTGACAGGACTGCTGGAGAGAGAGGGGAAGTGAGGAGGCCTGGAGCCAGTGGCAGGTGAGCAATGCCTGTGAATGAATTTCCATAAGCAGCCCTTTCATAATTGTCTAGACAGGAAACGGAGAAGAGCGCTCAGTGGAAAACATCAATTGTGCCCACACAGCCAGCTGCTCTGGTAACATGAAAGCTGCAGCAGTTGGCAATACTTAAAGCAGACATGGTAGGGCAGAAGTAGGGCAGAGATGGCAGCGTGTCTGAGTCACAACCGGAGCATTGACCGAAGGCACGGCCACGACGTCTCTGAGTTTGCTTTCTTCATCTTTCTCACAGGATGCAGGGGATCCTGTTGCCTGCCTCCTCGATTACTACTTACCTTCTTCATCCTTTCCTGAAAATCCGTGATGTTATTATGGACCCTCTCTCCCTTGCTCAGTGAGGATGCACACGCTGCAAAGGAAGTAGGTTGCAGTCCTGTGCTCACGAGGTAGGCAATCTTACCTTCGCTATTGCCATGGGGTTATGATTTAATTCTGACCAACGCTATGACAAGACAGGGCTTTGGAAGGCTTCTGAAAAAGATTTAGACGTAAAAAATGGTGAGTAAAGACTTAAACCCTCTCATATCTTCTGTCTGACTTTGTGTTATCTGCAGATGAATTTTGTTCATGCCACCATAAGACAATCTTGCCAAGGACAAGACAATAAACCAAGAACACACAAGGAAAGATGGAAGGAAATGAGACCTGGACACAGGTGTGGACCACTGAATTACAAACCCCAGCACATGTTCGCTTTAAAACTCCTTGTTACATTAGAAAACCAATCCTTTGTCATTTACATAAAGTGCATGGGGATTTTCTGTTATTTGCAGCTATGGGCAAACCAGTTTACAAAGAATCCATGACACAGTTAGAGCCAAACACAATGACATGCAAAAGCACCAAAATGCAAGGCCAACATACTGGGTTAGTGGTTACTTATATTATATATTTATAATATTATGTATTTATATATTATTTTATTTATATATCATATTGTATATTTATATTTTCTTATATGTATAATATATACATTATAGTTTCATTTTGTTATAATTCTTTTATAATTCCACTGTACATGTAAAACAGAAACTTGAAAATTTTCCAGTCTTTGGCTCTGTCTGGGGCATCATCATCAATCTGGGCATTTATCCACCCAATTCAGTATTTGACCTGCTTCCTAATAACATCCAACTATTGGCCCAGAAGTACCCCCCAGAGCACGCATCCGAGCCAGAACCCACAGCATGGGGCATGGAACATAAAGGCAGAACCTTCGATTTTTGACCTAAGAGTTATTCTTCCAGGAAATGATCAAGGCATCTTAAAAAAGGAACGTGCCTTTTTAGAAAATAGAGTTTAGAAAAATCGGGATTTACTTTGCTTAGCAATTGGTTTCATGTCCATATTAGGGCTCTCCAAAAGCAGCCGCGAATTTACAATTTCAAGAATCTTATATTGCTTGTCCAACTTGGAAATTAGTGCACAGACTCCAGATGAAACAATTGGACGACACAAAAGCAATGCACAGTATAAATATTCTTATTTCCTAACTACTTGTCAGCTATTTTCAGTGAGTAAATATTTACAAGTTTCCCTCTCCCCCTGCGGAAAGCAGTACTCACATATATGGACATAAATATTTTGGTGTATGTAAATATTTACTTGCACGAGCAATATATTTCTTTTTCCAGTCTCCCTTGTAAGTTCTTTAATAACAGAACAATTCCTGCTTACAAATAAGTTCTGATCTTGCAATTCTCCTGGAATGTTCTGCAGAGGGGAGACATTTTATGAGGATGGTGGATTGCTGCTTAGTTAGAATGGCTGGGCTCAATTTCGAACTTGACTGTTCATTCTAGAGATAGTTGCTTAGTCTTTCTGCTCCCTGAAGTTCCTCATCTGTGAGAATAACAGCAGCATCTACCGTGTAGCATGGCTGAGAAGATGCAATGGTTTTGTGTATACAGAGTGCTTCAGACACAATCTAGCAGTGTCAACCTCAATAAATAATATTCAAATATTTTACTGTTGTCAGTCACTAGAAATAAGCATATTGCTCTTTACTAGGTGTCATTGTGGATACATCTTAATTTTATCTAAGTATCCTTTTCATATCATTCAAAAAATTTCAAATGCTAACAATACGAGCAAATTGCTTCAGACTGGCTTTTGATTATTTCCTACCCTCCACCGGGTGAGTGGCTATCATTTTTAAGCCTTTATTTTGTGCCAGGCATTTTGCACTTCCAAAGATTACCCTGCATTTTGTCATTACAATAACCTTACAAGGGAAAATAATATTTTTGTCTCTACTTCTTAACCTAAAATTGAGGCTCAGTGTGGATAATTAATGTATCTTCAGTTAAATAATGTGGAAGTGGGGAGTTGAGACTTGAACCCAGATCTTCTGACTGTGCAAAGTCCTGCTCTAAACCACTATGCTATTCAGGTATTTCCATTGTTTACACAGAAACATCATATGTAGGCAAGGGTCGGAGTCAATCATCCTCCTCCCCTCTTTTTCCCTCCCTTTCCCTGTCATCATGAAAACGGATTAAATTCCATTCTTCTTTCCATCCCCTGGGAGAAAATATGTCATCGGCAAACCAACATGCCTCACTTCAAGCCTTATGAGCACCATACTGTAAAATGTGGTTGATTGGATAGTGCGGAGCACGCCGCCCACCATTGTTGGAATTTTAGCCTGAATTCTTTTTGATTATTCTTGTCTAGGTACAGATTCTCTGCGTCCTGGCTCTGGTCTTGCATTCATGTTGTCCAATTCCTCCAGATAGTATGTTCTGTTGAAATCTTGGGTTGCAGGTATATGGTTCTGGTTATCGGGAAGTCAGGAAAGCCCCAGAGACATTCTCAGAATGGCTCTTGTTACATGAGGCGATCCCATCTTTCAGCCATATTTTTCATTGTTTAAAGCTTTCTCTTGTGCTTGATCACCAGGCCTCTCAGCAGCCATTAGACAAAGGTCAATGGTATTTTTTTCAGTTCCTCAGGATCTTGTAGCACCTTTATATAGTTATAACCCAGAGATCAGAAACCTTTTGTTCTTGCTGCCTGTCCTATCACACATTCACAGAAACTGATGACCTGCTGCCACCAGTCATGGTCAGTCTACCCGGCCATGTTAACTGTCTTGGGCAGATGAACTCTGCCTCCGTTTCCTCTTCCAGTCCTCTTAGGATTGCAGCACCTTGTTCTAGAGACATCATCAAAATGCAGGTTTTAGCTTGTCAATATCTGTACATGGAAGGAGCTTTAACCGGAATTTGAGAAAAGCGAATCCAATTACCCAACACAATTTTCTCACACAGAACTCCTCTGAATCACATTTATGAATTTTTAGGTGGAAAACACACCTTCTTATTCCCTTGAGCTCTCTCTTTTTGATGAAACCCGCATTCCAGTTTGTGAGCCAATTAGAAACAATGACTGCTTGCTTCAGAAAGTATTTTGGAGCGCTTAGTGCTATGCATTCAGCACAGAAAACACAGAAAGAAGCAAGGCTTGGTTCAAGTCTATGAAAAGTGCTCAGTCCTTACAGGCAAAGAAATGGGAATGTAAATGATGGATCTAGAGTGAGAAATGATGACACAGGTGTTTGTTTAGGATTCTACTGGATTTGAGAAAAGCATCAAACAGAAAGGTTCCTAACCATGCTAAGGTAACTGTACTAGTTAATTTCTGTGACAAAAAAAAAAAGCCTTGAAGAAGCAACTTAGGGAGGTGATGCTTATTTTGGCTTCAAGTATCAGAGCTCAGAGGATGAAGTCCATCATGGTGGGAATAGCATGGCAGACTGGTTTGGTCTGTGACACTAGGAGCTTGTGGCACATTCACATTACCACTAAGCAGGAAGCAGAGAACAAGAATAAAAGTGGAGCTGGGCCAAAATCCTGGAGGCCTCCTGCCTCTAGAGCCAGCTAGTCCCTATCTTCTAAAGCTCCACAACCCCCACAAATAGCACCATTAGTTGGGGACCAAGTATTCAAACATGAGCTCATGGGGTCATTTTATATTCAAACCATAGCAAGGATTATAGAGAGGTAGAGGGAAGAACAAGGAGATTATGTTTAAGGGTGGCATGAAACTTGAAGAAGGACATTACCTCATGTTTCTACTGCTGCCTAACAAATCACCCCAAATGTATTGGCTTGAAACAACATTTTATTTGCTAATCCTTCTTCAGACAAGGCTGAGATCAGCTGGGTGACTCTTCTTCTGGCCTTTCTGGTAATCCCTCTTGTGGCTGAATTCAGCTGCCAGTTTGGCTGAAGACTGAATTCAGCCGAGCTTTTCTCTCTCTCTCTCCAAGTGGTCTTGGAGTCTCTGTCTCTCCACATGGTTATGTCATGTGTTCTGTCTAGCAAGGCAGCCAGACTTCTCAAATGGTGACTCAGGATCCCAAGAACATAAGAGCAGAAGCTGTCAGGTGCTCTTAAGTGTTAGGCCTGGAACTGTCCAATTGCCATCGTCACTGCAACCTGTCGATTACACATAGCCATGCAACCAGCCCAGATTTAAAGGGAAGGCGTTTTACAAGAGCCCAAATACCAGGAGGCTGGACTCACTGGGGCAGGCATATAGTGAACCAGCTGAATGAAACGGGGAGAGGTACTAGGTAAAATAAAAAATATAAGCAAAAATGCGGAAGCATGTCAAACCCATGGCTTTGGGGAGAAAGCGATGCACTTCAGTACTGTAGATGGAAGGACTGCACAGGAAAGTGTACAGGCAACAGTGAAATCAACTACTGGCTTCTCTCACTAAGGTCCCAGTACAGTTCTCCATTTTTTTTTTATTCATCTTTTCCCCCTTGACTTGACTTGTTGTCTGGAAGTGATTTCCGGTTTGTAGAACTCTCATGTGACCCAACTCCTCTTACATGTGTTAGGTTTTGGTCATTGTGACAAGACACTTGATTTAATCGACTCAAAACGAGGAAAGATTTATTTTGGATTGCTGTTTTAAATACATGTGCCGAATCTGTGGGCCTACAGGCCACATGTGCCTCAAGACAGCTATGAATGTTGCCCCAACACATTTGTAGATGACACCTTACCACAATGTCAAAAAGTTAGACACCCCCAGTTATAGAGATTCCAGCCAATGATTGATGGGTACCCTTGTTGTGGGACTGTGTCAAGACAGCATGGGGTAGGGAGTATGTGTTAATGCAGAGCTCATGGAAGGTGGTAAGCGGGTGTTAAAGTGTCTCCTTGAAGGACATGGCCTCAGTGGCATAACTTCTTCCTACTAGGTCCCACGTTCTAAAGGTTCCAGTGCTTCCCTGTATCACCATAGTGTGGTGACCAAGCTATCAACATGTGACCCTTGGGGAGACATTGAAGATCCAAACTCTAACAGTTGACCATATGAACCGAAAGGTTATATCAGTGTTACTGTCTGGTGACCAAAGCCGTTTTCTGTTTTTCCTGGTCACTAAGGTAGTGCATCATCCTCAGTTTCTTTTGCAGCTGAATATGGCCATGTCAGTTGACTTCTAGTGGAATGGTGATACGCAGTAGCTCAAGACTTTGTTGATGTTCTGCCATTTGACCCTGCACATTCTTACCCCTCTTCAATTGGCTGAAAATAGAGAATTCCAGCAAAAGAATGTTGTGTTGAAGGTGAGAATGTTGCACAGTGGGAGGAACCTGGGTTCTCGGATCACTTTTCTAGGCAGATGTGTCCAAAACGATTCGATTCACGGTGCCTGCCTGTCAAGTAGGAATGAAACCATTTTCACCATGAGAAGCCCAGAGCTGTGAAGGTCTGTGAGTTATAGCAGCCAGCACTACCTTAACTAACATAATTAGGAACTGAGGAGGCAGGGAACTTATTAGCATCACCCTGAGGAGCTAGGAGATATGTGAGCGGGGAGGTTGAGATGAGGGGAAATCAGTAATTGAGGCTTAAGTAGGGCCAGCCAAGTATGGGAGGAAGTTTTTTGAATGAGGTCACGATAATCTTCCTTTCCCTGAGGCCAGATTTACCTGAAGGAATATCTGGAACCCACTGCAGGTGGACTCATTGACATAATCCCATCTGAAACTGTACTGTACTTTTAGTTTTTTCAAGAGCCTTTGACAGCTTGTAGCCTTGGAAACCTTCCATGGAGCATGCATTGACAGGAAAGCAATGTAGTAGCTTTTTCAGACAAGTTAAAGGACCAGGTTTTCGTATTAACATGAAACGCTGCGTGTGTATTTGGTTCTCTGCTGCGATTTCATTTCCCAAACAATCCCTCAGAGTTTCATAGTTCCCCTCCCCACTTTTCCCTAAGTTTGAAAACGGAGTCTGAGTTGACATGAAAGATCTTACAGTTAATGGCAAGAGACCTAGGATCCACATTTACTAACTTTAGGCCGTTTGTAAAGAAAATATATGGAACCTGCTGAGGCCACCCTAGTTCAAAGCTTTTGATTGGACAGCTCTGGAGGTCACTGCATCTCCTCCCTTTCAAGGACCCTTGTCTCTTAGCTTGCCCACTTGAGGGGTGGTTCCAGCACCCTTAAAGCTTATTTAGCTCCACACAGACCAATACGGAAATTCAAGGAAGTATATAGGTCAGGGGCAACCCAATTGCAACAAGGGACAGGATATAGGAGTAAATAGTCTACTCTCCTATTGCTTTTTAGAGGCTCCCCAAAAGAGCAAACGCCTGAGCCTCAGCAAATGTCTTTCCTGCCTGACCTAGGTCGCTCTCCAAGCAATCTCACCTCTGCTTTGCAGGATCATCTCCCAAAGGTAAGTAGCTGCACTTGTACCTAGTCTCGGCCTGTCTCAGGCTGTACCCTTGTACTAGAGGAAGTAAGAAGCATGGGGTGGGGGAGGAGGGAGGCAATGAGGAGGGCAGAGGGTATTTTTCCTTTGCCCTCCCTGAACTGGCCTTCGAAAATCTATCCTAGCAGTAAGTAAGGATAACGGCCATGTGAGTCTCTTACCAGACACGTCTTGTCAGACTCCCTGCCCTGTCCCAGGCAGTTGGTGGCCCCGGACAGTCTGGACTCTCCTATGCATTGGTGATTTTGCTCTGCTGCCCAGCTGGCACCAGGAATGACAACGAGCAGCTTTGGTTCCAAATGGCAGCAGATGCTGCCAGCATACCAACTTCTGCCAGCAAATCGGGAGTGGGGACTGGGCAGGACAGTATGATCGCTTACTCCGGCTGCCACGGTCACCAGTGTCCCCTGTATCCTCTATTCACCAGGGAGGCTGGGGTGATAGAGACGTCAACTCAGCAGTGACTGCTTGTTGAGACAAGTTTAGTATGGCATGGTGCCATGGGGGCGGGTGGCGGAACAGAGGGACCTTCACCAGATGCCATAGGGCCCATAGGCCCAGGTCTGATATGCTGAACTATGGTGGTCAGTTATGCAAAAATGCCACCTGTGGGTGGAACAGCTGTGTTTATTTATCTTCAAATTCACTCATTCACCCAGAGAGTGATTATGTGCCTGGCACTGTGCTATAAACTGAGTACGCAAGAAGGAACAGTGACAATTTGCTCCCCCCTTCTTTGAACTCATAATACAGAACAGAGATAGATCTCCATCAAATCTTTGTTCGTTGTTTTTGAGACAAGGGCTCTCTATATAGCCCTAGCTGGCCTGGAACTCTCCATGTGTTTCAGTCTGGCTTCAAACTCAGATCTGCCTGTCTCTGCCTCCCATGTGCTGTAACTAAACATGCACCACTCACACTTGAGTTGATTAAACCTTAAACATCTGTAACTATATGACACCATGAGACTTTTCTCTTACTCTATCTGAAGCCCAAGGCTGTATCAAGACAGTGTGCTTTTTGAGCACTGTGACTTGCACTTATAATTGTAGCACCTGGGAGACAGAGGCAGGAGGATCAACAGTTTAAGGACATCTGCAAGTACATAATGAGTTCAAGGCTAACCTGGGCTACATGAGCCTGAAACAAAGTCAAACACAAAGGTAGTGTTCTTTAGTGTGGTAAAAGCTCCAGAGTTATGAAGACACAGCTTGTACTCATCAGTAAGGATGTAAGACACAGAAATCCTGTCAGCTATCCAGTGCTCAGCTGTTCTCTGTAGGTGAAGGTGATGCAGGTCAATCTGTGGTGACTTCTAGGAAGGTTATGAGAGTATTCTTCATGTGGAGGTGGGAATGGCTCTTTGCTTCCCTGAACTTACATCATTACAGCCTCACTCCCAAGTACAGCAGTCAGGGTTCTACAGGTAGCCTTTCCCCCTTTTGGAGGCAGAGAAGCATTATATGGGGCAAATAATCCCTCCTAGCATCTTCTGTGTGTTTCTCACCTGGGCTGCCATGGGTCTGGGAGTGCTGGGGTTGGGGCTTGGGCTTCCTGCTTCTCTAGGAAAGGGCCTGAATCCCGGCTTCCGTCATTGTTGGTCTCCGGGGCTACTCCAGCTCTGGTTCTTGTAGATACTATTTGGAGCAGGTCCCAAGCCATTAAAGCCTTCCTCCTGAGGAACTCCACAGCTGTGGGAGAGGAGGAGGAGAGGGGAGAAGGAACAGCCAGTTCAGATTCACTTCAAAGCAGAAGTGGAACAATCCCCGTTACATTATTAATCCCCGGAGCCATGTAAAGTTTCATCTGTTTTCTCTCAACGAGTTTTTACAAGCTATATTTCCTAAAAGCTGCAAGACCTACAACCAAATGGTATCTTTCACATGTATGTGAAAATCTTGGGATAACGCCTGCAGGGCAGAGGGTGGGGCCACAGGCTCTAATCTTGCTTTAGACACAGTAAGCCAGGTGTGTGACAATGGGTAAGCCATATTTCCTTTCTGGACTGCTATATCTGTATTGGCTAGCTATAGCATGTAAAAATAGTACTCAAAGTATCAGCAATATACAACCATAACAAATGGTACCACACATCTGCCGGGTGGCCGGGATGGGGCTGATGGAGCCTGGGCTTCAGGGCTTTGGCTTCAGATCAGGGCTTGGCTGAAACAACTCTACTCCACTTGTTCTTCCTCCTCTTCCTCCTCCTCCTCCTCTTCCTCCTCCTCCTCCTCCTTCTCCTCCTCCTCCTCCTCCTCCTTCTCAGACCAATAGGCCAGGCAGGTGTTATAGCTTAAATGTCCAGCCCTTTCCTAAAGTCACATGCTAGAAACAGCATCTCCGAAGCAGCTGTGCTTGGAGCTGGGGCCCTCTTGGAAATGTGTAGGTCACAAGGCTCTACATCTGTGTGTGGACTTACTCCTGTTGCTCTCAAAAGTGCTCATGAGGGTGATTTCACAGTTTTTGGTTTTTTTTTTTTTTTGCTATTTTGTCATATGAGACTGTAGCTGTAAGTTGCTGCATGGGCTCACCAAAAAGACAAGGAGGCATAGTCATTGGTGCAAATGCTTCCTGACCTCAGCAGAGGGAACCACCATCACAGCCAGTGCCATATTCAACAGTGGAATCAGGAGTGTCTGAGCTCAGGTGTTTTTATTGATCCAGAACTCCTCAGGTGTTCTACTGATATCACATGCAGATCACGAACAATCAAACATCCCCCACATAAATCCAACACCTGCAGACAATACAAAATGACAAGACCTAAGCAGCCCCTCACCCAACAGTGGACAGAACAATTATTTTGTACATAACTAAAAATAAACTTCCACAGGAGACCAACTTGTCTCTCTTGTCTTTCTTTCTTCTGCCATGACAGAAGTATGCAACAAAGGTTAGAGCCTCCATCTTCGACTTCCAGTTTCCAGACTTATGAGAGAACTAGATCCCTCTTTTTCTGCAAGACCGAGTCTTGGGTATTCTGTTATATCACCACAAATGGTCTAAGACAACTGTTCCACATACTGTCAGAGGCATCATGAGGAAGGGAAAAGGCCAAAGGCCTCACCATCGGCAGAAGGAAGTTACATGGTCACCACTAGAAATGCAGGGGGAAATACTTCACCTATGACATTCCTTCACTGCAATATGGGGTGAAGGATCTGAAACCCCGATGTAATTTGGCCATGTTCTCATCACCTATAACACAAGGAAATTACCTGTCACAAGTTACCCTGGTGCTTCCTGACTTAAGTATTCTGTAAGGACAAATAATGACCTGGAAACAGAGATGTGGAAAAGATGGCAGTAAATGACAGCAAACAGGACATCGGTCTTTTTACAAAGATAAAACGTCTCTGACCAGAAGAGCAAATGACAGCCAATGACAAAGATGCGGTTCCTGAAATCTGCTCACCTTCCCCACTTAAGGCAACTGCTTTGCATAAGCTCAGCAAATGTGGACATTGAGACAAAAGTGCAGGTGAGCCCTGCTCTGAATTCCCACACCTGTCCTGGCCTCCCTCTTGCCAAGAAGGTCCTGCAGCAGAGGTCGAAAGCTCAGCGCATCTCTCTGTGTACGTGTGTGTTTTCTTCTTTGGAGGCAAAAGGAGCGGCTTCCTGCCAGAGAATATGCAATTAAAAAAAAAACAAATTATATCAGCAGGACTCTCTTTGCTGGAAGTGTGAACTTGATAGAAATCAGAAATGCAAATGGTATTCAAGTGCTGTTAAAACTTCCGCTTTCCAAAAGGGGGAAAATTAATTGCTTTTATACTTACCGTAGTGATAAGCCAGAGGCACATGCTATACACAGGGAATGGCATCCAGAAACCTTCCAAAAGGAGGAGGGAAGGGAGGCAATAAATCTGCCCTAGAATGCCTCGTGTTTCTCGCTGCAGATGTGCACGGCATGTAATTTTCTAGCCATGCAGTTCAGGGACCTGCCATAGACTTTCAACTTCAATTGACTTGTGTGAGGAAGGCTTCAGAAGGTTTGGGAGAATATTCACACTCGACAAAAGAAGAGCTGAGGCAGAGAGCAGTGGCCAGTTACCTCTTCTCTGCTAGGGAAAGGTGCTAGCTTCTGGGTTTTAGTTGTTAGGATATCTGAAGCCTTTCTACTTTCTAGAACACATGTTCTTGCAAGAATGCCCCTCAAATCCCCAAATGGGAGCCATTTTTCCCCATAAGTAGCCTGGCAGGAAATGGCCAGGGATGCAGAAGAGCAGGCCTCTTACGAGTGTAGAGACAAATTGTCCTGAGACTGTCCACGTTTAGTTTTGTTACTCTGACGTATAGCTTGCTATGTAGGCAACCCCACTGACTCTCAAAGGTGTCTCAGTGATGTATCTTTGAACAAACTGTTTGCAAGCATCTACTGAGAGTGAAGATGCACATTCCCCTTGATCCAGCTATTCTACTCCTACGTCTCTACTCAACCAAAACGCATGCCTAAGTTTGCTAAGAACACATATAAAAATAGTCACAGTAGTAAAAAAAAAACTAAAACAAAAACCTGGAAACAATTCAAATGCCTATCTGCAGGAGAAGAGATAAATAAGGTGTGTCATATTCACACAAGGGAACAGTATCAGCAATGGGAACCAACAACCTCCAATTAGATGAAACGATACAGAAGACTCTCAACAGTCTTGAGTGAGAGCAGTCAGACATGAAAGAGATGTACGCTATGACTCCACTGGTGCAGCATTCTGAACCCAGGAAAATTAACATATGCTGTTAGAAGGCGATACGTGGACCAGTGTTGGCCAGAAGCAGTGAAAGGGAGAGACTGCAAGGTGATTTCTGGGATCGTGCTATTTACTGATTGAATCAGAAGTGTCCCCTAAAGACCTCTGTTATGACTGCTCTGGAAACTTTAGGTGGTGAGGTCCAGCTAGAAGAAGCAGGTCACTGGTGACATGACTTTGGAGGTTATGTCTTGTCCCAGTCCCTTCCTAACTCTCTGCTTTCTGTCTGCTATGAGGGTAAAGAACTCCTCTGTCACAAATTTCTGCTGTTTTATCCCTCAAGTGTATGGAGGCAAGCAAGCATGGACAGAACCTCTTGAAACTGTGTGGCGAAATAAATATCTTTTCTTTTCTGCTGTTTATATCAGGTGTTGTCACTGCAATGAGAAAGTGCGTCAACCACGAGTTCTTTGTCTAGGTGCTACTAGGTCAGATGTGTTGCACTTATGCACTTTCCTTACTGTTCATCTCAATCTGATAATAAGACAGAATGATATGGCTACACCAGCCTCTCAGCCTCACCAGCCCATTCTTGGCTTTGTTTCTGTTTGATACTTCATCCTTGACTTGCATAGAAGGAGGCATCTGCCTAACTCTTGTGTGCATTTTTTCTCCCTGTCCTAAAATGACCTAGACCTGATGAGCCCTGAGGGTAAAGTTCTGATGGTTAGCAGTACTCTTATAAGAAGACAGTGCTTGCCTACTGGGAACAAGGCCCCAGGCTCAGTCCCCAGCACCTCAAGAAAAGAATATAAAGGGAAATGACAGTCTCTTTCTGTCTCGGTCACTCTCTGCCCCCGACCCTGCTTGCTACACGACATACAGCAAGAAGTATCTGTGGATCAGGAAAAGTGCCCTCACAAAACACCTGACTAAAGAGCTCTCCAGATACTGCCCATTTCTGCATCTCTTTGAGTTCCAATAAGCCTGCTTTCAGATGCAAATACCCTAACCAATGCTGTCTAGTCATGTTATGACTTGGCTCAGTGTTTGGGTGCAGAAGCTTTCAGAATGCCTTCAGTTTTGCTAGCATGAACACCTTACTGATGGGAGTTCTTCAGAAACTTAATGGTGGTTTGCACATCAAAGTGGGCCAACTCTGGCACTGAATCATTCTGTTGGTTTTCTTTCCCTAGGCCCATACACGTGCTCTCTTTCATAACCATCACGTTGCAAGGCTATCTTCAGATCCATGAATCCATGTAGTTGGCATTTCCCCCCATTGAACCCATCAATTTTATAATGACAATCTGTCTTATCTTAAGGGTGAATGAACAGAAAACCATTAATAACCAGTGGAGGGTCATGTTATAACCAGAGACTTCTAAATTTTCACTCCGTCAGGTTCCATGTTGTTTCTCACTAAAAAAAAAAAAAAAAAAAAAAAAAAAGACAATTTCATGTATACCTGAAAATTTTAGAAGTCAATCTTACAGAAAGAGAGAGGAGAAAAATAGTTACTAGAGGCTTGGGGGATCGGGGTATGGGGAATGAAAAGACATTGATCAAAAGGTACAAAGTTTTAGTCAAACTGAAGGTATAGCTTTTGGTAATCTGTGACATTACATCTTGACTACAGTTAATAAAACATAGTATATTTCAAATTATTAAAAGAGATGTTTGACATTCTCATTACAAAAGTTGATAAATTGGAAAGGTGATAGATATGTTAATTAGCTTGATTGACTATTTTTATACTATAGACATAGATCAAAACATCACATTGTATCCCATAAACATACAAGATTATCTGTCATTTAGTAAGAAATAATAAAAATGAGATACTTTATCAAAAGGTTCTCAAGGTTTAAGGTTCTATTTCAGAGACAGAAATAGTCCTAAATGTGGAGATAATAGCTAAATATCCATCAAACACAGCTTGCTTTAGTCTTGGATGTTCACCTGGACTATATTTCCCAGCTGCCCATGGGGTAAAGTATGGCCATCTAGTGACTTTTAGCTGATTAGATACAGTTAAATGTGATATAAAGTACTTCCAGATTAGGCTCATACTTAACTTCTCACATGGCCTTTGGGTCTGTTTCTTCCATTGGTCATTCCTGCTGGTTGGAAGTTAATGTTTAGTGTGATACTAGAAGACTAAATATTCCCAGCATGGCTGCCCACTAATGACATCCGGGAAGCTTAAAACAAAATTCTATGCCCATAGCCCATGCTCAGTCAATGAAATCAGATTTTTACTGTTAAAGAGACAGAGCTCCCCACTGGTTTGGAACTCTCAATGACTGCATGAAGCTAAGTCCCTTCTTCTGCCATATTATGGTTTGAATCTGAAATGCCTCCTGCAGGTTCATGTATTGAATGTTTGGTCCCCAGTGCTAATATGGGAGATTCTGCAAACCTTGGGAGCTAGGCCCTTGCTTGCTATGGTCTCTTCCTTCTTACCTTTTCTTTTCTATGAACTTCTCCCTTTCCTTCTCCTCACCTTCCCTCATCTCCCCTTGACCTTCTCCTCTCCGTTCTTTCCTCAGTCCTTGTTTCTATACAAGTCTTCCTTCTCTTGTCTCTCCCCTTCCATTAACCAATCCCTTCATCCTTCCTCTACTGCCCCAAATCCTCAACAAAAGTAGATTTTTCACTCTTGTTACACCTGTAGAAATAATGAGCAGCCAAGCTATGGGGTGATTGTGGATTTGCTTATCATTCATTTGCTTAACATTGTTAATGCGGTGTACACGGTCAGGCAATGGGATGCACAGATACATCTTATTTGCACAGAAGCAAATAAGATGATCTTTGTAGTGGAAATGCTGCCTTGTGAATGATGGAAGCAGAGCGTTATGCAGTCAGCATCCAGGAATGAAGATGGTGAAATCTTTTAAGAGTTAGCAGCTCCTTCGTGTCTAGCAGAGAGAGCCTAATATCCCCAGGGAGCAGATATTTTTGTCTGTGAGGAAATCATCACTGAAGCTAGACATTTTAGTTTTGTGGTCATGAGATACATAGGGCCCAATGCCATGAAGAAGGCT
Source organism: Cricetomys ansorgei (assembly GCA_026225945.1). NCBI lineage: Eukaryota > Metazoa > Chordata > Mammalia > Rodentia > Nesomyidae > Cricetomys > Cricetomys ansorgei. The sequence goes on from JAMJFZ010000736.1 coordinate 3,770,621, forward strand.
TGGCAAACACTGTCCATTGCTGAAGGCCAGAGAGGAACAACTTGATATTCTCTAGGGAGTCTTGGCAAATGTCCATTGGGAGCAAGAGATCTCAAAGAAGAAAGGAGATTGTAACTTTGACTCTTCTCTTTGAGGAGGCTGAATGATTTCAGAGCACCATGATGGACTCAGGGCATCACGAGACTCAGGAGGGAGGCAACGATGCAATGTTAGTCCATGAAGAGAAAAAGAGGAGTCTACTGCACTAATCTGAGTTGAACACTTCACTTGACCCAGGGGTCTGAAACCTCCAGAGTGCCCTGGGGACACTGCATACCCGTGTGGTTATCTATTGTAATTGATGTTTCAAAAAAAAAATGAGGTTATGGGCTGGAGAGATGGCTCAGTCAGTAAAGTACTTGCTGCACAAGCACAAAAGCCTGAGTTCAAATCCCCAGTACCCAGGTAAAAAGCTTGGTGTGTCAGTACATGCCTGCAATCCTTGTGTTGAGGAAGCAGAGGTAGGTGATTTTTGGAGCTCTCTGGACTGCTAGCCTAGCCAAATCAGCAGTTCAAGTTCAGTGAGAGACTTTGTCTCAAAAAATCATCTAATGAGTGACCAAGGAAAACACCATCAGTCTCCACATTGCCGTCTGGTCTCCACACACATGCACACACACCTACAAGTACAGGTGTACACGCACACATGAACACACACACACATATCCCCACACACATATGAAATAAAGGGTAGTGAGGAATCAGGCTTTCTGTAGTCTTAGACCACCATGGACTAGTGAAACTCCGAGTTATTTTCCTGGTTTCTACAACATGCCTTAGACCAGTCAATCCCAGAATTTTCCTTTCTTCTGGGTTTTTTATTGACTCTGCCCCCCTCCACAGAAATATACATATGTATATGTATATATATAGACACACACACACATAAAGAAAGGTGCATAGTCAATGAATGTTTAGCTCAGAGAATTACTACAGAGCAAGCAGCACTTGGATAAAGACCTATCCCTGAGACCCTAAGGCCTCCTTCATGCCTTCTTCAACTCCTAGCCCTTCCCTGACCTCTGTACATCCTTTCCTGACACCACATTTTTTTCCTTGTCTGCTTCTGACATGTGCGCATGTGGACTCTTTGATACCTGGCTTCTTTTAGTCAACATGAAATGTATATACCCTGCTTCTTCTCTCTACTTTGCCCTCAATGGACACAGGTTACTTCTGCTTTGGCTGCTCCAAATGAAGCTGCAGTGGAATATACTGGAATACATTTTTCAGTGCATTTGAGGACTGTTTGTGGAGTGATGGGGACTGGACTGTGACTGAAGAGGAGTTCCTTGGATTTGCAGGCTCGGAGAGTGAGTTCAGATGCTGCTTTGACATGTTATGGGGTTACGGCAAACAAGAAAGGGGTGTGGTAAGTGTTAGAAAAGATGCATTGCGAGATGGAAGATTGCAATCAAAGTCAATTAAGCACAGAAGGAGACGTACTTCAGACTAGGTTGCCAAATAATATATTTGTCCCTCACTGTGTTTGAGTATGAATAAGAAATGCTACATTATATACATTTTTTGAGACACAGCTTTACTCTACCCATTCATCCACCAAGGTGCAGCTCATTCCTCTTAGCTCAGACATCCCTCCCTCTACAGCCAATGCCTTGCTTCTGCCTCCTGTGGTTACTCATAGATTGTTACACGGTGATCCACTCACCAACTTTGCTTGAAGTTCTCTAGGCTAGCATTCATTTATTTAACAAATGGTTGTGGTAGGCACTAAGGGAAAGGATTGGCACCTAGCCTCCTAACCAGAACCTAAGAGAAAAGTTTGGCCCTGAGGTGCCATTATATTTCCCAGCATACATTGTGGTTCTGATGCAAACATCTCTTCTGAAAGGCTCCCCAGCCACTCCCTTTCTCCACTCTAGAGCCTGTCTTTGAAAATTAGGCTGGTAAAATTCATTTCAGATGCAGTGATCCCCACAGTGGCTGGACCACTGACAGGTGCTCCCCTCCTGGAAGTAGTGGGTGGCCTAGCTTTCTTCCTTCATCCATCGGTAGAAGAGGAAATATTTTAGCAGCTCCAGAAGAAGGAAGGTGAGTATTTTTTTCCTCTTTGTTGTTCCCTTCCCAGGTTTTGCAACATTGTGTCAGTATGCTAGAAACTCAAATGCTGCTGATGAAAGAATTGGGAGGGGTTCTAATTGGCTTAAATCAATGTAGATGCAGCCTAAAATCTGACATAGGACTGGTTTATCCAGAGCTTGGCTGCAGATGAAGCATTGTTCCCCATGTGAAAGTCAGGAATCTTTTTGACCCACAGAAGCAGACTAGCACAAATGTTCACAGGGAATGGCTTGCATGGCCAGATCTAGGGGTGTGGAGGAGGTGCAGTAAGAAATGGCAGAATCTGCTATTCCCTTTTTCTCTGTGTGCTCACTCCCTAGACTGGCCAACTCTGACTCAGTCTGTATCTGGAAAGCCTTCTCTCACCTTGTGTATTTCTGGTAGAAGGGAGTAAGAAATGGATGGGTATTGGTTTCTCCTCTCCATGACAAATAGTTGGGAGAAAACTTAATGGGAGGAATTATTTTGGCTCACAGTTTCGGAGGGTCCAGTCCATGTTTGCATGGCTCCATTGCTTCCATGTGTTATGAAGCAGAGAAGAAAGGTGAAGGGACATGGAGGAGCATTATTCTTCTCATTTCATGGTCACCAGGAGGCAGGGTGAGGGGTGACACAAGATATGTCCGAAAGGACATGTGTCCAGTAATTCACTTCCTCCAGCTAAGCCCTACCTCTTAAAACTTCCAGAAACTCCTGAACAGCCCCTCCAGTTGGGAAGCAGGCCCCCAAAACATAAGCCTTTTTTGGAGTTGCTCATATCTAAGCCCTAGCTCTGTGCGTGCATGATGAATGTTTATGTGTTCCCGAGCATGCCGACATTGGTGCTTACCCAGAGGAACTGAATAGCAGAGTAGGCAAACTGCTGAGTCCATTTCCTTTGGTTCTCTGAGGTAAACATATGTCCAAACAGGCGATGGGAACTGCTTAGTTGCCTAGTCAGTCACTTAACTCCTTACAATAGTAATGATCTACCACGCTTGTTAAAATTATCTGGAGGAGACATTAGGAAATAAAGGGGTCCGAATCCCTTATTTAGGGATTCTTATCATGGACCACGGCTTCTTTCAAGGACAGTCAAGGCTGAGGATCACTGACCAAGAGGCTGAAGCCTGGAGTACCTCCTGAGCATGGAGAGCGGAGACACAGAACTTGCAAGCTGGATTCAAAGGCTCGTGGTCTCTTCTGTGCCCACTGAGAAGGGCCTGGCTTCCAGTGCCCAGCAGAAATTCCAGACTGCTCCAAGATACTTTGAGAAAAACCATTAAAATGCCTCACCCAGAGGCTGTCTTTTGGAGGGCATGACAGCCTGGGAGTTGGAGAGGTAGCAGCTTGGGGTGTGGGACTAGAGAGGTTTAGAGAGGTACTTCTTTCCAACTGGTTCCTTAAGACACAGGACATAGGGTTGGGCTTGAGGAAAGGACAGGAAGTATATTTACCGACAACCTGGCTCATTGCTTCTGGTTCATTCTTTCAGGACAGGGAGATAGACTCTTCAGAATAATAATTAAAAAAATAACTTCAAAGGCAATAATCTCTGTTCATTTAGGATGGACATGCAAACATGCCTGGGACAGTCATCCGATGTTACTTTCTCTGCTACCCTGCCTGTCACCTTGCTTCGCTCTGCTCTGGTCTGTTTCTCCTCACATCCTCACTTTCGACTCTGGACAGTATACAGGTTGTGTAGTGTGCAACCCCCCCTCCCAACCCCTGCTGTGTTTTCACTACCACCCCCCCATACGGCCTGCCCCCAATCCCCTCACCCTGCAGACCTCTTCTTTTTACTTAATTTCCTGCAAGTTTCTCTTCCCTGACTGCCTCAAGAGAGAAGAAACCTGGCCCTTGTAGGTTCTGACCCACATCCATCACCCTTGGCAGGGTGGGGCAGGGCCCTGGCCAGGTGTCTCCTTCTCATGAGAGGCAAGGGGCCCCGTTTCCAAGTGAGCTGCCCTAAAGAGTTCACAAGCCCCCAGTCTCTTGCTCACCACAGTTTTGCCTTGCCAGATGGAAATTGTTCTCTAGGTTCACCAAAAGGCCAGAGACGCTGTTTCATAAATAAGCTTAGCTCTACGTTTGTGTATTTCCTTTAACTTGGCAGGCTTCCCCTCCCCCAGTACCATTTTGCTGGCACTTCATAAATACCTCCTTATGGCACTCTTACACAGCTCACAGCCTCAAGCACTTTTTAAAGCACAAACTTCGGTGCTCCCCTCATCTCATATCCATCCTACGCTATAGGCAGTGGCCACTTCCATGGGAAAGAAAATTGAGGCTTGGGGAACAGGTCTGTGGCAGAATTGAATTTGAGCTGAGGTCTATGGGTCCCCTCACCTGTGACCCTAGATCTTTTCTCCCATAGAGCTCTCCCAGCCTTGCCTACTTCTCCTTCACCTGTTCCTTTCAGCTTCTGCATCAGGGTTTATTGCCTTTGCCCCAGTGGAGTGCCAGGCTGGGATTCCTGCCTTTCCTGTTGATCCCCACCTCACGCTGGTGCCCTGAACTATTTCAAGACACCCTTCTTCTCACAGCACTGCCTGGTCCAGCATAGTCTGGGCACGTAAAATGGTGGAATACATCCATGTACTGGCATTCCCGATGGCTTCGCCCTACAGTCCACAGGGAGGACCTGAACATGCAACATTTTTCTCTTTCTTCCTGCTCCTGTCAGGACCCATCATTCAGATGCCAGCTTGATACAGGCCACAACATCCCATTTAGCTACACACTAGGCCCCATTTAGTTAGTTACACAGCAGCCATTGGCCACAACAGCCGGTCTAACTTGAGCAGAGCCTTAACAAAACAACCTCATCAACAATGCAAGACCCAGTGGCTACTGGCCTCCTCTCCATCTCAGGCCTCCACCCTGCTCCCCTCCTCCCTCAGCCCTCAGGGACCACGATGAGGAAATTGTCCTGTAATCGCATTTTACATGCACGTGGATTGGGACGCTTCTCTCATCTGGTTATCTTTGGAAACACTGGGAGGGAAGAGGATATTAAAGAAATCCTCCTCTGCTTCTATCTTGAAAAAAAAAAAGGCAGCACATTTTGAGTCACTACCTTATCTTTAAAGAAACCCGACATGGAAAAGGCAGCGCGATACGATCTATGACTTCATCAGCTTGTCCTCTGAAGTTGTTTTAAGCTTTCCCATCCCCCTACAGGCCCCTTCATTTCCTGTTTTCAATCTCTAATGGCAAGGAATACACAGGCTCTCAGAGCTAAGTGAGTCTTAGTGGGGGGAGGGGGTTCGCGCAGGAAGCTGACCAGAGAGGAAGCTTTTAAGCTCCAAACTGGAATCTGGCAGCAAGTTAGGAAATCTTTTGAATCGCGTTTTATTTTTACCTTCACTTTGTGGTCAGTGGCTCTGGATGCTTTGTGGTCTCAGAAGAGCTGCTGATTGGAAAGATCTTAAATGCAATTTGAAAACTCCAAAGGCTTCAAGTGCAAAGGGAAGGAAGACTTTTGGATTTCATAACAGGAATTTTCAGCGACTTCTTTCAAGATGCTCCAAATGCCTCCCAGACGGTCTTACGTCAGCTCTTGCCTCCTCCCACGGCGAAGGCCATGGAACTGGTACCATCTGAATCATTACGTGCAGGGGAAAACAGAGACACCCACTAGTTCCTGCTTACCCAGCAAATCGGCACAACATTGTGACAGTTGTTTTCCCAGGCCTAACCAGTTTTGTGGGGTGTGTGTGTGTGTGTGTGTGTGTGTATGTGTGTGTGTATGTATGTGTGCGTATGTGTTCATGCTTGCTCATCCAAGCATTTGTGTGAGTACATGCATAGGATATGGGTCATAATTACAATGTCAAGAGTAAGAAACACCACCCACCTTTGGTTCCAGTTGCCTTCTGCGAATATAGGGTTCCTGAGTTCTGGTTTGTGCTCCATCTTTTCTGTTACTAGAATGGTCTTTGGGTGGGCTCTTGTTGGTTACCATGGTAATAGTGCCAGCCATTGTTTTGTCAAAGAATGACATTCTCTGTTGGGGCATCACACGGAGACATTCCCATCTGCCAAGCTCATTTGAGGGGCTGAGCACATTGAGCCTTCTCTGAAAACCAATTCTCTGAGGTCCTAAGCTCTTTCTAAACCCTCCACTGGCCTTCTCTTTCTTAGTTCTCATCTTCACTATGTCTGTGTGGCCAGAGCACACACATACAGACCTCAGGTTAGAGAGCCAAGCTGCCACCTGCTGCTGAAGGGCAGATTTCTCTGGTATGTATCTGAGGCCAAAGAGTCCTCTTGCCTAAAAGGCTGATGTGGAACAGGACTGGTCCCTTGTTCTAGGTACTGTAGTAGGTGTTTGTCAGTGTCCTGCTCATATGACTCCCACTTTCCCACTTTAGTGAAGGTGAAGAAAAGGGGAGGGGAGAGGGAAGAGCCAGAAGATCCAGAGCAGCTATTGGACTTCAGGGATCCAAACTGGGACCCCCAGGGTCCAAACCGGAACGCCACATCCCCACAGAGACTCACAGACGGGATATCGATGCAAATAGCAAGAGGATTTATTCCAGTGCACTGGGACCGTTCTAACACGCAGGATAGAAGCGGCCCCAAGGAGCAAATGGTGAAGCTTTTTATACAGTTGTTGGGCATAAACCGAATTGGTACAAGTTGATTGGTCCCCAAATTGTTTTCTCATTTTGATAGATAGGGGCCAGTTAACCTTTAAGTTGATGATAGCAAGGTCACGGGCACCAGGAAATGTACACTTAGGGTAAAGTCCCTTGCCCAAGGCTATTAGGCGGTGCCTGTAGCCGCCGCTCATTTTAGGAATGTGGGCTGGGTCACAGTGCTCTTGAATTAAGCCTGACAATAATTGTTTTGTGGTTTCTGGGGTGGGCTAGTTCCTGGAACAGGGAGTTCTGGAATGTCCTGTTAAGAGTTTAGGATTAATGACCAGGGCCTGGGGTCTCCGGCCTCACATTTCCCCCATTTTCTTAAACCCTTTCACAGCGTCAAGAGGCCAAAAGGGCCAAAAAGGTAAAAAAGAGTCTACATAATCAAAATGGCTGGGTTATATAGGAATCAGAGAAGCTGAGGGAAGGGAAAGTCCAGAGAAGATTACAGTAGAGTGTGGGTTATGTCAGCCAAGAGGACCCTGTAACAGGTAAGGACTGAGGGATGCTGGGAGAACCTGGAGGCCAGTTTTGCTTTGATATGTTAATAGGCACCTCAGCTGGTTGTCCTGGGTTTGAGACCTAACAGTGATTGCCTTTTGCTATAGTTTGGATGAGTGCCCCTTAAAGGTCCATAAGTAAAAGCTTGGTCCCCAGAATAGAGATATTGGAAAGTGCTGTGCACCTTTAAGAGGCAAAGCCTAGTTGGGCAGTGGTGGTGCACACCTTTAATCCCAGCACTGGGGAAGCAGAGGCACGTGGATTCTGAGTTTGAGGCTAGCCTGGTCTACAGGGCAAGTTCCAGGACACAGAGCAATCCTGTCTCAAAAAGAAAAATAAAAAGGTGAAGCCTAAAGGGACATCCTTGTGTCACTGGGGTCATATCCTCAAAGAGCATGGGGATCTCTTAATATATCCTTATGCTTCTCAGTTGGAGACATAAGCACCTCCTTGGGCAGACCTTCCTGCACGATGTGTCTACTTTCCTGACTGGTTTTGGACATGAACATCTCTAACCATGAGTCCAAAGAAACCTCTCGGTTCTAGCTTGCTTTCTACTGCTGTGATAAACACAATAGCAATTTGGAGAGGACACGGTTTATTTCAGCTTACATCTTATAGTCCATCACTGAGAGAAGTCAGGGAAAAAGCTCAAGGCAGGAGCCTGAAAGCAGGAACAGAAGCAGCGACCACGGAGGAATGTGGATCCCTGGCTTGCTTTCCATGGCTTCCTCAGTTTGCTTGCTTATCTCTTCCAGGACCATGTGTCTCTGCCTTCTGAGGCTGGAATTACTGATGGCAGTCACACCCACCCAAAAACGCACATGGGTTCAGGGAATCCAAATCCCAGTCTTTCTGTTTGCTTGGCAAGTGCATTGACTTTGGGCCGTCTCTCCAGTCATATCAAATGTTTTGTTGTAAGGACACAAATCTAACACATCACCCAACTTCCAGCTTATAGCTCCTCGTCCACTCCTTTCCTTCAGGGCTTTATTGAGACAAGAGGTGAAGTGTACCTGTGCTGTTACTGAGGGCCAGAGTGCCAGGGGTACCACTTTTCCCAACTCAGCAGAGAAACCCTCAGTTACTGACCAGCCGGCCTCAGGTGGTCCCGACATGATTCAACCATTGGAGCTCATAGTAGCAATTGACTTGGCAAGGCCCTGTCTCACTCCCCCATGCACTCAGCAAATGTTTCCTGGGATCACTTCTCAAATAAACTATACATGATTCCAGAAACTCATACTTTCTTCTGCCACCATAGCCATGGGCAGTAACTTCTAAGCCTGTGAAAAAAGTTTCTAGAAAGTGTCCTCTCCCCAAAAGTTAAGGCTGAGAGCATCTCTGACACGTCTTAGATTTTTCCATATCTTTTTCCATTACTGCATGATTTAAAAAAAAAAAACAACTTGAACCCAACCCCTTGCTTAAGTACAAGGTGGCAAGGGGATTAATACAATGCTTTCCTACATTTTGCAGAAGAAATATATGGTACAGAGCTTTGCCGAAGTTCACTTGAATTCATCTGATGATAGGGAAAGCAGGGACCCATGTGTTTGGATTCGTATTCCAAAGTACTTTCAAGTACAAAATATATATGTATATGTATAAGTATATGTCATGGGCCTCTTTTCTCCTCAACTTTTCTTTGTTTTCATTCTAATGAAGAGTTGAGTACCAAAAGAAGTGTCCTTCAAGGTGACTACAGCATGCATCCCTCATGTGTACAGGTCAATTTGTACCATATTGTCTACTGAGCTTGAGATATATGTGGGTCAGCACCTTCAAGGACAGAACCCCACAGACGCCTATTGCTAAGGCCCAAAGACCTACGTGCCTTGAGGCAGAGGTAAGTGGTCATGTGGACCAGGTTTGGTTGGTAGCAAGGCAGCGCAAGCAGGTGGCAGGGACCTCTTCAGACCAGGGCAGGGCTTTCACCTTCCCTTTTCTCTTCCTCTAGGTAATCGCATGGCTTAGTTCCCTACTTGCTTCTAGCACTGTGCTCAGTGACCCTGTCATGGAGGCCTCCCCCAACCACTGTGGAAACATAACCTCCTTCACCTCGTTTTCTTACCCCCCTGTAACCTTTTATTCCTGCTGCTGTAGAACATCTCTGTTTATTTCTGCCCTTCACTCCCTCCACTAGAGCGTGCACCTCTGAGGAGAACTTCAGATTTGTTTATTTTATCTCTCTATTCTTAGCGCCTAAAACAACGTTGGTACATTCCAGAACCTTGATAAATACAGAGCGAATTAATGAAGCGGTGAATCCCTGACAGGAAACGCTGGCTCTGACAGGGCAGGGTCCTTACCTGAGCCTAGGGAGCATCCCAGCAAAGTGGGACAGAGGTGGGAAGGATCCCCAAGTCAGCTCAACTCCGAGTCCTCTGGCCCATTTCTCTACTCCATGCTGTGCTCATTAAATCTCCAAGTAACATGGGACTCATAAAGCAGAAAACAAGGAGAAGAGAGATGGATTCTCAGTGGAGATAGGACATCACACCCCTCCCCCTGCCTCCTTCCTCCTTCCTGTCTTATCCCAAGAAGCTCCTTAGAAAGAAAGCTCGGAATACTCGGATGCACAATCAACCAATTGTTAAGTCCTCGACAATACCTCATCAGCGAGCACAGCACTATAATTAAAAGTAAATCCAGCTCAAGCTCTTTAAAATAGGATCTAATTTAATTGGTGCGTTTAATCTATCACTGTCACTCCAAGCCAACCGGGGGAGAATCTCATCGCAGCGGTAGGTGACAGGAAGACTTAAGCAGCCCCTCTGCAGGGTCTCCCTGTCGCCCCAGGCCTTGTGAACAGCTGGGAAGGGACAGGCTTCAGTAATTCTGGAAAAGGGAGAGCCCACAGAAACTGGGGACTACATCAGCTCCCAATGGAACGTGGGTGTGGCTGCTGTGGGGCTCTGTCCAGACTTTAAACTCGTGCTTCCAGTAGGAAGCAGGAGTCTTAGGTGGAGACCTATCCTTGCAACCTGCCTCACCTTAAAAAAAATCTTAGAACACCACACAGAGAAACTCGGAAAGAACTTGACTTCTAGTCACAAGGCTGGCATCACTGATGAACACTTTGTGCCAGAGTCACTGTGTCTCCGCTTTATGTCAACATTAACTTGGGACCCAACTCAGAAACAAAATCCCATCTTGTTAAGAGTAAGATAACAGAAAACATATAGTAGTCATATAGTATCAAATATTGTGGTTATGGAATACTGACTTAAAATCATTTAACAACAGTTTCAGATCCTGGATAAGCCATTTACTAATTTATCAATTTGAAGATGATTTAAACACTCCCTCCCCTAGGGAAAACTCATTGTCAGAAAGAGAGGAGTGCATTATGTACTTCATAGCTTTATCATGAATTTCAAGAGCCACACCTAGGGCCATTTAGGAGCTCTGAGTGATTTGTTTATACTCCTGTATTCACCCTCCAAATTAACTATAAATAGTCAGTTCTCTTCCATGTACCCTTCTGATGGGCCCTGTTTTAGCCATTTGTGTCTTTATCCACTAGAAGGCAGAAGGGGTGGGATAAAGCCCACTGAGAGGTGTGTGCTCATGTGTGTGTGTGTGTGTGTGTGTGTGTGTGTGTGTATGTGTGTGTGTACCTACGTGTGTGTACATGTTTGTATGGTTTTATGCACATGTGCATGTGGATGAACATGTGTGTAGAGGCCACAGGTCCAGAGTCTTCCTCAGTCACTCTCCACCTCATTGGCTTTTTGGGGCAAAGTCTCAGTGAAGCTGGCTAGGCTGGATGGCTAGTGAGATTCAGGGATCTACCCTCCTCAGTCTTTCCAGCAATGGGATGTAGATGCATACTGCCCGTGCCTAGCTTTCTACATGTGTACTCGGGATCCAAAATAGGTCTTTGTGCTTGTACGGCAAACACATCACTGACTGAGCCATCTGCCTAGCCCCTAAAGCTTCAGGGTTGACATGGAGACATGTTCTATGTTCTACCTGTGTCTCTAAGAGGCCTCACAAGGGATTGTGCCCACTTCAATAACAGGTTCCACTGATTGTCTTCCCTTTTGAACAATACAATTCCCCTTATTCTGCCTCCTAGACCATTCCCGAACAAATGACGACACCTTAACCTTGGGTCTGCTTTGGGAAGGAGAATTAAACTCATATGTTTATTTGAGTCCAATTCTTATTAAGTATACTGCACCGTGATGATTTCCAAAGTATCCAAGCTTCAATAGTGAATCTATAAACCAACAGGTTGTGTCTATTTTTAAAATTCCCTTAAGGCCATTGAAGAAGGATCCCTCTCCCTGGGGGCTGGTGTTTGCCCTACACTCTGCAACGTTTTGGAGGATTGCTCTGTTAATTACCTAAACAGTGGGGCTGTCAACTCTAACCTTGTGTGCCCATACAAACATTGATCTAAGAAGGAAAAGACCGTCTCCCCTCCATGTGAGTGCTGGCAAGTACTATAAACTGAATAATACTATACTCCTTCCCTGGTTATATCCTCATCTGAATTCCTTAAAATATGGTCTTATTTTGAAGCAAAGACTTTTTTAGATGATCAAGTTGAAGCCATTAACATGGGCCCTGGTTCAACATGACTGGCATTTTTATTAAAGAAGAGATTTAGGACTAGGGGAATAACTTAGCTGGTCAAGTATTTGCTTTGTGTTAGCTACTTTTCTACTGCTCTTATAAAACACCATGGCCAGTCAGGCAGTGGTGGTGTACACCTTTAATCCCAGCACTTGGGAGGTGGAGGCAGGCAGTTCTCTGTGAGTTTGAGGCCAGCCTGGTCTACAGAGTGAGCTCCAGGACAGCCAGAGTTATAGCAGAGAAATCCTGTCTCGAAAAACAAAAAACAAAACAAAACAAATAAATAAAGCACCGTGGCCAAGGGAACTTATAAAAGAAAGCTCATGGCTCATGGTTGTAGAGGATTAGAGTTTATGACCATTGTGTCTGGGAACACAACACCACAAAGGCAGGCATGGTGCTAGAGCAGTAGCTGAGAGCTCACATCCTGATCTACAAGTACAAGACAGAGAAAGCTGATGGAGAGTGGCATGTGGTTTTTGAAACATCAAAGCCTGCCCCTAGTGATATGCCTCCTCCAACAAGGCCACCCCTCCTAGTCCTTCCCAAAGAGTTCTACCAACTTGGGACCAAACATTCAAATAAGTGAGTCTCATGGAAATGGTCACACCCTGAAAACATGAGGATATAAATTTGATTCCTAGAACCCACACATGAAAAGCTGAGCATGGTGGTACATGCTTGTAGACCCAGCACAAGTAGGCAGAGACAGGCATATCCATACACAGCTCTCTAGACAGCTTGCTTAGCCTACTTGGTGACTTTCAGGCCAATGAGAGAACCTGTCATAGAAAACAAGGTGAATAGTGCCAGAGAAATGTATTGTAGTTATCTTCTGGCCTCCATGTGCATGTACATACACACACACACACACACACACACACACCTACATATATACGAGCATGCACAAAAACAGAAAGCCAGAATGAGCAAAGTCAGACACCAATTACATTCACACAGCAATATGCCCAGGAGTCAAAGAGCTATCAGAAGCCAGGAAAGAGGCTTACAATGATTGTCCCTAGTGCCTCCAGAAGTTACATGGCCTTGCCAAAACCTTGATTTGGAATTCCTGGCCTCTGGGGCCATGCAGCCATGAATATCTTTTTGCTTATGCCACTCAGTTTGGAGAACTGTCTTTATGTAATGATTATACATGTCAGCAGGTACTGTGTGTGCACAACAGCAACATTTCTTCGAAGCTAATGCTGTAGACTTGTGGGTATGATGAGGCCTCAGCATAGGCAGCCAAGGCTAGATTTTTCTCTCTAGTATCCACAAGCATGAGATAGAGAGAACTAACGAGACTGGCATAGGATTTTTGAAACCTCTCTAGCATCCACAGTGAAAGAAAGCAACACTTTCTTTTCTTAGCCTTTGCCCACACAGATCTTCTCTTAGCCCTCCCCTCTAGTGGCTCTGTGACAACCAGTATCTTGACATGGCCCCATGAAGACCTACACCCCACCTTTCTCCACAGGACTCTTTTTTTCTCAAAGAATCATTCAGGCTTTGCTCTTGCTTTCCATCAATGACCTATTTAGTATTGAAGTTAAAGGTTGATGACAGACAAAGCTTTACCCCTTGCTATGAGTTAACTGGAGTATTATCCCTTGAAATATTCATGTTGAGATTTGATTCCCAATATGAAGGTACTGGGAAGTAGGATCATTAAGAAATGACATTCCAGCTTAATTAGTTACTGCAAGAGCCAGCTGCCATACACCAAAACTGTCCTTCCTGTATTAAACAAATATTTTTGTTTTTCATTATGTGTATGTATATGTGTCTCTGTGTGGGTATGTGCACCTGAGTGTAGTGTCTGAAGAGGCCAGAAGAGGGCTTCAGATTCCTGGGAGCTCGAGCTCTAGCTAGACAGGCAGTAACTGGGAGATTGGGAGTATTCCGATGTGCGTGCTGGGGACCAAACTTTGATCTTTTGCAAGAGCAGTACATATTCTTAACTGCTGAGACATCTCTCCACAACCCCTTCCCCTTCATGGCTTATCTCACCTGCACACACCTGATTTCCTTTCCATTCACTGCCACGTAACAATATAGCATGAGGCCCTTTCCAGATACAATCATTCAGTCTTGGACTTCTAGCCCCACAATTGTGAAATCAATAATTGTCTTTTTGTTTATAAAGTACCCCGTCTTGGACATTCTATTATAGCCACAGAAAATAAACTAATAAACCCTCTCAGAAAGATGTGCTCATTAGAACAAGACAAACACCCAGGAAACTATCCTCTAATGGTTTTTAAGCACGGTTTCAGATCACTTCCCATCTTCATAAGACAGGGCCTCGGGCTCTTCCAACTCTGTCTGAACACAATTCTGTCTGAACACAGAATTTACCTGCTGTCACCTCTAGCCTTGCCAATCGCAGCAGCCCTCCCCCTCCTAGGCCTTTATGGTTCTCTACCCTGCTCTGAGCTCCAGAAAGCAAAGCCTTTGTGGGATGTATCAACTGGGCAGCCCCAGCCATCTGGCTTCTGAGTCAATCTGACCAATGAGAATTCTGGCAGGAATTGAGAGAGAGGGAAGGCAGAAAGGCAAGGGTGCTTGTTCCTGTGTAGGTTGAGGTTCCTTCTGGCTGCTTTCCCATATCCAGGGCTCCAGTTTCTGTCGAGTGGTCCTCTCTTCAAGCCATGGGACTCTCTGATGTCTGGGAACTCTTCCACCCCTTTTGAAAGTACCATCTGTTTCCTGACCAGAAACCGACTGACATACTTCCTAATCATGATCCTTGGGCTCCAATTTCACCAGTTGCCATCCATCCACCCTGCAAGCTATGCTGAGTGAGCCTCCTAAAGCTTAGAACGTATCACTGTTTAGACACTGAAGGGCTCCCATCGCCTCCCGGGAACTAAGATGGACATACTTTCTTGGGGTGGGTCACATTCCTGCCCAATCTAGCTGCCGTTAACATTCTGTGCAATCTTTCAGTGTTCCTTAGAAAAGAGCCAATGCTTTGGCTACTCCAGGCAGCCTATACATGTCTTACATGCTCAGAGCTCCCTGTCTGTGTTCCCCAAAGTTCATTGCTCCTTTTCCTGTGCATAAAAATATATCCTCTGAGAATCAGCCCAAGTCTCTGGGAAGATGTCATTCATTTCCTACCTTTCCTAGATCAGTCTGAATTCCATGCCCCATTGCAGGCTGTGAGTAACTCACAATCAGAACTTATCCTACCGTCTGATTGTGATGTTTTTGGCCTGTTTGTCTTTCCCATGTGACATTGACTTCTTTAAGGGCAGAGGCACTGTGACTAATTCATCTCTCCATCTGCCACTGACCCTGTGGATGCTCTATCTATATAACTTCAGCTCATACCTCCTTAGCCCACCAGAATTAACTAAAATCCCAAGTGGGTGGTTCAGAGCACACTGACAACTTGCGTCTTGCAGCTTCTGTGCCTCAGGGCTTTCTCGGAACCTTAGGAGCTTAGCTTCAAGTAGACATAATTCTGAAGTGCAGTGGAGTTAATACCTCTTAGGGCCCAAAGAGTTAATGTCCTTAGGGATGAGAGTCAGTAGATTGATGCCCCAGGCTTTCAGTCTTCTGTTGAGAGGATTCCCAGCGTGTTCTACACTGTGCCTCGGAGTGTCCTTAGGGAGATTCTGCCCCAGTTGCCCATAGCAGTAACCTGCTCATTAAAGTGCCTGCCATTGGCTTTTCTTCCTTCCCAGAATCATTTTCCTCGACCCCTCATGTGTGTCTCTTAAGTATTCTTAATCAACTATCTAGGTCTTAGACCTTGTCTGTAGGACCTGCTTTTAGGGGTAGCCAAACTAAGACAGTGCCCTCAGCACCTATGCCATACCTGCTACATAGTAAGTGCCCATAAAGGAGTTGGGGATGAGTGACTAAGAAGGCCATAAGGGCCACTGACCCAATTGAGCCACGTGGGGATCTTACCGGTATTCAATAACTGTGCTGTTTTGAGCAGCCATGTGCCCACCCATTCCAGAAGTTGCCATCCACATTTAACCTGGTGACCTGAACCTTCTCCATAGTAAGCCATCTCCTGGGGAGACTAGCACAGATAGGCAGTTCTGATTATGTATGCAAATGAAGGTCTGGCCCCACAGCTTACTGGAGAGCCCCATAGCTCATCTAAGCTACCCTGGAGAAAGGATCTTACAAAGAATACTAAGGAGCATCCAAGTGTGAAGAATGAAACACACTTGAGTGTGCTTTTTCTTTTCTTTTTCTTTTTTTTTAAATGGAAATCAAATTGTACTTTCCTCTTGGCTTTCTCACAAGTCGATAGCCTCTAAATAAACCCTAAAAAGATGTTCTCCAGGTTTCTGGCCTGGATTTAGATCAAACATCATCCTCATTAGAATGAATCCCATAGAATATTATAGGTCTATTCCTGGAGATAAGCCCCAGGAGGATGAGAAAGGGGCCAGCTGGTAGGTTCTGGCTCTTATCTACTGTCAAGGGGAGCATATGAAGCCCAGGCATGGTCCAGAGAAGCCTAAAGGACTTGCTAACACAACCAAAAACTTGGAAACATTAACTACAGGGACCAGGGGTGGCATTTCAAGTAGAAAGAACAGCATGGATGACATCATAGGGAGTTTCCTGAGCAACACTTTACCTAGCTACTGTGTTGAGTGTGTAGGGTGAGGGGAAACACAGTAAGAGTAAGAAACCAACACAGACTCAATCCCAAAGGACCCTGTGAATCTTTCCAGGGACAGTTCATACACACACACACACACACACACACACACACACAACCCTTGCACATGGGTCAAGAGGGCAATGATAAGCATCTTGCAACCATCTGCAGTTGCAGCAGTGCAAGACCATGGCATGTGAATGCAATCAGCAGAGATAAATTTAAGGTCATGGCATTTGAAGGGGGTTGAATGGGAAGGGCTGGGAAGTAGCCGTGTTAATCAGGTGGGAAATAGGGGCCTTCTGTGAGTGGTTGTATCTAAGGGGGAGAAACTGAACAGACTCTTCTGATGGCCATGATAGATGGTGAGTTGGTTTTTACTTTTCTGATTTTTTGCTTTTTGTTTTTTTTTTTTTGTGTTTTTCCAAGACAGGGTTTCTCTGTTGTAACGCTGGCTGTCCTGGAACTTACTCTGTAGACCAGGCTGGCCTCGAACTCACAGAGATCCACCTGCCTCTGCCTCCCGAGTGCTGGGATTAAAGGCGTGCGCCACCACCACCTGGCATTTTTCTGAATTTTTTTTTTAGCTCTGATGGAGCCCTGCAAATGCAGGTATCCTATGGACACCTGGTTCAGCTGGAGACTGAGGGGAGTAGAGAGAAGTAGCTCAGTTGTTAGAAGGTTTGCCTAGCATGCACAAAGCCCTGGGTTCGAGCCTCAGCACCACATAAACTAGGTGTAGTGCACATGTCGGTAATCCTGGCAGTCCGGAGGTAAAAGCATGGGGGTCAGGAGTTCAAGGTCAACTCAGTAAGTTTGAAGCCAGCCTGGGATACAGGAGATCTTGTCCTGAAAAATGCAAAACAACAAAAAGAAAAGGAGATGGCAACACAAATATGTTAACTGAAGTCATGGGCTCACTATTGAAAACAGCAGGAGGAGAAACACAGGAGGTTGATGAACAAACTCCCAATAAAAATCAGCACCTAAGGGGCGGAGCCAAGCAAGAATAGTGAAGAATGATGGGAGAACCCAGAGGACAGCAGGGAAAAAAAAAGAGGAGTCAAGGGAGCAGGAGGTTTCCTAAACTGGGCAAGAGTGTCAAAAAACGAGGCAAAAAATCCTCTAGGAAGGGAGGACCGAAAGGTATTCTCTAGGTCCTCCCACTGTCTCAGCGGGTTCTTGATTTGCTGCCAGTTTTTGGGAGAAGTGAGTTTATTGATCTGTTCCTGGGCCACCCAGACTGCATGTCTCCTCTTCTCTGAGTTCACTCCCTTCAAGCTGAGCCAGGGAAACAAACTTTCTCCAATTGATATCATGACCTTTTATCCATCCCTTGGCTAGGCAGAGGAAATAATTCGAATGTTACTTTCTGTTTTCTGTCATTGGATTGCTCATGAATTCTACCTTTCAAGCTAAGGCTGGTGGTCTCCTTTCAAGTCAGCTATCTCCTTAAGCCCCTTCTCTGTATACATACAATAAATACCTTATGGGCTAAAGAGAATTTGAAAAGAGGTATATAGTAGGAAAACTAGAAAGAAGTAGTATTTAAAAAGTCTCTTGGAGGAAGAATTATCTATCTTTTTTTCCCAAGATTTATTTATTTATTTTATGTACATGAGTCCTCTGTCTTCATGGACACCAGAAGAGGGAGTCAGATCCCATTACAGATGGTTGTGAGCCACCATGTGAGTGCTAGGGGTTGAAACTGGGTCCTCTAGAAGAGCAGCCAGTGCTCTTAACCACGAAGCTATCTTTCCAGCCCAAGAGTAAAACGTTCTACTTGATGACATAACAGAAAACACAAGAAAAGATAAACAAGCTTACATTAGTTTTTCCACATTAGCACACACATGTGCGAGCACGTACATGCTTGTGTATGTGTATGGGTGCATGTGCACATATGTGCAATGAAGCCAGAGGTCAGTGTTGGCTGTCTTCCTTATTTGCTTTCTATCTTATTTTTTAAGACAGAGTCTCTCTGAACCTGGAGCTCTCAATTTGGATGGATTGGTTGGTCAGCAGGTCCTGTGGACCCTCTGGTCTCTGCTTCCCAAATGTTGGGGCTACTGATAAGCGCTGGCTTTTTATGTAGCTGCCAAGGATCTGATCTCAGATCCTTATTATTGGATATTAAGCAGTTTACTGACTGAAGCATCTCCCCAGCCCTGATCAATAAGTCAAATTTGTAGCCATATGTAGTTTAAAATATTTGCACACATATAGGATGTATATGTGTGCAATCTTTATAAAATCCTCACAGCAAATTTCTTTCTTCTATAGAGATTGGCAAATGGAGAAAAGCAAAAACAGTTGATTGCTACTATTTCAATGGGCAAAGAGCAAGAGCAGATAATTCACCAAAGAGAAAACACAACTAGTTCACAAACATTCCGAAGAATGTCATGCCTCATTAGTAAGAAAATAATTGCAAATTAAAATAATGAGGTGCCATTTCCCCCAATAAAATCGCCTAAAATCTTACCTAGTGCTGCTGAGGGCGTGGTGAAATTATTGCTTACAACGATGTCAATTAATACAGCTATGTTGGGAAAGCACTTAGTAAATACAAATTAAGATCCATAAAAAACGTTCATATGGCTAGACTCAGCAATTTCACTTCTATCCAAAGAAATACAGTCTAAAGACATGATCGTAAATCTGGCCAACACTGTATGCATGACAATGTCATAGCAGCAGCATGGCAAATACTCAAATCTAAACTTTCAGCTACAAGAGACTGATAGAATAAATTGTGGCACATTCACCAGATGAAACCTTATGAATCTTTTCACCATAATGATTGGGAAGACTGGATAGCACCAGGGGAATAGGGAAGCTGTATAATGCTAACTGGAAAGGGGAGGAAAATTTGCTCAAAGCCGTATGTGATAATTATATAGATTCATACTCACAAGCACACACAAATTAAAACACAAGAGGCAAGAGGAAACGCATCCAAACACTGTGTCGCAATGCTGTTTTGTGTGTGTGTGGGGGAGGTTCTTCTTATCCAAAATTTCCTCACACTGCACTGATAATAAACATGGATTTAGAGGACAAAAAAAAAAATCTTGGGTTCAAACTCACATATTATCACTTGCTGTGTAATCTCAGTAATCTAGTCTAAACTTCCTCTGACACATGGAGAATCACAGCACCTAACTCATAGAAATGTTGTGAGGAATAAATGGGAGAGTGTGGGAAGACTGCTTGCCATTGTGTTCTTAATAAACAAGCACTTTCTTGGCTGCAGTCATTACTCCCGTGATGCGAACAATTTACTTTCAGATGGTCACTGAGCTCCACGGGGCAGGAAGAATGCTCAGAACCTAGGTGATGCTGTCTTTCACTTCCTGTTCCCTCTTCTTCAACCGTCAGCAAAGATCAGCAGAGTTAATTTTAGTGGGGGAAATGTTTGCTTTTCTTGGTGAATATGAGCGTCCTCATTTTTCCCCTGGTTTGTTTTGCTTTCAGGTTGTTTTTTATGTCAACACCACGGAGGCAAGATACGCCAGGGGACAAGACTGTGGGGGAATTTCACATGGAAATAAGTCTCCCTATTTCACACACTGAGATGTGGGATCCCAGAGGCTCCAGGGGACCCGAGTCACTCAAGCGCCCAGTGTTTCTGGGTACCTCAGCCCTTGGTCACTCTGGTTACTTTCTACACTCTTGCTAGCCTCTTTCTCTCCATAGCAACACGAGGATTAGAGGACTCAAATTAGGCCGTATGTGTGTCCATCTGTTCACCATCTGTCAGTCTGTCTGTCTGTCTGTGCACGTATAGGTGCTGAGTAGATGAAAAGCGTTATGGAAAATGCCAGTTAGGAAGCAGGTAAAAGCAGAGGTCTCGGGGGGGCAGTCACAGGTCACCTCTTCTCCAGTCAGGTTCTGTGTGAGTGAATAGCTATGAGCTCCCGGCCTTCTCCCTGTCTTTAGTAATTTTCCCAACAGACTTCTAGTTCCTGCTTCCTGATGCTCAGCCACCCTGTTGGAGAAGAGCTCAGTGTTGTATCTGTGTTAGTCAGGTGCTTTTTTTGTTGTTGCTTGTTTTGTCATTGTGACAAAATACCTGAGCGAAACTACTTTCAAGGAGAAAAGGATTTCTTTTATTCCTGGTTTCAGAGGGTCTCCTCCATCATGATGGTGATGGGAGGGGGAAGGGGGAGGGGCTAGTGTAGCAGAGTAGAGTAGCTCACATCATGGTTGCCAGGAAGTAGAGAGAATACTTGTATTTGCTGACTTTCTCTCTTTCCTCTTCAATTCCATCTGAGACCTCGGTCTGAGAGAAAGTATCTACATCCAGGGCACGTCTTTCCCTCTTAGCTAATGGTCTCTGAAAATGTCCTCTCTCATGGACACACCCAGAGGTAAGATTTACAAATCTCATAGAGACTTTCCTAACAGATCAGATTGACAATCAGGACTAACCACCACAATGCCCATGAAGGGTATTCAAGTCAACTCAGCAGGACAATTGCCAAGGAGTAGCCATCTCTAACCCTTTCTAGGGTTCCCCCTGGTTCTGCACCACATATTTCTCCCCACCACGTCCTTTTCCTTGAAGTGCTTGATGCTGAATTTTCTTCCTTTCCCAAGCCTATAACCCACCTACAGCCCCTTCAGTCCTAGTCTCCTAACTCAATGGGGTATAGCAGAGGCAAGCTAATGTACAAATTCTCCAGATTGCATCTACCCTTTAAGCTGTATGTCTTCCCATTTTCCATCTTTCTCAGAAGAAACGCATTCCCTTTTCTTGACAAGAACATTGCTTTTCTGTATTCAGATTAGCATGTTCCTTTCTCTGACTGTTAACCACATGCAGCTAACATACCTAAGCAATTTCCTCTCTACAAACCACAGCTCTAACATCTTGATACATCTTAATTTCTTTCAGACTGAGAACAACTCTAAATGATTTGCTAGATAGCCTCTTTCATTTTCAAACTGGAGAAACAGATAGAAAAATGTAACTTGTTCAAGGCCACTCAGAAGAGACAACAGAGTAGGGCCTTGATCCCAGACCATTTGTGCCCAGGGCCTGTTTGTTGTCTTAGCGACTGTGTGATACTGTCCCTCTTGGTTTTCCCAGTGAACTTGTTTCATCAATTATTTATTTCCTTAATTTCTTCAATCTAACCTTCTATACACACTGAAGCCACCTCTCCAAAATAAATACTCTTTTCCTATACTTCCTCTTTCAAGTGTCCTTATAATACCAACTTACCTGCAAAAACATGCAACATGTTTTCTCTATTTCCCTGTTGTTCTTGATCTGTGGTGTTCTTAGTAGGGCTTCCTTCCCACTGCATCTCTGAAACCTGAAGACTTTGGAGTAGATCCGACAGGCACAAGATTCCTATCCTACTTGCTCTCCATATAACATGAAACTGATACTTCTTTCATCAAAATGGGACTTATATCCTCTCCTCTTGAATGGCAGAAGTGTTAGTATGTGACTTCTGAGGCCACTTCATTAAAAGGGATGCAGCTTCCACATGCTGAGATACTCATTTATAGAACTGAGCCATGATGCTTAGAGAAAGCCAGTAGCTACATAGAGAGTTCACAGGTAGGTTCCTGGCTAATAGCTCAACTAAGGTCTCCACCAGGAAATAGTATCAATTGCCATACAAGGGAGTGACAACGCTTCTGGGTGATTCTAAATCCAGACTTTTAACTTTTCTGCTGAGACTCTGAGGTTATAGAGTAGAGACAAGCTACCTCTGATGTGCCTTGTTCTAAACAGTGAGAGACAATGAAATGACTGTTGTTTTAAGGCCTTTGAGTTTTGGGTCAATTCATTATGCAGCAAGAATAACTAGAACAGACCCCAGCAATTAAAAAGCCAATGGCTTCTTGATGCATGTCCTACCTTGTCATCATCTTTTGATTTGGGACCTTCATTTCTCTTCAAATTCCTCTTACCAACCATTAGAAGAGACTGAGGAGACAAGGCCAGATACAGCATAGGATCAAAGATTAGATTTCGGAACAGATACAAAGGGATGCTTGTAGGAAAGCTGGCAAATATGTAGGAGTTCATGTAGTTGACTTAGTTAAGGGTATGAGCTTGGTTAACAGTATTGCACTGATATTTTCTGGCGCTAATAAGTACACCATGCTTATGTGAGTCATTAAAATTGTGGAAAGCAGGGTGAGAGTACATGGGAATGTGTAATTTTGAAACTTTTCAGTAAATTGAAACCAATCTCAAACTAGAAAGTTAAACACTAATAAAACCAGAGTACCCAATAGGGACTATACTTATGAAAAAGCACTTCTGGGACTCCAGTGACCATGTCCTTGCCGTTTTGGGGTTTGTCCGCTCTCATATTTCATTGGTGAATATTCTCTGTTGTTACCCTAAGGGCTCATGTTACCCAGCAATCATTTTGTCCTCTACCTTCTGCATCCCTTTGTTGCTTATATACATACCCACACCATTCAAAGACTCTTACTGAAATGTGAATTGAATATCCACCCACTTCCAGCATTCCTGATGCACCTGTGTGTTACTCAGGCAATAGTTAGATGACTGCTTCTCTTCTGCTCTCCTCTGGCTGTGTCATCTAATTCTAACTCAGGTCTCCCATCTCAGCATGTACCCTCATTGTCAGCCCTGGGGCCCCCTGCAGAAGCCTCAGTTCCACTAATGTAAATGACTCAACCACCTAAATCATTTTCAAATTTTGTCATCTCCTTTCTGCCCCCACAGCCAGATCCCTGTCATCTCTTATCTAGAATAATTCAATAGCCTCCTAACTGGTTTTTCTGCCTCTGGTCTCCTTCCTCTGTCTCAGCCTAATGACTGGTGCCAGGGATTATTCCAAAGCACAAATCACGATGACGGCACTTTAATAACTTTGGCTTTTGGAATGAAGTCTAACCTCCATAACATGGAATGAAAGGTCTTTTCCAAAGCTAGTCCCAGATAACCCATTCAGCCTTATCTGCACTAGACTATCTGCTATTTCCAACATCATAGGTACTAGCTGTTTATGACTACTTCCCAAATAAGAGAGCACTCATTCACACTAGCAAGCCCTCGAATAGGCTCTTCCCTCTGATGAAAATGACTGATATCTTCCAGATACAGGTTAAAAAATACTCTCTCTCTTTGCCAATCCTCCTCCAATGCCACCAGTCAGTCAATTATTAATTATTCCTGTTCTATTTCTCTAGTGAAATATTTATCAAATACTTTTATTTTCATACATTAAATCGTGGATAGCGAGGGGCTGTAGACTAGGTCCTACTATTATTTATCTAAATAAAAGACAAAAAGGAATCTAAGTGATATGTGAATAGGTGGGTGTGTACCAGGAAGGTGGTATGTAGATGGAAGCTTGGGTTAGATGGTGGTTAGGATAGATGGTGGTTAGGTCCGTAGGTGGGAAGATGAGTGTCAGAGTCTAATTTCTATTGTCATGATAAACACATGACCAAAAGCAACTTGAGGAGGAAACTGCCAGCCATCATGAAAAAAAGAAAAACAAAAAACCTAAGGCTGGAGCTCATGGCAGGACGCTGGTGGCTAGAACTGCATCACAGACTACGGAAGAATGCTGCTTACTTGTTTGCTCCTGTTGACTTGCTCAGCCAGCTTTCTTATACACCCCAGAACAACCTGCCCAACAGTGGAGCCACCCGTATGGGCTGGGCCCTCTCACATCAATCATTATTGAAGAAAATGCTCCCACAGACTTACCTACAGAGCAATCTGATTGGGGAATTTTCTCAGTTGAGGTTCCCTCTTCCCAGATAACTCTAGTTTGTGTCAAGTTGACAAGAAACTAACCAACATAATGAGGGTGCTGATGAGTTAGAAGCTAGTTACATGGTGGGAAGGAGGAGCGGATGGTTGGTGGAGTGGTCAGAGAGTAGCATGCCTATGGATGTAGATGGGAAGTAGAAGACAGGTAGAAGGGGAAGATGGATGAATGAGGGTGAACAAGTAGATGGATGGATAGTGGTAGACCTGGGATGTGAAATATCTCATAGAGATGCTCATATGCTAAAGGCCTGGTGTCCTATTTGTAACACTATTGAGAAATGATTGTATTATGAGGTGGCTAACAAAGGATAAATTAATCTATTGATGGCTTCATAGATAATTGGGTTATTAGGACATGAGGCTTGATTGGAGGAAGTAGCCACCTAATGTGTAGTTCCCAGGGGTTGAAATCTTCCTACCACGTGCATGTGCAGAACTGGCTCTAGGTCGAGGGACGTGGGTGGGAGGACAGCGAGGTGGGGCAGGCTGTGGGTTTCACCGCATACTGCCCTGCTGCCTTGGGGGGCCTCTGTGAGTCGAGAGTGGACAAATAACACTTGGTACCATGCTTTAGGACGTATATCTAGGATCACAGGCAGGGAGGAGCCCATGACCCTGAGAATGTCCATTGCTTAGGACACCCTATGTGGGAGTGGCCTTGCCTGTGTGTGGAGTTTGAGTCTGTGTAATCCAGCCAACAGGGCAGAGAGGCATGTTTGCTTATCAAATCTAAATTTGGGTGGGTTTTTGGCCAGGTCTAAATTGTAGAGCAAGGAACTCCCATCATTCTTACCCTCTAGGGGTGACTCGGGGTTCAAGTCAGCTTCAACACACAATAGCCATTGGACAGTCGCACACTAGTGTATGCCTTCAAGGGGCCTCTCTTCTTCCAGACCCCTTCATCTTTCCCTGCTTCATGGCTACCATATGGTGAGCAACTTTCCTCCACCATGCCCTTTAACCACAATGACTGTGCCTAAAAGCAGTGGAGCATCTAACCATGGGCTTTCGATCTCTGAAACCATGAACACAAATAAATTGTCCACCCTTTAAGTTGATTTAATCAGCTAATTTGTCACTAAGTAAACACTAGATTGGCTAGGGTGCTCATTATCATATGATGGATGGATGTGGGTGAAGGTGATAGGTGGGTGAACGCATGAGTGAAGAGCGGAACTTTGGCTGGGTGTCCAGAGAAATCCTAGAAGAAAGTAGATGATCTCACAAAAGAGTCTTGAGTCCTGAGTCCTGTGGCTGGAAGTAGGTTCAATGCCAACTCAAGATCCAGCTTGCCAGATGCACTGTTTAGTTTTTGTCAACTTGTCGGAAACTGGGGTCACCAGAGAAAAAGGAACCTCAATTGAAGAATTGCCTTCATCACAATGGCCTGTGGGCATGTTTATGGGACATTTTCTTGATTAATGCTTGACATAAGAAGGTCCAGCTCACTGTGGGTGGTGCCAGTGCTGGGAAGATGGTCTTGGGTTGTAGATAAGTAAGCCAGCCAGTGATCAGCATTCCTCTGTGGTCTTTGCTTCAGTTCCAGCCTCTTTGTTCCTCCTTGACATCCTTCGAGGATGTATTGTGACCTGCGAGATGAAATGAACCATTTCTACCCCTAATTGGGTTTGGTTAGTGTTTCAACACATCAACAGAAAAGCAAACCAGAACACCAGCCTACATTAGAAGTCTTAGAAGCAGGGACCTGCATTGGTCATCAGTACCTTCTAGAGCAGCAGTTCTCAACCTGTGGCTTGTGACCCCTTTGGGGGAGTCAAACGACCCTTTCACAGGGGTTGTCTAAGACATCTATCTGGATATCAAATATTTATATTACAGCTCATGACAGTAGCAAATTACAGTTAGGAAGTAGCAATGAAAATATTTTTTTGGTTGGGGGGGTCACCACAACATGAGGAACTCTGTTAAAGGGTCACAGCATTAGAAAGATTGAGAAACCACTGTTTTAGAGTCTACTATAGTTCATGTCTCACCCAAACCAGAGGTGTGATTGGTGCTGATTGAATGGAATTCAGTTATTCTCAGCCTGCTTTCTTTAGCTTCTAGAAACACTATACTTAAAGAGATGTACCTCATGTAGTCTGTGGGAGAGTTCTGGCCTGCTCTCGGTCCTTCTTTCCCTTTCCTGAGCACAACCTTTATTATATGTAAAGTTGCTTCAGTTTAAGTCAGCTATGCTAGCTTGACATCTCTTCACCCAAAATACTAAAGTTGTAAGTATTAGGAAATTGCCAACTGTTGTCAGTATTTCCATAATATGAATAGGAACCACATATTTATCTTTAAGAAATCTACTAGGCAACTCACCAGTCAAATACCATGGCTCTGAGGAGAAATTACATTTTCCTTGGCAAAAACAAGGGTGGGGGGAAACTTTAGACTGTGCTGATTACAAGCCCCGATTCCTAGTTTTACAGTTCTTTGTTGAATAAAAGTAGCAAAGGAAATAAATTATCCGGTAATAGCTGTAGCCTGGTAACAAAATCCTTCCCGATATGTTGATCACATGGGAAACATCTATCTCCTTATGGTCCTTCAGTTCAGCTGGCCCACCCTCACTGCCCAGGCCACCCACCCATTTCAGGTCACGGGTGGGTGGCCTGCTCTACTACATCCTCTGTTCTGCCACCAACCCCAGCTCTGACACTGGAGCTTACAGACTCAAGATTCAGTGTCTCCACCTGATTTGAGTCCATGTGGTATTTGGAAACCTCCATGCTCCCCTCTCTTCTTTTTTCATGCATTATGTACTCTCCACAGCCTCCCCAACTGAGAGATCACATCATTTCCTCCTTGCCTCTGCTGCTCTCAGCCAAGTCTGCCCTCTTTCTCTCCCACTTCCATCTGGTATCAAAGATAGATCTGACAGTGATCCAAAGATTGGGTGGACTCTGAGGTCCCCAAAGTGTGAGGGACCTTAATGAGTCAAAGAGCACTTGTAGTCGGTGAGAAATGAACAGCTGGAGTCATCCCAAATTAAAAGCATGTTGTCTAGGATTTTGATCCTCAAAGGAACACTTGGGCCAGTAGCATCGGCGTGTGCTCATGCTGATTAGAAATGTAGACTGTCAGGCTCTTTCTAGACCTCCTAATATAGGAATCTAGATTCTAACAAGATCCTCTGAGGATTCATATGCCCTATAAAATGTGTGAAGTCTCAGCGGCCAGATGACTTAGCCAATAAGTCAAAACCCTTACCAGCTCTACAGTGTCTTATCATCTTCCGAACAACAAAAGTTACCCCACACTCCGTCGAATTACCACCCCAAGAAGTCTCTTTATTGCAAAAATGCAGAACAGCACAGAAGCATCTGTGTAGTTTACTCAGCCATTTATATCTTCATATTATTTAGTTTTCAACCATAAGCAAAGCAGGCATTCAGCATAGCTAGTACTGAGGAGATGGGATGATAAAAAAAAGTGACTTTGACAGAACCAAGGAGGTTGGCAGAAAAGGAGGAACCAGATGAGTACCTGGCTGGGGGATGGGAGGGATGGAATGAAGTAAGGAATGTAGTTGCTAGGCTGCTGTAGTGTCTCAGCAAAGAAGGACTAGGAGGCATTCTCATAGATGTATACCCTGCCAGACCTCAGCAGACGGAACCACCATCATGGTAAGTGCCATACTGGACAGTGGAACCCCAAGCGTCTGAGTTCAGGTGATTTTATTGATTCATGACTCCTCCTCAAGTGTTCTACTGATAGCATGTGCAGATCATGAACAATCAAACATCCCCCCCCACACACATAAATCCAACACCTGCAGATAATACAAGATGCCAAGACCTAGGCAGCCCCTCACCCACCCAACAGTGCACAAACAATAATTTATATGTAACTAAAATAAACTTCCACAACAAAGGAAGGATAGTTGAGAGGGAATGACTCTTCCCCACGGTTCTTATGTTGGAAGACTATCCTCAGGCACTCCTCAGGCACCTTAGAATGACTATGTTCGGACACAAGATCTTTAAATATGTGAATAAACGAAGATGATACTCTTATAGTTGATCCCTAAGCCGAAAGAGGAAGTTCAGACATACAGAGAGGCGCTAGGATGTGTATGCTAACAAAAGATCATGCAGGGGATCTGGAAGAAGGTGGTGGTCATCTGCAAGCCAAGGGGAGGGGCCTCAGGAGGAAGCACATTGGCTGACATCTTGATCTTGAACATCTGACTTCAAGACCTGTGAGAAAATACATTTCTGTTGTTTGAGCCTCTGGTCACTGGTACTGTGTTATGGGGTCTCCAAAATAGCAATTTGCCACCTTTGCCTGCTCAGCTCTTTTACTTAGTGCTAGCCACCAGGAAGCACACCACCTCTGTTACTGGGTGTTCCCTCCTCCACACAGGAAGTCTGCTTTCCCTCACACTGAGTATTGAGAACAAATGTAGGGCGGGCTGAACCCAGAACAAAAGCCTCCCACTCCTCAACAGTCCCTCTCACACACTTTTGCACATACCCCATAAAATTGCCTACACTGTTATTGGCAACTGCAAGGGTCCTGTAAACGGGGAGAAGTCAAAGTGCTTCACAATAAAAATACCTAACACTTCCACAGCACCTACTTTGTTCTGACACGGCTCCTAAGCTTGTGAAGCAGGCCTCTGCATTGATTTTTCTGCAATGGAAACTGTAATGCCTCCCCCAGTTTAGGAAACATCCCTCCTTACTTTCTCTACCCACTTGCTTCAAGGGACACTTGCAGATGGTCCCGGGCTCTAGGTCTCTTCTGGCATGGCTCAGTTCAAGAAAATCACGAACAGAATAACTGATCAAGACAGAGCCACCCCCAGCACCCTAACTCTGTCATCCCAGTGCCAAAAGAGAGGTCTGATGAAGTTCTGGTTGAGATCCAAGCATACTTCACCTTTTCCCTCAGTGAAGCTTGCGTTTGCCATTGTGGGAGCATTGATCCCAAGAGCACCCAGCCTGACAACCTCCCTAGCTGCTTTTTTTCTGGCTCAGTCAGCTACCCGAGCAGAGGAGTCTTCCACACGACGCTCTTAAAGAGGTCCAGCAAGAGATTACATAATTGGCTCAAGGTCACACCATTAGCAAGTAACAGAGCTGAGACCCGAGCCTGGCAGCCCAGTCCCAGAATCCATACTTTTAAGTCACAGAATCTTGCCCAGTGAATAGCTGAATGCCCAACTATTTTTTTTTGATGAAATGTGACCCAGAGGAGGGGCAACCTGGTCCGCTCATCTTGTCTCCCTACAAGTCTATTAGAAATGAGTGAAATGGATTTCCTCAGGGGTCCAGCAGTGCCCTGCTTTCTTAGGAGGTTGTCAGAGGGACCACCTATGGAGGCTTGCCCAACACCTGCTGCCCAGGTGGCTCTTTCTGGGCTAGAAGATGGGAAGGTGGTCCCGTTTTCTAGCCTACCCCTTCCCTGCTGCTGCCCACTTCGTGTAGGAACACAGAATAATTGCTCTTCTGAAGAAACGATTGGAATCAGCATCCCTCTGCTGAAAGTGTTTGTGACAGGTGATTGCATCAGGACACTGAAGTAGCAGCCAGGGCCCGGGTACCTATGTTATTTACTGGTCTATCATGTATAATTTCCAGGTTTAATTTTATCTTCACAAACTTACAGGTGCAAAATACAGGATAAAGTTCTTTAAGGGGCCCCTGTGAGAAGCCAGACTCCACTACTCCTCCCTCCTTGCACCCCCAAGAGCTCTCAGGGTGGCTCACTCAAATTAAATCATTATTGAGGAGGAATAATCCTGGTAGGTTCAGAAAATCAGTTTTAAATTCAGCCTGCTAGCAAAATTCTGAATGTATTTACTTTCTAGATTTCATTTCTCCATCCATATTAAAGCTCCGTGGCATTATCAATTATGGGTTTATTGCAAAGCACAATAGGATTCAATCTGGAAGATGCCTCGGGGTATGTCTTAGGAGGACGATAAAGCTAATAGTAATGGGTCTACAACTTCTAAGGCTAATTTCCACAGTTACAAATTTCATAAATAAATAGAAGGCATGTCAGTTTTCAGTCACCCAGCTTGAGGTCGCCCAGACTGATAACAGGACCTGCCATCAAACTCAGATCCGAGCTGCTGTTAGAAACTTGTTGTGACGGTCTGATGTTTCATGGATCATCCGAAGAAGCAGAAAGATGGACAGTCCAGATTGAGCCTTCCTGAGTGCCCCTGCAGTTCTTGTCACCTGCCTGTGAGTTGGTTTGGGTGAGAATAGATACAAAAGCACAGCTCACCCTGAAATATGGGTATTCGACAGCTCAGAATCCAGCCAAACTCTATGACACAGTGGGATGACTGTCATGTGTTAGCGCTACTTTGTTGAAGCCAGGATTCAGGACACCCAGGGAGGTTGCAGCTGTATCTGGTGCAGGCTGGGGCCTCTACAGTCATTTGGGGGAAGTGAAGGTGGGGACAGTTTATTCCTTCCTATCTCCATGGCTACTTTCAGCAGGTGCTTGGGTCATGATTCTAGTGCTGGTGCTGGCGCTATCACTCTCCACCTCACTTTCTACATGCTATCAGATACCCAGGGACAAAGTTGCTTGCTCTGGCACCCTTTGGGTAGTACTTCTGTTTCCTGGGAGCTCATATGTACTTGGAGCTGGCAGTGTCCTAGCTCAGGCGTGGACCTTTCTACTGTTCACCTTGGGATTTCTCTGCAAAGGCAGTATCTGCCTTGGCCACAGAAGTACAACTTAGAAATGCAAAGCTATCACCTACAGGTTCAATCTTCAATCAGTGAAGACAGGAACCAGGGGAAATGTGCCTGCCTCCTGTCTTTCAGGTAGACAAATCCAGATGCATTCTATGTATGACCTACATGCACTCTATGATGACCTAGCAGATCGCGTTCTGGTTGCCTGTAACAGTATCCTTACACTTACACAAGTTTTTCCGGGATTAATTGTCAAGTGAATGCCTTGTGTCCAAGTCTCGGCCTTAGGTTCTGCTTCCCAAAGAAAGAAACGAAGACAGATGCACATCATGAGACTTGTTCCTTTGAGTAAGATAAAGGCAAGGCATCTTCCAATAGCTCTTGTTAAAATGCACACATACAGTTTTGTGGGGGAGTACAAGTCCTTTCCTCTTTCCTATTCACATGGAAGCTCCGCCAGGGAGTTATTTGTCACCTGGGAAGGCAGAGAGAGAGGAAAGCCAAGAGATGGAAGATTATTGATGATGGGTAGAGGGGTGGCTGGGAACATGGCAAAAGAGACCCTGGGGAACCAGGATTCAACAGGAGTGACAGGAGCAAGGGCAGGCAGTAGGCAGCATGTTCCAACTTTCGTGAGTGAGTGAGTGTGTGTGTGTGTGTGTGTGTGTGTGTGTGTATGTGTGTGTGCCGCATGCTCACTGGCATAGAGGGACCCAGTTCTCAGACAGCATGAAGATACACCACCCAGACAGGAAGGGCTTGGGTTCTAGGGCATCATGCTGGCATCAAACTTCAGTGACAACCATTGTTTTGAGGACTTGATTTTCACTGGTCACAGCTTCTGTTCTCAAAAGTGATTTGCGAATACCAGAAGGACCCAAGAGGCTGCAAAGTCACTGCTCTCCCCAACGGGGGCAGAGAAACTACAAAGCTGAAGTAGACAGCAGTCATTAGATACCTTAGGAGCCTTTCAAAAGTCAACTCAGACTGAAAACAGCACCTATTAATAATGGCTGACATTTCTTAAGTGCTTACAGCGTGTCAGGAACTGTTCAAAATTATTTGCTGTGTATTAGCTATTTAATCCTCTTGACAACCTTGTGAGGTAGGTCCTGTCTTCAGATGAGGGAACTGAGGTATGCAGTGGTTGAGCTGATTAAAGGCATACAAGTAGTAAGTACTAGACCAGGATATGATACCATATAAAAATATGAACATGACAAGGAGTTTGGTTGGTGCTTTAGAGATGCAGAATGCCATATGAGACACATTTCTGGCATTCGAAGATGGTAACATTTATTGAAGGAGACAGACATTTACACACATAACAAAAAAGAGAAACCAAATGAAATAAACCCCATAATACCCTCAAAGGCACCATGTTCTACTAAATAGTCAATGATTCTATGGCTAATGCCTCACTCCAGCTTTTACAGGAACAGGTACTTGGAGGTTCCAGGGTAGAGGTACTCGAGGTCCCCAAGAGTCAAGAGGTTTAGGTGATGTCTTAATTTGGTTGAAGTCATGCTGTATCAATCCTGCTGGGATGCGGTCTATGATTCTCATTGAGGGTTTACCTGCTGTATCATTCCTCATCATTCTTGCTTCTCTTGTAGATATGTTTATTCTTTCGTTTATTGCCCATTCTCTAAGTCCATGTTGTTTTTCCCGACCTCCCATCCGCATTATGGTAGATAGTGTAGGGGATCTGGCCAAGCCTACGTGCCAGGGCCCACCAGGCCCACATCGTTCCAAGTCAGCAGCAGGCTAAGGAACCCTGCCTACTTTCCAGCTTAGGGCTGAATAGGCCACCTGCCTTAAAGAGGTGGAGTAAACTGCATAGGTCTTTCACAGCTGTGCTGAACCAATTAGAGCCCTTCTTTAGGAAATCTGAAGCTCATCTGTAGTCAACAAAGAAACCCACCAGAGGTGTGTATATTTGGTATTGAGTACTTACGGTAGGGATCTGCACAATGGAGTGAAAAATCCTGTCTGAGGTAGAGGGCTCCTAGAAGAGGGAATTGGAGAATCTTGAATTAAAGATGCCACGTGGCCTCTCTATTAGTTACTTTTCTGTGGCTGTGATAAAATACCATTACCAAGGCAACTTAAGGAAGACCACAGTTATTTTGGCTTCCGGTTCCTGTGGGATAGGTCTCTGTGATGGCAGAGAAGAGGCATGGCAGCTGGAATAGGAAGCTGCAAGCTCAAGTCTTCAAACCATAATCACTAGGCAGAAAGAACAAACTGTAAATAGGATGAGGCCTTAACCTCTCAAAGCCTACTTCATGACCTACTTCCTCCAGCAAGGCTGTATCTCATAAAATTCCTCACAGAGCACCGCCAACTGTGGCCGAAGCGCCCAAATCCGTGAACCTATGGGGCACAATCTCATTCAAATGAGCACAACTCCGGAGAGATAGAGTGAGTCCCCCTGCTTCTCTATTTTCCTTCTGGTTCCACATTCCCTGCTCTTTTCATGACAAAAAGAGAGAGCTGTATATGCACAAAACACAGACCTAGTTCAAGTAAGTTTCTTCCCCTTACAGATAGAATTAAATAGTATTATTTTTTTAGACTAGACAAAATAAACTGTTATGTTCTGATATGCTAACAAATTGTAAGGGAACATTTTAAAGAAGACAATGAAATGAGCATAATAACCATGTGGATGGGTTCTTCTAAACTGTACCAAGAACGGATACAAACATAGAAAGTCAACAATGAGACTCTAAAGTACAATGGGTCAAGGAGCATTAACGACAAAGTTTCACACAAGGAAATATTAATTGTAAACTCATGCCCAGAAAAACATTAACTTTCACAATTACAATTGAATTTACTCACTTGAATATGTAAAAATATTTACTGAGTACCCACACGATCTGTCAGATTTGGCTACTAAGGAATTGAATTTGTCATAGACAATGCCCCCAAAGTGCTTAAGGCCTAGACAAGGGGAGACTAAATTAAGCAGACAATAACAATAACACCTTAGACATCTGGGGTAAATGTAGCAATATAATATTACAAAAATTAGTACAAGCTGAAAATGAAACTCCTGAGGTGCCAGAATCAAATAAAAAAGTTAAACCAGAATAATAAACTCATGAATTGATGCTGTACCATCTAGGGAATCTAACAGAAAGACTACAGGCCCTAGGCAGTTGAGGTCAGCATATAAGCAGGAATCAGAAAATGCTCCCGGGCCCTCATCAAAATGGACGGATCACACTAAAGTTTGCATGAAGTCTGAAATGGGCCAGGTAGGAGGTCTTCTGGTTTTTACGGGGAGGGGGCTGCCCTGCAAGGTAATCAGGAGATCTGGTTTCTTTATATTCCCACCCCTTCTCCTTTCTGTGTGTTTGCTTATACACATGTTACATATGTGTGTGTTGGGGGGTGGGGGGCAATGCACATGTAAGTATGGAAGCCAGAGGTCTATGTCAGGTATTTTCCTTGATTACTTCCCACTATCTTTTGTGAGATGGTATCTTTTACTGACCCATCACTTTGCTAGGCTAGCTGGCTGTCTCTGCCTTCCCCATGCCTGGCTTTTATGGGGATTCCCAACTCACTCAGGTTCTCATGCTCATGCTGGAGACAGTCTAACAAAAAAGCCATGTCACCATCCCACTTCTTCTTTTTTTTTCGCATCCTCACCATGAGTTGAGCATCTCAGCTCTGTCATATGTTCCTGAGTATGATGAGGCCATCCAATCAGGGACTGCCACTTCCAAAACTGAGGCAAAATAGAGCTTTCCTTTATTAGTATATTATCCCAGACATTTGTGACAGTAACAGACTGCTGATTAATGCATCTTAATAGGGTGACAAAGGATTAAGCTTTCATCTGAGGGCTTGCCATCAGTCTGAGATGGTGGCAAGTATCCTCTTCTCTTTTCTAGGGCTATAGGTAGCAGTAAAAAGTCATTTTTATAATACAGGAATGAAATAGGCAATATCACCTATGAAAGACACTTTTCAAGTGTGTTTAATCTTGGAAAAAAAAATAGTAGGAGACTCTTCTGGATTCTGTGGGATTTAGAAGAAACATCTCAAAACCGTATGCGATCTTCGGATTGAGTTCTGATTTGAACAAAAACTGGAAAACAAAAACAAAACAAAACAAAACAAAACAAAACATTTTGGAAAAAAATGGAAAAATGTGTGTTAAGTTATGGAATTCCTCTTAATTTTGTGAATTTGTGTGATAATGGCAATGTGTTCGTATTTTGATTTTATTTTATAAAAACAATCACACACCAAAAGTTTTTAAAAATCTTTTAAGAGAACACATTGAAATACAGTCACGTGTCACTTTATGATGGGGGATATAATCTGGAAAATAGATTGGTGATTTTACCATTGTACAAACATCATGGAGTGTACCTACACAAACCTAGATCATAGAGGACAATCACTGGAAGCATGTGACCTTCTGATGGAAGCAAGGAACTCAGTAAACACAAGATGTATGAGGCTGTTGCCAGAGTAACAAGACATCTAGCTTTTCATCAAACTTTCTTTTTACCAGGAGAATAAATACACCTTATATTAATGAAAGAAATAATTATATAGTAAATACATAACCCAGTAACATAGCTATTTATTTAATCAGTAAGTATTCTGCACAGAGTTGTATTGCTTTATTTTTATGTGGCTGGCAGTGTAGCAAGCCTGTTTACTGCAATGTCGCTACAAACAAGCAATGAATTGCATTATGACATTATGATGAAGAAGACACTGGAAGGTGATAGAAGTTAATTTTTGGCTATTTTTATTATATTATATATTTAAGATATATTTATTTTATCTTATATGTATGAATGTTTGTCAGCATGAAGAAATGTGTACCATATGCATGCCTGGTGTCCATGGAAGTCAGAAGAGGGAGTCAGGTCCCCTGGAATTGGAGGTAGAAACAATTTTAAGCTGCCATGTGGGTGCTGGGAATCGAACCTGGGTCCGCTGGAAGAGCAATAAGCTCTCTTAATAGCTGATCCATGTCTCCAGCCCCTTGTTAACATATATTAATTGCACAAAATTATGTGTCCTATCACAGCATTGTCATACATATACGATATACTTTGATTATATTCACCTCCTAATATACTGGCCTCTCTCCACCTCCTGTTGATCCTCTTTCTCTTCCTAAATTCGTTCCCTGCTACTTAAAAAAAAATCCAGATTGCACATGAGAAAACATGTGATGTCTATTTTCAGAGTCTGACTTATTTCTATTAACAAAGTGATCTGCAGTTACATTTCTTTCCCACAAAGCAAGGTTTCTTTATTTTTTTATGGTTGAATAATTTTCCATTGTGGACCAGTTTCCTAATCCATCCGTCCACTAGAGGCCACCTTGGCTAACTTTGAAACCTGGCTATTGTGAATAGTGCCACAATAGATATGAACGTTCAGGTATCTCTATTACAAAAAATTTTACCCCTGTTATAATCTTCTGGGACCATGGTACATGTGATGTGTTGTTGGCAAAAATGGTGCAAGATATATGACTGTACTTAAGGATGTGTATAATTCTGGGACAGGTGAGATACTATAGGAGGGTTTAATAAGAGAGACTATTTATAGAGTGTAGGGACACCAATAAAGTATTTTGAAGCACCTCAGAGCTGCATGAGTTTCAAGTCATTAGGGTCTTAAGGGACATAGAGAATGGAGCAGTTATTGAGATTTGAAGAGTGGTGTCTATAGTTATAGAAGGTGTCCTGATAGAAGCTTTTGGCTTTAGTGGGAAAACCCAGTTACTGCCAACTCTTGACTTTTGATCCACTGTTAGATCATCCCATTGTCCAAACCCAACTGAGAGCCAGAGATTTCACATTCTCATGAAAATAAAAAAGATAGGAAAGTGACAGGGCCAAAAGAAAACTATTCCGTACAGGATAAAATACAAGGGTGCCTGGAATCTATTTTAAAGTACCTTAGGAAAAAAAACAGATGAGGAGAACATGACATATGTTAACAATTGTTAAATCCAGATGGAGAATATGAACGTTTGCTTTATTAGTTTTCCTACTTTTCTTTATATTTGAATTTTCATAACAGAAAGTAAAAAGAAAGTGAGAGTAAAATAAATATAGACGTTTAAAACAAAGGCTGAAAGAATTTACACTTATGATCCTAAGTGAAAGAATTACTAGAGGATTGACTTCAGAGATGAAGCCTAGAAATGAAACCTGGAAGGCAGCTGTAGGAGACGAAAGGCAATGATGAGTGATGAACCTGGGTAAACATGTGAGTAAATCTAAATGAGCATTAGCCATAAAAATAGCTGGAGATTACAGATCAGTGCGGAAGGCTCTACTGTAGATGAAGACACAGAAAAGAGGACCGAAGAGGAAGGGAGGGGAGGAAGGCTTCTTGAGAAAGCGGGAGGGTGGATGAACTGAAAATTAAAGGTCAGAAAGGATTTATCAAAGAGGAATCTGAGGGAAGGGTGAACTCAGCCTGAAGGTGAAGCAACGGAAGGCAGAGACAATTCCAAGACTACACTGCTTTTGATACATCTGGCAGTGGGAGCTCCCTTTGGGGGATGGAGGAAGTAAACACACAGGAGTCATAACCCAAAGGGTCCGTGAAAAGGCAGATCTGAAGGGTCTCAAGTTCAAGGCTGGAAGAAAAGGCAGGATTTTATGCAGGGAAATGACCTGATCAGATTTGCATCTTCGAAATGAAACTCACATTTGGAGGACTGATTGAAGAGTTCAGAGGGGAGGCAGCTCACAGTCAGGAGGCTTTGCAGCAATCAAGGTGAGGCGAGAGCAGAGCTGATCTAAGGCAGTAGCACTGGAGATGGAGAGGAAACTGATTCAAGAGATAGTCAAGAGGTCAAATGATGGAGTCACAGTGACTGAT
Source organism: Cricetomys ansorgei (assembly GCA_026225945.1). Taxonomy (NCBI): domain Eukaryota; kingdom Metazoa; phylum Chordata; class Mammalia; order Rodentia; family Nesomyidae; genus Cricetomys; species Cricetomys ansorgei. Next base: position 3,808,430 of record JAMJFZ010000736.1, read on the forward strand.
TGGAGGTAGGGTGGTGAGGAATGGCTGTTGGCTTTCCCTGGGCGGAAGTAAAATCATGGGAAAGAGAAGATTAGGAAGAAAGGCAATGGCTCAGTTTTGTTCGTATCTAAATGTCTGAAGCTACGAAGTAGGGTGGGAGCCATATACATCAAGCCTACATTCAGACACGAAGAAGATGAACACGAAGAAGATGAAAGAAGGGCCAGGCAGGCCTCACCTAAGCTTATATGAGGAAAGAAAAACATTCCCAGAGCATCCCTCATCATAAACTTCCATCTTCTTGACAGGAATTAATTAGGTCCTGGTGACATTCAAGACTCGGAGGCTGGTGAAAATGGAGTAGAAAATGGTTGTAATTGACTTACGTAGATTGTTGTCCAATTCCTGAGGATGGTGCACTGTTCCCAAATCAAACTGGATTTCTGTTAGCAAGGAAAGGGTAGGGGGAAGTGAGCTAGACAAACAACAAAACACGCTGTTTCCACATGATTGCACGAAACAGGGCTGTGGTCTGTGGGGCCAGGGAAATAGCCTACTGCCAGGTGTTCAACCCTTAAGCCTAGAGGTCAGAGCCAGGAGATTTCCTACCTCCTGGCCAGCCTGAAGAATGTCCAGGGATTGACTCCAGAGCAGGAACTTGTAATTGCGGAATAAAAGCCAAGAGCGATTGAAAACTTCTGGCCTCAGTAGATTGTTTTGGAGCCAGAATCATGATTAATGCACAGGTAAGGACTTGGTGGGCTTCATTGGATGTAAATAGGGAGGCAGAGGAAGTTAGTGAGAGGAAACCAGGTCAACAGTAGGAATCCTTAGATGTGGCTAAAATAACTCTTTTTTTTTTTTTAAGGAGGAAGAACTTAATTTCACTCATGGTTTCAGAGGGCTCAGGTCCACCATGGTTGGAAAGGCATAGCTGTGAAAATGGCTTGGTACCTATTGGTGGGAATGTGACACAACTGGCCACATGATGGCAGCCAGAAAGCAGAGGATGGAAACTCAGAACGGAAACAGAAACTCATGTCTAGCAACTCACTTTTGCCAACTAAGGTCCCATGTCCCAAAACCTTCATAACTTCCCAAAACAGTGTCCCCAGCTGGGGACAAGGTCTTCACATACACAAATTTGTTGGAGACACTTTGGATTCACATATATCTATATCTATATCTATATCTATATCTATATCTATATCTATATCTATATCTATATCTATATCTATCTATATATACACACATACACACATATACACACACACACACACACACACACACACATATTATGTGGAGGTATTAAGGACTCTCTAACTACCATGTGGCTGTATAGTTTATGTGAAAATTCTCAAAAGCTGAAGCAATTATTCTGATACTTAAAGAGAAAATGAAATCCTGTTCAACACCCAGGAGCAACCTTAACTGAGGGTAAACACTGGGTCTTCCTTTTTTCTTCCTTAAAGTGGCTTGAGTTGAGTTTCTGTCACTTGAAACCAAAATACTCTTAACTCATAAGTGCAAATGTCTAGTACCCTTTGGGTTAGGACGGAGATGTGACACATGCCAAGAAATTATTCCCAATGGATACAATGCTTCCCAGCTTTAGTCTTGCTCTGAATGGCAATTTTAATAACTTATCCTGCCCCCAGGTCATCACCCTCATCCCGCAAGGCCTTTGGTCTTTCTTGTATTTGTTCATCCAGGACAGGAGTCTGATCCTCAACCTAAGCCAGATGCCTGCAACTACTTTTTCTGGGAATCAATTTCATGGTTGCCACCTGCCTGCCTCGAACGCTTTACATGGCTGTCTCAAAGTCCCTCACAGTACTGGCTGGCGTTCATTATATTCATTATATTATATATTCATTATATCATATATATACATTCATTATATTATATATTATTCTTATATATTATATGCTCATTATTCATTATATTCATTCATTATATTCATTATAGCAGAAATCCCTTGAGGAAGAGTAAAGATGGTGTCCTTCATCCATCTTTCCAACTTCTATAATGCTTCTTACAAAGTTCCCCCCACAGTGTTTGTTAGCTTCAATGCTATTAACTTGAGGAGGATCATAATTTAGTAGTTAAGAGAATAGTCTCCAGAGTGAGACTTCCCAGGTTCAAGTCCCAGCTCTGCCACTATTAGCTCTATGACCTTGGGCAAGTGCTATTCAGCAGCTTATAAGGAGATAACACTAGTGCTTACCACCTGAAAGAGTTCTTTGAGGATATAAACATTTAAATTGATGCCTGGTCCACAGATGACATGAGGTACGTGTTCTTTTTATTCTGGTTGAGATAGTTAAAGCTGCTCCTGGGGAAAACAGCCTTGTTTGGCTTCCTTCCTCTACCTTATCCTTTATTTCTTTCTGTTTCCTTCCATGGAAAACTTCATTCTCATTTCCTATGTCCTTATCTTCGTCTCCCACCTTGACTTGCTTTCTGTGTTTGTTCTACATCTGTCCCTCCTTCCCCTTTATCTGCCAAATCTGTAGCTCTTTGACACAGATGTAAGAACCCTGGTCACTGCCCCACTCTGCAGTAGTAGCACTGAACACCACCTTAGTGTCTCATCCCCTCACCTACAGCTGCTGTTTTCATATTAATATAGCAGAACTCAACACAATAGGACAGGGAAGATAATTCTACTAAGTGAACATCTGGGAAAGAGGTCCTTCCAAGCGCCCTGGAATTATTACTAAGCAATTGGTTATATCTATTGGAAGCTGACAGCAGGAGACTAGGCTGGAATACAGGTGTGTACAGGAATACAGACATAGAGGAATACAGGAATACAGGTCAGTGTAGATCCTGATGAACTTAGGTTCCCAATAACTGCTTCTGATGCTGATCAGTCTTGCATTCCCAGAGATGACCGAACTGGAAAACAGTTCCAGGACCAGAGGATGAGAGAATGCTGGTGGCTAAATTCATGCAAGAATGCCAAATGAGAGCGATTCTGAGATCTCTTCAAGACTGTCTAGGAGAAATGTGGGCACCTTCCACCCCCTACCCTCTTTCCTTGAAAGGGAGGAATGTAGCTCATAGAAATCAGAATGATGTCATAGCACTACCAATAGAAATGTAGGATAATAGACATGCATCTTAGTTTGGGCTACTATAAGAAAATGTTATGAACTGGTTAACCTATAAGCAATAGAAATCTGTTTTCTCCCAGTGCTGGAAATTAGGAAACCCAGGATTTAGATAGCAGTAGTTCCTGGGGAAGACTAATTCACAGGTTGTAGTCAGCCAATATTTATTATTCTTACTTAATGGAAAAAGAATGAGAGCTTTCTAAGTTTTTCTTCTTTCTTTTTTTTCTCAAGGTCTGATCATTTATTTATTACTCTGAAAAACTTACTTTTGACTGGACTCAGAAGTAGAAGCTCTCAGTAAGCACAGCCTCTGTCTCTTGGCAATCTATCTGTTCCTGGGGGTTTTCTTTGGCTTCCTTCATTCTCCTGGACAACATTTAACACATCCTGCAGGCTCCTCGTTTTTCTTAGTGCGTTATTTCTCCAGGGCAATATGTGAGCATTTGTGTTGCAGGACAGGCGGAGCGACAAGACACTGAATCTTGGGTGCTTTGATCCTGGGATTCTTACTTTATTTGTTTAAAGGGCCTTCTGACAACATATTAGTGGACATAATCTTCTTTAGAGAGATTGATTTTGGGGGTTCTTGATTTTTGGATTCTACAGCTCTCTTGGTCCCCAACTGCTGAGGCACAGTAGTATCTGTCAATCTGTCAGTCCAAGAATATCCTTCTCTCCTGTTTTTTTTAAACAATGACCAAGTTGATAACCCTCAGATTGCCATCCCCAATGGATCCTGAACAGACTTCCGCTTCCTCTCTCTAGTTCTCCTTGATTTATAACAAGAATGCCCCTTACTCGACAGCAGGCTCACACTGCCATGGGTCAATACACCTTGCTTCATGGGAAAGCCTTGTCATTCCCACCGCTGATTCAGATCATATAACCCTTCTCCTCTTTACCCAAAGCATCAGCAGCTACTCCTGCGGTCATGTGCTTCTTATAAGAAGTATGCAGCTTGTGTTCATCGTTCACTTCAGTGAGCTTCTGACAGCCAGAGGCTGGGAGGGAGATATTTAGCTTCATCTTGTTATAGCCAACCCCCTAGGAGGTGCCACGAAAAAGAGCCTGAATTTTTTCTTATAGGGCACTAATCCCACTCCTTTGGGTGTTATCCCTATGCCCTAACTACCCCGCAACAAGTCCCATTTGCAAACACTGGAGATTAGATTTCAACATGTGAATTTTGGGAGGACATAAACTTTTGATCCTAAGCAATGTATTGTATTCTGGGAGAAACTGATTTTGTCTTTAGTGCAATTTTATACTTTAGAGCTTTTAAAAATGCTTTTACGTAGGTTTTTCTAGTTATCATTATAATAACTCTATGAGGCAGACACAGGAGGGAAGCTGAGTGAGGCAATAACCTATTTCAGTTAGGTTACCTGCCTTAGTTACCTGCCTTAGTAAACGATCCCCAAATTTCAGCACCGTAACACAATACCACAGCTTTCCCTAACATCCCACTGCTCACCAGTACTCGAGAACTGGAATGGGGATTGAGACTCCATGATATTCACCTTTTGGGTAAAGTTAGAGTGGGCTTTTTTATTTAATTTTATTCTATGTGCATTGGTGTGAGGGAGTCAGATCCCCTGCAATCGGAGTTACAGACAGTTGTGAGCTGCCATGTGGATGCTGGGAATTGAAGCTGGATCCTCTGGAAGAGCAGCCAGTGTGCTCTTAACTGTTGAGTTATCTCTCTAGCCCATATACATACATGCATATATACATATATATGTGTATGTGTTTTATATGTGTGTATACACATATGTGTGTATATAGATCTGTGTATGTATACACACACACATATATACACACACACACGTGTGTGTGTGTGTATGTGTGTATGTATGTATTTTATTTAAGCACCTTGAATTGAGAGCCCTAACACTGGTAGCTGAAAGCTTCATGGGGGAGATCATCTGATGTCCTACATTGGCATTTGTTGCTAAAGCCTGTGATGGGTAATATTTATGTCTGGCCTCCTGGCATGAGTAGGGTATCAAGTCTCTTGCCCTAGTGCTCCCATCATTGCCATCTATCTTAGTCCTTTTGTGTTGCTGTGACAAAAAATGCTATAGATGTGGTGAGTAAGGAACAGAAATTTATTGTACATTGCTCACATTGCTCTGGAGGCTGCGAAGTCCAAGATCATGGTGCCAGAAGATTTGATGTCTGTTGAGGGCCAGTTTCCTAGATGGCTAACTTTTCATTATGTCCTCACATAATAGGAAGTGTAGAAGATTCTACTGGGGATTCTTTTATAAGGGTGCTAATCCTATCCACAAGGATGCTGAATTTCCAGAGGGGGGACACAAAGGTTCAGATCGCAACATCTACCTACTTGCTGATGTTGTAAACCCTCTCGGTTCTTAGTTACACAGTTCATCTGCCTCTTGTTCACTTTCCTTCCCTTCCTTTGGTCTATTGCTGGGGTGGTCACCTTTCCCTCTGGGGATGCCCAACGTCTATCTGGAGCTCTCAATCCAGCTGTAGCCTATGCCACACTGGGGAATTTGGGAACATCTGAGTCACTCCCATGTGATGTAAGAGCTAGGATGGATCCAAAGCCAACTCTGTTCACACATGTGATGCTCCTATTGTTTTCTGCTTTGATCCTTTATTGATGATGTGTGACTGCCAGTGAGGCAGATGCTTTCCAGAGAGCCAGAGTAGATGGAATAGTAGTACCTTTGGTTTTGATTCCTTCCTTCCTTCCTTCCTTCCTTCCTTCCTTCCTTCCTTCCTTCCTTCCTTCCTTCCTTCCTTCCTTCCTTCCCTCCTTCCTTCCTTCCTCCTTTTTTTTTTCTTTTTTGGTTTCTCAAGACAGGGTTTCTCTGTTGTAATGGCTGTCCTGGAACTCACTCTGTAGACCAGGTTTGCCTCGAACTCACAGAGATCCTCCTGCCCCTGCCTCCCAGGTGCTTGGAATAAAGGCACGCACTGCCACTGCCCGGCTTGCTTTTGATTTCTTACGCTGATATGTTAGGGTCTTGTTATTGCCCCATTCCTCTGGGAAGCCAGGTCCTGGAACTTCATTGCTTTATCTACTTTCTGACTTCTTTCTCTCTATCTTGCCATCTACTTTTAGGACAAGAGTTGGAATTCGTTCCTCTTGGTAGAGTTCATTCTTCCTCAAATCTGTAAGCATTTTCTGCATCAGTAATGAAGAAGGTACAATTTTTAAAAGGACTCACTAGGAGGGGAGGTGTGCTGTCCCTACTCCTAGTAAGATAGAAACCTTATAATATGTGGCATGTCTTTTGTTCACCCAGAAGCCTTTTCTGAAGGGCTTGCCACCGTTCCGTCTCAATCAAATACAACGTACAACCTGAAGATGTTACACTCCACTTGGAATTGAACACCAAGCTCTTTCTTTTCTGACCACAGATCTGTCAACTTGGGACACTAACTAAAGGAGCTTTACACATATGTTGTGACTGTCAAAATGTCCTTCTACTCTAAGCTCCACTCTCCATTCTTCCCCTGTTATATCCTGTATTGCAAAACTCTGCACTGTCCAGATTCCATTAACCATTTGTCTTCCAGCTTAGTTTGAGTCAATGAGAGGCAATGGTGGAAGGTTGCAGAGCAGAATGAATACATCCTATGGTATCTCCAGCTCCCATAAGAATCCCTTTCCTTCCTTCCTTGGCCACAGTTGCCTCTGGAGAGTGGTTCAAGCTCTCACTCAACTTCCAGACTTTGGACTCAGTCATTCCATTCCTTTCTTACGCCCTTGAGCATTCAAGGTAGTAGCAGTTTCTGGATGCCACTAATCTCTGGATTGCCTCATCCTCCTCTGGTTGACTTTTTAGCTCTTCTATTTCCTGTGTAACAAATTTTCCAAATCAATTTGAAAGACTTGGAGAACTTTCTATTTTCATGTCGAGACCTTGACTGTACACACACGGCAATCCCATAAAACACAAGTGTGAAATTCTTTAGGAAATGGTGAATCTAACATGGATGTGTATCTCTTTTTAAATTCAGAAAATTCATACACACAAAAAAATCATTCATGGATTTGGATGTTGGCTTCTTCTGAGGTTTCCCAAAGAAGAGCCAACACCCTTAGTGTCATGACTTGCCACTGGAGGTGACACGCAGGTCACCCTCTGATCCCACAAGCAAGAACGGTGCCCTGTATAAAAGGCCACAATTAATTTTTATTGCACATACATGTGGAGAGATACCTGCTTGGCCTCCGTGTGAGAGCTATAACTCTCTTAAATTGATGTGTCAGCAAACTAAAACTCAATATTTTTTTTTCACACAGTATATTTTACAGTCAGAGGCCCTTCCCTAATCGGAATAAAGCAATTTGGCTCCCTGTCATTGCTCACTGAAAACATATGAGCTGGTTGGCATTTCTAGCAGCCCAGATTTATCAGGGTCTCTGATCTAGTGCACGGGAGGTTCAGGGCTGTGGCATGGACAAAAGTGGATTTTTTATGATGGCATTGTGCTGCATCTCTACACAGATAGATTTATCCCTTCATTTCAGAAATATTTTTACTGTCTTTAGTCTGAAACCCACTTCAGTTTGAAAAGATTCCACACAGTTTGTAAGAGGCTTTGGGGGGCCATTCTTTCTAGACTTTTGAAGTTGGTATTTCCATGCTATGAAAGGTTCCCATGTTGCCCTCTCTCGCAATCATGGTATTCTGGGAATTTCAATTCTATTGTGTTAAGTCACAGAGTGTCAACTGTCTGCAGCTATAGAGTGGGTCAAGGACAGGACTTGTGGAGTCTCGTTCTTGTAAATCTTTGTCAGAACAGAAGAAACACCCACATCAGTGTGACTGCCATGCTCTTGGTAAGTAGCAGACACTATGGCCCCCTTGGATACATAACTCTCTCACTATTTCCTTCCAGCTCCATTGTGCTTGTACTTCTAACTGCCCATACCTGCTCTCCTCAAAGATCTTCAGGCACTTAGAGCCACTTTGCCCATGTTTGTGGAAATGGGAAATGCCTGGAATCTTTTGTTCCCCTGAGGTAACTGTTACTCAATTACTAAAGGGTGAGGTTTTTTTTTTTTTTTTTTTTATAAAAGAAAAATCCTGCTCTCTTGCCTGGAATCACGACAGCTTTGGAGGTATAATTATACTCCTGATCTCTGAGATCAGGCTGAGGCTGGAACCATCCCTGACATGGAAGCCTGCCTTAGCATCCTTCCCTTCTCAGCCTTGCATCTTTCACTCTCTTAGAGTCCTCCCCAGGAAGCATTTCCTTAATAACTTCACTGTGCTGCAATCCCCATGGTGGGTTTTTTTTTTTTTTCTGAGGAACTCCACCTAAGATGGCATCTGAAAAGTCCAGTCAGAAATCAGATGCTACCCCATTCCTTCCAAGCGAATGGCAAGCCTCTACTTAGCAACTTCCAGAGCTGGGCAACACATTACCAACGCATATAGAAAACAAACAGTGCAGGAAATTCCACGCACCAGAAAAATCACTGAATCTCAGCCATGGGAGCAGGCTTACAGGCCATCGAGACTAGCCAGGATACTGACATGAGGATTTTTGTTGATGCCTTGTCTCTTGTACCTCAGAAGTCTTCAGCACACTGACAGCTCCACACCTGAAGATCTATCCATTTCCCCTGACTTCACTTTGCAACGCCACCAGTGCAAGCCAGAAAGACAGGAAAGCCAGCGCTGCTGAACTGAAGTCCTGACTGTGTGAGTAATAGAATCTGTGCTTCCCTCAAATTCTCCAGAGTGCTCATGCTAAGCTGTGACTCACATGTTTTCCCACCTGCCACTCATAAGACTGAATCCCAGTTGCTCTGAGGGGTGAGGAACGCATGAATTTCACCTTCTATCTTCCCTACCTCATTGTCTAATCCTCCAAGTTCTATCTCTGGGTCAATTTTAAGGGAATTCAAATGAAAGAATGGGTCAGAAAGGCTACAGATTTGATTTCTGTTTCTTTCCCTCAGAAGTCTCTTTCTTCACTAAATAAACTTCTTCCCTAAAGATACACTGAGCCAACAGGGTCCCTCAGTGAAATCCTATGAGTTTCAGCTCCTTGAACTTTCAGGGCAGGAACTGTGTGACTCAGTGCTACATACATTTATTTGGTTGCATGAACTATAGTTTCACTTTCTCAGTAATGCTTTATTTAGAACAACCCTTAATGTATACATTTTGTGGCACATTTGCACAAACACAGTCTTACATTTATGTTTATATCATGCATATTTTCTCAGGCTATCTTTGTTCCGTGCCACAAATTGGATTTCTGGGTTAGTTTATGTTGTGTTACTAATGAAGAGTCCAACTGGATCTCTTAATCTCCAGGTCCACAAAACTAGCCTAGGGACCAGCACAGAGACCTTCAGTTGGGTGTTCCTGTAAATTCAAAACATTGTATAGATTTGACCCCAAAAGCCATGCAATTTGTCTCTTATGGAATCCATCAGTCTGGAGACCAAAGCTGAAAGGTAACAAGCCACAGGATTCCATTGGTCTCCTGGCCTAAGGCCCAGACGGCTGTACGGCCACAAGTCATTTTTTTTCCTGTTTCACCCAGCTCCTACAGGGTTCTTGGGTATAGAAAGTCCCCTAGTAGTATGCATCATCTGCATGGTAGAATTCTCAAATGCTTGCATTCCAAGAAAAGTTGAGAAGGACTTCCGTCATACACAAAAAAGAACTCTCTAAACTCTGGGATAGACATAATCAAAGGCCACATGACTACCCCCACCACCCTGCAATGAAATTCTTGTCCTTCGTTACTTTCTACCCCTGTGGTATGAGAGAGAAGACTTGAGCTCCCCCTAGAGGTTATTGTTTCTCCATCCAGTATTGGGAGATCTGAAGAATCAAGATACTTATCTTTTAGAGAATACAGCTCTATAGGGGCTAGATCTATTGGTAGTACATATTACGCATAGCTCAGAACTGAATACCTGAGCATACCGTGATTAAAATTGAATTATGATTTCATGATCCGTGCAACCCTTAGAATAACAATTGTCAAGGGTCTCTCAAGTAAATACTACTAGAGTCTCACTTTTGAATAGCAAAACTCTTTGTGAATCGAAATTGAAAATAAAGCAATATAGATGACTGGCTAATAAAAGACAATATCACACAGTTCATCTCCTACTGGTTGAGCTACATGTAGGTGTGGCACCGCCATCTTTCTTCTGACACCATTCTGAGTTGGATGTGAATAGATGCAGACTAGTCTGTATGGTCATCACAATGCCAAAAGGTGCCACTGTGTAAGCAGTATAACTACAGAAAGAAACCTTGGGTGATTCTGTTATCTTTTACTGGATCTCTACTAAGCAAAAGTTTCTATGGATGGTATAGCTGTAACGTCACCCAATCCTAGTCCAGAAATCCAAAATGAAGTTGCAGTTTAACCACAAGTTAGCTGACTGACCTCAGGAAAGTTTCTCAATGTGTCTGAATCAGAAATTCCTAAATGGTGATGCAGAGCTAATAATAATAGCTCTATGACTCACAAGATGGCTATTGAGTAACATTTCCAAGATCACATAGAGCTGAAAATCATGGACCATTTGTGTTCAACACAGAATGGGCCGTTTCCACTGAAGGGCAATTACAGACATATAAATTTGAAAATTAGTTTGAGGCTTGAGGAGAGGGGCCTGAGCGTAGAATGTGATTTCCTTCACTTAGCTTGGTCTTTTAGGAAATAATATTATACTATGAGCTGGGTAGTGGTGGTGCACACCTTTAATCCCAGCACTCAAGAGGCAGAGGCAAGTGGATCTCTGTGAGTTCGAGGCCAGCCTGGTCTACAGAGTGAGTTCCAGGACAGCCAGAGTTACAACAGGGAAAACCTGTGTCAAAAAACAAACAAAAATCCTATTATGTACATCCATAGGCACATAGGTGAAAACAAAATACAAGACATGACTGATTGATTAATAGACAGGCAAAACCTAAACATGGTATGTAAGACTTATATGGACACAAATTTGTTTCTTTTTCTCATATCTCTAAACATGCACTTAACATAGATCAGTTGATTAGCAAATATATATTTTTTAATGAAACAATTTGCTATTTCTTCCTCCTTCTTTTTCCAGTTTTCACAGTCAGGAAGACCACTTCCAAAAAAGAGCCCTATTGTTGTTTAAAAAAGAAATGAAAGCATCGCACACAGAAGCTGGCACCAGGTCTAGACGCTACTCTTTGGATTCCTGAGATTGACAAGACAACAACATCAACAACAGATCCTCAGAGGGGAAAGGGGGTGGATATCCAAGCAGGACATGGATCTTTGCATTACTAGAGAAACTGGTGAACGAACCTTCAGATATGAAGTTAAAAAAAAAAGTCATAGGTAATAAATATGGGGACTCAGAATGGCTTTCTAGGGGAGCCTATGAGGACCTTCGTCAAATTCATCCATTTGTACACGACGACCCTGGGTCAACCCAGCCCCTAAAAAGTAAACAGATGCTAGAGTCTGGAGATTCCACTCCCTGGGGGAGCCTCAGGGGATTAGAACGATCTCCTGAGGACAGCAGAAGGCAGCAGAACGTCTGGGTTTTGGGAAATATTTAGTGCGGATCTCTAATAGGGCTGGGGAGTCAGTTCTCTCATCCATGTTTAGTGCGGATCTCTAATAGGACTGGAGAGTCGGTTCTTACTAATGTTCTCTAATAGGGCTGGGGAGTCAGTTCTCACTAATGTTCTCTAATAGGGCTGGAGAGTTGGTTCTCACTTTCCAGCATACTCTAAGAGGGATTCAAGGTGAGAAAGAAGCAGTGAAAGCGGCAGGGGTAGGCAAAGGGCGTTTTACCAGAAATGAGAGAGGAGCAGGGGGGTGGTAATAGAGGCTTGAGCATCATGAAGGTTGGGGTGGACTTTTTTAATGGCAAGCACTGTCACAGCATGTTGTTATGCTGATGGACGTGAACCAGTAAAGAGAGTAAAATGGAAGATGCAGGAGAGAGGGGCGTTAGCCACAGGAACAGGGCTTTAAAGGAACAAAGTGTGTGTGGGGGGGCTGCAGTTCTTACTTGGAAAAGTTGGCCTCATATAAAAGAGCACCTAGTTTAGTCATTTTATCAAGAGGGCAGGGAGAGTTAGTGGGTATAGATAGGGGCCAGTAGGTAAATGAGGTAAGAGAATAGAGAAGTGCTCTTTCGGTTATTTCTTTTTTTCTTTGTCAAGGAATTAAAGAAGACGTTCACACACACACACACACACACACACACACACACACACACACACACACATGCGCACACTCTTGCAATCAAGGAAACATCATGGTAAAGGAGATAGAAAGTATGTAAGAGCTCAGAAGGTGGAGAAGAGCACCAGGAAATGCTGTCTTTTGGGCAGGACGTGGCCACTGCACTCATGAACTAACAGCAGCTGCAGTTACCAGCACAAGACCAACCCAGCCGAAATCCATGCACAGATGAGGGAAGAGATCTCCAGCCCCCACCTCTTACCGAGGAGGTATTATCACTTGATAGCTGCTGAGGTACAGGAGAATCATTTATTTAGAGTGTTCCCAGTAGTGTCCCATACTCTAGTGGATGACCGCAAACTCATGTGTGCATGGACAGTGCTAATTGGACCTAGTGGTATATAAAAAACTAAAAAAACAAAACAAAACAAAACAAGACAGGAAATTGGGAGTAAGGTATGATGGGGTACGAGGGGAGGAGTAAGAGTAGAAAAATCGGTGGTGAAAACTATTATATTTCATTGTCTATACTTTTGAAATTCTTAAGAGTAAAGAACAAATATTCAAACAAAGAAGTTTGTGTACAGAGATAGAAGAACAGAGGAAATCGCTGGAGGCTGGTGGAAAGGTGAAAAAGTCTGTGGAAGCATCACCTCGTAGACAGGGGAGAGTGAATTGTGCTGGGAAATGGGACAGGATTGCCTGGCTACACTGATGTACCCCCTCGAGGTCTGCCATCATAAATTTCAAGTGAGACCAGTCAGTGATGCTTGAGTGTTTTCCATCAGCCACTTTCAGCTGCTTAGGAGCTGTGATAGAAGAGGTAGGAGGCTGGTATTAAACAAGGCTGAGCACGCTCATCAAGGGCAAGCAAAATAAAGGAGTTGAGAGAACACACAAGGAGTCGACAGTGTGGACAAGGAGTGGTTATAGGGATAGATTGTGCACTCTCGGGTGCAAAAGTGGAGAGGGAGGAACTGAAGGGTATGGGATGTGGTGATAGGACGAGGGCAGAATAACTGGACTGCGTCAGAGCACCAGAGAGAGCCAGTTAACAGGAAGCTGGAATGTATGAAACAGGAAAGTAAGGTTTGCTAATGGAGCAGTTCCCAGGAATGTGACTTTGGCTCAGGGAAGCTGAGGTGATAAAGGCCTGACGAAGTTTCTCTTTGTCAAGGAGATGAGAGAGAGCAGAGCGTTGGAAGATTATATGTGTATCGAAATGGTTAAGAGTTGAGAAAGTTCTAACAGTGAAAATACTGATCCTGGGAATAACGTCTTCAGTGACAGATTGTGTGTGTGGAGGGGGTGGCTGGAAGGTGAAAGATGACTCTGACGAGAAGACTGTGGCAGCCATGAGAATGTCCTTTTCAGACCCTTAACTGTTGGGAATGCAATTGATTGACAGGACCAGATGCTGTGCCTAGAAATCCATCACTCTGATAGCCACATCCCTACCAACTGGACTGAGTGCTGTGAAGATCCTAAAGCAGACGCCATAATGGGAGCCTTGGGCTCTCATGACCCACAGCTCTGGCTTGAGAATACCTCAAGAGTTCTGCCAAAAGTTTCTTAGACACTCACTAATGCCTATGCTTTTTTGTTCTACACAACCACCATTCCTTTTAAAGAATTGGACCCACATCATCAACAGGGGGAAAAAAAACTGTCTGCCTCCTCTAGCCCCCTCTCTGCTGTTCTCCATCTTAATTTCCTTAGTGAGTTTTCTTCAACTTCTGGTCTTGACTTGCTGTCGGCTTCTCGGATGTCCAGAACAAGCACAAAGAGGAAATGGAGAATTATCTCTACGTGAGAATGTCTGCGTGTTCTGGAGAGGAGGAAGGAACAAAGCAGTCTACAAGTTGCAAGGAAGAATAAGGGCATCTTTCTTCCCATCCTGTATGTGTAAGACTGCTGTGATCTAAATGTCTGTGCCCTCTTTAATTTTGTGGGCCTTTGGGAGGTCTTTAGATTGGATGGGATTGATTTCCTTATAAGGAGTTCTAAGAAACTGGAGACATAGCTCAGTTGGTAAAAAAACAAAAAACAAAAAACAACAAAAACCCAGTTGCTTCATAAGTAAGGGGGCTTTAATTTGATCCCCAGAACCCATGTAAAAAGCAGAATATGCAGGTGCATCCTTGTAATCTCAAGAATGCTATAAGATGGGAAGTAGACTAAGGCAAATTCCTATTCCTGGGGCTCTATGGCTAGCTAGGCTAGTCTACTCAATGAAGGTTGAAGCCAATGAGACGTAAACAAAAATCAGAAGTTGTCTGGAGGATGACATTAACACCGAGGTTGGTTTCTGACTTACACACACACATACACACACACACAGAGGGGGGAGGTAGTTGTGCTGAGGGAACTCTGTTGTAATTTAAATATGGTTTGCTCCTTATGGGTTTATGTGCTGGAGATTCTGTCCTTAGTAAAACAGTGTGAGGGGCAGCACCTTATGAGGAGGTCATTGGACCATTGTGGGTGTCACCCTCATAAGGGATTAACATATTTTTGGTGTGAACTCCCACCTAGATACCATACTGCAAGCTGTTATAAATGATCAAGCGTGTGTCCCCTTCTCTGGTTTTCTGTCTCACCATGTGATCGCTCCCTCTTTCATCTGCTTCTTGCCAAGGTGCCACTCTCCACGAGACCCTCATCAGATGGTCAACCAATAGACAGTTTGCCTTTAGCATGCAACACGAAATAAACCTCTTGTCTTTATATTCGGCCTTAGGTAGTTTGCTTTAGCAAGGGAAAACTAACTAACAAGAAGAGCTCAGTCCTCCTTTTTACGATGTGAGAACACAGGGGAAAAAAGGTATCGCCTATGAGGAATACATTCTTATCAGATGGCAAAATCTGCTTATGCCTTGATTGCCCTGTCTGCAGAACTGTGAGAAATCAATGTTTGTTGTCAATAGGTCATTCCATTTGTGAGATTTTGTTATAGCAGTCTGACTAAAACAATGACATTCCTCCCTTTAAGAGAGTCTGCTTTCCCTCTGTTTAAATCAGGGTCAACTCATGACTTCTTCTCCCCCACCAGAATGCAGCAGAAGTGACACAATGTCACTCCTAAGATCTTAAAATGTTGCTTCTTCGCTTGCTGCCTCGAACACTACTTAAAGAAGTTCAGATCACCTAGTTATTGTGGAAAATTACAAAAATGGAGCCACAGGAATGAAGATTCCAAGTCCACAGCCAGAGCCCAGGCTCCCGACATGGGAGTGAGGTCGCCTTGGACTTTCGAGCTTGTCAACCAGCTGATTCAGCCATGTGGACGAGTGTAGCCAATCTCACATGGAACAAAGACGAACTATGCTTCTTAAGCCTTACATACAAGTAGATGCAATTACCTTTCTGTTCTCCTTCCTACCTGGGACGTACAGTACAGTACAGTATAGTATAGTACAGTAGTACAGTTGCAGTTAGGCAGGGCCTCATGATTAAATTATAGTCAATGGATCGGAAGAGAGGCAATGCTTGCCACTCACGGGCCAGAGCCTCACAGACTGCCTATGGTGAGTCTCTATCCTGTTTTCCCAAATCAGCTTGACATTAATGAGTGGCTTTGGAACTATGTATTAAAAGTAGTACAAGTTAGAAAGACCCTGGTTGTCTGAGTCTGTATAGAGAAATCTCCCATTCTTTGGAGACACCTGTTTTGGAGCTAGAAATAATCTACCATGTTTCACTACTACACATGTTGAGGTGTATTTCCACTAATACAACATTGTAGGTCTGGCACAAACAATGCATTTTTAGGCTCTTTCCATTGAAACTACAAAAGATTATTATTGGATTATGACTGTCTACACACCATATGGTGGGAACTTTAAGCTGGTATCAGCAGTTAAATTAAGGAAACCCATGTAGTCTAAGCACTGTTCGTTCATGCCTCTCTCGAATACTATCCCCCTCCTCTGGTTCCTCGTAACTATCAGATCCACCAGCAGAGAAAGGCCAACACTAATCTGCAAATGCCCTGATAGAGGCAAAAAATACATTATTTTATCTAGTGGAACTTGGCATTCAGTTTTTTGTGGGTCTGAGGTATCTCCTCCCCAAGTGCCTTTGACAGTGGCCAGGCCTGATGCCCAGATTAGCTGTGAAGCCTCTGGGTCATTACTCTTCCAGACACTTGAATCAGCTAGTAACATTGGAATCCTGCCTAGGACTCTACTATTATTTTTGGATAGCTGTTATTTCCTTTCCCTTAACCCACAGACATCCTAAATGCAAAGTTATATGTTTGGCACTACAATGATCTGACTGTCTTTTGCTATTCCTTATCCCTCTCTGAAGCTGTGTCTGTGCCCCCACCTCAGTGGCTAGGGTCTTCACTGATGCTAGATATTCACAAAAGATCCTTCTAATGCCTAAGGATTTTGTAGACTTATAAAGTCTGAGACTCATCTGAAGAGTTCTGAGAGTAGAACAAGAGGATATTCCATGGTCTTACTGGATGGTGTCTTAGGGTTTTATTGCTGTGAAGATATGCCATGATCATGGCAACCCTTATAAAGAGAAGCATTTAACTGGTGTTGGCTTACAGTTCAGAGCCTTAAGGTTTAGTTCATTATCATCATAGTGGGAAGCATGGTGGCAGACAGGCAGACATAGTGCCGGAGAAGGAGCCAAGAGTTGTACATCCGGATCAGCAAGCAGCAGCAAGAGAGTGTGAGCCTTGCTTCAGCTTCTGAAACCTCAAAGCCCTCCCCCAGTGACACGCTTCATCCAATAAGGTCACACCTACTCCATCTAGGCCACACCTCCTAATAGTGCCACTCCCAATGAGCCAATGGGAGCCATTTTCATTCAAACCACCACGGATGGTCCTTCCAGGGTGGTTTTCTGTTTCCTCACATACGTATTCCACCACTTCCTGTGAACTTAGTGTTGCTGGGTGGTGCATGAACACACTAGAAAATGCAAATGTTAGTGCTACTAGTAGCACTAGTAGTCTGTCTGCTCTCTCCAGCCTTGCTTTGGGTTTCTCGTTGTCTTCATGCATTCCTGTCAACTTGAAGGAGTCATTTTGTGTAGCTACTTTTGATGTCTTTATTCACACATACCCTCACCCAAAACATCCCTGGAATAGGAGCTATCAGTCCTTACCCATATGCACTGTGACACTGTTTCTTCCCTGAAAGACCTGCAGTTCTCTTTTCCTGGCCTCGGGGATTTTCCTAATACCAAAGGAGCATCCTCATCCCACTGCACAGGCTCAGGATTTGATATCGTCTCAGGCTACCCAGTAAATGGAGTATCAGAGTCTCTGGACCTCATATATCAACTTCCCTAGTGAGACATATTTAAGAGTCACTGTAGTCGATTTAATGGTGACTCATTAAGACATAGGTCTACTTGGAAACTCTGATTGTGACCTTATTTGTGAAAAGGGTCATTGTAGTTGTTATTGAGGTATGGATTTTGACTTGAGATCATCTTGGATCCAAATAGACCTTAAATCCAATGGCAACTGTCCGTACAAGAGAAGATAAGTGAAGAAAAGAGGCAGAGAAAGCAATGTGAAGGCAGGGGTATAAATTGAAGGGTTGTATCTATAAGTCAAGAAACATCCAGGATGAATGACAACTACCAAGAACCAGAATGGAGTCTTGGAATAGATGCTTGATCAGACTCTCCAGAAGACACAAAGTGTGTCAACACTTTGGTTTCAGATTTCTGGCTGCAGGCCTTAAGAGAGAATATATCGTTGTTTTAATCTGTTAACTCTGTGGTCATTTGTTATGACAGTCTTAGGATACTGATACAGGTTTTCTACACAATTCCTCAGAGGACTCCGAGGGTTTTGTGTTCAAGTTTCTTCCAGGGGCACCCCGCTTATTAACATATCTTTTGCTGACCTCTTTTTCCAATTTGATCTTTCTTACTTCCTCACTTGAGCTACATGGGGATCTGTACCAGAATCTCAAGATTTGCTTTCTAATAGGACAAAAAGAAAAGACAAGAGAAAAAAAAAAAGACCTGTACACTGTAAGGAATGCTTCTATCAACTACTCAACACTTTATAGCTTCTGTTATTATTAGAATTTATTATCTTCTCTGAAAATTCATACTCTATCACTGGGTTCACTCACTTTCCTTTTCCTCTTTCTCTTCTGCCTCTCTTTTCTTCTATCGTTCCTGATTTCTTCTAGGCAGTGGCTGTTAATTCGTTCATTCCTGAATATATGGGTTAAGAAGGGATTCATGTATCTTTAAGAAAACCAGAAATTGGAAACAGGGAAAGGGTTAGTTTCTAGAAATGTCCTCAGTGATGCCACTTTCTTGGGAAACAATGAAATGGGTAACCCTACTCCTCTCAATGGTACTTGTATTTCTTTTACCCCCAAAGCATGTCTTAGCTATATATGGTTCAAAAGCTATCCATGATTTGCTTTGGGGCCTTTGAACTTGAACTGTTTATTCCATCAAGGTTACACTGTGATACCCCAAAACCATGTGTCCTTTTCTCTGGTTCTATTTGACCTTTGGATATCAGACATGTCCACCACTGGCCCAGCCTGCTACTCACAAGGTCATGGGTCAGATAAGCGTGTTTGTTCTTTCTTCATGCATCAGAGGCTGTCTCTGGACACATTCTAAAGCAGCAGGATTTGGGCATTAGTTGCTGACCTTCATTATTTGAGCTGCCTGCTCTTCTCTGTTAGAACTCATTGTAGATATTTAAAGTGAACTGTTGGTTTCACATGAAAGTGCATGAAAGTTTATGTTCAGAGAGCAGTTCAAAGTCTATTCACCTGTTACCTACCATCTATTTTCTAGTTCAGAGAGAGAAGGATGTATTGCTTTCACTTGCATTTTGATTTGTTCCCATTTTAATTAAAAATGCTTCAAGTATCTCATCTACTCTCGTACTATTTTGTTTTCCACACGGCTTCTTGAGTGGAAACCACCCAGGTAGGAGAAATGAGAGAGAATCTTGAAGGTTTAACAGTCAAAGCGAGAAAATGTCAAGAAGATGACCCAATCCAACTGCCTTGCCATACAAAAAAAAAAAAGCCACAGCTCAGAAAGGGTGGGGTGACATCCCCAAGAACAAATGATAATCGCGGCGCAAGCCCTAGGATTGAAGGGGAAGCCCCATCCTCTCAGCCACAGTGTTTCCATGAGCAAGTTGGTTGGGGGTTGAAAACCAGTGCTCTCCCAACAGCTGCAACTGTCAGCCCAGGCTGAGACTGCTCTCTGTTGTCTAACTCAGTCTTATGACTTTTTTCCTTCCAGCTGTGCTTTAAACATCTTTTCTCATGTTCTTATCTCTTAACAGCATCGTTATTCAATTCAGTAGGGGGCTTACTTTCCATTGTCTGCGAGTTTCCCCAGTAAAACATGAAGCAGTCAATTTTTTTTTTTAAAATCTAACATTAGATAAACCTACTATTAATTGAACATTTTTTCCCTTAGAATTGTTCCCAAAATGCTTTCACTGTTTTGCCCAGTGCGGGGACAGTGACTCACACTGGATATTCCATCACCGATGCCCCTGTTCATACTGAGGCCAGAGCAGAGGTTTTCCTCCCACCTGAAACAGGAAGGTGCCATCCATTTCTTAAGATGAAATAAATGTTCTCAGCTGCTTGGGCTCCCGGGCAGTAGACAAGCCAAATAAATGTGGAATTGCTCTTTTTTCTCCAATTCTATGGTTTCAGACAGAATACAATATCTATCCATTGTCTAACACAGCCCATTAGCCACCTGGCTGACAGAAAATAATCTTAAATGGACACTTTGAAGATGGGTCAGAACACGGCTTTTTTTCTCATAGGTTTCAATCTTAATAGAAAACTGTAGTTAGCATTTATAGAACCTTGCCAGTCAAAAGTCGGGAGCGGTACTGAGTCACAATCCCTTTTTGCTTGAGATGAAAAATGGCACTCAAATTTTCCTATTTATTAGTAGCATTAATATTATCTTTGAGAACATGGTAAGGTGCCAAGCCAGGGTTGTTTTTTAGGCAGTGAGTCTCTTTTTAATTAAAACCTTGTGAAAATCACCAGCTGTGCTACCTCTGAGCTTCGCTTCACTCACCTATTAAGAGACTGGACAATGATGCCTAGCTGGCAGGGCTGCAAGGGTTAAAGAAGAGAGCATTCGTAAGATAACTGCCTGGATCAGAGTCCGTCCTTCTTAAATATACTTTGTATACTTTTTTTTTTCTTTTTCCTAGTGTATCTGTTTTTGTTGTTGTTTGTTTGTTTGTTTCTTAATAGTCAGTTCTGCACACACACACCCCATCCCCAAAAGCTCAAGGATGCCCCCTAGACAACTGGAACACGCAATCCAGTGTTTTTCTCACAATGGGAGGACAGTAAATTTTGTTGAGTAAATGGAAAGAAGCTTTATGTCACAGTCCTCCCTACAACTGGGCTATGGCTATAGCAGTAGCTCTCTATTGAAGGTCATTGGCTCACACGGAAAAATCAATCAAAAGGGCTGACCTGCAATGTAAATTAGCATTCTTTTAGAGAGAGCTATAGGGAAGGTTGAGCTCACATCATCTCAAAAATCAAGCTGTCCTACTCCTAGTATGGCTGAGCAAGGTCCTACTGGACTGAATCTGCCACAGACATGAGTATTATTAACTGGGAAGAAAATACAAAGAAGAGCTACGAAGACTCTGGAGAGGGAATGAAAATATGCTCCTCTTACAGGAGAGTCAACCTCAGGCAGCAGAAAAAACACGGGATTATTATAGTTTTCAGTTGGAGTCATTAGACTACATTTGACACTGGAATTGCTAAACATCCTATAGAAAACACAGTCTTTCCAGTCTAAAGATTCGAAATAAACTGACCACACAATCACTAGAAAGGAGGACAAAATCCTAAAAGGAGTGAAGCGGAGGAAAGCATCATTTAATCCTATAACTATAAACAGGACATTCAGAGAAACACACTCAGGATAAAAGAACTGGGGTAAGAGACAATGTTTGTAGTTTGAAATCAACCAAGTTATTTGTCTGCTTGGAAAGAGTATCACTCTTTGGAGGAATATAACAGAATTCAGAGTCCTTATATGTTTTGGCTTTCTACCTCTTAATTCAAAACTGCCTGTTAGTGATGGCATGCATGGTTATTCAGAGTTCATAAGAGATTCTGGTAAATAGTAAACGTACACATACACGTACACACACGTGTTATGTAATACACACACGTATGTGTATGGAGAGTTCCAGCAAAAGACCATTTTGTTTGGGAGAGGCAAGGTGTCTCAGAAAGGGTGGCATGTTTTTCTGGAGCTAGAGACACATTGGGAACTAACTACGTGATCTGAGCTATCAATCAGCTACTGTTGAGCTCTTATATCACATGCATGCATGAAAACCAACTGAGCAATTTCTCACCCTCCTATCATAATGTCACTGCTCAGACTCAGTCAGATATTAGATATTATATGGACATTGCTGCGTCCTTTCTTTTGCATTCTATTAAATCTTATAATCTTCTCCAAATATGATTGTTTTCATGCTTGCAAACGTATATGGAAAGAATGTTCTTTTTTTTTTTTTTTTTTTTTGGTCTGAGTTGTTCACCTTACTTTTGCAAAATGATTTTGGTTACAAGCTACTCCTTATTTGCTATGAGAAACGATAAGAAAAAAAAAATGATGGGAAAGCTAATGGAAAGAGACCTTGGTCTACATTGAATCCCTGGACTGCATTTTCTGAGAATCCAGAAAGGTTCCGTGATGAAAGAAAACAGCCTCAGTACAAAACATATTTGTGCATAGAGCAGACAGAGATCTGCAAACAATGCATGCTTCTTTCAAAGGATGTCCTAAACGAATTTAGACTATGCTTTGCTTTTCAACAGAAGCAATTCAGCATTTCATGGGAATTTATCATTTTCATCAATAACTACAAGTACGGGAAACACAAGCTTGTGGAATGTACTCAAGATAGTGACTATTTTTGACGTGACAAAGCCTTTTATCCATAAGATATCAGTAAATACAAAATATTAATTACAGCTCAATGTATGTTCCAAGCTGTGTGGGTGTGAAAGTACATACAATACCACCTCTATTGTCAAGCAAGTTTCTCTGAAGCTGTGCTTTATCATAGAATAATGCCCTGGATATATTCTGGATGTGAAGTCTTTTTGGTTTTCTAGGACTGACCTGAGACACCGAACAGTTTTTCATCTATTTTTTTTAATTTTTTGCACACATATACGCAAAAACACAGGGTGCATGAGTGTACATGCGCACATGAGTGTGGAAACAAGAGATCTCTGGGTTTCGTGGTCCAGCTTGTATTTTGAGAAAGAGTCTCTCAGCAAACCTAAAGCTTGTCAATTTAGCAAGACAGGCTGGCTAGCCAGGTCCTGGGAGATACCAGTCTCACCCTCGCTGTGATTAGGGATGTGAGTTGCCATTCCTCAACTTTTTCATGGATATTTATCCTCATGTTTAGACTTGTGTAGCTACCACCCTAATTTTTAGAAAATCTACAAAACCACTTAATGAAGAAATCTAGAGAACAACACAACAGTAATAGCAATCAGCCCTTTGATAACCTCATTACCAGAGTTGTAAAGATCTTTTTTGCTCTAGAATCTCTATGGAACTGATCTCATGTTCTTGCTCTCCTAATGAGTCCTGTGTCTCCTCTACAAATGCCAAAACTAGCCTTTTGCCCTCTATTGAAGTCATTGGCCCCCAAAATGTCTTTGGCAGACATTGCCAGTATTGCTAGGTAACTTGTCAGAAATGCAAATCTGGGGTCTTTACTTCAGATCTATTGAGCTTTTGCTTCAGTGATAGGACCTTATTCCACAATCCCTTGAGCAGAAGTTAGGGTCTCTACAGGGACCAGAGAGCTCCAAGGTGACTTTCTAGCACCTGTGATGAAATCCACTAGGAAACTGTATACATTCTTCTACCCTTAACTGAAAACTGCCTGTCAGTGATGCTGTGCAGAGATTCTGGGGGCAGACCTACAAATCTGTTTTAACACACTTTTCAGGTGATTTTCATATACTGTTAAGTTTGAGAACCATTCAGGTAACTCCAGGAGCTTCCATTCCTTGCAACAAATCCATTCATGCAAGGCTGAGTTATTTCAATATAATTAAATGTTATGAAGCAGTACTTAATGAATTCCCTCATGGCTTAGGCTGGGGGTGGGGTCTGTAAAATATGGCCGACAGGCCCAATCTTATCGTTTCCTTGATTTTATAAACAAAGTTCTACGGGAACACAGCCAATCCCAATTGGCTTAAATATTGTCTATGGCTATTTCTTGCTGCAATAGCAGAGTAGCTATGATAAAGGCTGTGTGTCCTGCGCAGTGGTCAGGATCTATTATCTGATTGTAGAAGAAGTTTACTACCCTCTGGACTAGACCACTTGTATGATGTAGGTACATTATGATGAGGGGGCTACCAGAGATCAAATTATGAAGATCAGGTGACAGATATTTAGCATCCCCCAAGAATGGTATTGGAAGACACATTTCCTGAGGATCATGGAAAGTTGAACCATATTAAAGTTTCACAAAATATCTCACTCATGACTAGACTTAGGGATCTCAAATTTAAGAACACTTATAAAAGTTTAAGTTGTAACTCCCTTTCTATTCTGATTTGAAAGCGTAGGTCCCAGGTGGTGCTCATGGGAATGCTGGTTTGTCTCATGTCCTGGGACACTCTTATTCAGGTTTTTCCTGACAATTCTTTGAGGAACATTGGCTGGAGCTGAAGGGTAGTCAGCATGGAATACCATAGAGTGATCTGGCCTGAAACACACATGTCTCTTCCTGAAGACCTTGTCATTTCCTATCCCAGTGCTCAGAAAGATGAAATATTTCTAGCATTTCTCTTTTCTTGGAATTCTTGCCTTGTTTCTTATCTCGAAATGTACCTCCCATCCTCATATTTTGCATACCCAGATGCTTCTAAACCTTGAGCCAAAGGAGGGGTCAACTTGACTCTTACTGATTGAGACTTCTCCTCGAATTCCAGTTCCCTGTGTTACGACACATCTTTTCAGGGATGCCCTCTGGTTTCAGGAAAGATTCCCTTTGCCCATGGATATGTCTTCCTTTGAAGATCCCAAGAAAAAAAGCAGAAGAGAATGCCATGTAATTACCAAAACATGAACACTCCGTTAAGGGAGCTCGGCATGCAGTGTGAGAGTCATCTGCTTATGTGGTCATGATGATGTATTATCAGAGGGTCAATGAAATATGATACACAGCCAAGAGCAGTTCATGAGAGAGCAGTCAGATGACTTAGCACAGAATCCCTTTGAATCATGTTAAAAGATCCAGTCTCCTTAGATCTGGGATCACCATTCTCTTTTTACTGTGCCAGGTCCCTACATTCTAAGTTTCTCGTGAGCAGTTAGTATCATTTTGCTCTAGCTTGGATCATGAGTGCTCAGCAAAGGCCTGTATGTTAAAAGCTTGGTGCTCAACTTGGTACTATTGCGAGGTGATGGAAACTTTAACAGGTGGAGTCTAGTGTAAGAAACTTGGTATGAGAATGAGATTGGGACCCTAGCCCATTTCTGTCTAGTGATTAGCTTCCTGGTTGCCATGATGTAAGCAGGGCTCCTCTGCCATATGCTTCTACCATAATGTACTGTCTTGGCCACAGCCCCAGACAGTGAATGGATCCAAGTGGACAGAGGCTGAAACTCTGAAGCCATGAAACGAAAAAACCTCTTCCCTGATTAATTCAATTATCTCTGATATTTCATCATGGCAATGGAAAATTAACCAACATCCTCCTTCATTTTACTGTCCCTAGCACGGTGCTGATCTTACAGAAGGCTTTCGAAAGATCAATGGACAAGTGACTGCATGGATAAGACGCAATAGCCTGGTCAATCAGAGGATAAATAACATGGTGTCTTTTTCTTCTGTTTCAGCATTCCAGTAGTATGAATGAACTCATTGAGGTTATTGTTACATCAGGATTTTTACAGCTTTCCTTTTCTCTTTGGAGACTAAGAAAGTCTTAGAACAACCACTAAGTAGTGTAGACTTTGAAATCCAAATTCAAACCCTGCCTGGAAAAGTACCTACTTGTCCTAGATTCAGATGTTCAAAAGTAGTTTCTGAATATTTTTGGCGAAAGAGAAATAAAAGGTAATATGTCTCAACTGACACCTACATTCTAGTTATACCTGTTTATGTATCTAATTTTTTCATTTGAAGTTCATTGCGTAATTCTTCTTTTCTGAATGAATCTTACTGAGTGAAGCACCTCACTGTCAATCTTGGTTTGGATTCAGTAAAAATCACTGGCCTTTCAACCAGCCTCGAATTCAAGCAGAAACAAATTGTAGGGGAGAAAAATGAAGGACTGCAGAGGAACAAGGTTCAGTTCCCAGCACGGAGGTAGTGGCTCACACCCATCTGTAACTTCAATCGCAAGGAATCTAATGTCATCTCCAGGCCTCTGTGGGCACCAGGCACACATGTGATGCACTTACATACATGCAAACAAACACTCACATACATAAAAACTATTAAATGATGAAAAACCTAATGATGCCTGAACAAAGGATAAGGAAGTAAAAAAAAAGAAAAAAGAAAATTGCTTAACCTTAAGTTTCAGATACAATAGATGAGTGAACAGGTACCTAAGTAGCTGCTGTCCCACAGGATCTAACATATGAGATGGTGCCATTTAGTATAAAGAGACTTCAGCAGGATGAATGAAAAATAGGGTCTTATCCGGTATTCACTTTTCTCAGTAATGTATGTAAGCTTAGGGAACTCTTACCAGTAATTGAAAGTAAAGAACTTCACATTTCTATTATGGAGTATACATGCTCCAGTTGTACTGGTTGCCATGTCTCTGGCTAATTGAATGACTAGCTAGCTGACTCATGGCTAGGATAGGCCTCTGACCTGTGCCAGATAATCCTTGATCTGATATTACCTGACTCTGATCATTCTCGCCACAGCTGATTATAGTCCCCCTCCATTAAACAGAAACTTGGAACTCACCATGAGAAGGGAATCCATTTGCAAAATGAGCTAATGCTGAAAAGGGAATGTGTAGGGAGAGCTCACACGGGACATGATGGGTCTTGAGCAAGGCAGCATTAGTAAATGATCAAGAAACATGAGGGAGCTGAAGCTGGAACATGGAGAGTAGTGCATGGGAAGGAGGTATCTATAGAAAGAATGGAACCAAGATGGGAATCTGCTGAGCGCCCCCCCCCCGAGTCCTCTTGAAAGTTACATACTCTGGATTTAGAACCTTTTGATATGCAAGGGATCATAGATCAGTGCATTTGTTAGAGTCAGTTCTGTCAGTTCTGTAGCATCCAGGGCCTTTCCATAAAACATTTTCTATGCACGGTTATCTGTATTCCATTGTGATAACTTGAAGTGATTGTATACAGTTGTTGTTTCTTAAAACTCAAAAGAGACTAACTGAAAAGAGGAACTTGAAATTTATTATTTACAGAGCTCAATAAGGTTATAAAGCACAACCTGCATACAGGGTACCAAAAGAATAGTATATGTTAATTTTAACCATGGTTTTCCAAGACTTAAATGATTGCTAGCTAAAACCCAAACCCAAACATATGTTGAACTTTCAGACCTTTGTTCACATGGGTGAGGCCAAGATCCCAGGTCTCTGGACATCTGGAATCAGGTAGAGTGGTTTCTTCTCAGGCCAAAGGGACAGGACATTCAGGTCTGACTCAGCCACCATAGGGAATATGAAGAGATGCACAGGTAGGCTCAGAGATGGAGCTATTCCTTCATCTGCAGGTCATTCCAGGGAATCTGTTCCTAGCTGGTGACACATGTGGCTCCTAGATAGGTCATTATTTGTTCAGACTTGGTCAATGTTTATGGTATCGTGCTTTCCTGACTGTCCCTTTCTGTGCATACAACACAGATATCGTGTATCCCCAAACAGGCTAGGTTCTAAAGACTGCATACAAGTTGCTAAGAACACAGGTTACCTTTTCCATTGGAGTTTGCAGACCAGCCCTTCAATGTTACTGTAACTTTTGGTCAATCTGGTCCCATAGAACCAATCTTTCTACACCTGTTGAGACATGGGCAACCATGCTAAGCATTGCTTCTTGTGACATAATGTGCTTTAGCTCAAGCACCAAAAACAACATATCTACATAACTCTTGCACTGGATAGAGATGAGACTATCCCCCTGCATCCTCTACCCACTTCACATTCTCAGGTCCTTTCTGTTTTCTTTCATAGTATCTGTAAGACTTTACGAAACCCTTGTTCATGCAAGTGTCTTTCTCTGTCCTCCCCATATTCAAGACGACCTCTGACCAAGATGTGGGTCTGTTCATTATGATGCTGGCCTACCTTCTGTACTCATATTAACCACTTTTCCTACCATCATTCTACAGCTCCCTCTTCCTTCTGTTAGGAAAGCCTGCAGTCGGAGTCTTGAACTTAAAAGCAAGGACTAAGAAGACTCCAGAGACATAGCCTTTGAAAGGCTCTGTGTGTGTGGTGGTGGTGAGGATTTTCTAGCTTGTAGAATAGTAAGACCCAGGAACAAAAGAAGAAGGGCAAAGAACCGCATGGCTTGCCAAGCAAGTCTCTCATCGGGCTTCATTGGTGGCAGGGTAGTGGGTAGAGGCCTTAGTTCCTCCAGATACACAATTCTAAGTCTTTGCCATAGCTACATCCAGTGTGGAGAGTAAACGTCTTAAAGAATTTTAGAGGCTTGAAGTTTGAGGGAACAATACATCATGGTGGAGAAGGCACGGTAGTGAAAGCAGCTCTGGCTGTGACAATTGAGTGTGCAACAGCTGGTCACAATACATATGTAGTCAGGAAGCAGAGAGGAATGGATGCTGGTTCAGCATTCTTTCTCCTATTTCCTCAGTGAAAGATATTAGGCCACGGGATGGTGCTACTTGCATTCGGGGTGTGGTCTTTCCTCTTCAGTTAAACCTCTCTGGAGAGATCCAGAGATGTGACTCCTAGAGGATCCCAAATCCAGTCAAGTAGACAATGAAGAGTGACCATCATACTATCGCCATGAAAGAGAATGATTTGGAAACAACAAAAGACTCGTGTACTCCATCTTGGGTGCTGGACTGAGATCTGCCACTGAGCATCTCTGAAGTCACATGATGCTCTGTCAGGGAGATGTGAGTTCTGCCTCATCTCCCCAAGCTCTCAGTCGACACCCACAGAGAAGGCCCAGGGTGTTCTGCAAGTTAGAAGGAAGTAATTTTGAGTTTTCAAATTAGGTATGGATAAGTTACACATGGATAATCAGGAGCTGACTGCAGCCTTAAGTCAATATTAGAAGCTCGAATATTTATGGGTGTTTTGGTTTGTTTCCAAAAATGGATGAAAGCACCATCTTTCCTTTCATTACACAAATGGAAAGCACCAACAAGGCAGGATTTGAAATGCTTTCCTAGTATTTTCATGTTTACATTATTTTCATTCATCATTATTCCTGTGTGTGTGTGTGTGTGTGTGTACATGCACATATGATGTGGGGGGGCACATGTGTGGAAGTCAGAGGACAACCTCGTGGAGTGCGTTCTCTTCGTTCCCCTTTACACAGATTCCAGGAACCACACTCAGGTTTTCAGGCTTACTTGGCAAAAGCTTTACTGACTGATCATTTCACCAGTGCCCGTTCATGGATTCTGATGTGGGTGGGCTAAAATCTGAAGGAAGGTACAGAAGGAAGAGAATCTGGAATGCTCAGAGCAAAAGGTGCCATTTAGCTAAATGATTAACTGTGGAATTTGGAATGTAAAGTTAGGCACTAGAAAAGATGCCTTTGAGCATTCTGGAGGGCAGTAATAACTTTAGGTTCCCCTGTCATTGTTGATGGTCACCTTTTTGGCCTGACTGTGACATTCCATGGTTGCTGGAAATTTTACCTCCTCATGACTCCTATTCCTTTTGGTAAGGTTGCAGGACACTTTTAAAATTAATTAAACTCTAATTAAATTGTATTTCCCTTTGGTAGCTTCATGGTGTCCTTGAGATCAGTGAAATCGATAAGAACAAGGGGCTGAGACAAAGAACTGTGGATACGTGGCCTTTCTCTGTACCCCCCTTTCTATTTGACCTTAGGTAAAACACACATTGTTAAACCTAATCTGTACAGTGGGAGTTGGTGTGCTCTGAAGAGTTAGTTGTTTGGAAAATTAAATGAAGGATGGAAGTGGAGCACTTTTATAAACTGTAAAGTACTATAGCCTAGTGCTTAGTCATTGCAACCCCCATTGGCTGCTGCTGGTTCCTAGGCTGTTCTGCACCTTGACAGGGGAGTTGCACGGATCACCTCCTTACCTAGGGTAGATCTAAGGAAATGTATCCTAGATCTTGAGCAATCACCTCCTGGGTCCTTAGTTGAAGGTGACATTTATGAGCATTTATAATGGACCAGGTATTCATTCTACCAACACTGGATAGAGTTTATGCCACTGAATTCTCACACTAACACCATGGGGACAGGGTTCTTATTTAATAATTTTACCTATGTAAAAAGTGAGACAGGGTAGTCAATAATCTTCAAACTTAGGCAATTTCTGGCTTACTATGAGGTTAACAGCTAATATTACTACGGTAGGAAATAAAGCAAGGTTGGTCTTGTATTCCAGAATATCATGCTGTCCAGGCAGACCTAAAACTCCATAACCCAGCTCAACCTAAAATTAGTGATATACATATCTCTGCCTCCTATGTGCTGGGATCATAGGTGTGCACCTCGCAGTTGCTCAGCTGTCTCATTTTATTCTATAGTGGGATGATGTGCCTTTCATTTGAATAGGAGAAAGTAGAGTTTAATGTCCTCTCAACTGAACATGGGTTGGCATTTGTGATTTCCTTGTAGCTAATAGAATGTAGTAGAAATGATGGTCCATGACTCTTGTACTAGGTCAGTAAAGGCCATGCAGTCTCCTGGGATACTTGCTCTCTGGGCTCTCTTTGAGGGTGTTCCTTCTCGGAAACCTAGCTTCATTGCTATGAAGTGCTATGTGCTGCATCTGTCACTAGTCCCACCTGGGTCTAGCCTTCAAGATCATTTTATCTGAGGTAGCAGCTGTGTTTCAAAGAAATTTCGAGATGATCCCAGCCTCCAGCCATTCAAATATTCACAGCTGAGGCTCCAGGCATCAAGAAGCAGAGACAAGGCACCTCTGTGATACTCCACTTGAATACTTGGCCTCCAGGTCCCAGTTAGTTGTTGCTTTATATAAAGCTTGGAGAGGGCTGCTATGTAGCAATAAATGACTGGAACAGTTACTCTGCTATTTTCCCTGCATTCCTCCAAGGGAATGCCATTTGGAGTGATCAAAATTCCCACTTCACAGTCCTGGATGTTCCTAGAACAAGCTATGTATTTTGTTCCCCATTTTCCTAAGGTCTTGAAGTCTGGAGGGGGAAATAGAGAACTCATTCCACTTACCCCTGCTAAGTTAATTTCTGGATAATCTTTAGCCTTCTAAGGTATCAGATGGACTAATACATTCATTTTCCTAAAAGCCCCAGAACCCAGACTCGCCAAGGGTGGGATTATCTAGCAAACTACAAACAAATGTAGAGGTTCGCGCAGAGAAGCAGGAAGGCCACCTCTGCTCCTCCTGCTCACTGCGGTGACAAGCAGCCAGGAAAGGTATTCTCATAGAAAACATCAAGCCAGCCCTAAGTGGGTTAACAAAGACATGGTTCTGGGGCCAGGTCAGTGTTGTAATGTCCCCAACACTTCCCGTCATGCTTGATATTGATGAATCTCCCAGACACCATCCTTGAACTTCTGTCAGCCAGGGTCAGCAAGCAGAGCAGAACAGTCTCAAAGCTGGAAAGCTGATCTGCAAGCAAGGAGAGGATGGTGACTAGAAGGGAACGGAAAGTGGAAGAGCACTTGTGGGTGTGTCTGCATGGAGTGCTTGCTCTGATGCATCATGGAGTTAGGCACTTAAGACTTGTACACATTTCCCAAGTCATGTCATTCCTACATGTCAATAATAAGAACAAAATCAGACCAGCAACTGAAATATGGGAGCAAAATGGAAAACAAATGCCTGAAAACAGAAAACATTTGTATGATAGTGGTTGGATGGAGCCATACGCAGCAGTGAATGCCAGTACCAACAGAGCCTAGCATATACATGGCATCTGATATTCACTGACCAACCACATTTAGCTTCCCTTTTCTAGTTTCTGCTCCTTATTCTTAGTAGACAGGAAAAGCCTTCTGGAGGACTCTTGGTTAGCAGCACACAACTGTCACATGATCTACACTCTGCTTACCCACTACTCATCAATCTCAATAACTGAAATGGTGTAGTCAGATTAAGAAAAGGATGGACGAAGACTCCGAATTCCCCTAGATAGTGAACTTCACCCCAAATTCTTACAACTTCCTTCCATCAAGCCCTCCACAGAGCCTTGAAGGAATAGCATTATTCAGAGACTTGATGCTGAGCTGGCTGCTCTCTACATGTCTGAACTCATTTAATTTAATTTTTTTTTTAGAGACAGGGTTTCTCTGTTGTAACTCTGGCTGTCCTGGAACTCACTCTGTAGACCAGGCTGGCCTCGAACTCACAGAGATCCACCTGCCTCTGCCTCCTGAGTGCTGAGATCAAAGGCGTGCACCACCACCACCCAGCTCATTTAATCCTTATATTGACTCTAGGAGGTGTGACTGCTATTAATCCCATTTTACAGATGCTCAAACAACATTCCCAATATTGCACATTTTATACATAGCAGAGCCTGGCTTACACCAGCAAATAGGCTTCAGAATCCATGCCCCCAAGTCCTATGGAATCCTGCCTTTAGGAACATAAAAATAACTTATACTCAGACATGTGTCTGAAATATTTGCTTGTATAAATGCTGAATAACTGAATAGAGAGTAGTTTATAATACAACATAAAATGAACTAGTGCTGAATTGGGTGGTATTTATTTTCAGCAATTGGGGTTGAAGGTGAGGAGAGGCTGGGGAAGCCTCCCAGGCCTGGCATTTAAATGTTCCTTGGATGAGGGAAAAACAAAGTCTTACTCATAGAAGAAAGATCCCTTGCTACTTCCCCATCCCCCTCAGGATCTGAACAGATAATCAGAGCGTGCAGACATTCAGCAGTAATCAATTAGTACCTACTTTAGATTAAATTGAGAATATGTAAATTGGGCACCTCATCAAGGCTGCACAGAGCCAGTGATTTGAGACGCAGGAACCCCAACGACGTGCTGCAAACATACCAGTCTCTAACACAGAAGGGCATGCAAATCTTGCCCCAAAGCTGAAGATTTTCTTAGGCTGCAAAATCTGATATTCTTTACACACACACACACACACACAAAGAGAGAGAGAGAGAGAGAGAGAGAGAGAGAGATTTCACACCCACCCTTCTCCATCTTTCCAGAAGTCCATTATTTTGTAGCACCGGAAAGAACTCTCTATGTCAGGTTCACAGACACCAGAACATCTTTCATCTTGGGCCATAATTCTTTGTTCCCTCAACAGTCTAGAAGTTAAGTGTTGTTTTGATATTTTGTTTTGTTTTTATTTTTGAGAATAGGATAAGCAACATCAGAAGCTAAGTACAACTAAGATTTCCAAGATTCTACTTCAAATTCCCTGAAAGGGAAAGGAAAGGATACTATCAGGTTTCAGAATGCATTTCTAAGAGTAGACTTTCCATACGATCCAAGAGACACATATGCTTCAATGTCAAAGGTAAGGGCCCTAGATAAGCAACTCTGAAAAGGCAAAGACAGCCCAGGTAACAGACAATCTGACTGGGGCAGAGGCATTGGGAGGGCAGATTATAGCCATGCCAACTGGAAGCAGGGCTCTTCCAACATTGTAACCAACATTTGGCTTAGGAAGCCTCTCTCAACATAGAAGAACAATGCCAGGGAAAAGCAGCACCGACAGGAAAGGGTACCACATCGTAGTAACTGGAAGGTCACTGTTGATTCCTAGTTTGCCATCTTTTGGAGGGGGGAGGACAAGTTCACAAAAGGAGTTTTCTGAAAGGACAAGTCATGACTGAGAAAGTTGTGGACTGCCAGGCAAACTTCGTGGCTCAAAGCCAACAAAGGCCGAGCTAAGGATCCCTTAAGAGGGAGCATATGGTAAGAAGGCTAAAGAAAACCATTCAAGAGAATCTATAATGATTCCACTGAGCCTAAATGTCATGGTTTGAATGTCAACCGCCCCCACCATGGGCTCATGTCTCTGAGCGCTTGGTCCCCAGCTAATGGTGATGGTTTGGGAGGTTGCAGAACTTTTGGGCTGAGAGGTGTGGCTGGCAAAGATGAGCCTATGGGGGTGGGTCATTGAGCCTGGCCCTGCTTCCAGTCTTGTTCTTGGCTTCCTGGTCAGCAATCATGTAAGTAGCTGCTGCCATTTGTTACATGCTTCTGCCACTATAGATAGAACTGTCCTAGGCACAATGCCTTCCATCTCATGAGGGGATGAAACTGTGAGCAGAAATAAACCTTTTCTCCTTCAGTTGTTCCTGTCAGATACTTTTTAACCACTATGAGAAAAGTAATGAACGTACCATGGTTAGGTGGAACATTCCTGTCAGGGCTGTGGTTCTCACCTAGGCACTAAACCATTTGAGCTCTTCCTATAAGCTTGTTAGGAGTGTTGAGGGCATGCATGCATTTTTGTAACTCAAAAAGGATCGAAGAGAAAAAAATGCTTTTAGAGGAATCCTGAGACATTTTCTTCTCTTAGTAAATAACCAACACATATCACTTGCCACTTCCTCGATGCTGAACATTGCAGTAGACATGAATGTGGGGATATATGAGAGGTGCAAATGTATTTTTATGACTAAAGATAAGACAAGTATTCCCCAGGGAATTTGTATTTCAATTCAAAAGACAGACACGAGTTCAAGAAAATGATCAGAAAATGGCAAAAAAGTAAGTGAGAGTGCAGAGAGATGAAATGGCAGAGAGTTGGTTGTTAGAGGCTCCTTAGAGCAGAGTTCAAAAAGTTATTCCTAACACTTGGGAAGAAGAAGCTGAGTAAAGGCACGAGAGCAGAGATAGAGGATTCCCATGATACAGTGTACAGAAAGAGAATACTAATGAGACCAACTCCCAATTCATGCTGAGTCTGGTACATTATGAAAATGCTGGCAACGTGCTCCTCATTCTACATCCACGTTCTTGGGATGTGGCATTGTGGATCCTCCCATTAAGAGATGAGGTCTAGGGACTGCAAAGATAGCCTGTTGGGTAAAGTGCTTGCTGTGTGAGAATAAGGACCCCACATAAAAGGCCAGGTGCAGTAATGCACACTTGTAATCCTGGCACTTGGATGAAGAGATTGGAGAGTCCCTGGGGCTTTCTGTCCAGCCACTCTAGCTGAATCAGTGATCTCTAGGTTCATTGGAAACCTTATTCAAAATATAAGGTAGAGACTAATAAGGGAAGATATCTGATATCTTTATATCAGATACCTTTAGCCACTACATGTGAATAAACCTGTGTACCACACATCTATGCATTCACACAAAAGAGAAGAGGTCTATTTCCACAGCCCTCGTGAATGAATATTGGTTGTTTAAGTGTCCTGCTTCAGCCAATGGGTTACTAACAAATGGATTACTTGTAGGAGTTTGAGGAGGACTTACCTAACATTTGCAGATTATGTACTGGCTGCGCTTGAAACCTGGAGATCTTCATATAAATGAGCCCAGATTCACTTACTAAACGAGCTACACAGAAGAGAACCAGGGCATCCGAGGCAACAGCCTGCCAGCCACCAAGCTTATGAGGGAGACCATTTTTAACCATCCAGACAACTTACCGTCTCGCTACAGATGATTGATCAAACCCATAGAGACCAGCCAAGCTAGTTCAAACCAGAATCAGTGCCCAAACAACCCACAGAGTCAAGAGCCAAGTACACAAATGGGACTGCTTTCGGTCACAAAAAGTTAGGATGGTGTGTTATGCAACTAGATCTGGCTGATACATTGGGAAAGAGTTATACTTGTATGTGGAGTACAATTACCTGGGCAAGACTAAAATACATAGGATGGTTAAGAGAAATGGAGGTCTTAAATTTTAGTAAGAACAAAAGACAATCAGCAATCCTCAAAGATACTTTGGCTGAGCAATGTTGTGATATAACACAGAGAAAGAAAGGCTAGACTGGACAAGTGGAGCTTAGAGTGGATAAGCACAATTTTGAGGTGATAAAGGTTCTCTAGAGGAGAATCTAAAATCTTAGGAGTGTTTTCAGAGGTAAAAGTAGAAAGACATCAAAACCAAGGAAATATAGAATAGACTTAGAGATACTCATGGTTGATATTTCAGAAAAGATATCATGAGGAACATTGAGAAGGGCAGGCAAATGCAATGATTTTGTTCAGAAATTTCAAGGCATTAAAATCAATAGTTTGAACAGGATATCCTGCAGAATGCAAAAGAAAGCCTACAAGCATAGGCTTGCAAAGGAGATGAGGAGAGGTGGAGCAGTAAACTTGGAGATGTCAGCAGCAAGGCTTTATGGGTCCTTTTGCCTATGGTTCTCTTCTGGGATGTCCTTGCTCTCCATCCAGTACTTCTTGGGTGCTTGCTGGCTGTCCTGGATGAGCTCCAGGATCAGGTGCACATGGACCTGTCTCAATCAAGAGAAGGAAGATGAAAATAATCAGCCTGTAGAATGAGCTCCCTATAGCTATAAAGAGAAGATGAAAGGTAGGGAGGAAATATCAAGCAATTCAATATTTTATTGCCTATTTTAGACAAAGATAATGAACTAGAGAGTAGAAGTAAAAGTAGGACCTCCCATAGTAGATGTTCTGCTGAGATCTGGAAATAGTGAATTAATGGCTAGGTTTAAAGTTTCAGAAATAAATGGCATATACCAATAAATGCCAGCAGATATCATCAAATAATTTGTAGCCAACTTCAAAGAGAAGACGGTAAGGCAGAAGGCCCGAAGTTGTGGGCAATGTTTATAGATGGGACAGAAGCACCCAACTATGTCTGGTAAAAAAGGGGCAAGGAGATCAAAGACTGTGAACCAGTTCTTCTTCTGTTCAGACGACCATTAGTCACTTTTAGAAGCAAAAGATAGGGGATTCAGTTTAATCCTTTCACCCAAAGAAGGTAAGGAGTGAAACCCTTGCTTGAGTTTATAGGAATTTCCTGAGAGTTGATTTGACACTATACAACAATCTGAGGGCATGTTCAAATGTTCGCAATGCATGCTCCAGGATGTGTTCTTCTGAGGGAGGCAGTCTTCAATTACAAGATGGCACAAAGAAACTTCATCTTTCCACGAATCCCCCAAGAAGGTGCCACCCTCCACTTCCGGAAGCACCGCAAAAGACTGGCTGAAACATGCCTGATTTGTGGGACTTGAGTTTCTGTAAAACATTTGGTCAAGTGGTTTGGTAACAGTGGAGACAGTGGACAAGCCCTTATTGCTCACAGGGATGCCTCTGGGGCTTCTTTCACTGCAGTTAATTTCCAGGACATGGCGCCACTAAATATTAGCATGTCCCCTCGTGTTAATGGCAAATGGCAAGAGGCTCTCATAATTTAGATATTTTTATGGCTGTTCTGTGGAAGCTAATTTTGTCTAACAAAACCCCATTAAGTTTTAGCTCTATCCTTTTCCCTTCCTCCAACTCCCAGAACTGGGACTTATATGTTAATTGCAGCCAGTCTATGCTAATTAGATTCCATTTTCTATTTCTTAAAGAGACAGATGCCACCAGGTCCTGCCCCAATCATCACTTCTTCCCACCCCCATAGCCAGCTTTTCAGAGGTTAAATTCCAGACTGGATAAAGAATTCACTTAAGGCACACATTTGAAGTTGGAAGACAGAGGGGTCAGGTGTTTCCATATTCCTCACAACTTCCTCTGCAGAAGTAATGCTTCCTTCCCATGAAATTCTAAGTGTAGCATTTCTAATTGAGAAACAAATCAAAACACTATTAGATTCCTTAACTACACACAACATTCAGCAAAATACCCCTAAGGCCTACCATAACCATTACTTTGAGCAAAAGACCCTCAATCCCAGAGCTTTCATTTATGCTGTGATAAGTTTGGGCTTGTCACTGTAAGCTGAGTAGAGAGTTACAAGGCAAGAATTGCCTAAACAAAAGATGAACTTCTTATATCAGTGCTTATTCCCATTTGCTGAATGATTACCAGCTAGGACCCCAGTAAACATTGAGAAGAATAAAAAAGACA
This sequence comes from Cricetomys ansorgei, assembly GCA_026225945.1. NCBI lineage: Eukaryota > Metazoa > Chordata > Mammalia > Rodentia > Nesomyidae > Cricetomys > Cricetomys ansorgei. The sequence goes on from JAMJFZ010000736.1 coordinate 3,845,929, forward strand.
TAGGTAAGACAAAGACCCTACCAACAAAATGTCTCCAGGCTAATGGGAAGACACGTTAGTAGCATTTAAAATAAGTTGCCTAACTAGTCCTACTGTGAATCCAGTTGATGTACATTATTACATTTGAATCATCACAATGAGATGAAGTATATATTGATTTGCTCATGATAAAGAAGGGAAAATTGAGACTTAAAGGAACCATACAGTACTTGTTATAGTCCATGGGAAAGGCCAATGTCAATAGACAGGCAAGTATTCTACATCAAATCAAGTGGGGGAACATGCAAAATCACATAAAGACAGCTGTGGATATGGGTGTCTAGAAGAGAGAAGGCAGGGAAAATTGAACACCGTCATTTAATCTATAGGCGTAAATCAGAACTGGTAGAAATAGGATGCCAACTCAGAATGGTCAGGCTCTAAAGCCATTCTTCAAACTGTGGTGCTAGATACAAAAATGTAACAGTAATAAAGTCAGGCAGGGCAAATGAGTAGTAGGAAGGCGCTCTGACTGGGATCTGAGCCCAGGCTTCAAGAGAAAATACCTGGGTGTGACTTGAAGAGGACTTTCGACAGGCAGAATGGATAATTTGGACGTTTCCACTGGAGGAAATAACAGGAGGATGGACGAAAGACAAGATACAATCACAAGACAAACGTATAGGACTCCAAGGGATGGTGGGGATGGTGACAGGTGAGGCTGGAAAAGGGGGGGGGGGGAATGGGACCAGCCTGAATTTCTGACTATATGTGCCACATGAACAGATCTGGAATGTTCTTTGGGATAAAGCATCTAAAATATTACAGCCCCCCAGAATTCCCTTGGAAATATTGTCAAGATCCAGATTATGAGTCACCAAGTCTTGGGCAAAGGGTCTGAAATTCTACATTTCTAACATGCTCTTCAGTAATGTAAATGCTATTTTTAATCACATGGAGTAGCAATGCTCTGAAAGAGCAGCCTGCTAGCCATACGAGGTCAGGGACGGTGGTTTCTGCCTCTTTGTTCCCACACATTGTCTAGCCTGGTGGTGTATACAGAACAGGCCCACTCTCAGGGTTGGGTGCTGCTGCCAATGTGCATGATTTCTCCCTCTTGTAATTAGCCCCTTTGCCCTCTCCCAAGACTTCCACCACTCACCTGTAACAAGCTAAGGCTCTCTAATACTGCGTTGTGTAGACTACCCACAGACCTAAACTCTAAGCTTCTTTTCTCTTTAGAAAGGGGGAAAAACACCAAATGGCTGAGTGGGGGGACCCTTCTATTAGTGGAGGTCTATGCAGATTCATTAGAGCTTTGGGGAAGCCATCAGAAGCTGATTGTGCTTGAAGGGGTTGCTCGTCTCCTCCCATTTCTTAATTTGATTTCACGGCTCTGCAATGAAGTCAGAATTAGAGGCACATTAAAGATGGAAAAGGGGGAAACACATTACACCACCAATCGAATCCTGAAATCCTCAAGGTGCCTTTTCTCAGTGTCCCCAGGGAAGGACCTATTTCACCAGAGTGAAGGTGTCCTCGAGGAGGACCACAGGTAAGAACTCAGGGCCGTTAAGAGTTTACTCAGATTAGAAGATGGACCACTGAGAATTCTTATACTTGTGGGCGAAGGGGAAAGAATTCTGGATGTCCTGGTTTATTGAGAACTCATCTTAAGGGTTGCTGGGTGAGCAGAACTGACATTCATGCTTCATAATATCCTGCCTCCTTCTGCTTGTCCTTGAGCTTAGAAGTGACCCTGAGCTTAATGCCAAGGACTTAAGGCTCTAAGGTCAAACAACGGCCAGGTGCCAAGAGCAGATACTGTTGCTACCCTGCTTCCATCCCCTTTACACTCACCCATGTGCCCTGCAGGTGTGTATGCTGAACAGCTCCTAAGCTCTGCCTGCTGACTTCATTCTGACCCTGGGCACACGTTCAGGCCTCAGAACAGATGAGCTGGGGGTACTTGCACTTCATCTCTTGGGAAGCAGCTCTCAACCAATGAAGTTGGCAAATGCATCCCTCAGCTTCTCCACTCCAGGCAGGGACATACTCTGCTGTTCTTCAGAGGTCTTCGGCAGCAAGACTCAGCTCCTGTTGTCCTGGACGGTCACTTCTTTGATAACATGCCCGTGTAGATGTTCTTTTCTTTCCTTGTCCTACTTTTTCACCTCGTCATCAGCACTCCTGGAGTTGACTCTCAACTCAATTATTTGCCCTCGAGTGTTGACTGGAGGACGTACTTCTGAGAAAATCCAAATTAAGAAAGTGCCTCGAATCACTTTCCACGGAAAGGCCACTGTTTCCGGCTGCCAAGTGTTCTGGGCTTCAGGAATAGATGGAGCTTTCCGACCATTTCTGAATGACGTAGGAGAACTGCTCAGTGTAATCCTCTGGGTGGGGGTGGGAGGGAACAGGTTTGGGAAATCTGGACATGGCACGGCACAACTGGCTAATGGTCAAGCGTGAAGGCAAAGGTGCCAGCTCACCCGCTGTTGTGGCTCTGCAGGGAGCATATCCTATTGTATTTTCATTGCAAATGGGGGAGAGTTCCGTGGGTTTCCTAAGGTTTGAACCTTGTCTTTTCTCTTCCTGGGTGTATAGCCTAGAAGCAAATCATTTTGTTTTTCTAAGTTTTGGTGTTCTTGGGGGTAACCTCTCATGGGATCAAGCTGCCAGCTAGGAGTAGAACTTCTTTAAGCCCAGGGTTAAGCATTGGCTTTGTCCCTGATTTGCTGAGTGACCATGTGTCAGTTACCTAACAATGCCGAATCTGTCTCGTTTCCAAATGGACAACTACGAAGAATTTGAAGCATGTGAAATTACCTGTAGTTGAGTTTCTGATCTACAGAGATGACAGTTTCATGTGCTGAACCTAAGATCCTGTGGAGTTCTGTAAGGATTTATACTCACGTATGAAAGGCGCTTAATGTGTGGACTAGGACATGGTAGGCATACAACTTACCATTACAAACAGCTGCTATGAATAGCATTAATTCACATTTTATGGTTGGTGGTTGTACCAGAAAACAGTAAACCCCCACCCTACCTCCTGCTCAGATTTCAACAAACAGCAATATTCCATCTCCCCAAGGATCCTGTTTGTCTGCCCACAGACCAACACCGAAAGAAAGTAGCAAGCACTGGGCAAACAGATGCTGGGTGAACACACCAGGCTCTGCCTAGTTCTGAGCTCCCTGAATGACACAATTTCTTGTTTGTTTTTCTAAATGTCATATTGAAGCCATTGTCAATGAAAGAATGAGAGATGATTTCAGCTTCCATCTTTTGTGATGCTCCGCTTTAAAAAAAATAAAGGAGGTCCCAGCAAAATTAACTTTATCATTTTAAGAAACAGCCATGGCAAATCCCATTCATTATTCTACAACGCTGAGCACTGTGCACCAGTGCGCGCGGCATCTGTCTGCTCTCTAATTCTGCCGTTATTATTACCCACTGAAAGGGCAGGCGGGAGAGAATTCCAGGCAATCTCCCTCAGCAGAGGTTTGCAGGTTTCATGGAGCACTCAAAACTCCCCTGAACGTGCTCCAAAGGTATTTGGCTTGCTAATCTTGTTGACATGACAGAAAAAAATCAAAAATAGCTAATGGCCTTAATTTTCTTATACCTGACAGCTAACCAATTCATCGCACCCCAAACGGTTACTCATCTAATTTCTTCCCTTCCTTCCACACCCTGGTTTCTATCTCTTTTTGTCTCTATCTCTCTTATATATGCAAACACATGTGTATTCACACACCATTCTTTTCCAAACCTGTCAACAACAGTTCTGTCTCTGCCTCTCCGTCTATTTGTGTGTGTCTGTGTGTCTGTGTGTGTGAGAGAGAGAGAGAGACAGAGAGAGAGACAGAGAGAGAGACAAAGAGAGAGAGAGATATTGAGCTTTAGTTTATTTCTCAGTCTCTCAGGAAGGTCACAAAGTATAGCTGTAAATGTGCTACTCAGATGGCAAGCAGAGAACGACACACAACATGGCTTCATCAAAGTCCTAGGACAACTGGACACAATCAAGACAACATGTGGTCCAGATCATTTAAGGTGACCATTGTGGATAAGATGGGGACACAGCCAGTGGGGCCTGGGAGGTGGATCTGGAATGTGACTACTGGGTCTTGTGGTCTGTAGGGCCTGGGAAGGCAGCTGTGCCTGTGTTGGTTTACTGGAGAGCAGGGAAGGCGGATGGATGTGGGCGAGGCACCCGGCAATGCAGCAAGCAAGAGCTAGGCTCAGAGCAGAAACCAGGGCTGGATCTGGTAGAGAGGCACGGGGAATGTGTCGCTGCCCTTTCCATCCTTGCTGTGTTTGCTGGTATTAACTCTTTGAACCTGAAGCCAGTGCTATACCTGTGGTCAGAAAAAGTACCAGGGCACTGGCTATAGCTGCACCAAATGAACAACTGCGGTGTGTGTTTGTGTATGTGCGTGTATGTATGTGTTAGGGCAGGATGGCACTGTATTCTAGAGGAATGGATTAGTGGCTAAATGACTGTTCTAGGTTCTAAAGAGCCAGCTGTTCCACAGTATGTGTCACAAGATTGATCTCTCAATATTTTTGTCAAATTGCCTCTCTCCTCGAGCTGTGGCTTTGTGTTGTAGAAGAAGAAACACGCTAGAGGGAAAGTATCCAGTATGTAATTTGCATCCTTACTGCCCAGCAGAGGCCTGAGCAGTGCCCTTCTCCACCAGAGAGTTTTTTTGCTTCTAAATTTCTTCAGTCCCAGATTACCTGGACAACTTTTATTGAAAGAGAGAGAGAAAGAAAGAAAAGAAAGAAAAAAAGGAAGAAAGAGAGAGAGAGAGAGAGAGAGAAGGGAGGGAGGGAGGGAGGGAGGGAGGAAGGAAGGAAGGAAGGAAGGAAGGAAGGAAGGAAGGAAGGAAGGAAGAGAAAGAAAGAAGCCTAAGACTCAATTACATACCTTGGGAAATCAGTATTCTATTCTCATTCATATTTCCATGACCCCACCCCCATGCTCCCAGGATTGGAGCAGTTCTTAGCTTTAGTATCTTTCTCTTCAGATGTTTCTACCTTAACCCCCACCCTGAGCCTTTTACTCAGTTCTGTCTCTCGTCACCTACTTCCTCTGCCCCTCCTCCTCCTCTTCTGCTGCTTCTTCTATATTTATTTGTTTGCATGCTTAGTAGTTTGTTTTTAAGACAGAGTCTCTGTGTAGTTCATGCAAACCTGGAACTCCTGATTTTCTTTCCTTAGCCTTACAGTGCTGGGATTGCAGGTTTTTGCCACCATGTTTGGCTCAGAACCTTCTACCACTGTCTCCCCACTGGCCATTTGTTTCTTCATCTGGAATGGTTCCACTCCTTTGAGTGGTTGCAGAAAGTAGTGCCTTCTTTCCCTGTCCCCCCCATGCTCCAAAGCACCAGGGATCCACAAGGTGGCATGGGTGCGTTCAGAGCTCTGCTCTGCCTGTCTGTAGTTTCCCTCCCATCCTCCTACTCATCCTCTCTAGGTAATCTCATCATCCTTGCTTTAGTTCTTGACTCAATCTTGGGAGTGGGGTGTCAAAAGACCTGCCATAATTAATAACAACTGACTGAGGGGCAGCAGCAAAACAACTGGGACAAATGAAACTAAGGCTAAATGTTAACTGCCACTGGCAAATTCTCTTGGGCCTCTCTTCCGGGTTCCAGAAAAGTTAAAGTTTCAGGTCACAAAATCCAAGCTCCCCAGTTCACAAATCATCATTTCTAGCCAGAGGGAGACACAGAGCCCCACCAAGGTCTTCCTAGACACATAATTAGTCATCAGAACAGTTCTGCTCATTGTGCTCTGGCATCTCTTAATGTTGCAGATGTTTCTGGAAAGATGCTTGGTTTTGAGAAACATTTGCTAAGGGGCTCTTTCGGATTGTGAGATGCCTACCCTAGATGGTGAGTGACAACACAGTAGAAAGTCAAAATTGGAACTGCATATCTCGAAGCCTGTGGTTATTCCTAGCATTGTTATGGACTGGTTGTGTGTGACTGTGTGTAGTCTGTGAGCATGTTACCTCTCATTTTTAAATGCCTCGGGTTCTGCATCTATAACATGGAGGCCACAAGGCTGAGGACTAAATGAAATAATCCGGTTGGAGGATTTGGCAGAAAATAAGCATTCAGATTTGTTAGTTGATACTTGAAATGGCATTTTCTTCGTTTTTACGCATGTGATTGTGTGTGTTAAGCACACTTACACATGTGTGTGTGCACATACATGTGGAGGGCAGAAGCCGACAGTCAGGTGCTTTCCTCAATAACTCTTTATTTCATTTTTTTGAGACAAGATCTCTCCCTGAACCTGAAGCTCACAGACTTAGTTCAACTGCCTGGCCAGCAAGTCACAGGGATACTCCTGACTCTGCCTCCTCGGTGCTGGGATGCAGGTGTGTGTCGTTGTACTTGGCTTTTTATGTGGAATCAGATCCTCACGCTTATGAGGCAAGCACTTTACCTACTGAACTATCTTTTCAGTCCATGAAATGGCAATTTTCAACCAACGATCAGTCTTCACTCAATTTGGGAAAGGAGCAAGGTCAGACTGGTGGGAAACTTATCATGTTGAGAAACAACTGACTTAGCATGAATATCTGCTGAGCAGGTGCTTTATTTCAGCATTTTATCATATTGACCATCTACCACCTCCCAGTCTTTTGATTTTGATTATTGAAAAAAAAAAGCAGCATGATAGACAAAGTGCCAGTTCCTTAAATATGGTCCATTTGGTTTGGAAAGAAAAGTAAGCGATTAGAATGGAAATCCTACTTTGTCCATTCACTGTTCAGTTTCTGGTTTCTGTTTGTGGTGGCATCCTTGCTCACTCTTAAGTCCTCCAGTTTGGATGGCCTAAGGTAACGATGGGCTGGAGTTCCTGTCTACTGACTCTGACTTTGCCACCTCTTCCCAACTTCATTTTCAATGGCACTATGCTGCCAGTCCCTGTAAGCAGGCAAGGTAGATGTATGTACAGCAATGAATTTGGCAAACACTGAAAATGAGTATCTATCTTCTTCCATCCTAGAGTTGTTTGTGAAGCATTTGCCAGCATACCCATGAGCTTATAACCTAACCCCTTCTTTAGTCATGTGACTTCAGAATGCCCAACCAGCATATTATCATTTACTGGTATGTTGGTTTGTTTGCTTCTTGCTGTAATTGAATACCTGATAGAAGTGACTTAATAGAAGGAGAAATTATTTTGGTTCATGGGTCAGAGGGTAAGTCTATCTTGTGATGGGGAAGGAATGGGGACTTCATGGTGGTGGGAATATGTGGCCAGGGAGCTTTACATCTTGTTGGACCAGGAAGCGGGACCAGGCTATAACCCTCAAAAGCTAACCCCTAGTGGTCCACATGTACCACCTAGTCACCTAGTCCTCATATCAAAAATTCTCAAGCACTCCCTGAAACAACATCACTAGCTGTATTCAAGAATTCAGGTATTCAAACACATAAACCTATGGGAGACATTTCACATTCAAAACCTAACACTTGGCCTTGGTGACTGCTTTAGAAATAAATGAATGTGTATTGGCAGCCAACCAGTGAGGCATAATCTTTGGATATTTTCTGGAAAAGGAGTGTGTAAAAAAAATTTTCTCCTCGCTTGGATTGTAAGTAAGTAGCTTCCAGGGTCCAGCTTACATTACATACATATATGCATACGTATAATTCACCTGAGAAAAGGAAAGAGTAAGATACCAACTGCTAATAGCAAACCAGACAAACCCTTGGATTTAAAAGGAAAGTGACCCAATACATTTTCTCTTTCCTTTGTCTTGACAAGCCAGTGTGCACTGGAGTTCTTTTGTGTGAAAACAAGACTTTGCTAACACGGATATATCAGATACAATCTACTGTCCAGGTTTTATCAGTTTGTAGTAATGGCTGCAAATTCCTCCGATCCCACGGTGATGATATCCCACACAACTCTGCAATGTGATTTTTACAGCTCCATTCTTCAAGAAGTAGAGCCTGTTTTCCTCTCCCTTGAGCCTGAGCTGACCTTATCGTTTGATTTTCTCAATAAGATGTAGTAGAAGCGATGATATGCAGCTTCTGAGTCTAGATCTCCAGTTTCCCAGAAGCTTCCACTCCACCCTTGGGAATCAAGACCACAGTCTCCAGAAGCCATTGTCAGTGTGGGTAGGACCACATGTAAAAAGATTCCCAGCTCTTCTGGGCATTTCCTCGGAAACGAAGCCCCCAGCCAGCCCTGCGAGTTGAATGGCTGCATGAGGGAGTATATGTAAGTTTAAGAGAAAAGAAACCTATAGCCAGCCATTGGAATCTGTTGTTTGAAATCACTCAGCATTGGATTAGTTTTGACAGAGCCAAAGAAAAACAAAAAACAACCCCCCCCCCAAAATGTATTTCTCTTGAGCATCCAAACTTTCTAGTTTAGTGAGGGGATCAGAGTCTTACATAGGGGATGAATGGTAAAGTGTGGACGCTCAAGAGTTGGGCTTGAATCCTGGTTCCTCCACATAATACCTTTGGGAGATTTATTTAATGCTTCTGTGCCCCCGTTTCCACTTCTGCTAAGGTTTGGACATAGCCTGCATTGCTCCTCAAGGTTTGACTTGTTGAGGTTCGATTCCCAAAGCTACAAGTTAATGCTCTTAAAAGGGCAGAAGGTTCACTTGACAATGCTGGTTCTATAGGGCTTTGGGAGGTGATTATGTTTAGATGAGGTCATTAGGGTGATGGAATCCTGATGAGTTGGTAGAGCATGAGAGATCACATATGTGTGAACACATAAACGCTCCCCATATCTTACCATTTGGTGCATTGAACCTCCTTGGAACTGTCTCAGAAAGAATGCTATCACTTTATGATTCATAAGATAAAATAAACCTTTCTTAAAAGTGAAACTATCCTGCCTGGGGTATTTCTTTGTAGTGATGAAACACAGGCTCATGGACTCTGCTATGGAGTGAACTGTAACTTCCACCCAATTCTTACATGAAAGTCATACCTAACCCCTAATCTCATAATATTTGGAGTAGGGCCTTTGGGAAGTTATTAGGTCTAAATGAGATTGTGAAGTTGAGAAAGTCACGATAGGATTAGTATCCTTTTCCCACTCCTTCCTTCCTCCTCCATTGCCCTTTCCTACGAGGCCACCTTGAGAAGATAGGTATTTACAAACCAGGAGGAGAGCCCTCCCCAGAATGTCACCATGATAGCATTTGATTTGAGGCTTTTAACCTCCAGATCAGCAGTAAGAAAGAAGTTAATTCTGTTAAGTCATTTAGCTTATGATGTTTCAGTATTATAGGCTGAACAAATTAATGCAGATTTTGTTAAAAGAAGTAGAGAGTTAGAGTGTTTCCGTAATAGGTACCTAAGCACTGAACACGTGGAAGCAGCTTCACAACTGAGCAATAGGTAGAGGTTGGAAGATTGCTGATGTTCATGCTAGGAGAGCGGATGTTAAGGATGAATCTGGTCAGGTCTCAAATCTGTGATTGGAAGTTGGGGAAAGGCAGCCCTTGCTACCGAGTAACAGATAACTGGATTTTACTTAGTGCCGTGTATAAAGCAGAAATTACAAGGAAATGGAATTTCCTTTCCATTCCTTCCAAAGCTGAGGACCCCTCCAACCAGAGTGTTGAAAGAACAGCTTAGTCCCTCCTGAGTGCTCTGAGCACTTTCTCCTATTACATAATGACCGACCGGGATACATTCTGAGCAATGTGTGATTAGACACCGTTGTCATTTTACAAAAATCATAAATGGCACTTAGACAAACCTAGATGGTGGAGGCCTTTTATCCAGCATGACTTCTTGATGCAGTGAAGAGACCTAGCTGATGCAAGACATATAAGGTTACTGTTGGCATTAACGTGTCATAATGTCTCATAGTGAAGTATGTTTAGAAGGCATAAAAGGAGTAAAGGTATCGTCTAAAACAACCATTAAAAGCATAGTATAATAAACGCATAAACAAGTAATATGTTTCTCATAACTATCGTTTTTTTGTGTACTGTGCATAACTGTATCTGGTGTTCTTTTATATGACTGGAAGCTCATTAAGTTTGCTTCTACCAGCATTACCATGAACGCACCAGTGACTCGCTGTGCCATGCTATCACTAGCAGACAGGAATTTTTGAGTGCTATTGTAATCTTAGGTGATCTATCATCAACTGAAGCATTGCTGTGCAGCTGATGACTATAAAGCATGGAGGCTGAGAAATGAACTGAAGAAATAGTTGTTAAGAGCAGCCTGCACTTGAAGATTTGGAAATTGCTAAGCCTGTTCATATTGCAAAAAAAAAAAAAAAAGAAAAGAACTTGTTCTGAAGAAAGCATGAAGGGTGTGTCTGAATAAAGGCTTGATAAAGGGATTGTGGGTTCAACTTGTAAAGTTAATCACCCATCAGCAAGGAAGCCAGGGACATGCATGGGATTGTTCTAGCATTTGCACTGGCGGTATGAACAGGGGCAGAGGACAAAATAAAGGGAGGCTATTGGGCTCATTGCATTTTATAGGCTTTGCCTGCACAACAATTTGCTGTAAACGTGTCTTCAAGACAGGGGAAGAGTGATCCTGAAGGTGACTGAGAGATCTTCAAGGCTATTGTTCCTGATCCAGGTCCAGAGTGCTCAGGCCAGGCGGGGAAGTTGACTCTGCCTCATCTTCAAAGGGCAAGACCACTGCCTAGGAGAGTTGTGGAGTCAAGCCCTGGCAGAGAATCATGTGTGCAGGAACATCTTCCTTAACTCTGAGGGTAATACTGACAATTTAGTGAACTTGGAGATCCAACAATGAATGAGAGAAGATTCCTTTTTTTTTTAATTTTGAGACAGGGTTTCCCTGTGTAGACTTGGCTGTCCTGGAACTCACTCTGTAGACCAGGCTGGCCTCAGACTCACAGAGATCCATCCGATGGGATGAAAAGTGTGCGCCACTACCACCTAGCAAGATTATGTTTGAATCCTGAATTCTAAAGGAGTTTGCCTGGCTAACTTTTGGACTTGCTTAGAACCTGCCACTTCTTCCATTTCCCCCTTTAAAGAAAAATCTGAGTACATAGAACAGCAAAAAATAAATTGCTGTAATTTAGGCCAACAGTTCTATGATATTTTGTTATGCCAAACTGACAGGCTACTATAGCATCTGTCAAATGGGAATAAAAATGTATCTACCTCATAGGCTTGACGCAAGAATAGACAATAAAAAAACTTTTCATATGCCCAGTAACCGGCACACAGAACACTCATTAAAGGCTTGCTCTTATAGTTATCAGTATTGACACCCATACTATGTGAAATACATATAAATAGTTGAACAACAATTTATGCAGAGATTGTCTTAGGCTGACCCCAACTTACGGTTATGGCAGGATCCCAACTTGCTTTACTGTATTTACAAGGAATGGAGAGAGGGACAGGTAGCAATCTATTATAATTTGAGATCAGAGAGACCCCTGGAAAGAAATCACTGGAAGAATGAAAGGTAGTACATCAGTACTACATCAGTAGTACATTTACTGAGTATTTACTATGTACTAGACATAGTAGCAGGGGCAATTATGTGGGATATCCCATATTCAGTCTATACAAGGATCCAGTGAAGTAATTTCTATCAATATTTTCATTTTACATGTGAGACAACCAAAACACAGTTAGATGACTGGAAATAGTCACCCTGCTAGTGAGGGTGGAGCCAGGGAGTTCAGCCCCACTTGATGAAATCTTCACTTTTAACCTTTCATAACACTACCTTGGTTCTAGAACAACCGAAAAGAGCTAGCCAACACCACCACCATTCGCTAAGGTGTATCTAAGTTGGTGCAAAGCTAAAGGAGGACATACAAGAAAAGAGCAAAGGAATTATCTGCCATTTGTAGAACACTGAATATGTGGAGAAAAATTAGCAGCACTGACACCAATCTCTTGATGAACCACAAGAGGTGCTTCCCACACCCCGACACCAGCTGTCCAGTGTGGGATTTCACCACCAGATCAGAGATCAGTGATTATCTGCAGCAGCCAGAGCATCCCTGGCAACATTGGGTAGTAGTGGCAGTGCCTTTGGCAGGCACTGGAGGTGAAAAGGCCATTTGGCTTAGGGCAGGATAAGAAACTCTATCATAGCTTCTGCATTGGAGGGATGGTGTTGACGCCACAGGCTGCTAAGAGTAACGGCTTACTGAACATGGTGGGAAGGCTTGGAACCATTTGGGCCTCCTGATTCCCACAGTGCAAGTGGGAGTAGAGCCAAGAGACACTCTGTTTTTCATGGCTCTCGCTGTGATGCTATTCTTACTCAGAAGATGCAGACTGCAGAGCGCATCAGAAGCAAACATGATACCAGAGGTTGGTCAAGAGACAAGCAACAGAAAAGTCTTTATTGCAAGAAACATCTCCCCCTTCCATGACTTCTGAAACTTCCATCATGCAATCCAATCTTCTGGGTTAAGATAATACCTTTGGGTAGTCCCTGGTTGCAGGCAAATATAATAGCCTAAACCATTATTGTCATAGCTCTTGCTATTAACAATAACTAACATTGATATAGTGTTCATGATTACCTGGATCTTTCCCACTTATAATACTCCCAGCAGTGGGATGTGACTGTAGCTCAGTGGCAGAATGGTTGCAGAGCATGCATAAGTCCTGAATTCCATCCCTAGCACCACAAAAGAAATAAAGCAAAAACACTCCCAGCAGTCCCACATAATAATATCAGCCTATCACAACACATATGTGAGCATAGCCTGAGATAGAACATTAGCCTATCATACCAAATATGTGGAAACAGTCCAGAAAGAATCTGCTTGAGATCCCACCAAAGTAAGAAGGAAGAATTCTATTCAACTCTGTGATGGCTAATCTTGTTTGCCAACTTGATATACCTAGGTAGAGGGACTACCAGCTGAAGGATTACATGCATTATATTGGCCTGTGGGCATGTCTGTGGGGTATTTTCTTGATTGCTAATTGATGTAGGAAGGCCCAGCCCACTATTGGTGGTACCATCCCTAGGTAGGTGAGCCTGGACCGTATAGGAAACATAGCTGAATGTGAGCCTGGGAGCAAGTCAGTAAGCAGCACTTCTCCATGGCCTCTGCTTCAGTTCCTGCTTCCAGGTTCCCGCCTTGAGTTCTTGCCTCAACTTCCATTCATGATGGACTGTAATTTGCAAGATAAAATAAATCCCTTTCATCCCAAAGTTCCTTTAGGTCATGGTGTTTAGCGGAGCAACAGAAAACAAATTGGAACAGCCTCCTCGTCCCATCCATAGCTCCTCCAGCATGTGCTTGTGGGTGCCTCCACACATACAGATTAGTGATTTGTCAAGAGAAGTATATAGCATAGTAAAAGGTCATCGCAGGTCCTTTGCACTTTTCCCACTGAGAAGTAGATCTAATTTGTTCCTTTTAAATCTAGATTAGCCGTGGTGACTCACTTCAACCCAAAAGGTGTAATTAGAGTAACACCATGTGACATCTAACAGTAGGTTAGAAGTCTTGTAATTACTTCTTTGACTCTCATCTCCCCACTCTTCTCTTCCTTCTACCTTTTCCTCCCCTCTTCTCTCAATGTCATGCTGTAAATGTCCTAAACTTCACGGAGAAGACACTCCCAATATGCCAGTGTTTCTCAAATCACTTGCATGCATGCGAGTGAGCTGGGGCACTTGTTATTATGAGCTTCTCATTCTGACTCCACTGGTAGGAGAGGAAGGACTGGAGTGTCTACTCCCCTAACTGCTCCCAGATAACACAACTACACTGTAGCCTAGAAACCTCACCCTGAGGAATGGTGTCGTGGTTTGAGTAAGAATGCCTCCATAGGTTCATATATTTGAATGCTTAGTCACCAGGAAATCTTTGAAAGGATTAGAAGGATTAGGAGGTATGGCTTTGCTAGAATAAGTATGTCACTGGAAGTAGACTTTGAGGTTACAAAGGCCCATGCAAGGCCCATCCCTCTCTCTTTCTGCTGCCTGCAGCTCAGAATGTGGAACTCTCAGCTATTTCTCCAGCACCATGCCCGCCTACCTGCCTGCTGCCATGCTCCCTGCCATGATGATAAGGGTCTGTCCTCTGAAAGTGTAAGCAAGTGTCCAGTTAAATGCTTTCTTTTATAAGAGTTGCTTTAGTCATGGAGTCACTTCACATTAGTAGAACAGTGACTCAGACAATTAGGGTACCTTTATCCCTGTCTTGCACAATTATAATAAGGAAGGAGTTCAGGTTTATAGTAAGCCTTAAGGGCTCATAAAACTATGGTGCCCATTTGCTGAAGTACATATTTTGTCATCAAGATCTCTGGCTTCCCCTTCATCCCCTAGACCTTATGTTCTCCATTAAATAAATTCAGACAAGACACACAGAGCACAGTAAATAAGATAGACAGAATTCATTCCAGTAGGTTACCCTCAGGGATGAGAATTCATTAAAGTGGGGTATCCTCAGGAATGAGATTGGACGATGACCAATGGGACCATGGTATAAGTCACACTCTTGAGGAGCGAGAGTGGACAATGGCCAGAGAGACCATCCCGTCAACCCACATGCTGAGGTAGATTTTATACAATTTCTTAAAGTTTCTTGAACAGACAGCTTTCTGGAGGGACATATTCCTGTCCGGATGATTGACAGCCCTTAAGGAAGGCACAATAATATGTCTTTGTTCTTTACTAGATACACATGTTACCACCCAGGCCAAAGATACAACTCAGATCCTTTTTTATTTCCTTTCCCCCAAATAATCTAACAGAGTAGATTAAAAAAGAATCAAAGTAAGAAAAAATTAAAAATATATAAAACAGCCATGCTTTTGCAGTGGAAATAGCCTTCTTTTAATGGTTTCCACAAAGCTCTGCTGCCTCCATCCTTTTCCTTTTCCCATGATATTTTAAATATTCAGGAGGGACAACTATGATGCTTCTTCTCATCCACTCCTCTTCAAATGGTATTTCAAATTCAAAGGAGGGGCAGTTGTGATAGTTTTGCCTTCTTTTAAATAAAATTAGTGTGTTACCAGGGATACAGGAAATAGGGGTCCAAAGCTGATTATGTGGGTGGGGTTCATCCGTAATGGCTTCCAAGTCTACTAAATACTAATGAGCTACCTAACAATTTAAATGATACTTACTTTGAGGCTAATACATAGAGGTCACTTATCTTTCATAGGAATGTGATTTCAGAGAACGTCCTTAGAAACATTTCACTTTTCAGAGACTTAAAGACTCATCAAAGATGCATCCATCAGAAATATCAGGGCTCCATAGCTCTCCAACTGTTCTCATCTCTGCCATTCATCAAGATGTCCAGGAAGCAAAAATAGTTTTGTAGGTATTTACTCATTCACTTAACACATACTTGCTGAATACCTCCTCATTGCTAGGCCCATACTAGCTGATAGGTTAGGGGTGTTACAGTAAAACCTGTTTCTTCTTATGACTGGCATATCATTGGGCATCATGAAGCAAAGATTGATGTGGTGACCTACAGAATATTGCTGCCTCAAAATCATAGCAATTCTGCAAGTAAAACAACAATAGCAACAATAATAATACAGTAGGGGTAATGTGGCTGCTAACATTTCCTCATAGAAGGAGATTCCAAATATCCTATCTTAGTTAGGGTTTCTATTGGTATGAAGGGACATCATGACCATGGCAACTCTTATAAAGGAAAATTTAATTAGGGCTGGCTTATAGGTTCAGAGGTTTGGTCCATTATCATTTTGGTAGGAAGTATGATGGCATGCAGGCAGAAATTGTGCTGGAGAGGTAGCCAAGAGTTTTACATCTGGATCAGCAGATGGCAGGAAGAAAGAGTGACATTGGGCCTGGCTTGAGCATTTGAAACCTCAAAGCCCACCCCCAGTGACACACTTTCTCCAACAAGGCCACACCTCCTAATAGTGCCACTCTCTGGTGATCAAGCATTCAAATCTATCAGCCTACGAGGGGGGGCATTCCTATTCAAACAACCACATTCTCCTCCCTGCCTTTCAGCTGCACATGATCTTGGGACGTATCGGTTTGCATAGGAAGTAGAAGGTTGACTCTGGGTAGGATTGTACTGATGAGATTTCTTGAGTCTACACTTAAGCTTGGGGTTCACCTTTTCTGTGATGCACCTGCTTTTGAGTCCCCCACATTCCTCTAAGTAACTCCTCATTCATGCTTCTGTAAATGATCCCTCAAATTCCTTGGTTCAGCATGCTGAACCTGGATGAGACCATTTCTAAGGTGTCAAATCTGGGGTAAATAGGCATTTCTTTACATCTTCCCAGGAATAATCATACAGCAATGGGTATAGAGAAACAGGAAATTATCAAGGGCCTTGAAACCATGGAGCTTACAGTCTAGGAAAGTGGGTTCTTCAAATACTCCTACTCACTAGGCTGCTATGAAGAAAAGTAAAGACTGAGAAACTTAAACCAAGCTTAAGAGTCAGGGTTGGCTTTGCTGGAAAAGGATAGTTCATATTGTGTTCTAAAAGATGGAGGTGGTGGGGACATTCAAGGCATGGGTAAGGGCTAGAGAAATGTCATTGAGACTATTTAGTGCTCTTGCTGGACCCCCAATTCCTTCTTCCTGTGTGTGGAAATGTCATAAAATCTAAAGTGTGGGTCTAGCCTTTTCAATTTCTTATAACCAGCTAGATGTTTCTCTGGAGGTTGCCATTAGCTTAATTTCCAAATCTGTGTTCTTCCACTGTCCATCAAACTGCCTTATGGAGTCAACCAAGAGGACAATGACTTCCCAATCACAGTGATGGCTATGGATTGAGTTGTTCCTAACACCTTCTCTCAAAAGTATGCTAAAGTCCTCAACCCTGAATACCTGTGAATATAATCTTATTTGGAAATACAGGTTTGCAAATGAGCAGGTTAATATGAATTCATTAGGGTGGGCCTTAATACAATATTAAAAGGGGAAATTTGTATACAGCCACACAAGGCAACTGCTGTATAAAGACTATTGACTTAAATACATATGAAAGTCAGTCACTTGAATATAGACACAGAGACTGAAATGGTTCCCGGATATCAGAAGCTGGCAGAGGCAAGAAAGGATCCTTTTCTAGAGACTTCAGAGAATCTATGATTCTGTTAACACCTTGGCCTCAGCCTCCTAGTCTCCAGAACTGTGATACAAATCTTCATGTTTTCAACCATCCAGCTAGTTGTACTTTGCTATGACAGCCACAAGAAACTAGTGAATTGGTGAGGGAATGACCCATCAGGCTGCCATTAGAAATCTGCCCTGAGTGGGCTGGGAAGATGGACACAGATCATTTCCTGCCATGGACCAAGAATACTGATGTGAGTAAAACCTGTATACAGGGCAAGAATAGAACCTGAAGGACGGTCAATAGATCTCTATGGCAGTTGTGAGGTCATGAGACATTTATGATTAACAATGGAGGGATCTTGGTGATTTACATAACAGAAGAAAGTGGTGCCTCAAGTTTCTGACATGAGGACCTGGAGATAGCAAAGATACAGGGAATGTGGGGACTTTTTGATTGTCAACTTAATAGAATTTACAGTCACCATGGAAACAAATCTCCAGGTACCGCTATAAGGGATTTTCTGGATTGGGTTAATTGAGATAGAAGACCCACCTTAATGTGGCCAGCACCATTCCATAGGCTAAGGTCTCAGATGGAATAAAATGGAGAAAAGGAGTCAAGCCCCAGCCTGCATCCTGTGCTGCTTACTGATTGAGTACAATTTGACCGACAACTTCCTGCTTTTGCCACCAGTCTGGCCTGCCATGATGATGCCCTGTGCTTTCTTAACTGTAAGTCAAAATCTTTCCTTCCTTAAGTGACTTTTCTTAGGAATCTGATGCCAGCAAAATAACCATAAGTGAACATAGGCCGAGTAGGTTTTGTAGTCTAATTTCACCAAATAAATTCACTTTAATTTAAAAGAAATCATTGGGCTCTCTTCTCTCTTTTCATGGCTACTTTTAAAAATGCACAATGTTCCTCACTAAAGAAAGTATTACTCATTGAGAGTGAGTCACAGAGAACAGCACCAAGGTCAGCTGCTTTCTCTCTACAGCCCCCACTCCAACCTCACATCTCTCAAAGGAGACTACTCAGAACCGCTGGGAGATAGAATTCTAAGATGATACCAGTACCCCACGTCTTGGCATGCCCTTTCTCAATCATAGATGGTCTGACTGAATCAGCTGAACCTTTTGAAGAGGACCTGGATGTCAGAGATAGAAGAAATCAGGGATGTTTCTGGCTTTGGGTAAACAAGCTGCCAGGAGTTCTCTAGCTGCATGGAGAATGATCTTGGAAGAAGCTCCCATGTCCCAGATGAGACCGCTAGTCCCAGATCACTGCAATGTTTTGTGACCTTGAGCAAAGGACTGAGCCAAGGTCTACCAGTTTCCTAACCTACAGAAACAGTGATCTAATAAGCAGTGGCCTAAAGGCTCTAAGTGTGTGGAAATTTGTTATTCAGCAATGGATGGCTAGTATGGTAGTAGGTGATTCTGATTTCCTAAAGCTGGATTAAACACCATATTCAGCCTATCTTATTCTCTGCTTGTCGTGTTATTCCCACCCATGAAATGTGCTCGATCTGGTTGAGGTGTTCTGGTAATAATAACAGCAGATGCTGGGATGTTTGGATGAAAGCATGGCCAGCAGGCAGTGAAAGCCTAATAAGGCCCCAGTGGAATTTCTTTCCTCTAGGATGAAGGTGGACTTTTCCATTCCTCCAGTTTCAGCTTGCATGCATTGCTTTGCATGATGGGGAGGGGGTGTTGGGAAACAAATATCCCAAATGTGAGAAAAAGGCTGGTTGTTATGGGTCCCAGAAGGTGAAGAAAGAAAGCTGTTTTACTCTTTGGAGAGAAATGACTGTTAGCTGTGGACTTTGTGGAATCTGAGGTAGAACAAGGAAGCTTTTATTAAGTAGAGAGGGCTCAAGAGTCTGCATACACACCACTGTGAGTGGTGGGGTGTTCAGCACGTGAAACCTGGATTTGAGTCTCTGTCAAACTGTTCTAGTGTGTCTGGGAAGTAGAGCCTGTAAAAAAGACAGAGACTCGGGTAGTTTATTGTAAAGTGATCCCAGGATTCAGGAGTACAACAGAAGCGAATGTGAGACAGGGAAGGCAATGGAGCCAATGGAATGGTAGGGTAGCAAGGCTCTATGGTGGCTATGCATCTGCTTTTGTAAGGGTATTGGTGAAGGCTATAGAATGCTACCTAGAGGAGTCCAGTGAGGACTTGATGACCAGTGCATTTATCCACTGGCTTCTTCCCTCCAGGGGACAGTTATTTCCAGCATTAAGTACTGTTTATCCCCCGAACTTCTGGGCCACTTTTGCCTGAAGTAAAATCACAGTGAGGCCACATTGTAAGAGATGTGTGCATTCTCCAGCCATAGGGTCTGGCCTCCATGGTATCACTGAAATCTGAGGTGGGCCAAAGAGATGAGACCCAGTGTACTGAAAGCATCTGCTATAGATACACTACAAACTACATCTGCAGCAGCCAGGGAAACTCAGGCATCTGAGCAGAGAGAGAAAGAGACAGAGACAGAGACAGAGACAGAGACACAGAGACAGACAGAGAGACATATACAGAGACAGAGATAGACAGAGAATCCTTGAGAATGCACATATACACACAATTGCAAATTGCACACAAAATTCTCACACATTTCATAGAACTCATTCCTAAACCCATGGGGAACACCAATGTCCCAAACCCTGACTCTCACAATAGAATGTAGTTTTATGTCCATGTTCCGCTGCTGGAGAGGCAAATGCTTTCAAACACTGTCTGACTGCCAGGCATTTTGCCTCTGGGAAAGTCAGACTCTACTGAGAAGATGCTCAGACTATGGTGTGTTGTGCCTTCAGATTAGAAAGGGCTGCTTGAGGTCATAAAAATTGTTTTGACTTATTTCTTACAGGTGGCGAGTTAGGCACAGTGCTAGCAGTAAACAGGACCTGGATTGGATAGTTCCACAGACTTTAATGAAGAGAAAACTCAGAGCTGTGGTAGGGTTATAGGGAGTAGAAACAAATAGAGGCTAGCAGCGGGAGAAAGCAGAAAACAGGAACACAAGGCAGAATCAGTCATTTGACAGCTGAAGCTGAAGCCCTGAAGAAAGGGTGACAGAATAGGAGGGATCCTAGAGGAAGTTATAATTTTCTTATTACCACAGTAACAAATTACCACAAATTAAGTCTCAGAACAATGCAAGCTCTCTACCTTACAGTTACAGGACCCAAAATGAATGTTAAACGGCCAGACTCCAGGAGACTGCAATGTTGTAATCTTTCTAGAGGCTCTGAGGAAAGCTAATTTCTTTGCCTTTCTCGTTTTCTAGAAGCCACCCATATTATTTCCTGACTCACGGCCCTTTCCTTCCATCACTCTGACCTTCCATCTCTACATGGTCTACAGACTCCAGTCCTCTGTTTCCCTCTCATAAAGACCTTTGCGATTACACTGCACACAGGAAGATAATCTAGAGCACATCTTCAACCTTGAGGTTCTTAATCACACCTGCAATGTGACTTTTACTGTGTCTTTAACATAGACTCAGGTTCTGGTAAGTGGTACCTAGACATTTTGGGGGGAGGCCGGAATGTTGATCACAACACCAGAATAGATTAACAGCACCCACTGAAGATGTGGAGCCAGGAAGAGACCCTTCAGATCACCTGCCAGTGTCTTGTGAAATGGAATCTAATCAGAAATCAAGCAGTTGGTAAGGGGCACAGGAGATGTGTCCGGAGATGAGACGAGTGGAAATGGATGGATACTGGATTGAGTGGAAAGGAGATGGAGAACAACTAGCATAGGGACTGTGGCTAAGTGATGATCAATTTCATGCTGGAGACTTCAACCTGTTTCTATACTCAGGGAAATGATGGCCTTGAGTACCTATTGTGATACGTATTGAGGTTTCTTGGATGGAGGCTGTCAGGACAATCATCCTGACTCTGTGTAGTCAAAGTCATGAGTGAATTGAGATATTCTAACATGTTTTTGTTTATTCCAATCCTTTTTATGTTTCAGAATTCAACCTGAGTCTCACTTGCCCCAGGAACCTATTTTTGATGGCACCAACCCATAATGATCTATTCTATTTTTTTTGATTCACTAATTTATTTTACCAACACTTATTGGTCACTTGCTTTTGTAGTAGGAACTGGGCTAAGAACTTGGTAGTACAGAATTAAATGACACCAAGAAACCCAGAGTTTTCTGTGGGAACAAAGAAACAAAAAAATAAATAAAAACAAAAAAATAAAAGAAACAGAAAAACTAACACTTGATGAAAATCCTCAAAAATCTTCAAAACTGAACCATAAAAATGGAAGATGCAAACATATGTAAAAGCATGTTGTTGAGCAATGTCTTGGGAGTATCGGAGAAGAAAGAGAAGCTTAAAGAGTTTGAACACAGCACGGTACTCACATAGCAACTAGGTATGAAAATGCAGGACGCCTACCAGTATAAAGGCCTTGCATTCAAACTAAGTCTTGATGATGCTTTCCTGTCTCTAACAGGAAGCACTACAAGTCTTAATGCTCAGATGTGGCAGAAACAGAGTCTCATGTTAGGAAATCAATGCAAGGACGAGGGTATAAAGCTTTTTATAGAAGTCTTTAGTTGTTGGTTTAAAAGTATGTCCCTAGAGTTCGAGATTCCATTTGCCATCAGGTTTAGGGTGGGAAAGTGTGTGTGCAGGCATCTTCATCTTCATCCATAGTCACAATTTTCACCAGCTTTACATTTCAGACTTTAGTATAAAGTCATTGGGATTGAAGTGTGGCTCTCAGACTGCTTAGATACCACTGGTAAGGGAACTGGAATGAGGTCTTAGCTAAAGTTGATAGAGAGGTAGATGTGCAAGCAAAGGTGTGATTTGAACCTCTCTTCTGAACTGTTGTGGCAGGCTAGGCCTGGGAAATGGAGGGGAGTAGTCCAGTATCACATGGCTTCCTAGCTCTGGTTAGTTAGATCTGCTTTACAGGAAAGTTAGGCTAAACATGTCACTGAAGTAGATATGAAATCCATCCTGAACATTTGTGTCATTGGAGGTCAAAATGGCTGGTTGCTTCTTGAAAACTTCTTGTTTTATAGAAATTATATAAAAATGCATTCATTCGTTCAACAATCAATGTGAGTGGCTGGGAATGTAAATACAGGTCCATCCCAAACCTTGCCCTGAAAAGCTTCACAGCCTTGCTTACAGAGTACAGCAGGAGAAGGCACTTGTGTGTCCCTGAAAAGAGCAGTACTGCATGGTTCTCAGGGGTGAAGCTACCTACTCCTTGCTGCATGGGCTCCAAGTTCTCCCCATTTCTCCTGCCCCAACAGTGGACAGCCTCAGCATCTTACCACAATGAGGAAGATGGGAAGATTCCAAGTCACTTTGCCCCAGTCAGGGAATGTGCTCACTCAGCTGGGACTCAAACCTCAGACTGGGAGCTTGTGGGGCGCTTGGTGAGAAGAATAGAGAAAGCTTTTTTTTTTCCTTTTCAGCTTTTGACAGCCACTCTAAAATGTTGTTTTCTATTTAATTAGAGCCCTCAAATTAGTCTGTTTTGAAAAAGAAGTAGAAAATAGGAAGAGCAAAGTGTATGGGTTTTCGTTATGGTTCAAGAATAGCAAATGAGAACTGGCTCAAATTTGAATGTAATACAATCTCGGTTGGGGCTGTTCAGTCAGATGGATGGCCCTTCTCCAAGGCCAAGAAGAAGGGCTATTCAACAAAGCTTCAGAAGATCCCAAGAAGAGTTGCACAGTTAAGCTGCCCCCACCTTTGGCTTCCAAGTCTTCATACTCGGAATTATTTGAAACCTGCATGCTTCAGAGTTACCCAGGTGAAGGACACAGGGGACACAACTAAAAAAAAAAAACAAAAAAACACTTGTTGGAAAAGTAAACAAGGTTGCTAGGGAAAGAGCCCAACTTTGTCTTCTCAAAAATCTATGCGCACGTAGACATAGAAAAAGTGTAGGGGTGATGATGGGATCAAAAGATGACAAACTCTGTGCCAACAAAGGAATTCTAAGGATTTCTGGGGTTTCCCCTCCCCCTTGGTCTTCTTTTCCCTTGCCAAATAACTTTCCTTCTTGTAATTAAAGAGAAACCTTTGAGGAATCTGCAGGAAGATCAGTTTCTTTGTCTGTAAAAGCAGAAAAAATAACCATACTTGACATAAAATACTTAAGAAGAAAATACGTGCCATGTCACAGACCTTGAAACATAGCAGACGTTCAGTAGACAGTAGCTATGCTGCTGCGGTTTCATCAATCTACATTATGTTTTAGAACAGCCCTTTTCTTCAAATGAAAGCAGAGTATCAGTTTACACAAATGTGGTGGGATAATTTACAAATATATTAATTTATAGTCCGATAGCGCACAAGCCTGTTGCTCCAGGACCTCAGGGGCCATGTGCGGAGTGAATGAAATCACAGTGTGTGTTGTTAAGTACAACTCCAGTCTGGGTTTACAGACGTCTGGGAAGGCAGGCCCCCTCCCTCTCACCCCGAGGAGACAAAAGCAAACATTTGGAATGTAAAGATTTTAAGAGGAGACAAGTGAAAGGGAGGTAGGTCCTGAATGTTTGCGATACTTTGAAGAAGGGGGCCCAGTTGTTATGGATCCTGCTGTGGTGGGGAACCTGACCTCTGCTCCCAGATCTTATGACTGTGTAGGGTCCAGTCTTCTCAGAAAACTGCCTTAGTATGGTAGGTATGCTGATGTGCATTATTCAACATAGTCTGCGATATACATACACAATAGTTAACGTTTCAACTTCAGGGGACCATCATTTGCCTATTGGAGACTTCCTAATTTAGAAGTGCTCAGCTGAAATCCCACCGTCTTCCAGGGGAGGCTACTGCAAGCCCATCACTACTGGTGTCTCACTCTGTATCAGAAGCTTTCCCCGTAATTCCTCTACGGTGACCACGAGAGTGGGTTTTTATTGGTGACACGAGCAACTTACTGGATAGCTGAAGGAATGTCTGCAGTGGGCTGCCTCCTCACCTGCAGCAGATGCTGTCAGCATGTCACCCATGTCCCACTGTCCTTACACTTTGGGCATGTCATAATGCCATCTCTGCCAAATGCCAGCAGATGCACTTGCTAGTGTATTAGTTTTCTTTTGTCATTAGAGCCCACTCTGCTGTCCATGTGGGCAGCCAATAGAGCCAGGAATCTGATTCCTTCTGACTATCCCTTGATAAATAGCTAATCAGAGTTGGTAAATAAATATCCCCAGCTTCCTCACCACTCAGATGGGATAACTCAGAAGCATATGTCCGATACTGGCTCCCAGCATTTTTTCCTGTAGATTTAAGCTGAAGTTGCCAATAGTGGTAATTGTCTTGATACTCCTTTCACTTGCTGGCCTTCCTGAGATTCACTGATTTATTCTTTCTGGTGCTTCTTTCACCTCTTAATTGGACTACATGCAATTAAACCCCAGCTTAAAGGAAAACCCATGTGAGGACATGGCTAGAACATAAGAGTGTAAGAAGCCAGAGTTCATGTCCACAGGCAGTTAGAGGCTAAACCTCTAGATGCTCTTGTATCCAGCCTTGAAGATAACGCTGCTCCAAGATCAAGACTTGAGGATTTGGTCTTCGGAAGTTTGAAGTTGTCCTTAATATCCTAAAGGAAGAAGATGATTGGAAAACCTGCAATAACAGAGACTGCTGGATTTTCAAGCCTATGGGTTATGTAAACTGCACCCATGCTTTCCTTTTAAAATTAATAAATGCCCATGGAAGTGACAGAGTGTGTTCTTAGATTCCCATTCTGCTGGCTGGTTATAGGAAGGGCAGTTAATACTCCTTCATCTCAAAGTCTCTGGTGGCCACAACTGTCTGTCAAAGAACTCAGAAACAGCCATTGGCAAAACTCATTTTGTAATTTCAGGGGAGTCATCCCTAAATACCAAGAGCCATAGTTTTAAGAGCCTGGGAAAAGGACCCTGACTCAGCTTGTCCCTAATGGCCATAGCAGCTTTCAAGATCCTGTGTAGCAAGCTAGAGATAGATCAATGATTAAGATCCCTTGCTGCTTTTCCAGAGAACTTAAATTTGTTTCCCAGCACCCATGTCAGGAGGCTCACAACCAGTTGTAACACCAGCTCCAGGGCACTTACTGCCCTCTTCTGGCTTTCACATACATGTGCACTGCTCACAATGTATACATAAATAAAAATAACTCAAATCTTTTCAAAGAGTCTATGCAAGCCTTGACAAGGACCGTATTTGTATACCAGTTGGTAACATTGAGGGCTGCACACACTCTCAGGTTCCTTCAGATGTCCAGACTGATTATGGTACTCAAACCCTTTACACAGCCTTGAAACAGGGCACAGTGACTAGTAACTGAGATGGAGTTTTCTACCACTTCAAACAAGATTAGGTTAAATAGAGTAGAATAACGTATAATTCACTTCTTATAGTCAGGCTTAGATTTGTCTATATTTTTTCTGTACTGCTAATGAAACTTACACTACATCCTGACTTGTTAGGCTCTCTAAAATGCACATTGATTTAACCTGATTTCAAACTCATCACATCTACCCTACACCGAGTATGATGGCTATTCTTGGTTGTCAACTTGACTACAACTGAGATTAACTAAAACCCCAAATTGGGGCACATCTGTGAGAGATTTTTGCTTATTTTGAAGTGGGAAGATCAACTTCTGAACCAGAACTTTGAGGTGGGAAAATACACCTTTACTATAGGTCTTTCGAGGTCAGAAGATTCACCTCTTATCTGGGCCACACCTTCTGCTGGCAGCCCACATAAAAGACGTGGAAGAAGGAAGTTGCTCTCTTTGATGCCTTGCTCTCACCCTCACTAGCAAGTCCATCCCTTCACTGGCATTAGACTACTACTTCTTTGGGATTCCAGCATCTACTGAAGACCAGCTGAGACATTCGACCTTGTAAACTGAGCAACTTCAGGATTCTTGGACCTTTCATTCATAGGCAGCCATTGTTGGATTAGCTGGACCACAGTATGTAAATCATAAGTCCCCATTCTCTCCCTCTCCCCCCCTCCCCCGGCCGCCTCTTTATATATATCTTGTGTCTACTTCCACATTCTGTTTCTGTCTGTAGGGATTATGGACCACTAAAGCCTTCTGAATACTTGGATTAAAGGTGCTTGCTGTGACTGCTTTCTGAATACTGGGATTAAAGGTGTGTACCAACATTGTTTTTGTTGTTTGTTTTGTTTTGTTTTTCGTTTTTTGAGACTGATTTTCTCTGTTATAACTCTGGCTGTCCTGGAACACACTCTGTAGACCAGGGTGGCCTTGAATTCACAGAGATCTACCTACCTCTGTTCTGGGAGGTGCTGAAATTAAAGTGCTGGGATGAAAGGCATGCACCACCACTGCCAGCCTCAACATTCTTTCTACATTCTATCTGGACCACAAAGGCCTCCGAATGTGATTCAGTCATATAACCACCTAGGAGATAGTCCCTTCCTAGCTTTCACACAGGTCTATTCCTTTACAAACACAATAAGTTCTATAAATTCTATACGTTCTCTTATTCTAGATTCTAGAGTCTAGAGAACCTGACTAATACAGCAAGTGTTTTCCATCTCTGGCTGGGATCCTGCCACACCTTACCACTCATTCTCAAAACCACAGACCCCATAATTGATTCTCCTTACTTAAACCAGAATGATCCTTGGTTTGTAAGGATGAGTCAATTGTTAAGAGAACTTGCTGCTTTCCCACAGGAACTGAGTTTGTATCATAGCACCCACACAGTGGTTCACAAACACCTATAATTCCAATACCAGTGGTTCTTACTCCCTCTTCTGTCCACCCTGGTCACTTGTACACAAGTAGCATATACTCACACAAACATGTGTACATAAATAAAACTTAAAAAAAGATAATGGAATGATTTCAAGCCAAGCTCTGAGTACCGCACGGTATGAAGATGAAAATGCTACTCTTAGGGCTCACATGAAGAATGCTTGCTCTTCAGTTGGTAGTGCTGTATTGGGAGGTGATTGGAACATTAGGATGTGGGATTAGCTAGAGGAATTTGATCAGAATGGATAATACCTATGAAGGTTGTAAGTCATCCCTGGTCCCTCCTCAACCTCTGTGTGCTACCATGCAGTGTGAGGTGAGTAGCTTCTCTCACAAGCTCCTGCTACCACCATGTTCTGTCTCAGCATGAGCCCAGAATCAACAGAGCTAAGAACTACAGACAGAAAACACTGAAGCCATAAACCAAAAGAAAGCATTCCTCTTTTAAGTTGTTTCTCCTGGGTATCTTGTCGTAGCTACAGAAATCTAACAAAGAGCATATGCCACCCTTCCTGTGTCTTCTCACTGTTTTAAGGGAAAGAACTGAATCCAGTAAGGTAGTTCAAGAAGTGGCTTCCACTGTCATCTCTTTAGTGTCTCTATACACTCCACCTGGACATCCTTTGGTTCCAAGACACACTGAATTTATTTTAACTTAGTCTTTTTTTTTTTTTTTTTGCTGCTGCTACAACAAAGTACCACAGCTGGGTAATTTATAAAGATTGAGCAATGTCTTAAAATTTTTGAGTCTGAGAAGTCCAATACCAAGGTGCTGGCAAAGTAGTGAGGGCCTTCTTATTGTGTTATAATATAATGAAGGGTGTCATGTGATGACACAATAAAGAAACTCCCTCTACAACTGACGTATTCCCAGGTTAAGGATATTAATCCATTGACAAGGACAGTGCTCCTACAACGTAGTCATCTTCTTTCAAAAAGATTTATTTTGTATTCTTTTTAATTATCTCTATTGAGCTATCTGTGTAGGGAGTAAGTACAAGTAAATGCAGGTACCTGTGGAGGCCAGAGGCATCAGAGTCTCCTGGATCTGGAGTTATAGGCGGTTGTGAGCTGCCAGACATGGGTGCCTGGCAGGAAATAAACTCACATCCTTTGCAAGAGCAGCTTTGTGCTTTTAATCACTGAGCCATCACTCTACTCTTACCACACATTTCCCCTTAAAGATCCCACCTCTCAATACTGTCACAGTGGAAATCACATATTAACATGACGTTTGGAAGGGACATTTAAACAATGAAGTCTTTTATGTCCAGAATGTGGCATAGACAGCCTGTGGGTTTTTGCAAGTACTCTTCCACTCCTTGTTCACTTCCTTAATCTGCTCATTCTCACTCTTTCTTAAATTATCAGCTGCTCAACCTCTTCCTCAGGAAACCTATTACTGGCACATCATCACTCCCCAGATCGGATAAGGACTCCAAGTCATTGTGATCTAGTGACAGAAAATGGACCCTCAAAATGATATCTTAATCCCTAGAGGCTGTAGGTATTACTTTATATATGGCAAAGACTTTGCTGATGAGATTGAATTAATGATCTTGAGACGAAAAGATTGTCCTGTCTTCTCCAGATGGTCTCTATATGTAATTAAATGTATCTTTTCCAAAAATAAATCCAGAGGGAGCTTGTAGAACCTCTCCACAGAGGAAAAGGCCAGGTGAAGAGAGAGAAGAAAGTCTTGAAAATTCTGGTCTTACTGGAGAGATATGGACACAAATCCACAAAGGCCAGCAACTATGAGACAACATATGAGTCAAGAAAAAGAACACAGCCCAGTGATGGTGATTTGGGACTTGTAGAAGCTACAACTAAAAAAGAATAAATCCCTTCTTAAACTACAAAGTATATAATAATTTGTTACAGTAACCTAAGGAAAACACTTACGTACCAGGCATCACAGTTCATTGTACATTAGTGTTACCATTTCATTAATATCTGTCAGAGATTTAACTTCAGCTTCGTAGACCATAGAATTAAAAACATTGACTAATTTGCATAAGAATATATATATATTTGTTTTTACTAGATCTTATTAAAATTTAGATCTTCCTTCTATTAACTATGTAGGCAATAGGCTATAATAGCATTGTATACCTTTGACTTTGTTACCAGGATGCCACAGATTTTATTTAATGATATAGCTTTTGTAAGTACCTTAGTATTCTATTTTTACTCATCTCCACCATGAAATTAATTAGACTTACCACTAGATCTGATTAATGTATTAATTAAAAACACATACATTACTATATCACAAATGTTTTTTTTAAATATTTCAGTAATTGGTGCAATATTAGTTTCCTTTATGAGTTTAACTATTTTATGTGTTGTAGTTTTGAAAACCCAATTATGGCAAATGATTCAGAGAACTCACTCGATGTCAAAATGATATGTGGTATGCGAAAGATTAATGCTCCTGTATTGGACACAGCTTCCAGAAAAAACAGAGGTCCTCTGTGTGGACCGTCTTGTCTCGCACGTGTAGAAGTATACCCTCTGTTTAGTAGAAGCTCAATAAAGATTAGTTTGATAAACATGTGAATCAATGGATGAGCAATGGAAAACCTGTTAAGACAGGACAGAGAAGGTAAATTCAGCACTAAGAAGTGCCCTTTCTGACTGGAAGTCCACACAGAAAGAACAATTAAGCAGGCATATCCAACACGTCCCATGGGAAACATATCACATGCCTCCTAGGTTAGCTATGAACAGGGCTCAACTCAAAATCACAAAATTACTTAACGAGACTTTTTGTGATTTTTTTTTTTTTACTTGATAGTTCAGTTTTCATACATGAACTTGGGAAACGGCATCATGCCATGATGCCAAACGGTAGGACATTCCTAATAGAGCTGCCAATGAGGGGCATTATCTAGTGCTGGATCTTGTTCAGAGACCAAGAACAGTCTACTTGTTGTGAAGAAGTTTGTCCTTTTTGATCCATTCAACTTTCCATGTACTTTTCATGTACTTGGGAAAGAAAAAGGAAGTCACTCAATGACCTAATCAATTGTCATATAATATCCTACTGCCAAAAACGGTGGAGTCAACCACAAAAACTTTATTATGTGCACGGTTTATGCTAGTTAAGATTTCAAATACATACAGTTGACATACGTCCATTGAGATGGCTTTAAAATGTCCCTGTTTCACAATGTATCTTGAGTTGGGAGACATAAGCGGCTAGATGAATTCATGGCTGGGGACAGAGATCATCTAGATTCTTCTTTACTAACACCTCTAGTAGCCTGGGTTGATTTAAAGACTTGGTTCCCCAGTATATCCCCAGAACATCTATACCTATATAAAGCTTCCATGGTTGCTTGGGCTTCTCTTAGCAATAACAGCTAACTTCTGACAGGGACATCCTTAGCGAGAGTACCTAGAGAATAAGCACTTCAACAGGCATAGATGAATAAGCCTAATAGTATATGGCCTATTCTTGGACTTCACAGATAAAACATGCTTCTACCATACTCTTGGTCCAAGTATTCCCAAGCCTGCACGATTCATGAGGAAGAGAATCAGTTTCCCACCTCTAAATAAGAATTTAAATGTTGTCTAAGAATTTAAAGTTGTTGTTGTTGTTGTTTTTTTAATCTTAAAGCCTGCACAGTCAGGTTGAAGTAAGAGGTGTCAAAGGCAAATCACCCATGTATTTGAAATCCTCCTGGAACTTCCCTTGACGGAGTTGGACCTTCATCGAATGCAGATGAAGCTCTGGATGTTTGATATCGACTCAGTTCAAGAATGATTCATGTGATTGTTGCTGCCATATCCAGAGGATGAAATGGAAGGGAAGACAGCTGAAATATTAATCTATGGAGGCCTGTCTTTTCATGGGCTCTTATAAATTATACAAAGCGAGTCACTGGTTTTAAGTGGATTAGCTGCCCATCATGTAGGCAAGGTCATGGCCCTGTGCTCTAGTTAAGGAAGATTGTTTCCCTCTAGTTTAAATGATAATATATCTAGAGAAACTTTGAACTTAAACACAAGTAGGCAAGCTGAAATCTTTTATCATGAAACAAATGCATTTCCTAATAATGAGGCACAGTAGTAACTTCTTAAATTCCAGAGGACTAAAGTCAGAACTGAAAAACAACACAAAATTTCAGTCTATTATTAGCCATAGAATTTAAGCCTTACTAGTTTCTAAAATTTGCTAGACTAGAGAAAAATCACTGGTATTAATAACTTCATAGTGGACTAACTAGGTCATGTAAGATTATCCAATGATTGGCATAATGGCTTTAATATCATATCTTTCGTAATAGTACGACCACATTTATATATTTGAAGAGTTCCTTTAAATTTAGGGAGGGAAAACAATGTCTATTCTGTCATTTTATATTCATAATTGCACCTTAAGATGGAAAAGGAAGTAAAAGTATCTCAGAAATGAAGAAAATAAAGCACTAAGAGATTTAATGAATTATTCCCAGTTATCCAATAAATTGTCAGACCAGACCCTAGAATCAACACCCTCAACCTGGTCCCCAGGTAAGCAGATAGTACTCTCATCCTGCAACATCCTGTGTGGTCCCCAAGTGAATGAGCCCCAAATTAAAGATGTTCCCAGTTTCTTCCTAGGTATACTCTCTTAAAGATCATAGGCTAAGAAACGAGGAAACAGTCTTCAAAACTTCCTTCCTAGTAAGCGTACTTTTCAAATCTACTATACAAATTAAAATCTTCTGGACTTGTGACTCTTCAGAGATTTTTTTTAACTATAACAGTAGGTGGCTGTCAAGCTTATGAGTTTGAGAGCCTCCTTGCACTTTGCCTTTTGCTATTGTCAATTAATCTGTGCACAACCCCTAGTCTTAAATTTCATAATTTAGTTACATGCACAAGACTGTTATCTAATGGCCTATTCTGGGCCTTTCTCCTTTTGTATTAGTTACTTTTCTGTTGCTTTGACAAAACATTTTGAAAAAAAAAATAAAGCAAATTGTAAAGGAAAGAGTTAATTTGGGCTGACAGATCTAGAGGGTTAACAGTCCATCCATGATGGGAGTGGAGAGGCAGGGAAACCAATGGCAGGCATGTTGGCCAGAGCAATAAGGCTGACTGACTGTAAACAGGAAGAAGAGAAGGGCAACAGGAAGTAGGTTAAAACGTTAAACTTTCAAAGCGCACCTCAAATGATGTACTTTCTCTAGCAAGGCCACATGTCCCAAACTGCTCTCGAACAGTGCCACCAACTTGAGACCAAGTGTTGTGTTCAAACATCTGAGATTATGTGGGACATTTCTCATTTAAACCACCACATCCTCCACGTCTAATTCATCATCAAATCCTCTTTGATATTCATAAACATGCTTCTCAGCCATGGATATACTGGCAAATAAAACAAGCAATTCTAACCACTGCCAAAACAACAACAAACAACAACAAAACCAAAAACCAAACAATTCATCATTCTTCTGATTTGTAATGTTTGCCAATTTCTACAATGTAAATACAGAAGTGAAGGACATGTTGTTGTTGAATATGAAGCCGGGGAAGAGATGTGCACAGTTCACCTTTGTAAGCCAGTTCAATCAGCTCTGGCATACTGCTGATTCATTCTGCTTCTCCTCTAACTCCTTGCTATGATTGATTTTAGTACACAGTAAATCACTTTCCAGAAGGATTTGTGCAGTATCTTTCTAGTTGGTCTGTCTCCCTCTAGTTTTAAAATCTTGTCACACATATCATATTTGCTATTCCCCACCTACTTATCACTCAGCAACCAAAGCAACTTTCCAAACCAGACATCCTACGATATCTTCTTGTTTATTTGATGCCCAAACCTGGTTCTTTGGCACAGCATAAACACCAGGATAGCACTCAAATCCCTTTAAGGTCTAACACAGTGGTTCTCAATGCTGGTTGAACCTTATAATCATCTAAGGAGTATGTCTTTCTTTAAACATTTTCTTTTGCTCATTGTGAAGTTTTGGCATCAATCCTGGTATTGCATTCACATATAATTTATCTTGATTACTGGGAATTTTGGTTTTGTTTTCCTAAAAAGAATATTTTATGTGTTTGAGTGTTTTGGGTGCATGCATGTATGTGTTTCACATGTAGTACCCATGGAAGGCAAAAGGGCACATCAGAGTTATAGGTAGTTATGAACTGCCACATGAGCGCTGTAAACTTAAGCCAGGTTCTCCATAAGAACAGCAGATGTTCTTAAGCACTGAACAACCTCTCCAGCCCAGCTGCGGAGGTTTTGGGATGTCCTCTTAAATTTTTTACTCGAGGCAAGCACCTCACTTGTTTTCCTCCATGCCACCTGACGGATTTTTTAATTTGTGTAATTTAATTAGGGAAGTCAGCACAGCATCCTGAATCTGTTTCAGTAGAACCTGAGGAAGTGATACCAAGCATCAAAATTTTTCATGTGCCTGGCTAATTCTAGAATTCTAATGCTCGATGATGTTTGAAAGCTACTATCCAATTTTCTTGACTTTCTAGATTCATCTCTTGCCATGTACTGTCCAGCAACAGTAGTCAGTAGATCCTGGGATGAACTATGCATTTCTTCCCCAAGGAACTGGTGTTTGCTGTTCACTCTGATGACAGTACTCTTGCTCCCTTTTGAAAACTATTCTTCATCCCTCTAAAATGTTTTTTTCTGGGTGTCCCCATCCCACATCATGCATCACTGATTGGATTAGCCATCTATTGCTGTGTAACAAATTCCCACAAATCTAACAGCTACAAGCAACATAATATTGATTATCTCACTGGGTCTGGGGTCAGGAGCCAGGCCACAACTTTAGTTGAGTTCTTTACTTCAGAGTCCTCTATGAGACTGCAAACACATTGTTAGCTAGGCCTGGGGTCTCATCTCCACACTCATGGCTGCCCTGCCTCTTCAGTCCTTTTGACATAAGGTGAAGACTTGAGGCTAGAATGTCTTTCTAGTCATCTGCCTCTGTTCCTTCAGCTCTGTGGCTGCCTTTCTGCCCCGTGTCACTGAGGGTTGGAATTCTACAAAAACAGTTTCCTAGATGCCTTTGCCAGCTGATTTTCAGGCAGTTTCTAGAAACTGGAAGAACTGCTGGGTACTGGAAATGCGAAAGGAAAATAGAAGACATTTTTATTTTTTTCCGTTTCTGGTGGCATCTTAATCAGCACTGGGCAGCTCCAGGTTCCAGCAATTTGTGTGATTCAGAAAGGCCTCTGGAATTTTCAGTGATGGCTCAGTTCCAACCCTGTCAAATGTTCCAGACATGTCAGTGGTAAGTGGATTCTGGGCTCTGGCGACCTGCCTCCTGCTCTGTAGCTCAAGCCTAGGGGTGTCTGTGACTTCCTGCAATTAGTCACTAATCTCTCGGGTACCTCATGTCACAGGTTGGGTTCTCTGGAACCTGACACTGAACTGTAGTTTGGCAGGTGTAACAACTGGGAGAGTGAGGGAGAGGGAACAGGGTTGGGCAGAAGGGTGGGTGAAACTGGGATGCAGGTCTGTGAAAGGCTTAGTCAACCCCACAGGAGCTTTACAGTACATAGGGCCCATCAGTTAGTTATCTGGCAGTGGGCCAAAATAGTGCTCCAAGAGAGCATGGCTTTGGGCAAGATGTTCAAAAGCTGAGGCAGGCCCTGAAGAGGGCTGATAGCTGGAGGCTGTTTGCCGGCAGAACTCCCAGCAGGTGGGACAAGATCTTCCTTGAAGAGGGTTTGGAGTGGCGCTTCTCCATATCTTCCATATATCCCTCCTCCCAGACCCTTGAACACATTTATAAGCAATTCCACGTGTCTGGTTTCCTTTCTTTTAAAATACCTGGAGCACTTTATACTGCCTTGGCTGAACATGAACTAATACAGAAGGCGCAGTGCCACCTATGAAATGAGAAGGTAATTTCTCATTTATCATACAAATCTAGGAGAGAGACAGGGCAAAGGAAAACTCTGGCAGCGAGAGAAGGAAAGAGTGTCTCAGAAAGAGAGAAGGGCCAAAAGTCAGAAGGTGGCCTGACATGCGCATGCCTTCCATACACCCGTAAGCATCACAGTTGAGACACACAGCAACAGAGGGATCTAGAAATGCTAAGAGAGCTTGGGAGAACCTTAAGCCTGGGGCAGATGTGTTGTTTCTAGCTTCCCAGGGAAATGTGCAAGCTACTCAGAAGTAAACCCAGCATCATGTTAGCGTACTATGCTCCCACAAAGGTACTGATTTTAAACCAAAGAAGGAAGGAGAAAGGAACCAAGCCAACCAGACTATGTACACTTGTCTTTAAGAGTGTTCTCAGGTACTGAATTCCAGTTCCCCAAGGGCTGGGAAACATGGTGTTGACTTAGCTATGTTGCCACAGGAAGTAATATAATACTCTATTTATCAGGAAGAAAGGGAGAATAGATATTCAGTAAGCAATTATCAGACTTGACCACAGAAGGTGATAATAAATTGTAAAACGTGAGTATTTTCTTCTTTTGCTAAAAACTCAGACTTCACATTGTTATGTCTCTCCCCTTGATTTTTCAAAAGTGTATTGATTGGTAAAATCCCAAATCCAAACCCACTCTTTTTAACCATTTTCCTGTATGAGTTTGGACTGAAGAATAGAAGATAATTAGATGAAAATTAGCAACTATAATTGATCAATTTACATTGAATTGTTGAAGAGAAAAGACAAAGAGACCTGCCTATTATCCAGGTAGCCTTTCTTTCTTGAGTTCCACAAAGAGGCCTTTACCACTGCGGGTAGTAGCCATTTTAGAGTGGGCAGTGGTGCATCATGGGACTCTCTAGTCTCCAGTCTCATCCCTTGTCCTCATCACTTGACTGTACCCTAGTGATCCTGAATGGCTTACTTGGCATTTATCTATCATATGGCCTTCACATCCATCTCAGTCTTCTCCCACTCTGGAGAAAGCTTCTTCTGACTCTTCAAGGTCAATCCAAATGCTATTGTCCCTGCACAAGTTTCTGGCATTCCTCTCAACTGGACCTCACTCCTCTCCCCTGAGCGCTCAGGGAGCTATAGTGATACTCCATTAGGACAAGTCCCATGACTAATCCATAGTATGGGTGTGTGCTTGATTTCTCTAAGTCAAGACCTTTGCCCTATTTATCACTGTAAGCCCAGGCCCTAGGACAGTATCTGGTAAAAGGAAGCTACTCAGTACCTGCTTGTTGGTAAAATATATGATGGATAAACATTATAATTAATGGTTGTAGAGTGAATGAATATACTAAAAGAAATGCAAGATATAAAAGGGTCAATCAGGTCAGCAAGATAGCTTAGCAG
The DNA here is from genome assembly GCA_026225945.1 of Cricetomys ansorgei. Lineage (NCBI taxonomy): Eukaryota > Metazoa > Chordata > Mammalia > Rodentia > Nesomyidae > Cricetomys > Cricetomys ansorgei. The sequence continues at coordinate 3,882,023 of JAMJFZ010000736.1, forward strand.
GTGAAGGAGGTGAAGGTGTTTGCTGCCAAGCATAATGAATGAGTTTGATCCCCAGGATCCAAATGGTGGAAGAAGAGAAGCTACTTCAGCAAGTTTTTCTGTGGTCTTCGCATGTGTGTTGTGGTGTATACTTGTGTGAACACATACACACACACACAGAGTACATAAATGAAATGCAAAACAAAAGAAGTGGTAAAGAAGGAATGGTGGACGAAGGGAAGGAGGGATGGGAAGGACAGAAGGGGAGAGAAAAGGAAGGAAGGAAGGAAGGAAGAGAGGGAGGGAGGGAGGAAAAGGAGGAAAGGAGGGAGGAAGGGAGGGAGGAGGGAAGGAAGAAAGGAAGGAGAGAGGGAGGGGAAGACAGAGAGAAAGGAAAAACATGAATGAGAGGCTGAGCGACCCTGCAGATCACTCTGCATGAGCATCCCTGGCATGGGCATTGACAGCCTGGGGGTGGAGCACTCTCACTCAGCGGTGCTCACACCTTCTCTTTTTCTGAGTTTCCCTGACAGGAGCCCTCTCTTGTCACTGCTCATTATCTGTTCTATATCTGAGTTGCCTTGTATCCTCTTTCCCACAGATAAAGAAGGGAATCCGACTTCGAAGGCTCAGCATGACCACGGGGAAGAGCAAGCTTCAGCTGACTGCACTCCAGACAGCAGCTGCAGCACAGTGACTGGCGGAGACAGGTCTCTCTGAGGTAGACAAAGATGGAAGCACAATCCAGGAGGGATCTGGCAGGGGGACTTGTCATTTGACAGGAGGAAGGCCCTGTGTCTTCCCACAAGAGAAGCAGACAGTCAGGGTATAAATGTAAAACCAAAAACAAAAAAAGGCTCTTTGGCCAAATGTGAGAGTCATGTTTGGCTGGGCTTTAATGTTAAAAAAAAATGCAACAAACTAAGCAAGCCACTAACCAAATAGGCAGAGAGATAATGTAAAGCCAAGTAAAACAATCCCTGCTGCCTTAACTGGGGAAAGCGGCTGGTTTGAGTTAGGGGGGAAGCTTATCTTTTCTAAGACCACATTGCATTTGCTTTCAGCAGCTTTTACAAAAATATAAGGGCAGGCTAAAACTCTGATTCTGATAATAATTGGATCTCTTCCCTCCTTCCGTCCCCCCTCCCTTCCCCCTCCCTCTGCTCTCTCTTTTCTCTTCCCTCCCAATCCCTTGTCTGCCTCCATCCTCTCAGAATTCACTCACGCTTTCCTGGTCTCTTTCACTGTGTCCTCCTCTTATATCACCCCTAGCCACCCGGCCAGGCCCCAGTGCCATGTGTCCTCTCTCAGGTGTCGCCCTTTGATTGGGAAGGAAGTAGGAATCTCAGTTCTTAGAAAGAAAGACCCTATTCAGTAGCTGTGATATCAGCCAGGAACTCCATTTCCCTCCTGTGATGTCATACCCAGGGCTAGAATCAGATTGAGTATTTGGGGACAGGAGACGTAAGACATTTCATCTCAAGGCATTTAACGGGCACTAACTAATCCATTCTCCCTGGTGCAGGAAGTGGTTTCTTGCTCTCATGAAGGTGTATCTGGGTTCCTAGCCCCTTAGCACACACAGAACTTCTCTTTGTTAGAATGAAAAGGAGAGCAGGGTGAAGCAAAGCCCGTCTACTGTATTTGATTGGCATTCTTTGTGTAAGCCCTTTGTCCTGGAACGGCACCTTCTTAGCAGATTCCAAGTCACGCCTTCTATTTCAGGCTTGACCTGCACAGAGATAACTATTTCCACCCATTTCTCCTTCCAGCTAATGGAAATGTGACACTAAAAAGTAAATCCAAATCTCTATTAAACAATGGATAGAGAAGGCGGACATCCAAATGGCACAAGGTGAGAAGGAGCCTAATTGGGCTGCTCCCCAAATAGGGTAATGTCTGTAAGCAGACTGACCTCCGAGAGAAAGCAGAGCTGTTGAAATTAAGATTTAGGAGGTCATGTGTGTATGTGTGCCCCAGCATGTGTGAAGGAAGAGAAGGCAGGAACCAATAGTTTATGAGAGCATGCCCTAAATCACCATTAAAGGTAATCCAGTCACTGTGCTGATCTTGCCCCAGAAGGTCCGATTTACTTTTAGAATCATTTTATTTATGTGTATAAATGTTTTGTCTGCATGTATGTATGTACACCATGCGCGTGCCTGGTGCCCATGGAGGTTAAAAGGGAGAAGACCTCCCCTGGAACTGGAGTTATAGATGGTTATGAAACACCATGTGGGTGCTGGAACTGAACCCAGGTCCTTTGCAAGAACAAGTGTTCCCCCCTCTCTCTCTTTCTAATCTATCTATCTATCTCTCTGGTTTTCCAAGACAGGGGTTCTCTGTTGTAACTCTGGCTGTCCTGAAACTCACTCTGTAGACCAGGCTGTCCTCGAACTCACAGAGATCCACCTGCCTCTGCCTCCAGAGTGCTGGGATTAAAGATGTGTACCAGGACCTCCCAGCTACGAAGAAGTGTTCTTAACCACCAAGCCATCTCTGCAGCCCCAAACGAGGGGCTGCATTTTTAAATGATTCTGTCTTATGAGTTCTCCATACCACTTTTGATTATAGAAGACCATTAAGACCTTCTGGATTTCTATGGATCTGCGTCTTCCCAGATTGCTACTTTGCTGGGAAGGCAGGAGTAATCTCATTTGGTTGTCCTCAAGCCAGATCACGGTGTTAGCCAGGTGCCTCGCATCTGCATGCTGGAGACCTTAGCCATCTAGCACACAATAAGTACCAACTAAGTCATGATGGTTAGTTTAAGGAGGATGTCCTGGGAATGCAACTCTGTTTTCTCTTTCTTTTAGAGTTATACAATTTCAAAGCTGAGAGGGCCAGTGATAGCCACCTGAGTTAGCTTGTTCATCTCATAAGAAACTGAAGTCTCACAGAGTAATGGTTCTCAGGAAGCTACCCAGCTGTGTCTTAGTACGTGATTCTTTGTAATGTATTCCTGGTCATCTAGGTCAAGATATGTGAGGGAAAGACTCCACTTTTCAAATTCCTTTCTATCTAGCTATAAAATAAACCTTTTCTTGACAAATTTGGTTAGTTCCTCTGCCTGCACTTTCCATGCCTTCCTCCCTATTACTCTGTTTCCTCTCCAGGAACTGGGAATTCAGGTACCGCAACTCAAGTAAGTTTCTGTTGTACAAATCAGGATTCTCTAGAAAAGCAGAACCAATTGAATAGATAGATGTACATAGGATATACAATGATATAGATGGAAACTATGTAGCTGTTGTAGGCATAGGCATATTGAAAAAGATTTACTTGAATTATTCAACCACAAGACTGTGGAGGCTAAGAAATCCTATGATCTGTGATCTGTGAGCTAGAGGCCTGGGAGAGCCAATGTATAGTCCTAGGTCAAACCCAAAGGCCTGAGAACCAGGGAAGCCAATAGTATAATTTTTGTTCTGAGTCTGAAGACCCAAGATCTCAGAGCACATATATTCAAGACAGGAGAAGATGGATGTCCCAACCAAAGTACACGGTTCATCTTTCTTCCATTTTTTGATTCTATTTGGGCCCCTTGTGATATGACACTTGTTCACAGTGGTGATAGCAACCCCCTTGACACAGTCTACCAATTCAAATACCATTCTATCCTATCCACACCCGCACAGATGCACTCTTTATGAGTCACGTTGTCCTTTGTGTCCTTGGGATCAAAGAAGTGATCCCACAGATTCTTCCAATGTCCTTTTCTTTCTCTAAAAATAGTCCAATTATATTTTAACATGCTCTAAAATTCATATATTACTCATATTTTCATTGTCTCAATTAATTTCAATGCCTTCCATATTAGTCTTCTACTGCTGTCTAAAACTTTATCACAAAAATTTAGCAAATTAGTTTTTGAGGACCAGGAACCTAGATGTGGCCTAATTGGTCCTCTATTAGTCATCTCTCATAAGCCTGCAATCAAGGTGCCACTTGGGCCATAGTTCCATCTGAAGACCAAACTTGGGAAAGGTATGCTTTAAAGTTCATTCATATGGCTGATTTCAAACTTCAAAAGTCCACTTCCAAGTAGATTCAATCGTATTAACCTTTCTGCAGGGTTGTCCCATGATGTGGCAGTTGGCTACCTCCAAGCAAGTAATGTATGAGAGTATGTGAAGAAGCATCCAGAATAGAAGCCATAATCTTTTTGGTGAACCTAATCTTGGAGTCCATATCCTACTGCTTCTGCCATATTTTGTCAATCAGAAGTGAGTCACTAGGACTAGCATACCCTTAAGGGACAGAGATTTTCACAAGGGTATGACTACCAGAAGGCGGAGCTCATGGGAAGACAGTGTTCATAGAGACTGTCGGTCATAACTTCCTCTGTCAGAATAATACTTAAAGTTCACTGAATAGATATTTAGAGCAGGTACCCTGTATTTTCTATACCCTTTTGTTCTCTTTATGTTTCTGGATACCATCTGATTGAACAGAGAATCTGAAGCCATCCCTCTTCCTAGCAAGTGCTTATACTGGTAACTAAGACGAAACTTATCACCAGCTTGCAAATTCTTTGAAGGCAGAAAACTGTTCCTACACTTTGCAGTGAAAGGGGTAGCACGTCAATGAAGATACCACTGGTAACTGACTAAATCTATAATGGCATAAAAGAGAGAGCTCTGGCATGACTCTCTGGTACCTCTACTCTAATTCTGACTGATTTAATCATTTTGACCTTGGGCAAATAGAAACTTCATGGGGCCCCAGTCTGTCCTTTACCTTAAAACATAGAGATTAGACCAGAACTTTAAGACTCCTGAATGCTCTTATGGTGGTTACCCTCTTTATGCTGAGCATGTCTCTCTTTTCCTGCCTCTGGGCCTTCTCTAATCAGGTGTGAGTTTGTCTGTTCTGTGTATTTGAACAGCTTATAAAAGGGAGGATATTTATATCCCCAGAGACAGTCCTTAACTGTGGCCAAATGGCAGATACTGGGTGAAGACCCCCTGTTCCTCCAGTGGGTTCCACAAAACATTCTCTGTTCTTTCTTAATAACTAAGGCCTGGTTGGTTGCCCTTCATCCTATTGAGGTTTAGTCCTTCCCTGTCTCACTCTTTCCCATAGTCTTTTCCCTTCATTCCTTCACTTAGATCTATCTCTCCAGTTACCTACCTTTTTGTCATGACCTTGTGGTGTTATATTTTGCTTTGAGGAGAACACAAAACTAAGACAGGAAACCATTTCTTTCTCAGTTGAGTCTCTTCCATGAAAGCCAAAATATGAGGAAACTTGGATGAAAAAGGCAATGTATGTGACCTGAGCAAAATCTCAAACAGATCAAGAAAACCTGGTCCTTCTGGTCCTCTAAGGCAGTTTCAAAGTGAGAAGTTGCCTAACTACAGTGAAGGGCAGAAAAAGCAGTCACTCTTCTCTTCCTGACTCCAGGCCTCCTTACAAGTAACCTAGAGCAGCTGTCGATAAAGTGCAGCCCAGAGTTCCCAGTCCTGAGTTGTCCTAGGCTACCATTGAGCATGTGAGAAATCTCAACAACATCCAAAGCCTCCTGGAGAATATTCATGAGGCCAGACAATGGCCTGAGAGCTTACTAGAGAGATTTGTCACCATGGAGGAAAACAGATCCTAGAGCCAAGTGGACTGATTTGGCCACCTGAAGTGACTAGTTTGGAGTCATGACTCAGGGGCCTGTGGAGAGCCATCAGGGCTGAGAGGAGCTGAGACCCTAAGGGAGATCACACAGCCCTAGGAGCAGAGACCACAGCTTCATTCAAGTCAACTTCATGAACTTTAGCAGTTGGCAGTCACCAGGCTTTGTGAACATCTGTTACCATGGAGACATTAAGAACCAGCAAAAGGAAACAACAACACTCTTAAAGACCCCTTTCTTTTATGACTGTGAGGTGTAACGTGCTACTTCTCCATACTCAGGTACATTATGAAAAAGATTAAGGAAAAAAGGACAACATGGGCTGACCATTGAAAGCAAAAGATAACAAATTTCCAAAAGAGATTAAGATTGCCTAAATTATTAAAGTGAGCCACAGTTGTCAGATCAGAACCAAGTTCAGTAACCAGTGTATGTGTGGGTGTGGGTGTGCACACGCGTGCGCACGCACTAATGTACACGTCTATTTAGAAAATTACTTTGCACAAACGCATGGAAACTGGAGGCATCTTTAAATTTTTCCTAGTGCTGATAGGGCAGGAAATAAGACTTCTATATCAAGGAGCGGTCTCGCTAAGGGGATTTCTCCAGGTTTCTCAGCTGGGACAGTAGTCCCTGATCAGGGCAGGCTCATTTCACTGAAAATCCACACGCTGCAAATGTACATCCAGGGTCTGGTTTAACCTGGAAGGCAGATGTCAGGGGTCTTAATACACTCAGCAAGAATGGTGAAGAAAGGATAGGGTTGGAGGAGATGGTGGCATTTATTCACACCCTCTTCTTGGGCAGTCTGTTTCCCTGCCGCCTGCCTCAACTGTATCAATGCTATCTGTGTCCTCCTTGTCTTTCCCAGGCTCCTCCGGGATGTCTCTTCCACTGGTGACAGTTGCTGAAGGTTCCCTAGGGCAGGTCGAAGTATGATTTGCTTTTCAAGCTCTACCCACTTATTGATCTCCTGTCTGAGAAATGTCAGCAGCAGCTGGGAGCTCTCCTGGCTAAGGCACTTAGCTTGGAAACCTGGGGTATCTGCCCATATAAAACCCTCCCACTTCTACCTGTCTGGCTTTAGAACTATTGCCACCCCCACCTTGGGAAAAGTCTTCTAAGATGAGATGGCAAGAATCAAACAGTGGCGTGCTTTGAGCACTGGGACAGGAACCAGATTTTAATTGGGCAAAAGACAGGAGCTCAGAGGCACTGCATTTCACTTCCTGCCTTCCTTCCCCCCCAGGTATCTGGTTCTTGAGATCAGGTAGGGAAATTTTCCAGAGGAGGTTGGCCAGGGAAGGTTCTCAGTTGGGTTCAAAAGTCAGTAACCAGAGCTCAGGTTCAGGTTCAAGACAGAGCCAATAACTGTTATTCCCACAGCCATCTCCTCACCTCACACCCCCACCTCAATGCAATTTAAATGCAGAGTTGTAAAGAGGGAGGGGAAGAGAAAGAGACTGTGTGTTTAGTGGTTAAACCTTTTAAAGTTTAAGTGCATAAACAGGGCCTTCTCCGTATCTGTCTATAGCAATTCCCCTGACAGTTACAGCAAAATTACAGAAACTGGGTCGTTTATATAACCCTTTGTATTGTCAAAGCACATTAAACGTCTGCCTTCTTGCACCCTGCTGAGCTGTCTTCAGCTGTCAGATCCCCATACTGCAGCTCCACACACTGAGGGTAAAGGACTCTGGCAATGAGCACATGGGGAATACCGGACCCTCAGGTGCAACAAATTTTTGAAAAGGAGATTTTAATTTCCTCTGTGTATGAGAGTCCCATGTTTTAGAATATACTGGATTCTCTGATTCCCGGCCAGATGCTTAGACACCTGGCTAGTGGGCTTTTTCCTCCCCAGTGGGCAAACCACCATACCTGTCTTTCCTTTTGGATGAGGTTGAAAGGGTTCATTCATCCATTCATTTAAAGGAGAATTAGTGAATGTTTTCGAAACTACTAGTACTTCCAATAATACAGATAAGTCACTGTTCTGTTTTATTAATTAAGTTAGGACACAAAGTGACGAGTTTCATTGTTATACACACACACACACACACACACACACACACACTTTATTCTTATCTCTCCTCTCACACCCCTCCTCCCTTTTGCTGGTACCCTTCACACACCCACTCCCAAGCCCCATAAAGTGTCTTTCATTCTGCTTTTATATATACACATCTCATCTCATCATCTTCTTGCTTCCCTTAAACCTCTACCCTTCTTTTTATGGGTCCCTTTCTAATTTTGTGTGTGTGTGTGTGTGTGTGTGTGTGTGTGTGTGCATGTGTGTGTTAAATCTGTTGGCTTAGATACTACTATCACTCCTATTTTATAACAAAGAACGTGAGGCACAGAGAAGCACAGTGGGCGATGCTGTGCTGCCAAGATTTCCCCCGAAGAATTGGGGCACTGGTTCTCTCAGCTCCTGAGAGTATTGACAAGGAGACAGTTCACATTTGATGCCTTTCCAGCTGGTCTCAAGAGCTTGGTTCAATGGCAAAATGAGGCGACAGCATATTAGTGCACTGATTCGCTTAGATTCAGGACACTTTACTAGGGCCACCTTCAGTCCCCAGGGCTCAGGGAGTCAACTGAAGTACATTTATTGAAGGAGACTCTTCAACACACCTCCTGTACTCTTATCTCCACCTCTGTTTCCTGTCTCCTTTCCTAGTGGCATTTTCATCTCTATCTCCATTGCTACCCCACCTCTATTTCTCTCCTCATCTCTATTTCTGTCTCCATCTCCATCTCCACCTGCATCTGCAACACCCTCTCCACCTCTATCTGCATTGCTGTATTTCTCGGATCCTACCTAAGGTAGAGGGAGAAGTCAAACCACACATTCCAGGTCACAAGGCTATGGGTAGTGGAGGTAGTTTTACCCTCTCTACTTAGCTCTGCCTCTACATTCAAAGAGTATAAATGAACTGTAGAGAAGTTTCTCCCTGACATTCCTGGGCCTGACAGTTCTGTTGTGGAAGTCTACATTTAGTTATATTTAAAATAATTGTTTTTGTGCACAGTTGGAAAAAGGGATGCGTAGGCCTTGGCATTTTGTATTGTGTGCAGGTGTTGGATTTCTGTGAGGATGTTTGATTGCTTATGATCTGCACCTGAGGAGTTCTGAATGAATAAAAACACCTGAGCTCAGACACTCAGGGGTTCCACTGTTGGTATGGTGTTGGCCATGACAGTGGTTCTCTCTGCTGAGGTCTGGCAGGGTTCACATCTATGAAAGTGCCTCCTTGTCTCCTAGCTGAGCTGCCACAGAAGCAGCCTAACTACTCCAAGTTCATTCATACTCTTTGAGTCATTTCATCTTTTAGCCTTGAAGGTACCATGACCTCCATTTTTGCACAGAGGGGTATGGAGGTTCCATAAGTTCAGCAAGGAGATGGAGGCTCCCACAGGATTATACCCTGGGTAGTTCAAATTCTAAAGACCTGGCTTGATTGGCAACTCCAGTCTCATCCCAGGCCCACCCATCACTCCAGACCAATCCACTCATGCTGACAACATAGCATTTCGCAGAAGTACTTCTGTTTAACAGAATTCTTCCAGATCCGTGGAGCAGGATGGAATGAAAGGTGTTAGCATCCCCATTTTACCAGTGAGGAAATACAAAATGGAGAAGCTAAAAGTAGATTATCTGGTTTGTTATTAATAAGCAGAGACTCAACCCAAGTATTTGACTTCTGATGCCCTGGAATTCCCCATTTCAATGCCTCTATCCAAAGCATTAGCTTGAGAGCGGAGAAGGATGCTCTTCTATATAAGACATTACCCCTGCTGAGGAAGTAAGGCCATTTGCATGTTCTCTCTGCCTCTCTGTGTGAATTCCAAAGCTGTAGAATTCTGAGAATCTTGGAAGTTGTACTAGCTCCATTTATATTATCACAATCCTGGTCCTCTGTGAAGCTTTGGCAAGCATGGCCATGCTGTCAGTGCTATCCCTAGCTATAACTGTGAATTGGGTAGAGTGACCTTCCAATCTGTATTTTATAGATGAAAACACTGACACTGGGAGTAAGTGTCTTGCTCACTAGAAGAGCCCTGGCAGACCTAGCTTGAACTCAGTATTTTCAGGACATGTACAGAGCTCTTTCTACCCTGCTTTGGATCACTCGATCTCAGGTATATTCTTCCCTTATCTCTGTGCTCTCTGCATACATGTGTATCAGGAAGTTAACTGCTAGAGGAAAGATAACCCCTAAAAGATGATGTGATTTGTGGAGCTACCACTAACTCCTAAAACTTCCAGTTTCTTTTCTTTTTGAGACAGAATCTCACAATGTATCCCTGGCTGGCCTGGAACTTGCTATTTAGACCAGGCTGGCCTTGAACTCACAGATATTGGCAAGCATCTGTCTCCCTAGTACTGAGGTTAAAGGCAAGTGCCATCACACTCAGCTCCATGATTTCTCAAAAAGTTTATTATACACATATCATCCTATTCCCGGGTATTCACCAAAGATAAGAGGAAACATTCATCCATATGCTTATGTCTGTATGTTCAAAGAAGCTTTACTTAGTCCAAGCCTGGAAATAATCCATCAGCAAGTGGATAGCTAACTAGTGGTGCCATATCAATATGGTTTTGGAAATAAAAATAGAAATTGATAAATATTTCAATGTGGATGAATCCAAAAACATTAAACAAAAGAGCTAGCTGCAAAAGGGTACATGCTTTATGTTCTCCATTTATCTGATGCTCTTGAACAGGCAAAGTTACTCTATGGTGACAGAACTTACAATAGGAGTTATGCTGGTACAGAACAGTTTGGGCTAGAAAGTTTGAAAGAGAACTTTCTAGAGAGGCAGTTGATTTTCCATATCTTGATGGGAAAATGGTTAAGATAGACCCATTTGCCAAAACTCATCAAAATGTTCAATTAAAATGGCTACATTTTGATGCACATAATTTATACACATCTAGAACTTATTTTAAAATAGAATATGGACATCATAGAGGTGACATTCTTATCAGGAGTGTAGATACACACCACTGGGAACCCATTTGTGTTTTCAGACAAAGGCCTTAAATTTTTCTCCTGTTCTATTGTCATAAGCCCACACACACTGAACTCAAACACATGGGAAACAAAATACCTCAAATAATCATTCTTAGTTGCATATCTAGCAGATAGCTTGCTTTCCAGAATTCTGCCTCCCCTGGGGGTTAAATTCTTAGAGAAAGATCCCAGGCTGGAGAAATGGCTCAGAGGTTGGGAGCACTGGCTGCTCTTCTCGAGAACCCAGGTTCAGTTCCCAGCACCCACACGGCAGCTCACAGCTGTCTGTGGCTCCCGTTCCAGAGGATCTGACATTCTCACATAGATATATATTCAGGCAAAACACCAAAGCACATTATATAAACATTTAAAAAAGAAAGATTCCAAATGGAGTACTGACCAATTTTGTATTGTGAATGGTAAGGAAGGGCTAAGATTCAGTTCTAAGACTGGAAAATCACCGGGCTACTTAACCTGCTTTGCCAGGAAGATGACAGAGAAGCCACAGAATCACTCAGATGTCTATGACTTAAGGCAGGTTTGAAATTACAATCTTGTCACACCTGTTCAATGCACAACAATGCAGTGAAATCCTATTATCTGTCATATATTAACTGTGCTGACAGATGCAGGATGGAACTGTGGACACTGCCAGACACACCTCATTCCCTTGGGAACCAAGAAGCTTGGAAAATTCTGTCTCAGCAAAAGCTTCCTTGAGCAATCATCGCAGGCTTCCAGATGCAAGCTGAGATGGAATGGGTTGTGTTGAGCAGCACCTGGTAGAGAGAAGAATGCGAGTGTGTCTGTGTGTGCCTGTGTACATTCCAGCAAGAGCTAGGGCAGCAGTTTGCAAGATATTTCAGAAACTAGCAGCAGCACTTGGGAAGTTGAAATGCTGAAACCTGTGAATCAATCCAGTCACAAAGCTTTCTGTTTCTAATTCCGTACCTGCTTCCAACACCTTGCAAAGAGTCAATCTGTGCGGAACCTCACACTCTTGGCATTCTCACACTCAGTTCTAGGAGGATGCAGAAACAGCAGGTGTCTAAACCATTTATTTCTTGGAGAAGACCCCACGCCATCAATGATTGCTCTTGCAAATGCTGCAGGGACCTTTCAGTGTTCACATTCAGTAACACTCAATTAAAAAAGAAATTGTCATCTGGGCTGACAATGTTCCCTCCTAGAGCCAAAGGCAACCTAACAGAAACCCCAACACCAGGCATAAGAAAGCCCTCTTTTGGGTTGTTGGTCAGGGATGTTTAAGAGAATATCAAAACATACGGACTATTGTTCTTCCTCTTGGATGCCTCCAAGAGGTGAAAGGTAAATCTCCCTGTTGCTGAAGATACCATGCATTCCAGAAACAGGGCCCAGAAGCCTCAGAGCTAGAACTGACCTGAATGCCTCTTCCTTGAGGACTATCTTTCATGGTACCAGAAGGTACCATGTGATCTTTCAAAGGAGGGAAGCAATCAATAGTCTTACCCAGATATGATGCCTATGAACCACAACAACTATCAGTATAGCATGATAAACGTAAGGATGTATAGTGGTACACATACTTTGGGGTAACCAACAGCTCCCTAATCAGACATAAGACTTGCTTAACAAGAGAAATTCTGCCTGGTACTGGACACCTAGCCAACTACCCATAGCTAGTGAAGACATGGACCTTGGAGAAGAACCAACAACTTCTACTTTACTAAACCAGCACAATCCCTAACTACACTCTAAATATTTATTCTTATACACAAAGATAAATACAGTTCTCTGTCCTCATTAAGAAAACATGTTTTTGTCTCCTAGTAATGTCAGAAGCTACACCCATAAAGTATCACCAACATGACTGTCTAAACATAAATTGAACAAGGACAACAACAATAGACATGCCAAAGTAGATAGGGAAAAGCCCATAAGGCTCCAACCCTACATAAAAAAGAAAAAAAAAAGCTACAGGCAGTCAAGGGATGCTGAGACTGAGAAAAATGGCCTTCCCTTGGGAAGAACATATCAATTGGTTATTCTAATATCAAATGATCAGCCCTGAATACACACAATTAGCATTATACTGACTGTGTAGGTTATATTTCAGAGTATATATGTACATACATGTACATTAGGCATGTAACACATAGGCATTAGGGTCAGTTCCAGCCCTGAGGCCTCTGGGCCCTGTTTCTGAAATGCATGTTGTCTTTAGTAACAGGGACTTGCCTTTCATCTCTTGGAGGCAACCAAGGGCAAGAAAAATAGTCTGTATGTTTTGAGAGTCTCTTGAACAACCCTGACCTACAACTCAGAAGAGGGCTTCTTCCTGCAGAAATTTATTTTTAGTTATATATAAAATAATTGTTTTATGTACTGTTGGGTAAAGGGCCGTCAGGGCATTTTGTATTGCTTGCAGGTGTTGGATTTCTGTGGAGGTTGTTTAATTGCTAATGATCTGCACGTGCTATCAGTAGAATACCTGAGGAGTTCTGAAAGAATCAAAACACCTGAACTCAGAGGCTTGAGTTTCCACTGTCGATTTAGTATGGCTCTGGCCATGACGGTGGCTCCCTCTGCTAAGCTCTGACAGGGTTTGAGTCTATGAAAATGCCTCCCTGTCTTCCTTGCTCAGCCACGCCAGCAGCAGCTTACTGCTACGTCTTCTCATGCTTGGTGTTGAGGTTTGTATTAGGTTGCCTTTGGCTCTAAGAGGGAACATTGTCAGCCCAGATGACAATTTTTTAATTGAGTATTACTGAATGTGAACACTGAAAAGTTCATGCAAGAGCAATCATTGATGGTATAGGGTCATCTCCAAGAAATAAATGGTTTAGACACATGCTGTTTCTGCATCCTCCTGGAATTAAGTGTGAGTGTGTAATGAAAAAAAAAGACGATGAATTTGAAAGAAAGCAAGGAGGGGTATATGGGAGGGTTTGGAGGGAAGAAAGGGAAGGGAAATTCGATATAATTATATTATAATTTCAAAAAGAAAATAAAACCCTCAATGTTGTGCTGGCTGTGTTTCTCCAACATCTATTTATCAAGCACCTACTTGATGCTATATCCTGATTATATAGCCAGAAACATGACATAAAAACTTACTTCCCCTCCAGGTGCTATATTGCAAATGATCAATGAGTATTTAATTCACATAATGTGTTTGATAATTCAGTGGGAGAAAAGTCATGCAGGGAGAGGCAAAAAGGAGCCTCGATTTTAGATAACCTGGTTGTGCCAAGTCTCAGTGGAAAGAATACAGGTGAGCAAAGGCATAAAGAGGTGGAAGAAGTCAGGTAGTAAGACCAGCAAGGCCGAGGCTATAGGAAAGGAATGTGTTAGAGTAGCAGAGAAGCAGCAAGAGGTCAACACCCCAGTACTAACTGAGCAAGAGCAACGACAACTATGAGGGGAATCTAGTGACAGTCGGATGGTGAAGGTCCTCTTGGGCACTCATAAGACTTGGCCTCTGACTTGAGTGAGACAGAGACTTTGAGTAGAAAAGGAACATTGTTCCAGCTCAGATTTCTGATGTGTTTCTGGCTGATACGCTGAGAACACAGTGTCCCACAGGGGCAGGAACAGGGCAACTATAGTTTGGAACATTTTAATTTTCAGACATTCAGTAGATGTTCAACTGAAATGCTAAGTGGTAATTTGAATGCGTGATTCTGGCCAGAGATAAAAACTTGGAAGATACTGGCACATATATGATGGTTAAGGTCACGAAAGTGGATTGAATTATTACAAAGGTTGTGATTAGAGATGGAGAAGAGGAGCCAGAGAACTCACACCTGGTTTCCTCTGACATTAAGATGTTCGAGATGTTCTCTCTCTCTCTCTGTTTAAATCTCTTCAGTATGCATTTTTTTTTCTTGAAAACAAAAATGTCCAGATTCAAACCACGCTAAATTATCTTAAAATGACAGTAATCATGGTGATAACTGACAGTGGTGTCATTTATTTTTATCTTTACACCTACCTACGCTACAGAAAATAAAGAAATAATGAAATGGCAGCTTAGAAATGTTTAAGAATCCAAACTGGTATCTACAAATAGAAGGATTTATGGACTCATTATGCTTATATGAGAGTGAAAACTTTACGGTTTCCATTTAGCTTGCTGAGGACCTTCACTTGTGTCTTGATCGGGGGCCAGTAGAGCAGGGCCAATGGTTTCAATAAAGTAGTTTCTATTTCTAACATTCCTAATACCCTAAAATTTTTGTTTTGTTTGTTTTCTCTAGAGGTGCTAGCACATCTGTCCTCCTACTTCGTGGTGTCATTTACCATCCCAAAAAGTTCTTAATACTTTATTGTCAGTCCTCTTCAAGATACATATTTGCATTCCAAAGACTTTGAAAATTAAACTTAGAAATAGACCACTTCCTAGGTCCCAGGAAAGCTAGTGGATGGCACACACCCAGCACAGTTATGATGAATACTACAAAGGCTTTAAAAGTTAAACTTGCTTAGGAACAATACCCAAATATTGTCAAGCCTGAACCTAATTTCTAGCCTGAACCTAACTAGATGAAGTGCCTTTCAAAATAAAAATATCATTATAATTCCAATACGCTAACAGTGTAATACATACAAGTGGCCAAAGTAGAGGCCCAAGTTACTCCTCATACAAACGACCAGTAAAATTTCAACTTGCATGGAAAGAAATAACCAACACCAAGGATGAGTGAGTACATTTGTTGGAATGATCTGAAAAAACATTTTGAAAAAGAAATGTTCAAACAAGTAATCACAAATACTCCTGGAACAAATTTCACATGGAAAGTCTCATTAAAGAAACATGGGGTATAAAGAAAGATCAGAGAAAGTTGGGGGTTTTTTTTCTTCTTCTTTTTGAGATTTTTGAGAGGTGTTTTGTTTTTGAGGATGGCCTAACACTGACTATATAACCAAAGCTGGCATGGGACTTACCACAGTCTGTCTCACCTTCCCAGGTGCTGGGATTACAGACAGGTGTCACCACACCCAGCAGTCAATGGAACTTCTAAAACCGAACAGTAACGGAAGAGAAATTTAAAACTTAAGAAATTGACCCAATGCAGATCTTTTTTTTGAAAAAAGGCCTGTGAATATGAAGAAGGCCAACTACCAATCTGAGTAATGGAAAAAAAAGACGTAAAAAATGAATAAGGCATTAGGGATCTGTAGGATTTATATTCATGTCATCAGATTTCCATAGAAGAGAAAAAGTATGGTGCTAAAAATAGCTCGAAGCAATAATATCTGAAAACTTTCTGTGGTAGTTAGCATTTTGTCACTGTGACAAACGGAGATATTGACTTAAAAGAAGAAAAGGAAGCTGGATCTAGTGACACAGTCCTGTGATCTCACTTACATGGGAAGTTAAGGCAAAGGTATAAAATGTAAAGGTCTGTCTAGGCTACAGAGAAAGGTGAGGGCCTGCCTAGGCAACATAGATGCTATTTCAAATAAATATTTTACAAGTGAGCTAGGAATATAGATATGTAGAATAGTGCTTACCTAACATGCTCAAGGCCCTAGGTAGGTAGGTAGGTAGGTAGGTAGATAGATAGATGATAGATAGATAGATAGATAGATGATAGATAAATAGATAGATAGATAGATAGATAGATAGATAGATAGATAGATAACAAAAAAACAGAAAAGGTTTGTTTGGGCTTGAGTTTCAGAGTTCTCAGTTGGAGATCACTTGGATCTATTGCTTTTGGGCTGTCAAGGCAAGAATATTGTGGTTGGAACATGTAACAGAGGAACATAGAACAGAGGAAACTGCTCATTTTATGATGGGCAGGGAGCAAAGAGTGAAACAGGAAGGGACCAGGCTTCTAATATCCCCTTCGAGGTCACAGCCCCTATGGCCTAATTTCCTTTTCTCAGCTTTTACCTCTTAATTTATCTACTACCTCCAAATCTGAAGACCATGCATTTAACACATGGAACTTCCAAGAATATCTTGCCCCTAAACTATAGCACTTTACAAGTTTGTCAAAACACATGAAACATTAAGAAGTCAGTGAATCCCAAATAGAATAAATCAAAGAAAATCCATGACTAAATACATCATACACTTGTATTTTAAAAGGTTGAAAAAAGCTTCACATGAAAGGTTCCTAAGAGAAAAAGCACATTATGTGCAGGGGAATAACAACTTGAATGGATAGCTCAGAAGACATTACTGAAACTAAGAATACTTGTCTTAGTTAGGGTCTCTATTGCTATGATAAAACACCATGACCCAAAGCAACTTGAAGTAGAAAAGGTTTGCTTCATCTTATAATTCTCAAGGAATTCATGCAAGGATGTCAGGGCAGATATCCAAGGCAGGAATCTGAAGGCAGGCACTGAAGCAGAAGCCATGGAGGGGTGCTGCTTACTGGCTTGCCCTATATGACTTGCTCAGCCTGCTTTCTTATAGAACTCAGAGTCACCTGTCCAGGGGTGGCACTACCCACAGTGAGCTTTACCCTCCCATAGCAATCATTAATCAAGAAAATGATCCACAAACTTGCCTACAGGCCAATATGCTGGAGACATTTTCTTAGTTGAGATTCTTAGCTATGTCTAGGTTTGTATCAAGTTGACAAAAAACCAACCAGCACAGCACTAAATTTAAAATATTATCAATAAATCATAAACTGAAAAATAATATAGTTTATGAATAAAGAAAGAAAAATTAAAGACATCCTTTGGTGTTAGAAACTATAAAGTAGATTGTGTCTAGAAAAAATGTTACAGACAGTTCTTCAACAAAATAAAAATGTTAACAGGAGAAAATAAAGGAAGACCAACATAAATAGTCTATATCTCAGTGAAGGTATTCTTTGTCTATTTTGAGATGTTTATGTTCCACAATTAAAAGAAAGCAAAAATTATAAGTTTATCTTCCAGAGTTTAAGTATAAGTAGATATAACATATAAAATAAATACAATACAAAAGTGGAGTGTAAAGGACAGAAAAAAAGTAACTTTTCTACATTTTAGTTAAGCTGACAGAAAATTGATTCTAAGTTGATGGTCAAACAGTAAGTATGTATTTTATAATCAATCATTAGAGCACCGACTACAATAACTATATGATATATAGTAAATAAAATTACAATAGATAATGTCGAATTCTAAAAGTTGTTCAAATAATGATATGATTGAACAGTATGTAATCCTGGATTTAATATCAAAAGTGAAAAGTGAGATGAGTGGAAAATTTGTCAGAATTAAAGCCTGGCATTGAAGTCATAGTAATATATCAAGTATATTTTTCTCAATTCTGAAACATGGACCTGATAATATAAAATTCTGACATTGGGGAAAGCTGAGGTGTGTGTAATATTTATTTAATTATTACTGCAATTTTCTATAAATTAACGTATTTCACAAAATAAAAATATACTTAGGTTACATTTCAGGTAACCAAAATTAGGTCAGAATGCTGGAGCAGAATAATTTTTTAAAGTGAAGAATGAAACAAAAAGCAAATATCAAAGTGTGGCAGTAATCCAAACGTATCAATAATTATTATAAATGGTCTAAACTCATTTATTAAAGTAATGATCAGAAGAATTTGTTAATATACGAATGTGATCCTTCCATAAGCTGTCTACAAGAAACTCATTCCTAATATAATAATGTAAATAGGTTAAAACTGAAAGGAGGAAAAAGATGTACTCAGCATGCACTAACCGAAGGAAAATGAGAATAGCTTCATTAGTATCAGACAAATAAGGTGTCAGAGCAAAGAAAATTACCAGAGAGCAAGCAGGACATTAAATGGTGACAAAAGGATCAATTCACATGAAGATAAGGCACGTGCTTGTACTTAACACAAGAATTCCTAGTACATGAATAAAAAATTGGCATGATTGAAAAGATAATCAGGTAAACCAACAATTTTTATTAGAACTTATTCAACATTTCTTTCTCAGTAATAGATATGGCCATCAGAGCATTGACAAGTTTATGAAATAACTACTCAACAAGAGGGATACCATGCCTGGTACTGGAAATGTAGCTAATGATTCAGTGTCAGTGACATTGTGGTTATTGGAGGAGAATTTACAACCATTAATTTACTAAGCCAGCATATTCCCTAACAACCATCTATAAACATTTGTCCTTATACCCACAGGTAAGGGTAGTCTTGACCCCTCATCCAGAAAACTTCTCTTTGCAACCGATGGGGACCACTGCAGAAATCCACAACCAATCAATACGCAGAGTTGTGGAGCCCAGTCCCAGTGAATGCATCTACGAAACTTTCCTACTCCTAAGGTTCCAGGAACATTGCAGAAGAGGGGGCGGAAAGATTCTAAGAGCCAGAGGATCAGCAAGTTTGGTGTGAGATTGTGTCTCCTAGTAACATCCAAAGCTACACTCCTAAAGTCTCACCAACATGACTGCCCAAATGTGAGCTGAAAAAGGAGGACACCAACAAACACAGCAAACTTCATGAGGGGAAAGCCACAAGCCCTCAACACAATACAAAGAACTATAGGCAATGGAGGAAAGCTGGGAGAAGGACAGGTAGCCTTCTCCAGGGTCAGCCCTGAAAACATACATACAAGTAATGAACTCAACAGGTTATATTTTGGAGCGTGTGTGTGTGTGTGTGTGTGTGTGTGTGTGTGTACACATGGAATAACAATTGATTATAAAAAGGAGACCATGAATTTGATGGAGAGTGGGGAGGAGTAAATTGGAGGGCTTGGAGAGAGGACAGGGAAGGGAAAATGTTGCAACTGAAATACAATCTCAAAATCAAGCAAACAAAAAACAAAAGGAACCAAATAATAACACCAATCAACTGACATTTATAGACTATTTTATCCAACAACATCAGAATACACACCTAGTTTCTGGTGACCATGAAATAGTGACTACAATAGAAAACACACAACAAATCTTAACAAATTAAAAAAAGAATTGAAATGCTGCAGTGCATACTCTTAGACTATATGGAATCAGACTAGAAACAAGTATTAGAAAGGCAAAAAGGAAAGGTCTAAACACCAGGAAGCTTCTACTTTTAGCACTATACGTTTAGACAATACATGGATCAAAGAGAAAATACATGAGAAAATTTTAAAACATTGGAACTGAACAAAATTAAAATTCCACATATTGAAATTCAGAATAAGTATATATATAAAGAGTACACAAAGGAAAATTCATAGTTTTAAATATTTATAGTAAATAAGAAAAAGGATGTAAATAATAAATAACCTCTATCATAAAATGTTAACAAAAGAAGAACAAAATCAGCTCCAGTTAACCACAGGGAAGGAAACAATAAAAAAATAGAAACCAATGAAATACAAAACAAATAAATAACAGAGAAAATCAATCAAACAAAAATGGGTACTTTAAAAAAGATCAATAAAATTGATGAATCTCTATTGAGAGTGGAGAAAGAACACAAATCATCAGTATCAGGAAGAGGGAATACTACTAGAGATCTTGCAAACACTAGAAAGATAATAAGTATATGCTAAGGGCAACTCTATGCACAAGAATTTGGCATGCTAGATGAAATGGATCAAGCCCTCATAAATCACAAAAACTCACTCATGATGAAGTAAATAATCTAAAAAGTTCTGTAGCTATTAAATTAACTACATTTTAGTTCAAAACCTTCCATAATATAAATCTCTAGGTCCAGGTGATAAATTCTGCCTACTACTTAAAGAAGAAATGGCATTGGTTTTGTTTAAACAAGAAGAAAAACAGTACAGGACGGAGTTCTTTTTAGGTCAACATTTTCCTGATACAAAAGATAGAAAAAATGATCACAAGACAGAAGACTACACACTAGTATCTCTCACGAACATACATAAAATCCCAAGTGAGACACTAGAAAGTCAAATACATCAATAGATAAAACGCTAAATCAACCAAGTGGGTATATCCCATAAATGCAAAATTCAAAAAGTGAATTCATGTAATTCACAATATTGGCATTTTAAATGAAGAAAAACACAAGACCACCTGGTCTTTTTCTGACATCAGTGATGCCAAAAAGCAGATGACAAAATCCATTGTCTACTCATGATTTAAAAACAAAAACAAAAACCACTTAGTACACTAAAAATAGAAAAAGAGAATGGTTCTTCCTTAACCTGATAATGCATATCTACAAAATCTTACTCTTAATATGATATCCAATAACAGAGAATGGGGCACTTTCTCCCTGTGATGAGAACAAAGCAAGGTGATCAAATTGCTCCTCTAATTTGACGCCAGTGAATTGGGCAGTAAGTCAAGGAAAAGAAATAAAAAGCATGTAGGTTGTAAAGGAAGAAATAAAATTGTCTCCTTGAAGGCTGTTTGTCTACATAGTAGATCCCAAGGAACCTACAAAACAAAAGCAAAGCCAAATATACTCATCGAACCAGTAAGTGAGTTTAGCAAGTTTGCAGGTATAAGTTAAACATACAAAACTTAAAAGTCAATTTAAAGGAGCAACATAATTTATAATAGTTCCCAAAGAGTGAACTACCTATTAGTAACAAAATGTGTGAAGGATCTGTATGATGAAAACTACATAATAGAGAAGGAAAAAAAGGGAAGTAGTCTTTTGAAAAAGTGGAGAAAAGTGGATTCTTGTGGAAAAGTGATATACCATGGTCATGGATTGTTGCAGTTCAACACAATAAACTCTTGCCAAAATGATTTATAGGCGTAATATGATAACCAATCAGGAAGCCAGGAGGATTTATGTACATGTCAACAAGTGGGTTCTGCAATTTATATGGAAAGGCAAAAGAACCAGAAGAGCTAAAACAAATTTGAAAAATCATAAAGAATAAATAAAGCACACTACTTGATTTTAAGATATACCACATAGCTGGGAGGCCGTATTCCTAGCTGAGGAGCTATCAGCACTTAATGGCTCCTGGGGAGAGGGTGTCATTTTTCTTCAGTGGTGTGGCCCCTGGTAATCTTCCCATGATCCAGTAAATACCCTCATAAACATGCACACGCAGGGAACTCTAACTAAACTCAATAGGTTATAAATAATAATAACAATAATAATAATAGGCATGAACATAGGAGAGGACCTTATTGGGATGAAGCATTCATGAAGCAGTAGGAGAGTAATAAGGGAAGGGAGAAGACTCTGTGTATGTGTGTGTGTGTGTGTGTGTGTGTGTGTGTGTGTGTGCATACATGTATATGAAAATGACAAAGAGTAAATAAAATTGCTTTTTAAAAAAAGACTTACTCCGTAGCTACAGAAATGGAGAGCAAAGTGTAGAGACTCTATAGAGACAGGCCAAAGGAAAAAGCACTTAGAGATAAAACCAGTATCGTGGCCAACTGATTTTTGATGAGGTATCAAGGAGTGAGCACGTGTCCGATTTGGAACTGTTGCTTCATAAGATCTTCAGTCTTTTTGTTGTGAGGTCTGTGCAAGAGGTAACTCTCTTCCACTGGCCATTTAGAAACTGTTGCCTTCTGGGCCAGTCAACAGAGAGAGACTGACTCTGATAGATTCACCCACTTGTAGAAGTTTGATTTTTAGTTATGTATAAAATAACTGCTTTGTGCACTGTTGGGTGGGTGGGGGCTGCCTAGGTCTTGGTGTTTTATATTGACTGCAAGTGTTGGATTTATGTGGGGGATGTTTGATTGCTTGTGATCTGCACATGCTATCAGCAGAACAATAAAACCACCTGAGCTCAGATGCTGTCCAGTACGGCACTGGACAGGATAGTGGTTCCTTCTGCTGAAGTCTGGAATGGTTTACATCTATGAATGTTCCTTCTTGTCTTTCAATGGGGTTTCACATACAAATGGATAGGTCTCCTTTTCTTTATTCTGTAGATGAGAAAGTATATTAGAGAACTGGGACTATGTTCCTAGGGTCCAAGAATAGTTGGTAGCAGAGGTTCAGCTTCTGACTGTTGTACTGACATGTATGGGGAATGTCCAAGACAGATGTCCACATCTTCCTTCTTGTTTCCTTAAGAAATCATAAATTTGCTAGAGAACCCAGAGGCTTTCCCTTGTGATCCAGGTCATTTGTGCAGTGACGACGGTGGTAGTGCAGAAAAGAGATAGCCTCTAACATGCCACCTCCCAAGGAACCCCCTGACTACTGCCTATAAGTTTTGGCCTTTAATTGACCAGGAAATGAAGGAAACCAAACAACAGAGGCAGGGAGGCACAATGGCAGACCAAGGTAGGATGCCTAACCACAACTGGGCTTGCACCTATTTCTAATATGTATTTCAGGGCTATAAGCTTGATACAGGCTCAGTTGTATCCTCTCCCCAATTCACGTGTTGATGTTCTTACCTCCTGTAACTGGCTAGTGTTTATGGCAACTTGACACAAGCTAGAGTCATTTGGAAAGAGAGAACCTCAATTGAGAAAATGCCCCCACCAGATAGACCTGTGGGCAAGCCTGTAGACTTTACAGTGTAGAGCATTTTCTTTAAAAATAAATGAATAAATAAATAAATAAATAAATAAACAAACAGTTATTTAATGTGCATTGGTGTTTTGCCTACATGTATGTCTATATGAGTGTATCAGAACCTCTGTCATGTGGGTACTGGGAAGTAAACCCTGCTCTTCTGGAAGAGCAGCCAGTGCTCTTAACCACTGAGCCATATGGGAGGGTCCAGCTCAGAGCACTTTCCCTACAAAAGTCTCCGCCCCCAGCATCCTTGTAGCCCAGCTTGCTAACCCCGCACTGCAGAGGAAGTCACAGGCTCGGCCCTGCCTCATGGGGCCTTTACTCACAGTCAGCAGCAGCTTCCTAAACAGCCACTGCTCCCAGACTTGCAGCTGGGAGCAGGTGCCAGAGGCGGGGCTTGGAGACTGAGAGCTGCTGAGCCTTCTCCGCTCTCCTCTGGAGCAAGAAGCTTTTCGCCTGCCTGTGGTTACAGCAGCTTGGCGCTTTCTGGAGTGAAGGGGGCTGTTTTTATCACACGCACCCTTTCTTCTACTTGTTCTGTCTATCTTTCTCCGTTAAATAAGCAAAGGCAGTTCCTTCAACACCAGGAGCAAAGAAGAGGGAGGGGGGCCGAGAATTGAAAGACTCAGAGTGTTACACATAACAGTGGGCGTATTTTATGGAAAGCAGCCGGCAATCAGTGTTTGCAGACGCCTTTTATTTTATATTATTTCCTCATCTGTTCAGCTTTCTTGGGCGGGAGCCAGAAAGTTAATATTCTCAGTCAAAGTCGGCCTTTTATCTGTCAGGTTCAAAATGAAACTGAGACGCTGGGGTTTGAAAGCGGCTCAGGCAACAAGCAAACACACCTCAGCAGCACCAGCCCAAGGTCAGTGGCTGGGGCTACCTTCCCCCACAGCAGCTCCTTGCGAGCTCCTCTTAATGGAACTTTTGATTAAGGGTGGCTGTGACTCTTTGACCAGAATGCGGATCACTGTGGGACACCTGACTGGCCACAGCCCTACGGTGGCTATGGAACATCGGCTTGGTGCCGTGTTCAGCCATGCCACCTCACATATCATGTTGTGGGGCTGGATGGCTGGCGTTTGGCTTGGTTAAAGAGGGCTGGTGACAGGGCAGGCCTGGGGAGGTAGTCTGGTCTGGTTAAGCACTGCCTG
This sequence comes from Cricetomys ansorgei, assembly GCA_026225945.1. Lineage (NCBI taxonomy): Eukaryota > Metazoa > Chordata > Mammalia > Rodentia > Nesomyidae > Cricetomys > Cricetomys ansorgei. The sequence goes on from JAMJFZ010000736.1 coordinate 3,906,224, forward strand.
AGTTCACTTCAATTGTGAGTCTGAAAGAACTTCCATGAGGACTAGTCTAAACAGAGTTGTGACTGTCTTAAAGCATTTTCCTGGTTCTTTAGAGCAACCTCTCCCCTCCCCCCAAAAAAGTTATAACCTACTTCTCCTCTTCATTATGAACTGGCTTTCATGACTCACCTTGAGTGTGTGTGTGTGTGTGTGTGTGTGTGTGTGTGTGTGTGTGTGTGTGTGTGTTGGGGGTGCCTGTGCATGAGTTTGCCTATGCATATTGAGGCCAAAAGTTAACCTCAGATGTTCTTTCTCAAGCACCAGTCTGCCTCGTTTGTTTGATGCATGGTCTTTCAATGCCCTAGGGTTTACAGATTACAGATTGAACCGACTGCCAGTGAGCTCCAGGGATCCTTGTGTCTCTGCCTTGTCTTTTCCTCCTAGTGTCGGGATCACAAGTGCACAAAACCACAGCCAGTTTTTTTTTTTAAATGAGTTCTAGAGATAGAATTCAGGCCCTCCTGTCCATCTCCCCAGCCACCCCACCCCCCAATGAATCACTTATAATAAACAGTTATAGAAGTAAGAAAACGCGACACTGAGTGATTTCCCAGGTTAGATGATCAAAGTAATATGGCTTCTACTTTGCTCCCTTTCTGGGGACACTCACCTTGGGAGCCTAGGTTGTTATGTGAGAAACCCAGCTGTCCCCAAGCTTCCTTGTTGTAGGGGCTGTGAGAAGAGACAGAGAGACCGGAAGCCTCCTCTGTGGGAGCCTCAGCTCTTTGAGTCTTCTCATTTGAGAGAATGAGCCCTAGATATATGTTCCTCACCTCAAGCCCGCTAACTGAAACTGTATGAAAGACCACAAGTAAAAGACACCTCACTGAGTTCAATCTCCTCAGAACTGCAAGAGCTAATGATAAAAGTGATCACCCCTGTGTCACTTCCTTATGTCTTAGGTTTGTGTTTTGGAAAGCCAGATACCAGTATAATGATTCCTCTAGTCTGATTTTGTTTCCTCCAAAACAACGCTTGTAAAAAATAGATCCTCTCTGCTATACAAATCAACCTTGGGACATTTATTTGGCAATAGGCCTAGATTCCAGCTGTTTTCCCACACATGATATTTTGGTCCACTCATTCATACTTTCTGAGCTTTAGCTTTCAGATCCACAAAATGGAGATGACAAAATTAGGATATATTCACACAGATGGTGAAAGGGTCAAATGTCATAGAGGAGTAGACTTCTCAGTGACCTGACATACCAAAGCCATCAAAATGTCTTTTGTAGAGCCCCTCCATCCCAACCAGGCAGCAGGGGGAAAAAAACAGAAGGCACTCATATAACTGTCACATACATGGAAACTTGAACAGCCCCATGCAACTCTAACAGGAAAGGAACTCTGTAAAATGCGGGGTCTGTTTGGAAGCATCTTCTTATTCTTATGGTCTACCATAGTTACACAGGGGCAACCAGTGACACTGTGCAGCTGTGGAGATGAACTCCCTTGAAGAAGCTGACGACCTTCTCAATCTCTGTTATTTCTTAATCAATTTGAGGACCTCGGTGGTCAACTCGGGGACACCCCTTTGACCCCTTTGGATTTGGAGGTCTCCTAGAATACAATGGGGCTGGGATGTAGCCCAATGGTAGGGTGCTTGCCTACTATGTACAAATCCCTGAGTTTGATTGGTGCAACACAGAGGAGAGATACACACACGTGCGCGCACACACACACACACACACACACACACACACATCTTACTTTTAAATTGAACATGATTGTTTATACCTGGAACCAAGCACTTAGGAGGGTGAGGCAGAAGGATTGCCGTAGGTTCAAGGCTAGTGTAGGTACATAGTATGACTGCGTTTCAGAAAAGAACAACACAAATTTGCAGTGGGGTTAGAATTTCATAATCTTCCAGGCATCTGCCCAGACTCGGACCCAGCTGGATTCAATAGCATATGTGAGGGTCAAGTAAAATTGCAAACAGGAAGGAATAAGGCATGCTAATTTTATGGCATGCTCCATGATGACCACACTGAGCTTATTTCTAGAATTCTAGGCAAAACACTCTGCACCAAGCCCTCAGCCTTTCTGGGGGCCTCTCCCTGTCTTACAGTATGGCTGCTGCTAATAAAGGCGTAAATGCTGCCAAGCACTTATTACAGTAATATTATCTTTATATTATCCCAGCATTACCAGGCCGTGCATAGGGCTGGGGAGGCGGGAGAACCTCTTCGGTGCTGTCAGTAATAGGAGGAAGGCAGTTTAGTTTAATGATAATGACTTACACTTACATAGCTGCCCTCATCCCAGAGGACCCTGGAGCACTTTACAAATACACTCTCACTCTGAGCCTTTCTAACAAACCTGAGCCACAGCACTGCTTATAAATAAAATATATTCTGAGTGCCTCTATATACTGCAAATGTATGATATAAATATGTATAAATGTAACAAATATGATTTTTGCGTGTTACATTTATAATATTCACAAAAATCGTGACCCATTATGGGTGTACGGCTACAAAAGAGACTCATAAGATGCAGAAGTCCAATAAATACGCATACTGGGCAGCCATTTAGAGCAGGTGCCAGCCCGGGGCTCTTAAAAGCTAAAGAAAGCACTCATGGTCTACATTCATTGGGTTCCTCTTTCACTGAGAAGGTTATTCTCAGGTCAGGTTCATTCAACCAAACTCAACCCAGGGTCCAGCAAATCTTCAGATAGAAGTAGCCCTGGTAACTCATCAGGTCGATTCCAGTGCCAAGGCGCTGTTTGATCATGGGCAAAAGAGGAAGTATCTCTGGCTCTCAGTATAGACAGTATTGCACACATAGACGCAGAGCGAGTATAACTTCTATTGTTCCTAATCTTTCAAGGCCATTCTACATTAGCCCCAAGCTGCAATTTAAGAAGTCAGACTATTCTGAGACTGCCATGCTGTGAAGAAGCCCAGGATCAATGGACAGGCCCAAAGTGGTTAGGTTAGCTCAGGCTTTGTACATGTAAGATAGCAAAACTTCAGATGATCCCAGCTCTAGATTCTGAGTCTCTCTCAGCATCTAAGTCCTTCCAGTTGAGATGCTAGACATCCCGAAACTAGAAGCCTACTACTGCCCTATGGAACATGGGTCTGATAAAACAGTCATTCCTCATTAGTAAATTCACAATCTGTTATATAATAATAGTAATCATAGAAAAAGTCAAACTCCAAATTTGTGAGGTCGCAAAGTAAACTCTGCCTTACTCTGTGGCGAGTAACTTCAAAGCCACATGACAAAGGGGCATATACATGAAGGTGTCATGGGGACTTAATATTCTCCAAGTACATCATAGGGGTCCCACTCTCAATGTCCCTATACTATATTCATTTGGAACTTAAGGCAGGAAAAAGCATGTGGCCAAGTGTCAAGAAATGATGCCAAATGGATGTATGCATAGATAAATAGATTAGTGAGGAATGAAGATCAGAACCCTACAAAGACTATGGGAAGGAATCCAGGAAGATCAGGGTTAGAACTTCATTTCCGGTATGCACCTGTTACTATCATAGCATGAAACTGGCCACTGCGATAAAGTGTAAGAAGTGATGTTTTACACTCTTATTCTTGAAGACAATCTGGATGCCACTGGGGAAATGTACAGCACAGTGACGATAGCGGGGCCCTTGAAGACACATAGATTTTGTGTTTGAATGTTGCTTAAGCCATCTTATGACTCCATGTCTCTGGCTGGGCAAGCTGAGCTTGGGATTTCCTGCTGATAGTTTTAGAGATTCAGGAAGAACCAAGCCCTGGTATGCAGAACTATTCACAAGCCCCATGTAGATGCCTGCTTACTGTCAACTGGCCTTCTAGGGGGCACAAGGGACAGTGTGTTTAGGCTTAGGCTCTAGATCTGCATTTCTTGCTTCAAAGTCTAGCTTCAGAACTTGATAGCTGGATTACTTTGGACAAGTCGGATAATGTCTCAATTCCTCTATTTCAGTGGTCCTCAACTTGTGGGTCACAACCCCTTTGAGGAGTCAAATGACCCTTTCACAAGGGTCGCCTAAGATCAACCTCCATATCAAATATTTACGTTGTGATTCATAACAGTAGCACAAGTACAGTTATGAAGTAGCAACAAAAATAATTTTATGGTTAGGGCTCACCACAACATGAGGAACTGTATGAAAGAGCCACAGCATTGGGAATGTTGAGAACCACTGTTGGATTTCCTTGTGGATCCAATGAGGATAGTAGTTCTGTGAGCTTTATGGAGTCACCTGTAAGGAATGGATGAGAATATATACAATCAGACACATTCATGGGAGATGCTCAGGACATGTTAAATGCCAATGTCCTTTATAACCCGTGCTTTCATTTCCTCTTCCTGACCTGTCCCCTTCTCACTGTGCATTAACGGAGCCATTCCTATCACCCACCCTAGTCCCGCAATGCCTGTTGTGACCTTCCAACACTTTAGCTGTCATGGAGACAGTTTCCTTGAGCAATCTCGGCAGACACACTGCCCTTGGCTGAGGGGAATTAGTCTTTCTCGAACATCCTTCCTCCTTGTGCCTTTCCTTAGCCTCCTCTGGCACTTTCTAAAATGGTCCCTTGCTCTACTTAGCCTCTCAAGCCAGAAACCGAGGCACTAAAGGTTGCGCCTTCTTTTCTTCCACCTTTCTCTCTCAAACTGCCACTGAATTCTATTGTCCTCCACACAATCTACCTGGAACCTATCTACAGCTCCCCACCTCCGTGACACCATTAGTCACAGCCATCATCAGAGCTGACCAGGACGTAGCCACGATCCCTTATCGCTCTTACCCTTTGCTTACACTTTACGTTTACTTTCCATACAGCTTTGAGTACAATTGCTACTTCCCTACTTAAAACCTGTCAGTGATTCCCCACTCCACTATGTACAAAGTATGAATTCAGTACCTCATATCCTACTGCACCCTCAACTTCACTTCATAGTAATCCAGAACTTTTCTACCCCAGATCTCTCTCACTTGCCACTACCACTGCTCAAAATGGCTTGCTCATCCAACAAGGGTTCTCCTCCTTCACCCTTCAGCTCACTGTCATGCCTAAAAAGCAGCATCTTCTTCACACTGCATGCAAATTAAGTCCCTTAGTACCTTTGATATACTCTTCTATTCCTTTATAATGACACAATGTACAGTTAAATACTTCATAATTAAGTTTCTGATTCCCCCATGAGACCTGGAAGGGAAGGATTCCGAGCCTGGCATATCATTGCCACCACTCCCCCCATCCCGCCCCCAATGTCCATTGAATATTGTAGGAAGCTAGTAAAGTCCTGAGTGAATGTGTAATTGTTTGACATGGACACAGCCATGTCAAGGACCTCATGTCAAGTGCCTTAGCCTCATGGGAGTGACAAAGATTTTCCTGGATCTGAGTGCAAATGTTGACAGTGTGTGTAGAAAATGTCCACTGCTGTTTTCTCCTCCAGATGTTTATAGCCTGAAAACTGCTCTGCTTCAGAGAACTTCTCCCTCCTTTATATGTCTCCTTGTTCAGCTGTGTGCAATAATCCCACTTCCCTGTTCAACTGTATATAATAAATGTTCTGAGCTTCCAGGGCGCTGTGACTTCTCCATCCAAGAGCCCAGACTCTCCAGTCAAAGCTTTCCCGTACCCATGTCTGTCCTTTCTTCATTCACTCACTGCCCCAGCTAGGTCAAATCAGGGTTCCCGTGTAGATGGGGATGAAGGTAGAGGGTTACCCTAGTTTTCTATTTGCAGCAACTAAAATTATATCATCCAGAGTAGTAGGTTCTGTGATGTCCCACTCAGACCTCCATTCAAAGAAGGATGTTCTGCTCAATGGTGACTTGGAGTATCCCTACACAGCCTTCAGTCTTCAATCCCTTCAGGGTAGGTCTCAGCTGCTGATTGATGATCCAGGCCACACCTTCCTGGCTAGCCTATTATAATGATGATGGGCCATCCAAGCTCAGGGGGTCCTTCAATTTGATTATGTTGAAGAAGTTGTTAAAACACAGCTCAACTAGCCCTGTATTGGAGAATTTTGTTCAGTAGGACTGAGGTGGGACATGGGGAAATCTCCAACATATTCCTGGCAATATTGATGCTACTATCCACGGATGACACTATGAGAGTCAATACACAAATTACAATGGCTCCACTATATATATATATATATATATATATATGTATATGTATATATATATATATATATACATATACATATATATATATATATATATATTTTTTTTTTACTTAACCATGGTATGCAATGTTGTTGGTTGATGTTTCTATCATCCCGACATAATTCCCAGAGTCATCTGAGAACAGGGAACCTTAATTGAGAAGATGCCTCCATCAGACATCCTGCAAGCAAATCTAGAGGGAAATTTCTTGATTGATGACTAACGGAGGAGGTCCCAGCCTCCTGTGGGTGATACTACCTCTATGTAGGTGATCCTAGGTTCTATAAGAAAGCGGGTTGGTGAAGCTATGACGATCACAATGGTAAGTGGCACTCCTCTGCAGCCTCTGCCTCAGCTCCTGCCTCCAGGTTCCTGCTCAGGGCTTCCATGGATGATGGACTACAATCTATAAAATGAAGGTTAACCCTTTCCCCTCTGGGTTGCTTTTATTCAGTGTTTTATCATAGCACCAGAAACTTAACTAGAACAGTAACCAAAGTACATCCAATAGGAAACGCACTTCAAATTGTGAACATTGACCTTTACCTGAGATAACACTATGTAATATGACATTCCTTACTACACCAGGCAGTGGTAGTGGAGCATAGTTCCCAGTCAGTCCTACGAGGACAAGAAAAAAAATAGCTCACATCCTACTCTGCGCTAAGCTGGTGTGTGTGGTGGGTTAGGGCTGCTAAATGCCTTTTATGATGAGATCATTAGGACATAACTTCATTGTAAGTGAAGGATAATCTGTATGGAGAACTGAAAGACAGACTGAGATATTCACTGGCCCCTCAGTTCTAATCTTTCTAGTCCCATTGGGCTAGATGTCCCACAAAATCCTTTTTATGCGTCGGGTCATCCATTTAATTATGTTTAAATCATCAGAAGGGGGTGAGGTTTGAGTGGACACTTAGGAAGTAAAAAGAATCTTAATGGCTGAACACAAAAGTATGCTACTGTTTCTCCAGGGTCCCCCTCCCCACGAAGTTTTCATCTGTCCAGGACCTGATTCCTAGTTCTGTTTTGCATTCAGCTCCCTGCTCCAGGCCTTGCCATCTTCTGGAGCAACCCTTGCTCACAGAGTCACCTCCTCAGGCATGTGTATACTAGATGCTCTGGGCAAAGACATTGAGTGTTCTAATCTCTCTGTGCCCCTTGAGTGGAAGGCTTGCTAAGCCACAAGCAAACAGCCATGAGGTGAGCGGGGGCTCTGAGAACTAATTGAAGAACGACTCCTCTGCGAGGCATTAATACCTTGCAAAGAAGTGAATCTAACTGGCGTTTTTTTTTTAAGAGTTTAATAAAAATATATATGCACCGTGAGAAAATCACAGCAATAATTCCTTGCACCTTTGTTCCTAGAAGCTGAAAGCACTCCCCATATATTATCATATTCATTATCCTATTTTCTTCACGTTTCTCATTAATTTTTTTCTGAGGTGATATATTAATATGAAATTCTAAATCACATTAGGGATACCATGAACCAAACTTGTTCTCTTCACCCTAACCCCACCTTTCTCTTCTCTCTTTTCCATCCCTCATCCTCATCCCTTTCCCCAGCTGAGGGGAGGTCAACACAGCAGCTGGTAGGCAGCTGATGGCAGGGGCTGGGTGTAGGTGTCTAGACGATTAGAGGAAGGCAGGTGTCTAAGTGCTACTGTGCCAGTGGGCAGCTTTCCCAGGCCAATTGCCAGGGCTCAAGCCCCTTTTCCCAGGGCCACTTGATCAGACCAGGGCTCTGCGGCAGGTCAGGGAGAGGAAGCTGCTCCCCTCTTTGCCCCCCAACTCTCCCCCCCTCATGCAAGAGGGAAAGAATCAGGCTCATTACAGATATTATCATGCAGCACTTCATATTTCAAAGAGCTTTATAATCGCTAATTAGTTATTGCCAGAGAATATGGAAATGGCGCCTTGCTGGAAATGCACAGGATGGGAAGCCCAAGTTCTGTAAGCAGGTCAGCCTATGTCTGGTTGCCTGGCCCAGCTGGCACTCAGGAATTGTGCCCATCCATAGGTTGCAAGGCACAAGATTTGTCATCGCCACCAGTGTCATCCTGTAGGTCCTGCGCCCCATCAAAACAGCACCCTCAGCCAGAATAACAGGAGACAACCAAACATTTCTCTCTTCCCAGAGTGCTTTGCATCATTCTTATTTTATTTTTATGATTTGATGTGATTTGCATGTTCGTGTCTATAGCTGTACGAATGCACATGTGGTGGCCAGAGGACAATTTTCAGGAGCTGATTGGTTCTGTCTTTTCACTCTGGGTCCCAGGGATCAAACTCAGGTCCTTGGCCTTGTCTGAAAAGCACCTTCTTTACCCTCGGAGCCATCTTACTGACCCTATGCTTCATTCATGCCTCGATGGGTAAACTGGGCCTGGGCTTCATTCCAAGGGGATGATTCCATGCAAAACAGAGGAAAAGCCTTTCTAGAAGCTCCCTAAAAATCTCATTGACAAATAAGTGTTCTGGTCAAGTTCTGAATTCCCTTCAGAGAAAAGAGGAACGAAGTACATTTTATTTACCTAGGTTTATCTCAGTCTCATTATAATTCCATTAAAATTTCCCTCAGAAACTAGAGGGAGAAGAGGGCAATAAAGCAACCCTCCTGTGATCTGAATCTGCCATCTTTGAGGAGCACTATTCTTCCCAGGATGCAAGGACTCCATCCTTCATCCTTCTTGTTAATGGGGACTGGGGAACCCCCCCCCAAAAAAGAACCCAACGACAACAGTACAGGTGGTGGCAGCAAAAGCCTTCATTCTTGCAAAGGTCAGAAGTAGGGGAACCGTTCCTTATGAAGCACTCCTGGCTACTCCAGAAACTCAGTGAGTGGGCATGTCTAATACACATGCTCTTAGCTTTCCTTCCCTCCTGGAAATGGGGCCTGTGCTAGATACTCAGTGGTCTGATCATACTTTCCATATTTCCCTACTACAGTTTTGATGCTGAAGCCAGGCAAAGAGGAAGAACCAGAGATGCACACGCGCTCCTCCATTTGTTTTCAGGAAGTGTATATCTGCCAAAGCACAACCTCTGGACCAGAGACAGCTGTTTTGTCTGTTGCCAGTGGGTCATCTCTCTGAAGTTACTCTGTGTGAGAGATTGATGTGTTTTGCTCTTGTAGTATTGAAGCTGGAGAAGGCATCTCATCTTTTCTTTGCAGATGCTGTTCTTCACCACGCTGATATTGCTCATCCTAGGCCAAGGGGGTCTAACACTTGGTCCAGCCTGGCCTGCAAGGTTAGGGATGACAGGGAAGAGTTGAGCTACACACAGAGGCTGTTGAAAAGCAACATGTGTATAGTACAAGTCTTCCCAGCTCATAGTAACCAGTCCTTTCCGCCTTACTTTCTCTGTGTTTCATGCTGAGTCGACAGGCCAGGAGGTCCCCCAAATCAAAGGGGATGAGTGTGGGATGTCTGCCATTCCTCTTAATTTCTGGGCCCAAACGGCTTCCCATTTCCTCAAGCTACCCAGAACCATAGCTCACTTCTGTGTCCAGCATCTTTCCGTTCTCTGACTTCCTTCATAACCTGCCCACCTCTAGATACTTCAAGCAGACAAAACACTCCTCCATTATGATGATGACCCAGAACCTCCTTCTCTGTGCTGAATGCAATGGGAAAAGAATGAGAGCCCGTGAAGCTGGGGTGGCCATACTGCGTAGCCATTCATCTTTCTGACTCCAGCTGTCTGCCAGCTGCATTATGTTCTCCAGTAGAGTGCTGTGCAAAGGGTCTTAATGAAACATGTAGGCCACCGTAATCTCTTCTGGCCTTGTTGTGGGCGGAATTGTGTAGGCACACTCACCTGTGGATGCTCACTCTCACATGCACATTCACACATGAATACTCACCAGAACACGATGCTGTCTCCTACACAGGCGCACCTTCATGCAGACTTGAATGCAAATACATTGACTCGTGCATTTTGATTATGTCCTCAGCTCTCAGATTTGGCTTCTATCCCAACTTCAGTAATGCAAACTGAGTCAAGATTGAAGAAAATAAATAAATAAAAAGGTGAGGACTATCCTAACAAATAGCTGCTCTTGACATTGGTGTCTAAATGAGATAGACTGTGGGAAGGTCTTAGTTTTGTTTGTAGGAGACAGTGAAGGACATGACCTTTCTTTAAAGCCAACAGTGACATTGGTTATAGGTTAGACTGTCACTGCAGGGTTTGGAAGAGTGGGTAGATAAAGGTGAAAAGACCAGTAAGTGTGTGGCCTGAGCAGTTGTTTCCAGGGACAAATGACAGGAAGAAATTAAATGCACATATTTCTTCTTTCTCACAGGTAAACATGTTTCTATTGGTTTTCTTGGACTTACCAGACAAGACCAGAGACATGGGAACTGGAAGTTACCTGGCTCACTCCTACAGGACAGAGGTAGAAAATGCCAGCTTTGTGACCTCCTGCAGCCATGCATAGGGCTGCCTCCATGGCCGCTCTTGAGAAATCAGTCTTTTCTCTCCCATTCCATAAGCCTCTTGGAGCATCCTACAGAGGAGAACCCTAAGCAGGGACAGGTCACTGTGTGGAGTTAGAGTTAAGGACTCAGATTCTGAAGGCAGACTTTCCGCCTTTGAATCCGGACTCTATAAAGTGCCGTCTGTGTGACTTAATGTCACCAAGTCTTGATTTCCTCTTGAGTAAAATGAGAAAACACAGCACAATGCATTTATAAAGACTAGTATTGCATTCTTGCTTTGCATGGGGAGAGTACCAAGGAGAAGGGTAATCCTGTGGCCTGTCATTCAACAGCAGTCTCACAGCGGGGATGTCCAGCCTGAGAAACCAGCCCAGGGAGTCTAGCTCTCTCTCCCCAGCAGTACAATTTCTTTTTGCTTATTTCACTAGGAAATCCCAATCCCTACCTCATCCCCCTTTCTGTCCCCTCCCCCTCTTTTCTTCCCACCTGACCTTCTGTTCTACCCACCTGGTCCTGAGCAGCAACAGCAACCACTCAAAGCCGGTTTCCATAAACCCCCATTTCAGCACGCACAGAACACCAGCAAAAGCATGTGATCAGAGCCAAATGACTCGGCTTGGTTACACACTACTTCTCGAGGGGGTCATGAAACTTGCCTGACACTCAGTTTCCTCTTCTGTCAAATGTGTCTAAAACAGCTGCCAAACTTATGCCCCTGGGATATTTTGTGAAGACTCAGAGAACCTGTAACGAACGTGCTGTGCAGGCTGCAACGCACCAAGTAAGCCATACCCCACAGATCTTCATTCTCTTTCTGTCCCCACTCTTTTGAGCTATTGTTCAAAGTGAGACATCCACCCATCCCTGGGTGCCCAGCAAGTTTCTCCTCTACCTGCCAGATAGCACCATGGGAGCATAAAAAAATTGAGTGATTCATGAGGCTCTACTGACCCCAGCAAGAGTTGCTGAGACTTGCTGTCCAGCCTGGTCTTAGCCATTACAAGACTTCTATGGTTTTCACCAAACTCAAAATGTTAGCTTTAACAGGATGACTGAGCAAAGCTAATTGTGCTCTCCCATAGGCTTCCTTGGCCGTGTCCTCATGGGAAAAGCAGGAGTGTGCATGTGCCTCTCAAAGGTCTGCTCAGGTAATATGCATGCTTCTCAGGAGCATGTGAAAGTCCCATGGGTTTCCATAGGGGAGTGTGTGGCATTTTCTGGATTTAGTTTTGGGCCTAACATATCCATACCTGCTGACACCTCTTATAAGTGAGCATATCTCCCCCCATTTGAATCATTTATCTTTACATCATGTTCCCTGAACACCCTTACTGGAAGTTCTCAGAGTTTCTGCTCCAGATGGAACGCACAGAGTCCTGAGCTCTCATGGCCTCATTTTCTTCACCTGTAAATCAGGGCTAGTGGCTGTTTTGACTCCCACGATGTATCTGCCTACAAATAGTGTCAGCTAATTCACAGGAAAGCGATCCTTACTTAAGCTGTAAGAACTGCAGAGATATAAGCTCTTGTTAGAGATACAAGATGACTTGGAGTTTGTTCAGTTTCAATCAGGAAACTAGGAAATGAAATTCAGAACAAAAGAGGTTATCAAAGAAGCAGGGGGAAAGACCCAGGGAGGGACATGGGTGGTGGGAAGACCACAGGGGACCCCTGGACTGGTGGCATAAAGAGAACCTGAGGGGGTCAATGTCCCAAACATAGCTGTTCAAGGGCCAGTTGCGTTAGCTCTAGACATCAAGGTTTACTTTTTTACAGGCAGCAGCAGACCCTTCATCCTTCAACCATTCTGTGGCTGTTTTCCCTGCAGTTGTTCCTAAGAATCAAGATAAAAATGACTCACCTCCCATTCTAGCCTCTCTCATCTCCCATCCAGCTCCCTCTCTTCACCCTGCCCCGAGACTGCCACTCGGAGGCGAATCCTGGTACCGCCTCCTGCTCCACACAGGCTCTGGAAACTCCAAGCCACACAGCTGGCAGCCATGGGCATTAAGCGTTGTCTGGAACCATGAGCGAGCACCTTGATGGGACAGACCATCTTCTCCAAGCCCTGATGAGGACACTGCAGCAACTTCCCTGTCTCTAATCTGCCCAGGATTGCTGGATCATCTGGGAACAGGGCTTAAGGTGACAAGGGGTGGGGTGAAGGGGGGTATGAAGAGAATGAAAAGAAGGAGGGAACAGGATAATGAAGGTGGTGAAGAGACACAGAGGTGAAAGGAGAGGGAGCGAGAAGGTGAAGCTGAAGGGAAGTGAGAGGAAGGGAAGACAGTAGAAGGAGAAGGAAGGTGAGGAAAAGGGTTGACAGGAAAGGAAGGGAATGAATGGGGGAAGGGAAGGAGACAAAGAAGCCATAGGAAAGTGAACATAGCTGGGTGGTGGTGGCGCACGCCTTTAATCCCAGCACTCAGGACACGGAGGCAGCCAGATCTCTGTGAGTTCGAGGCCAGCCTGGTCTACAGAGTGAGTTCCAGGACAGCCAGGGTTACAACAGAGAAACCCTGTCTCAAATAAACCATAAAATAAACAAAGAAACAAAAGAAAGAAAGTGAATATAGGAAAGAAGGTATGGAGGGAAATCCAGGTACATGAGAGACTTCTGAAGCATACATTACACCCTGGGACTTGGGAACAGCCAAAGACAAAAATCATGGCAGACGGAGGGTCTGGCCAGGTCTGTAAGAGAGCCTGGAAATATAGGCTCGAAGCTCTTTCTTGTCCGTTCTGTCTAGGGTGCTCAAGAGCCGGTGGCAATCTGTGCTTAGCAGTAGGTGCTATGCTTATAAAATGGGGATAATGTAAATTCATGCTTTACAGCGATGTAAAAGGTAAATTAAGTGAAGCAAACAACAACAACAAAAAAAAACGCCCGTGGGAAACGCAACTGGTTTCCTATCACTCAGCTGCTGAGACTGGCCCACATTTTCCCGGGATGGGATGGGAGCCCTCTCATCCCTAAACACTTGATAAATTACCACTCCTGCCCTTTGAACTACTATCAATAAGAGGTGGTAGTGAAGGAGTAGTTAAAAACAATACATTCTTTGCCTGAAGAGAGGCAGCTGTGTGGTACCTGTACACTTTAGTATTGTCTGTTCAGTTCCTTTCTTGGACTGTTTCTAGGGAAACTTGCCTAAGGCAGAGCCTTCTGGATAAGTCCCAAGTTTGTGGACTGGGCATCCTGGAAGCAGGAGGACCACACATAGCTCCAGCCCTACCAAAAGGAGCCATAGTAGGTGTGTGCACCTCAAGCAGGTGTCAGGCTATCCTGGACCGGCCTCACTACTCCAAGGAGGACTTAAAGAGGGAGTTGAGTCAACATCCAGTGGCTTCAAATGAAAATAGGCTGAGTGGAACGTTCCCCATGGCTTTCTATGGTTTCCCGAGATACCAAGCAGACACAGCTCAGGCAAATGGGGCTGGCAGTATCCATCAGACATCGCAAAATGACCACTGAAAAATGTATGATGAGGAAGCAAAGGGGAGAGGGGGCTGCTGATCTGGGAAGCGTGTGAGAATAGTAGAGTTTGAGACTCCTGTAGGGATTGAGAAAGAGCCAGGGGCACAGTTGAATGGGGGAGGTGCTGGAAAAATGCTTCCATTTTGTGTGCAATTAGTCTAGGGATGCCCTCATTTGCATAAGGTTCATAAATTTGCATAAAATTGCTGGAGGCCCTAACCACCAGTACAGAAAATAAAATAACATGAATCAATTAGTGGGCCTGGCTGCGATAGAAGCCAGTGTGGTGTGAGGGAATCTCCTTCTCGTGTCTGCAATCCTGCTGCACTGGCAGAAGGCCAGCCTCCAGAGAGGGTCCTAGGGGGAGGGTCCTGCTCTACCCTGCCCAAGGAGGGACTGGACATCCAGGAAGTGGGGGCAATCAGGTGGCCTGAGAATGTGTAGAGGTGTGACATCACAGACTGAGTCAGCAGGTGAGTAGAAGGTCAGGGCTCGTGGGGAAAGCAAGTGGGGTCAGCCTCAAGGATGAAGAAGTCTGGAAGAGTATAGCAACGTGTGGTCCCAGAAGTTCAAAGCCATTTTCCTCTGACCTACGCTGTCGCGCTTTCTCTCATTTGAGTCTTCTCAGTATCGTCATAGGACATTGGTGAAGTAAGTTCACTGCAGAGACAAGGAAGCAGAATTGGAGAACTGTGACAGCTTTGCCCAGTATACCACCAGCAAATCTCAGATAGGTGCCTGGACAGCGCCAGAGACCCATAGCAACCTCCCAAGGAGCTTGGCGCCGGGCATCTGGCAGGACCTCAATAAATATTTATTTAAGAAATGACTGATGAATGTGGAGATGAGTTCTGAGGGGAGGTGAAGGTCAAACTGAGGACGCCATGGCAGTGCTTAAGGAAAACAGGTTAAAAGGGAACCACAGGATGCAATTTCCTTTAAGAAAAAAAGTGCCTGATCAGTCATCCTGGGAGTCTGGGGAGATGTAAAGCTCCCGGTAACTGAGGTATGATGTTTCTGCCCCTTTAGAATTTCTGTGGGAGGGGCTTTTACCCTGCCCTCTCTGCTTTCCCACCTTCAGAGCCTTGCCACACTTACCCACAGACCCAATTTTCAATTCAATTATGGTCTGGAACCTGCAGTCCTTGGTGAGTCAGCATGGCCCTGGCTAACGAGGAAGCTGAGCTGGGGGAGCCAGCTCTTATCTCTCATTTCCAACCACTCATCAGCCTAGCTGATGAATCACAGAGAAAAGCTGATTTCTCTTTCCTTCTCTCCCCTTCCCTTTTGCATTGACCCTGCTGGTTTATAAGAACTCTCAGGATTTTTTTTTTTTTGTCTCTGCTCTCTCCCTGAACCTCCTCCTCCCCCAGAGTCACTGTTAATGAATCAAATTGCCCTTCGACTTGAATTACGGGGAAAGTGGCCTCACCTACTCCTGGCAGTAGATGGGGTGGCTGCCCCCAGATCCACACTAGCCTTGTCGCAATGACTCAGAGTGGATGTTTATTTTTGAATCTCGCATTCTTTATCTGAGAAAATGGACTACCGATGGGAAACAATTACCTACCACTTACCCCACAGGGCTGATGGGAGCAGATGGCACGTGCGACAGAGAAGCAGCACAGTGCATTAATGTCATCAGCAACGATCACAGCCATAATGAGTCCCCATGATGGGGACTGAAAACTGGAGAGAGGAAAGAGCAACAGCTGGGCACTTCTTCAGCCAGATCTGGTCACAGCCACCCAAATGGCTTGTTCCAGTTTCCTTAATAGGCAGAAGATGATGGGAAGCTGCAAGGATGCCCACAAAAAACAACCCCTGCTTTCAGCCCTTCCTATTATCAGGGAGCTGCTTGGCAGACAGCACGTGGCAATTCATTGTTTACCTGGGCCCACTGAGTGGCTTTCTTCTGCTCTGAATAAAGCAAAGCTTGTGTGTGTGTGTGTGTATGTGTGTGTGTGTGTGTGTTTAGCAGCATGGTAACTGCTAACTCTGCCCAAAAAGAAGTGTGAGGGAGAGTCATACTCAACTCCAGAAAGCTAGGAATAAGGCCAGCAGCCACATTTCATGACTCAGTGAGTTAGCTACTTTGATACAGGGGACTGCAAAGACAAGTCGACAGGTCAATTTCTTAGCTATAGAAAAGGATAAGGACAAAAATTTAAAGTTCAGCCAGCATGCCGGATACTTTGAGAGATCTGGGCAGGAAAGGATGAGTCATTCCACTTCAGCATATATCGCAACCATGACTGTGCTGCCTACTCCAGCTCCAATTGAGCAATCACTGAACTTCATTCTGAGCTCTACCCCATAGCCATGACCCCTAGCTTTTGGCAGGAAGAGCCTTAATTGACAAGGTTTCCAAACAAAATTTGGCTTTCAACTTGGCCATCCCTGAATCCAGAGGTCTGTGGCAGCTACCCATAGTTTACTTGGCTTCTGGCAGAAGGTCATGAGACTTATGACTTCTAGTGATTTTTTTCCCTCTAAGGTCATAGAAACCTGATTCTTCTGAAAGCCACTTTAATAGAGTGTAAAAAACTGGGCAGTCCGTGGGCCACCTTCCCAGTTTGTGAAACAGAATTCTCAGCATCTCTGATGCTGCTGCGATCCCAGTAGGCTTTCCTCTCTGTTTTCACTACAGCACTTCTGCTTTCTAAATGGTTTTGGGAAGGGAAGAGGCACATTTCTCTTGCTAGTTCTGGCAAAATAGCTTTTGTTCATACCTGTCCATGGGTAATGTATGGGCTTCTAAAGATGCGTGGCCAGATTAAATAGAACTCAGCAACTTACAGTTTAGGCATGAAGCACCCCCTCTGAAGGCTCCTGAACTAAAGGTTTGGTCCTTGGATATTGGTATTGCTTTGAGAGGTACTGGAAACTATGAAGGGGGCCTAACTAGGGAAGGTAAATTTGTTGGGGCATATATAAATATATATATATATATGTATATATATATATATATATAGATATAGATATAGGCTGTATCTTGTCCCAGGTAGGTCCCCTCAAGTCTCTCAGTTTACTTTCTAACTGCCAAGAGTTAAGCATCTCTGCTTCACCATGCCCTCCCCGCAACAATGGACCAAATTCTTTGAAATTCAGAGCAAAAGATAACCCTTCTCCCTTTAAGATGCTTAAGCCAGGTATTCTGTCACAGCAAAACTGGGGACCCAACATTGATTCCAAATAATTTGGTTCACTTTCATGAACAGCAATGTTTAACATGGTTATTAAAAAATATAAGGTCATAGGATGTCAAAGTTACAAACAAACATGGAAAAAGAGATGGTACAAAGCTTCTTCATTCATTCAGAGAAGGGTACTGAGGGTCCTCGGGAATGAATGTGCAAGGTCACAGGATTTATGATGCCCTGTGACCAACTCTCCAGGTCTCCGGACATCCCAACACATTATCTATTAAGTTATACATCCTTTCTTCCATTATTACGTGTTCCCAGTTTCTGCCACAGCATAGGTTTTGCTGTTTTGCACCAACAAGGATGGTGGTTAGTAGGAGAGAGCAGTGCTTTACACTTCTATAGTTTTTAATCTTTGTAAATGCTCAGAGCTCCCAAGTACACTTGGGACTTGGTCTGGCTTCCTGTCTCATCCACTCTTTCAAAACCTCTCTTTGCAAATATCAATTTGTTGCTCCATTCAAAAGATGCTCACCAGACCTCATTGACTTAACACTTTGGCAGCATTTGACACTACTGACCCTATTTCCTTCCCTGACTTAGACTGGCTTAGACTCTTCAGAAAGCATCATTTGTGGGCTGGGACCAGTGAGCAAACCGCTACTGGTTTGCAAAGAGATGATCATGTGAACTTTGAATAATAGCCATTTTCGTGACAAATTGACCAAATAATTTCTGTCTTCTAAATTTAATAGTAAAAAAAAGGATTTATTTTGAATACAATTTTAGGTTTTTAAACCCACTTTCACTGCATTTTATGACTTAAGGATTGATTGGTTTGCAACAAATTGGAGCGGAAGGAGAATCTTGCTCTTCAGCTAGAAGAAGAAGTCTTTTTTTAATCATCCCTTATCTTTTCTGATGTTTCCTCTCATGTCCTCACACCTACTGCCGTGTTTTCCAATATCTGCATGTCGTTTTCCACTTAGATTCAAACTCCTCACTATTTAGAATTCAGGGGAGCAGTTCCCATCCTTCAGAGAGCACCACTTTTGTGCTGTCCTCTTAGCAGTCTACGCCAGACCCCTCATCATGTCTGTAAAACGTTACTGTGTTTCTAGTCCAGGGTATGACACACAGGAAACTCAGTCATCCGTCTTGGTGTGAATGAGTTTCATGAGAGGTGGTCAGGTCATGAAGTCACCCCACTGGAGCACTGAATTCACCAAAGGCATTTTCCTCTCTGTTTTCCTTGCCTGGCCTCACTCACTCTTACAATAGACATCGTGACTATGAAAAGTTAGCGGTCAATTAGAACGATGAAATCTCATCAGATCACACAGTATCTTATGTGGCAGACAACTTCCTTTTCCTAGGGAAGGGGAAGGGACAGTAGGGAGCTTTCCAAGCATAAAACTCATTCAAAAGGCTTTACCACATCTGGGCAAGTGGCGGCTTATGTCGGGACTGTAGCACCTCAGTATGGGCACAGAGCCTGAGTTTAAGACTCAGCTAGTGAGATTAGTATTACTAATGGCATACCACAATCTCTTCCTACTTCTATGCCTCAGCGTCCTGTAGTGAATGGCAAGTGCTGTCCCCTGGAGCTAAACTAAGGAAGGATGCTAACTAGTGAATGTCCCACCCTGGAAATAGAAATGTCAAGTGCTACTATTAATAATCATGTTTCCTGTGCTCTGGCTTCTGAGGTCCCTTATACAATCACTTCAGAATGCCTTGGAAGGAACATGAAACACAATATAGAGGGGGAAAAGATCTGTCATTGTAATGTACCTCAATATGGCTTTAACAATAAAATGCAGATAAATAAGCTGCCATTCTGCAGTGGCCCTACAGACTGGAATCCAAAGGAAGAAGTTAATAGAAAACATTAACGTGAAAAAAAAAGTTCAGAAAGTGATAAGAGGAAAAAAAAAAGAAATAGTGAGGAAAAAAATTTTTCATAAGTAGCAATTGGATATTGATCATTTAAAGAGTATTTTTAATATGTAAAGTGCTCTTACAAAATAATAAAGTGAGGAACATTCAAAGGGGAAAAAAACAAGCAAAATACAAAGAGTTGGTAAGAGAGGAAATACAGATTAACTTGATGTCAACTGGGGATTCCCATATGACTGGTAATCAATGAGATGCCAAGCACAGTAGCACCATAGATACTATTTTATTGATCATGTTGGCACAATTAAACACATTGGCCATACCCAGGTCAAGTGAAGCAAAATACGAATATGTATTTGTCAGTCATGAGTCTTTAGGCAGGAGCAGCTCTTCTGAGGAGCAGTTTATTTGGTCATGGTGAAGCAGAGCAAAGCCTTGTCATTTGCCACAGGGATCCCATGTTTAGGAATGAGCCCTAAGGGATAATCAAACAAACTTCCAAAGCCGTATATATTAAGATCTCTGATCCAAGTGAGACCTCCAGCAGTGAAAATGGAAGTTATCTGAGTGTGTGTCCTTGGAGCTGATTGGTTTAGCACACACTGATATACTACAAAATCACCTTCAAAAGATGAATAGCCCATTTATTTATTTATATAAAAGAGTACATTATATGTCCTTACTACTAAACAAAAAAGACATTTTGAAATGGAGTATTAATCTATTTGCTTTTGAGCAGAACACTCTGGTCAAAAGTGTTCTACAATACCTTTATAATGATGGCATTACAGACGATTTCACTTTTTCCTTTTACACTTTTCCACAATCTACTGATGTTTTTGCAATGAAAATTTCTAGTTATCATCATTGAAAAATATTTTAGAGTATATCTGGTCTGGTTATTCTGGCTATTTGGCAGAGAAAGAAGAAGCAACAAAAATACAGAAATGAAAACTAGGAAGTGAAAAATCTAATTCATAGTCATTTAGGTTGTTCTTATCTGAATCATTAATTCCATCCTGATTGTGTAAATCACTTCTGTTATTCTTGGGAGCTTCCCTATCTCTAGCAGCCCTAACTTTTTCTTTTGAACATATCATGGAACATTCTATCATATTAGCTGCTTCAGGAATCATTATTGGGTATGATATTAGTATTTGCATTTTCTTAAATTGCTAATAAAAATAATTGCCAATTAACTTATAAATTCTTAATGAAAAATAGACTCTCTCCCTAGGGGTGAATATTACCATATCAAATATCCAAGTGAGGCTCAAGAGAGAGCTCACAAAGCCTATTTCTGATGTGATCCCTCTTGACAAGTGCATGGAAGACAACCTTTCCCTTGGGTAGGAGCCAACAGTAGCATGATTGCTTCTAAGTGATCTTCCCATATGCTACCTTTGCTTTTTTTTCTGGTAGGACCAAACCAGGATTTGTGTCCATTTTTAGGAATATGACTGCAAATTATTTTATGTTGTCTTCTGTCATTTTTATCCTAAGAGTTGGGACAGGGATATGAAGGGTTTTGTCACCTTCATTAGAAAATTAAGAATATAGAAAGTTCACTGTGTACGTTGCTTTTCTACTGCTGCAATAAAGTACTATGACCAAGGCTACCAGTAGATGAAGGAGTTTATTAAAAGGATTATGACTCCAGAGGGATAAGAGTCCATCATGAAAGGGAATCATGGCAGCAAATGGCAGACCTGGTGACAGACATAGATGAAAGCTCTCATTCCAAATCACCAGCAGGAAGTAGAGCTTGTGCTCAGAATGGCATGAGTCTTTAAACTCTGAAGACCCACCTCCAGTGACACACTTCTTTATATCAGGCCTCCTAAAACAGCACCACCAATGGGGTATCAAGTGTTCAAATACATGAGCCTATGGGGGACATTTCAATTCAAATAACCACAGTTCACTCCCAGGTTCCCATAGTCTCACGGCCATGCTATAACGTAAAACACATTCTGTCAAATTTTTCGGTCACAACACAGTTTCAAAGTCAAGAACCCCTTGTCAGACTCCAGGCAACCTAATAATTAATAACCTAACGACGTTTTGTAAAACAAACAACAACAACAACAAAACAAACCACGTACTTCCAACATAAAATGGAAGGGAATGTGCAATTCTGTATTAGTTGCTTTTCTGTTGTTGTGATAAGGCATCATGACCCAGGTAACTTATAGAAGGACAGGTTTATTTAGACTTATAGTTCCAAAGCAGTGCTTTTCAGCCTTCTTGATGCTGCGACCCTTTAATACAGTTCCTCATGTTGTGGTGACCCCCCAACCATAACATTATTTTTGTTGCCACTTCATAACTGTGATTTTGCTACTGTTACTAATCATAATGTAAATATCTGATACACACATGGTCTTAGGCCACCCCTGTGAAAGGGTCATTAACCCCTAAAGGTGCCACTACCCACAGGTTGAGAACTGCTGTTCCAGAGGGATAAGAGTCCATCACCGTTAGAGAAGTGTGACAGCAGGCAGGCATGGCAGCTGGAGCAGCAAGCTTACACCTCAAGAAATAAGCAGAGAATGAACTCGGAATGGCACGTGACATTGAAACCTCAAAGCCTGTCCCCAGAGACAGGTTTCCTTCGCCAAGGCCACACCTCCTAAACCTACCCACAGAGCACCAAGTAGGGAATCAAGTATGCCAACCTATGAGCCTATGGCAAACATTCTCATTCAAGTCATCACAAATCACTTTTCTTTGAAAGTATAGTCTTATCCAAAGATGTACATACAAACATGTATAGTAAACACACAACTTATATATATACATTATACATTAGCTTTCCTTGCAAATATCTGAGAGAAGCAAGCTATAAGATGTAAGGATTTATTTTGGTCGTGATTTCAAAGATTTCAGTCCATGATTTCTTGACTCCATGGCTTTGAGGCCCGTGGTAAGACATAACATCACATCACGGTAGGGAAGCACACAATAAACAGCATAGCTGTTCACTTTAAGTAGGAAGCTAAGGCTCCAATATGTCCTTCAAGGTCACACCCACAGTGAACTAACTTAGCCCTACCCCCTAAGGGATTTACTACTTCCTAGTAGAACCACAAGCTGGTGACCTAAGCCTTTACTGTAAGGGCCACTGGGGGCACTCCAGGTCCAAACTACAGCATACTTCAAAACTAGTTGAAGGTGCATGGTATTTCTGATACTTAGTTCTTTTTGCAGCTCTATATGGTCCAACCTATATATTTTCATTACAGCAGTAGTATATGGAACTATGATACTGTGAAAATAATTAAATGGACACTATTATTGCAATGCTGTCATTGTTTTGGAAGTGTTAAACATCTGTGTCTTTACAGGGAAGCAAAAAAGCATGTGTTTCATTTGGGTACTCCTCTAACAGATGCCTGTGTGTAAGTATGTATGTGTGCATGAATGTGTCTGTGTGTGTGTGTGTCCTTAGCAACTCAATAGAAGCCCATCCCACATGTTTGTAAAAATTACTCTTAATCTAACTTCAAACTGTGCCCTGACCAATAATTGCTTGATTGAAGTTCCCTTTCAACTCTTCTTCTTTTTTCACCACTTGTATTCTTTTTCAAAAGGGAAAAAAAATACCCAGGTGACATTACTAGATTGCTTTTGATTTGGCACATTCATTTTATCTCTGCGGATTCCCCGAAAAACCATTCCATTCTTTGACAGCAGGCCAGAGATGTTAAGTAATCTATTCAAGGTCACACAGCTAATTAGTGCAGAGCTGAGACTGGAACCGCCAGCCTTCTCTATCTTTTCATCATGAAGAGGGAGTGAGGGCCGTTACCATGCAGGACAGGCAGCCTAAGTTAAACAGTGGGGCCAGGAACCAGCTCCTTGGAAGGTCTGACAGAAAAGATCATCATTTGACAAATTATCGTGATCATTATTAATGTTATTATTCATATGCTATGTCTGCAGCAGAAAACACAGGTTTATTTAAAATGCACATAGTAATTTGAGTTTTCTCCAACATTTATTTTCTGTCTAAATTATTTTTTAACTGATACAAATGCAAAGACTTGTGAACACAAAAAGCTAGGCTTTTTAAAAATCCATAACCTTAAATTAAGACCACATTTATTCACACTGCCGCCTGTAGCCCAGAACTTTCTCAATTTTAACCCTTCAGTGATAGTGGCAAACATTACTTCTACTTCTTATCCACTCAATTTTTATTATTATTTTTTCTGGTAATAACTGCATTGGATTACCAAAGTGCAATGCATCTCTTGGGGAGAATTTTAATGGGATTTTCGGGGAACTGGCCAGATCAGCCCACTTCGCCAGCTAAAAAGATGCCTCTAATTGATGTCTATGTAGAAACAGCAGCTGGTGGTGAGAACCACTGTACTCGGATGGGTAATTATTTTAGCAGGATAAGCACTTCTGTCGTGATAAGGGAGAAGCAGCAGAGCCTGGGGCGAGACACACAGGACAGACAGACACAGATAAGACCCAGACAAAAAAAAAAAAGACTTCAGGAACCTCAGCCATGCAACCTTAAATGGCAAGTGTCTGATAATTCCTGATGGATTGGAGCCAGGTCGGGGCAGAAGAGGGCTTGGCCGGGCAAGAGCCTAGTGTGGCAGGTCAGAAAAGGCCTGCTCCCCAGACAGCCTGCGCTGGGCCAGAGTTTGGTTAGGGGGAGCTGCGGGGCAGCAAGTACTTCTTCCTCACCCCACAGAACCGCAGGCTTCCCAAGTCTGCCTGCCTGCCGGTGGTTAAAAGCCCATAGCTCTTTTGGCAAAGAGTAGGTGTGTCCTGGCCAGGTTCCAGTTTGGGTAATTACAGCCTGTCAACCTAAATTCTCCCCAGGATTGCAGTTAAATATGGTACCCGTCTTCACAATTAAATTTTAGCTCTAATAGGACACTCGGTTGTCATGTTACGTGACAGTTAAATAGCGGCCACATCGTACCCCAGAGAACTACAAAGAGTTCTCTAGGGCTAATGAGTGACCTGTCTGGGCAGAAAATGGGGTGCTCTTTCTGGTACAGAGTAGCTGGTCACTATAGGACTTTGCTTGTCACTAAAATTTCTGGTCCAATTCTTGGAAAGGAGGTCTATGGAGAAGGATTGCTCAGTGCCATTTGTGATTCCATTACCTGAAGAGACACATGAGGAGTCTAGGCTCCTGCGAGACAGATGAACTGCCTTCCTTATCACTCGCATCAGCTGTCAGAGGCTCTGCCCTTCCTTTCCTCAAAGGCCTCCCCAATCCTGCTCCTCCCACTGCCTAGAACGCTTTTCTTTTGTTCCCTGCCTCTAGAAAGGTTTTGCTCTAGTAAAGTCCAGCTCAAATGCAGTTCCCCTCAGATAGAATTCCCAATCTCCTATTTCAATTAAGTATTTCTGCTTACGGCCTCCATATCGTGTTACTATTGTTCGTGCTGGGTATTTATTGAAATCGGTCTAAAAGAAACTGCTGGCACATCTGGCATGCACGAAAGGGAAGATCCCTGAGGGTAAAGGCCTAGAGTCCTTATAACTATACACAGTGCTTAATAAATACTGAAAAGATGTAAATACAATGATCAGCTATCTGCTGAATGTTCTCTCTGTGATAATCATTGCTATTTGTATTATCTTCCCAGAACTCGAACACAAGATCTCTCTCATGTGCCACTAAGCTACAGCTCCAGTTTTCTGTTTACTTTTAATTTTGACACAGGATCTAAGGTATTGGAACTGGCCTTTAACTTGCTCTGTAGCCTAGCCAGGCCTCGAACATGTGGTTCTCCCACCTCTTCCTACTGAGGAGCTGGGATTACAGGCCTGTGCACCAAGCCATGGTTTGTCAACCAGTTTGAAATATAGTGCATATATACTTATACTAATTCACCTCACCATCCCATAAAACATTATTATTACTGTCCCATTTTTAAAGAAGAAAGAAATACTGAGGCACAGAAAGGTTAAGCAATTTGCCCAAGGCCACACAGTCAGTAAATGGTGTCAGCGAGAGCGGAAACTCATGGGGCCTGTCCTCCGAACCTCATACCATTCTGCTGCTCCATAGCATAGATATTTAATTAAGCACATCAATATCTCAATTGTCTTTAAAACTGCACATCAATCTAGGCTTGGGGAAAACATGGGCCCTTTTCTAACTAGTGTGAAGAGGGGAGAAGTCTGGATTTTAGGATTTTGTACTTCAGCTCTCCTAAATAACAAAAGGGCGGGCTTCCCAAATTCACATTCATGTTTGTCAGTTTCCATCCTTGGGCAATTACTTCACACTGAAAATGAGAAGGTGATAATCTGGAGTATTCGCAGCCAGTCTTGCCTGCAGAGGTGTGAGCAAGGAGGAAGATAGCATGTTGTGATTAGAGAGAGAAGAAACAAATCCCCGTGATTGCAACGTGAAAGGAAAGGGTCAGTCTCATTATTCTAATGCATAGTTTTCTGCACCCATAGAAAATATTTTATTCCAACAAGTTAATTCCTTTAAGTGGTGAGCGCAGAGTGTGGCAGACACGATTATCTTCCTTAGGTTTCTCTGGGGGAAGGGGAAAGGATTTCTGTGGCTCACCTCCTGCAATTAGAAACAGCCCCACAGGGCAGAGGTGCAGCCTGCGTTCGCAGATACTCTGCTGCTGCTGAAATAAGAACAGCCTTTGAGAATATTCTCCTGCCAAAATCATTTTAGCATTTCACTGTCACACAGCGGGAGGCAGAGAGAGAGAGAGAGAGAGAGAGAGAGAGAGAGAGAGAGAGAGAGAGAGAGAGAGAGAGAGAGACCTTTGCGCGCACAAACTGCCAAGCAAGACCTCATGAGTCTTTCCTGTGTACGAGGAAATTAATTAATTTCCTTTTTATTTTTGTAAAAGGAGGCCATAAAAACATAGTTCAAGATGTTACGTTTTCATAAGGAAAAAGTCTCAATTGTAAATGAGTTTCTCTTTAAGACAAGGCTGTAATTAGATTGCCCGTGGTGATGATGAATGGGGAGGGTGAAGGGTCTGAGCTTTTTTCTGGGGAAAGAAACATCCTCGAAGGTGGAGGCCAGGCAGCCTCGGGCGGCCACGCTGGCGCTAGCACTAAAGACTGTTCTCGCCCACAAAGCCGAAAGAAGAAAGGCAGCTTCGAAACCTAGGGGGGAATAAAACAGGCAAGGCAATTTAGAGGGTGAGTCAAGGTGGTTGCCTAAGCACGGGCTGGCGGCGCCAACAGGGGGCGCTGTGTCTTCTGATCGTGGGCAGAGCTTGGTGATTTCTGCACGAAATCGTTTCTTTTTCTTTTTTCCTTTCTTTTTCTTTAGCCTGCCTATGTTTTCTCTTCTGCAGCACTGAAAGAATGGGAGAACCGGGTGGGTGACCTTATGTCCCTTCAGAAATCTCTCCCTTTCTCCCTCTTTCTCTGCTTCTCTCTCTCTCTCTCTCCCTCTCCCCATCTCTCGTTTCTACAAGGCAGAATCTTGTCCCCTTTCAAATTTCATGCACTTAGCCCTTAACACTAGGACCTCAGAACACAACTGTTTGGTGAGGCAATTTATGAGGTCATTGGGGTGAATTTAATCGGATATGACTGGCTTCCTTACAGACGTAAGCGAATTGGATACACAGGAAAATACCAGGGGTCCATTCAACAGAGGGAGGTCCATCATGTGTTGGCTCAGGTAGAAAGTGGCATTCCACAAGCCACAGAGCCTCAGGAGCAGCCAAACTGTTTACACATTGATCTTGGACATCTAGCCTCCAGAACTGTAGGAAAATACACCTGTGCTGTTGAAGCCACCCAGTCAGACACTTAAGTTATGGTGGGTAGCCTTGACACAACACATACCACAGAGCTGAAACAGTCTGCTAAAATGTGGGCCACTGGCAGCCTTGTCAGAAAGTGAGGAGTAAACGAAAGTGCAGATTCCTGGGCTCCATCAGATCTCTGGGATCCAAGAATCTGCAATCTTTCAGGAATATTCCAGCTCATCTCCAAGCTTGGATATCCTTTCAGCAGAAATCTGCCGAGAGAACTGTCATCTCTGGGTTGATCTGAAGGAGACTGCCCAAAGGTCTGCCTGAAACCCCACCATTAGAAAGACGTTCTTTGCAGTTAAACATTGCCTTGTCCCTGGTGGATTTCTTTTCAGTGCAAATAGCTCCTGGATGGAGGTGACAAATTAAGTCAATAACCTTTGAGTATGAATTCATTCATCAGCTGAATTCCTGTGGGATTGGACGGATGCCAAACCCGAGAGAAACCAGAGAATGGGACTGCGAAGGGGGGTTCGCGGAGCTATGCTTGGGATGCTTGTGTGGTCCGCACCAGAAGCTGCCACCTTGACAAGTTTGCTCCAGGTTAGCCCCCAGTGGGAGCAAGGTGACTCATAGATGCTTACTCCCTGTCAGAGAGGGAGAGGAGCAATAGAAGAAGGAGGAAGGGAGGGAGGAGAGAGAGAGGTGGGGGAGGGAGAGAGAGAGACTGGGCTTTTGAACTGACTCCCAGCTGTGTCCTGTCTTCTGGTTTGTTTGCTGCTTGAAAGGCAAGGGCAAAGCCAAGGGGGCGTCCCTCCCTTTCTGGGAGGCTGTGGGAGGAGAGGAGTGAGGCCATCGGAGATTCTTGCATTGAGGACTGGAGAATAGTAGCAGGAGCAAGGTGCAAGGTGTTTTATCCCTGATATGGTACATTTATGAGCCCACCAGAACAGGAAGGGAGGGACCAAAGCTAGGATTTTGAGTATTCCTTTTGTGTCAGAAGTTAACCTCTCAGTTGCTGGCTAGCCTGAGAGCCTGGCTTAGAGCCTTTATCCACATTGGTGGCATAGGCTCAGGCCCCATTCAGGGAGATCTGAGACTCTGTAGGTCTGAGAAGGAAGCTCTTGTATTCCTGTTGTATTTGTCATTCTTTATTTACACATTTGCAGGGATGAAGGTGGCATCCTCTCCACGCCTCTCAGTTCTGCAGTTCAAGCCCAGTGCCCTTTAGCCAAAGCATTTCACACTGATTTTAATGTCTTATGTCTACCACTTCCTGGATCTTCCAGCCACACCAATGACCTGAGAGCATCAACCAGTCAGCAAGGGCCAGTATCCCAACTGCTGACAAGTGGCCATCCTCAGGGTGGCTGGAGGGCCAAATAATGGATGGCTATCTTGGAAAACATGTCCTTGGGATTGATAATGAGCTGGAGCCAGAGCCCTCTTCCGGCCAGTGTAGATCTCACTCTGCCCTGCCCACCTCCCCCACCTACGGCAGTACACTCCTCCACATGCAGGTGTGCATCCTGGTTTCCCATTTCCATGGCAAATGGGGAATCTATAGTACAGCCAGCAGCAGACAACGGCTTGGGATTGTGAACCCTGTTTCTGGAAGCAGCAGATGGCTGGAGGGAAGAGGACCAGCCAGGCCAAAAGCCTGGCAAACAAGCCATTATCTTTTTTTCCATGGCAGACAGTTGCGGTCCCATCCAGGTTTCTGTCCCTTGCCCCATCATTTGGCACACAGGTTGCCTCTCTCCGTGTGCTGTTCCTTCATCCTCCTGTGCTTGGCTTCAGGAAGTCAGTGCTCAGATTGAGGGAAGAGAACCATTTGGCAAATGTATGTAGGGAACTACAAGGACCTGGGAACTCCCTGCTGCCTTGGCTTGGAAAGGTTCATCTTAGTCTCCAGACTTTCTCATACACAGTTGGGGCAGAGGCTCAGAATCCCTGAGTGTGCCTTCCCCTGGCTGCTTCTTTTTCCTGCTCCCCAGCCCTCCATCTTCTCCCCTGGGACTACTCCTTAGAAAACTACTTGTACACAAACTCTCATTTTGCATTCTGCTTCTGGTCCCCAGCCTAGGTTTTCCATATAAAAATCTTATTTTCCTCCTTTATGGTTAATCTTTATGATGGTTAGTTTTAAATGTCAACTTGCCACAACCTAGAATTACCTGGGGAGAGAGGAATGATTTAGATCACGTGGGTCTGTGGGAATTTCTGCGGGAAACTGTACTGATTACTAATTGGTGTCAGAAGGCCCAGCCCAATGTGAGTGGCACCATTCCCTGGGCAGGAGAAAGCTAGATGAGAGAAAGCAGGCAGCATACATTAGTTTCTTTCTGCTCTTGACTGTGCATGGGATATGACTATCTGCTTGAGTACCTACCTTGGCTTTCCCTCAATGATGGACTGTATCCTGGAACTGTAAACCAAATAAACTGCTTCTTGCCTAAGTGGTGTGCTGTTGAGACACTTTATCACAGCAACGGAAATGAAAACTAAGAAAATTTTCATTCCTCAATGATGTAATTTACAATCACCTAGGAGACAAACCTCATGGTGCCTCTAGGAGGGTATTTCCAGAGAGGTTTAAGTGAGGAAGGAATACTTATCCTGAATGGATGGCACCATTGATAAGCTGGTATTTCCGACTGAATAGAAAGGAGAAAGTGAGCTGGGCGCCAGCATTCACATCTCTGTAGACACAACATGACCAGCCCCTCCATGCCTTCACTGCCATGCCTTCTCCTCATACGCTGAGCCAAAATAGTACCTGCATTCCTTAAGTTGCCTTTGCTGGGTATTTTGCCATAGCAATGAAAAAGAACTAGCTAATGTAACTTCCATTGATACCACATAAGCAAAAGAAATGCTCCTTCTCCCACTTCTCTCTCCAGGTACTTTAAAACCCAAACCAGATCTTCCTTTTAGTAACTACGTGAGAGGACACACTACTATCCTTACCTGAAAATTCAAAAACTTGAATATTTTGCATTGCCCCTCCTCATTGCAATGCCCCTCAACATTTCTTCTTGTTCCTGCTCCCAGCTCCCGCCCCCTTCCTCATCTTCTAGACTAGTACAGTAGGTTATCAGTAACAAGTACCCACTCTCTACTCCCACTGTTTAGGAGTTATCTAGGAGAGTGCTGTCAAATGGATCCTGATAAAATTCAGGTAGAATTTCTTCACCCTTCCCTGATCACAGAGCTATCAGTGAGTCTCAAATTCTTGCCAAAGTAAATGTATTCCTCTTGTCTCAACATTCATGGCCTTCTGCCATATGCCTTATGTGCAAGCTAGTGTTTTGTCAACACACACAAACGATACAAGCTAGAGTCATTTGGGAACAGGGAACCTCAACCTAGAAAATGTCCCAACAAATAGGCCTGTGGGGGTATTTTTTTTTATTAATGATTGATGAGGGAAGTGGCCAGCCCATTGTGGGTGGTGCCACCCTTGGGCAGGTGGTCCTGAGTTGTATAAGAAAGAAGGCCGAGCAAGCCATGGAGAGCAAGCCAGTCAGAAGCACTCCTCCATGGCCTCTGCATTAGCTTCTGCCTCCAGGATCCTGCCCTGCTTGAGCTCCTGTCCTGACTTCTCTCAATGATGGACTGTAATGTATAAACTGCAAGCTGAAAGAAACCCTTTCTTCACCAAGTTGCTTTTGGTGATGGCACTTTCTCATAGAAACAGAAACCCTAACTATGTCACCCCTATAATGTTGTATACATTATATTGATAAATTGTCCATACGTTGTTTGTGCTCACTGTGAAGCCGGTTCTAGAAGCAGGATTGCTCTCTCTCCTTTTCAGATGCTAGTATGTTTATGTCAAGGGCCCTTCAAGGGCCCTTATGTCAAGGGCCAGTCAAGAATGGCTGGCCAAACTGTTCTCTAACTCTGTGACAGGAAAGGAAGCAAATAGCCCAACAGTCTAAGAGTAAAAGACTTGGCACCAAGGGAAACAGTAGAACATTTCCTGTGAATGAGTTTTGTTACTTTCAGCCAACAATATTAGAAAAGCACCATTATTGATCTGTTTCATTCATGAGGAAACAAAAATGAAGAAGTGAATATATGAGCCTACATAGTCTAATTTGTGAGCCAAAGGTTCTCATCACTGTGTCAGAGCTAAACTCAAGAGGTGGATGAGGAGGGATAGCTAGCAATGGAAAAGAATCATATGGTGACACAAGGTTGTATTAGGAAACCAGATGGGGGAGGGGTGCAGCCATGGGGTGGAGGAATGAGGATAAACAGGAAGTGGAAGGGAGACTGCCAGATCAAAATTTTGGCCAGAATGAATCTCCTTGCACAGCGTTCTCTGTTTTCTTTAAAAATTGTGGAATCTTAGATATGCTCAATCTCTCTACCATCCAAAATAGAAACATGGCCAGAGAGGTGATTATCCCCAAGGACACAGGGATGGTCGGTGCCTGGCATTTTGGACCAACTAGGGTTCCATCTTCTTTCACCCTGGTCTCCGTAGCACAGGTTAGAGTTGTCTCGTGAGTGCAGGCTGGATGCTTGCTTCTTCCCGCAGAGCCAGCATCCTGCTTTCTGGAAGCATCCACTCCCCTTGCTCACCCATTCCCATCAATAATGTGAGCACCTCAAGAATATAAAGTGTGGGGCTTGAAAGGAAGGTGCATGTAAGAGTGATACAACAGTGTTCCCCCATTTTTATTGCCATGGTGCTCAAGCTCTATTATAAAATCTCTCTCTGCCCCTCGACATTAAAACATAACAACACTATGGCAAGTGGGTAAGTGCTATGAAATCAAACAAGCTTCGGTGTGAAACCTGCTTTACCTCTTTCTAACAGTGTGACCTTGAGAAATTCACTGAAATTCTTTGAATCTCAGTTCCTTCCTCTATATAGTGAGACAAATAACGCTCAAGAGTTACCCTAGGGCTCCCAGCACAGTAAGGGACCTGTAAATTGTAGCCATTGTTATTTTTATTAAAGTACATGGAACCTAGTCATCATTAATCTGAAGTCCTCAGCAGGGAAGGACAAATCAGCATGTGCATTAATTAGGGCTTCTCGGAACAGAAAGGATTTAGCTGATAGGAGCAGTGTCTCTCACGATAATGGCAGGACCACACCAACCATCATGAGAGCAGAATCTATCCCTGGGCACAGAATCCCCTTTCTACAAATTCACTCCTGCTATATTGAATCTCTAACCCTCACAATTCAGGCTTCCTTTGAGTCAGAAGGAAGACAGTCCACATGAATCCATGAGCGTCAGGGTGGAAGGGTGCAGTGCGAGAGACACGTGATATTTTGATAACTTGGTGGACTGAGCTAACAGAAATGGCACTCCCACTGCAAACAGAGATAGCTGATAAAACATAATGAGAAAAGATAAATGAGTACACAGCTTGAGAGGGAAGAAGGAAAGAAGGGGAAAGGGAGGGGGAAGGAGGAGATAAAAGAAACTAGTATTTTCCAGATACTAAATCGGACTCTATGTTCTGGCTTCCTGACCACTGAGCCAGGCTGAGGTGTCCTTCTTTATAGGCCAGTGTCCATGTAAATCAAGGTTTCTTTAGCTTTGCATACTAGGGACACTTTGTCACATACGCTCTAGTGTCGCCTTTGGATTCCTTCTCAGAATTATGCTTTCAAACAAAGAAAATAAAATGCTCTTGAAATCTATTTAGCAAAACATCAATTTCCTACAATGCAAAATATCTGTGATTCACTAGGGACCAGCACTTCTAATACCACAGCAGCCTTGTGCCTGCGTTGCTATGTGAAGGAAATGCTAAATTTCAATTTAGTATTAGTGATCATGAAGATGATCTCAAATATAAATGGTGAATGTAATCACCCATATGCAGTGGTAAAGGTAAACAAACTCGCAGTATGAGCTCCCTCCTCTTTAAGGCAGAGGGGAGGGGAAACTAGTCCAAGGCATCCTGGAATGCAGCCGAGCTCTATACCCAAGACTGCATGTCTGTGGAGTGAGAACATGGCTCCCCGAGTTGAATACTTTGGAAGAGATTCTTCTGATTGCTGTTTTGCCTGGACTTCTCCAAGGCGGGTACAGGAAATAAATCTGTTCAAATGACGCATTTAGTTAGCAACCTCAAGGCCTGCCAGCACAGTTAACTGGGGCTTATCCCTTGTCTAGAACAGAACAATCCATACACCTCTCTGCTTTCCAAACTTGGAGGCGCTGTAGCAGGGCTGCACCAGTAGAAACCTCACTTAAGTGGCTCGCCATTGCAATTTGCAACAAGAGGGCTGGATAGTAATAAAAACCAGCCTGAACCTCGGACTCATGAAGTAGTACTCTTCCGATTTTCTTGTGCCCAGGGGTTCCTGTGCTTTGGAATTCTTTTTTAGAAGCTCTCTCAATATCCTTTGATGCCTGAATTGGCCCACAGTACTGTCTTGGCATGTCCTTAATACACACACACACACACCCTGGTCCCATCCAGGCTCTGGCTACTAAAACTATCTTCCTCGGTATTTTCTATGTCTCCATCCTAGGTCTTGGATGGAGCTCCTTGAACCCAGTATAGGACTATCATGGACTCTGGTCCATGCTTCTTCCTTCACTTCCAATTACCTTCTACAACCCCAAACCCTTGAGACGGGTGGTCAGATCCTCTAGGACAGTGGTTCTCAACCTTCCTAGTGCTGTTGTTGGACCTCAGAGATCCAAACTGGGACCCCCAGGGCCCAAACTGGAACGCCGCACCCCCACAGAGACTCACAGACGGGATATTGATGCAAATAGCAAGAGGATTTATTCCAGTATACTGGGCCGTTCTAACACGCAGGATAGAAGCCACCCCAAGGGGCAGAATGCAAGCCTTTTTATTTACTGTTGAAACGGTTGCTAGGGGGCTGTACAGTTGCTAGGCACAGACCAAGTTGGTACAAGTTGATTGGTACCCAAATTGCTTTCCCATTTTGATAGGTAGGGGTGAGTTAACCTCTAAACTGATTGGTGCCAGCATATAGCAAGGTCGCGGGCTCCTAAAAAGAATACATGCTCAAGGTTCCGGGCAACTGGGTGGAGGAAACTCTTTTGCCCAAGGCCATGGGCGGTCTACGGGGGAAGGGGGAGCTCTCTAGCCCAAGGCCATCTCGTTTGTCCAAGAAAAGGTTTTTTTCTTTAACTCTGGGAACTCTCCAGGGTCACCGTGCACCTGGCTTGGGCCTATACAATTTTGCTGCTCTTAGAAGCCTGACTAAAGTTTGGCTGTTTTTGGTCTTTTTCTATACTAGGGACCTGAATCTTAGGCCCGAGGCGAGGGTCCCGACCCCACATTGTGACCCTTAATATAGTTCATCATGTTATAGTGACCCCCAACCATAAAATTATCTTTGTTGCTACTTCATCACTGTAATTTTGCTACTGTTATGAATTGTAATGTAACTAACTGATATGCAGATGGTCTTAGGTGACCTCTGTGAAAGGATCATTCAACCCCCAAAGGGATCATGACCCACAGGTTGAGAACCACTGCTCTAAGGAACTCTGAGACTTCTGCCTATGGGACTTGCTCAGGTTTGGTTTCAGGAGGAGAAGTCTGTCAAGCTGTCACCTGTCCTTGTTCTGACCACCGTGTTGTCTTTGTGCTGTATTTCTCCCATTTCTGACATGCTACAATTTCTGGTATTTCTCGCTTCTCCTTCAGCTTTGCATCACTTGTCCTTCATGTATGGGAATTCCAACAACCTCCAAGGGTTTCTTAGATTCTTCAGCAATGGACCTTTCTGATCAGTGTCATCTCTTGCCCCCAACTAATGTCATGGCATGTTTTCTTGGATTAATCTTAATCCACGCAGGAAAAGAGCGAAATATTCCTTGCTCAAATCAGACAACTCTTCTGTAGCTGCCTGTGGACCTCCCTGCCATCCTGTTTTCACACTGGTAGATGAAGTGTGAAAAGCAGAGGTGGATTTCTGTGAGCTTTGCCTGGATGGACAAATAAATGTCTAATCATACAAGACAGGGCACTAATAGACCAAAGAAATAATTCCGCCTAAGTCTAACTTGATGTACCAATAAACTTAATTAAAAATTACTTACAGAAGTGTGGGTGAGTGGTTGTGTACAGAAGCATGGACAATTTATGAGTGGCTAGGCGACTAAAGAAAATCAACCTCTCTTCATGACAATAATAATAATAGGTTCACTCTTGTACAGGTGCTATGGGAGTAATTACAGCTGTCAAGAGTTCATGACCATGTCATGCCTGAAAGATAGCATTCCAAGACAGAGATCAACATAGAAAGAAGTCACATTGTAGAAATGCAGGGAAGCCAGCCTACAGAGATCAAGGGAAGAAGTGACTGGAGGATGTGTCTAGTTTTCTGTTTCAAATATGACATTCTGGACAGTTACGTGTGACATCATCACAAAACGAGTCACCATTTGCATTTTCTCTCACACTCAGTAAGATTTTATTTTGTGACCATCAATGAACCTTATTAACAGTCTTTGAAGCAGACATTGAAGGTCAGTGCTCATGAGTGGCAATCTGGATAACTTCTGGATAAAGTAATCCTCTCTGACAAACGCAGGAAGTGGGATGAGGGTCCCGAAGAGGCAAGAAGAGCTGTAGAGTTATAAAAGTAGATTCTGAACAGTCATGACACTATGAGCATCAGCAGCCCTGCATGCTGCCTTTTCGTTGCTATGAGAGATAAGGAATTATACAGGAATGATGCTTTTGGCAATAAAGAACACAAAGAGCTGGTTCTTGGACCTGACCAGAAAGCGATGGTGCCAGGACACTATGAAGAATCTTCACAAGTATTGATTGGATAGTAAATAAATATGCAAATTTCTCTTCAGTGCTCATCACTCTGAATTCTTTGTCAATAAATCACTGTACCTCATAGAAGCCCATGCATTTTGTAGCAACTTAAGTTGCTTATATAGCTGGCTCCTCCAAAAACACTTGTGCAGGGTTCCTACACAACATAGAGGTGACTCTAATCCAAACTGCAGGTCTCGTTGAATTACAGAACTTGAATCTGGACTCCAGCATTGAGAATTCAGGGTTTTTTTTTTCATAATCTCTCTCAGTGTAGGTAACCCTACATTCTTAGTCTAATAATCTCCATTTTGGCCTCTGCGTTTGAGCAATAAAAAACAGGCTAGTTGTGAATCCTGATTAACAAGTCTGTTTCTTCCAAGTTGAAAACTCCTATTCAATCTGAGTGAATGGCTTATCACAATAAGAATAATTGTTACCTTTGCCAATCAAAGAGTACTTACCTAGAGAAGTTTGGAAGGTATTTACTTAGAGTTCTTATCTAGAGAAGCCAATGGTTTCTGATTTTCCATTGGTGACCTTGGGAATAATTTTGCTCCTCATATTCTTCCCTTCTTTTTGCCTTGGTGAGATCTAATTTTAGCTTGGGATATAGCATGGGTTCTTTCTTTCAGTCTCCTTAGGGTTCTAGATTTTCTTAGGCATTTGAGATTGCCTAGCATTTTAGGCAGAGTCATTCTCAGGAAAGGTAAGTAAATACTACTATTTTGCTTTCAGATGAATTGAGCTTGTTTGCAGGTTTGTGAGGAGAACTGCAAGCAGTTCCCAAAGTCCAACCCTCCCGCAATACTTCCCTCTTAAGTTCAAAAGTTCCTGTGCAGATGAGCAGATTGCCTGCATATTCTGAACATATGAGGGGTGACAATTTAACAGATGTGTCGCTGCCTCAGAATGAGGACTTGATTGACTGGCAAGGTATATACACTGATAGTGGTCATCTTAGGGGGAAAGGGGATATTGTTCTCAGTCTGCTCAGGATGTCATAACAAAATGCGGTAGGCTGGATGTCTTAAAGAGTTCAGGTCTGAGATCAGGATGCTGTAAGTCAGGTTTTAGTGAACACTTTCTTCCTGGCTTACAGATGGTTGGCTCCTCGTAGCCTTGCCTGATATTGCCTGGTTTGGGCATGTGAACTGTCTATTCGTTCTTATAAGCCACTAGTTTTTATCAGATTAAACCCTCACACTTGTGACCTACTTAATATTAATGGTCCTCTAAAAGGCCTATTTCTAGATATAATCACATTAACAATTAGGGATTTCACATATAAGATTGTAACAGTACATAATACAGTCCATAGCGGTACTTATTAAATACATTCCGGAAGGCTGAAGTGCTGAATACTCAAGCCAATCCGAACTTGGGCCCATTTGGAATCATGGCAGCTGCAGGAATAAATACAAGGAATATATAAAGTGTGTTTTACTAGTATTGGCTGTATGAACATGCAGCTGTACCTCCTTTGACAGGTGTTTTAGCCCAGGGTTCAAAGTTTCAGGAAGGGAGTGTGATTGGTCAGGCTTCGGTCATACACTCTAATATCATAGTCTCTAAATGAAACAAGGTTGCATTTTATTTTTCTGGAGAAGGTGATGTGTTCTGATTGACAGAATTGGCTGCGTGCATGCACATGCACATATATGGATAAGGGTAACCTTTTCCATATCACACAGAGTAGCTTTGTCTCTGGCAAGAGAGGTTTGTTAGATGGAGAAGAGGATACGTTGATGAACAGGTAAATACAATATATGTCCACCAAGACAGTGCCCAGATTTCATACAAAAATGTTGAAGTATTGTGTTTTTGAAGGGAAAATATTGCTGGGCTCTAGGAGTGGGAAGGTTGCCATGCATTGTCAACTTTGTCTTTTCTTTTCAATGTGACAATGACGTGAAGAATCAAACTTAGATCTTCTGAATCTTCACAGGTCCATGGAGTTTAATTTCCAAGTAAATTAATTGTCACAAAAAGGAGGAAGAAGAGGCAAAAGAGGCTTTTTGTGCAAATGATTTATCAATCCTGAGTCCTTAGATTTGTCTTTTGTAGTATGGCTAAAGAAACAGATACGACTTGTTCTATTATAAAATGCCATAACTGACAGTTAAAAATCTCTCATTGCAAAAATAGAATAGTAAAATCAGTTCACAACTTTGACCACTTACATCCAGCTTGCTATGGTCACTGCTACTGAATGCCTTCCCATACTGATACCCTCCTTTCTCTTCCCTAACAGACCTTGATGGCTTTCAGTTAATCACTCCTTCTTCAAATCCCTATCCCCAGCAACGATGGTAAATTATGATTCATGTGAATCAACCATCAGACTCCATTCTTCTATTCCCCTAACTGGTTCAAAGTCCCACTCACCATGGGGAGAGTCTAGGTATTTATTGATTCAAAACAAGGTTGTCTTAAAGATGTTGAAGAGAAGGAATTTTTTTCTCCGTATTTGAGAAAATACTCTCTGTCCACTGGCTATGGATAACAATGTCACCATCCCAGTTTTGGTTAACAGCCACCTTGCTTCCACGGGGATCTGCCTAAAGAAGCCTTAACCAAGAGAACGTGCTGATAGATCCTGATCAAGATCCTGACTGTGTCATATATATCTCACTGAGTTTGTGACACAACAAATTTCCTAGTCATTTAAGCCATTTGATTCAGTATCCCTCCTTTGTCACTTGCAGCCAACACTATGTTAAAGCCAGGTAATGTGCTAAGTAACTACTTTATATTCATTATCTCACTTTATTCCCAGAAAACTATAGAGAAACGGTGTTAGTAGCTCCATTTTGAGGTTAAAAAAAACTAGCCCAATTCATCTCTTTTCAAAACCCACAGCTATCCCAGTATAAGTAAAGCCAAGTGCCTTCACAGTTCCCAATGTCCCTGAAAACCTGAAATGGGAAATTTGTCATCAATTAAACCAGAGGTTCTCATCCTGTGAGTTGGGACCCTTTTGGAGGTTGAACG
Source organism: Cricetomys ansorgei (assembly GCA_026225945.1). Classification (NCBI taxonomy): domain Eukaryota; kingdom Metazoa; phylum Chordata; class Mammalia; order Rodentia; family Nesomyidae; genus Cricetomys; species Cricetomys ansorgei. Next base: position 3,944,888 of record JAMJFZ010000736.1, read on the forward strand.
ACCCTTTTACAGGGGTCGCCTAAGATCATTTGCATATCAGATATTTACATTATGATTCATAACAGTAGCAAAATTACAGTTATGAAGTGGCAACAAAAATAATTTTATGGTTGGGGGTCACCAAACATGAGGAACTGTTTTAAAGGGTCGCAGTAGTAGGAAGGTTGAGAACCACTGAAAGCAGTAAGAGGTTCTTTGTAGGAAGCAAATCTTAGGGTAAGCATTGGAAAAATCAGGATGGTCAATCATGAGGACCTATTTAACAGAATAAATGAACAATGCCTGGTGACCTGGAATGTCAGTGAAGGTGGTCAAAAAAGTCTGGTGATCTTTTGCTATTCTATTAGGCGTCAGTTTCCACTGGAATCCCCCCCCCCAGTATCCTGAGCATTGTTTAGACCCTAATCCTGAGTTTCGTCTCTCAGAACTCATCTCTATGAAAGAGGCTCCACATATTTTGCATCCTCCACCAATAGACTCTGTCCTTAATGATTATCACACATCTTTCCCTTAGGCCCTAGCCCTGACCTCTGTTTATCAGTCAATAGAACTCTTTCTTATTGTAAAGGTCACGGGTGCTTTGCTACTTTGCTAGGGAGTTTCTATGTAGATATGCTTAAAGCTTTGTTATAATAGTCACCACATGGAAACCAGTTTTCAGAAGCTTTATTATGCTTAAATATGTAAGAACAAACCACAAGGTCGGTCTCAGGATAATTTTGACCTGATACCTGCAAAGATGCTACTTAGCCCGAGAGGATTATCTCTCCAGAAACCATGAGGTTCAAAGGGATCGACTCTCAGTTGCCACGGGTGAAAATTTCTCATCCTGCATCTCATGATAAGCAAATGATTGATGACCTATAGGCAAATACGTCTCCAGGAAAATTTCCCAAACTTTGAAAAGGGAATGATACTTTTAAGTTTCAGTTTCTTAAGAACAGACTTTATTTTCTGGAATGGATTAGAATGTGAAGTTCAAAGTCTTAAGGTACCAAATTGTCAACAAGATAGTGGTTAGGTTATGAGAGAGCCAAGAATGTAGCTGGTCTCTCCTTGCTCTGTAGCCAAAGGATCTTACTCTATAAAGAAAAGATTTGGGCCATCAAAGTGCTGCAACTGGTAAAGGCACTTGCCACCAAGCCTAATGACCTGAGTTCAATTCCTGGAATCCACATGGCAGGAGAAGAGTTACTCCCTCAAATTGTCCTCTGGCTTATCCACACACTGAAGTAAATAAAATGTACAAAAAACCCAAATAAATAAATATAGAGAAAGGGCAATGCTATGTACCTGTCATTCCAGCAGTAGGCAGGCTGAGATGGTAGAATTGAGAGTTCTTGGGTCGCTTAACAAGACCCTTTTAATAAACTCAATCATTAGCCAGGATGCAGCAGTGCATGCCTTTAATCCCAGCACTCAGGAGGCACGTGGATCTCTGTAAGTTCGAGGCTAGCCTGGTCTACAGAGTGAGTTACAAGACAGCCAGAGTCACAGCAGAGAAACCCTGTCTCTAAAAGAACAAGCAAAACAAAAAAACAAAAAAAAAATCAATTGTGAACAGAAAGGCTTTCCCCCACCTCTGCAGCTAATGGGAGCAGATGCAGAAACCCATAGCCATACATTAGGTTGAGACAGAGCACAGATTGGAGATCTCTATCAGATCTCTCCCTCAAAATTTGGGGAAACACACAAAAGAGGAGGAGGAAGGATTGTAGGAACCAGAGGAGTCAAAGTCACCAGGAGAACATGGCCTACAGGATCAACTAAGTAGGGCTCATAGAGGGCTCACAGAGACTGAAGCAGCAAGCACGGACCCTGCATGGGTCTGCACCAGGTCCTCTGCATATATGTTATGGTTGCTAGCTGGGTATTTTTGTGGGACTCCTAACAGTAGGAGTGGAGGTGTCTCTGACTCTTTTATCTGCTCTTGAAAGCTTTTTCTTCCTACTGGGTTGCCTTATCCAGCCTTGATTTGGGAGTTTGTGCCTAGTTTTAGTGTATCTTGTTATGCTGTATTTTGTTGATATCCCTTGGGAGTCCTGTCCTTTTCCGAAGGGAAATGGAAGAGGAGAGGATCTGGGAGAGAGGAAAGATGGGGAAGAACTAGGAGGAAGAGAGGGAGGGGAAACTGGTTGGGTTGCATTTCATGAGAGAAGAATAAATAAATAAATAGATAGATAAACAAGCAAACAAATTCCAATTAAAAGTACTTTAAAAAATCAACACAAAAAACAAAATTTTCATGGAACAGTTTTCAAATCTTTAAAAAGTGGGACTCATATGAGTACCCACATGCAGCATTACTGAGCTAAATGAAAAATACTTTAATAGCTCTAAAATAGTCAGCTGTTGCTATAAATTAAATGACAAAGAAAAGAACTATTAAATTGCATAATGGTAGCTTCCAACCTAGACTTAGTTCTGCCAGGCAGTTCAACTTCAGGCTGCAGGTCTAGCTGCTTCAAGCTACAAGGGACCAGTCAGTTCTGATCCATATGTTTTCATTCTTGAGTCAAAATAATGGATAGGAGCTACTGGTGTATGATGGGGGAATCTTTTCCTACCAAAATGGAACAAGGAGGCAAGGGCAGAGTCAATAGCATGTCTATATCAACCGCTTCATTTCATCACATTTGCCAATAACCTGTTGGCCTAGCAGTTCACATGGCCAAATTCAAATCAGCACAGAGGAAGGGATTGCAAAGTCAAATGGCAGAAAGTATAGATAAAAAAGAAGGAGCTGAAGAGATGGCTTAGCAGTTAAGGGGACTTGCTGCTCTTCCATAGAACTGGATGGAAGATCCCAGTGCCCACGTTAACTCAAGTTCAAAGAGATCTGATATCCTCTTATGGCCTCCACAGGTAACAACACACACTTGGCATATATATATATATATATATATATATATATATATATATATATATATATACACACACACACACACACACACATATATATATACACATGTATATGTGTGTGTGTGTGTGTGTGTGTGTGTACATATAAATAAATAAAAGCAAGTCTTCAAAATACAAAAATAAGAGAGAGAGAAATTGGGAACCTCAATACCTTGAATCACAAGCTTAGACCAGAAAGTGGAAGTCTTAGTCAGAAAGTAGAAGTCGTGACTGGATTGCTAGGGAATCCTTTGATAGGCCCAGAGATGCTATATTATCCGTGTTGGATGAGAAAAACACAGTGAGAAATGAACTCTTGGCAATTCAGGTATAAAGAAAAAGGAAATGCATCTGAATGGCTTGTGTCTAAATGAAGATATGCCCCAGTGGGGATATGTATGTTCTGAAAACTTACTTCACCTACTAAGTTTGTGAACTAGGGATAAGCATCAGTGAGAGACGTGACACTGCCCTCTGGCAACCTTAATCTTGATACTTCTACAATGTGATAAGTGTCACCTATGAAGTAGCTTTCTGTCTTTTCTTCCTAGGATGGGGTAGTAGGCCTATCTTGAAGCTTAGGTAGTTAATGCTTAATCTATGGATTAAAAGTAGCCCTTTGTTAGTTCCCCACTTTGTCATATTAGTCACAATAAGACAATAGCCCTCAACCACTCCCTTTCTTCAAGGGAGGCCCCAAGTAGTGCCCAAATTTACATAGCTTCGGCACCAGCCACACATACGCCTGTTTCCACTGATGCTATGTGGGCTTTTTCTAGCAGCTCCTCTTCTTTCCTGCTTACCCTTCCACAACCCTCCCTTGGCCTTACACATTAGGCAACACCTCTGAGCTGTTCCAATGCTCTTCTCTTGGAAGGCACCGCTACCTCACAGCTCTCAGTGAAACTTCTCCACAGATTGCAATTATTCCCTCTTTTGGACAGTAAACAAAGAACACAATACTTGGGTTTATTTGAAGAAAAAATCTTTATTCCACTTACCTTGGAGTGTTAATGGTTGTAGAGGGTTTCCAACTTCCCTTTCTAGAGGTAAGGCTCTCGATAAATCTTCAATAAATATTTTTTATGTATTTGTTTTCAAGACAGAGTTTCTCTGTGGAGACCAGGCTAGTCTCGAATTCAGAGATCTGCCTGCTTCTGTGTCCCAAGTGCTGAGATTAAAGGCGTGTGCCACTACCATCCATCCAATAAACATTTCTTACAGGGCCTTAACATGCTTGCCATCTTATAGATATGATATTCATATAATATATTTCATACTGGCACTCTGGTATCTCAATACATGCCAAATATGAGAATTCTAATGTATTTGAGACTATTTGAAACCAAGCGATTAGAAATGCGAGAATGGTAGGCAACTATCTTTCCTTCTCTCGTCAGTTCTGAGACTGGAACTTTTGATTTGAAGATGAGAAGAAAAATGCAGGCTGAGAGTGCAGTGTTCTCTGAGCACATGACACACTGGTCTCTGCAGAGGAGCAGCTCCAGTTGAAATGTCCAACCCAGCCAGATAGTGCTCCAGTCAGACTGCCATCTCCAACCAGACTGTAGAAAGCACTTGAAAGGACAAAAAAGGGACCAAGGCTAGAATGTACCAGGGCATTCTGTTGTGGTAAGGAAGGCTGCTGGTCTGTTGCTGAGCCTTTCTACTTCTTCCAGGATGCTTGCCATCAGTCCAGGTTCCTGCCCTACTCTTACAGGGTCATCAAGTAGCAGGACTGAGGTGGAGGTAAGGTATCTCATCCTTACACCTGAAAGCTCATATCTTTTCAAAGATACCAACTTGTCTCTCTGTAAAGCTGTGTCAGCCTCAAATTTGCTACCATCCTGGACAGAAAGCACAAGCAAGAAGGGAGAACAGGTTCTAGTTTCTAGCAGGAGAAACTGATTCACTCCCGAGGTGAAATGGCTGCTTGCGGTGATTTGCCCAGTGAATGACTGCCTCCTCACTCATCCCCACTGTGTTTATGAGGGGTTTTGTCTCTATCTATAGCCTGCTTTCTAACCCAACCACACTGTGAAATGCACGTAACAAGCACATAGTAAGAACACCCTTCAAGCAAAGTGTGTACTGGGAGGGATAGTTACAAGTGGATTTGCATGCACTACGGAGCCTACAGGCTTGCTATGGCAAGCATATTAAGGCACAAAAAGCAAACTAGTCAGCAGAAAAGCATGGCTTCTTCCATGTCAGGACTGAGTTCAGAGGCAGTTCAAAGTTGTTGCTAGTAAACTCTGTAAGAAGTTGGGAAATGAAGAAAAACACTGCTTTCTATCCCAAAGAGGGCTCCCAAATGTAAGAAGTTTGGAAATGCTAACTTGTGGTAATTGGGTGAAGAAGAGACAAGGAAGTGTATAAGATCAACAAAGAGATGGAAAACTGATACGAGAAGTATGATATCAACACCCACCTGCCAGAGTAGCTAAAATGAAAAAAGGCAATACCAGGTATTGGAAGGAAGCAGCCAGATCTGTTGTATCCTGATGGTGGAAGGATGAATTGGTAAAATCGCTTTGGAATGATATTCCTTTTTATCATTTCAAGTTGACCCCAGGCCTCTCTTGTTACTCAGCAGTACTACTCCCAAGTAGATACCAACATACATTCACCAAAATGTGTATTCTTGATAATTCACAGCAGCTCTATTTGTGCTGGCATTGGTCAGGAAATTTTCTAAATGTTCGACAACAGTAGGATGGGTAAATAAATCGCAGTACCTGCACGAAATGGAATGCAGCACAATAGGAAGATTTAACCATGTACCTATAGCCACATACTATGCATGGAGGAATCATAAACATTGCATTGCATCAAAGAAGCTGACTATAGAAAGGTTCCTAATGTGTGATTGAGTTTTCTTCCTTTTAGATGGTATTGTGGGTTGAATGATATCTCCCCACAAATGTTTAATGTCTAAATCCTTGGTCCCTGAGAATGTGAACTTAATTGGAAACAGTGGTTGCAGATGTAATTTCTTCTGATAGAGTCAAGCCAGAGTAGGGCAGACCCTTCATCCAGCATGGCTGGAGTTTCTATTAAGAAGAGAAGAGTCCCAGAGGTGCGGACATACAGGAGAATGCCAAGTGATTGTAAAGACACAAATTGAAGATTGGCAGCCACCAAGCCAAGGCAAGAAATGCCTAGAACTGCTAGAATCATGGCCGTATATACCCATACCTTGGTTTTGGATTTTAGAACTGGGAGACGATAAATTAACATTAATTCAAGCTGCCCATTTTTTAATGGCTTAAAAGAGCCTAGTTTGTTTCGGTTGCTCTGGGAAACTAATATGGAGGAAAAAACTAATCATGCTAATTAAAGCACAGATATAGTTAGCCTTGGTAGGTGGGGTGATGTCTGCAAAGAGTCACATTATATTCTAATGAGAGGTTAGCATATACGTGTTTAGAACCTTCTGGGTCAGTGTGGGTCCAGAGTCCCAAAGAAAGGCACCTGCATGTAATGGGCAGATGAATGAGTCAAGTAAATGCAAAAATAAAACGAAGCTCAGTGTGCTGCTGCATGCTTGTGGTGCTAGCAGCAAGATCCTGAGTTCAAAGCCAGCCTGGACTATATAATAAGTGAACACAGCCTGGGCTATGTACTAAAACTCTATGTCACAGATAAGAAATGAACATACCAAAAGCCTGCTACATGTCTGGCACTATACAATGACCAGCTAATTTCTCCTGTAGTCTTTGTCCTGTAGTTCTGTTCTTATTTAGCAATGTCCCATTGTTTCTAGACACACACATCTTCTGAAGCATCCACCCAATTAACAATGATTACTAAGACTCTAGGTAGTGAAGCAGAGTTGAGCTATGGCTATCCAGATTCTAGTAACAGTCTACTAGGATTTAAATCATGACTTGGCTACTTTACAGTGGTGTGACCTGAAGTGAATGATTTACCCTCTCTATGGCATTACTTCTGCATATGAAAAATGAAGATATCTATCCTTTATAAGATTATTACAAAGATTAAATCTATTAATACATGAAAGGTTCTGACAAAACATATGTTGGCTCTCATGGTATTCTTTCTCACCCTAACTTTGACTTGGGATGGCAGAGAGCTGCACCATGTACCAAGATTCTGTGTGTGTCTAAGAGTTAGGGGGACTTAACTTTTCTGCTCCTTTTCTGTTGAGAAGCAATTTATGTTAATGCTAAACTGTGGTCCTCAGTGCCTCAGAATGAGATTGTATTTGAAGGCAGATAGTTTTGAGATTTTTTTATTTATAAGTACTCTGTCTGCATGTACACCTGCATGCCAGAAGAGGGCATCAGATCCCATTATAGATGGTTGGGAGCCACCGTGTGATAAACTGGGAATTGGACTAAGGACCTCTGGAAGAGCAACCAGTGCTTTTAACCCCTGAACCATTTCTCCAGACCCAAGGCGGATAATTTTGAAGTTCAATTGAGAATGTCATATTAGATGCCCTTATAGGAAGAGATGAGAATTCAGATTGGCTGATCAGATGAGGAGACACAGGAAGTATGGCATATGTTGCCACCTCAAGAGCAACTTTTTTCTGATGTCTATCACCACAGACTAGTTTTGGATTCTAGATGCTCATAAAAATTGAATTATACAGTACTTTTTTGGTCCTACTCTTTTTGATTAACCAAACATTTTTTTTTTATTTTAAAAAATTCACTGAGTGGTGGTGGCACACGCCTTTAATCCCAGCATTGGGAGGCAGGGGCAGGTGGATCTCTGTGAGTTCGAGGCCAGCCTGGTCTACAGAGTGAGTTCCAGGACGGCCAGAGTTACAACAGAGAAACTTTGTCTCGAAAAAAAATAAAAAAAACCCAACACACAAAGTAATAGATACCATGATGGCTTTTTTTTGGGGGGGGGGAAGTTTAGCAGATTGTCCTCTTTTATCTCCCTCACTCCCCTTTCCCCCTGAGTCCCCTTGTAACTGTTTTCTACATCTCTTGCCCATTTTCATGCCACACATGTCCTTTTGCCCTCCCCCTCTTCCTAAGCACCCTATTTCACCCTCTCTTGGTCTTCTTTTTTCTAGTTTTTTGGCTTTACCCATATTTACATCCATTTATATACATACACGCATACTTTACAAAGATCCACACTTGAGAGAAAACATGTTGTTTTGTTTTGTCTTTCTGAGTTTGGGTCACATTGCTTAATATTATACATTTCAGATCCATCTTTTTATCTTGAAAATTTCATTTTTTTTACATTTAAATAAATTTTATTATATATGTATATGTATAAATATACATGTATCTGTATATATCATATTTTGTTATCATATTTTTGTCCATCTATTGATGGACATTTAGGCAAGTTACAGTCCCTTGCTATTGTGAATAGAGCAATAACACGGATGGACAAGTGTCTTTGTGGAGGGTATGTAGTTTTTTGAGTACACGCTCATGTCTGGTATAATTTCAATGAAGTATTTTTGAGATTCATCCAAGTTGTTGAAAGAATTAACAATTGATTCTTCTTTATCATTGAATATATCCTGCTGTATAAGTAAACCACAGTTTGTTGATCCATCTGCCTACCTGCAGATATTTGTTTGGCAGATATCAATGTTCTTGTCTAAGACTTACAGTGAACCTATTCTCATTTCTCTTGGGCAAATGGATTACCTGGGGATGCAATTGCTGAGGAATGGGGCCAGATGTGTGATTATAAAAGATTGCCAGCTTCCTAAAGAGTTTCTACCATATTATACTCCAACTAGCAAGGTATGGATTCTTTGTTCTGTTTCTTTGCCAGTAGTTAAAATTTCCAATTAAAATTATTTTAGTCATTTCATTCTTCCTTGTATTTGTTTGTGCTTTCTGAGCTACAAGTTAGCAAATCCATCAGATATATATATATATATATATATATATATATATATATATAATATATATATATATATCCAAAGCAAGGTAAACAAGGACACCTGTCATCTATTTTATTCATGAATAGGGTGATCCCATTGGTGGGTAATGACTGGGGCTTGAAAATATTCATGGGATACCCCCAGAGAAGTCAGACCTCACTAGCAGAACAGCCAGTAAAGCTCTTTGGAACTGACCAGGGGTATGACTCTGCAGGTCTGAGGGTATGGAGAACATGAAATTGTAGAGACAAATATCAATCCATATCAATCGATGCTCATGGCTGAGTAAATATCTACTGTAAGCAAGTGGCTCCCAAGGGATCCAGGAGGGGAGTAGATCAGACTCAGAAAGATTTACTCCTCTTGATTTTGCATTATCTGTGCCTCCAGCCCCTTCCATTAGCATGAATAATTAACAGCCAACAGAGCTGCCATCAGCCACAGTAAGAATGCTTAGGATTCAAGATTTGTCATGGGCTAAGAAAAAGAAAAGGCTCAAGTGTTTAAATAGGTGATCAGCGTGATAATGGTGTTGGTAAAGAGGAAGAAGAAGTATATTAAGTACAACGGCATACGGTCCGTTAGTTTCTGTCATATAAAATTGTCTTTAAATACTTATATAGCACATAAGTGCTAAATTAGATGGAGATACAAAAAGCCTTTTAAACTATACTTGCCCCCCTTTTAATTCTCCGTCCCAGGTTGATGATGAAGTTAATAGTTGAAGTGTACTTTCATATAGTCTAGAAAAATACTTATCTATATAATGTATATTTCCTTTGCACACCTATATACATGTTTACAGGTGTATAATGATGCTGTCCTAAATAGTCCCTAATTATTATGCCCATTGTGTCTTTCCTTGTCAGCACACACCAAGGATTTCATTGTACAGATATGCCAAAATTTATTAACTATTTCCCTGTGGATAGCATTTAGGTCAATTGCATTTTTCATTATGTATACATATGTATGTCTTTATAGGTCACCTATCTTCGGGTACACACATAAATAAGATAGAATTTTAAGAGGCTGGCTTGAAAGAGGCTAGCTTGCTGGGCCAAAGACTCTGACCATTTTGAATGTTTCTAGAAGCTGCCAAATTGCTCTCTAAAATGTCTTTGCCAATTAAAACTCCCACCAAGGTATACAACAGTGGCCATTTCCCTCCCACTCTCCCCAGCACTGGGTGTTGTCAACCCCTTTGAAATTTGTCCACCCACTGGGTGAAAAATGGCCTCACATTCCTGTTTATAATTTCATCATACCATTTTCTAGTGAAGCCTAATTTCTCCTCATATTTTCTATAAACCCCATCACATCTTTAGGCAAAAAAACTGATTGGCTGTAGGATTCAGAAGAAGCAGGAAAGTGAAGAGTCTCCCTCCTGGTACAGTCGCTTGCACCTTGGAGTGTGATGTTGACATGTAGCCAGAAAGAAGTTCCTGAAACCTCCAGCAGTGGCTAGGGAAGGTGGAGTTGTTCAGCTGTATTCAAACCCAAGCAATTAGGTGATCATTTGGGCACTGGCCTGGGATGTCATGCTGAGAAGCTGTTTGCTCCAATCTCCCAGTGAGCAAGGGATGAGTTTAAGGCCAGCTTATCTTCTCCATACTTCCTCAGTTCTGAAAGAAAACTCTTCTCCTGTAAGAACCATATTCTAGGTATCTTTCTTCTGGTGATCAAGGTGGATGAGAACCATCAGCTCAAGGGCTGGTTCTGAAAGAAAGACCCATGGTTATTCAGAAAGCAAACAAATGCTTTTCACAACTGGTAAACAACAATAGACTAAAAACATACTGTACTGATACAGGCTACAACCCTTCTCATTGGCCTCTATTCACCCCATTGTCCTTCCTTTTTCCAAAAGGAGGGCCTTTCCAAAGCTTTCCAATTGAGTTCCTTTCATGAGGTAATAATTTGTCAGAAGTGAGCATGCGTGTGCCCAGCACTGTGCTAAGCATTTTGCTAGCACTATTGTCTAGTAGAAATTCACTGGCTAAAATTCCTAAGGCATTGTTCTCTTTCTGAACACACACACACACACACACACCATACTAACCATGCACTGCTCCCACTCCCAAGTCTTGTTATTCTCCCTGACTTCAGTGCTCTCACACCTTACCCATTATATGGTGCTCTTTTACTTCACTTTCTCTAAAGCTTTTTCTACAATAGCTCTTTTTGATACTCTCTGACCCCAACCCCACTTTATTTTTTTCCCACCGCAATTTTCTCTTGATAGTTCATCATGCATTTATAAGTCATTGCAGTTTCTTATAATTAACTATAAATTCGTCCAGAAAGGGACTTTGTCCACTGTTAAATCTCCTATGAATAGAATAGGGCCTGGAATGTGGTTGGCTTTCACACACATCTTTCCTGAAGGCATGTACTTTGAAAGTATTTTGCAAGACTCTTGTAGTATTAAATGTGCAGATGCTTCATGACCTAGCAATCCCAACCCTGTTATTATAACTAAGTACCATTCATACATAGATCTGTAAAGGGACAGATGCAAGCATTTTTTAATGAGAGGACTAAGTTAGAAGCAACCTAGGCGTTTTTTAGAGAGCTGGTGAGAAAGATGAAGCTTGTGAAGACCGTATAAAGCACTGTACTCTAGTGGAAGACAGGACTAAGTACAACAACACTCATAGGTCTTTAAAAGGAATCTTGAGTGAACAATGCAAGGAAGAGGGTGGCATTTATAGCATAATACAATTTACATAAAAAAAACCACATATAAATGAGAGAGCACTGGGTATTATACAGATACAAAATATACAGTTGGCCCTCAGTGTATGAAGGTTTCATCCTCATGAACTCAACAAATTTTAGATAGAACGTATTTGGAAAAAATGTATTTGTATAAGACATATACAGATTTTGTATTATTTCCTTAAAATATAGCATACCAATTATTTATATAACATTTGCATTGCCTTTGATATTAAAAGTAATCTAGAGATGGTTGAAATTATGTGAGATATCAAAGAGGTCTCTCTTTACCACAAGTAGAGACTATCACAGAAAAACCACAACACAAAGCTCAGCAGATCATAGGGAGCCCAGCCCCAGTGAGGGCTTCTACATGGCAGATCCAGCATCTACGGCTCAGGAACATTGTGGAGAAGGGGCAAAAAGATTGTAAGCAGCAAAGTACCGGGAAGTCTGCTATGAAACAGTCTCTCCTAGAAATGAATGCATAAACGAGAGTGGAGTAATGGTGATATTGATAGACATATTAATGTGGAAGGTAGAATATTTCATAGGGTCCCATCCCTAGACAAAAAACTACAGACAACTAATGAATGCTGGGAGAAGGAAAATTGTCCTCTCCCAGGGTCAGCCCTGAAACCATATGTGCACAAACAACAAAATTGGACTCAGCAGGTTGTATATATGTATTGTGTATATGTTATATATATAATACATATATTTAATGATAACAAAGAAAAAGAAGCTATCAACTGGAGAGTTGGCGAGACTTGGGAACAGCTGGAGTGAAGGTACCTGGGAGGGACTGAAAGGAAGAAAGGAGGGGGGGATGTGATGCAATTCTATTTCAATTATCAACATATAAAAAGGAAAAAAAGGAATGATGCGGAAGAATGTGCACAAGTTATGTGTAAACATTCTACCATTTTATACTAAGACTCGATCATGCATAGATTTCCATAGCTCTGAGGTTCCTGGAATCACTTCCCCGAGGACATGAACAGCTGTATTCAGGATACTGCTATGAGGGTATCCTGAGGAATTGAAAACTTAAAGGGAAAGAAAAAAAGCAAGAAAAAAAAGAGGCAATTCCGATAGATTGTTGAAGATAGTGTGTCTGCAAACTGAGAAATAATAGCTTGCAAAGCTCTCCTAGTCTCAGGTTAAAAAAAGAAAGAAAAATCAAAATATAATATCTCTCCCTTTTTCCATCCAGCGATGCTCTCCTCACCTTTTTAACTTAGTTGAGACATCATATGTATTTTGAAGCTTTCTTTGACCTTCCCCCATAGGATTAATTCTTCAGTTATTGACATCCCAACAGCATTTTAATGATACTTCATTTTAGCATTTATAACCTCATATAATAGCCAGCCGCTTGCTTACACATCTTCCTTCTTCATCAGAAGAAGATGTGACTTAGTAATATTTACACCTCTGCCACCTAGAATTGACGATGGAAAAATTGATGGTGAATTTAAGCAAATGGGGTTTTAAGAATTGCTCTACTTTGAACTTGATCTACAAACTTCAGGGTTTTAGAATTAATTGGTATTGGATTGGATAGAGATGGGGTTCCCAAATCTAAGGCAGGTCTCCAAAGCCAGAGAAACATTTTGTTTTATTATAGGTGGGGAAAAGAGAACCTGTGAAGTCAACTTGGACTGAGGCATCTCCAGGGCCAGTGGTTCTGTCACCTACCAAAATAACAAGGTTTAGCAGGGCAGTGGAAATAGACTATAATAGACACATCAACGGGACCCAAGTGGATTCTGAGGGTGCTGATTCAGCTGTAGGTACTATAGAAAACGCTTGTTCTATAGTCTAGGTCTACCAGAGATTATAGCCACCTCTTTTTCTCCACTTATGCAGATATTTAATGATTGGGTCAAAGTAACTAAGCATCGGCAGCCCCAAGAATTCATGGTAAAGTTTTGCATAAATACCCAAGAAAATGGAAGCTCTAGCAGTGGAGAGCATTCCCTGTCAGTGACCTGAATTTGGATTATAGAAGGAATACTGACCCTCATACTTACTAGGAAGACTACTATACTCCATTTCCCTGACAGAGTACCTACTTGGTGTCGGGCTTCATTCTGAGTTCAAGGGAAAGAGAAGGAGATAGTAAATGGAAGCAGGGGAATTAGTGCCTGTGGAGCTAGGCTGGGGTTGTCAGATTTGGGATTATGACCCACGTGTCGTTGGAATCTTAGCTACAAGAAAGTCAGTGCTGAAATTAAAGACTCCTTAAGTGGAGCTGGTGGAAGGGTTGGGGTTAGTCACATGACTTAGGATGCCAAGTCAACTGTCTCCAGCTATGTGGAGGAGAAGAGAGCCTGCTGGGCTAGAAGTTAGGCAGGATCTCTCAGCCACAATACTTTCCTGCTCTAAATCTAAGTTGCTTTGTGAGTAATAGGGCTTGAACGTGTTTTCTAAATCTCATATGTTGAACACTGAATCCTCAAATCCCCATGTTAATTATGTTTGGGAGTAATTAAGATTAGATGAGGTTAAGGGTGGGGTCTCTATGATAGTATTAGTAACCTTATAAGAAGCCTCCATGTTCTCACTGTGTAAAGCCCCCACCATGTTATGATTCAGTAAAGAGTCTCTCGCAAAATCTGGCATTGTGATCTTGGACTTCCAAGCCTCTGAAACGAAGGACCAAATAATCCTCTATTCTTTATAAATTCTCAGGAAGTTAGTTATAGCCATCGAAACAGGTTATGACAGTGGTCATGGGCGCATCTCCGTACCTCTACTATTTTAATTTCCTCACAAATAGAACTTTAAAGATTATTTTTATTTATTTATAACTATGTGTATATGTGTGTATCCATGCGTGGGTATGAGGATTTAAGTGCAGTTATCTGTGGAGGTTAGAAGAGGGGGAGCCAGAGTTGCAGATGGTTGTGAGCTGCATAAGTCGAGTGCTGGGAACTAAACTTGTGCCCTCTGGAAGAGTAAGAAGTGCTCTTAATCATGGAGCCATCTCTTTAGCTCCACAAATAAGATTTTTTTACTGTTTGCTATTTGCTATTCGTTTGCTAGGTGCTCTTAGATTATCTTAGCTATTTTCTGTAACTCCATCCTTGCACTGGTCCTCTGAGATGGTGTTATGAAAGGAAATCAAGGCTCAAAGAGTTGAAGTGATTGAAAAGGTAGCAAATCCAGCATCAGAAGCCATCAGTTTAAGAGTATCACACACACACATTCTCATGTTTTCTACCACAGCACTCCCTTTTGAAAGTGTGTGTTTGTGACTGAACATCAGGGAGGACCAAGTCATCATTGTTGCCACACAAGGATTCCATTACAATTGAGAAACATCTGCCAAGAGCTTAGACTGACCCATTTACTTTGGCCATTGAGTCTCCATTTGGGAGACAGATCTCCGTTTGGGAGACAGAGTAGACTAGAGATCAGATTTGATGACTGTGGCTGGAGGCTCTGGCTTCTGTTGTCAGAGGCACAGGTGACCTCAGTGCATGACTACACATGACTAGTTATACAACTGCCCAGGCCTTTCTCAGAGTAAAACACAAATATTGTTCTCAGGACAGCCAACAGCACACACCTGAGCACCATTGGTGGCTGTAAGTCATACATTGTGTTGGGCCAGAAATCACTGGTGTCTGATCCCCTGCTCTGAGAGTAAGTGGTTGGTGAAAATTTAGTTCTGTGACTTTTTAGAGAAGAGACAGCAAGTCCTTCAAACCGAAGAAGACCTTAGCCGTGTGTGGCAGAAGCTGTAAGTACCCAGCCATCCTGCCTCGATTACTGCCTCCATGCACTGAAATCTTGCTTGCAATTATCAGACCCACATTCCCCGGGTACCTCCTCTGTCTCCAAGGCTCAACTTTGCCCACCTGTATGGAATGGTCCTAAGTCCAATATACAGAGGCCCAGAATATTGAAGACATTAAAACCAGTAGGGAATGAGCAAAGGTTCTTGTCTTTCAGCAGCATAGTTCTGAGATGTGTATTCTATGCTGTCTTTCACATATGCCAAGTGAAGTTACCTACTGATGTCTGTACTGGTGGTTTGTTTGATAATTCACTGTTTTGTTTTCCTTCCTTTCTTTCTTCCTTCCTTCCACTTCTGGAATCACCACTTCACAAGTCATTCTGGTTCCCTCTACCACCTAATTAAATTAATTATCCTCAATTCAAGGTTAATTTCTAGAGAACCCATGTTAAGAGATCAGAAAGGATTCCAAGTAGCACATTATAGTATATCCGAAGAACCCAAGTTTGAGAAGGAGACATACTTTTAACCTCCCCAAATAGGTAAGTCATAAACAGTAAGTCCAGAGGACCCTAGTAAGGAACTTCTAAAATATGACTGAAGACAGACCTAAAATATACTGAATTTCCATGGCCTCTGCAGTACCTTCCAGAACTCTAGAAATTGCTCTAAGACTGCAGTCTCTAGCTTTGAAATTAGAGGCACTGGTGACCCTGTCTTGTTTATAGAGGGTTCCTCTTCTTCCATGCTCTGGTCTTCTTTTTGCCACATCCACATGGAAATTACTTTTCTGCTCCAGTTAGCAACAGTTTCTGCTTTCCGGGTGAATAAATGTAATTCTCTGCAGGGGGCAGGTTGGGGAGGGGGCATCCAAGTCAACTCCCATGGTTGGTTCCGGCTGCCCTCACATTTACCCAGGGTGCTCTCTCCTAGCTACAGAGTCCCATTTCCTTTTGTTTAATAAAACCCCCAATCTGCCAATATCAAGACTTCTGTGCCATCCTCATTAGCCGAAGACCTAGGATTTCATTAGGAAATGTCTGTGCAGCAAAGCTCAACAGATGTGCTGATTCTCCAGAGCGCTGCTTGCTTAGCTGTTTGCACATCATGAGACCCAAAGTAAATTGATAATATTTGTTTGACACACTGAAGAAAATGGAGGAGGAGGCTCTCATCTAGAAGCAATTGGGAGAGAATTTTCTGCACCTCAGGCCCCAGGCAGCTGCCCCCGGGAGCTGGAAGGATCAGCAACGGCCTGGCATATCTGTGACCTATGTGGCCTGCCAGTTGTATTAACAGCAAGTCTCAGTGCATGGCAAAAACCACAGATGGCTCTTCTCAGAAGCCACAGGTTCCCGCTGGGTCCTAGTTTTGCTGCTTACTACTCCTTCCTTAAGAAACAAATGGCTCAGTTTTTAATAAATAGCTTGATTGATATATAATTTACATAGCATCAAATTCATGTGTTTTAAGTGAGAAATTCTATGAATTTCAGCATATTTACAAAGTTTCGCAACCATCACAGCATCTAATTTTAAAATATCTTCCATCAACACCCACGCCCATGCCAAAGAGCTCACTTTTAACCAACTTCTGCTTTTGAGATACATCAGCCACTAACAGAGAACCATCCTAACCTGCCTCCCATTCTCCAGACCCTTCTGGGAGTGCCCATGAGGCTGTTTTCCAGGTGCAAGTGCACAGGCTCACTTTTCGCACACTCTGGAATCTTTGCCTGGTATTGGCACTAACTTCAAGGCAGCAAAGCTAAGATGGAGTGTTCAGCTGAGCACGCACTTTGAGAAGTCTGGTACAATCTACAAAAGATCACAAAGCTCTGGTCCTATTTCTCTCTTCATTGTGCACTTGCTATGTGGTGGAGACTCAAGACACACGTGGAGTTCACATGCAGAAAATTCCCTGGCACTGTCAAAAATATCTGGCTAGAGGTGCTTTTTGATCTACCTGGATAGAAAATACAGATAGGGAGAAGAACAGCTCTCTGAGAATGGGCAGTCCTGTGTTCCAGAGGCTCACAAGCTGGCACTCCCAATGAAAAGTTTATAGCTGCAAGCTTTGAGAACTAGAAACTATGGTTCCAAGCTTCTAACTGTGGAGGCTTATTGTTTTAGGTGCTCAAGAGAAAAGCATAATGTTCTAGGCTTTGAGTACTAATACACAGCAGCTAGAGGTATTACTCTCTGCTGGGAGCGCCAGCATTTTAACTTTTGGCGGCAATACTAAAGTCATCTAGCAACAAGGACTTGCAATCCTCATGGACTGGGCTCCCATCTTCAGCTCTTGTCAGCCTTTCACATTCTTTATTCTCAGCATTTCTACCATATCACGCTTCCCTCTGGTATTAGCTTCTTGACATTCATGCCCTTAGTCGTTGGAACACTCCACTCTCTGGAACTCTTCAGTCGCCTCTGTATTATGGTTTAGAGGTTCTGGTAGCTGTAAGCAAGGGCACAGTGAAAGCGCTGAACTGGACTGCTCTGTGGTGTAAAGAAGAAAAGTTTATCGTAAATATGAAACTGTCATGTGGCTAACTCTTCAGTGGAGAGAGAATAGCCAGAAGCATCTGAGGGAGTCCAAAGCTGCCATGTCTATCTCTCAGGGGCAGAAAGAAGAGCAAAGAGGGCAGGGAGGCTTATGGGTTTTTTAAGGGAAGAGAGTAGGGAGCTATAAACCAGAATGGCTTGAAGGTTTAGGGCCAGAAGAGCCTGGTAGCTTTGTTATACATATATTAATAGGGAACAAAGGAGACTGGACGTTTGTGTGGGGCTTTGATATGGAACCAGATGCTCCATTTGCCTGAGGAATGCTGCTTGTGAGCTTATGTGCCAGCAATTCTTCTATAGTCCAGCCTGAGCTGAGCTTAATTTGTCATTTTGGACAATGTCAGTGGCGCTTGGGGGGGGGTAGATTGGGGCCTAACAGTAGAGAGTTCTTAGTTCTTGGCAGCTCTTTGGTACTGTCAGCTACCTCCCATGTTAGAGCTCTAAGCTTTAGGTGTTGGGTCTTCAGCTCTCTGTGACTCTTTAGACCTCTTAGCTTCTTATTGCTGTGGCTGTCAGACCTGGAAGTCTTAAAGGTCTTGTCTGCTCTTTCTGATATCAACACAGACTGTTCTACCCATGATGAAGACCACAAATAATTGAAGAGACCATTTAGGAGAAGACTTTATTAGAACCTAATGTTGCACACTAAGGGGCAGTTACTTTACAGGAAAGAGGACTCCCACAATAACCCTCTATGACCAAAAAAGACACAGTGTGCTTGTGCACTATAATTTCATCAATTATAGCCTCAGGTATGCATGACTTCCAGTTCCACCCATCATAAGCCTTACGTGAAGATCAGCCACAAACCTTGCATTGTGCCAATCACAGGCTTTTTGCTGAGTCATTGGTAAGGTGTCCATCCTCCCTTTCTGAGAGAGAATAACTGTAGGGTGAGCAAGAACATTCAGTTCACAGAAGATCTTTCCCAGAGTGAGTTCTTCAAAGCTAGTGCAAGTTTTCTCATTCCGTCTTGTGTGGGGCAAAGGGTCCCAGGGAGATGTGTTTTTTAGTAGCAGCCATGATGGCAGTGGTCCTAGATACAGGAATGAGGTTTCTCTAGCATGACTGTAGTGTTCAACATAGCTGGACTGTCATGTTTGATGGATAGAGGCCCACTCAAGGCAGTCAGGCACTTGGGAAGAATTTGTCAGCTGTCATTCTAGGGGCTGGATGGCTTATTCCTAACAGATTAGCTTATATAAAGAAAACAAAAATGCAACAGCAAATGGCTAACATACAATTAATATTCTCCACAACGCTTTTACCCTCCAGCAAAACACACTTAGAGGAGGTATGGTTTCCGTGATTTATCTCTTCCTACTGTGCTTCCTTTGTGCAACAGTATCTCACTATGTAGCCCAGGTTGGCCTGGAACTCTTGGTCTGACCTCCAGCCCCCCAAGCCTACCAGGTGCCACAATTATATGAATGTGACTCCACCTCTGGCTTCAGATCTTATTGAAAACCAAGTCATGGGATTACCCTTTCCTTCCTCCAGCCATGACTGACTGCATTCGATGCTTTGTGAATATGTGTTAAAGGATCCTAGTTTTATCTGTATGTTAATCATTAAGTATTGTTTGTATTGGCTTCATGTTTTTCAAGTTAAATATATAAATCAATATAGGCATATAAGCTTCTCTTCCTACCCCTCAATGAAAACTATAGCTTCATTTAATGTCCTTCTCCTGTATTTTTTGACACCTATTATGAGTGCTGTCAGTCCTCCATCCTGACCCTTAAAGGCTTTTCTACTAGTTCCACGTGTCTCTCCTGAACTTAAGTGGAGTGTCCCATAATGAAGACTCAGGAGATTGCCATGCGGTTCTTGGAGTCACTGTACCTCCGAAGAGTCACAGTCAGAAGGGCCTGACCATTTATATCCATATCCATCCAGGGAGCTGTGAACCAACGATGGCATGCAAGCCCCGAGCTCCCTTTCTGCTTCAGCCCACACTGCCTGCCCTTGGTCTAAATTCAATCTTTACTCACTCTGTTGCTTCTCTCAGTTTAGCCTGCTTCCCTAGCTTCCTGTGTGGCTTCTGGCACCGGGGTACTTTCTTTGAAAAATCACTGCAACACTGTGAGCGCTGCAAACGAAAGCAGCTTCATTTGACACACAACACATCTCTTTCCGCGGAGGGGTGTCATTTTCTCTAAGAGGGAAGCTGAGTGCAGTTACTGGCACAGTTCCCATTTTACCAGGTGTTTTCCGAAGTGCTCGCACTAATTCACGGTGCTTGCGCATCCTCGCTTCTCCATATTTTTGAAAACCTGTGGTATTGTCAGACTTAATGTTTTGCCAATGGAGTGGTTAAGAAATGGTACGCCATTGTTTTACTTTGTCAACTTCGTATATGTTTCCTTGCTCTTTCGGCTATTATGATCTGAGAATAAACCCTTTAATGCCGCTTCCCTATTCTTCTGAGTTATTTTTCCTTCTTTATTTGTTGTACAGGAATTCTTGTGTGTTCAAAGTTTCCTTATCCATCACAGTACGTGAGAATCCTGTGTTGTGTCAAAATAGAAACATAATTTAAAAATTGTAAAAATGACATGTGTTTCTTTTAAAATGCAAATAATTCAGAAGACAATTATAAATATAGAAGTTGTTCTGAATAATTTCCACTATGGCTTCAGGGTTCAGCCCCACCCAAAAACAAAACAAAACAAATCTCTGCTGGCACATATACCTTCCAGAAAGTATAATGCACAAAAATAGATTTACATAAATAAATTTACTAAATTTAATTGAGCATCTGCTATGAGTCAAGTCTAAGTGGTATCATAATATATAAATTCATTGAAAATACACACTATGATAAACACTCCTTTACTACCTGTATCAATTCCCAGCTTATTGTAGACATCCTTCTATGTTAAGACCTAAATTCCCCCGATGCACCATAATATTTCATTGGAAAGCTCCATCATATTTTATTAAAGGAATTTTCCACCAACCAACTTTTTGGCTATCTCTACTTTTTGTATTGTATAGAAGTCCTTCAGTGAACATCCTTGGATATACATCTTCTTGCAGTTTCGGGTTCTTTTCTTAGGATAAATGTGTATACATTGAATTTCTAGATCAAAAGAACCCATTTTCAATTTTGAGATATACTGCCAGACTATCCTCCAGAAATCTTACACCAATTTATTCTTTTACCAGCGGTATATAAAGGTATATATATTTCCTTGTACTATCAATCTTTTCTTTAGAATGAAAAACGTTGATAACTATTACAGAGCATCCCCCCATAGAGTCCATATAACTTTACTTTCTTATAGATTTTTATAAGTAGATGAGAAAATAATACAGATGCACTCCAATGAGATGTTCCCGTTTTTCTCATTAGTTTACCACATTCCCTCTTGAAACTGCTTATCACAAACAGAAAATATGTTTGCAGCAAGAGATCTAGATGTGAAACCCAGAGAGGTCTGGCACAGTGGCTCAGTGGGTTAAACATGCTTGCTACCAAAGCTCATGGCTGGAGTTTGATTCCTGGAACCCACATGGATGAAGGGAGAGAATGAATTTTCATAAGTTGTCCTCTGACCTCCGCATGCACACTGTGACACAAAAAGTACCACCCCTCCCCACAAATACATAAGTGCATGTGACAAAAACCCAAGAGCATTTTGGTCTTAATACCAACAAGATGCAAGATTTTTTTTTCTAAAGTATCTTATCCTTATGTGTCTTTACAGAAAGAATGAATATCTGTCACTTACTGAAAGGTTCTGTGGCCCACCTAAAACTCCTGTGGGTCTTGTGGAGACAGACATTACTGTGCCACATAGAAACACACTTGCTTTGTTCGATTCTCCCTATTAGATGCCCATTCTTTTGCTAAAATTTGGAGCCTAATAAAAATATGCAGGTAGGAACAGAATGTGAACAATTTTGTTTTAGACGCCAGAATTCAGGAGTCATTTGGTGTCTCCAAACCAAAGCGTTGGCCTTTGTCCACTGTACTTATTCAGTTGAGTTCTAAATTACATTTGCCCAACCAGCAGTCAGTCAAATGCATGCAAAATGAATTAGCAATAAAAAGAAAATGAGGGCAGATATTTCTTATTGTGACAACAAATCCTAACCCATAAATCCCTTCGTCAGCATGATTTTCGTCTTAGACCCCTCCCCCCATTTTCTGGGTGATTAAAATTAATTACCCCTGTGAGAGATTCATTTTTACTTCTCTGGGTGGTCTTTCCAATATGCCTTTAGGTCTATTTGGAAAAAGATACAGTGAGGATAGTAAAGGAGAGGCAAGTAGAGGCGTCACTATGATATCACAGAGGAAGAAAATTCCTGGTTAGTGCTGACATTTAAAGAGGGCCTTATTTATTTAGGTTTAAGCATGCATGCTTGATTGATAGGTTTTCTAGAAGACGCCACCATTAAGATTCATCGTAGGGAATATAAACCCTCGTATTATGTAAAATAAGAAATTTAGTACAGAGGACTGGGGGAGTTCACTGTTGTTGGAAGGCTTCAAGGAGTGTTTGCTAAGTTGCACACCAATGAGTGGCTGGGGGAGACTGTATAGTACTGACCCTACCAGAGTAGCACTACTCATGATGCCATCGCTACAATACTGAGCTCAAGAACAGAGCATTGCAGCTGTGAACAAGGGATTCTGGAATCCAGAATGAAGAATGGACCATAACCCATGAACAATTGTTGCAGTGCCTCACAACCCTCGGAGGCATGAAAC
Organism: Cricetomys ansorgei; assembly: GCA_026225945.1. Lineage (NCBI taxonomy): Eukaryota > Metazoa > Chordata > Mammalia > Rodentia > Nesomyidae > Cricetomys > Cricetomys ansorgei. The sequence goes on from JAMJFZ010000736.1 coordinate 3,967,438, forward strand.
ATGGAAATTCACTTTCTTTCAAATGGCCTGGCCTATGGAAAGAAAAAAATGGCCAAAAGGCCAAGGCTGTGACTTCTGTCTTGCATTTGCTTTCCTGAACTCACATGAGAAGAACCTAAAGTCTGCATTTGTAATTAAAGTTGCCAAGGTATATAGGAAAACGCAGTGTTAGCTTTCTAGCCTCTGCAGTATGGAAAGATCATTAGAGAGAGTTCAGAGGCTGAGATAAAAATGGATCAATACAAGTAGAGTGTCCACCAGTAAAGGCAAGTGACTTCATATATGAAAACCACACACACACACACACACAACACACACGGGAGGAGGGAGGGTAAATGATCTGAAAGGTGATTTTGAAAGGAATATACCAATTGCAATCTCTATGATGTCTTGTGTTCTCCAGAAAGATTATCACCTTCAGGAATTCCGAATGTTGACGCTAACATTATTTTTGAGAAACTTGAGATTTTGCTGTGACTCAAATAGCTTACCTTGTGTTTTTTTTGTGTGTGTGTGTGTTCATGCAACATCTCTTTTCAAATCTGTGTGCCTTGTTTCCTCTCCATTGCAGGCAAGAAGGGGCTCTTCCATGACCGGGATTTTATTACAGGCTTTTTGCATAGTGTAAAATATTTGCAAGGACTATTGGTTTTGAATATTTATTATTAGTATTGGGATGGGAGTTACCTCAGCAAACTAGTAGAGCACCTCCATTTAACAAACAAAACAATAAGTAATAAACAAATAGCAACAGACTCAGGGGAGGAAGTATATTATATTTCTAGTCTCAAAGCTGATTAGTGTCAGAGACAGAACGTGAACCTGGATCTTTTGAATACCTGACTGGCGTGTTGACTGCCCTCTTCTATAAGCCATCTGTTGAATCTCTCCAGGTTAGAAAATATGTTTCGAACTGTCAAGGGATCCTCCTATCATTGGCCAACTCAACAGTGAATACCTTCCTTCCCCTCGTTGCTTCAGACTATATAAACTGGAAATCTCCTACTCATTTTCATTCTGATTTGTTGTAATAAAATCTCACCATGCCCCTGTTCCCTGACTCAGCTTTCCCGTCCATAGCCGCCCTCAGATGGCCTTCCCCTGGCAGGAAGCCAAGTTGGATTGTGGAGTGGATAGATGAGATTCTTATTGCGTTCCCATCTGTTTTGGTTGGAGCTCCATGAGTCACACAAGTACACAGGAACTTGGGAGAAGTGCATTGTAGGGCAAATTCGTTTAATGTAGGTTTTAGTCTGCCTTTTATAGGGTGCAGTCAGAGGAGGGGTGATTGACCCCAAGAATGGGACCCATTGGTTGAAACAGGGGCACGGGCACCACCTCATCTGCATGTGGGGTCTCTGTGCTTCCAGCTACAGGGCAGACAAAGTACCAACCAAGCCACATTTCTTTGTTCCAGTATAGCTGGGTTCTGGTCAGGCTTAAGGCAAGGAGCAGCAGAACTGCTACCTCTCTTAGGATGAGATGGGGGTTCCAAGCCAGCTTTGATTCACTCTTAGCTCTAGGACATTCCCACACTGATTCATAGCTTAAACATACCAATAGGACAAAGAGGAGTCTTTTCAGAAGCTACTTTGTTAAAAGCCACTGAATATCCAATCCTTTTCATGTATTTGTTTAGTCACTATCTTTTTTGTCCTTGAGTAAGGTTGTGATCCTTGGAGTCCCGGCAGGCACTTTCAGCCCTGAATCTACTAACAGGAGGGAAAAATGCCAGCACTCATATCCTGGCAGAGCAGAGGGAACAGAAAAGCATGTCACTGATGACATCACTTCATTGCCTGAGATACGGAAGAACACTGTTTTTCAAGGTGAGGTTTGATCTCTAAAACTGTATATTAGGTTTATCCAAGTACCATTGCACATTAAGAGAAAATTACAAAAGGGAAGCTGAATAAGTATAGGAAGATAAAATCACATGTAATCTCATCATGTAGAAATGAGTTCTCACTTTCTGTGTGTGCATTTAAAGACTTAACACACATCACACACACACACACACACACACACACACACACACACATATCCCTAATGGCATAATGTGTATAGGAACAGGCTTTCAATCCAGACTGTCTTGGTTCAAATACCCACTATAATATTTTTAAGCTGTGTAAATGTGGGGCAAATTAATTAAGTTCTCATGCCTCAGTTTCCTTGTCTTTTAATAGCAGCACCTTACCTCTAAGGGATATTAGAAAGATTAAATGAGTTCATCTTGGCAAAGTACCTGGATAAGTGCCTAGAAAGTAATAATTAGTCAGCAAACACTGGTTATTATTATTGTTACATATTTGCACAAATAGAAATCCCAGTGTACACACAGCCTCATGATGTCTCAGTCACTGAACAAATTGCATCCTGAACAGGAGAAACTGAGCTACTTGCATATTCAGTCACAGTTCAGGATCACAGAGAGCCAATTGGTATTGTTTGTAGTTTCCTAATGCCCCTAAGTTAGTTCCTCACATCAATATACCTCGTGTATGTCCATGCTTATCATGCGAGGAAGAGCATCATTGTGCTGCAAGAATTTTCAGTGGTTTCCATGGTTTTTGGTCATGGCTGGTGCTATTTCATTTCCTTTAGTGGATCCCTCTGTTTGGCTGTTTTACATCACCACTGCAATGGAGTACAGCTATTGTACTTCTTTTAAGCAGGCAGAGTTTCTTTTTATCTTCTTTTGGTTGTTGAGATTTCAAGTGTTCATCTTAGTGTCAAGAAGATGGCAAGAAATACCAGTGTTACAAAATCAAGTGACAAGCCCAAACACATGTAAATGCTATTTACAATTTTCAATGGCTTGTGAGTCTAAATCTTCCCGAGGCAAAAATAAGTTGAAAGGCAAAGTGATTAGTTTTGTATTTCGAGTCAGAAACGCCACTGCAGTATAATTTATGTGGGGTGATCAATATCAATCAAATAAAACAATGTTCAAGGGATTATCTAATAATTTGGCTGTATCAACGTTTCACAGAATGAAATATTGTTCATAATAAACATGCTATTAGTTAAACGTTTTCAGTGGATTGCAAAAATGCTCATAAAATCTTCATGGCTCCTCCTATCAAAAGATGGAACCCCATGAATTTGGACTTGGTCACGTGATTTGCTTTGCTAAACAAGACTTCAACCAGAAACTTGAAAAATGGAAGTTTGAGAGATTGCTTAATGGAGTTAAACGTTTTCAGTGGATTGCAAAAATGCTCATAAAATCTTCATGGCTCCTCCTATCAAAAGATGGAACCCCATAAATTTGGACTTGGTCACGTGATTTGCTTTGCTAAACAAGACTTCAACCAGAAACTTGAAAAATGGAAGTTTGAGAGATTGCTTAATGGTTCGAGAATACTTGTTTCTCTTGCAAACAACCCAGGTTCAATTCCCAAGACCCACAGGATGTTTTACAACCATCTATGACTACGCTGGGCATGCACACGGTACACATACTCACATACTAACAAAACACTCATATACATAAAATAAAATAAGTACAATTTTAAAAAGCAACTTGAAAAGAGCTATGCACTGGGACTTCATTATTAATCTACCGTGAACTCATTTGCCAACATGTTAAGTAGCTAGAGCTAGCCTTTTAGAGAATGAAAGATGATGTGTGCTACTCAAACAAACCATCTCAGATACTTTAGTGACTCTCCAGACATGCAAATGAAACTATCCTGGGCCACCATCTTTAATCAATTCAGCTCAGATCAGAGAATTAACCAAATGATCTACAGAATGATGAGTATGAAAAAAAAGTGTTTGTCTTAAAGCACTAAACTATAGACAGTTATGTAGCACCATGCATTTTTTATGTGGTCTTTGGGATCAAGCTAATGGCTTTGTCCATGCTAGGTTGTAGCTGAATGTTGTTGTGGTGGCTCTGCAAACAGGACAAGGAGGCATATTTTGTAAGTGCAAACCCTGCCAGACCTCAGCAAAGGGAGCCACCATCATGGCCAGTGCTATACTTACAGTGGAACCTGGAGTGTCTGCACTCAGACGTTTTATTGATTTGTAACTCCTCAGGTATTCTACTGATAGTATATGCAGATTATTACCAATTAATATCCCCCTCATAAACCCAACACCTGCAGACAATACAAATCTCCAAGACCTAGGATAGACCCTCACCCAACAGTGCATAAAACTATTTTAAACATAACTAAAAATAAACTTCCCCAACACTAGGCAGCACTCTACAGACTGAACTACATCCCCAGCCCTCCAAAAAATACTTAGTGAGACAAGAATAATAAATGAAAAAATAACAGTGTCTCTGGCAAAGTCAAAGCCAAGAACACTTCCAATTAAACGACAAGAGAACTATCTCCTTGTATTACATCAGACCCTCCTCCAAGCCAGTATAACTCAATTTCACTGGAAAAAGCATATTTGCATGACTTTTGAGAAGAGAGAGTAGGTCATATATGAAGTATTCTGACTGGTGGGGTCTGCCCAAGGAAAAGATCTCTAGCTCATCTAACTCAGAATGTTGACAAGGAAATAAATTTTTTAAAAAAGCAACTACTGTGAACTCATTTGCCAACATGTCAAGTAGTCAGAGCTAGCCTTTCAGAGAATGAAAGACGATATGTGCTACTCACACAAACCATCTCAGATATTATTTGGATGCTTGAAGATTTCTAAGAATAAAATAGAGTTTGGTGGTTTATTGTAGTACCATTGTGTTATCCCAAATTTAATACAGCTCAGGAATCAGAAGGAGGCACCCAGATGGTGACTTCTAAGCAGAAAGAGTAGTGGAAAAAACACCCAGTATTCTCAATTTTCAAGAAGTTTCCTAAGAGATGATTAATTTTTTCCCAATGTAGAATACTAATCAGAAGGTAGCATACATCAAATACTTAGAAGCCACATAGAACAAATGGAACCTTTGTGGTCTATGTCACTAGAGAACCTGAAATAATATAAATGAATGCCAAATGGAATGAGAGATTACAAGTTCCCGAAAAAGAAAGTGGTAAACTGCCTGATTGGGAAATTGTATGTAGAGGTCCAGAGATTATTCATTCCCATAAAAGACTAGAGACAACAATTAGTGATTAGTAAATGTTTTCCTATGTACAATGTTAGTCCACAAGGACTAGCAGAAATGGCTGTTTCTTTTTCTCAAATGCACAAATCACAACAAATAAATATTTTAATAAATGAGAAAGTGTGGCCAAATAAAAGGAACAAAAAAAATCCTCAGACATTCACCCAAAGACTTGTGAGTTATGTCAAAATATTCTGTGTAAGGTAACTCAATCCACTATATAAAAATGTATGCAACCAAATAACAGGAAAAGCAATGCATGGACAAAAACTGACCATCAACAAAGAGAGATAAACTGAATTAGATGGTAAGGTGGTATTGTTGAAGATAACATTCACTTGAGCTACAGGACACAAGGAAATCAAGCTGGGACTAAACTAGAAACATTTTTTTCTACTGACTAGTGTTTATTGTGCAGCCATTGAGCTGGAAGGTGCTATAGAGGCTACTGAGAAGAAAAGTAATTAACAGTCTTACCTATCTGTGGCCTCTACATGTGACAATACTGATCTGTTAGATGAAATATGAGTACTGGTGCAATAATGGCATGACTGTTATGGGAACAACCATCGACTTTCTGCTTTGAGTTCAGGCTTGTTCCATAGGAGATATTTAATGTCTGGTACTATAAACCTAATCAAAAACCCATGGCTGGAGAAGTATGAATATATATTATAGATTATAGTGAATATAACTATATTCATTATAAATGACTGGACTTTATTAGACTAAATGAAAATGCTTAAAAGTGCCTTACAAATGTCCACAAATAAGTGCAACTCTTAGCCTTGGTCAGAGAAACTTCTTTTTGCAGTGAGTAGCCATTAGTTAATCCAGAGAACCACAGCTTGTCAAAATATTAAGAATAACTGACTGTTGAGTGTTTATCCAGAAATGTCACATATACATCACCTTCTCCAAGGGAGAGAGTATGGAAAGAATGTAAAAGACAGAGGATGGGGCAAGAACTATGAAACAAAGACTAGGTATAACGTGGCTGTTACAATCTCAAACTCACAGACACTGTGATTACCTACACAAGACTGGGAGAAGATCGAGTCTATTAAGATTCCAACTTAGATGTGGAGGAACTCACGAGGACTTGTCAGCGGGCTGATGGGAGGGGTTTAGTTGTTTTCCTCAGTGGTATAGACACTGGTAAGTTGTACAAATCTGAAAACAGCCTCCAAAACATGTTCTGCAAGCAACCCTGATTAAACTCACAGGGTCACCAATAAAGGAGTGGGACTGGTTTGTAGGAAGAAGGCATTGCACAGGAGGAGCAGGACAAGAGAGAGTGATGGGGAGTGAGTTTGATGAAAATACATGCATTTTTGTACGTATTTATACAATGCATACATGTATTACATACATGTATGAAACTGAAAAAAACCCTATGCATTGTATACATGTATGAAATTTTCAAAAATAGAAATAAATAAACTTTTTGAGAAAGAAAAGAAATAGATTCTTCTAGAACTGAAAAATACAGTAATTGAGTACAAAACTTCTTTTGAATTGAAACAGATTATTAAGTGACGAAGCAGAAAAATAAGTTTGAAGACAGGTCATTAAATGTTAGCAGGATAGAAAAGAAATAAAGGAGTAAGCATGTATATGGGATTTGTGGAACACTATCAAGGTGATCAACACATACATAATGGAGTCCCAGAACAAAAGAAGAAATAAATAGGCAGAGAACTTATTTCAAGAGATAATAATCAAAACATCCTCAAATCTGATGAATGAAATGGATATCAAAATCTATCAGGTTCAAAAGAGTCCTAACTTACATAACCAAATAGGTCCATATCATGACAGTTAATAATCAATTTTTTAAGGAGCAAAAAGAAAGACTCTTGAAAGCAGCAAGAGAATAAAAAAGTACTCCCTGTAAACATGGTACCACTCAGAATCATAAGTGATTTTCTTAGGAGAGACAGTATAGGCCAGAAGAGAGTGGAATGATATATTCATGGTGTGGAAAGAAAAACATGTTAACCATGGATTGTTACTCAACAAAATTCCTCTTCAAAAATAGAGGAAAAATGAAAACTTTCTCAGATGAGAAAAAGAAGCCAAGAGAGTACATGACTACAAGACCTGCCATACAGATTTGGGATGTCCTACAAGTTGGGATGAAAAGACACTAGATAGAAACATAAAAGCACATAAATACACAAAGCATTATAAGTAAAGGAAAATATATAGACAAATGCAGAATGCTATAATGCTGTAATTTTGGTGTATAGATAACTTAATTCAAGTACATAATTTGAAACACAAAAGCAAAGAAAATGACTACAACTATGAACTATGCTAATATATATATAAGTTAAAAGATATAATTTATAACATTGAAAGCCTAAAGTAGGGGAGAAAAGATGTAAAAGAGTAGAGTTTTTGTGTGTGATTGAAAAATTGTCATCAGCTTAAAATAGAATGGTATAACTATATGCTGTTTTATGTAATCTCCATGGTAACCACAAAGTACTAATAAAAAATATACAAAAGATAATAATAAATCAAATCACATCCCTATAAAATGAACAAAAATAAAAACCAGCAGAGAAGCAAAGAGGACCAAAATATCTATAACAAACTGGAAACAAAAAGATGGTACTAGTATGTGCTTCCCTATCAATAGTTACTTTAAATGTAAATTGCTTAAACCATCCAATCAAAAGGTATGAAGTGGCTAAATGGGTAAATATGTCTCCAAGACTCAACTGTATGCTGTTTATCAGACATCCACTTAAAATATTTTATTTATTTAGAGAGACTGAAAATAAAAGAATAAAGAGAAAACTCCATAAAATGACTACTTAAGGAAAAAGGAGTATTGGTACTTATATCAGATAAAATATAATTTCAGTAAAAAACTTTTATACAAGGCCGGTATTACACAAGGAAGAACTTTCAATCAACTGGGAATATGTAACAATTATAAAAATGTATTCACCTAGCTGCGAAGTGTCTAAATACATGAATAAATGATGAACAGAAACCCTTACTTAGCACTGTTAATGATGCTGAGACCCTGAGACTAGATAGACATGGGCCTAGGGAAAAACCTATGACTATTATTCTACTAAAGGAACATAGCAATAATATGACCCCTAATGACATAGTTCTGTGTCATATAGATCAGTATATCACTCAGCCATCATCAGAGAAGCTTTTTCTTGCAGTAGATGGGAATTAACCCAGAGACCCACACCAGAACAATGTGCAAAGAGTAAGAGGCTTTGGATCACTCTATCCTAAATGGAATGTCATCAACCTCCCCTCAGGCTTCAAAGATAAGTGCAGAAGAGGAGGTGTAAAGATTGTCAGAGTGAGAAGGGGGAGATGACTCCAAGGAAACTTCCAGAAACAACAGGATTGACACACACATGAATTCAAAGAGACTGTGACAGCATGCACAGTACCTGCATAAGTTCAAGCTAGACAAAATCCTAGAACAAAGAAAGGGACATGGGCACAAATACCACCCTTATCCAAGAAGCTATTTGCAATCGATAGCTTCGGAGAGAGGGAAAGTCAGTTTTCTTGAATGAAGTGATACGGCAGGGCAGGTCCCATGCTCAGGACTAGTTGGCCAACACAAAATGACTTCAGTGTGTGTGCGGGGGGGGGGGCAGGAGTTGAGAGAGAAAGAACAGGAAATTGGGTGGGAGGATATTAAGGAAGGCTCTGGGAAGAATTGGGGGAAAGAATATGATCAAAATAAATTGTATGAGATAAAGAAGCTCCAAAGATGCTACTGAGATCGTTTTCTGTTAGTCACCTACTGCTGGGCAAGGGACTTGCCCTTAGGAGTCCTCCATGAGACTCTATTGGATAAAACTAAGTTTTCGTTCACATGGTCATCATTTGGAGATAGCTTTTGGGTTAGAGATGAGGGCATGTGTCCACTTCTCTCAGCATTGAGAGCCCATCTAGTGCAGACCCCTGCAAACCTTAGGAAGATGAAGAGGTCTTAGGAACTCAGAGGAGTTGAGGGAAGGAAAACTGTAGTCAGAATAAACTGTATGAAAAAAGTGTAGTTTCAATAAAAGAAACAGAAAATGTACAAAAATAATTAAAATCAATAATTTTAACTGCAAAAGAAATATCTCATATCTTTTATAATCATTATAATAAAACAATGTCTTCGAAGTTCCAAGGATTTAAATTTGTACCTACCTGTCAGCTTGCTCTTTATGTTACTACCAATTAATTCACTTCAGCTGAGGTAATAAAATTACAACTGAAAAGAAAGCTGTTGACAGAAGGAGAAAATAGATAGTAATATCATAATAGTAGGATATTTCAGTAGCCCATTTTCCATAATGGATAGAGCAAATAGACAGAAAATCACTGAGGATCATAGACACCTGAACAGCTACAGGCCAATTAGACAAAATAGATGTACAGAGAACACCCCAGACCTCCAAATTGCAGACTATACATTCTTCTCTAGTGCATGTGGAGCACTGTCCCGAAATGTTAGGTCATAAAGCAAGTCTTAAGAAAGTTAAGAAGAGGCAAATCTTGCCAAGTATTATGTCTGACTACTGTAATATAAAACTAGAAATCAATAGCCAAAAAGAAATGTGGAAAATTCATAAACACAAAATTGAGTAGCACATTCTTAAAAAAAAAAAAACAGATGGATTGAAGAAATCACAAGATAAATTAGAAACTATCTTGAGGCAAATGAAGACATACATAACATGTCAAAATGTGGTTTGTTGTTTGTTTTATTGATCTTGGCCATTTTGATTGGGATAAGGTGAAATTATAAAAAAAAAACATTTTAAAATATTTTCAAAAGCATGACTTGTACCAAAAGCAGCTGCTACATTAAATATGGGCCAAAACAAACTGAACTCAAAGTCAGTGTAAGGACTAAACATATATTTCACTTACAGCATTTAAAATAAATATTGGAGCAGAAATAAATTTGAAAAACCAATACAGATTAATAGAAAAAGATCACCAAAACAGATCTGTTCTTGAAAGTATCAACAAAATTGTGACATCTTAGCTAGGCTGAAAGTACAAGAAAAAATCTTACAAAACAAAAAGATAACACTTGCAAACTGCATTTATGAGGCTACCATTAGCCTAATATCAAAGCTAGGTACAAGTACTAAAAATAAAATTACAGTCTAACATTTCTGATTGAACGTAGATATAGAAATATCCCCAATGATAACAAATTGAATTTAAAAACATATGAAAGAAAAAAATGTACTACAACCAAGTAGGATTTGCCCCTCTGTGGAAGGATATTTTCTCTGCAAATAAGTTCTTGGCCCACTAATCTATTTCCACCTGCTTCTGGAACACCCACAATGTAAAAAAAAAAAGCATTTTTACAAATTAAACAAATGAGATAAATATGGAATATTCCTTGGTGTAATATAGACCATATATGACAGACCTACAACCAGTGTCAGGCTCAATGATAAAATGATGACAGCTTGTTCTCCAAGACGTGAAAGAAGACTAAGCACATACTTGTTAAATACTTTCGTTGTTACTTGAACTTGATTAGGAATGTTATTGTCTTTTCACTAAGGCTTGAGTACACTATATCTTCCCATACTGCTTTGATTTGTTTTCTTCTTTGAAACCGTCTCCATATGTAACCCAATCTAACTTTGAACTTGCCTTGTAGCTGGGGCCAGCCTCAAACTCAAGATCCTCCTGCCTCTAGCTCCCAAGTTTTGGGATTGCACGCATGCACCACTATCCCAGCTCCAAACTGTTTTCATCAAGGAATGGAGACAAGTTGTATGACTTATCAGTTATCAATACTTTACCATTTCAAATTAAATATAGCCATCTGATCTACTTTACCCCCTTTACTTCATTCCTTTATTGTAACTTGATGTTCCTAAATATTTCATCTCTATAGGCGGAGGCAATTTAAGATACTCACAGCACCTAAAAGACACTATAGTGCATGAACTCATACATTGCCTTATTATGTTTAGGTATGCTCCTTGTATCCCTAATCTTTCCAAGACTTTTGACTTTTATCATAAAGGGGTGTTGGATTTTGTCAGCAGCTTTTCAGCATCTTGTGGGATGATCATATGTTTTTTTTTTCTTTCAGTTTGTATATATGATGGATTACATTGACTGTTTTTCGTATGTTGAGCCATCTCACATCTCTGGGATGAAGCCTACATGATCATGGTAGATAGTTTTGTTTTTTTTATGTGTTCTTGGATTTGATTTGCAAGTATTTTATTAGGTATTTTTGCGTCAATGTTCACGATGTAATGTTCTGTAATTCTCTTTCTCTGTTGAATGTTTCTGTAATTTGGGTATCAGGGTGATTGTGGCCTCATAGAACAAGCTTGGCAGTGTTCCTTCTGTTTCTGTTTTGTGAAATAATTTGAAGAATATTAGCGCTAACTCTTCTTTGAATGTCTGATACAATTCTGTACTTTAACCATCTGGCCCTAGGCTTTTTTGGTGGGGAGAATTTTAAAGACTGCTTCTGTTTCCTTGTGTTTTATAGGTCTGTTTAATTTTTTTCTGATCTTGATTTAACTTGAGTAGGTGGTATCTATTGAGATAGCTGTCCATTTCTTTTAGATTTTCCAGTTTGGTGAATACAGGTTTTTAAAGTATGAAGTAATGATTCTTTGAATTTCCTCTGTGTCTATAGTTATACTCCCCTTTACATTTCTGATTTTGTTAATTTGGATATTCTCTTTCTGTCTTTTAATTTGTTCGGATAGGGGTTTGTCAATCTTGCTGATTTTCTCAAAGAACCAACTCTGTTTCACTGAATCTTTGTATTATTCTCTTTGTTTCAATTTTATTGATTTCAGCCCTCAGCATGATTGCTTCTTGCCATCTATTCCTTTTGGGTGTGCTTACTTCTTTCTATTCTAGGGCTTTCAGATATTCTCTTAAATTGGTAGTGTGTGATATCTCTACTGTTTTTCTAGGGACTTTATGCTATGAATTTTCCTCTTAGCATCACTTTCATTGTGTCCCATAAGTTTTGGTATGTTGTATATTCATTTTCATTTAATTCTAGAAAGTCTTTAATTTCTTTCTTTATTTCTGGCTTGACCCAGTCATCACTCAGTAGAGAGTTGTTCAGTTTCCATTAATTTGTAGTGCTATTGTTGCTGTTGTGGTTGAAATCTAGATTGTGGTCTGACAGGATACAGAAGGTTATTTCGACTTTTTTGTATTTATTCAGACTTGCTTTGCAGCCAAGTATGTGGTCAATTTTGGAGAAGGTTCTGTGAGGTAGTGAGGAAAGGTACATTCTTTTGTGTGGGGGTGAATTATCCTATAGATATCTGTTAGGTCCACTTGGTTTATAACATCTGTTAGCTCCAGTATTTCTCTGTTCAGTTTCTGTCTGGATGACCTGTCCATTGGTGAGAGTAGGGTATTGAAATCTCCCAGTCTCGGGGTATGAGGATCAGTGTATGTTTTAAGGTTTAGAAATGTTTCTTTGCCAAAGCGGGAGCCCTTGTATTGGAGGCATAGAAGCTAAGAATTGAAATGTCATCTTGGTGGATTTTTCCTTTGGTGAGTATGAAGCCTTCTTCCTCATCTCTTTGGATTAATTTTGGTTTGAAGTTATTTTGTTAGATATTAGAATGGCTACACTGGCTTGCTTCTTGGTTCTATTTGCTTGGAAAGTCTTTTCCCAGCCTCTTACTCTGAGGTAATGCTTATCTTTGCTGTTAAGGTGTGTTTCTTGTATGCAGCAGGATACATCTTGTTTTCACATCCATTCTGTTACTCTGTGTCTTTTTATTGGGGAAATGAATCCATTAATGACCAATGATTGTTAGGTCCTGTTATTTTGTAGTTGTTGCTGATTGTGTTCCTGTGTGAGTGTTCGTGTCTCCCTTCTTTTGATTTTGATGGGGTATGCTTCTGTGGGTGTAGTTAACCTCTTCGGATTGGAGTTTTTCTTCTACTGTCTTCTGTAGGGCTGGATTTATAAATAGATATTGTTAGAATTTGGATTTGTCCTTGAATATTTTGTTTTCTCCATCTATGGTAATTGAAAGCTTGGCTGGATATAGTAGTCTGGGCGGCATCAGTGATCTCTTAGAGTCTGTAGCACATCTTTCCAGGCCCTTCTGGCTTTTAAAAGTTTCCATTGAGAAGTTGGGTGTAATTCTAATAGGTTTTCCCTTATATGCTACTTGTTCTTTTTCTCTTGCAGCTTTTAGAATTCTTTCTTTGTTGTGTATTATTAGTGTTTTGATTATTATGTGGTGAGGGAACTTTCTTTTGTGGTCCAGTCTATTTGGTGTTCTGTATGCTTCTTGTACCTTTATAGGCATCTCCTTCTTTAGGTTTGGAAAATTTCTTTCTATGATTTTGTTGAAAATATTTTCTGGGCCTTTGAACTTTGATTTTTCTCCTTCCTCTATTCCTATTATTCTTAGGTTTTGTCTTTTCATAGTGTCTCAGATTTCCTGGATGTTTTGTGTTAGGAATATTTTGAATTTAACATTTTCTTTTACCGGTGTATCTATTTCTTCTATAGTAGCTTCAACTCCTGAGATTCTCTCTTCCATCTCTTGTATTCAGTTGCAGTAGCTTGTCTCAGTAGTTCCTGATTGCTTTTCTATATTTTTCATTTCCCAAATTCCCTGTGTTTGTATTTTCTTTATGGCTCTTATTTCCATTTTCAGGTCTTAGCAATTTTAGTTTTGTTCATTGCCTTCAATTGTTTGCTTGCTTTTTTTTCTTAGCTTTCTTTAAGGAATTTATTCATTTCTTCTAATTGTTTGTTTGTGTTTTCCTGAATTTCTTTAATGAATTTACTCTATACCTCTCATTGTCTGTCTCTTCACCAATTTATTTGAGGAATTTATTCATTTCCTCTTTAAGGACCTCTCTTATCTTCATAATGTTGGTTTTGAGTTCTTTTTCTTGTGCTTAGTCTGTGTTGGGGTGTTCAGGGATTGTAGTAGGATAGTTGGGCTTTGTGGGTGGCATATCGTCTTGGTTGTTGTTGATTGTGTTCTTATGATAGAATTTAGGCATCTGGGTTTGGGATGATTGTAGGTTTAGGTGCTGAATTCCTATGTTTGTTTTTATCGAATGAGTATTTTGTCCCTTGGTTTTCCTTTCTTTCTTAGTTTCTTTTCCAGTCTTTTGTTCGTTGCGGCCTCTTGTCAAGCTGAGAGTCTCTACCAGAATTGAGAACTGGAGCTCTGGTGGTCTTCTTGGCCTCTGGTCCATCAGGTATTCTCTGCTGGGATTGGAGACTGGGACTTGGCTACTGTTCTTCTGGGAGGCTGCCGTGGCCTGTGTTTTTCTTCTGGCTGATTGGCCTAGTCTGCATTAGTTCTTCTAATGGAATAATGTGCTGTGGTGATGCGGGGGACTGGTTCTTCAGCTGGCTTCGGTTGTGACAGCACTGGGCTCTCCACAGATCTTGTGGGCTGGGGTGATAGGGTAGAGGAGAGTGGAGAGGGGCTACAGAAGAGTGGGCTATAGGAACAGAACCAACTGGTTCATCTGTGAGCCAAGGCTGTCCCTGCTTTTATTTCTAACGTGATACAATTCCTTCAGTGATCACGTCTTTCTATTTAATCCCTATCTTCTTTTAAGGAGGTTCCATTGGTCGTAAATTTTCTTGATTTTCCCAGAAAGCTTTTGTTTTACCTTTAATCATGGGCTTACCTTTGCTTTTGTTTCATAGCTTTCCATTACTGTGAACAAACACCTGGGAAAATCAACTTATAAGCAGAAAGGTTTATTTTGGCTAGTGGTTTCCGATGTCCCTGTCTATTATGTCTTGTGGCCTGGAGTGAGGCAGATTATGACATCTAGGAGTGTGTGGTGCAGCAAAGTTGCCTACCTAATTATAGCCAGGAAGCTAGGGGAGAGTCATAAGAAAACTTGGATCTCAATATCTCCTACAATGGCACATCCCTAATGACCTTCTATTAAACTCCAACCACCTTTCAATAGCTCCTCAGGCTGGTGATCCTTAAGGGCCAAACCATAACATAGGTAGAAAATTCTTTCAGTGCATGGAAAATTCTGTACCATTTTCTTACGGTCTCTCTGATTTGTGATAAGAAATATGCTGTTACTTAACTTGCCATTTCCTCTATAGATGGTATACAGTTTCTTTCTAGCTGAGTTTGAAATGCTTTTTTTGTCTTTACTTGTGTTTTCCACCATATTTAGTACATTTCCAACCATTATTTTTCTGAATATTATTTTTTTCAACTCACACTTTCTCTTCTTCCCTTCTGAGTGTCTAATAATATTGGTTTTAGATATTTTTTATTGTACTACATGTCTGTATTTTCTGTATTTTTCAGACTATAATTTCCGTTACTTTAGCTTTAACCTCACTAACTAATTTTTACAGTCCTTGTTCTCCAATTGAATTCCTTTTTGTAATCTTTTAAAAACTTTAAAAAATTATTCTTTCAACTCTAGAATTTCTATTCAGTTTTCCTTTGTGCCTTCCTTTTCTTTGCTGAGAATTTTTGTTTCAAAATAGTGATTATTCCCAAAAATGTTTTATGGTGGTTGCATTAAAATGGCTGTCAAATAATTATGACATCCGTGTCATCCTGGTGTTAGCATCTATTCATCCTCATCTATCATTCTAATTGAAATGCTCATAGCTCTGGATATTATGTATGATTTTCAATTGTAGCCTGGACAATTTGCATATTTTACCTCTGGTTATTATTTACATCTTGCTACTCATTATGTCCATGATTGTAGTCATCTGTTTGCATGCCTAACCTCTGCAATTGTCCACTGGTCAGGAAGAGAAGGAACATTACCTTGTAATAGCACGGGCAGGATACTAACAGACAGATACCTCATTATTGCTTGTCTGGAATGGTAGTCAGGAATTTACTGGCACACGGGTTCTACGGATACCCACTAACCTGCCAGTTCCTGTTGTTTCAAAACTGTAGTAACAGCCAGGGGTCTCCTTACACAATCAGATTAGGGAGTAGACATGATTTGGGAGGATTTAACTGGAGTTGGACTTGTTCTACCAAAAGGTTTCGCTGTGAGGGCAATTCAACTTTCTCAATCATTTGTGCAGAGATAGAAGGCTTATCTTGGCTTAGTGTTTTGTTTTTATTTGGTTACTATATGTTTGTTGTTTGTGGTTCATGAGCCTCTCTAGCACCTATACCAAGATATATAGAAAGCAAACAGTTCATCTCTCAAATCTCATGGCTTATAGACAAGTCCTTTGTTCCCTTCATTGTCTTATGCTTGCCTCATCTAATTCCTTCAGGGCCTTTAAGCATGATGTGACATGTGTTTTTTCAGGTTTGTCTAAAACCAAAAGTTCCATTTACTCTCCTGAGGGACATTATGATATATTCCATCTTAAGATATAGAAAAAGGATTGGCAGATGCCTCTGTCCCCTGATGCCTCTCGTTGTAGCCATGGCCAACCCCACCATGTTCTTTGACATCGTGGCCCCTAGAAAGCCCTTGGGTCACATCTCCTTTGAGATATTTGCAGACAAAAATTCCAAAGACGGCAGAAAACTTCATGCTCTGAGCACTGGAGAGGAAGGATTTTGATATAAGGTTTCCTCCTTTCAGAGAATTATTCCAGAATTCTTGTGGCACAGAGATGACTTCACAAGCCATAATGGCACAGGTGGCATGTCCACCTACTGGGAAAAATTTAAGGATGAGAACTTCATCCTGAAGCATTCAGGCCCTGGAATTTTGTCCACTGAAAATGTTGGACCAAACTCGAATGGTTCCAAGTTTTTCATCTGCACTTCCAAGACTGAGTGGTTGGATGACAAACGTGGTCTTTGGTGAAAAAAGGCTTAAGCATTGTGGAAGCCATGGAGCACTTTGGATCCAGGAATGGCAAGGACAGCAAGAAGATCACCATTGCCAGCTGTGGACAACTCCAATGCTTTTGACTTGGGGAATCTTACCCACCAGACTATACCTCCTGGGGCTCAAGAGACCATCCCCATCCCATCTGCTCACAATATCCCATAATCTCTGATCTCACTGAAGTTCTTTGGATTCCATAATTTCCTCTTTCTCTTCCCCATCTAGCTGAATTGTAGAGTTAAGTTCATGATTAAGAATAAGAATTAAATAAGAAAAAATAAGATATAGGAGGTACACCACAGGTAAAAAAAATGTTGAGTAAGCAATAACAGTTTTTCATACAATTACATCGTTTTAAAGTAACATATAGAATGTGTACCCCAAGTATCACGTCACTAAGAGTTAGTGACAAATCTTCCCAAGTGACAAATGCATGAATAGGGATGTGCTGGAACACATGCATAAAGGACTCATTCATTTTCTTTCTCCCTCTCTTTCTCTTGTACCTTCAAAGGCTTAAATAAGCTTTTTGATGCCATGAATGCGTATATTCCCACACATACACTTCCGCAAATCTCTCTCTCATGCTTATGTTTGTTCCTTTTGTTTTGTGGCCCATTGAGATTAATCAGAGTTGGTTGTGTGACCATGGATTTTGGAGCTATCTCTTGGAATCTGCTGGGCTCAGCAGTGTTTATACAGTGAAAGACAGTAATTCCTCCTCTCCCAGAATCTCTTACTATCCAGTAGTTCAGAGGCAAAGGGTAGGGCTCCATGAGACCCATACCCCCACACCACTTCCCCGACTGATTGTTGCTAGGGCCTGTGAAATCCACTGCAGGTAACAAGAGTTGTTAGCTGATGATTGTAAAATTTGTATGACATCTAGAGAATGATATTTTCCAGCCCTTCATCCTATCTTCTGGCTCTTCTATACGTCCTTCACTCTCTTTAACATTTTCTTCCCCAAAGTTTCAATCTGGTGAGGCTCAGGGATATATTGAATCCAAACTTCCTCAGAAACTAACTTGGAAACTAGAAAAAAAAATCCTCTATGTCAAAATAAAGACTACAGAGCACACATGAACAACACAAAAAAGTTCAAAGATGTGACCTCTTCATCCTGTCTAAACCTGTATGTTAAGGCAAAACATTTACCCACACATGGTGTTCAATATAGATTTGTGCCATCTGATGCATGCCAACAAAGCACTACTGCATCTATTAATTTGGCATGTGTTTCCGTGTAACAATTACTATGATGGCAAGATATCAATTCTTACAGTTTATTCAGTGAGTCTTATGAGAAAATTATTACACTAGAATGAAATAAAATAAGAAGATAAGAAGGAAAGAGTTGTTCCAAATTTGATAACTAAGGTAATTAACTGCATGATTATTTTGAAAAGTAAAATATATAATTTTGTTCTGATTCATGTTCAAGCTCTGTTAATGGGACAGGGAAAGGGGAAATAGCCTCAGTGGGATTTCCAGCCATCTTGTCAGGGAGAAAAGAGAAAAGCTGTTTTCTTTGACCACATTCTTCTTGTAGAATAGCTCTGATCCTAAGTACACATGGTAGATGTCTCTTCAGTGCATTTCAATCCTCGATCTGAAGGTTTGAGGGATAAAAGGAGCCCTAAAGCAACAGGGCAACTAAAACACTCAAGATTATAAGTGTGTGTAAATGCTCCTTCTTCTGGTCCTCAACATTTTTTTTCCTTGTTACAAAAGTCCCGGATGTGGTACTAGGCTGTGGTGGCAACTGAGAGATGGTGCCTTCTGAGAGATGGAAACCAGCACCTCTTACCAAGGTTGTTGCATGGTGTTATTAACGACTGTAATATTCCTTCCTCGTATCTGTACCTTCCATCATCAGGAAGAGTTTACTTCGCCGCAGTTGTGGGTTCATTCATGTAATTGCTTTGCCCAAGAGCATGAGGTAAATATGATGGCAAGTCTATTTTTTGACTCTGCCACAGCCACAAGAAAGACATGGCTGGACTTTGGTCCCATCTCAGAAAGATGAGACATATGTGCAGCAGAGTTGAATCACCTTGAGCTAAAAACTCAGTTTATATTTTTTTAGAAACTCCAGATAAAACATATGAGAAATCCCCTTGAGACTAGCAGAGTTGCCCTCTTGATTTCAGCTTAGATCAGCCAATGTTTATATAACAGTTGCATAATGACAAATTACTATTACAGTTAAGTACCTAGATGCCCTTGGGTTAATTTGTTATTCATCAATAATGTAAAGATACAATATCTGAGGCAGTAAGAATGTTATACTTAGGGTCTGGAATGTCTACCAAAACCCAAGATTAAAGGCGTATTTTCTCCAGGGTCACATTACCGAGAAGGTTTAGGAAATAAGGTTTGGCGAGAAGTTTTAGGCATTGGTTATATCATCAAAGAGGTTTGTGGAACCCTGGTTTCTTTCTCTTTCATGTTCCAGCCACAAAGTGAATAGTTTTCTTTATCATACACTCCCTGCCATGATGTGCTACCTCAATACATACCCCAAAGCAAAGGCGCAAACAAACAGACTGGAACATCCAAAACCATGAGCCTAAATCACCTTTCACTTTTATACGTTGATTATTTCAGGTATTTTTGTCATAGTAATAGAAAACTGACTAACACAGACTTTTCTGCAGGCACATAAAGAACACATGCATCATTGCTCATAGAAGTCCCCTATTACAGTAGTGAGTCAAGAAGTGGTACAATTTGATTAATTTCCTTAACGGTGATTCTATTATTATCTACTGCAATATGAGAAATTGTTTTGAAAGCCTATAGAATGTGCACACACACACATGCATATATATATATATATATATATATATATATATATATATCATACATATAGGTATAAAAATGTACACCACACACTTCCAATACATGTTATTGTAGGCATACAAGTTATATCTTGTTTTTAAAATAAATAAAAATAATAAGAACAAAAGTGCATGCCTCTACAGCCCCGCATATCCATTTCAACTGAAATCCGGTAAAAATGAAGAGACTGTGTGTGTCCCATGTGCCAGGTTGTGTTGACCTGAGCCAATCACTACACTTTGGCTATTGCACAACCAAAAGGGTCACACACAGTCCTGATTCCACAGTGCGCAGTATTCTATAAAACAAGAGAAGACAGCTAACTCAGAAACCCATCCTCATCAGAGCAGCCGACCCCAAATCTGGACAGCTGGTCAACACGCAGGCTGTCACAGTCAGATATGGAATCACGACACAATTGAATAATCAGCAGTTTCCTTCCATAGAGGCCTGCATGACTCAGGAGTCCTGAGCAGCTCTGGTTTGCTGCCAGCCAAGGAGAATTAATAGCATGCTGATGTTCCTTTATTGTGGCTAGCAATTATTCTCAAACACACTACAGACAGAACTTGGACCTTTTCTCCATCAACTTTCCAGTCTCCTTTAGTGTCCAATAATTTTTTCTCAAACTAGCTTATTCATTTCTCCCTTTCCCTTTTGCTTCTCCTCAGATGGGACACACTGGTGCTTTCAGTCTCATGCCATTATTTTTGAAACGTTCAATACTGAAATGTGACATCCGATTGGCTGGCCTAGACAACTACCTGTAGCCAGGGCTGCTTACAGAGTAGAGAAGTGATTGAAAAGGGGATGCCTCCTGTCTTCTGCTGCTCAGCACCATGCTCTGAAACAGGCAACCTGCAATTAACTCTGCTGAGTCACTTTCTATCAGACTGCAGCTGGAGGAAGGGGAAAGTAGACAGCAGTAGTGGAATAGGGAGAGCACTGGGCCTCATCTCCGATGATCAGAGTGGGAATTTTGGTCCTGAGTCACTCGCCATGAAATAGTAAGCTCTGGCTCCTTAGAGTGTGGTACACGAACCAGCAGCAACAGCCTCCCACAGAGAATTTCAGGGCCCAGCCAATACTCACTGCATTTTAATGTGCATTTTAACAAGATCCCCAGGTGAAGTATGAAAAATTCTGACATGGGAAAATTGCTAGATATTACTTTCCACATGTGAGCTAATGCATAGAGAGAACTTGGAACATTGCCTAGCATACAACAAGGCTGTGTAAGTGCTACCAACCTCATGGTTATGATTAGCATGTTCTTTTTATCCCCACCTTTTCTTGTAGAAAATTACACACAGCATTTGCCATCCTAACCATTTGAAAGTACACAGTTCATTGTAGAGCTCCTGGATTTTTAGATATGTACACTCTTTTGTGCAGCCACCCTCAACATCCATCTCCACGGCTCTATTTGAAGACTAGCATTCTATGCTCCGGACCTATGGTGGTGACTACTTGACCTACTCACCACAAGTAAAACTATACAATATTTGTCGTTCTGTTTATGACTCGCTTTTCTCATTATGCATAATATGCTGAAGGTTTATTCATGTTGCAACGAACTGTAGCATTTCTATTCTTTTGAAAACTGAGTAATGGTTTATTCTATAGATCACATTTTGCCGCTCTACATATCTGTCAGTAAATACTGGACGGCTTCTATATTTAGCTATTTTTAATGATGCTACTGTGAATACAGGTGCAAAATATATCTTTGATGTTCTGGTTTTAATTATTTCAAATGTATATCTGGAAGTAGAATTGCTGGATCATATGGTGTCTAAGTTAGCATTAACTGTTAATTTGGCATTACTTAGAATCACCAGGGAACAAACAGTCTCACCTCAGTAATGGCCTTTATTAGGTTTCTCTGTGGGCATGTGGGGATTGTCATACTGGTTAATTAATGTGAGAGGGCCCAGCCCACTGTGAGAGGTACCATTCCCTGAGCAAATGTTCTTGGGCTGTATAAAGCAGCTAGATGAGCCTGAGCAAGCCAGAGAGCAAGTCAGAAAGCAGTGTTCCTCTGTGGTTCCTGCTTTCAGGTTCTTGTCTTGGTTTCATGCACTGATGTCCCTAAGTGCTGGACTGTGACCTAGAAGTGAAAGCAAAATGAACCCTTTCCTCCCTGAGTTGCTTTTGATCAGAATGTTTTATCACAGTAGCAAAAGGAAACCAGAACATATGGAAATTATCTTTTTAACTTACTGGGGAATTGTCATACTGTTTCCTCCAGTGGCTTCACCATGTTACACTCCTACCAATAGTGCACGAGAATCCCAATATCTATATGTCCTCAACAAAAGTTATTCCCTGTTTATTGAGTATGTGACGGTCGATATGCTAATGGATTTGGCATCTCACTTTAGTTTCATTTACACTTTTTAATAATTTTTGATGTCCAACATCTTTGCAGGTGTTTATTGGCCATTTGTATGTCTGCTTTGGAGAAATGTCAATTTAACACATGTGAATTGAAAATATTTTCTCCAGTTATTTAGGTTGCCTTTGAGTCTCAATATTTTTGATATGGAATCCAATTTTAAATTTTCATTAAATCTAATGCTGGTGTGGTCTTCCAAGTGCTTTATAGTTTTAGGTCTTAGACATTTAGATCTTTAATCCATTTTGAGGTTTATTTAATACAATGTTAAACAAAGGACTTTTAAAAAAAAGCACGTATATTCAGTTTTTTCTAGTATGCCTTGTTGAAAAGATCATCCTTGCCCAATGGCTTAGACAGCCTATCAAAACTCATTTGACCATATTGTGTGAATATTTGTAAGATTTTTATTGTATGTGGTCTGTATTCCTATATATGTATGTATTATGCCAACACACTTTTGATTACTACAGCTTTGTAGTAAGTTTTAAAGTCGGGGAATTGTGAGTATTTTGGTTTTGATTTCCTTTGTAAACATAGTTTTGGGTATGTGATGTGTCTGGAGATTCCAGATGAATTTGAGATATTTTCTATTTCTACAAAAACTTCTTTGAGATTTCACAGAGATTGCACTGAATCTGTAAACCACTTTGGGCAGTATGAACATATGAATAAGATTATTTTTCAATCCACATATGAGATCTACTTCCATTCACTTTGGCTTTCCTGTTTCCAGCATTGTTTTTAGTTCTTGTTGTATAATTTTTCACCTCCCTGGCTAATTCTTAAATATTATTTTGGTGGTATTACAAATGAGGTTATTTTTAGGATTTCTCTTTCAGATTGCTTGTTATTAGTGTAAGGAAAATACAGATGATTTTTTTTTGTACATTGAGTTTGTTTCCTGGTACTTTGCTGTATTCATTTAATGGTTCTAAAAGGGGATTTTGTGTTGTAATTTTTGATGTTTACACAGATAGGATTTTAACATTGGCAAACAATTTTTCTCTTCTCTTCCCAAGTTCTGTGACTACAGGTTCATGCCACCATTCCCAACTCCCTCCTGTCTGTTTAATACAAGCACTTGTATCTACAAATTTCCACTTAAACAGCTAGTTTTGTTAAGTTCTAGAAGCTTTGATATGATGTATTTTTAATTTTATACTTCTCTATATTTTCTAGTTTTCTTCATTCTCTCTTGGTTCATTGGTTGCTGAAGACGTTTGTTTAATTCCCATAAATTTATGAATACTTCACTCTTACTTCTGATACTAATTTTTTGAATTCCTCCCATTGTAGTCAGATAATCTACCTTGTATGGTGTGCCTTTTTAAAATCAAACTTAACATGTTGCCTAACACATGGTCTACCCTACAAAATACCTCTCCTCGTTTGTCCTCTATTGCTTTAATACACACCATTAAGAAAATCATTTTGGTGAGCAGTTCATTTGGCTTTTGTGTCCCAAAACATAGTCTATCATTGAAGGAGGTCAAGGCTAAAAGCTGGAGGCAGGAACTGAAGCAGAACCACAGAGGAGTGTTGCTTCCTAGCTTGCTCCTTGTGGCTTGTTCAGCCTGCTTTCTTATAGAACCCAGGACAACCTGCCCAGGGGTGGCACTACCCACAATGAGCTTGGCCCTCTTACATCAATCATTAATCAAGAAAATGTCTTATAGACTTGTCTGCAGGCCATTCTGATGGAGGCATTTTCTCAACTGAAGCTACCTCTTCCCAAATAATCCTGGCTGTGTCAAGCTGACAAAAAACTAGCAAACATAGCACCCCATGTGCAATTGAAGAAATGTATTTGTTATTGAGATGAGTGTGTTTTACACGTCTGTAGACCTATTTGATTTATTATGCTTTTAAGTTTGTTCTTTCTTTCTCCATATTCTATGTGGTTCTATCAATTATTGAAAGTGGGATATTGAAGTATCTAAACTATTACTGTAGTGCTATCTTTTTGTCTCTTCAATCCTATTGGTTCTTGCTTCATTGATTTTCATGGTCTTTTATCAGGGCATAAATGTTATGAATGTTACATATTCTTGCTGTATTGGGCATTCTTTAATGCACTAACCTTATTTGTCTTTTGTAAGTTATTTTGATTTAAACTCTATTCAGTATAGCTACCCTTTCGTTTTTTATTATTTAATTAGAATATTTTCTCCATTATCTCACTTTAAATTTATTTGTGTTTTTGGATTTAAATTGAACCTGATATGGAAAGTATATAATTGCGTAATATAATTGCATAATTTACAAAATTCATTCTGAGCTGGAAGTGATAGCTCAGAGGACAAAGAGGAAGACTGCTGGCAGTTCAAGGCCAGCCTGAGCCACATAATGAGCTACAGGACAGCCTGGGCTACTGTGTCTTACAAAACAAAATTAAGCAAATGGGTAAAACAAATAAAAGTTCATTTTGCTAATCTCTGTCTTTTGATTACAGAATTTAATCTAGTTATATTTAAGGTAATTACTGATAAAAGGGAAAGTTACTTCTGTTCTTTTGCTGTTTGCTTTCTGTACCTTACAGGGTACAGACTTTATAGGGCTTTTTGGTTCTTTATCTCCTGTGTTACTGTGTTACTGTGTTGTGCATTATTTTTTGGAGTAAAGTGTTTACATTCATTTTGTGTGTATTCTATAGCTATTTTCTTTGTTGTTATCAGGGGGATAAAATTTTACACCTTACAGTTGTAATACTCTAACTTAAATTTATAGTAGCTTATCTTTAGGAACATGCAATATTCTTGTAACAGCTCTGTCCTTTCTACAGCTTCTTTTAGCCATTTGATGTCACAATGTTACATTTTTATGAATTATGTGTCCCAAAACATGAAGGAATAATTCTCTTAAATGCAATACTCTCTTAAACAATGCGGGAAACAACATGAGAACTTACAATTGTGCCAGAATGATATTAGTTTTGAGACTAATAATTTTTAAAGGTATTAATCCCTTAAATCGCAAGGAAAACAAAGAGTTACAAACTACTATTTAAACAATAGTATTTCTATAATTGTCCATGTATTGACTTTTATTGTGATCAGTATTTATTTATAGAGCATTAAATTACTGTCTAGTGTCTTTTCAGTTTTCACTCCAGAAGTCTGGGGCATCTCTTCAAGGGTAAGTCTGATGTACTTCTTCAATGTTTGCTTACTTTTGTCCTAATGATATGTTTACTTTTTCAGGACACTGTTGCTGGGCATAGGGTTATTAGCTGACATGCTCATTTGTTCCTCTTTGACTGTATTGGCCTTTAACCTGTTGGCCTCCAAAATTTCTGATGGGTAATCTGTTCATCATCTTAACTGATGATCCCTGTGCAATAAAATCGCTTCTTTGACAACTCTTTGTCTTTTAAGAGTATGTTTATAACATACCTTGGTGTGTCTGGGTTTATATTACTTGGAGTTTTTAAATCTTCTCAGATGTTTATGTTCATATTTTTCATTAAATTTGGGAAGTGCTCAGTCATTCTTCAGATATTCGCTTTATGTCTTTTCTCTTTCTGGGAATCCCACTATGTGTGTATTAGAGGACTTGATGGTGGGCCATCGGGTTCTTAGACTATTCACCTCAATCTCATTTCTGTCTGTTCCTCAGACACAGTCATTTTCATTGTCTTTGAGGTTAGTCACTCTTCTGCCTACTGAACTATCCCTTAGAATACCTCTAATGATTGCTTTGTTCGTGTGTGTGTGTGTGTGTGTGTGTGTGTGTGTGTGTGTGTGTGTGATTTTCAACACAAGGGTTTCTTTTTGTTACTTTCTAGAGTTTTCTCTTTATTGATATTTCCATGTTGGTCATACATCATTTTCTTGACTTTTGTCTTGTGTTCATTTAGTAATTTAGCACTTTAAAGAGTACTTTCTAAAGGTCTGTGTAGAAGTTTTCCATTTGGCCTTTTCCAGGGGAGATCTTTGTCAATTAGTTTCTTCTCTTCTAAAAATAATTTTAGGTAAATGGAGAAGGGTTTGCAATAATGCAGTGAGGTACAGCAATGGCTGCATTTCTTTCAACTGAGGATACAATCGGTGGTCAGAGAATAGATCTCCAATACTCAGAGAAAGGAATTATCCTTGTCCATCGTGGGCTTTGCAAGCTGTGTGTGGGTTATCCCAAGGAAGAACACACAGCTGCCTGATACAGGGCCAGGAATATTGGATGGGTAACTGCTGCTGTCCTAAGAGTTTATCTGAGCACAATTTAACATCCAGATCTTTTTTTCTGAATATTGTATGCCTTCAATAAATTTTCAAACAGATAATATCTGACAGATTCTGCCAGTATATTTGTTGTCTACTTGTAGAGACAGATTCCTTGAGCTTCCTATTTTCTCTCATCTTTCTACAATCCTTTTGCTAATTTTGTTTTGGGTTTTTTTTGGGGGGGGGCAGTCTCATTATGTATCCATTCCTGCTTAATCTTCCCAAATGCTGTAGTTACAGGTATGCCCGCCACACCCAGCTGCTTCACAATCACTTTTCTTATTGTTCCCTTTTAATTGTTTTCATTTTTAGATTAGTGAATAGTAAAATTGATATTGTGGGTAAAATATGCATTTCTATGACTATTAAATGTTTGTCATCATCTATGTAGCCATCAACAACATCGAGACAGAAATATTTCCATTACAATAAAAAAAAACCTTATGAAGTTCTCCTGTACGTGGCTGCTCCTTGATTTTACTTTTATCTCCTGGCAACAATTGATCTATTCTCTGTCATTATAGTTTTGTCCCTCAGAAGATACTGCATAAAATAGAACCATTGTAGTGTATCCAGTCTTTTGAGGCTGGATTCCTCTAGTCAACATTTTGGAGTTGATTTATTTATCGATAGAAAATTTCTTTATATTACTAAAAAAGATTTCACTGTATGGATATACTATGGTTTATTCATTAACCTTTTTGAAGGGCAACTGTACTGTTTCCAGTTGTTGTTGATTAGAGTGTAGAGACAACAACTCAATTAGTGCGTTTTTTTTTTTTTTATGATTTGCACATCCAAGTACTTAATTTTCCTCAGAGGCACTAGAAATGCTATCATTCTTGATTCACTTTCCAAATGTTTGGTGTGAACATACAGAGGAAAAAACATCATTTTGTTTCATTCGTGTACTCTTTAACCATCTTGAAGTCACACATTTCTTTATAAATTTTGTTTCACTGTTGACAAAATCCATCATTCCTACCTTTTGTCCACAGAGCTGGTTTTATTTCTCCCTTTGTAACCTGTGCAGCTTGCTATACTGAATTGGTTAAGATGTCTACCATGATGATCAGCAGAAGTAGTAAGCACAGGCATCCTTACACAGTTTCCAGTCTTACCAGAAAGTATTCAATCTGTCAACATTAAGCATGTTAGCTACATTTTCTTTAAATGTTCTTCGGCAGGTAGGGAAGAGTGACTTCTGTTTCTAATTTGTGGAGAGGATTTTGTCAGGAGTGGCTTTTTAAACTTTGTTGAATGAACTTGCTGTATCCATTGATGTGAATGTATGATTTACTTCTCTTTTGACTGCTTGTGTGGTTAACTGCTTTAACTGATGTTTTTGAGTAACAAACCAGGCTTGTCTTGCTTTTTTTGTTGGTACATATATTCTACGTTATCATTGTCAGTGTTGTTGTTATAGATTTTCTTAAGATAGTGTCTCACCGTGTAGTCCTTGATGGCCTGGAAATCAGTCTGTAGTCCAGAATGCCTTCAGATTCCTGAGAATCTTCCTGTCTCCGCCTCCCAAGTGCTGAGAATCTAGGTGTGCATCACCACAACTTGCTTATTATTTTATTTTTAAAGTAGATACATCCAAGTGTCACATCACTGCGTTACAAGAGGAGAATTTCTTGTAAATATCATGCACTTTAATTATTCTATAAATTATGTCCTGATAATCTATATTTTGATTGATATATTTAGAGTATTTTATTAATGTAATTACTGATATGTTTTGTTTTATACATTTCATTATTTTATGTTTGCTCCATTTGTCAATCCCTATTTATTCAAGCCTGACTTCTTTTGGCTGTCTGAATAATGGTTGATTACATTTTAATTAGTTAACTTGTTGACTGTATGTCTGTGCAGATTCTTGGTTGGGTGAATTAGGTATTAGAATATACATATTTACCTTTTCCAATGTAGTTAGAAGAAACATATGACCAATTCTGATAGAATTTAGGAACTTATTATTTTATTATTACCCTCTCTCATTTGTGTTCAATCAATATCCTCTCATAAAACGCTATAAGCTTTGAGCATAATTTTGTTTTTCAAAATTCGAGCAATGAGGACTAGTCAAGCTTGTTTACTGAGTAATTTTTTGTAGTGTTCGACAGGGTCTAGCTATGCTGCCGGGAGGTTAGTTGTAAACTGCTGGGCTGAAGTAATCCTTCGTTGTCAACCTCCTGACTAGCTTGGGTTGGAGCCATGTACCACCACATGTAGCATTACTCAAGAAGCATCCATTTCCATGATAGTAAATACGTACTGTTTATCATTTCTGGTATTCTTTATTTGGGCAATCCTTCTGCTTGAGGAAATTCTCTTATCAATTGTTTAAGAATAAGAATTTTTGCAACAAAATTTTTCTTCACGTGAGGATACCTTTAACACTTTTAATAAATATAGGGATCGATTTACCACTCCTTCATCACTTGAAAATATTTTCTTTTGATCTCCCTAATCTCTTAGTGGAAATCCAGTCATTGAAATCGTTGTTCTGCTATGAATAGTGATTGTTTCTCTATTTTTAAGAATATTTTCTTTGTTTTTAGTTACCAGTTTGATTAGTGTATTGTGTTTAGTTTCTATCTCACTGGGAATTCACTCATGTTCTTGGATCTATAACTGATCATTTTTTCACACTATGAGACATTTCAGCCAATATGTCTTTAAATCATTTCTTCTTACTTTCTTCCTTTTTTTTCCCCCATAAGACACTCAGTGGTAAGGTAAGTACCATGTGCATCGCCTAGAGAAAGACCTCAAATATTTTTCAACACAGAATTCGTCTTCCTCCGGGACTCTGATGGTACAATTATTATACGTTTTAGTATTATCTTTTAGCCTCATGAGATAAAGTTAATTTTTCAACCTTTTTTTCCTCTCTGTTTTCTATTGATCCCCCTTCCATTATCTGCATTCTGTTATTGAGCACCTCCACTGAGGGGTTTCTGGTTTTCTTTTTTTAATCTCAGCTATTGTATTTCTTAGATTAGAAAAAATATATTCTTTGCAATCAGGTCTCGCGTAGCCTGGGCTGGCTCCAAACTATGTAGCTAATGATGTATTTGAACTGCTTATCCTGCCTCTACTTCCTCAGTGCTAGGATTAGAGGCATGTATGACCCACACCTGGTTTTATACAGTGCCAGGGAGCAAACCCAAAGCTAGATAGCACTCTAAAAACTGAGCCATATCCCCAGCCTTGTTGTACCTCTTAGTTCTCTTAGTTCCATCATCTATCATCCCTGTGTGTGTGTATATATATACATACACACACATACATATATGTGAATGTGTGTGTATGTACACATGTATGTATGTATATACGTATGTACACATCAATCGGTATTTTTTTGCTGTTGTTGAGACTCAAACTTTTCATCTACTTTAGGAGTAGCTACCTGTGTTAGTTACTTTTGTATCATTGCCATCAAAAGACCCACAGACAAACATCGTAAGTGAGGAAGGGCTCATTCTGGTGGATAGTTGCAGAGACATTTCAGTCTATCATGACAGGAAAGTCATGGTGACAAGAACAGCTCAGGCCAGACTGTTGGGTGCATGAGGTACCAGCTTGTTTGCATCGTGGTAGAAAAGACACAGAGCTCTGCCTGAAAGCAGAAGTGGGCACAGCATTCAAAGGCCAGCCCCCAGTGACTTACTTTTTTGTTTTGCTTTGTTTTGTTTTTAAAGAATTAATTAAAGGCTGGAGAGATGGCTCAGTAAGGGCTGTGTACTGCTCTTGCAGAGGACCTGGGTTCAGTTCCCAGCCTCCATAAGGGCCAGCTCACTACTTCCTGTAAGTCCAGTTGCGGGGAATCTGACACCCTCTTTAGGTTTCTGCAGGCACCTGCACTCATGTGCACACACCAACAAAAAGGCACATGCACGGCATACATAATTAAAAACAATAAAATTTTCTTAACATGATTTGATTGATTGTATGTACGAGTGAAGGTGCTTATGTACCATAGTACTCATGAGGTCAGAGGACAACTCTTGGGAGTTGGTTCTCTCCTGCCACCTTGTGGAATACCAGGATCAAACTCAGGTCATTGTCCCTGCAGACAAGCACCTTTACTAGCTGAGTCATCTTGCTGGCCTGACCTAATTTGATTAGCTAGGCTCCATAGCCTTTAAAGTAGCACGGCATGCTGAGGACCAGAGACTCAAGCCATGAGCTTATTGGGGATAGTTCTGATCCAAACCATAGCATCACCTTAATTTCTCAGGGTATTTCAGTAATAGCTGTTTTAAAATTTTAGGCTAATAATTCCAGCATCTATCTCATCAGAGCATTTTATCTTGGTTATTTGTATGTTTAGCAATTTTTATTGTATCCTAGGTGTTTTGAATACAATGTTATCAAACCCTGAGTCTTGTTTATGTGCTATAAAGAATGCTGCTATTTTATCTGTCTTCATAGGCTCCCTTGGCTGTGTTCAGTGTACAAGTCCTATGTGCATTGTGGTCTCAATGTCAATCGTGTTTCTAAGTCCCTGCCGTACAGTTAGCTCTTTCACACATGTGCACCATCCAGTGGCTGGTGTTGGACTTGTGCATTGGTCTGTTTCTTTATGGGTCTCTCAAAGTCTTTGTCATACAGTATGGGATTGTATCCGTGCATGCACACATCTGGGAAGATCTCAGTGGCTCATAATAACGTTACAATTCTTTTCCATAAACTTCTCAGGTTATACTCCAACTTTTCAATTCCCCGAGTCTCCCTCCCCCTTTTCAGTTCTCTACCTAGCCTTAATCAGAATCCATTTGCAGCACACTGGTGAGGAAAGTCTGAAATGGAGTACCTCATTATAGGGAAGTTCCCCCTGAGTAATGTCTGAGTGTCTACCGTGTATTGGTTTTATTCTAGACACTTAACATATATTACCTCATGAATGTATTTAAAAAAAAAACTCTTATAAAGATAGAATTATTGTCACCATCCTTGCAATACAGACTCAGAAAGTGAGACTCGAGCTTAAGCAATTTACCAAAGCAGTGCAGTTCTTTATTGACAGAAAAGTAATGGACTAGGATTTGATCTCAGGCAGTTCTCTTCATCATTACAGGGGTCTGCATGTACTATATCATCTCTTTGTATGAGTCCTTCTTTATTTCCATATCACTTTGTACCCAGTTCCGTTAAAACAAATGTGTACTAATAGCTATTTTAAGTAAAACAATATCTTCTGCCACTACCCTTAGAGCAATGAGTCTCCCTAGTTCAAATTTAAACCATTTGTAGATATCTAGGA
Organism: Cricetomys ansorgei; assembly: GCA_026225945.1. Lineage (NCBI taxonomy): Eukaryota > Metazoa > Chordata > Mammalia > Rodentia > Nesomyidae > Cricetomys > Cricetomys ansorgei. The sequence continues at coordinate 3,999,096 of JAMJFZ010000736.1, forward strand.
TTTGAGTTCCCTAAAGTTACCATACATTGGGTGTCTATTGGTTAGTCACGTCTTCCTATATAGCACAGGCTGTCCTGGAGTTCGTTATATAGCCTAGACTCACCAGGAGCTTGCAGTCCTCTTGCTCCAGCCTTCCAAATGCTGGGCCCACAGACATGTGTTACCACGCTTATTTAAACGGAATGTCTTAATGCAATATAATTGTATTCTGTTGTGCAACTAGAGGCCAAAAGTGTAAAAATTAAGGTTTGAGCAGGATTGTACTCCACTCGGGAGGTTCCCTTGGAGAATTTTTCTTGTTATTTTCAAGTTTCTGGTGAATGTGGGCACTTTTGGTATGCTTCTTAGCAGGTTCTGGCCAGACTGGCCCTGCTGCTTACTGACTTTGTCTCCACCCCCTTTTTCTTAGTCTTCCCCCTTGAGCTCCCCTACCCCCTGAACAAGCTACCTACTGTCAAATACTGTCAGGCTCTTCTTTGGGGTTACTTAATTAAGACACAAGCTCATTTGCCAACAGAACAGAGCATAATCCCACAGGTCTCCTATCCCTCACTGCTTTTGGTTTTTTCCCACCTAGTGTCCAGTGACAGCACCCCAGCATCTGGCTTTAGCTGTGGATTTCAGAACAGTGAATAAGGGAAGAAGAGGAGGCCAGATGCCTAAGTGACAAGGCGTTGTGGTCTATAGAGTGACAGCATCACATTGGTTCATCCCTTAGAATTAGATTTCCATTCTCAGGGCTGCCACTTCCTGGTGCTACCACCTAAGCTGTTACTCTCAATTTGCCCTATGACCCTTCCGGAGGTCATGTTCTGACCTAGTGAAAAACACGCAGTTTCTACATCTAGGATTTACTAAACCCTGTTCATAAGCCACAAAGCCAAGTGGCTTGTCCCCGATGGTTGCTGATGCTGCCAGGAGTGGCAAGGGTTTTGCTATGGCTTTTTATTTTTCTTATAGCTTTGGGAATGCAGCACACTTCAGCATTATCTGTTTCTTGGATCTGTTAGTCAGAGTCTCCCAACCAAATCATGTTCTCAGACCACTTTCCTGTCCAAGGACTTTTCTAGTATGCTGTCAGTGAGCGAGGAGTCCACATTGTCCTGAAGTCAGGCAGTCCTTCCTGAACGCCGAGATTGCATGGATGACAGCAGTGTGGCTTGGACTCTTGAAGGAAGAAGCACTTCGCCGTATTCTCGTTGTACGTGTGTATGAGTGGCCCATTCTGGCAAGCCCCCATCATCTCAGAAACAAGCCCTAGAAGTACTGGCCCAGCTCAGCATTCAAAGATGACTCCAGATAGCTTTCATCTCCCAGGCCCAGAGGACAAATTCTTTCTCTTTGTGTTCTATTTTGACATTATTCTGCTTCTTTGTTCCCATTTTAGGGCAATGTGAGGGGCGATGTGCATTAGCTTTTGTGGGATTTAATGAAGCAAGATTTGACAGCATTTCATATCAGGTATCATCTTTTGTGTGTATGGGGAGAAGGGATGGGAAATTTTTCTTTAACTGGTGCCAGAAGAGAAAACAGAGAAAGGAAAAAAAAAACTGATTACTACTTTTTTTTTCCCCCATTAAAGTCCTGGCCCTTTTCTAAAACACGCTATTCGTCTATATTTCAAATCAGTTGGGAATCGTATCTTTCCACAAAAAACATTTCCTTACTTCCTGGAAACATATATCACAGGATGTATAATAAATGTTTATGCTAGCTGTAAAGAGGAAAGTAACATTTCATAAAATTTCCCATAGACCCCAAGGTGAATTTAATATAGGAGCCTGAGTGACGACGGATCCCAAAGCAAGTGAATTTGGGCTTGAAGCCCGTCCTGAACTGACTTCATTATGCTCAGCTGATGTTGGGGGTGGGGCGGAATGCAAAAGCAGAACTAGCTGAGGTCCGCACGTGATAAATTGGAATGTGACTCTTGCATTAACCCTGCACTTTTTCATGTGTCTCTTCCATACCACACAAGAAGTGTCTCTTCCATACCACACAAGAAGGACCGTTCATGAGCACTTGGTGGCTGACTCCCAGCTGTGTCACTGAAGGACGGAACAAGAAGAAACACTTGAAAACAGTTAGAGATAAACTCCCTGAGACCATTTGACTTTGACTCATACAGGCCCAATCCTCCCGAGAATCTGAGGCTATCAGGAGATGGCCTTGCTGCAGCATGCCAGCTGGTTTAGGACTGCTGTTGCTATAACATGTTCTCCTCTGAGGCTGTTAAAAATAGGAGAGGCTTGGCTGCCCAGGATGGTCAAGAACCAGTTCACCCCAAAGCAAGGCATGTGGAAGAGGTCTGTATTTATTTGTAAATCAGTATTACTATCATTGGAACCAGTTGGTTTTCTTTTTTTTTAATCTGATTTTATTATATCATTTTTTTTAGGTACCTGTTTGCTTAGTTTATACTCTAATGAGAAAGAAAAAGAAAAGGTATGTATTTGGGTGGATGGGAAAGTTGGGAGAATCTGGGAGAAGTTGGGAATGGGGAAACCATAACCAGAATACATTGTATGAGAGAAAAACTATTTTCAATAAAAATATAAGAGAATTTACATCTTATTCATTCATTGTTTCATTTATTTAGCGTGTGTGTGTGTGTGTGTGTGTGTGTGTGTGTGTTCTAGATTGCTTTTCTAATTCTGTGATAAACACCATGACCAAAAGCAACTCAGAGAAGAAAGGATTTATTACATCTTACAGCTCATAGACCATTATGAAGGGAAGTCAGGGCAGGAAGTCAAGCATGGCAGAAGTCTGTAGGCAGGAACTGAAGCAGAGGCCATGGATGAATGCTTACCGGCTTTGTTCCCCATGGCTTGCTCAGGCTGCTTTCTTATACAACCCACGACCACTTTCCCAGGGGTGGGAACCACCCACAGTTGTCTGGGTCACCCCATACAACAAATCATTAATCAAGAACATGCCCCCACAGCTTGTCCCAGGGCAGTCTGGTGGAGGCATTTCTCAATTGAAGTTCCTTCTTTTCAGATGAGCCTAGCTTGTGTAAAGTTGTCAAAAATACTAACAAGAATTGAATGTGTACATATTCCCATGTATGTACCTATACACACATATGCCACAGCATGTATATAGAGGTCTCAGAACAACTCAATGAAGCCATTTGTCTCCCTCTACCACATGGGTCTTGCATAGATCAAGCTCTGGTCATCAGGCTTGGCAGCAGAACTTCTTTACCTGCTGCACCATCTTGCCAGCCCCTTCAACTGCTTTGCTAGATAGTGTAGGTGGAGCCATACTGAGCAAATGAAGCAGGAAGCCATTCTGCATTTGTTCTACTGATGGTGTTTTATGAATGACCAGGGAAAAGGAACCTGAGGATGAGATCTGCTATGAGTAATTTTCACGTGGCCTGAAACTCTGAATAAGCATCTCTGGAAGCCAAATGCCCTGGATGAGGGCACAGCGAGAGAACCCTGAGTGCAGTGCCGGAAGGAGATAGCCTGCCTATGCCCCAGTGATCTGGACTCATGCGTAAAAGCTTTGGAAATAAGCAGACTGCAGTCAAGAGTTGATGTGTCCTGTGATTCATTCCTTCCCATTCTGCCAACTTGGTCCCAGAAAAACGCACCCCTTTCCTTTCTAGCATGGCTCAAACAAGAGCGACTTAGAATACCATGTCTCCTGCACAAATGCAGGCACAGTTCATCCAAAGCAAATGTTTCAGAGCAAGGACAACACGCCAGCGCCTCCCCTCTTACTGGGTGAGAGGTAGCAGGATGCAGCTGAGGCTATTGCAATGATGTGCTTTCTCCTCTGCTGGGTTGCTGTTAGATGACCCAGCCTAAATGGGGCACAAAGTGACCCCAGGGAACAGAATGAAACCTTTCCATGTTTGCAGCACTTATAGCCCCGGCAGGTTGTAAAAGGATGGTTTTGCATTTCCGAGGGTGCTTGCTTAGGAGGAATACAAACTGAACACTATGTGTTGAAATTGCTCAAGATGCCAGCCTCTCACACTGAACCTAACTGCAGACATTTCTCTAAATCAAGAACAGTCGCGCTTGCCTTTTACTATATCCAGAGCTTTGTACTTTCCTACGCTGCCCCCAGGACTAGGTTTTAATCCTAATGGAAAGCTTTTCCCACCTCACACTTAAAAAATCCTTCTTCAACCTCTTCAGAGATCGGCTCGCTAGCCTATGCTTCCTTCTCTGACAAGCTAAGCTTTTACACACACACACACACACACACACACACACGAACTTAGGGGCCCTGGTTTTTATTCATTGACAATATCAAGTTCCAGGAATTGAGCAAGAGAAGAAAGCACTGTCTGCTGTCCACAGGACCAGACAAGCAAAAAGCCTTCCTCTCTTCTCAAGTGTGCTTCTGTGTGCTTTTAAGTAAGGAACCAGCACAGGCCAGCCCTGGCAATCCAATAACCATTCAACTAAGCAACAGCAATTTCAGGGGATGTTTGTGATCCTTCAGCCAGTCCTTCAGCTTGCCTTTTTCTGCTCCGTGAACTGGTGAGGCCTGCTGCCTCAGCCCCATGCTGTACGATCAAGATACAAAAGGGCCACTTTGGCCCTGGTGGCTGCAGGTACCAACATAGAAGGCAGAGGTAGGCTAACTTGGTCCTATTGTACCCACTGAAGAGATAGTGATGAAACTCAACTAGTGAATCTAAGGCTAGAAATCTGCAGGGTACCCAAAGGGTCTAGGAACTGGATGTGGTAATAGCCTTTCTGGTGACTGTTCTTCACAGGTAGATTTGAGAAGCTCTGAATGGAAGCAACCTTCTAGCTCTAGAGTTTCCCAAGTATGCCAGACCACGAAAGCTATGTCCAGAATTTTTAAAAAGAAGACCAGGCAAGGCCTATGCTTTAGTTCATCTTCTGCTGTTTGTATAAAATGCCACAGACCAGCATATGGACAAATTTGGGTTTATTTTAGTTACATTTCAAGAGGCTGGGAAATGCAAGAGAATAGCACATGCTCCAAGTAACGGCTTTAGGCTGTTTGATTTCACAGTGGAAAAAGAAAAAACAAACCAGAAGTGGTCACATGGTAAGAAAGGAAGTATGAACAAGCAGAAAAAGTGGAAAATCACTTCTATAACAACCTGTTCTTGAGAGCACTGATCTAGCCCAGTGAGAATACTGTGTGTTCTCTCCTGAGAATGAAGCCACCATGACTCCAGCACCACTTCAGGCTCTCATTAGTTTTCAAAACTGTTATGCTGGAGAACAAATTTCAACATAATTTTTAGAAAGGACAAACCATATCCAAACCATAGCAGCAGCCCCTCCCCCACCTCTGCCGTGTAAGCTCAACCTGTGAGGCAGAAATGGAAATGCTCCCTGGAGACACCAAGAAATGTTCTTGCTCCGAATGTGCTAGATGTATGAACCCAGGAAACCATTGCATAGAACAAGGCTCGGCACACCGGCTCTGGAGCCAGACTCCGTTGAAAGTCCGTCTTCATTTCTTTTTAGCTATGCTACTTTGAGTGCATTACATTACTTAAGATCTGTAAAGAGAACATCTAACCATAGGTTTTTTGGGAAGACTCAAAGAGAATTTTTATATCCACTGTTTAGAACGGAGCCTGGAACTCTTAAGGGCTGTGGGAACTGTTGGTTCTTCCTCACCGGAAGGGTGCTAAAAGCCCTTGCTTAGACTGGGCCACTGGCGTCAGGTGGGAGATGAAAGCCAATCACACAGACCAGAGGAGACAGAGACACCAGGTGGCAGGAAGCAGGCCTGTCTAATACAAAGACCAGATCAGGCCTCTGGGCAAACACCCTCCACACTGTGCTCACAGCCCAGCCAGCCTCTAAGGACCAAGGAGGAAGGGGCCAGGAAGCTGACTTCCTCAGCAGGAGTCAGACAGATAGACATTACTTCCTACTGGGGAGGAGAGAGGGATGTTGTCCTTCCCTCACCCCTAGCAACCAGTCTGCCTCCCTTAATAAGAAGCTGCCCTCCCTGGTCCTGATGTCTCAATCCTCCCTCCCGCTCCTCCTCGCTCTCCGAGCTGTTGCCTCCACCACCACGGTCGGGCCGCTGAACCTCCCTTACTTGCTGGGAGAGCTGCCAGGAAGAATCGGCACAGCAGTAAGCTCCAATAATGCTAAACAATGGATTAATTACACTCCTTGCCTGTTTATCTGGAGCTCCTGGGGTCACGGGCACGTGTGGTCACAGCAGACAACAACAGGTGTGAGATGTTGGTGACTGCATCCACTCCCCGCAGTGCCACCCTCTGTGTCTCCCACCCCCCATCCACACACATTTTCTGAGCTCTGTTCAAGGCAGCAAGCCTGCCCCTCCCCCAAGAGATATAGAAAGCTTTTTGCCATCTCTCTTTCCTTCCTCCTTCCTTGGGGATTTCACGCTGAGCAGACTGCTTATTTTTTCCAACCCTGCTTGGAGAGTTGGGTGGAGGAGGGGGTAGGGGGAGCGGGGGGGGGGCTCCTTCTTTCCAGGAGGGCATCTGGCATGGGGTAACGGCTGGGCTGGCACGGCTCAGAGCCCACCTGGCCAGGCAGGGAAGAGGCAACAGCTGCTTTCTGCGCCTACAAGTGCCCAGCTTTCGCAAAAGGAGGCCAGCCTCGGAGAGCAAACTCCTAATTAGGTCGCATTCTGCTTTCTACCGCCACTTTACTCTCCACCCCAGAAAAGCTTCACGGTGAGCCCAAGGCCATCAGCCCTTTCACTCAAATGCAAATGTCTGCGAGGCTTAGTAGTCTGGTAGGCTTCTTCTGGCACTGGCAAGCAGCACTGACAGAAATCCATGAGGACAAGAGCCGCCTACAGAGAGGGTTAGCTTAGAACTAGCTTAGAAAATAAATATGGAGTCACTTTGTGTGTGGGCGGGGGGCGGGGGGGCGTATACGTGGTGTGTGCATGTGAGAGGGTAGGTATGCAGAGGCCCAGAACAAGACATCAGGTGTTTTTCTCTATTGTTCTTTAAGGCAAGGTCTCTCACAGAAGTGGGAAAGCCTTTTTTTTTTCAAATAGGCTTGTTTGGCCACGCAGTTCTTGGGACCCGCATGTTCCCCCACCCCCACCCCACCCCGACCCCTAGTGCTGGTGTTACAGGCATACACAGCTTTTTGCACAGATGCTGACAATTTGGACTCACATTCTCATGCTTCCAGAGCAAGGCTTCTTATTGAGCCATCATCTCCCCCAGCAGCCCTCTCCTGGGCTGCTTTTTAAGAAGAAAGGCAACTCTGGATGGACTCCTAGAAGCCCTGTGTTGCCAGTGAGCCCTGGTGTGGGGTTTACTGCTTTGGGCCTATTTTATTACTTTTGCACTATAGATCTTGGTCACTTGCTCCAAGTCACTTCTACACCTCTAGTCACACTTCTGTGTGTAAAATGAGCAGGTTGAACGTATCCCTTCCACACTGTGACTCTAAAAATTATTTCAAGCCTAGTGCAAATAAACAAAGAGGTGTTTTATCTGGGTGCTCACTGCTACAACTATAGAAGTGTGTTTTAGCTTTCCCTCCTAAAATAAGCCCCCAAATGGAGCTGGCATCCCCAGTTTTCATTTAACAAAGGGAAAGAGAGAAGAAACAGCAGTAGACTTCTGCATATAGTCCTGCCAAAGTAAGGTTTGCTTTGTGGGATATCTGAACCCTAAAAGGGGGATAGTGGCTGAGCTCTGTAGCACAGGAAGTCCTAGCCAAACCTGTGGCTACAGAGTGGGTCTAAGGCCACAGTCTTCTTCCCTGCCCCACTGCACAGCCTCTTCTCATCTAAGACCTTGGTTCTGTCCCTGTCAACCTCAGATCTACTTCCATGACACATAGCCAAACTTATCCAAAAGGATCTGAGAGCAATCACTCAATCCCTGCTATTGGTAGGAACCAGACAACTGCTTTTCCCAGACATTTGCTTTGCAGGCCTCTTGCAGTGGATCCTGGGATTTTCCAAGGGCCTTTTTACATACTCTTTCTGTCAGCTGTTGAGTTCCTCTCTGGGATCTGCTCTCAGCTGACAGGAGCTTTTTGTCCAAGGTCACGCCAGCTCTATCTGGATGGGAGGCACAACCAAAGCCCAGATCTTTGTTTGGGGGAGAGGGGATTCTGCAGGCACCTTGACTGTGCAGTTCCCTGAGGTATTAGCTGAGGCCCCATCACAGCATTATATTTCAAGCTCTTCATTCCCCCCCATCTTGCTGCCTTCCCTCCTTTACAGATGTGGCTCTTGGGGGCAATCCCAACAGATTTCTTGCATGCCAATCTCTGACTCAAATTTTGCTTCACAGTAAACTCAGCCAAAGACACCTCATTTCTTTTGGCTATATCTTTGTGCAGAGGAATTGTAACTCAGAAGGCGTGCACATCTTAGAGAAGCTTCCTTCCGGAATCCATACAACTTATTCAGATACCTCCTGGCAAAGTCAAAGGACAGACTTGTGGGTCCAGGTATGCGTCTGCCCCGTGCCATAGAGAGGGAGGGAGGCCCTGGCTTTGAGTTCCATTCTTAAGAGTTCACTCGGGCTTGTGAAATTCACAGAAACAACAACAGCCAGATAGACTCCCAGAAAGGCAAACTCTCAAAGCTCTGGCCCTGGCCCAGGGACATCCACCCTGGCTCTTCTGGCATGGCTTCCTCCTTCCTGGGTGTTGCAGGGAGACCTTTGCATCACACTTTGTTCCAGTAATATTGCATCATGTACTGTTATTACCTAGTTAGTGGTGCCAGCATCTCCTGACAGGAGTTTGTAGAACCTCCCCTATGTCTAACACTGAGAGACTCTGCCATCAGAAATGGCCTCGGACAGTAATTTCTCACTACCACCTCCTGGCTAACAACCAAAAGCGAAACAAAATGTAACTGAAGTAGTCATGCAGCAAATTCTGATGGTCCTCTAGTTTGGAGGCTTGTACCACTAGAGGAAGCCCATGAGGCAAACAAAATCGCAAAATAACATAACCAATGTCACATTAGGGGTATGTGACCTATTCTGAGTGAACATAAGGAAGAAGGTCCTAGCATCTACAGACAAAGCTCCCATTCTCCTGTCTCCTCCTGTCCTGGAGATTGCTGAGCCAAATAAGGCCATTTTGCATTAATCTATGTGCATTTCCACCATGCTTGGTAAGAGTGGTGACCTTCTGTCCACCAGCCTACAGGGTTCATCTACTCAGATGAGCTCAGGGATGGGTGCCAGGAGCTCTGCAGGTTCTGTGCTGCTGACAGACAGAGCATACAGAAAAGGTGCACCCACTCTGCCAGAGGGAGAACTGCTGCTGGCTCTACACCAGGAGTCTCTCTACAAAGCTGCCTCCCTCTAAGGCCTAGGTTACTCCTAGTCCTAGCTTTAGGACATGCTACAAAATGGCCACTTTGATTTATTCATTCCCTGTCCCCATAAACCAGACACTCTGCTAAGTGTGAAGACAGTTATGGTGAGTAACATCAACTTTCCTTCACCATGGCTGAGGCCAGTGTGAAGATGTTCCTATAGTTAACCCTTGCATAGCCTGAACTGTCTAAAACAAGCTTGTGGCAGTCTTTGTTCTGCCTTGACATTGCCTGTCCTACTTTTGGGGTCCTTTCCTTTCCCATGTGGGTGTCATTGCATTCTGGCACACAGTCCTGTTCTCTGGTTCTACCCAGAACTCCACATCTCAGTGGAGCTTTTACCCTCTACTCTGCCTCTACTGGATTCTAGCTGCACTCACTAAGCTTGGGGGAACTTGTTCCCTGCTGGATGATACAAGGAAAGTAGCCTGTGCTAAAAGGTGAGCTTGCTGACATGCATGAGAAGAAATACACCTTGTCTCTTCTTTAAATCACAGAATGAGCCCCAGTACTTAGGTCAGAGAGACTTCAGTTCTTCTCTGAGCAATTCGACTCCCCATGGCTAAGGCCTGGGGCTCAAGCCAGTGTACTTAAACCAGTGTTATGGTTTGAGTGTGAAATGTCCCCCAGAACCCATGTGTTTACACACTCGGTCCTTAGCTGACAGTTCTGCTTTAGGAGGTTGTAGAACTTTGTAGAGACGAGAGGAATTGTGTCACTGAAAGATGGATCTTACAGACTATAACTAAACCCAAGTTCTGGCCCAAGCTATCTGCTTCCTGACTCTGAATGCCATGTAACACCCAGTTCCCACTCCACTGCCCCAGCCACAAGCTGCTTCTGCCACCATGCCTTCTTCACCAGGATGGACTGACTGTACTCTCTCAAACCGTGAGCCAAAATAAACCCTTCCTCTATTAAATGACTTTCTTCCAGTATTTTATCATACCAACAAAGAAAATGATGTACCTATTTCCCTCAGCCTTTAATTGAAGAGGATAATGCAAAAATTTAGCCTGGAGGTCACTGTGAGAATCAAATGAAGGAATCCTGAAGAATTTCTCAGCATACCAATTGTAAATTTGTTAATAAATGCATTCTTTCTATATAATAATCACTGAGTATGTGTTTAGAACCCGACATTGTCCAGGTACAAGAATGTTGCAAAGGGAAACAAGGGGTAAAAAGAACAAATCTTTACCCTCACATTCAAGAAGACAGAAGGAAAGTAAGTAATGTCAGATAACAAATTCTATGAAGAAGAAGAGCAGAGCCAGGCAAGTGGATGGAGAATAAATTGAGATAGGTGCTTGCAAAGTGTCCCTTAGTATGTATCTATGACTAGAAACCAAAATGAAGTGAGAAACCTTATGTTCCATGAGGATGAAGTTGGATGCATTCCATGTAGAAGAAACAGCAAACACAACTGCACAAAGCACTAGCATGCTGGCAGAGTATTAGGACTTAAATATGAAGTATCCTCTATGGCCTCATATACTGAGTCTCAGATACTGTGGTTTGAATGGGATGTCTCCCACATGTCTTGGGCATATGAATACTTGGTCCCTAGTTGCCAGCCGTGTGTGTGAGTGTGTGTGTGTGTGTGTGTGTGTGTGTGTGTGTGTGTTATATAATGTGTTATAATCTATTACTGGAATCATTTTGTTTGCTATTCTAATTGTCTCCAAATTGGCTAGTAAAATATTATTATATGCTTTTGGCACACGCACACACACACACACACACACACACAAACACACACACACACATACACAAGGCACAAAGTTATGCTTTCTAAAAAATTAAAAAGGGACTGGGGCTGGCAACATAGCTCAGCAGATAAAGGCACTCAGAGCCCAAGTCTGGAGACCCATGTTTGATCACTAGAATCCACATAAAGGTGGAAGAACAGAACTGACTTAACAAAGTTGTCTTCTGGCTTTCATAAATTATTAACTAAATGGGGAAGGGGATTGGAAGTATAGAGGGAAAGAAAACCCTTCTTTACAGATCAATGCTAGCTAATAAATGTAAATGGACTGACAGGTTTACAAAATCAGTATTTTGCAGTGAACAATAGAATAACTGATTCAGGCAAGGATCACTAACAGGGGATACTAGGCAAAATGTTATTGAGAACAAGAAATTTATGTAGTAACATAGCATCACACACATACCCAAATTATGAATTAATCACCAAGGGAGAAAAGTGTTTTTATTGTGGAGAGAACAAACAGCATCTTTAGCAATAGAACCAACAGCTATCATGTAGCTCCTGACATACATGTGCCATGGTATGCATTCCCCCAACACACACACATACATACACACACACACACACACACACACACACACACACACACACCGTACACATGCACACAATAATTATTTTAATTTTAAAATACCTTTTCAGTGCCTTCTCTGCAAGAGTGTTTACCCTCTTTGGCTATTCAACAACACAGAAACCATATCCATGGGATCCAACAGCCTCAATGGATGCCTGAATGTAAGAGGATTTATAGCACCTATACAAAATCCTCATCCAAAATGTGCAACCATATTTTAATCATGAAGAAACAACCAACCATCTCGAGACTGTGGCTCATTCTGGAAGGCAACTGGCCCTTAGTGTTAGAAAAGGTCATGCCATGAAAGTCGGAGAAAGGTAGAGGTGATAACTGTAAATTGGAGGAGACTGAACAGAACTATGAGCCACGTTTGCCCATAGTCCTTGTTTCACTCATTGTTCTGTTTCTTTTTAAATCCATTAAGCTATATAATTGGGACATCTTGGAAATTTAAATGTAGATGATTCATTCAAGGATACTGTTAGGTGTGTTTTAAGTCGCTGAGGTGTTTGCAGTTTTCTAAGATAGTGACCATATATCAGTGTATGTAGGAGAGCAGTGCCATGATATCTACAATGTACAAAATGGTGTGTGTGTGTGTGTGTGTGTGTGTGTGTGTGTGTGTACTACATGGAAAACTAGACGGGAGGAGAGGAAGGGAGAGAGAGAGAGAGACAGAGAGGGAATATATCAGAAGGATAGCAATTAATCATCCACAGAAAATGTATAGACTTATTCATTGCACTAGTCTTTCAACTTCAGGCTTGAAGTTTTTCAAGGTAAAATATGAGGAAACAGCCAGGCAGTGGTGGCGCACACCTTTAATCCCAGCACTCAGGAGGCAGAGACAGGTGGATCTCTGTGAGTTTGAGGCCAGCCTGGTCTACAGAGTGAGTTCCAGGCCAGCCAGAGTTACAACAGAGAAACCCTGTCTCAAAAAAAAATATGAGGAAACAAGCAGACAAATCTTGTCCCTGTCTGCTAACACAAAGATATAACGAGCCAGATTCTTAAATGCTTTATATTATTAACAAGTTAATTTGAACTGTGTTTCCAAAAGTCAAGAGAAACCATGGGAAAAAATTAACCACAAAATAAATGATATGATCAGAGGAGCACGGGAGGCTCAGGTGTTAACAGCACTGGCTGCTCTTCCAGAGGACCTGAGTTGAATTTCTGGCAGCACATGGCAAATTGCAACCATCTATAGCTCTAGACCCAGGGGATCCAACGTCCTTACCTATGAGGCACACAGACATACATGCAGGTAAAATACCTATAAACATTTTATTTTTAAGTTTAAACTTTAAAATGACATGATCTGATTGAATGTAAGAGAGAAGAAAAATCAGAGTATAACTGCATCTTTTGGCTTTTTCTTTGTTCTCATCCCTGTATCTAGATCCAAATAGTCTCCCTTCTAGATGCCTTTCCTCTTGATCTGAACCTTAGCTTTTTGATGCCCCTTAAAAGTGACTTGGTTCAGACCTCACTTCCATTTCCTCTCATTCTAGATGATTGGTCTTCCTTTCCTTTTGGCCTTTCCTAAATTGTTCTGTAGTTGAAATCAGAGCAAACTTTCTAAAATGTAAACAAGACCAAAGCAATCCCCTTTAAAAACTTTTTACTCGGGCCACCAAGATGACCAAGTAGGTAAAGACACTGGCTATGCAAGTCTGGCAACCTAAATTTGATCCCTGGAACCCACACAAAGGTGGAACTGATGTCACAACGTTGTCTTCTGGCATCCACACATGTGCCATGGTATTCCCCCAAACACATACACGCGTGCGCACACAGACACACAGACACACACACACCGTACACATGCACACAATAATTACTTTCATTTAAAAAAAAAAACCTTTTAAATGCCTTCCAGAGAAGGAAGTGTGTCTACCATCTTTGGCTAATCACCAATACAGAAGACTTTTTATTTTGGGGATATATTCCAAGATCATCAGTGGATGCCTGAAAGGAAGATAGTATTGAAATACATTGTTTTCCCTATGTGTATGTACCTAACGTAGAGTTTAGTGTATAGATTAGGATAGGAAGAGATTGATTTTAATTACTAAAAGTAAAATCGAAAAATACTGTATTAAGTAAAGTTTATTTGGAAATAAACACTTGTGATACTGAGACTGTCAAGCATTAACTAAGATGGCTATTTAGATGGATAATGGATATTGTTGGATATAGGTAATGTGTTAGTTACTTACCTCACTGTTGTGACAAAAAAGCAATTTAAGCAAGCAAGGATTCATCTGAGCTCACAGTTCAACCCAGAAGGGAAGCTGTGGTGGTCACAACAGTTCTATCTGGGACAGCAGGAGCATGAGGCAGCTGGTCCAATTGTGTCCACAATCAGGAAGCTGAAGGAGATGAATGCTGGTGCTCAGTTTATTTTATTTTATTTTTATTCAGTCTGAGTCTCTGGCTCACATTCAGAATGGCTCTTCTCATGTTGGTTAAACTTTCCTGGAGAAGCCTTCACAGACATGCCCAGAGGTTTTTCTCTAGGTGATTTAAAATGCCCTCAAAGTAGCCAATGAAGATTTACCAGAGCAGATGGGTAATGTATTCAGAGAGGATACACTGAACAGAAGGGGAATTCAAATCCCAGGTGACACAGGATTGTGAAAGATCTCATTATACCTATTCAAAACAATGTACAATTTAAATCATGAATTACTTATTTCTAGAACTTTCTACTTTATATTTTCAGACTATGGCAGCTACCATGGCAGGTAATGGGAACTGTAAGAAATGAATTTATGGTTCATGTAACAGAAAGGGACTGCTATATACAGCCTGGTCTGGTATTAAATTTCCAATCTCTTCATGCATTTTTCAGAACATTTTCCTGTAGGCCTTTCCCAGATTGCCCAAGGTAGAGATATCTCAGAAGTGCCCTGTGTCTGCATCTTTCTTCAGTGTTCTACACCTGAATTGCCTTCACCCACTAAACATAAGCAAAGCATCTTCTCTTTGGGAAATGTTCTCTGACTGTGCTGAGTCTAAGCTGCCCACACCTCCTTTGCTTTCCTAGAACCCACCTAATTTTTCACTGTAGCCCTTCCTCTTGTTTGCTTCTTTCTCCTTATTAGACTCTTTGGTCTTTGAATGCATGAATTATGCTTTTCAGAAACGGCATTTATGCCTGGCAGATGGTGGTGCTGAAGAAACATTAATCGAACGAATGGAGGCAGCATAAATAAGAATATCAGTTAGGACTCTTCAACTAGAAACACCAGAAATCAACTCTGATGTGGAGAGGAATTTACTAGAAGGACGTACCAAATTATATACATTAGGCATAGGGTTTCTTAGAGAAAGAGTTATGAACAGACTGGGGACTTGAGCAGTGGAATGTCGTCAAGAGTTTCTTAATGCCACTGGCATTGAATGAGCTCCATCTATAAGGTTACAACACGCTGAAGTTGTGGCTGTTGTGTAGTTTTCACATAACTTGCAAGGTAGAATAGACACACAGGTATAATGGAGACATAACTGGTATTCTGGAAGCTAAAAAGCAGGTCCTCTGTTCTCCATTCTCCAGGGATCATCATTGGTGAGATCATTTTCTGTGATTGCAAGGAAACATTTTCAATGTTGAAGTTTCAGAGTACTGTTTGTTTAATCGGAGTCTTCTGCTGTACCCTGCATCGAAGATATTTGAGAGCTTCAAATATCTCTCATTTATGGACAAAGGCTTCTTTTACTTACACATTTAAACTCCTACAATATGCCTCCTCCTTGCTGATCAGGGCTACCTTAGATGCATCTCCTTTCTGACATGAGAAGAAACTTCACTCTCAGTTCATCTGGCCATCCCAGTGCACTTAACTGTCTCTTCCTTTTTGCCTGCCAGCAGCCCAGCTCAAATAAAATCACAAAAGGTCCTACTTCCTACCTCTGTTCTGCAAGGGCCAGTGCCCCTCTTCCAGCTTCGAAAAGCTGGTGTGAAAAGGAATGAGATAATGTGTCTGGAGAAAGGACACCTTATCAGGGTCATAGGTAGATCAAAGTCACATCTGAGAAGCCCCAGGTGGGTTGGAAAAGACAAAAGTTCCCCTTCTTTACTTCCTTACCTTTAGTGGACTGTGGCCTTTTTATACTTTATCTTACAGTCAGTCCTTTGTAAACTCTGTCTGCCCAAAGGCTTCAGACCAAAGTTCCAGGCCAAAGGCATCACTGCCATCCCAACCACTTGGAACAAATGGCTTCTTGTATAACAAAA
Source organism: Cricetomys ansorgei (assembly GCA_026225945.1). Taxonomy (NCBI): domain Eukaryota; kingdom Metazoa; phylum Chordata; class Mammalia; order Rodentia; family Nesomyidae; genus Cricetomys; species Cricetomys ansorgei. The sequence continues at coordinate 4,014,990 of JAMJFZ010000736.1, forward strand.
CCAGTGAGATGCTGGAGTGAGTTCCAGCACCTCTGGCAACAAGGGTGACCTATTTTTCTCACCCCAGGAGTTCAACATTTAAAAGCATTCAAAGAACTAACAGACAGCTCCACACCCTCTCCCACAAGGGGACACTGCGGCCACCTTAAATACATCCATGGAGCCGGATCTTTCTGTGTTATTTCATCACAGAGCCTGCTCTTTCTGAAACCTACTTGTCCTGAGGCTTCCAGACTCTTCTTCTTGCACCTTCAGCAACTCAGGCTCAACTGGGGATGTTTGAACCAGAGCCTCCTGTGGTGTATCCCATACTGATACTCAGTCTTTATGCATCTGGAATGTACTTTTGCCTCCTAGAGCTCCAGAGGCCGTGCATCTGAAGTCCATAAATATTTGAAGACTCCACCCCCATAGTTGTGCAGCTGGAAGCCTGTACCAGAGCAGGCCCAGATGGTTTTGACATAAGGTTGCTTGCTCATTGTTGAAAAATATGATCTGAACCCAATAGCTAAACAAGGGTACTAAGGTCTCAGTGTGGCTCAGGACTGCAATCTCATCTGGGTTGTCCTGTGCCCTCTTCTTTGCTCTCTTGTTGGTCTCTAAACCTGCTGACCCCTTTAGCTAGCACCTTGTCCTTTTTTCTTTGTCTGAGGCCATAATACTTGAATACCTTTCATTTCCTCCCAACCTACACTGCCTAGTTCCCTGGTACCTGGAGTCATCCTTCTACTTGGCAGGCAGCAGCTTCTCAGACACTGGATTCTGAATATATTCTATAAATTTCGTCATGCTAATGAGTGTCACTACTTAAAGTATTCTTTGAGATGTCTTTGGTGATACAGTGATCATCATCACCATTATCATCTCCGTCTTCATCATCATCATCATCATCATCATCATCAATAAATGACCGTGAATTATAGTTGAGTAGCTCTTATCTGCCTCTAAAGCACTTGCACATGTATTAGCTCATTTTCTCCTTACAGCAATCATAGAACATATGTAAATCATAGTGATTATCCCCATTTTGTAGATGGAACTGGTTATTCAACAGAGTAAATTATTTCCTCAAGGCCACATGGGTATGGGACCTGACCTCATACTTTATGACTCCCCTCCCTTCCACTCCCAGGCCAACACTTGGTGCAATATCAGAACAAAGAGCACAGGCTGGGCCACAGGTTGTGGGTCCCAATCCCAGCTGAGACTAGAATTTGTCTAGGTGGAGATTTTTTGTTGTTCATTTGTTTTGTTTTAAACTCTTAGATTGCATACCTCCCTTTGATCAACAAGCCCAAGTGTGTCTAGAAGCACACTTCAGGAAGAAATTGCTATTATATGACCTAATGTGAGACAGCCACTACATATCTTTGGCTACCAGCTTTCTTGATCAACCATCTTTCACCCCCTGTCGCTGAACTCAATGTCTACTTCTTGTGTAATTAGACCTTTCCATGTTCTGCTCTGATTCAAGACTATTTTTCCTAACACAGAGAAGCAATCCAAACTTCCTCAGATGCTGCTAGGTTGAATTGCCTCTGGCAGAGGAACACAAATTCTTCATGCCCTCCTAGCAACTTGTACATCCCATGTGCTTAAAGGATGTAAAAGTTTAGTATTGCCCATTTGATCCCAAGTAAGTTTTCCTATCTTTCCTTTTTCATGAACTGAACTTGATTCTAAGCCATTAAAATTCATTTGGCAAAATGTCTCCCCTGACAGGTCTTAGCAGCTCCACCGTTAGTGGATGGGCTGACCTTCTATTAGGGGCAGCAAAGTGGAAGACTAGCAGCTCATGAGTGTTAGCTCCCTAGCCAAGCCCTGTGATTTTTGAAGTCTGTTTTGCAGAGACCCGTAGCCTTGTACACATTCAGAAGCAGATTAGGACAGCAATAGATGGTTCACTAAGGGGCCAGCATCCACACTGTGGCTCTTACTGGGTGCATTCCTATGCCAAAGGGTAAACAACCATTTTGCTTGTGACACTGTATTTCATTTTGGTGACTCCATAGAATTGAAAATCTTTTGCTCTGATGGATGAGAATCAGCTTTAGAATAGGAAAGTACTTAGAGTCACTGGGGAATGAGTATAATCTCCAAAACACATTTACTGCTCACATTCAGATAAAGATTAAGTGATTCCTTTAATAAGCATCAACTAGATTAAACTTCATAGGAGCAAAAACCTTTTGAAATAAATTAGCCAGATATTTTCTGGAAACAACAAGCATTTGGGGCTAAATTCTCCTATTCCATTACTTGCCCTCTTGTCAACCCAAGGATTGAACCTGATTGGGGATGGGGGAAGAAGCCAATTAATGTGTGGTTGCCTCCAGGAAATAATGTAACAGAACTCAAGACTCTGGATGATGACACCTGAAGGAAGAGGAAGCTGGGATATTCTCCTTCCAAACCTTCCCATCACTGGCTGAGTGTGCTCCTTGAATGAACCCTTGGCCCTTCTGACCTGAGTATGATCCACCAAAGAGAGTCCTTCAGGTGAAGAGTTTAAAGTGCTCAGAAAATGATATTGGTAATACCACCCATAGTGAGTGCTGAGGGTAAGTGGCAGGATAGCAACAATCTCTGTTAGAATTTTGAAAGTTTTATTGATGCTTGTGTTCTGGCCACTGTGGTCTGTTGACTCAGAACTTTTAAGGACCCAAGGACTCAGGGTCATGGGCATTTGTGTCCATATGGCTTCTGACAGACAACTTTCTCATTTGACCATAGCTTTATCTGAGTATCAGTTTTTTGTTTTTTGTTTTTGTTTTTGTTTTTTATTTGAGAGATAATTTCTGAGACTTAAACCATGGTTGAACATGCATGAGTGTGTGCCTGTGTGCATGGCTGTGTGTGTGTGTGTGTGTGTGTGTGTGTGTGTGTGTGTGTGTGTATACGTTGCACGTGTGGGCATGCTTGTGCATGTGTTTGTTAAGAAGGGATGTCCGTGAAATAGCAGTTGTAATGAAAAGTACAATTGCATTCAATGTGATCCACCACCCTCAACTCTGGGTAGTTGTTCTCTTGGCTCTACATAAAGGTCTTTGTTCTTGGTATTATGCTTTAGAGATGCCCTATCTAACCATCCCCTGGTTTCCTCTTTCTTTAAATAGGGTGAGTAGCATCGAAATGTACCTAGAGCCTACGCAAGTTTCTTCCCAAGATCCTTCCTCTGATGACGAACAACATATTTGTTGTGCTCTATTGGCCAAGGAGTGACTTTTTCCAAATTACAGTGATGAATATGGGCGTATAAGACAGCAGTGTTCTCCTAAACACATGTATGACATCCAATATGAGCTGGATCCAGGGATTAAAAAAAGAAAAAAAAATAGACCTAAGGACTGGGACCCATTTTCTATGCTGCAGTATGTTCAGCTATAGCACACAGGCTTTCATTTGGATTGGTGCTCCGATTTTCTAAGTGTCAGGAGCCAGACTGTGCCTTAGGACAGTGCTTTTGGTAGATACCCAAAAGTCCTTGAATGCGATCCACTTTAGTCTAGAGGGAGTTGTAATTAAGTATGTGGAGAATAGGATCTTCCCTTCCCCCTGTACGAAAGAAAGAAGTATTCAACATATGGGTTGGTGAATGTTAGTTGTAGATAAAGTGACAATGCATATGTTCATAAAAACTAAATAAAACTTACAATTCTACTACCTTGACAGGAAGACAGTTTTTATCTATTTGCTTGCTTATTGTGGGAAAATGTGCTATGTGCTGGCTTCAGAGTAACATAACTATTAATATGTCTAATCTTGGTCATCCCAAAACTTTTCAGAATAAAAGGCTTTCAAACTTTTCCTTGAGTGAGCTACATAATTGCTGGGGAAAAAAATCACATAATATTATTAATGACACCATTAATATGGTGTGTTATTAGATCAGTAATAAGCTAATCACACTGTGGAAAATCCTTCCAGAATATTAGCAAGAAAATACTTTTGTGGCTTCTGAATAAAATCAATCAAATCATGACCAATCAAAGTCATGTTGGCTAGTATCGGAGAAAGAAAGTGTGGAATGATGTCAGTAGAAGCAGGCTATAGTTACTCACTGTTTTGTCCTCAAGCCCAGTCATCATTGATTAAATACCTACATGCACAGTACACCTCTTTTGTGTCAGTTCTAACACTCACTTCCTTCGTATTAAGAACCAACCCTCTGCTGCTCCCATCCCAAAATGCTTAGACAAGTCACAAGGCCCACAAGGCCTGGGTGGGAGCACATAACCTCTCTAAGCTAATTACAGACTTAGAACTTCTAGATCACAGCAATTGGTTAGATTTGAGTGCATGATGAAGCCAAGCCAAGCAGGGCCCAGAAGACTCATTTAACTTCAGAATAAGAGTACCTTTCTCTTGTTAGCATGAGTTCTGAGATGATTGAAGCTTGATGTTCCTGATGAACCGCACACAAAGCCAGGGAACACAGGGGAATCTGAGAATCAAACTCACTCAGCCAGATCTTGGAGATACAGCTAGGCAGCTGAGCAGATTCAAGCTTCAGCTGGAGGTGGAATTGCCAGTGACACAGTCTAGTGTGTCAGCTTTGGTTGAAGCTAAGTTCTGTTATTTTCTAAAACAAAACAAAACAAAACAAAACAAAAACCTTAAACATTTCTACACCTTCTCCCAAGGAAATAATTGCAATATACCATGGCATGTCCTATAGTAGAGAATAGATTATAATAAAATTTCACTGCTCTGGGAGAAAGGAATAAAAGATACTTCCTTTTCCCACTGGAGAATTTGGGGGTTCTAACAGTGTGACACTGAGCTGGGTATTGGTGGATAAATGGAAGGCAATTGAGTAGAAGAGAGAAGGAATTCATAATATAAGCTTTCTCAAGTTGGTCCTGGAAGACTCACAGGAGCTTGATGGTTAAGGGATAGGGATCTTTTCTTAAGTGAGAGTAGAAAGGCTTTTCCTTATCTAAAAGTTCAGTCTTCCTGAAGAAATAACTGGATCTGGACTTTCTCCAGGTGTTATTAAAGCCTTGTTGACCTAGACCAGATTACTCAAACGTAGAGTAAGCCCTTTCTTCTTCCTTTTTACCGGTTGTCCTTGTTGCCCGAGTTCCAGCATTGAGCACTAGACAAGCCAGGGTCTTCTGGGGACTCAGATGCAGGAACAAGGTGAGCAAGGTCTTCCCTTAGCAACTGGTTCTTTCTTACTCTGTTGATAATTTCAATAAAACCTATGCAAAAAAAAGGCATAGAACTCTGCACAGTTATTTTCCTCACCTTTATTTCCTAAGTGGTAAGTTTTTTATTTCTATATCATACGTTGCTTCTATTCTCTTTTATTTATGTATATTTTTGCAGGCTGTAGAAGCCCTGTTTTCTTTCAGCTTTCATCTTATAGAGGGGCATGCGACCAATGGATCTGGTTTCAGGATTTTGCATAGGTTCCCTATTAAATAAGTAGAGCCCAGGACACTTTCCACATAAGTCAATTTGCCAATTTATCAATTCAACTCCTGTGGATTTCACAGAAGACTTTGCTTGGTGATTGCACTTACAAAAACACAACAACCTGATCACTTTGAAGAACCCCCAGGTTCATGGAACCACAGCACCAGAGTTTAGAGGAGGCTTTAAGAGACTGTTTAGTCCCACACTCCAGGAAACACGAGAGACCAAAACTCAGGCTGCAAATGGATCAGCTAGATCAATTATAGAGAAAGAGGAAGAAAACTACAGACCTAGGGCTTTCAAAAAATTTGAAGCGTCTCCAGCTTCAGAAAATATTAACTACCATCACACCCAGGGGTGGGGCATGTACTTCACATTTTCGTTTAGTTTTTGATGCATTTAAATGCATACAGTGTGCTGCTTTAACAAATCTGCCCTGGCATCTTCATTGCTTTTCCTCTTGGACACTTTATCAAGAAATTTCCTAAAACTTTTAGTTTTCCAGTGTGATAAGCTCGACTAGAGGACACAGTTGGTAGTTGGATGCTTATGTATAAATGGCATCCACCATCTCCACCAGTACACTATGTTAGCATCATGTTGTGTGCATGTGTGTGCATTCGAGCGTGCGCGTGAGCACGCACGTGCTCATGCATAAAGCATATAAGTCTACATACTATTCAACTAGAAGGCCTCTACAAGAAGCAATATCTTATGTAGGCAAATAGAATCTTCCAGTATGGAATTCCCCATAAGAAAAGGAGGGAACTCCTTTCAACAACAGACCCCAAGCCTCTGAGATGAAGGGCAATATCTGATTAGAACACGATGGGTGAAAAACAGTGATAAGATCTGGACGGATCTGTTTCTCCTAACTGAAATTCCATGCAGTTGTAGCACTGAAACCTGCAATGCTCTAAAGATAAACCTGCTATGGACTATACTCGAACTGATTGTAACACACATATTTTGCAAGACCAATGATATGACATTTCTATTTTCATCTTCTCAGTAGAGTTGCATTACCACTGATAGGCATAGAGTGTGTCATCCAACATGAAGGAGCACTGTTGCAGAATTGTATGAGGAGGCAGACATCACAAACACAATGGCCTGGTAAAGAGAGAGGGGAGAAGAGAGATGAGAGGAGAGAGCTGGGGGAGGAGATTTTAGGACCATATTTCTCCTTTAATCTCGTAGGACTAAATAAGATATTTCATGTGCAAATAATGCAGCGTAAGTTTCTACAGTTCTTACTTTATGACTATCTTGGGTCCTCAGTCTTAATAAATATGTGAGTTGCTGTTAGTTTTTATGACTAAAATGTAACTCAGAAAACATAAGATAAGGAGTTAAAAAATAGAGTTTAAACACCAGCGCTGTTATTAATTAACTGCATGACCTTGGGTTAGTCACTAATCCTAGCAATTCTCAACAGAAGTGCCTGGAACATTCTAGGGTGTCACAATCACTGAGGTGTGTCTCGAGTAAATAGTTAATGCTGGTTAATTACTGAAGTTAGGAAGCATTTTGAAAAGACATAATTTGTTAAGAGAAAGAGACACATAGAGGAAGGGAAAGAGTAGAGAAAAGACAGGTGGACAAGAGCAGTGCACAGTGGAGACATGTTTGATTTCTACAGCTAATGTGCTAATAAGTATAATAAAAACAAAATGCATGAATTAGAGTGATTCCAGATTTATGCTAATAATTAGATGATTCTTATTTTGCTTGCATTATAACAGATTTTCCCAAGGAAGAGAGAACATGTTAGGAAAGCCATAGACATAATAATGGGGACTGAGAATGAGCCATTCACTGTCTCTTGAACAGGTATGAAGGGACGTGGCGGGGGTGATTAAAGCCTATGATATATATGCCATTCAGTGTTAAGGAATAATATCTAAAATGCCCTTTCTATGCTAAAATACAAAAATGATGCCTCTGGAAGAGAAAGTAAAATGGGCATGAATTTTCAACATAACCTAAGTTGAATGCATTGTTTTAGATCAATGTATCCAAGCTCAGTGTTATATGTTCTTTCCCCAGGCCCTGAACTAGAAAATTTTGTGAAACTCTTAAACTATACTCAGCCAAAGCAGACAGTAAGTGCCCTATCAACATTAGTTATAATGATGGTAGATTTTTATAGTGCCCATGAGTTGTGATAGTACAAATGCTTCCACTTCCCTTTAACGTTCATACAATATTCTATTTTTAATAATGAGACTGCAAGGAAAGGCTAGAAAAAGGAGTTTTATATTGCACAAAGTGAACACGTCTTCAGGTACATTTCTGTTTATGATACAAAGTTACTTAAAAATTTAGAAGGCAGGCAAAGTGATAAAACGAGTGAAATCGTAAAATGTTCTTCAGGGTTATAATGAGTTGTAAATACTCTATAAATTCAATCTTTCATTATTGTAAATAATAAATTGAGGGCTATTTATGTTTTCTTTCAATTTGTTCGCTTACTGTCTTATTAAATGCACGTTCAGAATGTAAGTCCTGAAAATCTCAAGACTTATTTCACCCCAAAATAAGTCCACTAAATACATCTCAATTGACTATATTTTTGCTTCAATATTTGGCCTCAGGGACACAGACTTAGATCAATGATAATCTTAGTCCAAGGTAAACTCTGGTGGATTTTGTGTTCTTTAGGTGTCTACAACATCATGTTCTCATGTGCTTATCAACAATACAACCTATACCTCCTCCAGTAGAGAGATGTAATCTCTGGCCCTACTCACTGAAACTGGGCAGGACTGTGACTTCACTGTAATAGATACAATGTGACTAGGTCAGTAAAAGTGATGTACTTCTTCATCAGTCCTAGAAGACTAATGTTAGAGTCCTGGACTACCTTGCTGTAAGGAAGTCCAAGCCCAGTCCCCATGCCAAGATGGACACATAGGGAATCCCTGCAACCATATAACAAAAGGACTCCATATAGTAATGTCTGAACCAATATGTGATGGTATCCTCATGAGTGATACCAACCATAGCCACTTCCCAAACAATAAAACATAATCAAATCATATAGAAGCATAAGAGTCCACAAACAATCAAAGTAATCTTGAACAAAAAGTACAAAAAAAGAAAAACAGAGGCATTTCGATACCTGATTTTAAGACATAATGTAGAACCGTAGTAATTCAAGACAGCCTGATCTTGGTATAACAATAGGCACACAGACCAATGGGATGGAATAGATGTCACAGAAATATACTCATACATCTACAGTCACCTGATTTTGACAACAGTGCCAAAAGCATATAATAAAGAGAGGGCAGTCTTCTCAATAAATGTGCTGGGAAAGGTGTGTATCCAAATGCAAAAGGTTGAAACTCGACCCCATCTCTCATGCCCTAAAGAATCAACTCAAAATAGATCAAAGACCTATTTTGTGAGACCTGAAACTAGGAAACCCCAAGAAGAAAATAAAGAGCAAACACTTCAAGACACTGACATAGACATATTTGGACATGACCTCAAAGCATGGGAAGACAAATGGAGTTACATCAAAAGCTTCTGCATAGAAGAGAAAGCAGTTAGTGAGTGAGGAGACATCTTACTGAACAACAGAAAGGTTTTCCCAATACTTCATCTGAAAAAAGTTAATACCCGTCATATATAACAAACTTAGAAAAAAACTTAGCAAAAAGGAACCAATGAATAGGTAAATGATATGAAGAGACAATTTTCAAAAGAAGAAACATGAACGCCCAACATACATGTAAAAGATGCTTAGGGGTTGGGGAGATGGAAGAATTTGTAAAGTACCGGCTGCACGAGCATGAGGACCTGCATTTGGAATCCAAACACCTAAACACTGGCATACACACACACATCTGTAACCCCAGAGCTGAGGGGCAGAGGTGGGCAGATCCCTGGCAGTCTTCGGTCAGCCAGCTTAGCTGAATCGATGGGCTCCAGGTTAATTAAGAGAAGCTGTGTCAAAAAATGTGGGGAACAATCAAGGGACATATCCCGCACTGAACTTGGACCTCCACAAATATATGCACAGACATACTCACATCCATACAAACAGAAGTAAATCACACACACACACACACACACACACAATTCAAGGATTAATATCCTTAGCTGTCAGTGAAATGGAAATCAAAACTACAATGAGGCATTATCTCACCCAAGTTAAAATGGTTATTATCCAAAATGAATAATAATAAACGCTGGCAAGGATACAGAGAAAAAGAGACTCCTATACTCTTGGAGAGAATGTAAATTAGTACAGCCATTTGGGAGAACGTTGTGGAGGCTCATCAAAACTGAATAGATCTACTTCATGATCCAGCTATTCCACCAAAGGGAATGAAATCAGTATGCCGACGAAGTATCTTCTTACCATATTTACTGCAGAACTAGTCACAATACCTAGGGTACACAATCAACCCAACTGCCTGTTGATGGATGAAGGGAAAGAAGGAATATTATTCAGCCATCAGGAAGAACAAAATTGTGTCATCAGCAGAAAAATGGGTGGAACTGGAATTGGATTTTATGTGAAATAAGTTACACACAGAAAGGTAATTACCACGTATTCTTTCATAAATGGAAGACTTTTTTTTTTGAGTCCTAAATGTAAATTTGGGACTACCAGAGAGGTTGGGGAGGAAAAGGGACAGGATAATAAAGGTAGGGCATATTTGATCAGTGCATGTATCGAAATATTACACTAGACCACAGTGATACAATGGATACATGCTAATAGTAAGAATATATATAAAAATGACGAGTGTAATAAACTAGGTTTGCCTGCAAATTGTTGCATAGCAATTTTAATGAAATATACAGTATTATAACTGGCCTATAAAGGACTCTAGTTTGCAAGACTGACTCGAAATAATATAATGAAATAACATATGAGTCCTGGTTGGTCATTTCTCTGAAATTTTTCCTGAACGTATTTTGCTATTTTTAGGTGATTTATTACATTATTTGCATATTTGTAACACTTTTTTTTAACATATGATGCCTATCCCTATCTCACCCCAAAATTAAAAATCAACTTATAGTACTAGTTGTTTGCCAAAGAAAATGGATTTTCTTCTAAATTTGGTTATGAGCATGGAAGTGTTTTATGCAGGTTCTACTGGTCCTTGCCCTGTCTGTACCTTCAGAAGCCTCTGACTCGGTAGCTCTGAGCCTTCTATTTTCCTGGTGTCAGCTGGGAAATGAACGACAACGTTGCTTTAAGCACCTGGACAGGAAATGAAAACGAAAGCGCTTTATAAACGACGCAGATGTAGATCATAAAGCTGTAGTGTGTTTACACTTTCGATATATGTATCTCACTGTCCCATTTCTCCTGCCTCAGCTGGGAAACACAGGTGAAGTCCTCTTCTCCAATATGCTTACTTCAAAAGTTGCTCTGTTAATGATCCATTGCCTGAGTGGTGCAGGTTGGTACATTTTCCAGGACAGGGAGGACATCTGTCTGCTCTGTTTTTTCTCACATTAGCAGTACAATGCAGCTTTATGTTTAATATTTTTTCCTACGCAGATATGCAGAAAGCTGGCCTAGTGTTCCCCCCTAAGCTTAAGAGAAATCAGATCCTAATAGGGTTTGCCCGGCTTGGATTCTACTGGAGGGGTCATTACTGAAAGACCAAGAGGGTCTCATTAGACGGTAGTTTTGCCCTCGAGGCAGCTCCGTGGCATGGCCTCTAAGGAGAGCTTTACAAGGATTCCACAGTGCCGGTTCCCAAGATTTTTGGAACTAACACCCAGATGTCCATCTGCTGCGTAGACACTGAGAGCATTGTTTTTGATGACAGGATGCTGTGTTTCTGGTTTCTATCCTCTGGTTGAGTATGTCTACTGTTTCCTTGGGGAATTAGAACTGGGGGTCTTGGGTGTGGAAATCTCCAAAGAGCTGGCGACATAATTTTCGGTTTTCAAATCTCACATTCAGCTCAGCCCCTAATTGCCCACAGAATTTCTGTTTACCATGCAAGGATAAGGGACCACATGAGCCTTTTTTTTTTTTTTTTTTTTTTACCTATAGGCTGAGACCTCCTTGCAGAAAGCTGGCAATCTCGCCTTGGGGGATATTTCGCAGCTCATTATTTTTTCTCTTTAGCTACGGTAGCCTCACTTCTGCTCATTAGGCTCCGTTCACTACATCATTGCCTTTCTTTAATGTGGCTGCTCTATTAAATAGCCCTTACCTGGCAAAGCCCCCCAGTGTCCCGGACGAGGCTCTGCTCTCCCGCTTTCATGACTCGGTTTGGACAGCACTTTAATAAGCATGGCACATCACCAGCGTCCCGCGTTTCCTCCAGCCACAGAGCCCCTCTGCAGCAGAGAGAGGGATGCCACAGTCCTCATAGGATGCGCCGCTTAGTGTTCAGAGGTTCCTGAAGGCTTTCACAGAAACGCAATGAGGTATACCAAAGGAACGGCTCTTAGCAGAAATATCGGCGTCCCATTTATTCAGCGCTACCAAATATCAAAAGGCAATTGATTAAATATTGATCTGACAACCTCTTGAAAGGGAGCAGGTGTTTCTCACAATCTGGCAAGAAAACAGGGTCAGGAACACCAAATGCGGGTACTGCAAAAGCAAGTTTGTGAAATCTCCGTGTCTTCTTGCCATGATTAAAAGGCTTGTTAGTCACGGGTGAAATCCTATAGAGGGTATGTGCTTGAGTGTCACTTCATATTAAGCTGCATGAAATTCATGTTTCTTCTTTAGTCAGTATCCCTCAAACTGACCCAACCAGTGCATTTGCCTTTATGGTTTGGCTGAGCTTCTTCTCAAGGTCACTCCTTGAAATGAAGCACATATCAAATGACCCATGTTGGAGTCTTTGTTTCCAAGTACAGAAAGCTAGCTGATTGGATGCTAACAAGACTTGCCTGATTAAAACACACAAACTTGCCCATATGTGTACATGTACGTGTATACTGGATATGCATGTATCTGCCACAGCTCTGAGAAGTGTTTTGAAAACAACTCTGCTTCCCTTCTTCCCCATCTCTCCCATTCCTCCCTTCTCTTCTCTCTTAAGGCTATCATGGGCTCTCATTTTTATATCTTTCTCTGCCCATGTGCGATTTCCTTCTGTTTTTCCAGAGCCCTGAATCCTCTCAACTCATTTATAACAGACTTGGCTTTCCTTGTTTGTTGGTGTGTGTGTGTGTGTGTGTGTGTGTGTGTGTGTGTGTGTGTGTTTTCCTGGAACTGACTCATGCTCCCTAATCAGTATCTTCTTACCATTACTATAAGGTGGATGGCAGTCATAAAGTGATTATCCTTGCCCATGTATGTGTGAAGTTAGTCCTAGCCATCCACATGTTCATTATTTCAGTTGAGATCTGTGCACTGCTAGTACTTCACATGTTTAAATGGGCTTGTTGTTTAAAATGTCTTCGGAACTACTATACTGTGATTTAACATTGAAAAGGAAAGATTTCATGTACACAGAAAGGCATGTAAACAAAGTAATGAAGCATAAATTTGATATTAACAAAGGAAATATTCATCATCGAAGGGATGACATCGATTTCATATTTTCTTACAAATCAACAGCAAAACACTTTGTAAGAAGTAGAAAGAGGAAGACACCTACACGTAGATGAACCTATGTCATATTTCGCTTCTGACATATATAATGTCAAACAATGGAACTGAATGTGGAGAAACTGTTATATTTCAGGAGAGACAAAAGGAGTTTCAAAGCCCTGGGAAGATGATTTGACCAATTCAAATGTCAATCAGGACCAGTATTAATACAGTGAACATCTGTTAACAACAAGCTACTCAACTTGTGTACGTATGCATATGTGTAAAGACCATAGGTCATGTTAGGTGTTTTCCACAATTGCTTCTTCACCATATTTTCTGAGACTTGGTCGCTCACTGAATCTGGAGCTCAGCTTGTGCGCTGGAGAGACTAATGAGCTAGCTAATCTCGGGGATCATCCTGCTCTGCTTCACAGTGCTGGGATTATAGGCATACATCACTTTACCTGGCCTTTCCTATGGGAACTGGGGATCCAAAATCCCAATGCTTGTTTAGCAAGTATTTTATCCACTGAGCCATCTTTCCATTTCCAGCTTCCTACAAGCTATTCAGCTCCTAGCAACATTTGTTTCAGTGAAGGGATTATTAATACAGTTGATAAAGCACCAGAATCTAATCTTGTCAAATGACTGTCAGATTCTTAGAAGAAAACCCTATGAAATTCCAGGTCACTAATGTTCTTGGGTACACAGTGAACTACTGTGGAAACCCAGAAACATGGGCAACTCTGAGTTTTAAAAAATGTTGAAAGTTAGGTTCCATGCAAAGAAGTAACATGAGTGTATGTATCTGATCTCTATTTTCCTTGTCATGTGTGTGCATTTTGCATAGCTAAAATGCTAGTGTCGTATGTGTAAAATAGAAAGATATGGGCTGGTGAGATGATGTCTCAACAGATAATAGTCCTTACCACACAACCCTAACAACTTGAGTTCAATCCTTGGAACCCATGGTAAAAGGAGAAAACCAGCTCCTAAGAATAGTCCTCAGACCTCCACATGCCCACTGTGGCACATGCATGCTTGCAACCATCTCTCTCTCTCTCTCTCAGACACACACACACACACACACACACACAATTTTAAATTTATATGACTGCATTTTTATATAAAAAAAGCAGTTTAAGAGTATGTGCTAGCTAGTGTTATGTCAACTTGACACAAGCTGGAGTCATCTGAAAGGAGGGAACCTCAACTGAGAAAATGCCTCCATAAGATCCAGCTGTAAGGAATTTTCTTAATTAGTGATTGATGGGGGAGGGCCTGGCTCACTGTGGGTGGTGCCATCCCTGGGCTGGTGGTCCTGGGTTCTATAAGAAAGCAGGCTGAGCAAGCCATGGGGAACTAAGCCAGTAAGCAGCACCCCTCCATTGCCTCTGCATCAGCTCCTGCCTCCAGGTTCCTGCCCTGTTTGAGTTCTGTCCTGACTTCCTTTGATGATGAACTGAGAGATGTGGAAGATTGGGAAGCCCTCCCCAACTTACTTTGGTCATGATGTGTCATTGTAGCAATAGTAACCCTAACTAAGACAGTGGACATGTTTCTTTGCTTTTAAAAAATGTTTTGTCACATCTGCGTGGAGAATTCTCAAAAAGCAAAACCTAAATCTACCGTATAACCCAACTATACCATTCCTTGGCGTATGTCTAATGGGCCTGATATCCTACTCCACAGGTACTTGCTCAGTCATGTTCACTGAGGCTCTATTCACAATAGCTAGGAAATGGAAACAACCCAAATGTCCTTCAACCGATGAGTGGATAATGAAAACGTGATACATATACACTGTAGAATATGAGTCAACTATCAATAAAAATAAAACCATGGACTTTCCAAGTAAATAGATAGAACTCGAAAAATATAATCATATTGAATTAGGTAACACAGAAGCAGAAAGACAAACCTCGCAGGTTCTCTCTCGCTAGAAACTCCTACTTTCAAATCTTCAGATGTGAATACATATTCTGGAATAACTATAGGAAACAGGATCTGAGAAAGGAAAAAATAGGGGCTTTATTAGAGAGGGGGAATGAGATAAACATAGAAGGGGGAAGGGTAAAATAACAGTGAGGGTATCTAAAAAAATCATAAGGAATCACACTATAACTATCTACCTTTAAAAGGCCCTATAACATGTGTAATTGTGTGTATATGCATGTATAGGTTTGTAGTAGCAAACTGCTGTGGCAGCTCACCACGGAGGAGATGGAAGCATATTCATAGGTGCATACTCTGCCAGACCTCAGCAGATGAAGCCACCATTACCACACACACCATACTGGACAGTGGAACCCCGAGCATCTGAGCTCAGGTGTTTTTATTGATCCAGAACTCCTCAGGTGTTCTACTGATAGCATGTGCAGATCATGAGCAATCAAACCTTCCCCAAATGAATACAACACCTGCAGACAATACAAAGCACCAAGACCTAGGCAGCCCCTCATCCAACATCGCACAAAACAATTATTTTATACATAACTAAAAACCAACTTCCACAACATGGTTTTAATGAAATTTCTTCATTTAGCCTAATAATGTTACCCCAAAGAACACCAGGTATAACAAGTCCTCTTTTGAGTTGTTGATCAAGGTTGTCCAAGAGAATCACCAAAACATTACAGGCTATCGGTATTTCCCTGAGAGGTGGAAGGTAAGTCCTTATTGCTGAAGAAACCATGCACTTCAGACACAGGGCTCAGAGGCCCCTAACCTGAATGCTTCCTTCTGGGAACTAACTGTCACGGTACTGGGAGGAGCTTTTCAAGCTTCCAATGGGGAATAAACCAACAGTCCTGCCCAACTATGATGCCAATGAACCATAACAATGACCAACACGGCACTATAACCCCAAGAACCCTGGGGTACTTGTAGTGGCATGAATACCTTAGTGGTAACCAACAATTATCTAGTTGGACTTAAGGCCCACTCAACAAGTGGAAAGTCACACCTGGTACTAGAGATTTAGCCAACTAACCAGGATTAGTGAAGTTATGGGTCCTGGAGGAGAATCTACAATCATCACTTTACCAAACCAGCATAATCTCTAACTACATTCTAAATGTTTGTCCAAATGCCCACAGGTAAGTATAACTATCATCCCTAAACAAGAAAATTTCTCTTTGCAGCAGAGACCATTACAGAAAATCATAACTGATCAAAATGCAGAGGTGAGAAGCCAAGTCATCTACAAAACAATTCCTGCACCTAGGACCCAGGGAACATTTCAGAAGAGGGAACAGAAAGATTGTAAGAGCCAGAGGATCGAGGAGGTTGCTGTGAGAAAGTTTCCTAGTAGTCTCAGCAGCTACACCCATACAGTCTCACCAACATAGCTGCCTAATGTGAGGTGAACAAGGACAATACCAATAAACATAATAATATGAAAGGAGGAAAAATCTATGAAGTCTCAACCCTACACAAAGAATTACAGGCAACTAAGGAATGCTGAGAGCTAGAGAAATAATCTTCCTCAAGGAAGAACACATCAATTGACTACCCAATACCAAATGGTCAGCCCTGAAAACATGCGTATCAGTAACATTATATAGACAGAGCTGGTTATATTTAGGAATATATACAAATACATATACATATACATATACATATACATATACATATACATATACATATACATATATGCATGCAACAATAGTTAACGAGAAAAGAAGCCATGACTTTCAAAGAGAAAAAGCTGGGTATAGAGGTTTGGATGGAGGAAAGGAATGGGAAATGATGTAATTGTATTATTATGACGTCAAAGTAAAAGAAAAATAGTTAAAAACCACTAACTTCATGCATAAAATTCTTAATTTTTTAATCTCTGAAAAATAAGATGAAACAAATCTACTTTGTTATGTACCTTCCACACATGGTAGCCATGGGCATTGACCACTGAAGAACCTGAAACTACTCTTTTGCTGGCCTTAAGATTTTTCTGTTTGATATTCCAGTATCGCTTATGATTTTGATTAGCATTAATATTGATGATTGTGATGTTTAATATTTGCCAACTTCACAAGATCTAGAATCACAGACTAGAAAAATCTCTGGGAATGTGTCTGAGGGACCTGCTAGATTAGACTAATTGATGTGGGAAACGCCCTCCCTCATCTATGGGCAGCACAATTCTATAAGCTGTGGTCCTGATCTGAATAAAAAGAAACAAGGGAGCTGAGCAACAACAGTCATCTCTCTCTGCTTGTTGAATGGGGATACAATGGCCAGCTGTCTCATGTTCTTGCTGCTACACATTCCCTGACATAGTAGATTGTACCCTTGAATGTGGGCCAAAATAAATCCTTCCTCTCTTAAAAAAATATTTGCTATATGTGATTTGTTAAACTAGGGCAGAATATTCACATATATATGTATATATGTACATATATGTATATGTTTATACATGTGTATATGTATGCATATGTATTTTTCTACATGTACACACACAGATATATATATATATATACATAGATATATATATATATATTGCTTTGGTCAAACTTATCCCCCATTGTTAGGCTTATCATCCTTTCTGCTGGTTCCCTTCCTGTTTCCTAATAAGCCCCTCTGTTTTGTGCAGTTTTGTTGTTTAGATTCTACATACAAGGAAAAAAAAAAACAACAAGAAATAGTTGTCTTCCTGAGCTTGGCTTGTTTCACCTAACATGATAATCTCTAGTTCCTGCAAAGAGAAGGGTTTTGTTTCTCTTAACTGCCGAATCCCATCCCGTTGTTTGGTGGTGTACAGCATTATAGACCGTGTTATAATTGCTGTCAACTTAGATTCAGTAAAGCACTGAAGGGACGACTGAGTGTTAGCAGAAAGCATAAGCGAAACTGGCCTCACTAAAGAAGAGATTCTAGAGATAAGAACTCCACTCTTTCTCCCACTCCATTGGCTGGAGTGGTAACAAAGCTGTACACCATCTATGTACAGCTATCTGTGTAAATTTGAATTAAATTTTACCTGCCTTTACATGAGCTACTTGAAACTATTTTCTTCTTTCTGCTACATTATTGCTGGATAGTTTAGTATAGCAGTTCACTTTCTGTGAATATCTTTCTTTAATTGTCCTAACTCCATTCCCCCAATAGATTTTATTGAAGTAAGCTTATTTTTGTAAATGTATCACCCTGTCTCACACATAGTAGGATCTTATCAATCATGTCTTTAATAATTTACTTAATATGCACCTGCAGGAGGAGTGACTATAATTTAGAAGGTCATTGATATTTTTCTGAAGGAACTAGCAATTGAGGTAACACTTGAAGGATAGATCAGAGGCAATAGAGGTAATATTGCCAGAGAGAAAGGATTCCAAATAGAACATCCAGGAGAGAACATGCAGCGTGGCAAGGAGTGGAAAATCAATAGATTTGGAAATGGAGGGAGGTAGGGCGTGAGAGTTCAACGGGGAAGCAGTTGTGATGGGCTGTGTAAGCACTGCTGGGATTGTTTTCTATTTCCTCCCGAGGGCAGTGGAAGGGCTTCTGAAAATTTTATGCTTTTCTTGAACTACCTTGAAATTTCCCAATGAAATGAGTGTTAGTTATTCCTTCTTAAAAGCAACTGAAGAAGGATTCACCCTGACACTTTGAGGGAAACATTCCTTCATTTAACCAAGATCTGCATGGAAGTTTCTTTTGTATCTAACCTCTATCTCTTCCTGTAACCTACATATATTTACATTTTTATTATTGTTTGGGAGTCTTAACCTCACTCCTATTCTCGATGCTTTTGCCATGCAGTGGTGCAGTCTTGGGGAATAGGTAAGACCCCAGGTTCCATGCTACTGGTTCCTGATTAATGTTTGTGCCCTACAGTAGTTTGAATGAGGAGGAGTCTGATCCAAATAATAAATAAGCACTGTTTCCTGGAATCTTCTGTGCTCTCAGAGAGCTGGGATAACTGTCTGGAGTCTTCTCTACATTGGAACGATGATTCTAAATCCTATTACTATATTATTAGCAAACCCGAGAATCCATGCCCTTTATATATAAGAAGACAAATACATGGACAACAGCCAAATCATCTCTATCATTGACGTGAGTCTAACAACTTGTATACATTCAAGTAACCAAATATTTTAAAGGACTACTTCTGTTAGAATTTGAATTTAAATGTCCTATATGGGCTCTTGGTTTTGAACCTTATTCCTCAGCTGGCGGTACTATTTTGAAAGGCTGTGGACCAAAGGGACATGAGATCTAGCTGGAAAAATTGGGCCACTGGAAATGGATCCTTGGAGGTAAATTTAACCTGGCTCTTCTTCCTAGTTTAGCTATCATGAGAGGAATCCTGCCACTAACGAGCTGTTTCCCATGACTTCCTCACCATTATAGACTGAAACGCCCTGATTCAGAAGCCAAGACAGACCCTTCCTCCCTCAAGTTATTTCTGTCAGGTAATTTATCACAGCAAGAAGAGCATCTGATACACCCCCTATCTCCCTTCATGTTGTCCCTTGGAGACCCAAGCTACACCTACTGTCTTGTTCAAATTCCCTGGTCAACAAGTTACAAATTCCAGACTTGTGAGGCAATCTTGACTTTTGCCATACTTCAGACTCCCCGCCCTCTCCATCACCAAGCTCAGTGATGGCCGCTTCCCAAGACTCACTGCCTCTTCTCTAACTCCTTCAGTTACTGCCACAATCCTAATCATTTCCTGTATCTAGCTCCAGGCTTCCAAAATCTCGATAATACTACAAAATTAAAATCTAATCATATGATTACTCTGCTTGAAGTTTCTAAATGACTCTCTACTGCTTTCAGAAGAATACTCAAACTCAAGAAGATGATGACACAAGGCCCTTCAGGGTCAAAATCCTACTCACCTCTTTAATGCTCTCTCACACTTCCCCTTAGATTTTCTTATGCCTCCTCTTCATCTACCAGCAGATACAGCAAGTTTATTATTATTATTATTATTATTATTATTATTATTATTATTATCATTATTATTATTATTATTATTTGGTTTTTCAAGACAGCGTTTCTCTGTTGTAACTCTGGCTGTCCTGGAACTCTCCCTGTAGACCAGGCTGGCCTCAAACTCAGAGATCCACCTGCCTCTGCCTCCCAATTGCTGGGATTAAAGGTGTGCACCACCACTACCCTGCACATAGCAAGTTTTTATTCCATTGTGTACAGTTGTTCTTTTGGCCATATTTAACCTCCATGTCTTTATTTGGCTGGCCTGCAGAGTCCAGTTTGGATAGCTTTACCTAAGTCAATCCTTTTTAGTGTCTAGGTAACTATCCATTAACACATGGTTTTGTTATGACACTTAAGATATTATGTGAAATGCATATTAAGCCTTTGCGTGAATGTAGACTTCATTAAAAGCAAGAGTCTGTTACATTCATCTATGTAACTACAGTGTCAGCCATAGTTCCTGGCACATAAATAAAGTCCCCCAAAATTATTTGCTGAAAGAGTGATCCTCTTTTTAATTTCATATAGTCAAAATGGTTATCATCAAAACCCACCAGTATTGTATGTCTATCCTGGGAATGGAAAGATAGTTAGGACTTCCCAGCTAATAGCAAGCACCATATTCAGACCTAGGAGCCAGAGGAGCCAGGACTACCATGGGATGGTTATCTGAAAATGTGGCTCTGGCAAGCAAACATAGAGGGTGAGAGTGTGGGACCCATAGTTCCTTACCAATCACAGCAATCTGTGAGTGGAGTGGAGTCATGTTACCCATTTACCTCTATTTATTTGTTTGTTTATTTATTTGCAGTACTAATAAAACATGTAAATGTTGGCACTAGCTTTAAGAACATGTTAGTATAACAAAGTTACTCTAAATAGATGTAGAAGTGAAGCTAATGGGGCAAAGAAAATGAAATCTCTGGGTTTTTTTCCTAACAGATTAATGTTGATGATAGATAAAATATTTAAGATTAAAACATTTTAGTACGCAGCAAGTGAAAAACTAATAAAATTCTCCTGGGGGACAGAAATGAAACAGAAGCTCAAAGCAGTGATTATACAAAAGTTATGGGCATCCTTGCCTGTAGACTGCTATCAGAAATTGGATTTAATTGGGTCTGGGGGCAGAGTTCAACCACACAGGTTAGAGGTAAGACTGCCTTATAACTAGGACCTGATTGAAGTGACCTATGGATCTGTTAGTGGACTGACGACAGCCAAGTGTCATAATAAGATAGAAGCTTTGGGAAAGCTATGGAAGACCTGGGCTCTAGTGGGTCAGGGAAGGAGCCGTTCCCAATCTGCCAGTCAGAAAAAAAGTGACAGCATCATAGGAAGTGGTAAGATGGCTGTTCCAAAGGTGCACACAACATAGTTCTAGAAGCTAAAACCTGACACAGAGAAATAAATGTTAAGAAGAGTTGACAAATGTCAGTTTTTAAGAAATAGACAAAACAAAACTAGCATAAATAATATAAAGGCGACTTTAATAGATCTAACATGTCAATATATGATCATCAAGGACATAAAGGAAACAATAATGTGATACAGAGCAGATATTTATGAAACTCAAGTAAATAAAATTGATAAAACGAAATAGGAACAAGTGGAATTGAATGTGTCATTTTAGCAATCTTGGAAATAAAAATATAACGATGAAAAACCAACCAACTAATGAAAGAGGTTAGTTCTGGGTAAGATATAATCAAAAAGAAAACTAGTGAATTTAGAGATAGTCCTGTGGAACATACAGAACACCGCACAGAGATATAAAAAGATGCAATGAGAGAAAGCAGGTAGGCAGAGACTAGGTGAATGTGCCAGTGTATGTGTTTTGGAATTCAAAACAGAATTTTGTGAATTATATTAGAAATGGGTAAAAAGCAGTAAGCTTAAAAGTCATGCAAAATTCTTAACAATAAGAAAACAAAATCAGAGAGATTTTACTGAAACCTCAGAATACCAAGAACAAAGATTAAAAGCTATAAGAGTGAATGGACTATCTTGAAAAGGAATTAAAATTATGGCGTGTTTTCAGCTATAATAGATGTCAGACACTAGATCTTCAGACTCATAAGGGAAGGCAACCTTCAACTTAGAACTTCATTTTCAGCTGAAATATCATTTCATGGTGAAGATAAATAGAGGTATTTTCAAAAGCAAAGAAGCCATAAATGGATTAGGAGAATATTTCAATAACTGAACACAGAAGAATAAGGAAAGAAATACATATAGCATAAGATGGTAAATTAAATTAACTAGTATAAATTTTTAGTTATACCTATATATTATGTGGTTTTTAAAATGATGTAACTAAAATTCTAGACAAAGGGCTGAGTAGTTAAGAGCAGTTAAGAGCACTTGCTGTTCTTGTAGAAGACCTGAGTTCAATCCCCAGGGCCCTTATGGGGTCCTACAACAATCTGTAATAACAATCCCAGAGGATCTGTTGCACTCTTCTGACATTTGTGGGCAGTGCATGTATGTGATGCAAAGACATACACATAAAATAAATGAAAATAAAAGAAAATTCTAGATAGAATACAAAAGTAACATTTGGGAAGCTTATAAGACAGTAGCTAAAGGTTTGAGGTATAGAAAGATTAAACAGCTCTAGAATTTGAAAAAACAGTTATAATGAAATATGTGTGGTGAAAATGTAAGTTTAGCTACTAAAAAGAAAACAGAAATATATTATATGACTTCTAAACTAGAGGTAAAGGGGGGACTTTCTACCCAATCACTGGAAAGAATAAGCAAAAGCACAAAATAATATGATAAAAATAAGCTGAAATATATTAGTGTATATGTATATATATATATGTATATATGTATGTATGTATATATATGTGTGTATGTGTATGTGTGTGTGTGCATATACATATATATACACACACACGTATATATATGTATATATATGTGTATATATACACACACATGTATATGTGTAAATATATATGTATATGTGTGTTTGTATACACACACACACACACACACACATACATACAGAATGGTATATGAAGTATGGGTACAATTAATACAATGTTTTTTAAAAAAAGAAACTTGGTGGATTATTTTCAGATAGATGATGGTAATTTCCTTAAACATGCATGAAAATGATGAATAACCATATCAGAGGGAAGGAAGGGTAGAAGACTATAGGAATAGAAAAAGGAGATGACATTAACTGTCTATTGTATTTCTTTTCAAGTTTATGTGGTAAATGTGATGAGAGGTTAATATTTCATGAACCTGGGTAATGAGTTCACAGCTGTAGTTTTGTAGGCATTATAACACTAAAATAAGTGTGTGTGTGTGTGGGTGGGTGGGTGTGGGTGTGTGTGCCCACAGGCACACGCGTGCATTTACCAAATCTAACGTAATTCAGTTTTCCAAATGTAGATATTTTAAAGGAATTTTTTTCACTTTAAATATGTAAACTCTTAAAGAAATAGAAGAATTTTGAAAGATAGTCAGTCATACAAAGAACAGTATTTTATAAAAAGTGATTAACCCAGAAAGGCTGTTCTTTTTAAAAGTTGAGATAAACTACACTTATGCATGATGTTGTTGCTGCAAGTATCTGCAGCTTCAGCTTCCTGTCCTCACGATAAAATAGATTTCCTATTACAGTGTTAGCAAAACTTCTTTCTTTCTTCCTTTCCTCCTTTTTCTCTTTTTTTCTTTTCTTCTCCCCTCACCCCCAGACAAGGTCTCCCTGTGTAACCCTGGCTGTACTGTAACTCACTCTGTAGACCAGGCTGGCCTTGAACTCACAGAGATCTGCCTGCCTCTGCCTCCTGAGTGCTGGGATTAAAGGTGTGCGCCACCACTGCCTGGCTCTATCAGACTGTCAAAGAAGAGTTAATGCCAATACTCTTCAAATTGTTCCACAAAATTGAAGCAGAAGAAACACCACCCAATTCATTTTATGAGGCCACATTTAACCTGATATCCAAACCACATAAAGACTCAACAAAGAAAGAGAATTATAGTTCAATTTACCTTATGAGCATAGATGCAAAAATACTCACTGATATACTTACAAACTAAATCCAAAACTCATCAAAAAGATCATCCACCTTGAACAAGGATACTTCACTCCAGAGATGCAGAGATAGTTAAACAAACATACAGTCAGTGTAATTCACCATATAAACAAACTGAAAGAAAAGAAAACTACATGTTCATCTTATTAGATGCACAAAAGGCTTTTGCCAAAATCTAACATCCCTTCATGATAAAAGTCTTGGAGAGACAAAGGATACAAGGGACATACCTAAACATAATAAAGGCACTTTACAGCAAGCCTATAGCCAACGGCAAATTAAATGGAGAGAAACTCAAAGCAATTCCACCAAAATTAGGATCAAGGCAAGGTTGTCCACTCTCTTCATAGGTATTGAATATAGTTCGTAAAGTCTTAGCTAAAGTAATAAGACAAAGAAGGAGATCAAAGGGATAAAAATTGGAAAGAAAGGGGTCAAAGTATATTTAGTTGCTGATGATATCATAGCACACATGAGTGACCCCCCAAAAATCCACCTGGAAACTCCTATATCTGATAAATACTTTCAGCAAAGTAGCTAGACACAAAATTAATTCACAAAAAAAGTTGCCTTTTGTTTGGGCCTTATAGTTGGGCGAGGGGCCTGTGGTCCAAACTCAAACCAAGCTCTAGCTTAGAGACCTGTCTTGTGCCTCTAGTTCTGCATAACGGTGGCTAAGCATAGCCTATTCTGGTGGTGACTCTGCCTAGTTACTGCCACATATGAAAATCTTACTGGCTCTCCCCCCTCACTCCACTTTACCTCACACCCTATGTCACCTCTCCTCATCTCCTAGACCCTCCCATTTACCCTCAGCCTATAAAAAGGCAGCTTGTAATAATAAAAGCGAGTACCTGCTTTGACAGTTCTCCTGGCTCATGTGTGTCTTTTCTCCCGGTGGGGGAGTGGTCGGGCCGTCGATACTCACCATCCCGCTTGGCCCCAAAGGGGGACAGGCTGGTCCCGTTCCCCCTCAATGACTCGTTCTGTCAGAACGCCCGACAGCCTTTCTATACAAATGACAGATAGACTGAGCAAGAAATCAGGAAATTAACACCTTTCAAAAAAGCCTTAAATAATATATATTTAAAAAAGAAACCTTGGAGTAACTCTAGCCAAGCAAGTGAAAGACTTGTCTGCCAAAAACTTTCAAGTCATTGAAGAAAGAAATTGAAGAAGATATCAGAAGATGAAAGATTTCCTATGGTCATGTACTGATAGTATTAATACAGCAGAAATGGCCCATGCTACAAAAGCAATCTACTGAGTCAATGCAGTCTCCAGCAAAATTCCAACACAATCAGTCACGGATCTTGAAAAAGTTAATTTACAGCTTTATATGGAAAAACAAACAAACTCCAGGGTAGTTAAAAGAATCCTAAATATGAACTGCTGGAATATCACACCCCGAATTTTAAGTTGTACTACAAAAGTATAGTTTAAAAAAAACCAGCATGATATTGGCACAAAAACAGACACATGAATCAATGGAATTCAACTGAAGACCCAGACATAAATCCATATACCTGCAGATACCCAGTTTTTGATAAAGAAGCCAGAAACACACACTAAAAACAAAAAAAAAGACAGCACCTTCGACAAATGATGCTGGTCAAGCTGATTGGCTTAATGTAGAACAATCCAAATAAATCCACTCTTATCACCCTCACAAAAAGCAACTCCAAGTGGATCAAAGGTCTCAACACTGAACCTGATAGAAGAGAAAGTGGGGAATAGCCTTGAATCCACTGGCACAACACAACACCATTATCATAGGAACTAAGATCAACAATTAATAAATGGGACTTATGAAGCTAAGAATTTTTTCTGCATAGCACAGGACACTGTCATTAGAAAAATGTGGCAGCCTACAAAATGGGTAATGCCCACAGACAAAATGATTACATTCACATTGCATTTACTTGCTTCTCTTTAAATTTATTGTTACATGTTCATCCCAAATTATCATTGATTAAAAACCATTTCTAGCTACGAGTATTGACCAAAAATGTATTTTGTTGATCAAAATAAATATAACGAATGAAACAAAACAGGAGAGATTATAATTCAAGGAAACATTATCCTATATCTGGCCTGTCCTGACATTCAGTGATTGGGGGGGGCGGTATTTGAAACCCAAAGAAATGTGTAAAGGATGACATAAATGAACAATTATATACCCATTACCCAGATTCTTTGAGCAATACTTTTTGTTTTTAGTATATAGCATCTTATTTGGAGACAAAATGGGATAAAATAAACTTTTCCTGCTCTTTCAAATTGTTTATTTTATTTTTTAAAGAATATATGAGTGCTGCATCTACATCATTCCTGATATTCTCTCACCCTTCACCTCCTCCCATGTCTCCCCCTTTCTCCCCAATATTATGACTTTGTCTTCTTTGTCTATTACTGTGTGTATATGTACACACAAATATACACACATGAATATACAACCTACTGAATCCATTTAACATTGTTTTTGTGTACATGTGTCTGAAATTGGCCACTTGAGATTGGACAGTATCTGTAGGAATAGTCCATAGAGAAAATGAATTCTCCCTTTCACAGCAGACACTGACCACCTCCAGCTCTTCATTTTTGACTGACACCGTATGGAATTCTCTCCATCCATGTTGTCATGTCAACTGGTGTTGTCATTATGTTGGTCTTGTTCAGGCAACCATATTGTCAAGAGTTCATGAATATATTTTTCCTGCCATGTCTAGGGAGCACTATCTAGCACCAGGCATCTTGGTTCTCTGGCTTCAACAGTGTTTCCATGCTCTCAATATTTTGGGGCAGGAGAGGTGGCTCAGTGGTTAAGGGCACGCACTTCTCTTGCAAAGGATTCAAGTTTAGCTTCAAATACCCATGCATGTCACATTGGCTCAAAGTCACCTGTAACCACAGCTCCAGGGGATTCAACACCTCCTGGTCTGCATGGATGCTGCACACACATTATACATATCAAATACACACACACACACACACACACACACACACAATTAAAATTTTTAAATAAAAATAATATATTTGGCAGAGTGGATAAAACAATGTGTTTTCTAAAATAAATCCCTTTAAAAAACAATGACATACATACACAATGTAAAAGAATAAAAATATATAAAGCATTATGTTTTAAATATCTTAGTGTCAGGTAAAGCAATACATTTGGAGGTGAGATTTTTCATTGCTAGAGATTGAAACCTCAACTTTGGACACGATAGGAAATCATTCTATCAATGATAATTATTCCCACTCAATATCAGGTAAATATACTTCAGAGCAAAGATTTGTACAGGCAACAAAACAGATATGTTACATTCTCACAAGCAGATCAGTTCCCAAGAAGACAGAAGTGTATGCATTAACTATGTATGCGCCCATCAACAGAGTTTCAAAATGCATGGAGAAAAAAATTTATAGAGCTGAAAGAAAAATAGAAAATTCACAATTAAGACCAATACTTCACTCTCATCAATGAGTATAACTACTAGACAAAAAAATCAGATAAGAGAGAGAACTGAACAGTACCATCAAACAACAGGGTCAAACGGATGACCATTTATCAACAGTAGAATATATATTCTTAATAAGCATCGATGGGACATTCATCAAGACAGATTAGATTCAGGCTCATAAAACTGATCTGCAAATATTTCAAATAGCAGAAATCATTTACTGTATGGAATCAAAGGAGAAGATCGTTAACAGAAAGACAGTAAGAAAATCTCTAATGGGAATTGGGCAATCCATGGGCCTAAGAAACAAAGTTTCAAATCAAATTTTAAAATGTTTAGAATCAAGTTAAAATGGAACCATAGAATCAACATTTGTGGCATGCAACTAAAATAATGCCAAAAGAGAAATTTATAGCACTTCATACTAGCTATAAAGAATGGTCCAATATCATTAAGCTGAGCTCTCACCTCCAAAAGCAAGAAAAGGAAGCTAAAACAAAAGCATAGAGATGAATAACAACAATGCAAAACAAGAAGAGAAATAATTGAAAACAGAAATATACACACATGTGCATACAAATACACACACACACACACACACACACACACACACACACACACTAGTGAAATGAAAAGCTGATTCCGAAGGAAAAGAAAAACCAATAAAAATGGCTAAGTCCTTAGCAGAAGCAACATATATGAAATAATATCATGGATGAAAGATGTAACACTGTATATCACACTGCCATTAAAACGAATAATAAAGGAACACAATGAACAACTTTGTGTTCATCAGTATGACAACTTGATTGAATGGGCCAATTTCTTAAAGCTAAGATGTCACAATCAAGATGAAATAGGGAAGTAGAACCCTGCTACAGCCACTGAAGGGGTAGGATTTGTAATTGAAACCTCCAAAAGAAAGGCCCAGGCACAGATAGAGAATTTTACTATTGAAATATGGATAATAATTTTAGCTAATTTCTCCAGTAAAATTGAAGAGGAAGCAACAGTTTCCAACTTGTTTCATTTAAAAAAAGTCAGCCCAGTATTAATTAATGAAATTAGATACAAAAACCATCAGCAAAATATTACCAAATCAAGCAAAAAACAAAAACTACACAGCCATGGTTATATGCCACGATCAAGTGGATCTGTGCAAAGATGACATTGAAAAACCAACCGATGCTATCCATCACACTAACAAGCCAAAAAAGCAAATGCATGTACCAGTGGAAACATCTGAATACTTCACATTTTCCTTGATTAAAACTTCTGAGTACATTAAAAATGAAGGGCAGCTACCATGTTCAAGAGCATTTACAGTCGATCCACAGTTAACATCATACTTACTGGAGAAAAGCTGACTATCTACTCTCCTCCTGGGGCTGCCATAAAGTAAGGATGTTCATTCTCAGCACTCACGGTCACCAGAGCATGGAGCATTCTAGCTAGTGCAACAGGCAAGAAAAAAAATGCATGAAAGATCAGAAAGAAATACAGTTTCCTCATTTGCATATGGTGTGACTGTGTGAGCAGAAAATCCCAACAAGTCTGCAAACAATAGCATATACTAATAAGCTAGGCAAGGTTTCAGGGTAGAAGTTCAATGCATTTTATATACTAATAACAGGTAAAATGAGAATTTAAATAGAATATCATGTATAATAACTCCAAAGTGGCTCTAAATACAGGTGTGTACTTTAGAAAACATTTACAATATCTATATATGGTAAGAAATACCTAAGAAGTATATACCTGAAAAACATCTACAGGCTATATATGTTGAAAATTACAAAATGTTGATAAAAATCAATCAAAAGAGACATAATAAATGAAGAGACATTTCCATAAGTGGATTAAAAGAAACAGCATAGTAAAGGTCCATTTGCTCTTACCAAATTAGTAGATAAGGTAGGGTTGATTTTGAAAGGATGTCTCTTATAGCTCAGGCTGACCTCCAACTTGCTGTATAGTCAAGAATGACTTTGAACCTCTGATGCACCTGCCTCACCTCCTAAGTGCTAAGATTACAGATGTGCATCAGCACACCTGATTTAGGCAATTCTGGGGACTTGAAACTAAAGCTCTGAACATGCTAAGCAAGTACTCTACTGACTGAGCTACATTCACATACCCTACTATATAGCTTTAAAAAAGTTTCCACCCAAATCCTAGCAAGATAGTTTGTAGACGTAGATAAACTTATTCTAGAATGTATATAGATAGGCACCATCCCCAAAGTAGCCACAACAATCTTAAGGAATAATGATGAAATGGTGACATAGAAGGAATCTTTCTACCCAATATTAAGGATTTTCTTTTTTTATTGTTTAGGAATTTCATACATGTATATGATGCATTTTAAACAAATCTACCTCTGATACACCTCCCAGTTCCTCCCTTATTCCAGACACCACTTTTTATTCTCCGTATCATGTGTTCTTTTCTTTTTTATACCTACTCAGTACACTTAGCCCTGGCAGTGTGTGCATGGGCGTAAGACCATCTACTGGAGCACTGGTAAGCTCTCAGGGGCCACACACCTAAAGAAAACTAACTCTACCCCCTTGCTAGTTTCCCGACTTCTCTTTGTACTCCATTTTAAACACACATATCCAAAGATTCAGAGGTAGCATCCGCATATGAGAAATAACATGTTTTTTGGGGGTCTAGGTTACCTCAGTATAATTGTTTCACAGTTCCATCCATTTTAATGCAAATTTTATAATTTCATTTTTCTTTACAATGGATAAAATTCTATTGAGTGTGTGAATCACATTTTAATTATCCATTCATCAGCTGATGGACATTGAGGCTGTTACCATTCCCTATCTATTGTCAACAGAACAGCAATGAACATGGGTGAGCAGGTATCTCTGTAGTAGGATATAGAGAGACTCCTTTAGGATTCTGGGTAAAGAAAGTGTGATTGTTCTATTTCTACCTTTTTGAGGTGCCTCCACAGTGGCTTCCATGGTGACTGCAACAGTTTGAACTCCAGCCAATAGTGAATAAGTATTCCCTTTTTCCTCAAATCCACACCAGCATTTGTTGTCACTTAAAAAAAAAAAATCTTAAGCCATTCTGACTGGGGTAAGATGAAATCTCAATGTAGTTTTAATTTGCATTTCCCAATGGGAAAGGATATTGAACATATTTTTTTTTCCCCTCAGCCATTTGTATTGCTTCTTTGGAGACCTTTGTTTAGTTCCATGTCTCAATTTTTAATTGAGTTGCTTGTTTTCTTGGTGCTTAGATTTTTTTCTTTGTTTTTATGTTTGCCTAATAATATTTTTTTTTCTATTCTCCATTCTCTATGCTGCCTCTTCACTCAAATGGTGTCCTTTACTATATGGGTGCTTTTTAGTTGCATGTGGCATTATTTGATAATTGTCGTTGTTAATGCCTACACTACCAGGTTCCAATTGAGAAAAGCCGTTCCCGTGCGGATTAGTTGAAGTTTACTCCTTGCCTTCTTCTTTGTCAGATTCAGGGTATCAAATCTCCTATTGAGGTTCTTGATCCATTTGGGTTTGAGTTTTGTGCAGGAGGGAAGAGAAGGATCAAGTTTCAGTCTTTTACATGTAGCCACCCGGTTTCCCCAGCACCGTTTTTGTTTAGAAGTTTTCTTTTATCCAATTCTATCAATAATCAAGTGGCTGTATGAGCATGGGCTTCTACCTGGGTCCTTAGTTTAATTTCATTGATCAATAAATCTGTTTTTTTATGACAGTACCAGGTGGTATATTTCATTATGTCATATAGTATTACTGTAGTTCTGTACTATAACTCAAAATCAGGGATGGTGATGCCTCTAACAGTGATTTTTATTGTTCAGGATTGTTTTGATTATCCTGGGTCTTCTGTGTTTCAGGTGAATTTTGAGATTAGTTTCTTCAATTTATGGGAAGAATTTTTGGAATTTTCATAGAGATTGTGTTGAATCTGTAGATTGCTTTTAATAGGATGGCTATTTTTACAATATAAAACCTACCAATCCATGAGCACACGAGGTGTTTTTATCTTCTGGTACCTTCTTTTTCTTTTCTCAGTGCCATAAAGGTATATATATTATATCACTTTCCTTTATCTTTCCTCCCTTCAGTCCCTCCAAGAATCCCTTCTTGAATCCCTACCATATCTCCGACTCTCGAGTTGGTAACTTCTTTTCCTTTGCTTAATTGTTACATATGTATATGTGTATGTATGCAAATATATGAACAAATAAGTACAAATATAGTCTGTTGAGTTCATCTTGTTGTTCGTGTGAATATGGTTTCAAGGCTGACCAGTCTGTACCAGACAACCTTATTGCTTGTCTTAAGGGCTCAACTCTGGGAGAGGCTAATTCTCATTCTTCCAATGGTCAATGGCTGCTTATAGTTCTTTGTCTAGGGATAAGACTTCACAAAAATTTTCCCCCTTCCATGTCAACGTACACATTGATATTGTTTTTGTTCTAGTCTTGTTTATGCAGCCATTTGTAGGAGAGATTGTTTCATAGAAGACTCCCTAGTATCCTGGCTCTTGCAATCTTTCTGATCCCTCTTCAGTGATGTTCCCTGAGTAATATATGCAGGAGCTGTGATGTAGATGTATCCACTGGGCTGGGCTCCTCATGATCCATTGTGTCTGCATTGTGTCCAGTTGTAATTTTATGTGATAGTCTCCATTTGCTGTGAAAAGAGGCTGCTTTGATGAAGGGTGATATCTGCACTTATCTGTAGGTATACTGATGGGATTTATAACATAGTAAAGAATTATGCTGGTCTAGCAAAATGGCAATAATGGATTATTTTCTAAGGTTGTGACCTCACTAGCCCCAGGAAGCTGGCTAGGTTTCTAGTACCAGGCATGATCTCCCTCCTGTTGAGTGGCCCTTAAGTTTATTTGTACAAGTCTTTCACTTCCTTGGTTAGATTTATTCCAAGATCTTTTTTTTTTTTTAGATCATTGTGAATAGGATTGTTTCCATTCTTTCTCAGTATGTTTGTTCTTGATATATAGAAAGGCTACTGACTTTTATGTGTTAATTTTGTATCTCACTACTTTGCTGAACATGCTTATTAGCTTTTGGAGATTTCTGGTGGAGTTTAGAGTCTTTTATGCACAGAATCACATACTCTGCAAATAAGAATACTTTGTATCCCTCCTTTCCACCTCCTTTATCTCCTTCACCTGACTTACTACTCTAAGACTTGAAGCACTGTACTGAACATTAAAAAGAATAGACATATATATATATATCTTGTTTCTGATTTTCACAGAAATGCTTCCAGCTTTTCTCTATTTAGCATGATGTTGGAGGATTATTATTTTTAAGTATAAAATAAATATTTCCTTAGCATGGGAAAGAAATCATATTATTAATATTATAGGGTTTGAAATATAACAAATACAAAAAAATTAGTCAAACATTTATATTAACTTCTTGACACACGTCCATAAAATGTTCCCCTGTAGTTTTTAATTGCCTTCCTTTTGAGAATTGTTTTATTATATTTTCTACAGTGAGACATGAAAGACAAATTGTTAGAAAAACAGACACAGATCAAAGAAACAGAATAGAAATCCCAGAAATAGATGCGCAGAAATGTGTCCAACTATATTTTGAATATTGTGTTAATAGAGAATAAATAAATAACTTTTTCAACAAATCATACTATAAAAATTATACTATAAACAAAAAAGGAGAAAAGAAAAAGGAAAGAGAGAACAACTTTCACCTAAACCTCACACCTTATGAAAAAAGTTACCTGAAAATCTCTGGTGAAGGACTGGAAATACAGCTCTGTTTCAGAATATTTGCCTAGCATGCAGAAGGCTCTGGCTCTCTTTCCATCAGGTGTGTAAACAAAACGTGACACATCTGCACCACTGAATACTATTCAGGAGTAAAAGATAGTGAACTGCTGATACGTGCAACAGTGTGAAGGGAATTTGACAAAACAGAGCAGAAAAAACAAGTAATTTCTCATCCTCTCCTATAGAGCCTAAATTTGATTTTTTTTTTTGATTTGGGCATTAATTAGGAATGTCTTCAGAGTATCTTTCGAAGCTAGGAGGGGCTCATGAGAGAGGAGAGAAGAGGTCTTAAAGTGGCAAGGGGAAAATATAGCCTATGTGCTATGATGTAGAGGGGAGAATACTGAGGCAGAAAAGTTTAAGTGAGGAGGGTGGTGGGGAGAGGGAAGAGAGGAGCAGTGAGAGAGTGAGGGCTAACCAAAACTAAGAAAGTAGGAAAGAGCCAAACGCAAACCTACTCCTTTGTAATCTAATTTTAATAGGTATACATATTTCAAGCTAGGTGGTGGTGGCTGTGCGTGTCTTTAATCCCAGGTAGAGGCAGGTGGATCTCTGTGAGTTCAAGGCCAGCCTGGTTAAAAGAGTGAGTTCCAGCACAGCCAGAGCTACAACAGAGAAACCCTGCCTCAAAAAAGCTGGGGAAAAAATTATAAACATTTGAAAGGAATTTGAATAGAGGTACCCTGCACGGGTGGACAATGCTGCTACCAGAGTCTATAGTTTATTAACTAAAAACCCTAGTTCTAGGCCTTGGACAATTTCTTATGAGTTCTTGGCCAAGGAGACCCCAGGGCTCCCCTCCCTCCAAACAATGTAATCTAATTTTACCATGCCTGGTTCCCCACCAGAACTAGACAAGAAAACTCTATTGCTGAAGACAACGCAGACTTTGACATAGAGAAGTCAGGTTTGAACTGAGGTGGGAGCTTCCTCCCTGTTGGCTGGGTTTTATGGCACTGGAAGATACTCTGAATGCAGCAAGGGAAGAAAAGACATCAGCAGTCTTACCCAGCATGGGTGCAATAGTGGAATGACAGGTATGGTCGTAATCAACTGCTCTTGGATTAGATTTGAGGCTTATTCCACAAGAGGGAATGTCATGCCTGATAATGTAAATTCCTGCTAAAATCCAATGGCTATGGAGGGCATAGGCTTTTGGGGGGGGTGTGGTTTTGCTAAATGGGCATGTTGTCAAACTGTCATCTAACTGTTTATACACATAGGATAGTTCTGCTTTCAACCTGGTGAGTGAAGTTTCTTTCTGCAGTGGACAGGTTCATGCAGAGACTCATAGCTGATCAAAGTACTGAATAAGTAATTGTTGAGTGTTAAGCCCTAGGGATACCTAATACTATTCCACCTCACTCTCACAAGACTCAGGGATCATCATAGAAGAAAGGACAGAAAGAACATAAGAACCGGACAATGGGGAAGAGTGCCATGAAATACTGTCTTTTCGTCATGCACTTTTGAACTCACAGTAGCTGTGGTTGCCTGCACCAGATCTGAACAAGAGCTAGCTTGTCCATGTTCTCACATGGGTTGAAGAGAGGCTCCCAAGGCCCTTCCTCAGCTGAGGAAGTTAATCTCTTGGCAGTTAATCTCTTCTGGGGAAGGGCAGTCATTTTTTACCTTCAGTGATGTAGCCACTGGTAAGTTTCCCGTGATCCAATAAATAATTCCACAGCCAAGCTTAGGCACATTCGAGCAATCCCAATTAAACTTGGTGGATTGTTTTTTTTAAAAGACAGGAAAGAAAGAAGATGTGCTTTGGGGGAAGAGTGGTCTAGAGGCAATGGGAAGATGTTAAGAGATGGTAACTATTATCAAAATACATTATAAAATGCATGAAACCATGCGATTCATGAGGATTATGTACTGCGTGAGTTACACATATGGCATGTTTTTTTAAAAAATAGTTTTATAAGAAGAGAGCATATTAGAGGTTATCAGCATTTTAAGCACAGGGCAACGTAAGGAAGGACAGAGATGGAGATGACAAACGAGCAGTCCTTTTTTTCAAAAGTGCTGATGGAACTGTTCTGTATCTTGATTGTGACAGTGGTCAGGGGAATGCATGTGATGAGGCGACGACATGGAACTAAATAAAGACAAATGACTATGCTAAAACTGGGAAAATGCAATGATGGTAGATTCTATCGTGCCAGTATTTTGCTTGGGACAGTTTTACCAGCTGTATGCATTGGAGGAAAATGGGGAAGTGGTTCAGAATATCTCTCTGTATAGTTTCTTACAAGTGTATGTGAATCTACAGTGTTGTTAAGACAAATTGAACATTAGAAATCAAATCTTTGCCTTCACCATGTCTCCTTTAACCACTTAGCTAATTACTAAACATTTACCAGCAGGCAGACTTATTTCTTTGGTGTCTGGTCTTTGAATTAATAAAGTTCATCAAGGTTTCTTGGCTGAGTTGAAGCAGTAGAGAAGACTGCGGTATTGGAAGAGTAACTTTACTTCACTTGGCCTCAGTTTTCCTCATCAATAAAATGGGGAGCTGGCACTAGAGGGAAAGAAAGTGAAGATTTATTTTTAAAATATTTTTTTTCCTGGATATTTTTCCTTCTTCTTTCAGAAGGCCCAATGTGCTGTGTGATGTGCTGTAAGTTGAATGTAGCTTGTCTCCCTGCATTTTGTGAACTAGAAGTTTATTCTCCAGTACAGTGGTGCTGAGATGGTATACTTTTTAAAAGGTGGGGACAAACAGAACGTTGCTGAGTCACTGGAAGCACTAAGCTTTGAAGGGGTTAATGTTGCACTCGTGAGACCTCTGGTTAGTTTTCCTGAGAACGGGTTGTTAAAACAGAGAGATCTGCTCCTATTTGCTCCTGTCCTGCAGTGTGAGCCCTTCCACATATATTCCTATGTATGGGATGCCATCTACTATGAAGTTTTCACCAAAGCCATGCAGAAGTCTGTCTTGGAACTCCAAAACTATGAGTTTAGAAAAGCATCTTTTGTTTGTAAACACCCAGCACCAGGTATTTTGTTATAGCAAACAGAAAACGGGAGTGCGCACTACGAGTGTCTGTGTTATAAATGAGAAAATAGAACACGTGCCTACACATAACAATAGGGGTTGAATTCCAAAGTCCGGGTTCTTTTTATCACTGCCTGTTATGTAGAACTCTAGCTACTACTTGAACCTAATATAGGGCCAGCTCTATGAGAGAACGAAATGAATGAGAAAGATGAATACGGCAGGGATCTGCTCTACTTTTTTCTAAGTGGAAACAGCTGGAAATGATTCAGCCCAACCGTACCAAGCAAATGTGGTTGTTCCATGAGTCATAGACATTAATAGGCTGATCCCTCTACACACTGAAGACCTACCAGTGACAATCTGCTCATTTCCCCTTGTTTGGGAATTCCTTTTGGCTATTGTGGTATAAAGGCAAGACAGCCTGAAAGGCTGAGACCACTACCGTTAGGGGGAAGGAAAGAGTGGGTTCAACAGCTGTGAGCTATGGAAACAGAGCATGAACCCTGGATGATGATGCTCCAGGTTTTAATGTTGGTCCAGGGGCCAGGTCTGACTCGTGGTTAAAAGGTTTTTCTTTGGGTTGGAAACTACATTGCTTAAGTTTC
This sequence comes from Cricetomys ansorgei, assembly GCA_026225945.1. Lineage (NCBI taxonomy): Eukaryota > Metazoa > Chordata > Mammalia > Rodentia > Nesomyidae > Cricetomys > Cricetomys ansorgei. The sequence continues at coordinate 4,051,832 of JAMJFZ010000736.1, forward strand.
TGCCATCTGACCCAGGACAATCATCTGTGCATTTCCCTTAGAAGCTCTACAGCACAGCTACTGTAAAAGATCAGACGCAAGACAGTGGGTAGACCCTGTGATAGGAATCAGTAGATGGGGACTTTACCCAGCCCTGAAACTTCCTATAAGAGTTTGTATGAGCCTTCTCTCCCTCTCAGATTCAACACCCTCAGCTATAGAATGGGGGAGTTGGACTTGAGGTCTCTAAGACTATTCTAAACTTTGTCAGCCCTCATAGTTAAGGTTACCTGTAAGACCTGCATGTAGGGACTGCCCAAATCTATCATAACTCACAACCACCGGAAGAGAAACCTTAGTTGCACTAATCTTTCTTGCAAGGCTGTTTACTACCTAACAAAATGTACTTAGTAGCAAATCTGTGGCTGTGATATTAAGTGTAGTCTACAAACCCAGATACATACATACATACATATATATATATATATATATATATATATATATATATATATATGAAAAATAGGACAGAGGTGGGCAGCCCAGAGCTTAAAGAAGGAGAGTTGTGCAGAGGGTCAGCAAGCCCTGCATTCACAGCAGCAACTCATAAATAAGGGCACCATTCCTTATTTACGTGCCTCCTCTGCCTTGCCTGGGTTTTGCGTGGTCCCCGCTTCTTGTTAGCTTTTCAGCTGCACACCAGGCCCCAGCTGGCAGTGGCTAATTGCAATCAGCAGGTGAGAAATGTAGGTTCTCCGAAAAGGAATTATCTCCAGAGCTGGGAACCATTCTGGGAAATGTAACAGACCTGGGAAGAGAGGGGGAGATGTTTAAAACCTGAACTTCTGTGAAAAGCATTAATTGAAAAAGACAGCACCGCGCACCAGGAACCCATGACTCGCTCGCCTGAAAATATAATGAAGCAACTAAGTGTGGAAGGAAAGACGAGGGAGAATTTCCATTTCTGCACAAGTGGCTCCTGCCTCTGTGCAAGAGCCCCTGCCTGCCCTCTTTTTCCAGAGGGCCCAGAGAGCACAAAGGTTTACTTTCCGAGTTTTATCTTTTACCTTTGTATTTTTCTTCATGAGCAAAATCACTTCAATGAGCTAAGGGTTTTCTTTATCTTTAAAAGAGAGACTTCATCCAATCTACTGTGAAACAGAATGTCTTGAGGGATACAGTTCAAAACTATTTCACTGTCTCTTGGGGGGGTCTCTCAGCATCCAACTATTCTCTGGGCCAAGTGACAAGGAAGGGGTGGGACGTGGGTGCAGCCACATATCCTAAAAGGCTCTTGGATTCCTTAAAGAAGCAAGAAAGGAGCCCATGATCAAAGGCCTGACTGGAGGTACCCCTACTCCTTGGCCCCGACTGGGGACAACAGGAAGAGGCCCTGGGTGGCCTTCTTGGAGGCCTCACCACCCGGCCCTGTAGAGGCTCATTCTTGATACCTACAGAATTGGCTTCTCTCTGTGTTGGATCAAGAGAGGGCATGGAAAGTCTACCCGAGGAGTGATTTGAGTATCGTTTTTCTCGATGTGTCCCCCTGTGGGGAGTGTTGTGCAGCATGCATGTTGATTCCAAGAAACTTGTCTACTCTCTGGGGTTTAAGACTAGTCGTGGCAGCTAGCATTGCACATATCTGTGCAGTGCCCTGAAGATCATGTAAGGGAGTCACACTACAAGAGGTAGGGAGACTGGGCCAGCAACAGAGAAACTGTGTGATTCAGACAGGACCCAGAATACTTGCAGATGATCTTATTCTCGTCTATAAAAGGAGGGGTTACATACCGTGACCCTTCCTTCTTTCCCTCGCTTCAACCTCTCGGATCCCATAAAAGGCAATTGATTAGATGTGGCTTCAAATACAAAAGATTCACTACTCAAAACACATGTTTCCTGTTTTTTGGTTCCTTTTTTTTTTTTTTTTTTGGTTGTTTTCCTTTCCTTTTGGTGGTTTATAGGACAAAGGAGCGGGAGACATTAGAATTTGGAGCTCATCTCAAAATGACCCTCGGTCCCTGGTGGAAAGTCACACTGAGAACAGAGGCTCTGATGAAGCCAGAGAATCTTTGTCCACCTGCAAGCACCTCCCCCCACCCTGTTCCCTGAACTCCCAAGCACCACATGAGCAAAAGGAATGTCAGAAGAGAGATGAAAGCCTCAGGGGGAGGAGATGAAGAGCCTGAAGACCTTCAGCCTGGGAGCCAAACCCTAAGCTGTGTGATCAAAAGACAAATGGGCATTCCCACCATGTCATTCCAATCTGCTGAGCCGAGTGAACAAATGCTTCCTCTTCATAAACAAGCCTACCTGAAGAAGATAAAGCAAGTCAGACCCTGAAATCTCACACAGTTTGGAGCAGATCCCTTCGGAGAACTCCTACAGCAAGCAGCTTATCCTTTCTCACATCTTTCCAAAACAATCCGTTCAAGTCTGAAGATAAACTACAGAGACACCCTAGCTCTTCATGCTGGCTTCCCCAGTCTGACCCAGGCTAGGTTTACAATAAGAGGTGGTTCTGAATTCAAAGCTGCTGAGACAAGTTTAGAGAGGCCAGTGGATCAAGAAGGTGAGCAGAGGGAAGATGTTGCCTGAAGCCTTTCAAGAAATATGAGGTTCTTTCCAGGTGCTGGTGACACACACCTTTAATTCCAGGACTCGAGAGGCAGAGACAGGCATATCTCTGTGAGTTCGAGGCCAGCCTGGTCTACAGAGTGAGTTCCAGGACAGCCAGAGTTACAACACAGAAACCCTGTCTCGAAAAGAAAAATGAAGAGAAAAAAAAAGAGAGAGAAATAAATATGGGATTCTGTAATGCCAAGATGCACAGCTCCAGGGAGCATAATTCACATTGAAATCATCAGATCTGTATTCCAGGAGATATCATACAGCAGGGGATACAAGGCTAATGGTACTCTAGGGAATGACAGCAAAGTTCTCAACTAAGTGCCCGTTATGAGCCACTATTTGGACATAAGAGTACAGACAAAAAATAATCTCCAGTGAAGTTCTGTTCTCAGTGCTCAGTTATACAATTAATAAGACAACCTCAGAGCAAGAGATATGGAGGAGGTTTAGATGGTAGTGTATACACAGTAGGATGGTCAGAAAAGTCCTCATTGATTTGAAATGACTTTTGAGCAATGACAGGAAGGAGTGAAACAAAGAGCCCTTCTAGCAGGTTCCCTGGAGCAAGAGAAACCCAGGTAGGAAAGGACATCGCATGCAAACATCCCGGAGGGTGAGATATGTTTGGTACAACCAAAGTGCACCCTGGGAGCTAGTAGAGCTGAATAGGAATAACAACACCAGCGTCTCCAAAGGTCCTGAGTTCAGTGAGAATCACAGAGCACCATAGCAGGTGCCCCTACTGTATCATCAGCCTATTCTGCTGTGGCCTCCTCCACTAATAATGGACTGTCTCTCCAGTAACTAACACATCGCTCATGCAATAGTCTTAAGAAGCAGCAAGGGGCATTGTCCCATCGCTCTGCTTCCAAGGACCTGCATTTCAAGGCACTGGTAGTGGATTGACTGTTCTGAAGCTCTTCAGACTTAGTATCTGAGACCACAATATTCCCTACAAGACCCTCTGCCATCATGCTATCAGTGGAGTTTCCAATGCTGCATCTTGTTGTTGTAGGCAACTAAGGAAAGAGAGAGAATCACTTGGTTATCTCCCAACTATACCCTGAGCCACACTGCAGAGATAGTTACCTTTTCTCTTCCCTAGCTCTTCTTATGCTCTATTCAGAGTAGTTAAATAATTCAATATTACCACCACCACCTCCACCACCACCACCTTTTCTCACATAGAAAGCAGACATGCCAAGTACCTGGAATGGATTCATCATCTGATATGTGTACTCAAAGACCCTGGCTTAGAGTTTCAGTAGGACTTCACCTTCCAGATGGTTCCAGAAAACTCTAATATCATTCTGAGGAACTGAATGGGAGCATCATAACCTGTAAAAATGGGTCACTGCAAAATATACTCTTGCAGACTCTGCTTCTAGGTACCCTGGGTAGGAGAGAAGAACAAAAGAACGCACAAAATAGCGAAGAGATGGTAATGTAGGTGTGTGTGTGGCGGGGGGGTCGAGTTGTGTAGAAAGAAAACAAAGACTCATTTAAGACCAAAGAAGTAAAGTGGAAAAAGAAAACAATTGGTAGAGACCGTTTAATCATGGCCTTAGTTTATTTGCCGAGGAAGGAAAGCTGAATTGTGGGATCTGTTGCCAACATATGGAAAGAAACCAAGGAAAGAAAATGCCAGAAGGGATACCTTCATTCAGGGTACTTCTTGGTAAGAAAGAATAGTCATTTACGGTAAGATAGAGTTGACACGAGACCAAATGAGAGTAAGGTAGCCAGAGGCAATACACAGCTCCGCTGGAGCAAGATAGTTCAAACCGTAACCAAAAGTATCCCAGGTACGCAGGCAAATCAGCAGGAAATGCAGGCATATCTCCGAGGCTCCTTACCATGGAGATTACAGGACAGGATATTGGTGATTTAAAAGTGGTAGATGCAACTGAATGTGAATTTCCTTAGTGTTTAAAATGTCAAAAATTGAAGTTTAGAAAATCAATTCTAACTAAGTAACCCATGTCATTCTTGTTGAATTCTCATGCTGTCAATGGTTTTATGTAAACAGGATTCTAGTTTCCTGTTGTTCTCCTTGGGGGCTATAGTGATCCAAATTAGAATTAAGTCTGTAAGAATTGTGTCTAGCATATAGCTTCTTAAAGTTTTTCTGTCAAGGGCTACTTATTAAATACATTAGATTTTGTGAGCTTGCTGTACATTATTTGTTGCAACTTCCAAGCACTGCCATTTTAGCATGAAAACAAGAGTAGGAAAAAAAGAACAGGAGAGGTACCATGTTCCAATAAAACTTTATTTTCCAAATAGATACAATCTGTATATGGTGACCACTAAATCTAGCAGCTTCCTGGAAAGTTCAGTTTTCATATGTCCAATACATTGGTAAAATGGGTGTTTAAATTATGCATTGCTTACAAACTTTGCATGTTCTGACACAGAGGAGGAAGAAAATAAAGGAAAACCGAAAAAAGAAATCAAAGTCCCCCTCCCCTGCTTAAGCCTGGGAAGAATGCAGAAAAGAACAAGAAGGATTTAAAGGAGGAATACATTCTGTAAAGGACACACACACACACACACACACACACACACCACGAGACAGAATAGAGAATAGAGACAGAGTAGAGAATAAGGAGACCAAAAATCAAGAGACTCAGACTCTAGGACACTCTCTGCCTTCACCATCATTGCCTCAAAATAATACTGTCTCCAGCTTCTTCTCCTTCCTCAAAAAGCAGAGCTTGGACAAAGAGCACTATCCTTCTTTCATTCTGCCCAACCCCAATCTCACAATATCCAGAGCCAAACAGGAAACAAAGACCCAGCAGGCTGCAGCAGAGCTGCAGTGGGAGTGAGCAGAAATGGGGTTTTTTGCCACCCCCCCAAAGGAAGGTGTCTCTTTGCAAGGACAGATCCCTATCTTCTTCCTACATCATATTATGCTGAAGACATATCTGAACTTGCGCTTAAATAAACAATTTAATCAGCTGCCTAAAGTTTCCTTTTATCACCCAATCTCCCAGCTAGACTGAATAATTATTTTCCATCTTCTAACCACTGGACTGTTAAGTATCAGCTGAAGCAAACAGAATATCAGGCACTGTTGAATGCCACAGTGGCTGGGTTTTTAAAGGGTCCTGCAACTAAACACAGCTCTCAGAATGATTGTGCTGTAGGGAAGTGCTTTGTAGTGTTGGCGAGAAGAAGGATTTTTCACCTAACACGATTGCTGTTTCCTTCTAGCTAGTAACAAAGAAAACAAGTATACTGGTCAGACATTGCAAGTTTGAGTGAGGGAGAATCTTGCTAGACTCCATATGATGATAAGCCTATTAGAACTCTCTCAGCCTTATTTTTCCATCTATACAATGGAGCTGGAAATGTTCACTCTGCATGGATGCTCTGGAGAACAAAGCAGATCATGAATGGCATGTCCAACACAGCTCTCTGTGAAGTGCCCACTCTCTAAACAGGAACTACCTTGTTATTATCCAGGACTGCTCAAATTTAATTCTTGTACAAGCCAAGTTATTTTAGTTGGTGATGATATGATTCTGTACAATTACTGTAAGTTAATTTTTAAAGATTTCATTCTGCTTTTTCTCAATCTTCCCCTGGTATGTATCTCTGACAAAGGCACTCCCTTGCAATATACTTATGGCTGGTGTAGACATTATTAACATTCCTGAAGAGGAAGTATGGACCCCACCCCTTGGCTTTCGTCCTACCTCTGAGACTGTGCAAAATTAAGGAAGTAGATAGGAGTCAGGATTACTGGGGACTGTAAAATCTTCTGGGTAATCAGACATCCCATCCACTGAGTCACGAGTTTCTTTTGGCAGGTGTAGAATGGAAACGCCCTTCCTGTCACTGTTGCCCTTCCCAAATCTCCTCCCTCTTTTGGCCTTCTCAAAGACTAACAACGTCCTCCACACAAAACCCAGCCGTGTGGTTGAGGAGAAAGAGAATGACCTCCCTCCCAACATAGGGTTGTTGGGTTCTGACGCTCATTGCTTGCCATAGCTGTTTTGAGTCCAGAATTGCTCACTGAAAATCCTGCAGATGTCTTCTGGATGTCCTCTTTGAACTCAGTTTTGTCCCTGCTCCATTCCAGCTTCCACACGTGGCCAGTAGACATATTCTAAAGATCCAGATATCCTTCTAACACCTCCCTGTTTAAGAACTGTGGCACATAGAACAAACTTTAAGCACCTCAGCGAGTTTTAGAAGTCTTGTTCTGGGCTTGGATGCCTCCACCACCAGACTTTCTGCTCTTGCTCTCTCTATTTTTCCTGCTGCCATCTGATTGTCCAGCTTCTGCTTAACCTTTACAAGCCTGGTCAAACGCCACCCATCTCTGACATGGGCAATACCAAAGATCTCTTTGTCTCTATTCCTGCATAAGTCATATCTACTTCTGTACTTTGCTCACACAGGCATGTTTGCTGTTGGTTTGACTTTCTGCTTGTCTATCATCTCAATAAGGACGTGAGCTATAACTTAATCATTTTGGATTTTCGGTTACATATTACCTAGCATGAGGGCGTAGGTCCACAGCAGACTTTGGTAAGTAGAGTAGGAATGAATTGAGAGAATGAGTCCTACGGGATTGGTGGGGAGGGAAGGCTAATGCAGACAAGACACAGGAAATCCAGAGGTGCCATCAAAGGACTCCACTAGCATTTGTTTATGGATGCATTTTAATGTTAGTTGGGCATACCTTTGGAGAAGTAGGTAAACTTTCCCACTACCACCCTCTAAACCATCAAATCAATAACTATTATTCAAAAAGCTTCTGAGGCCCTTGCCTTGACAGCTTTCTACCTTGCATCATGTACATGTGCCTTATCAATGATTTATTTGTATGCGTAGAGCCAAGAGGTTCCTCACTTATGATACAAGAATTTTCTGGGGATCCATGGTAACAGCCTCTTGGACATTTGCTGTTTCCTGACCCTGACGCCAAAGAACAAGTTCCTTGCTTCTTGGCAAGGAACATAAGACTTTCCACCCATTGGTTCTTTCCAGTGACATCCAATGTCACCACTACTCTAGCAGGTCAAACTCTGTGTGCTGCTTTGCTTTTCTGAAATACTGTTCTTGGCATGTTTTCCCCTCCCCTCCATTGAGCAAGTTTCCAATCATTCTTCAATGTCCTGATCAGCTATTGCCTGCAGGGAGACATCTTCCCTGTCAACATCCTTCCTTTTTGTTTTATCTTGAAAATGAGATTTCCCCACAGGCTCACGTACTGAATCCTTGGGACCCAGCTAGTCATATGATTTTTGGGGAGGTTTTGGGAAACTCTAGGACATTGGGCACTGGGTACATACTTTTGAAGGTTATGTGTGGTCCAAGTCCCTTCTCTTTTCACTGTTATCCTGTCCATCATGAGGTGAACAGCATCTGCCTCACATTCCCGCTAGCACGATGATGTCCCACTGCTCCACAGGCTCAGAAATGATGGAGACAAGGGCTGTGAACTGAAACCACTCAAACCGTGAGCTAAAATAAGCCCTTCCTTTCTTTAAGCTGTTCGCTCAAGTATGTTGGTCACAGCAATGATAAAAGTGACTGACTCGTCCTCCAACAAATGCTGTATGCTTCTGTGGGGGATTTCCCCCACTTGCCCCCTTCTTTTTAAATTCTGTTTCATTTTAGTTTTAGATACCAGGTACAGCTAACTGAATTGATCACAAGTATAGTAAGGCCTTTCTTACCTGCAAGCAATGGGTTTCAAGCCTTCAGTGGGTACCAAAAAGAATAGCTAGTACCAAACTCTCTATAGGTTGTTTTATGCTATATACACATACACGTTTTTGCTTGTAAATTAGTAACTATTATTACTACTACTTATTATTACTACTTACTACTATTATTTACTATTACTACTACTACTGCTATTACTATTGCTATTGCTATTACTATTACTATTACTATTACTATTACTATTACTATTACTATTACTATTACTATTACTATTAGAAATCAACAACAGTAATAATTGAATGGAACAGCCCCAATGATGTATTATAGTAAATGATGTGTGAATGTGGCCTCTCAATATCTTTTCCCCAAAATATCTTATGGTAATAAAATCACACTTCTTTTGTGATACTATGAGATAGTTCAGTGTCTACATTAGGAGATGAAGGAAGCAAATGACAGAGGCACTGTGTTGTGCTATACTTCCATTGACTCTGGGTACCTGAATGGTGCAAAGTGAACCAAACAAGGGAGCATTACTGAACTGGTTTCTGATACACTGTCATCATTTGTCCCTGCACAGTCTGTAAGTACTAGGAAAACAGCTGTCCTATCCCAACAGGGCTTTCAGAATAGCCCACCACCTTGTCCTGCTGCTACCTCTGTCTTTATCTCCACATTTAAGAAAATGTATCACTTTAAATCATATGTTCACTCTTCCATTTCTTTTCATGTAATTTTACTATAACTAGACATAGTCCTTTAAAATACACAAATATTTTAGCTTTGTTATTTCTACCTTTAACAAAAAGAACATGTAATGTATTACATGTATGTAAGCTTTCGGGTTCTTGTTTGTTTTAGATTTAATGTTGCTAAAATTTAATCATATATTTACATATAATTTTTCAGTCACTTAAACTACTATATACTTTTTTCAATTTCCATTTCTACTACCCTTTTATGGACATTTGACTTGGGATAAGGTGGCCATATTTAATGGATATATAAGAATGCTTATTCAGATTTGGATTTTGGATATATGATGAATCCTTTATGCAATTTTAATATAGTACTTATTAATATATTAAAAACAGTGATTTACTCTATCAGGAATTCAGTTTTAACTGTGCATTCTATATTTTGTCTGAGAACACTAGGTTGAAAATGAAACTTTTATGAACATTTCTGTACATAACTCTTACTGGATATGTCAGGGTTTCTTTTAGATATATGTGTAGGCGTTTTTATATGCCCAATTTTGGGTGTTAACATCAAAGTACCTTCTTAAATGGCTGTGCTCAAGAACTCTTGAAACAATCTTCTATTTTGAGAAAACAAAAAGGGGCCAGGGAGTGGCACAGAGTCGGTGGTATGTAGGGAAATAGATACAGAACTGTGTCTCTATAGTGAGTGCGCACTCTGTCTGCTTTGAAGGCAGAGACTGAAGCGTTCCTCTTGAACCTCAGTCCCAGTTAGAAGCATTTAGGATGCTTTCATATGCACTCTCTACATTGGGAGCCACAGGGGATGTCGCTCATGTCCATGGAGGTTACAGTGGGCTGTGGACCTCTAGCCTGGAGTCACCTAGGAGCAAGTATAGTAGTCAAATAAGCCTAGACTGAAGCCTTGTTGATCCTGAATTTCAAGAGTAAGGTTGGAGAAGAGATGCTCAAGTATGATTTGTAAGTCAAAAATGGCTGTTGGGAAGACACACAACAGCCCTTTTTGGGTGGGTGGGGGATAAGGAAGCCAACTTGGGTCCTAGCCTGTAGCATCAGGGGATCCTAGCAGAAAGCAAATATGGGTTGTGCTTATTATTTTTATATGTTGTTTTTGACAACTTGGCACAGGCTAGAGTCATCTGGAAAGAAGACACCTCAGTTGAGAAAAATGCTTCCATCAAATTGGCTTGTGAGGCATTCTCTTGATTGTTTGATGTGAGAGGGAGGGCTCAGGCCACTGTGGGTGGTGCCACCCCTGAACCGTATCAGAGTTGTATCAGAAAGTAGGTTGAGTAAGCCGTGGGAATCAAGGCAATAAGCACTGTCCCTCAGGGGTCTCCGCTTCAGTTCCTGTCTCTAGGTACCTGCCTTGAGTTTCCTCGCTGGCTTCCCTCAATGATGGACTGCAATCAGGATGTATAAGTTGCTTGTGGTCACGGTGTTTATCACAGAAACAGAAAGCAAGCTAGGACAGGAGTGTTCCTCTAGGATCAGAAGAGCTGACAGCAGTCTTACACTACCATCCTTTATGGAGACAAGTTAGGCAGAGGTCAAGAGAGTGGCAGAAGATCAATCTCTTGCCATGGGCATCTCTGAACAGCCTCAGGAGGGAAAGAGTTAGCTTTATTCCTCTTCCACAAACATGGAACAATGCCAGCTGGGACTCTGGCTTTAATCATCTAAGAAGCAGACTCAGAAAGGGCAATGTCATCACCCTGTCAAGTTGGGACAGTCTGCTTCCTGGCCTCTCCCAGCTTCAACGTGGCTTCAGCCAAAAGGCAGCTAACAAATGGAGGAAAAGAGGACCAAAGAGAGGCCTTCTCTCAGCCTTCCCAATGTAGCTTTTCAATGTAAAAGATCTCGGCAGGGAAGATTAAATACCAAACCAGACTTTTAGTTTTAACTCTTCGTGTGTTTAATGAGATACTCTAGTTACTCAGTTACGATTTAAAGTGACTATGGCAACATGTTACCTAACAATGAGTAGAATGATGTGTGTTCAGTTTGCATTCTGGTCTGAGGGAAGATTATCCTCCTAGAAGAAAGTCAAACAAGTAAGTCCTGCTTTGTTCTCATAGGTTAGACTTCTCTGCATATTTGCTGCACAGGCATGCCCTAATTTACATACATTCACCTTATGCCTATATCTAACCACATCTGAGAGGTGATACTGGCAATTCCAAGTACCCAAGGGGCCAAAGGATCTCCTTACCTCCCAGTAGTACCCCCCTTCCCTCTCATCTGGAGACCTCCCTGTATTTAGTTTATTATTGTTCTCAGTTTGTGAATTCTTCTTACACAGATCCCAGAGTTTGGGCCCTCACTATATAAGAAAATCAGGTGGTAAAGGAAATGAGTATTTAGACTGGCAGGTGACAGATAGGATAAAAGAAGGCCAAATAAGATGTGATTGTCCTGATGACAAGGAGACTATCTTTGATGAGAGTTTAGAAATGCAAATGTACTAAATAAAAGACAACTGATACCAGCTTTCAGTCTTGTCCATTCCAAGCTTTATCTACAGTGGTGAAGATAAAATGGGTATGCCTGATAAATGTGTAGAAACCAAAGTTATGAGAAAGCCTTAGTATGCCACCTAACAGAATCAAGACTCAGAGTCACAAGTAGATAGAGTGATTGAAAGAGTGAGGTAAAAAGCCACCAGAATAAGTGGAAACATCTGCAGTGAATTCAAATAGTTAATGGAATGAGTAAGAGAGATGTACCTCATTTTCAAAAGGCCCTTGAAGGGTTTCTTGACTTGATATGAGACAGAGAAAATGTCGTTGCCAATGTAGATGTTCAAAACCAAGCTTGGTCACACAGATCTAGAGAAAACCAAAGAATGGAAGACATGGACAAGAAGGAGAATGTCAGAGCCCAAGACCTAGAATGGCGAGATGCCTGAAAGGTTCAACACACAAGAAATAATTGAAGAGATGCAATATTTATATTTGGAAAATAAAGAAACAAGGAGTCAATAAGAATAGTTTTTAATTGAAGAACCACATTGTAAAAGAAAGGCTTGTTCTAGAGGGCAATACAAACTCCAGATAATACCTTAAGACAACTGATAAATCCTCAGAGTCTGAAAACCTTGAACATGGCTGCTTCATGGTGCAGTGGCCCAGAAAGCCAATTAAAGGACTAAAAATAAGTTTAAGAATAATCTCTGTGTGTTTTGTGTAGGTGCTGGCCTGTGCAAATCCTTTTTTTCCTCTGACTTACTACTATTTCTCCTCTGATTAATTGGGGACCGCCAGTCTGAGATGGGGAAATAACAAATTACAAAGTGAGGTTTTAGCTTGTACTATACATGACCTATACAAATACTAGCTGTATGTGAAACTAAATAAGTACAATAACCTGATGAAAGGCTTGGGAGGGGGCACTGATAGAGTGGAGGTGAGACAAGACCTAACTTAGTCGGTTACCACTGTGTTTGCAAGACTCATTTGGAAGCTACCATTCAAAGGACATTAATAATCAGTTTCAATAAGAGCAAACATCATTCATAAAGCATTAATAATAAGGAATCCCAAAGATTCTTGTCTCCTGAAATTAAAAACCAAATAGCTCATATCCTTTGGGGTCAGAAGCAGATGAACTGAGTTAAGGAAAAAAGGATTATAAGACTAGATCATAGCCAAGGTGATGGTGACACACACCTTTAATCCCAGCACTTGGGAGACAGAGGCAGGCAAATCTCTATTAGTTTGAGGCCAGCCTGGTTTACAAACTGAGTTCCAGGAGAGTCAGAGTTACAACAGAGAAACCTGGCTCATTCCCCCTCCCAAAAAATACTAGATCATACCTTAAAGGAGCCTAGATCAATGTATCCTCAAGATGCTTAATAGAAATGCAGACTCTCAAGTCCTTTCCCCAGACCTACTGAATCTGAATCTGTATTTGGACAAAAGCCTCAGGTGGTTTGTAGATGCACTCAAATTTTAGACACACTGCTAGATATTAGAGTTGACAAAAAAAATATGTCTCTGTTTCTGTCTTTGATTATCAATGGCCAAATATTACAATTTAAATATGGGATGCAAGACTAGTATGAAGAAATATATGGATACAATAGGAGAGGTTCTTTGGCATAAAGATTGTCCCATTTTTGGTTATAGAAAGACCAACAAGCACTATCCAAGTGATTCCACAGTGAACTGGAAAGTAAGATTTAACCTGAAATCAAATGAATCTGCATCTCAGAAATCTGACAAAATCTAAGAAGATAGGGAAGCAAGTTTGATCCTTGGAAAGAAAAGGCATTTCAATATTAGGAATAGAACTACCAGGATGGTGCCTTGGTGCAGTCGGGGCTGCTAGAGCAGACTACATTAGGCTGGGAAGTGCATGAAGACAGAGATTTATTTTGGATAGTTCTCAAGGTTGGGAAGGCCAGGACCCAGGGAATGCAATTAACAAGGATGTTCTTACTGTGCCATGTGAGTAAGAAGGCATTGTAGGCTGAGAGGTCGCATAAGAGAGAGTGGGAGGGGGCAAAAACCATCCTTTGATGAGGAACTCACTCATGCAATAAAAACATTAATTCATTCCTCTGTCAAGGGACAGAGAGAGCCCTTGAGACTTAAAGGTGCTTTCTCTCAGCACTGGTGCACTAGGAAATAGTTTCTGACCTGGGGACTTTGGTGGACACAGTCGAAGCACAGCAGATTAGGTTAAGACTAACACGTCACCATTCCTAGCCTGTGGATGTCCGCTCATTGTGCGAAATGGATGATTCTGTGCTCAGTGATGGCAGCATTTGGCAATGGTTTGCAAGGGTTGGCTTAGAGGCGTACTCCAGGAGAAACGGAACAGGTACCAGGATATGGCCTGCCGCGGAGCTGTGACAAATGAAGGGACTCTTAGGATCTTTAATGAAGCACCTTGAAACCATTTTGTTTCTGGTGCTCCGTTACTGTCATCCTTTGTTGCTTGAGAAACAACCCAAGAAATGAAGAAGAACACAGAAATGTCAAGATTTAAAATGCAGGATTTTGTGGCCTTGAGTGATCTGGAATATCTACTGTTTGAATCCGTGTCATCACAGGAAACAGTGAAGTGGCCTTTGAGCTGTTCCCAGTTTCAAGACCAAACCCAAATGTCTTCTGTACTAAGAACGCTCAAGACCATTTCTCACCTAAGAGCATCCTGCCACCCATAATCCAAGAATGGGCTGTTTGCTGAGCGATGCTGAAAGAGTTAAGCTTCTTAATTCCGCACGGTTCACCTCTGTGAATAGGAACAACTGATATGCCAGGCCACGTCCAAGTTCATGAAGCACAGATTGTGAAAACTTGTCAGCAAAGCCAGAGAAGAGTTCCTGTTTGCATGATATTTCCTTCCCACTCTGCTACTCTGATAGATTTAAAAAATAAAACTATTTTTGCCCTTTACAAAGGAAGCAAGTGTAAATGAGTGCTGAGGGGTTATGGCCTTTGCTTGATGGAGACACTAGCAGACCTGACTTGTGGGGATGAATGCCTGAAACAAGGTCTGGATTAGAGAGAAAGAGGCAGGAGCCACAGAGGGGGGCAGACATCCACTCTACATCCTTCTTTGAATCCCCTTCTGCATTATGTACTAACTAGAAAGTACCAGTTGACAGCTGTTAGCCACCGTCCCCACACCTTCCCACAAAAGAGTCACATTTATTGCTCACTTTTTGCTTGGCTCCATTCTGAGAAGGAATTTGCTGAAATAGTTTGTATTCCAGGGAGCAGGAAAAGCTCATCTTTGCCCCAAGACAGAGCATATCTCAGGCCGTCTCTCTCTATGCATTCAGCCAAATAAACCAGTGTTTGCTAAGCAGCAACCATGACTTGGTGCTGGGAAATGCTAAAAACAAGTGTGCAATAAATATCTCACCCTGCCTTCAAGGTCAGAATTTTGTTGGGCAAGGAAAGGAATAAGATACCCCAGTTTGAAGAAAGAAAAAAAAAAACCAATAGCGAAGCAATTGATAATGAGAATGCTCAGCTTACTGCATGCTCTGACATGAACTCTTCTGGGGTAAGGGTAGAATCATCTAAAGAATGGCAAGACCATCTGATTCCCAATATCAAGTGTACGGTATAAGATTATCCTCCCATCTCTGCCTTTTACCTTGTTGGATGGCTCCCCTTTTTATTCAAAGCTTCTAGGAGCGTTTATTTCCATAAAAAGATGGCTCAGTAGCTTCAAAATCAAATACATGACCACAAATAGCAGAGTAATAAGGCATGAGATGACCTTCACAGGGAATGAAACATGCAAAGTCGTTCAGTCTCTGCATCACAGTGGCTGACACCCCAACAGTTCTGATCTTCACATAGCTGGGCCCTTCTTAGAACCTTGCTGCTTCTTCTTCTCAGAGACACTTCAAGCCTGTCCTTTTTCCTCTGATCTCTCACCCAGCATCTACAGCCTAGACACTAAAGATACCTGTGCCTCTGAAACAAGCGAGGACTGAAATCATGGGACCTTTCCCCAGTGCCACCCTTTCCCACCTAGAGACTTAAATGCAGGACACCCACTCCTTCCTCCACTCCTTCTCTAATCCTCAGAAGATGAGTCAACCTTCTTGCTCAAGGCCAGTTTCTCCTCAGGTGTATGGGTCATCATCATCTTTCCTTTGTTACTATATCCTTCCTACTATTTTTTTTCTTAGCCTGAAGATGTGATAAATATGCCTCTAATTTAAAAAAAATCCAATTTAAAAACACACATCTGAACATCTTCTTCTTATGTCCTCTAGTCAGTACCTTTGCTCTCCTTCTCTGCACGCCCACCAGACTTTCAGAAGGTACCACCTATGCTGAGTATCTCCACTTCTTCAGTTCTGATTAGTCCTCAAAATGGCTCATGGTAAAAGAGGCTATCCTTACGATTACAACGACTTCTTCATTTCTAAACCCAACTTAAACCTTGTTTGCTCATCTACTATATTTGACACAGTTGCCTTTTCTCTACTTCCTAGAACTTCTTGATTTTCTCTCTCTCTCTCTCTTCTCTCTACTTCTTGAACTTCTTGATTCTCTCTCTCTCTCTCTCTCTCTCTCTCTCTCTCTCTCTCTCTCTCTCCCCTGCTGCCCTAGTTTTCCTCCTGCTTCACTCTCTCATACTAACCCCACTGGAGAACCAATTATTATCTGTTCCCCAAAGCTTCTGTAACACCCTATGCTGAGCGGGGTTCCACTAACTCTTTGGATCTCACAAAATCATATTTAAAAACTAACATTTTAGGTGTTTGCTTCCTCCCATTGAGCAACATGGTCCTAGACAGAAAGGTTATATTGGTTCATACTCCCAGTACCTTTTGCAGAGTTGATTGCCTTCAGGCATGTACTTAATTTCTTCAACTGCCTAGGAACAAGTGTCAACAGCAAACTAGGGTGACTATCAGCAATAATATATTCAGGATTTTATTTGCAAACACACATATTCTTTTTCTCAAAGGCCTGCGATCTAGAGGTGTGGTCAGATATTCAGACTGACCTATGGTGAGCAAAGCTGGCAATAGGGCTCTTGCTTTATTGGGGCAAATTCAAACACTATCAAGGTCTTCTGTAGTGTGCTTTTAGAAACCATTCAGTTTACCATTCTGTTAGGTCGTCTACTGAACTGGCCTTATGCTTGTTTATGAATGTGTTAGGTTTTCACTGAGCAAAATGTGATACTCAACTATGCCACTATTTCAACTCTTAGGCAGTTTTTTTTCCTACCATGAAAGCCCTTGACTAGAGGAGATTCTGTGTTTATACTCTTATCTTTTATGTATTTATAGCAATAGTTGTCCTCATCTAAGGCCAAGTTATATTCATTCCTTCTAGGCTTTTTATAAACAATTCTGGTATTCTGGAATCCTGTGAGCTTGGGCTACAATAACTAGTGTAGGAAAGTTGGTATACTGCCAGCATATGGAATCTCTCATCCAGTGTCTCTTATATTGATATAACATCAGTCTGTGCTGTGCATTTGACATCAAAATCTCCCTTTCTTTATCTTTGTTTATACTTTGTGTCTGCAACTTTGGGTGCTGTTTCTTAGCTGGAAAGTTTGTTTTGTGAAGTTGTAGTCCCTAGCAATGCTCTTGGGATATGTGTCTTTTCTCTCCCTTTATACTTGTCCTAGCCCCTACCCCAATGACAGTATTATAATCCCTTATGGAAGAACTACACATCAACCATCATGGAGAGCTTCTTTTCTCCCCTTCCATGTGTTCACAAAAGTGTTTTTTTAGCCCTCCTCTTCCTTTTATCCCCTGCAATAAACTGAGCTTCAGCTGGGCGGTAGTGGTGCATGCCTTTAAACTCAGCAGTTGAGGGAGGCAGAGGCAGGCAGATCTCCGAGGGTTTCAGGCCAGCCTGGTCTCCTGAGTGAATCTCAGGACAACCAGAGTTCCAGAGTTACAACAGAGAAACCCTGTCTAAAAAAAAAAAAAGAAAAGAAAAAGAGAGAGAGAGAGCGAGAAGAAAAGAGAAAGAAGAAGAGAAGAGAAGAGAAGAGAAGAGAAGAGAAGAGAAGAGAAGAGAAGAGACGAGAGAAGAGGAGAGAAGAGGAAAGAAGAGGAGAAGAGAAAAGGAAAAAAAAACCACTGGGCTTCAGGGATGGCCATAGATTTGTGCTTTCCCCTCAAATTTCCCCTCAAATTGACTTAGCAGTAGGTCAATATCACAAGGCACAGACTATGTTGGACCTATAAACAAAGTACCAGTTCACTGAAGATTTGAGACAATGTGCTATGGGTTCATGTGAGGTCACAGAGTATGGTAGAAAGCACTTGAATGGAACTTAGAAGATTTTATTGCTAATTTCACAGTAAGCCTCTGTATGAGCAATTCCATTCCATTGGCTTGATACCTTTGATTGTCTCAAGGTCTACTGGTAATTGTTTGGGTTCCTGGTACAAGAGGCTCCTCCAGGGGTATGAGAAACTAATTTATTTGTCACTTCAGTCTCTACCATTCTTTTAAGATAGCAAAAGTCACTCAATTTTCAGAAGATGCTAATGCCCAAGGATGCCACTTGCCGAAGTTGAGTAATAAGGGCTCACTCTGTCTCTGTTTTAATTGACCATAGTAGAACTTAGAAGGGCGACTGGTAAGAGCATGTTTGGCCAGGTCTCTAAGGCTCTTCAGATCTTGACTACATAGATACATTATGTGCACAGTATTTGAGGACTCCCTGATATTTGGGTACTTGGGACTATTAACCCCCCTTCAATTGGAGTTAGGCCCTTTGGAAGCAGTTCTATGGACATACTGACCTCCAAGTATTCCTATATTTTTTCCTGTGTCTTACAAGCAAAGAACACATCCAAGGCTTTTTATCAGTGTTCACAGGGAAAAACTTACCTGCACATCCCCTGTCTAGTACAGAGGTCAGGAAACTTGCTTTGTAAAAGGCTAGATAACACTATCATGAATATTTTCAGCTCTGGAGACCATATAGTTTGTGTCAGGACCACTCCACTTACAGTTGTAGGAAAAGCAAACAACACATGAACACACAAGAATGGCTGTATTTCAGCAAAACTTAATAAAGAGCAGGTCAGGAGCCAGATTTCACCAAGAACTATAGTTGGTTTATCCCTGGTCTAGCTCTACTTGTAACCAGCTGGAACTGTTTATCTGGCTCTTCCTTCAGGGCACCTGATTGATGAAAATGTCTTTGATACCTTTGTGGGATGTCCCTTTTGTTTATATAAGCTTGCATGGCCAGATCATTAACAGTGACATCCATGGGAAGATTAGGACACAATGTTCCAGAGGACAATTAAGGTCAGGGAGTATCGTGGCACCATATATCAACTGACATTTCATTTTGTGTGCCAACAAATATACTGCTGCTTTTAATCATAGTTTGCCAAGGGCATTCTCTCAGGAGGCAAGCTTTCAGAGGACTAGGGCATTCCAGTTCTTCTAAAACCAATTGCATTGTTGGTATGAATTTCAGCCGTGACATAAGTAGCTTCAGTTCCATATGGTCACCATATGTCCAAGTATACATGTGCTAATAGCCTATGTTAGAAGTAGAAAATGTTCCCACACTCAATCTCTGCTTCTTTCTGTTTAGGGTCTACCTTAGTGGCCCAGAACCTCAGATTTCTAAGGTTTCTGAAAAATATTATCAGAAATGGTTCAGAAAATAGAAGAGAAGGTGTAAGACAGAAATGAGGAAGCAGTACATGTTTTGGAGTTGGAGCTCAGCTACAGACTTTAGATTCTTCATATGAAGCACAGGAATGGCAATGCTGAGGCATAAACAGTATAAGGGTAGTTGGTAAAGGGCATTTGGGTGTTACTACTTCTTCATCAGATAACAAGTCTACACTCTCCCTTCTTTTGATTGTCATTGTTCAAAAGTGTTTCCTAACTGTCACACAATGAAGTTGGGAAACAGGCCTCCAGCTGAGGCATGACTACTCTCTGTCAGATGGTCTCAACACAAATGGTGATTCTCCTTCCAATGAAGGCAAATGGAGTCTTGTTTCCATCTGCAGCACTTGGTCAGGTTTGTTTAAGTGTCTTCATAAACACTATGTCATTTCTCTTCACAACAGCCCTTTAAAGAAAGACCAAAATGTATGACTGCATCTATTTTTCAGATAGGAAAACTGAGAGGAAAAATCCACTAAACAAGTAATCATCAACCATCCAGTGTTTTACTAAGGAACTAAAACCCTGGTTCCTTGAACCTAACCTAGGTCCACCAGGATATTACGAACCTTCCCATTCACAAAACAAAGACCTGGCAAAAGTACTTGAAACATAATTTAGAATGCTACATCTGACCCTTCCTGTAGTATGGGTTACACTGCTAATTGTTGGCATCATATCTAGCATGGTGGCTTTCTACTACTCCACTAAATATCCAAGGTAATTACAAAGGTTATTCTTGCTCACAGTTGAAATGTCCAGTCTTGTGATCAATTTCCCCTGTTGCTTTGAAGTCTGTAGCAAGGAAGCACTTTAATGTGAGTGTATGGCAGGAAAAAGCTGCTCATCCTATGGAGGACCGGAAGTGAGTACGAGAGAAGAAAATCAGGACCGCATAGTCCTCTTCAAAAGCACACTCCCAATGACCTAAAAGCTCTCAGCAGACCCTATTCCCTAGAGTTCGTACTACCTCCCAAAAAGTACCACTCAAGGACATGAGCCTTTGGGGGACACACAAGATTTAAATGATAGCACCCCTCTAAAATGTGAACCTTTGGGGAACAGTTAAAAATCCCTCCCAACACCAAAAAAAATAGCACCTAGAAACTCAGTTTAACCCAGAGGAGGCTGGAGGTTTTGGAGTGTGGAATCAGGCTATTATTTTGGCCCTTAACTCTAAAATAGATGCTTGGCTAATTTTTTTGCTTTTGAAGAGAGAAGATGGTAAAAGCAAGAGCCTAGCTTAGTTCTGTGCTTTTCTAAGCCTCTGGGTTTTTTTCCGCTAGAGCTGAGAGAATATGTACTAGGTTATAGAAGGCACCTTGACGGTAGGTTTCCACCTCTCACAAGGCTTTATGATGATGCGATGTCTCTCTACTTCTCAAACTCAAGTTGCATTAGTCTGAACTAGAAAAACAACACATCCTGTCTACTGGCCTAACTAAGTATGATGATAAGGAGCCAACAACTTCCCGAAAGGATTGAGGTCTGCACAGCCCACTGATGTCTCATCAACCAGCATGCACCAAGTTAGGTCAGATGATGTTACATTTTAACATGTAGGAGTGACTCTCTTACTTAGAACATAACTACAAGAGGTCACAGACACTAAGAACTAATGTTCTATAGACAGATGATAGACTGACAGACAGACAGACATGTGATAGATAGATAGATAGATGATAGATAGATAGACAGAAATCAGCTCCTATTACCCTATTTTTAATTATTAAATATTTAATTTAGAGGTAAGAAATAATTCACATAGCTTAAATGAAAACCATTACACAGCACATAAATGGAAAGACTCCTCCCCATCCTGTCTACAGTAGGTAACATTCTATCATATTTAAGATATCACCAATTTGCAATTCCACATTATTCTACATACCGCAAAGAGAGAAAAATAATATGGATAATTATATTTCTAAAGTTCCATATAATGGAAGATAATCCCATGTCACATCTATTAAAATTTGAAAAATGTATGGCATAGAATCCTCCCTAATTTCTTTACACACAGATAAATAAATATGAGTACAGATGTCAATTTTACTCCCTTAAAATGTCAAAAAGAACATAATTGTCTGTTTGTTGCTTCTATCATTTTAAAGTATCTTTCCATATCAGTACATGGAGATCTCCCTCATTTATTTTTATAAAGACTGAAAAATATACTGTAATTTATTTAGCTAAGCTTCGCTTGGGTTATTCTCAATCTTAGGCTATTTCTAATCCTGCTGTAATGAATAACATCATGTGAACATTATTTCATAAGATGACAACTATTTCTAGAGATAAAGTCCTAAAATTAAATATCTGGGCAAAATAAAACAAACACTTGCAATTTTGATGAATATGGGCAAATTTTCTACCCTGGGGTGCCATATCAAATACGTATTCCCACAGTATTTACAAATCTGATAGGTAAAATAGATGACATTTTTGGCACATTTAGTTTACATCTCTCGTGTTATAAATGCAATTGCACGCCCTTTTCTAAACTTTTAGAGCCATTTGTATATTTTCTATAAATGATTCTTTTATGGCATTCTTCCATTTGTATATTAGGTCATTGTTCCTTACTGGTGACTGTTCTTCTCTAATAAACTTTTTAAGATTTCATGTTTTAGCATTTAAATATTGGATCAAATTTTGATTTTTTTTCTATTTCACGATACGATGACTACATTCATTTCTGTTTTATCCAGATGGCTAATCAGTTGTCTCAACATGTTTACTAATCAGTCTATAATTTCCTATACTAGTTTGAGACGCTACCTTCAAAGCAAAATTCCTATACTTACTGTGCTCCATTCCATTTGATTCCTAAATCTTCTCATTTAATAGCCACAGTTATGACTAAAACTCTTTGTCCCTTTCCAATTCATATATGGAAAACCCTACCCCCCCCCCAGTGTGATGGGGTAATAAGAGGTAGGGCCTTTGGTAGGTTGATTCAGCTTAGATGAGGTCTTAAGAGTTGAATCCTCAGAAAAGGGTCTAGAATGAGTAAATAAGAGATATTAGAGCTTCCTCTCTCGTTGAGACCACAAAGAAGTCATGCTACAAGCAGATGGCAGCTGTCTACAGGCCAAGCAGAGGATCCTGTTAGAAAACTGAATCTTGACCTTGGATATCTTGCCTTCCAGAACTGTAAGAAATAAACTTCTGTTAAGTCACTCAGCCCACAGCATTCTATTATAAGAGCCAGAGCTAACACAGGCATCTACCTATATTTTTAAGAAAGATATCATATAAGATATGCAGACTAGAGTTACTCTTGAGGACCAAGTACCCTTTAAGTCCCATCTATAAACACACCTTTGACACAATACATTCTGTTTCACAGACTGTACTTTCCAAGGGCTATTTAACTCAATGAAGGCCTACGGGGAATACTCAGTGACATGATATGGTTGTTGTTTGACAGAATACTAATTCTGATTTTGAGAGCTGCTATTTCTTTGTTGTATAAAGTTGAGTTAAGGATACTTGCTCTAGACTTCTTATTTGTGTAAGGCCCTTATAGAGCAAGATCTTATAGGGGAACAACAATGGCTCTCAGTAACAACGACCACTGCTCAAATACCCCAGGGACTCACCAGCTTTCCTTCTGCAGACCAAACCCTTACTTCTCTACCCAAATTGTCTTTCACATATCATTTTCTCTCCATTGCCTCTTAAAATTCAGAATTTCCTCTCTCACCTTTACCTGCTGCCTGAGGTTGGATACATGTTTTTACATTATTCTCATAATAACTTGTCAATTTTCAGGCTCCCCTCTCACTCTTTTCACTACCAGAACTGTAGTCCTGTAGCAATATGCTTCTCTGTCACTCAGCGTGGAAAATAAGGAGGCACTTTCATACATGCAAACCCTGCCAAACTTCAGCAAAGGAAACCACTGTCATGGCAAGTGCCAAACTGACAGTGGAACCCTGAGTGTCTGAGTTTAGGTGTTTTATTGATTCACAACTCCTCAGGTGTTCTACTGATAGCACTTGCAGATCACGAGCAATCAAACATCCCCCACATAAATCCAACATGTGCAGATAATATGCCAAGGCCTAGGCAGCCCCTCACCTAACAGTACACAAAACAATCATTTTAAACATAACTAAAAATTAACTTCTGCAACATGGTCCAAACCAACACCTCCTCTCTGAATATCTCCCCTACCTAAGGAAGCTTCCTGATCTAATCTGACCTCCATGTGTCTGATGCTTTCATGTGTGGTCTCCATGTGGATGCTTTCAAAGCAGAGTCTGCTCATGTGACTGTGTTTCTCTAAAACCTTTCTAAGACCTTTCCTTGTTCAAGATAATGACTAACATATTTTACATGACTATAGGGTTCTGTTTGATCTTGTCCTTAACAAGCTATCTACTCTCCTCTTACACTGTACCTCACTCTTCACTTACTTTGCTTCAGCCTCATAGAATCTTTTCTGCTACAAAAACATGGTTTGCAAATTGGTCTCTCTACTTTGAATATGCCTCATTTTGTTTGTGCTTTTAAACCTATTCAGCTTTCTGATCTCAGTTAAACTGCCACTTCCAGTGCTTCTAGTTTTTACTGTCCTAATGCCACATCCTTTCCTTTATGGTACTTATATCAATGTGTGATTATGTATTAATTTGTACTAATATTTGATTAATATCTGATTCCTATAAACACCATATGAGTAGGTCCCATGTAGTTTTGGTTTATAATTTTCTGTCAGTTTCTAGCAAGGTATCCAATCTAGTGCAAATTAAGATGCCACAAAATATTGAGTTTTTAAAATCAATATTTATTTCCACTAAAACATCTTAAATTGCCATTGAAAAGCTACTTATTCATCACTGTCTTTGGCATTCCATATGCACATAGCAGAAAGCATGTGAGGGGAAAAATATCGGGATCAGAGTTCATCTGTTGAAAACGATGCTGGCAGCTTCCTTCTGCATGTGTTCCGCAGTCTACATAGAAGCCAGGAACCAGAAACTCTAGCTGAATGTTTTGTGTTCACATAGGATTCACATAACAGGACATGTGCTTTGCCAAATATTTTCAACAAGTTGGGTACTTTGGTTTAAATACCAGGAGACTCAAAGTTATCCCCAGTTCCAGCCTCTCCTCCTTATTACCTTTTCCTCAAAACTACCATTTGGTATAGTGTCATAGAATTTCTAAGATGTTTAACCAACCATCTAGTGTGTGTGTGTGGCTTATTTTTGTGTTGTAGTCATATGTGTCCACATATGCAGAGACCAAAGGAGGTGATTGGGTGTCACTGCTGTGTATTAGTTACTTTTCTATTGCTGTGATAAAACACCATGACCAAGGCAGCTTATAAAAGAAGAGAGCTTAATTTGGCTTGTAGTTCCAGAGGTTTAGAGTTTTTGATGGTGGAGCGAGGGCAGAGAGGTAGGCAGATGGAGCAGCAGCTGAGAGCTCACATCTTCATCCACAGGTAGGAAGCAGGCAGCAAACTCCCGCTGGCTTGAGTATTTTTGAAATCTCAAAGCCTACTCCAGTGACATACTTCCAGTAGCAAGGCTTCACCTCCTTATACTCCCCAAACAGCCACCAACTAGAGACCAAGTATTCAGACACGTGAGCCTATGGCAGTAATTCTCATCCACACTACCACATGCTACCAATCTCTACCTTATTCCTTTAAGACAGAGCCTCTCACTGAACCTGGAACTAGGTTTGCTGATAGAAAGTCCAACTGATTCCCCCATCTTTGCCCACCCCCAATTACAGATGCACGCAGCCACTCTGGTGTTGGTGGTGTAGATTCCGGTTCTCGTGCTTGCATGTCAGGCGTTCTTACACATTGAGCTATCTCTCCAGCTCCAGACACACAACCATGTCTTAAGTACTAAGATCCTTGATCCGCTAGAAACAGTAAACTTAAGGAAAAGCTATGTAGGTTATCATATTCAACATATGGAAATTTTGGGCCCAGGATAAATCAGGGTTTGATGAGTCTATTTAGTAGAATGTAGATGGTATGACAGAGCATAACTTCCATTTAAAGCATGAAAATCCTCCATCCTTTGGTTTCTTTGGACACTTAGCTCTGGGTGATCCAGCTGCCATGTTTTGAGGACAGTCGAATACAAGTACAGAATGGCATCCACATTGCGAAGAACTTAACCCCTGGCCAATAGTGAGCACCAACTTACCAACCATGTGACTATATCATAATGGAGAACTACAACCACAGCTGACATGCAAGTGAAACCTCAGATGAGAATCCAAATCACAGAACACCAAACTGGGCCACTCCTTAATCCCCAGCCTACAGAACCATGGAGGATGATTAGTAATAATCAGCATTACTGTAAGCCATTAAGCTTTAGAGTCATTGCTTATATAATCAAAGATATGCCATAAGGTCCATATCAGGAGCCTGGTAGGTAGACTGCATTTTTAATGTTCTGGTTACATAATTTTCCATCCTTTCTTTGTATGCCTTTTTATCTGTCAATTCCTGTGAAACAGTCTACTTAGAAAGGACCTTAAGACACTTCATCTGGGCTTTCAGGATAATATTTGCATGTTTCTGTTTGGTCTGTGCACAGGCAATAGAGCATAGTGGTCAGTGATATCAATAGAACTGAAGCTAGAGCCATAGTGCTTCAGTTCCAACTCCTTCGCTGCCATTTGCTTCTTATACAACCTTGGGCAGGCACTCTAACCTCCTATATGTTAACTTTCTCCTTTCCGGAACAGAGAATCATCTTCCTTTCTTCGGGAACTGGCTTCCAGCTCTCAGCAGTAGGCTTGGCACATGAAAAGGACTTCAATGTAATTTTTTTCATACTATAGTTTTGATTATGTTTTATTGATTATATATTTTCATATTTCATTCCCTCTCCAGACCAAATTTCTTCATCGGAGCATTTTCACATCATCTAGCCCTGTCACTTCAGACATCAGCACCTCCCAGAACACACTCAGAAGACCAACATGGGTTTGTCTTTGTAGAGCTGCCTCCAAAGATGTGTAGGCAATTTGTAGTCAAGCTACTTGAGTCACAAGAAAACAGAGCAGAGATTGTCTAAAGAAGGGGCCAATGAAAATAGAAGGCAGATCCAGGAAGTGGGGCAGAAGGCAAAGCAGGAGGTTGTTCTGATGTCCAGAGAGTGGAACAGCTCTGGCCAGGTTGTCCAGATCATAGCAGAAGAGCATCTACTGCTTGCAGGAAGTGCCACCTCTTCCGCTCTGTGCTCAGTGGCAGGATCTTTCAAATTTAGAAGGCTTTTGCTTACTCATAAAAATAATGTGCCAATCAATAATGTGCCATCTCAAGCAAGTACACTTAACTCAACCTTGGCTTTCCCATCTGTAGGCCAAGGCTAATAATTATCCCATTTAAGACTTAAGAATGCTAAGAGTTAAACATGATGAAACTTGTAAAGAGTCTTTACAAGTTCAGACTTTTAGAAAGAGTCCAATAAATGCTGTCCCGTCGACTTGGTGAAAAGGTCTCAGTGAATTCAGACTTTCATTTCTGGTGTCTTGATGCCAGAGAATTTCAATGGTTCTCAAGCTTTTCTGCCTCATTTGCAGAAAGAATCAAGGCACACACATGCACGTGCAAACACACACACACACACACACACACACACACACACACCCTTCCTTCTGGAAGAGGTTAACTATTGTGACCGGTACAATTAGCCCCTTTCCATCTGATAACAACCCCATCTAAGGAATTCACAACCGTTAATTAGAGGCACCCGACAATCTTATGAGGGAGGAAAATTATCGCTCAGACTCTACACGTGTCTGAACCAAGTTGCTCTGGGGTAACCTCAGTCAGAGAGTCCAGGCCTGAGCAAGGACAGAACAGGATGGTGCCTGCCAGCACCTGGCCCCTGCACACTGTCTCTTCTCTCTTCCAGAGCTCCAACGAGCTGACTAGAGGCCCTGCAGTTGTAAGTTCATTATTAAATCATTTCTCACCGAAAGAAGAAAAAGACTCGAAGCTCCACACACAGTGGTTTTTAAAATGCTAGTCTCTCTTCAATAGAAATTGAATTCACTGATGTAGCCCAGGGAAAAGCGAACTCCTTCCACCCCTCCAAATGATTCTTTCAGGCTAATATAGCAGTTAAACCTTCAGGTACATAATAGCATGCCGCTCTATTAGCTAAGGTGATTTTATTCTTCAGCTTGCAGCTTCTTGCCTGACAGTTGTCACCTAGACAACCATGTCTCCATGAACTCAGGAGGAGACTAGGGGGGTGGCCTCTGAGGAGCCAGCCAGCCTGATACATCAAATCATCTGGTGCGAAGGAACCATTCTTGGCTTTGCGATGTGGAACACACTAAATAATGCATTCAACTGTTGTCTATTCATCTTTTCCATTGCCACCACCTCGGGCCCCTCCTTGCCTGTGACCTTGAAACGCTCCCTCAGCTTCAGGCCTTCCCAATCTCCCCGTATCAGCAAATCGGGTTTGGTGTGACTGTGTGTGTGTGTGTATGTTTAACAACTTCTCAACCTTGCAGCTTCCTAGCTAGGCTTTTTTATCCTGAAACAAAAGAACTGCAAAGGCGGAAAGTTCTCTGTAGCAGTGCATAAGGAGACTCTAATCAGACAAGCCCCAGCAGGCCCTGGTGATTTAATAAAAGGATGCCATCTTTGTCTGCTCCTCCCCAGGAAGAGCTGAGCCCCAGGGTATGCAGAGAGGACACCTCTCCTGACCCCAAACCACAATCATCATCAAGTCAGAGAAATCAAGGGCCTATGAAACAAGGTAGCCATGACAGGACAAAAGGCCCAATGTTACATTTTCCTTGCAGCCTATGGATTGAGGATACTAATCACAAACTGATCCCTCCCAGGGATAACATGAAAAAGTTTGGAGAGCCTCTGACAGCAAGTTCTTAACATCTTAGATATCACAGAGCAAGGGAAGTTTTGATCCAAGGAGGGTACATTTATAACATTTGGGGGACTACATCTGACTCCATAGACTAAGTAGTATTCACGTGTTCATATGGAAGGTCTGTGTATTTTTCCCAAGCTCTCTTCCCCTGGCAATAAAGCCCTGAACAAACCCAGCAAGATTCCTACCCTCACGGTACCTGTAGTACGGTACCTACAGCACACAGTTGACAGACATATATTGCTAAACATTATCTTACACAATCAAAATGTCAGTTAAGTATTTGCTGGAGGTGCATGAAAAGTGACTAGAACGGGGAGCAGCAGATCACTGTGTTAGTATACCAGTCCATCCTGGCATCATAGAAGCCAGACAAAACAACCTATTATATCAGTTCTTAAACTGAGCCTTCATGGTAACTAAGGTTGTAC
The DNA here is from genome assembly GCA_026225945.1 of Cricetomys ansorgei. Taxonomy (NCBI): domain Eukaryota; kingdom Metazoa; phylum Chordata; class Mammalia; order Rodentia; family Nesomyidae; genus Cricetomys; species Cricetomys ansorgei. The sequence goes on from JAMJFZ010000736.1 coordinate 4,080,316, forward strand.
AAGACTGTGATCTTCTTCTGGTATAGTGATCACACATACTATCTGCCTAGGGATGATCTTCGTGGAGAATTGCCCCATTGCATGCTGGAACCAGTTCGTCCTGGCATACAAGGACTGATTATGCAAACCTCCTCTCAGTTCCATCTTTCATGACCTCACTGTGCTCGCTTGAAATCTATACCATGGAAATCAGCCACAAATCAGGGCCCAATTTGTTTTTTCTGTGTGTGTGTGTGTGTTTTGTTTTGTTTTGGTTTTTTTTTTTTTTGAAAGCTTATTTTCTGGCAACTTCAGCAGTTCTCTGTTATCCAAAGGTTTGCTTTCCATGGATTCTGTAATACACTGTAAACTAAGGGGCCAACACAGTAAGTGGAAAATCCAACAAAGAAGTAAACAATTCACAAAGTTTAAGTTATATATCATACTGAATATCATGATTAAAATATCCGCCCCACTCAGGACATGAACAATCCCTTTGTCTAGCACATTCATTGTGTATATGCCATGGTCCCATGATTACTAGCCATCTTGGTTATCAAGACAACTGTCACAGTAGCACACTGCTTATAGTGACCCCCATTTGATTTTATAATGGGCCCAAATTTCAGTAGTGTTACCAACTTGGAAGGAGAAAGATAAGCTGTAACATGCTTCATTGAAGTGAAAACATGAAGTGTGGTAGGATATTTTAAGAAAGAGTGAGCATATGCACATTACTTCTGCTACAGTGTATGTATAGTGTACATTCTCCTTTATTATAAGTTGTTAATCTCTTACTGTGACTAAATCAAAAATTGAATTTTATCAGAATTGGGCATGGAGGCACATGCCTTTAATCCTAGCACTTGGGAGGCAGAGGCAGGCAGACTTCTATGAGTTTGAGGCCATCCTGGTCTACATAGCGAGCTCTGGGACAGGCAGGGCTACATAGAGAGACCCTGTCTCAAAAAATAAATAAAAGAAACCTAAAAATGTTAAACTTTATAATAAAGATGACTAAGAAAAAAATCAGATTCAGTATTATCCATGACTTTGAGCATCTACTAGGTGTCTTGAAATGTATCCACTGAAAATAAAAGACTGCTATAGTAGAAGCATCTTTCCTTCCAGATACTTAGCTTATTTGGTAGGATGTTGGAGTAGAATAGTACAATCTGCTTCAACACAACACATGACCAGAGATCTCTTTCTGGCCATGTCAGTTGGAATGAGGATGAATGTCTGGCCAACATTAAACCAATCAAATAAAAAAGGTGTGGTATTTTCTATCTCTCTCTCTCTCTCTCTCTCTCTCTCTCTCTCACTCTCACTCTCTGTGTATGTGTGTATTAATTTGATAAACAAATTATGTATACTTGCCATATACAGCCTGCATTGTAGACTGGTGAAATCAAGCTAATCGACATTATCTCGCGTGCTTGTCACTTTTTTGTAGTGAGAAAATTCCATATCTACCCATTTGTCAGTTTTCAGGAGTGCTTGCTATTAACTATAGCTACTATGTTTACAATATAACTCTTGTACTTTATTCCTCCTAGGATACTTTTGTGTCTTTTGACCATAATTTTCCCAGCCCCTCTCCCCGGGTAGCTCCTGGTCTCAGGTCTGCTTCTGGGAGGTCAACCTTTCACATTTCACAGGTAAGTGAGATCACACGGTGTTTGTCTTCCTGTGCCCGACTTCACTAACCATAAGGTCCTTATATGCAGATTGTTGCAGATGGCAGAATTTTCTTCTTTGTAAGGCTGCATGGTATTGTGTTGTATAGATGCACTGCAATTTCCATCTACCTGTTCATCTACTGAGGATTACTTAGGTTGCTTTCATGGCCCAACTATTGAGAACAGGACTCCAATGAATCTGAGAATTTGATATCTCTTCACTATACTGACTTCATTTCCTTTGTTCTCTAAGATGTTTTAATCAAAATCCTTAGGGGAAGATGTTGTTTTCCTCTGAGATCTGGAGAAATAAGGATGTGTAAGCTTAGAGGTGTCATCTTTTCTACTTTTCTCCACCATCCAGATAAGAAAACCAACACAGAAGAAAGCAGAATGACAGGCATACACAAGGCACAGCCTCAATGTAGCATTCTCTGTTCATTTATTTTACACCACATATTGGAGAAACCAAGTCCTAGTGACTTAACACACATAAGAGGCAACTCCAATCCAATGGCCAAACTATGCTCAAGGCCCTTCCTCCTGAACTTTGTAGTGTTCTATGACTCACATAATTACTTTTTTTTCTCTCTAGAGATATGTTGATTTGGGATTTTATCACTTGAAACTGAGAGTTCTAATTGTAATATATTGTCTGTCCTCATCTCCTCCTTCCATATAAACTGGTTTGTGCAGCTGTATACCTACTGTGATGGCTGAGTAAGGAACATGGAGGCATATTTCTAGGTGCAAACCCTGAGAGACCTCAGCAGAGGGAATCACAATCATGGCCAGCACCATTCTGGACAGTAGAACCCTGAGCATCTGAGCTCAGGTGTTTTTATTGATCCAGAACTCCTCAGGTGTTCTATTGATAGCATGTGCAGATCATGAGCAATCAAACCTCACCCAAATAAATCCAACATCTACAGTCAACAGAAAAATGCCAAGATCTAGACAGCCCCTCACCCAACAGTGAACACAACCATTTTAGACATAACTAAAAATAAACTTCTACAACAGGTTCATCTGTTCAGCAGATAGCAGCAGGTGGTATAAGTGCCTTGCACTTTGATACTCTCCTGTTGCCATGTATCTTATACCTCCTTACTCTTAGCAAATACAGTCCTTTCAGTCAATAAGTGGGAGAGACCTGAGTGCTGGTGAGTTAAGACATGTAAGGGCAACTTCAAACCAGTGGCTAGAAGGATATAATGGCTAAATAGCCTAGCTTCTTTGTCCCTCAAGTAAGATCTAAAGGCATGTCCCATGCCACCTACCTGAGGTCCCCAGCCCAGTGGCATTGTGGTTTCAGCCCACAACTGATACTATGAATTGACTTTCTTTTCTTCCCTCTCTCACTTATCCAACCCCTAACAATTCTGGTTTGGGCATGTGGTGCTATCAATGCAACATAAGTCCTACACATGCTAGTGAGGCACTCTGTCATTGAGACATACTCTCAGCTCAGCTGCATGAAAATTTTTGGAATCCAAATATACTACTTGAATACAAATCATTAACACACAGTCTACTTCTGGTTGGAGAATCCAACCTTTAAAACTGGTTGCCCAAACAAATGGTTCTTAGACTCCAAATCCTTCTAATATATATGTTCTTTTTCTGTTGTTTGTTTTTTCAAGACAGGATTTCTCTATTGTAACTCCAGCTGTCCTGGAACTCACTCTGTAGACCAGGCTGGCCTCAAACTCTCAGAAATCTGCCTGCTTCTGCCTCTGAGTGCTGGGATTAAAGGTGTGTGCCACCACCACCTAACTTATATACATTCTTATTATAGGTTCTACAACAGATTCATGATGTTCCTTCTTTCATGGTGCCCAATGCCTGGCTACAGAGTTAATTTGTAAATGAAGAAAGAAAATGAGATCATGTCCCTGCTATTTGGCCATCCCCATAAATTCTAATTTGGATTTGATCCACATTTAGACACATCCAAAGTTTCCACTGGGACACTACTGAATGTGGACCAAAGTTTTCACTGGTTGTCTCTTGTGAGAAAGCCATCCTGAGCAGCCAAAGAGACTGCCACAATCACACAGCTCTCTGCCCTGCACATGATTTAGTTCTACTCCACACAGGTTAAGTGCTCCTTTTAGCTAAGAGTGGCCCTACAATGGTCAGGGGAGGCAGGAGAGGCTCATTCTCTAGTGTGGAAAATTTAGGAGTATGCGTTCTCACGGAGTCAAGCAGTCCAATGAGAAGCACACTCATTCTTCCCAGACAATGGGTAGAGAAATTATGAGCTCTGGACATTGGACTGCTAGGATTCTGAAGCTTTTAACCACCAGACTTCAAAGCCCTTGTCTGGGAGTAATGTCCTTAGACTTTATAGCTCTTTTGGGATGGTAAGGCCTCTGACTTCATGGTAAGTAAAGAGTGGGGCTAATTAAATAAAGTTAAGTTAAAGCCTTTGCCATATCGGAAGTAAAGAGTCCAAATCTACAACATTGTACAGAGCAAATTTCAGGTGATTGGTGTGAATTCCAGTTTCATCAATGCCAAGTTGGTTGGCAGCCCATATAACGGCTGGAAACATAGTCTCTGGTGCCATACAGCTTGATTTTGAACCTTAGCTACACTTCTCACTAGTGGTGTGACCACAGACAAGTTAAATAACTTCTCTGAGCTTATCTTCTTCAACAATGAAGGAGAGACAGTAATGGTGTCTGCCTGTTTGGACTGATGGAAGAAGTATGAAGTAAATTAGCATCACTTATTAAATTAACGTTATTACGCTTAATGGAGAGTCCAGCATTGAATTTTCCAATGCTTTTTATTAATCACAAACCATGTCAAATCTCAGGTAATTCTATACCCGGGCAGCTAGCCCGAGAGCTCACTCCGAGGCTTCTTCACCCATCCTCTCCTCTCCGTTCTTCTCAGTCCTTTCTGCTCCTACTCTTCCTCCACCTCCTACTCCTCCTCCCTCCTTGCTCCACCCCTCAATCCCCAGGTGTTTTTCTTCCTGTTTTCACATAGATCCTCAATCAACAAATAACAGGAACCTCCTGTGAGGGGTGGAAGCTGGGGATGGCACAGAGGTGTAAAGAAGTAAAAGACTAATCTTAACTAAAATATTATCCACACATAAACATACCACAACAATCACTCAAATGTTCAGAAGAGTGTTCAATACATAGAAAATGGCCCAGCATCTGCTTTTATTTTGCTCATTGTCAGTCTCTTCATTTGTAAATGGAGGATTCTCCCCTTAGCCTACATTTGGGGTTTTTTTGTGAGGACAAAATGATACAATGTCATTGGAATGGAAAAATCTGGCAATGCATAGAATGTATTTGGGTTATGATTAAATCAGCTGAAGCTTTTGTGGCCCACACTTTTCCTCCAAAACACCCCCGGCTGGGCACTTAAAGGCTCCGTTAGTCTTGACTTCCAGGGAAGGAAATAAGAGCTCAGGGAAAGCCCCTCCCATCTACATGGGTCAGACATATGGCGAGCAGCTGGGATGTATGCAAAGCATTCTTCAAATTAGTCCAAAGGCCCCACTGTTCGGTTATTGCCCCCGATGCAGCCATAAAACCACAGCGCACAACCGCCAGCAGGTTGTTACATCCCCAGGCCTGCGCTTGCTCAGGCCCCACTCAGCAGCCCGGCCAAGGCCACTCCAAGTTCTCTGGCCCCGGAGCCACCTGCGCATCTTCTGTTTAACTCAGTCTGCTGTCAAGAAGGAGGAAGTAATTAAATAGGGGACATGTCAGTCCCACCACAGGCCCTGGAAAAAAAGTCAATAAAATTTAGTTACCAGAATGGGAGCTGATTTGTAACCGCTCTACCATAAACCATGACGCATACACAAAAGATGTCTGCTTCAGGCACATAGCAAGCAAGCCCAGGAACACAGGGCCCTCAGCACGGTTTCCTTAAATGGCTTTTCTGGGACAGAAGGAAGGAAAATGAAGTGCTGTTTACTCCAGAGAAATGTGCTGCGAGAAACGAAGCACAAAAAGCATCCTGTTGCCCCTGTAACTCTGTAGCCCAAAGAGATTAAGAGGAGGGACGCAAGGAGATGCAAGCTTGCAGAGAACAGGACTAAGTGTGTTTACTCGGCTAGGCCAATCCAGCTCTGGGAAACTGTGTATGAGAAAGTGGGCTGTTAGCCTAGGATTAACTTTCTGTTACTTGTTTGCTCCATCAAATCCCTCTGTCCACCTCTCTCCCTGCAGGAGGATAAGGACATAGTTTTCTAGCATTCACAGACCCCATTACAAGGAGAAAAGAAGAGCAGAGAACCAGAGCCTTTTCAAACCAAGATTTTGTTTGGTTGATCCCACCCTGCCAACTTACCTTGCTGTTCTTCCCACTTGGGTTCCTTTCTACCTTGTCAATCATGTGAATTTTCTATGAACTCCATCTCATTGGCCAGTTAGAAATTGAAGCTACAAACCAGTAGTGCAGTATGCAATTCGCCCAAGACTGTTTGTGGGCAGCATGGGGTAGAGAGGGAAAGAGACATCACAACAGACTCTGTCAAGAAAATGCATCAAATACTTTTTTTTAGTATCATGACATAGGAAACACAAAATTTCTAGTCTCTGGAAATCAGGGATAGCAGCTCTTTCATTGTTACATCCACGCAACTTACCTGGGAAGCAGGATGGCTTCATAGGGCTATGTAGAGTTTTTAGTGAATGGCTTAATCCCATGTAAAGGGGCACAAGTAACATCAAAGATAGGATAAATTTAGAGTTTCATTAAGGCAGTTTTCCAGTATATGGCAGTAACAGTTCGAAGGAAGGGAACCCTCTCCTAATTCATATAAAAACAATATTCAATTAGTTTAGTCCACAATAGTCTCTATTTTAAACTCTTGCCACTCTTGGAACTGATCCATCTGTTCTCCTTTGGTCTTTCTTCAGATCTGTGTCACCTGTTTCTCTTCTCACTGTGACAAAATACCTGACAGAAACAAGATGAGGGAAGGGTGTGTTTTGGTTGATGGTTTCAAGGGGATTTTAGTCTATTAGAATGGGGTAGATCTGGTGGCAATAAAGTAGAAAGAGTATGTAGCAGAAGCTACTCTGTCATGGAGGACAAGGAAGCAGAGAAAGCGAACTATAAACAGCTATAAACATTAAGTCTTGCCTATAGTGACCTACTTCTATCATCCAGGTCCCGTGTGCCATAGATTCTACAACATTTCAAAACAGGGCCATCATATGAAGACAGTGTTCAAAACACATGAGCCTGCAAAGGACATTGCACACTCATACTGCAACTAGATCCAAGGTGGGAAATGCTTTCATTAAGAATTCAGTTGTTCATTTATTTACAGTTAACAATATGTTGCATTCAACAGTATGTCTACAACAAAATAGACATTGTGCAAGGTGAAGAAAACAAACATGGTCCCTCCTGTCTTTGGCTTTCAAGTAGTAAGAGCATATGGAATGTACTACCGGCTTGCCTAAAGCTTTACTGTCTCTCTCAGGCTTGCCTTTGCTACAAAAGTTGTAAAACCCGAATAAAAACCAGAAAACAACAACAATGAAACAAAAACAATTTGATTTTTTAAAACTCCTTTCCTACCAAGAATGATTACATGCCTTAGTGCTCCAGTTCTGACAATCAAGACATAAACACTAGGCAGTTAGTACTTGTTTTTCCTCTTCCTTCTTTGTGATGGACTATCAACACAATGCCTAAAGTAGTAGCAGATATCTTGTAAACAGGAGGGTCAAGCATATGTTCTATAGATGACAGAGGTAGAAGAATGAGCCCTATGTTTCAGGATAGAGCCCCCCTACATATGCTGGACTTCCTGTGCTATTACATTTCAACTGCAATCAGCCAAGTATTTTATTGCATGCAGCTTAAGCCTACCTTAACTGATGTAAAGGAGACTTCTGTAAAAGTAGTAAATATATAATTATGAATAGTAATGGATGCCAGTCTAGAGAAGTACAAGGCCCCATTTGGCTGTAAACTGCAACACTTGACTGAGTGATGAAGGTGAAGAAGGCTTAGCTGGAAACTGGCATTGGATCTCAGTAACTAGGGGCAAGACGGCATATAGCCAAGTAAAGAACTTGTGCAAAGATCTTAAGGGAAGAGAGAGCATCTGCATTGGAGGTGGAGAAAGAAAAACAATGAACACAAGCAGTGAGGTAAATCAGCTCCCAGGGATTGGCACTGTGACCTTGACCTCTTTACTCAGTCCATTAACCAACAGGATGGACTATCTACAACTAGCTAACCAGTCAGGCAATCCTGAAGGAAAGGAATGCAAATGGAAATTTCCTAAGGCCTGGCTGAAATGAAACAGAAATTAAGGTTAACCCTAATTATTTACATCAATAAAAGACAAGGAGAATCCCCAGAGAAGAACCAATGTAAGAGTGCTATTGACAAATATCCAAGATAATGAATATCTGGCGCAACCTACACACTCAATAATGCTTGTTGAATGACTGAACAACTAATGTCAAAGTTATTTCAAAGTATAAAATGATATGTGAATCATTATGCCAAGTGTATGCTTTGTTGTTCCTATTTGTAAAACTCAGAGATTTTCCCCCTCTGGAAAGAGGAATGCTTCTCCATCACAGTTCATTCCTCCAAGCCCCAGTCTTTCTTCTCTCCCAGCATTTCCTGAGCCTAACTGCTACTTTGGTCCCTGGCACACAATCAACTCAGAGAGCAGCTGGGCAGAGATTTAAAGCAGGCGACAGTCCCTGTCATGACTCCTCTAATAGTCCTGAAATTTCATCTCAGCAGCTTGGCCAGATCATGGCAAGGTAGGATTTGCATCCCAGGGGAGGATATGGGCTAAGAGCATATACTTCTTGAGTGCCAGCAAAGCTCAAGTGCTAACTTACTGTAAGCCTTCCAACAGCCCCGGGAACAAAGGTTTTAGAGGCACAGAAATTTGAAGCAACTTACAACCATACCATTTGCACTCTTTTAACCCCAGTCCTCCATGTGCCTTCTGGGCACTCCAGCTCTCCAATCTCTCCGTTAGACTGGGCTATCACGGGATACCATGAATTCTCCATTTTCTTTTTCATCTCTACTCCTTTCTACACTTTGTTCCTGCCTACTTCACCTACTCACTACTAGAGTACCCACATGAGCTCACTGCAGGGATGTTGGTCTTAGTGCAGGAAGCAAGGTCACACTGTACTGCTGGGGCTCTAGACAATTTTTAATCACGATTTGACCCTGCCTTGTTCTATGTGTGTGTGTGTGTGTGTGTGTGTGTGTGTGTGTGTGTGTTAACTCCAGGTATGTAGATAGCACAACGGGATTAAAAAAAAAACCCTCTATGCCTCAGCTGGAGAGTAAATCTTAGATATGAGATCTGGGTCTGTAGATTCAGGGTAATGTTGAAGGCTTTCATGCAGGGCAGAGCTCAGGATAGTCCCTCCAACTCTCCCCATACTTCTCACTAGCCCCTGCCCCACCCCCAGCGTGTCTCATCCCATAGGACCTCATCTGCTGTCACTTTCATTTTTTTATTTTATGTATATGGGTGTTTTGCCTGCATGTATGTCTGTGCATCACATTTGTACAATGTCCATGAAGACACGAAGAGGGGGTTGGAGCCTCTAGAACTGAAGTTACAGTGGCCGGTATGTAGCAAAACTTTATTTCAAGAGACTAGGGAGCTCAAGATCAAGATGATGGCATATTTGATACATGGTGGTACCTTAACTTCTGGCATAAATGGTACTTTCTAGCTGTGACCATACATAGCGGGGAGAGGGGAAAGGATCTCTCTAGGTTTGCAGGTGTCCAATCTTCTGTCATTGTGATATGACGTAGTCATCTACAAGCATGTTGAGCTGCATTCAGAAATGTCCTTGAAGAAATGCAGCCACATTTTGCAAGTTGGACCTCCAGAGGGTAGCTTTTAAAAATATTAATAACATTTATAAAGGCTTTAACCCTCATGATCTCACTATATTTCCAGGACTCCCAAGACTTCCAATATGGCATCATATTGAGGGGCAGAACTTCAACACTGAAGTTATGGTGTTAGAAATATTAGGACTATAGCACAGAGGCTGTCCCAATGAGTTCCTTGCAGCTCTAAAAGTTTCAGATCAGGCAGGGTGACCTCTTATCAGGATTCTGTTGAGATTTCATACATTGGTTATTGAATCATTGGTCCAATCAATAGACAAAGATAGACTAGTGAAAGCCATAAATCCTCCACTGATTTCTGGTATGTGGAATCAGGGAATTAGTGATGGCTGGGGTGGAGGTGCTCCTAATAGACTAGTTCTATCATTCCACAGATCTGAGCCTGGAGATTGCAGGAAGGCAGTGAAACAGGCAGGAAGATGACACCAGTATTAGTCTTAGTAATGTGTGAAGAAGTCTTTATAACTGGAGAAGAAAGCTGACCTCGCAGTTGCATAATACAAATGTGGAAATCAAACCATTGCTAAGTATTTATTATGTGTCAGGCATGGTATTAACCTGTTTTAGCAGAATTTTTCTATCTCATTCTTCTAACAAACTCAAAAATCACTAGTGTTGTCTTTTATTTTGATTGAGAAAACAAAGTGATAAAGACAATAAGTAGATCCTCAAGATATCATATTGTTGAATCAGATTTGAATTTATATACTCTGACTTCAAAGTATAATATCTTGTCTTCTGCACTACAACTTCTCTGATGCTAAAAGCCTTAAGATATTAAGTGTTCTATATACAAAAGATTTCCTGCAGAAATAAGACACCCAAGCAATGGAGCTACAGGAAGACATGAACTACAGAAGGTACTAGATTAAAAATAGAATATGTAACACTAACAAAAAAATCTGAAGTCACAGAAACTTTGCATTAGTCCATTTTCTGTTTATACAACAGAATACTTGAGAAATTTTCTATAAAAAGAACTTTGCTTATTTAATCATTTTAAAGGATGTAAGCCCATGATCTCTTGAGTATTTGCTGAGGGCCTCGTGGTAAATGATGCCATGATGACTATATATGGAACAAACCACAAGGTGAGAAAAAAGTCATATAGATTTAGGAACCAGCTGTCTTCTCTCCCTCCTTCTTTCCTTCCCTGAGGGGCTGACCTAGAGCTTAGAGAGGGTTGAAGTGTGTTTTGAACCCTGGATTTCTTACCCTAAGAGCAGAAGGTGCTCCCCTTTCCTTACTCTGACAGACCCCAGCCAGCATTAACAGCTAGCAAAGCTCCCTCAGGTGCCTTATGTCACATAACCCTGATAAACTCCTGCCTCTCCTAGGCATGAGGCCTGGTTGCTATTTATCTAACCACTGCAGCTAGAGGGCCTTGGGTTGGTCTTTCCCCTTCCTCCAAATAACCTTATAAAGGCCCTTCCCCTCTCAGCACTTTCAAAACTCCACACATTCAAAGGAGTCTCCCTCAAGATGTTGACCCCAACCAATAACATGTGACCACCCATATCTGATTGTGAGCCCCTACATGCAAATGGAGCTCTCCTAGTATCACTGCCCTGATATATAACACACCACAACATAGATCATTCCTCCTTTTACTCCCATGACATAAATGACACTCCCCTTGCTTAAATAAATGAACTGTTCACTGAAACTGCCTCCCAAAAAGTTTCTTTCTTTCTGCTCTCAAGCCTCCCTCCACCCAAGACCCTCTTGCCCCCAGAGGTTCCTAACTGTGTCTTCATCTTCAAGGCTGGGCTAGTGTGCAAAAGCTTAGCTGTCCAGGGCAAGGGACCAGGAAACAGAGACCCACACCTCCCTCCCTCCCTTCCTTCCTTCTTTCCTTTCATCTTACTTCCTTTTGTCCTTCTAGTAACTTGCTGTCACAGGAACTAAATAGGATTCTCTTAAAAAATATATTAATTACGCCTTCAAGCAGTGGCCCCAGTCACCTATCCACCTTCACTTGATCTCAGCTCTTAAAGGATCCACCACCTCTCAATATGCCCCATGAGCCCAGGAGCCCAGGAGCATGTGAGGGGGAACCACAGCAAGGTGGGGAAGGCAGGGATTAGAGGAAGTCTGGCTGAACTTGCTGCATATCTAAGGAGTGTTGTGAAACTGTAAAGGCTGTCTGGATTCACTGCCAAGAAGATGTGCCATACCAGAGGGGAAGGGCCAGGCTAGTATAGTTTGAAATTTGAGTTATTCATGGTTTTTAGGCTAGAATAAAACTCAAAAAGGCAAGTATGTGGGCATAAAGGATAACAATAGTGATAAATAACATATTTTAAGTACTTATTTTAATATAATAATCCTTTGAGGGAAATACCATGATGACCACCACTTTACAGGCAAGAAAAGGTTTACTGAAGCATGTGGATGTTCTCTAATGCCTTATGACTCCAAGTGTGACACAGTAACCAATGGCAACAGAATCATTTGGGAACTTGAAGCAATGCAGACCCTCATGCCCAACCCACACCCATGGAATATTCACCTTATATTTTAACAAGACTTCCAAAGGATTCATGGACCTATCAGAATCTGAAGGCTGTTGGACTAGGAAGTACAGCTAAGGGGTCTCCTTTATTCCAGATCATCAATTGTATCATTTTTAAGAAATGATTGTTGGCCTGTGCTGAGTTAGGCATCTGATGATCTCAGTTCCTCTAGACACAACACCTGTCATTTTCAAAGACATGATAGTAGGTAAGATAGCCAACATTTGTTATCACAGAAAAATATGTCTCCAAAAGTGAATGGCTCATGAATGTTGTATACAGAAATATTTTATCTTTGGTTTCTACTTTCTCTTCCTCATGACCTTAGAGCAACAGTGATTAAGATGAAAATCCCAAAACTTGCTGGTCCCATTCTAGTCCAGATCCTAATTGCTCCATTAGCAAAACAACTGGTTGGGCCCTAAAAATCTCAGATCTTCTTGTATAAAATAGGCGTGTGCATAAAATTGAGACAAACTTTAGGAATGCCACAAGGAATCAATAAGATAATTCATACGACGTATTCAGGGCTAAACACAGAGTTCATAAATGCCTGAGGATAGGTAATCATAGTTAGGGTTTATAATTTTAATCTTAAAACTTTTCTAGGTATCTTAAAATTTGCTGTATAACTACTACCTAGCAAAGGCACAATTGTCAACTAGTTCAATAATTGTTTTTAAAAATTCAAGTGAGAGACTCTAATTTTCTATGAATCAGAGGGTGATTGGTAGAAATGAAATGCTATACAAGGGGAAATGGTTTCCCTTTGTGAAGCTGTACGCTGCTGTGGCATCTCACCAAGGATGACAAGGAGGCACTTTCATAGATGTAAACTCTGCCAGACCTCAGCAGAGGCAACCACTCTTCTGGCCATTGCCATACTGGACAGTGGAACCCTGAGCATCTTATCTCAGTTGTTTTTATTGATTTCAGAACTCCTCAGGTGTTCTATTGATAGCACACACAGATCATGTGCAATCAAGCATCCCCTGTACAAATCAAATACCTATAGACAATACAAAACACCAAGGCCTAGTTAACCCTTCACTCAACAGTGCACAAAACAATAATTTTATACATAACTAAACATATACTTCCACAACATTTCCCCCTTTCTGTGTAAGACAAAAAATTTACTTTATCTCTACAATGCAATTTAACACTACACCAGCAAAACTGTTTATAAGAGGAACAACCACAAGGGTTGCTAATGGACAGAATCAAATGAAACCAAACATCTATAAAGCTTTTCACAATGTCCTTGAATAGCATTATCAATGTCCCATTGTCTGGAATTCACACACGATCTTCTGGGCTCTTCCAAGGGGCTTGGATCACTTCTCCAGCTCTCCCTCTGCAGCACACACAGCTTGTCCTCCAGGCTCTGGCTGGCTCCCCTCCATTGCTGCTGATGTTCTTGGTGGTCATCCCATGGTACTGGTATCTCCAAAACTATTGAGGTCCCTTACTATAACTGGGTTTCACTTTCACCAATAGCCTCTCCCGGGCTTTCTTCATGATGCCAAGCCTCAACTTCTCTGCATGACCCCTTCAATCTGGGCCTTCAACTGCCACTGAAGCTGCAGTTTCACCAATGGCCTCTCCTGGCCTCTAATAGTACTGAGCCTCAGTTGCTCTCCGTGACCCCTTTATGCCTTCCAAATCAGTACCACCTGAGTGACTCTAACAGTACTGAGTTCAGCTACCAGCAGGAGATACAATCTCAGCCATTTCTGGAAGACAGATTCTGTGTGCTGATTCTGAGGATACACTTTCCAAAATTTGAGATAGAATTGAATTTGCTGTAAAGATAACTGGTAATTTTTTCTGCAGAAAAGAGTCCCTGGTGGGGTGGAGTTCTCATCACCACAGCAGATGTGTCTTGTCAGGACAACCTCCCCTCACCAGTGTCTGGACAGGTTTGCAGAAAACAAAACAAAACAAAATGGACTCTGTGAGGTCTAGAGTTTTCCTTTTTCCTTGTCTCCAAGTTCGATTAGCTGGCGTGACGTCATGCCCCATGTCGCAGGTGCCATTTGTAGTTGTTGGCAACTGTGTGGGCTCAGCAAGAAAAAGACGGAGGTATACTCGCAGGTGGAATTCCTACCTGACCTGAGCAGAGGGAACCACTATCATGGCAAATGCCATACTGGACAGTGGAGCCCTGAGCATCTTATCTCAGGTGTTTTTATTGATTCAGAACTCCTCAGGTGTTCTACTTATAGCATGCGTATATCATGTGCAATCAAACATCCCCCACATAAATCCAACACCAGCAGACAATACAAAATGCCAAAACCTAGGCCGCCTCTCACCCAAAAGTGTATCAATTATTTTATACATAACGAAATATAAATTTCCTCAATACCTTTGGAACAGGACTTCAGAGAAGTTGTCTTCTAGATTACTCAGAGTTGACAGAGTTTGCCTACACATTGTTTCATCTTGTTCTTCATAAGTCACAAAGTTACTGAGCTAGGTTGTTTGATTTACATTCTTAAAAATTTCACAAGACACAGTTGGTGTCCCCCACCCCACAATTCATATCAGTAAGCAATTTAAATAAAAAAGAACACCTATCTAGGATGTGTGACAAATAA